>CM031235.1:292857810-294185310 GCA_018340775.1 Taxus wallichiana var. yunnanensis | reverse complement strand
GATGTGACTAAATATGGTTCTTACATGGTAAATCTCATTATAATCATTGTTTAGTCAATCTTTCATATGGTTTAGATCTAGATTTGGCTTATGCATTGTGGATTATTTACTATCTGTTATAAATATAGATATATACATATGCAATCATGCTAACATTATGGAAAAGCAACTCTAAAGAGGGACTGTACCCTTGTGCGCTTTGGGTGAGCACTCAGTTCTAGCTGAGTGATGTGTCAACGCACCTTGGGTTATTTATAGTGAATTCTAGGCTACATCATTGGTTCCATTGTTGGGACCTCTTTCTCAGTTGTTTTTAGGATGTTACGTGATGAAGACATACCATTGACCTTGGCCAGTATTGAGGAGTGGTTAGTAGATCTGGAAGAAGAGTATGCTTGTAGATTCAACACTTGGACCTAATTTTAATGCACATGCATGGGTTGAAAAAAAATTTATGAGAAGTTATTTGTGATCTTTTTATATATTTGTATGAGTGGCTGGTTATTTATGCATCTAAGAGGAATTGGGGTTTCGCATGCTTGTTTGGACATAGGAAGAATTCCAGGCCTTATATGATGTAAATCTGATTTGGATGCACTCTATGGATGTTTGGTTCCATGGTGTTTTGAATAGCTATATTCTTGAGTATGCAATTTTGACTTATTATTTCCCAGAGGTTGTCAAGGTTCATTTTTCACATGAACCTAGAGGATTGTATTTATGCGGTATCCACTAATGATAAAGATCTGATTGTAACCCTGGATTTGGAAGAGAATCGATGGCTAACTAAACCCCACCACACGTGGGGGTAGGAGCATGTTTGGTAAGGATGGTGGACCTAGTGGTAAAAATATAAAGGAAGAAAGGTGGCTTAAGTTCAATGAGGCACATGAGAGGGATTTAGAGAAGTAGTGAGATATCATGGAAAGAATGGTGTTATGGAGAGAGATGGCTAGTGAAGGATTTGGAGCTCATAAAGAAGACGTGGAGCTAAAGCATCTGGAACTCCCCATTTGGGAAAGCATGGTAGGAACCCTCTTGACCTCATCGATGAGAGGCATGTAGAGAGAGACATGTGGACCGTGGGTATGCATCTACGAATCTACTAGAAACCTAGCCCTTGCGCTTGGTTTTCCAATTTCTAAGAGATTAAGTAAGCAAGCAATCTAGTGTGAGTAGTAGAGTTGCAGTAGATAGAGTTAATTTTCAATCAAGTTTAGGAGTTAATCAGGGATCTTATTCATCTATGGTGCAATCATCATCTACTTTATTTGGAGGACCTATTAGAGGTATCTTTTCTAGCATCGTTTACATAGAATGTAGGCACGTAGAACCTTGGCATCACATATGGAAGTAGTGCAACTTCATAGACTATGGACATTTATTTTAGCACAACCATTAGAACACAAGGATAGTGCATATTCCGGTCCATTACCTACTGGAGGGGGTGGATCAGGAGGATCAGGTGGCTTGGGCATTGGAGGATTTAGTGGATCTAGAGGTGGTGGAAATATAAGAGGAAACAAGAGGTTCTGGATCTGGTGGGAAAGGTCGTACAAACCTCAACAAATTTACATGGAGATATCTCTCCATCTTCAAAGTATAGATGCATTGAAGATGTAGTCAAACACATGCATATGTGTGAGATATTGTGGTGCTGTAAAGGGGATTATAGCTCTAAAGTGTAAGGTAAGTCAGTTTGTAACTACATTGTAAGGACACGCACACATTGGTATAGAAATTTTGATCTGATCAGACTTGTGTGGACTATACGGCATTGTGGGATGCTTTCTTAAAGGAATTTTATATCCTGAGTTTGAGAAGAAGAAAAGCATAAGCGCACTCAAAGACATTAAGCAGGGCACTACTAAAAGTGTTCAAGAATATGATGCTCGGTTCAAGACTCTCTTTTCTAAGTTAT
This sequence comes from Taxus wallichiana var. yunnanensis, assembly GCA_018340775.1. Lineage (NCBI taxonomy): Eukaryota > Viridiplantae > Streptophyta > Pinopsida > Cupressales > Taxaceae > Taxus > Taxus wallichiana. Next base: position 294,183,389 of record CM031235.1, on the reverse strand, counting down.
CTTATGACATCCATGCAAGCCAACATGCATAGTGGTTCGTTGGAGGACTGATCACACCTTTTAGGAGGGAAATTTCACATAAGACTTATACAAATCCATGAGGCACTTGAGGAAGCTCTACACGTTGAGGTAGTAGGAAGTGTGGACACATGAGTGAGCCCATTCTTGGAAGCTCAAATTATAGCAATGGCAAAATAGTTGGAGAAATTATCTACTAATTCAACACATGAGACGTGCAGTGGAATTTGTGTACAAATTGTGAAGTAGAGGGGCATACTAAGGATAGTTTCCCTCAGAAATCGGTGTGCTCCTTATTGTTGGATTGTGAGATATGTCACTTGGACCACAGTTCAAGCCGGTGCCCATTATTGTTGCACATGATAAGAAAGAATGTGTCCAGTTACTGTAAGATTTGTAGGTCCTCGACTCATGATATTGAAGATTATAGATTTGATTGATCAGATCCATGATGTCATTGATATTGGTGTATGATAGATTGGTGTTACAAATAATTCCAAGGAAAAGGGTGAGCATCATGACTATGATCATAGTGAGGGGCATTCTTGATGGGTCATGGTAGAGGTCAAGGTTACAGAGGTGGATTTAGAGGTCGAGGTCACGGGGAAAAAGTAGTGATTTCCCTGTGGGACTTGTTATACATGTGGATCTCCTTATCACTACAGGCGTGAATGTCCATAGAATATTGTGTGTTCTTTTTTGGAAAGAATCATAGTTATGAAGAATTACTAGACTTGTATGAACACTTAAGAAAGAAACATAAATAGGAAAATAAGGGTGTAGGAATGGTTAGAGTACAACATGTCGTGGAAGACCAATGGATTCCAAAGTTAGTGTCGGATCTTGAGTTGGTACCTATAAATATTACTACACGCATTGAGGTTGCGTGAATCAGGAAGCTCTACAACAAAATCCTACCATTACTAAGGAGGAAGTCCTGCATGCCAAGTATCAGACCTATGCATCAGAAGGAGGTTTATCAAGAAACCATGGAGGTAATTCAAAATTTACAAGGTGAGATATAATGTTTGAAGGAACAGTCGCATGGAAGTTGGAACAAAAGAAAGTAGTTGATCTCCATCAGATAGATGTTGATGATTTGAAAGAGGTTTGCAAGATGTTGCACCAAGAGAACATTATTCATTTTTGGGGAGCTGGTTGAAGGGAAACACTCTGCGCATTGGGACTAAGAATGAGAGACAACTTTTACATGTTAATCTTCCTCTAGATAGTTTGGATTATGACAAGGAGATTACTCTAAATGTTGTTGTTGATGGTTGGATTTTGAGTAACATCTTGATTGACATAGGCGTGAAGTAAATGTGCTCACTTTGGATGCGTGGGTTCTAGATGGGAAGACCTCCATTATAGCCATCTTCTAATGTGTTGTTCATGGAAAATCGGACTAAGGCAATGCCCATTGGAGTTTTAAAAGATGCATCCATTACTATACAGGGGGCCAAGTTCACTGGGGACTTTGAGGTCTTAGTGCTTACAAAAGTAGATAATTTTCCCACATTACTTGGGCACCTTTGGTGTTATGCAAACAACGTTTGACCTACGCTTCAATAAGGGGTATATAAGTTTTGAGAATAAGGAATAATGTGTCATCATACCTCTGACAAATGGGAAATCTACACCTTATGTAGAGCCCTTAAGTGAAGAAGACTTGAACAAAATTTACGTGTGCACCATTCGAGATCCGGAAGTTCTTGAGCCATCAAAAGAAGGAGTTCTCTAGTGGGATGATGCATAGTCATGAGTGAGCAATACTACAAGTGTTGCATGTGATAATTGGGTGCATAGAACTTATGAAATGGTTGGGTGTGAAATACGAAGTGCAGCTATGTGCTTTAGTAAGCCACACGATATCGAGACATTTGTTTAGGTAGCATCCAGTACCAAAGTATATAGGTGAAGATAATCCAGAAGTATTTCTGCTTGCTATGGAAGTTCAATGGGAATGTTAGGTGGAAATAAGGAACATGTTAGTATATACTTTATGCAGGATGGAAGAGTGCATTGGTGGATGGTTCACAAGGATAATATTTTGGAGTGGAGAGAAGTAAGGATTTCTTTATCTACTCGTTTTCTAAGAAGCAATGTGCCTACTCAGATCTAGTGTATTTCATGGTAATGATCATGTTCAACACCACGTTCAGCAGTGTGAGAGACTCTCGATGGTGAGGCAAGAAGCTTTACCACCTTTTTTTGGGTGAACAAGTTTTATTTCACCTTGCGAGGTTATGTGCGTGCATGGTATGTCTACATAGAGTTGAATAGCACGACTAGAAATTGGTAGAATTTACTTGAAGGTATGACTTAGACCTTTGATTACTTTTCTTCTAAACCTCCATTGAATGAGGTGTTGTAGGTTATGAAGCATTTAACTATGGGAGAAAGTACAAAGGATGAAGATTACTTTGGGAGTTGTTAGGAGAATTAGACCTGGTGGCACGCTTTGAAGAGGAAGAAACATATGTTGAGTAGCTTGGGAATGTCTATTTAGAAAGAGAAAAGGGTAAGATGATCTACATGGTTGATGATGAAGAGGTAGAGAACCTGGACATTGAGCACACAGAGGGTACATGAAGTCTTGGATAGTGTAGATGAGAAGGTGCGTGCCTACCATGAGCCTATGAAGACCAAGAAAGTGAACATTGGAATAGATGTTGAACCTAAGGAAGCCATTATCGGAGATTATTGGTCTGACTCTAAAGTTTCTAAAATCATTGAGCTATTGCATGACTTTCAAGACTTGTTCCCTAGAGGTTATCATGAACTAAAAGGTGTACATGAATCATTGGGAGAGATGAAGATAAAATAAAAGAAGGTGCACACCCAGTTTAGAAGAGACCTTATAGGATGAATCGAACTTTGCGGGTCAAGGTAAAGGAAGAAATTGACAAAATGTTAATTTCTAGAATTATTGTACCAATTGAGGAGTTAGAATGGGTGAGCCCTATGGTGATCAGCATCAAGAAAGATGGTAGAATCAGGATTTTTGTGGATTACTAGGGAGTTAAATGCTACATGTGTGATTGATCCCTTTCCACACCATTTACTAAGGAAATCTTGGAAGGCATTGTAGGGTGCGAAATATACTCCTTCACTGATGGATTCTCTAGATATCATCAAGTAAGGATAGTTGAAGAATATCAAGAGAAGACAACTTTCACCACCAGTGGGGAAGTTTTGCATACATGGTTATGCCCTTTGGATTAAAGAATGTGCTGTGCAGTATTTTCACGCATAGTGGTATAAGCATTCCAGGATTTTATTCACAAGTTCTTACAGGTATATCTGGATGATTGGATAGTCTATGGGCTCGTGAAAGATCATTGTGATAATCTAAGGCTGATGTTTGAGAGGTTTCATCTAGTTGAGCATCTCCTTGAACATTAAGAAGTGTATATTTTCCACACCCTTTGGAATTTTGTTGGGACATATCATCTGTAAAGAAGGCTTACTTTAGTGGATCCTGCTAAGGTAGTTGTCATTTTGGGCTTAGAAGAGCCTATTATCAAAAGTGAGGTGACACGGATTCTTGGGGCACATAGGTTATTATAGAAATTTATAAAGGGATATGTCAAGATCGTCGTTCCCTTAGAAGAATTACTTAGAGGAAAAGGAAATTATATTGGGGTGATTCACACACAACGCACATTTGCACACTGCTTGAAGGAAAGGATTACTACCGTGCCTATTTTGCACTTTCTTCATGGTCCAAGCCTTTTCACGTTCATGTAGATGCTCTGGCATGGCCATTGGTTTCATATTATCTCATCCTAGAGAAGGGATTTTTTATCATCCTATTTTGCTTTGCTAGCAGAAAGTTAACTCTAGTAGAACATAATTATACAATGATAGAGCATGAGGCCTTGTCTATGATCTACGTGCTCCATAAGTTTTGATAGTATTTTGTTGGCTACACCTTTCATCTTTTATACAGACCACATGGCATTAAAGTACTTGGTGAAAAATCTCATTTTGTAGGGGCACATATGTCGTTAGGTACTATTATTTTAGGAGTTCAATTTTACGGTGGTGGTTAATCCCGGTAAGATCAATTCTGGTCCAGACCATTTATCAAGGATTCAATCAGGAGAGGATACATAGAACATTAAGGACACAATGTCGGATGTACATCTATTCAAGTTGAACCATGTGCCTTCAGACTTGGAGGATATTGTTGTCTTTTTACTCAAAGGTGTGGTGCCCAAGGAAATGAAGGCTTTAGAAAATAAACAACTTGTTATTTGTGTCATGCACCTTACATGTTGATCAGTGGAAACTTATACAAGTTATGTCATGATTATTTTTGCACCGGTGTGTCCTTGATCATGAGTGCAAAGTAATTATGGAAGAGGCTCATGACGGTATTGCAGGTGGACACTATGTAGGGGATGCCACTGCGTGTAATATTCTACTAGTTGGTCGATCGTGGGAAACATTATACAAGGGTTGCAAAGAATATTGTATGGCATGTGATCATTTACAGCGCCTTGAAAAGCTAGGGCAATGAGATGAAATGCCTTTGAGACCTATTACTAGTGCAGAACTATTTGAGAAGTAGGCAATTGACTTTTTGGTCCCTATTTCCCCATCCGCATGCAGGACAAGATCACACTATATTATAACTTGTACATATTATCTTACAAGGTGGGAAAAAGTGGTGCCTACAAAGGATTGCAAAGCAACTATAACAGCAAGGTTTTGTGGGAAAATATTATTAGCATGGATATGGTTGCCCTTTAAGTTTAACAAGTGATAGGGGTACTCATTTCCTTAATGAGACTATCAGAATATTGTTGGATGAATTTATGGTTACACACCATAGGAAAACCCCTTATCACCCTCAGGAAAATGGAACTACTAAGGCCTTCAACAAGATATTGAGCCATACCTTGACCAAAATTTGTGATGTTGGAAGGAGAGATTGGGATGAAAAGGTTTCTGCGGTACTTTGGGCGTACAGGAAAACCTACAAGAGGTTGAATAAGGAAACACCCTTTCATCTAGTGTGTTTGGTGCAGAGGCAGTTCTCCCCATGGAATTTATGTTACCTTCTTTGCGTATTGTGTGTGTGGGAGATCTATCCAATGAGCAAGCATTGGAAGAATGGATTTATAAATAGATGCAGTTAGATGAAAGGCACGCCATAGAAAGATGGATTCAGAAGCAAGAAAAAGCCAAATAGAAGGCATGACATGATAGGAACATCAAGGATAAGAAGCTTGAGGTTGGGAAAATGGTATTCGTATGATTTCAAGTTTTTACACCAACCAAGAAAGTTTAAGGTGCATTGGTTGAGACCATATGCTATCACTTATATACTTGATTCAAGCACTTATCAATTAGAGGCGCTAGATGGAACATGGTTTCCTAGTTACTTCAACGGGAATAGGTTGAAGCCCTACTATAAATAATTCTTCTTGGTGTTTGTAATAATTCAATATTTCCACTTAGATTATGTTTCCTTAATTCATTTCCTTAATATGTGTTTCCTTCATCGTTGTTATGTTTTGTCAATTTAGTTTAGTGTTTTGTGTGTAATAAGTACGCTTGTGCGCTAGAAGATGATTACAATTTAAGTGTTTTCATGTGCAAATGACTATGCATACCCTTAGTGTGGGGTGGTTTATATACATGGTTCATTACGAAGTTCAACATACTTGATTGTCATATGAATATGGGTATGCATAAAGAAAAATTTGTGCAGGTACTTTTTGGAAGGGTACAAATAAAAAAAATTACTCCTAAATGAAGACCACAGATGGAAAAATGGATGCACAGTATAATGTGAGGTAGGATGTAGCAGTGGAAACTACTTGGAAGAAGGCACAGTGGTGAAGTACTTCAACACATATGGGAGCATGGAAGGAGGTCTATGGCCAAGAAGTAGAAGGCGCGCGAGAATTTTATGATTATGGCACGAAATGAGAAAGCGTAAAAACATTGTGAATGATGCATTAATGCTTTGGGATCAATGGTAGGTGAAGGAGAAATAAATTGGATAAATTTTAAAAATATATATAAGGAATGGTTATGAGGCCATTTTTACCTTTGCGAATATGAATTTTCAAGCGAGTTGTTACGAGCAAGCCAAAGAAATGAGAGGTAAAGTGCAAAGAGCTACAAACTAGGTGGTGATATCAAATTTATGCACGAGTTTGACTTGCACTCCTTTTGGAAAAGATTTTGAGCAAATCAAAGGAATGCGGGAGGATAAATCAAGAGCTAGGGTTTGGATTGAAGTTATGGTATGCAAATTGAAATTACAGAGCTTGGAAGAGGTAAAAATCTAGCACCTTTTTTAGTTGTTATGGCACACAAACGAGTACACTGGGAGTGACAAAGGGGAAGAAGAAAAAGAAAGATGAAATTGAAGTAGAAGATACCCCCGAGAGATAATTTTCCAAAATGTAGTACCTAGAAGGGGTTTTCATGGGTTGTGACTAGAATTCACACATTCGTCACTACAAGGTCAGCGACTACAATCATAGGAACAAGGATACTAAGGAGGAGCAGAGCACCAAGTGACACCTCATTCTTTTTTATCAAGTAATTTTTTATTCCTTATTCTTTATTCTTGGAGAGATAAGTTGGTTACTCATTTCTAAAAGAGGAAATGCAATTAGTGTGGGGTAATGTTGAGTATATAAAATATAGCTCAAGGATGTAAGCGTAGAAGGTTTGGGTGAGCAGGAAAGTGTGGAATTAGAGCGGAACATGAGCGCACCTAGAAATAGTCGAAACAAGACTTAGCCACTTTTCACAGGTCAAGGTTATTTTTGGACATGGAGTGTAAAGCACATAAAGATATGAAGACTTGTAGTTCACGCAAGGCTATTTTGGGTTTTGCATCAATTTGAGCGCCATGTAGATTCTTAGTCTAATAATAGGATCTATTCTAGGAGTTAACTAATAGAAGATCTATTATTAGCACTTGCATGCTTTTGTATCCTCTTGTAAAGGCGCATGGCTATTATTAGCATGTAGCCTATTTTTGGAAGGTGCATGGGGGTGAAGGGAAAGTCCCCATCCCTATATATATATATATATATATATATATGTGTGTGTGTGTGTGTGTGTGTGTGTGTGTGTATGTATGTATGTATGTATGTATGTATGTATGTATGTATGTATGTATGTATGTATGTATGTATGTATATTTGTATGTATGTATGTATGTATGTATGTATTGATTTGCACGGTTGGGAGAGGCTAACTATTGTAGAGTTATGTTATTGGTTTTGTTCGCGCACATGATTCATGATGATATTACTACGATGTATAAAGCTTCTGTGTTTTACAGTATTTAATATAATGGATCATATTGGTTTGATATTGGTGTTAGATGTAACTGAATATGGTTCTTACATATTAAATCTCAATGTAATCATTTTTTTATCAATCTTTCATATGGTTTATATCTAGATCGGGCTTATGCATTGTTGATTATTTACTATTTGTTATAAATATGGATATATACATATGCAATCATGCTAAAATTCTAGACAAACAACTCTAAAGAGGGACCCGAGTACCCTTGCACACTTCGGGTGAACGTTCATTCCTATTTGAGTGATGTGTCAACGCACCTTGGGTTATTTGCAGTGAATTCTAGGCTACATCGGTATATACATATTTGTAGGTTTGTTATGACCTCAATGATCTTTTTGCATATCCGTAGTGACAAAAAGGTGAGCATTAGAAAACATCTTGTGCCCCGAGAATTTAGGTTTCGAGAATTTCCACAGACCGGGCACCTGAATCGGTACTCAAGCACTGCCGGTGCCCTGTCCCTCTCCAAGAGAACCCCCGTCTAGTATGTTCCTCCAAATCAGCATTTTTATGGGCCTCTGTGTGAAACTTCTACCATTTTTTTCACTTGGTCAACATTTCGGTACACTCTAAATTCAATTGCAAATCAGCTAAGTACCTTTTTCTCCTCCTTGCACTTAGGGTTTTACAATATATTACTTAGCTTGCTTTGGTATATTTTTGTATTTCATTATTGCATTCATTTACTACTATTATAACATCATATTAGGCTAGTGTATTTACATTTTAGCTTAATCAATCCTCTCCATTAACCCTAATAAGGGTTTTGAAGAGAAAATGGAAATAAACCGAAGGAGAAATGAATAAGTAAGGATCTTGTGCTTCCATGGAACTTCTCCAAATAACTGCAACAAAACCAACAAGAAAGAAATGAGAAAAAATAAAGAAAATAAAATATATTAGTAAGTTTAAATGAGACTAGGGTTTTTCAAAAATACCTAAGATTAATGGTGGAGAGCCCATTGATCTTAGGGCTCTCCTTTAACCTATAATTTACCACTTATCTAAGTGGACATGTGGGGTTGACTTTTGATTCTCAAGTGGCCCCTTTTTAACTTTTGGGTGGAATAAGTTGAATTATAATTAACTTAAAATGAATTATGGGTGCAAGGGCATGTGTCCATTTGGATGGGGCCAAATAGTATCCATGCCCAGCTTAATGATTTTAGATCCTAGCTATCTAAAACTTAAATTGGTTAGACTAACCCTAGGGTGGGGGAAAATGAGAATAAACACATTAATAGCCTAACACAAATGATATTTTGGTTGAAATTAGATAACTTTATTCGTGCAAACAATAGCTTGGTTTATATTTCGCACCCTTGATCAATTCTAATAACATGGAACAAAAAAATTAAATTATAAGCCTCACCTTATTTTTCTAGATCCCTTAGAGGGAAAGATGTGTTGAAAAAATCAAGTTCCATTAATTATGAAACTAATGCTTGCACTACCTTTTTCATCCTTCACTAATCGATTAGTCTGCAAGATGGTATGAACTACTTTATACCTGTAGACACAAAATCATGCACTTGGGTACATTTCTAGGTCCTAAAATCATACTAGCATGCATTTGATTCCTAATCGAGAAAACTAGTAATTGACAACTATCTTTGGCCTTTTTCTATGTTTCTTATTTTCTATTTAGTATTACACACCCTACAACCCATTTATAACTTTACTTGTTTATATTTTATGACTTTGAACACCAATGCCTAGGTGCCCTCGTCCCCTCTGGGTGTCCCTAACCTCTTTCCACCTTACTCGCTCTTTTGGGATTTTTTTTAATCTTTTGGGCATCTTATTTTCTTATGGTTCGTACTTTCAGTTTTCAATTATGAAATTCAAACAAGGGAATCATATAAATACATAGCTATGTTATCAAAATAAGGGACCAATCTCTAAGAATCTACTATCATCACATAAGCTTGCACCCAAAGGCATCTAAGAGCACTAAAGGTATCCATCTAGCATCCATTCAAGGGACAAGGTACTACATTTTTTGCATACACAACATAGGAAGGGGAAGTTCATTATTCAATCCATACGTCTATATACATTGCTACATCTATTTGCATTCCAATATCAAGTTCACTTGCACAAGGGAATCCTAGGGCGTGATTCTTTCACAATGTAGACACTAAATCACACACTTTGGGTATATGTCTAGTCCGATCACATACTACTATTCATATGATTCCTAAGAGAAAAAATTACTAAGCGATCAATGTCTTTGGCCATGTTTTATTTATTTCTATTTCCTCTTTTGGTCTTACACTTCTTCTTGCCTAGTCTATCTTTTCATTCTTTAGCATTTCTCACTCTAAACACTTGTGCCCAGTTAGGACATCGTTTCCCAGGCACCCCAACCTCTTTGTACTTAGCTCGCATATTTTGGGTCTTTTCTATCCATTTGGACATCTTGATTCTTATCATTCGTCCTTTTAGTGGTTAATTACAAAATTCAAACAAGTTAATCATATAAATACAAAGCTATGTGATTATAATAAAGGACCAAGCATTAAACATTATCTATCACCACCTAAGGTTGCATCCAAAGGAATTATTAAGAGTATTCAAGCATCCATACAAGGGAAAGGGATTACATTTCTTTGCACATACACTTTATAGGGGAATTTCATTCTTTCATGCACACATCTATCTACTTTTTCTACATCTAGTTATTTCTCACTATCAAGTACGACACGCACAAAAGCCACATAGGGCATGACACACACACACACACACACACACACACACACACACACACACATAACTACATTGGGTTCAAGATGTAGTACAACACTTGGTTGTAAGTTCACATTGTTTATAGTCAAGGATAGTCTGACCCCTCATTTTGCATATTTCTTTCTAGGATTTGATGTGGTTTAGGGATTTTGCAAGTGCTTATTTCGATTATAAGTTTCATGTGAAGAGCAACAACATAGATGTGATTAAAAGTAATAAATAACGAACATCTCGTAACCCGAAAATTTGGGTTCCATAACTTTTGATCAGTCACATGCTCCTAGAATAGGTCTTTGGTGCCCCAGGTGCCCTAGTCCTAGAATTTCTAACAGTCCTTCAAATTTATGGATCTAATTGTGACACTCTTAGTTCATGTTCTAGTAGTTTTCCAACTCGGGATACCTTTGGCATTATTGTGAATTAGCTAGGTCCTTTTTCTTTTCATTTACAACTAGGGTTTTAAATTTAAATTGCTTACTCGCTTGGATAAAATATGTACTTAATTGTTTATATTCAGTGTTATCACATATTTAGAATTAGGCATTTATTTATTCAATATTTACTTAATCATTTGGTGAACCCGATAATTCAAACCCTTCTTTCGAGTATGTCTTTGTCTTATCAAGTCATGGATCAATCTTCTTATCCTTCTTTCACTCCAACTAATGTTTTTAGCATGGTTACTATTGTTGTTGATTTCATGCAAGTTCATACTCAACATCCTCCTCACTTTATTATGCATATGGTTGATCCTACTATCAATGTAGTAACTACTTTCCGCACTCATCCTCCTTTGGCTTTGCATGTTTCTATCCCACATCCTATCACTTATATGGCTCCCCCTACTGCTTCTAAGGGATATGATATCATTGAGAAACTTAAGAATACACCGACCAAAATATCTCTCTATGACTTATTACGCAATGCACCTGATTTTCGTCATACATTAGAGGTCACCCTTCATTCTATTCACATTGAAAGTGATAATTCTTCAGTGGCATTCACACACCTCATTCGAGTCTCTCAAAATATGCCACACGCTATATCATTTACTAATGAGGACATATCGCCATCTATTATTGACAATCCATGTGCGCCTTTTCTTATCATTGTTATCATTAGCACCATTTGTATCAAGCATGTACTCATTGATAATGGATTTGCCATTAATTTATGTGCTCATTCCCTTTTAAAACAAATTGGCATCGTAGACAATCTAATTTCTAAGAATTACACTCTTATTCGTGGCTATGATTCAACTACTCACACATGCTTAGGAACTATCACATTACCTATACAATTCGGGTTAAGACTGTACCTATAGTATTCTTTGTTATTGATACCTCATTTCAGTTTAATATTTTGTTGGGTAGACAATTAATTCATGCGATATGCACGTATTCCCATCCACTATTCATCAATGTGTCAAATTTCTACATGATGGCTATGAACATACCATTCTGCAGACCCTGATCCATTCGGAAAAATTGTATATACCCGTTGCTATTACTATTTCTATTCCTCCATCAAAGCATATTCCATATAGCAATATTGATACATACACTATTAGTCAATCTAGCGCTTCATAGTCTTCCTCCATTTCTCCAAGAATTCCACCTATTTCCACTCACACTCTTATTATCATTTCACCTGTAGTGTCTACTCCTATCACCACTACCACTTCGCTCATTGAGGCTCCTCTCGCTCCTACATCTAGTGCACCTCCTACCAATATCCTTGATACTGCTATCCAACATGACAATTTCAGCATTGATGATTCTGATGACGAGGTCGATACCATTGAGCTTACTAATGACAAATTGTGTAATCTTAATTTTACTCCTATTGAGGTAGATGATTCATATTTCAATGATACTTTCGTGTAATCTGTAGGCCTGGTGAGTATCAATTCAAAACACCCCCTCCTTCTAGTTCTACTAATGTTATAGTAATTTATTAGGGGTCTGTCCATAGCTGGACGTTTTTTCACCTCCTCATGGGCAATATGCATCTGCACTTCCTCCTTTAACATGCATGTTTTTCATGAATAAATCTTATTTGTAACGTCCCCATTTTAGTACATTAGAACAAGTAATTTTATTTTTTTATAAATGCTTCCTAGTTCTAAATACATAATTTAGAACTCACAAATCAAAACAACCATTCTTATAACAGATAACCATATGCAGTGGTGATGACTCGGAGTACCTCCAATCTATTCATTCCATGACTCGGTAATCTACCAATCTATTCATGAGTATCAAAGAGTTGGCGTTTTTATTTTAACACATCCCTCTTGCGGTTCTCTTCCCTAATCTGGGATTCAAAATGCTCTGTCCAAGGAACCTCTCTGAATAATTGTTACCATTATTCATTGGCATCTCGTCCCTCAGACTAGGTGACATAGAACAACGCAATCAATCGCAGCTTGCGATACTTTGGCCAAAGATTTGAAACATACTGCTTATGTCTCGTATTCCTTGACGGCATACTCGTCAATCTAGAATACGTCCTTCACCCCATTCCTATGTTATGTAGAATGTCTTATACTGAATTCTGTCAGTCTCTCCTACCCCAAGTTATTCACTCAGGAACGGATTAATAATATGACAACGTTATAGGGATGCTCAGGGACTAGGGATATCTTTGACATCTTTGGGTCACCCTAGTTAACCCGGTGTGTCAAGATACCCCGATCTCTAAAGGGCAGACTTATAACATGACCACATTCCTAATCAGTCCCAGAGTAAAACTTGTTCGAGTTTAAGGTGTAAATCTTAACGATCAATGTAAAGGGTGTCACCATAAGTCACTTGCATTGTTGTATCTTCGAGAAGATCCTAATCTTCTCGAAGGTACAACCCTGCAGTTGACTTGTGCCATCAACCTTCAAATCCGCCTCGAAAAGATCTACTTATTTTTAAGGTGTTACATATGTTGAGTTAAAGTTATACTTTAAGACGCTCCTTTTAGGGTAGTCTTTTCCCAACCCCTGGGTTCCTCACCTTAGAATTGCCTTTCTTATTAAAACCCATTTCACAAAGAGAAGTTATTAAGATTTGAGGTCTCATCAAGGAGTTCTTTGTTACACAATGATCTAAATCAACGAAATTGGGCAATAGCCTTAAATCTTCACATAAGGTTGCTAACCATACCCTTTTAGGTTTATATCAGTTCTCATAACTGAAATATATCTTACTTATTAGTATTAAGATATAGTGATTTAAAATTAAATTAAACGTTGTCTTGACTTAGATCAAGACTAGGAAGTAATAATTTATTCAACCCGTTTAGCTTCCTGTTGAGGTTTATTTTAACCTTAGCTTCTCGAAAGACAGTGATCTAAATTCCAATTTAGCTTTAGATAGAACATAACAGAACTACTAAACATTCACAAGTATTAGTCATATAATCTTTGCAAAGCTTACTTAGAGAATCCCAAATGTCTCCAAGGTATACAATAATAACAATGCTCTTAAAATCATTCGAACCGAAGAAGTTCAATCCATCAAGATACGAATGCAAACACATAAGTAACAAATACCTCATTTCATTCATTTCTAAGCTAATCAAATACATTTTATGCATTCACATATTTGATACAATACTCAACAAAGAAAAGAACATCTTTCTTCAAGTAGTACATTTAGAGAATCAAATTGGAATTCATCATAAAACCAAATTAAACAATCTGAACATCATATCAGATCTGCTTGTCTTTACCACTTACGGCAACCATCTGCAAAAATTGTCAACACGGGTCAGTTCGGTGAACTGAGCATGATAAGCACTAATTCTTAAAACAATTGCAATCCACCAATTGTTCTCATTAAACAACCTGTTTATATGAAATCATTTCTTCAAATTCCAAACTTAAATCAGGCTATTCATCCTATATGTTAGAGACTAAGAACATATAAATACAACCTTTCTAAGACAGCAATACTCCTACAAGAATGTTTCTAACAATTTCTCAAAGGCAGTTAAAACATTCAACAAGCTCACTGTCTTAATTCTTTTATCATCATAACACATTTCAATGGTATTGACAAGTATACCCATTTATACAGCAACACACATTTTATACCAGTCTCTCCATACAATACCACAGTTTATTCTTGTTATGCCCTTACCGTAGAGATCGCAAAAGGATGCAAGAAGAAAGCACACAAGGTTTCCTGACTAGGAGAGAGAGAATTTTCCTATTCAACTTATTATACATCAACATATAAATTACAGTCTAGAAGAAAGAAACAGAGTCAATTAGATTCCTAAATCAATAATGTTCTGGACTGTACCGACTCCTTTAGATTAATGCAAATACATTTACGCATGCGACTAAACAGTCGAGATTACAAGAAGAACTACAGTTCCATCTAAATCCAATTATAAAAATCACCTGTAGCTACTAAGCAATACAAGAGCTCTCACGACAAGCAATAGTAAGTAATCCAACCATAACAGACTCAACAATTCTTTTTCATATCATTCATCAACATGAATATACCCATCGCCATTGTTTAACAGAGCATAGCTAGGAGCTTTTTATCACAGTCAGCCACGAGACTAGATAACACTTAAAACAAATGACGTTCCATATGCAAATACAGCGATATTCATACTAAGTCTAAACACAAACATGCACAGCTTCATTCAACTGAATCTAATCTCTATGAATGTACAAGCAAGGACTTATATTAGAAGCCGATTTCAAGAAGAATAATCACAACAAGGACTTCAGGAAGCCGAATTCCATATCAATAATTTCCTCAAGTTTCATCCGAAGTTGAGCTACTAAAAATTCAACGGGGTCTCAAACAGAGTCAAGTTGGTAAAGAAAACCCATCCTTTAATTCCTGAGGCTTAAATGAATATCACACAACAATGAAAGAAAGATTTTGTACGATATGCATGCACAACGAGAACTTAATTCGAGAATCGAACCAACTCGCAACCTATCAAGGACTCCAACAGTGTCAAATACAACTAGTACTCATAACCAAGGCTTGATTGAAGTTGAATTCATACGACAACAATTCAAGAATCCCAATAGTACTCACAACAAAACTTCTACAGAAGTTAAAAACATAAAATACGTTTCAAGGACTCAAAAGGAGTCGAAACCATATAGTATTCTTAACTAAACTTCTACAGAAGTCGTAACATACTAACCATTTCAAAAATTCCAACAATATCATACTAAAAGTATCCACTACAAAACTTCAACAGAAGTCGAAACATACTGTCCATTTCAAGAATTCCAATGAGTCAATACCAACCGTATTCACAACTAAACTTCTACAGAAGATGAAATACTAGTTACATTTCAAGGACTCCAGTGAGTCATTGCAAGCATATTCACAACTAAGCACAGTATTCATAAGCGAGAAACGATTTGCAACTAAGCAACAGTATTCATAACTAAGCTTAGACAGAAGTTGAAATACAAGATACATTTCAAAGACTCTCACTGAGTCGATACCATCAGTATTCTCAACTAAACAACAGCATTCAAAACTAAGCTTAAGCAGAAGACGAAAACATACGAAACATTAAAAGGACTCCCACTGAGTCATTTTCGTATATAATCCCTGAAACTTTCAACGGAGACTAAACCCAAAATTGCTATCACAGTAAGGATTTCTACAATAGTCGCATTCAAGTAGTATAATCTCAGCAAGCATTCCAACCAGAAGGAACTTAAAGTATTATAGCAAGATTCAACAGGGTTCAATCATCAACAATAAAAGCACAGCCGGTCTGTAATCGAAATGAAACCAAAAGGAAGAATAAATACAGTAACCATTCCAACAAGGACTTCTAAAACCCCGAGATTCCTAATTCCACAGGAAAAGAAGAACCAATACATTGCTTCAAACCAACTGAACTGAAATCACCTGAACAGAGTTGTTTTAATGAAAGCATTTGGAGTAAAGCAAGATTTTTAAAAGTCAGGGCCTATCATGCCTGGTAATGTCGCTTTAAAAATCCGAAGAAGACCTTTGAATGTGCTTGCACCTTCTCCTCTTCTTCCACGATAGATTCAGCAACAATAATTTGTTACCCTTATGTCTTATAAACTTTCCCCGGAGAAAATAGCTAGTTATTCTCATAGTTGCCATGCAACACCAAGTAGACTGGTTCGAAGAACCAGTGATCAAACAAAGAGAAAACCGGAGCGTATGGAAAACCAAACAACCAACTAGTTTTCCAATTTGCATGCCTTCCCGAGAAATCCGTGCTCGGGAACCGAGTTCATCAATGACATTAACTCCAAGATTCCCGCCCAATCTCCATTGCCACCGACCACCATAGTTGGCGATGGACAAATGCAAACCAAAGACCATTCCCAGATTTGGCGACTCTGCCACGTCGGACTCAATAGATATTTACAACCTCCGCCAAATCCCAAGTCCTTCATCCTTATCCACCTCATAAATGCCATAGAAACTACCACCCATGGCTCGCACCCCTTCATAGGTCCCCCTTCATCCACTATCATTAGTTAGGTTAGAAACATAGGTTAGATCATAAGGTAATACTTTAGTCTTACTTCCATAGTGCTAGGTCGCTAACCTTAGGAACATTTAGCTTATAGTTTAGGGCTAGGTTAGATTAGCACTAATCCAACCCATAGGTTATAGTTTAGGTTTAGGTTATTAACCTTAATAAATCCAGTCTAGGTCCCACAAGTAGGTTCGATCAGTATTGGAACCAAACAGGTTATAACATCCCTGTACAGGATCAAATCAGGTATTGCTAAATAAGCTTACTGAATACCCAGGAACATCTTACCTGGCTTAAGGTCTAGGCCTTCCCGATGTTACGGTATTTGGAACCGATTTTCATTTAACAAGATCAGCCTGAGTTAACTCCTGAATTGCTCATTCAACACATTCAGACCTTGCAACCTTCGTAAGGTCTATAATTTTTGTTCATCCAGAATAAACTTAAAACATCTCTTGGATCAATGCCACTGATCCAAGGCTGAGTCATAAAGATGGGTAAATCCACAATTCATCCCGAAATCAGATTGAACTCAGGTGCTAAAAATGAAAGAAATAAAAGAGTCCAAGCATATCCTGACTCAGTCAAAGATCTTCAAGAGCAAAGAAGATACAATCCATATCAAGCATGACTTCACAATCAAAGGAACACATCCTTATACAGAAGAAATCATATATCAACACTTGAATGCTCAGGAGGAAGTAACAATAGTTCAGAGTGTTACATTATTGGTATCACATTTAGTTGTATCTTACTTGCTCTTATACTATTTGCACATATGATGGCTTGACTCAACTTGGCTTTACACTCAATGATATCTTATCGTCACCTCATTCACCTCATCTCTACCATGGATGCTTCCATATTACGATTTCCTATGGTCTTCGTGTCTTCTATTTAACATTATTTGTGGCACATGCTCCTTACACTTCTCCACTGATGCTTGGGAAATCTTGGTTGGATTGAATTGGGGAAGTTTAGACCTAATGATGTTAGTATCACAAATTTGGCCACGTTTATATCTGTAATGATTCATCTCGCATCTATTCACATAATCTCACTCATTGGTATACACATGGATGTCCACAACAATATTTCACCGATGAAGAGTATGCAATGCACATGTACAATTTATGTCACAATGGCTCATTATATGATCCCCCACACACTATTGCTTACTAGGTTTCTGACACATCTCCATTTGGCTTTGATCAGGACAATGATGATCTTTTAGATAATGTCACTTGATCATTCTCATCATTTCATACTTGGGGGGCATCGTACTTATTCTCCCCCTTCTATCATTCTTAGGTGTCTTACATACTCTACACTTTGCATCTAGTCTCTCACACACATCATACACATCTTGATACACTCTTGTATCATCATTAACCAATGACGCACTCTCATGTTATGGTTTGCACTTGACGTTAAGGGCATAGTATACCCATGAACCTCACACACTACACATTTCACACATTGCACATTCGTGACATCTATTTCTACACAATATCTATCACACATCATACACACTGCACACTTTATGCATTAACGATACACATTTCTTGCTTCTACTTCTACACACCGCACTCATTACCCTATGGCACACTCTAGTACTATGGTTCATACTCATTGTTGAGGTTTTACATCTAAAATTAACCCCACAATGCTTGCACACTCACTCACTCTCTACGTTTTATGCTTTGTAGATCATATCTTTCTAGCGCATACGAGTTTAAACCATTTCCCAATGATGCACTCTTATTCTACGGTTCATTCTCAATTCTTTGAAGGGGCATGTATAAATGAACCTCATCACATGCATACTCATTCACACTCACTTTAGGGGCATGTTTCTCCTATTACATGCACACTACATTCCATTCCATCTCATCCACAACATATTGCATATCTTGGTTACATTTACTCTTTCTTACTTATGCTTATATGTACACTTTTTACACATACTAGACATGATTCATTGTATGCCATTATCTCTTTTTATACACACATGTGCATTCACTCACCTTTCTATTTTTATCACAAAATTTACATAGATCAATACCCATAGCATGGATGCTTGGTGCAGTACCTCATACTAGTCCCATAACGGAAAGCATCTAGCAGACTATGTATTACACTATAAGAACAATCTAGCTAAGATGACCAATGTTCTCGTTGATTCTAAATTACAATATATTTTTGTTCAAAGTCTTTTATCTCCATTACAAGAGAGTGTTATCTTTGAAACCTCTCCCTCATTTGATCAATTATGTCATATGCTTAAGTTATGCGAAAACAAACTCTTATCTATGGGCAAGCTCAAATATCATGATCAAGCTCCATCTTCTAATCGGTTTCAAAACAAATCTACTTTCAAGCCATCTCCTAAGCCCACTGAAGCAAAAGCTACATTAACATTGTTTCTACTCCTGAAAATCTTCAATGGAAACCTCCAAAGCATACATTTACAAAATTTCCTTATGGTTTGTGCCTCCTACTACCAAAACTTATTCAAAGAAATATTGTTACGCTTCTACCACTACTTAATCTTGATCCATCTCACCCTAAAGGACACAATTATGATGAAAATGCTAGATGTGACTATCATCAATGTGTTAGGCATCCAATTGATCGATGTTTCAAACTTAGGCATCTCATTCAAGATCTTATTGAAAACAATGCAATCAAGCTCCCTAAGCCTTCAACATCTAATCTGGTCAGTGACAACCAAAAAATCAAAATATTCAAATATCCATTTCCTATTTATGAAAAGCAAACCGCTAATTCTTCGACTAATCATATGTATCGTGTTGTTCCTCATCCTTCATTGGGGATATTGATTTGCTAGTTGTTATTACTTATGCATCTTTACCACTCATCAAATTCTATGATCACGATTATCATGCTACATTTTCTTCTAACATGTTACACATTAATGCTTCTATCAGATCTCTATCAATAACACCATGATCAATCCATTAGCTCCTATTGGTGTGTGCTCTATTGAACCCCAAGTCACTATCAACTATCCACTCTCTCAAATTTCATATCAAATTCCAAAATTTTATGGCTATATCCAACTTCTTGTTATAATTGGGCCTCTCACCATGCTTGTGTCATAAGTTGTGGCACCTTCAATCGAAGTTTGTGACATGCTCTTAGGTATTTTTGGCTCTACACCACTCAAGTTATCTTTTCCATGACCCACGTGTGTCTCAAATTCATTCACAATAAGCAAGTTGTCACTCTCAAAGGTGTTCCACCATCCACACCGTTTCCTCAGCCTCCTCTTGAGGATGTCCTTTCACTAGTTGCAACATCTAGGCCCCTAGGCCTCTCAAATCTAAGGCATATTCTACACCTATCTCTCCCATTCGTACACGACCTACTCATTCTCATCGGTCTACTAGTCCATCTTCTCGGCCTAAGTCCCCTACATGGTTAATTCCTTTACATAGGAGTTCACCATCTCTTTCACCTCATATATCTACTTCACATAGGTGTTCATCACCTCCTAGGTCTACTTCACATAGGTTTTCATCACCTCCTAGGTCTCCTTCACATAGGTGTTCACCTCCTAGGCTTCCTTCACATATACTTCATCGAGTCTCATACACCACCAATCTTAAAGCATGATCACACACCTTTATCTCCTCAAACATCAAGTGGAGGACCCTTTCCCTTCACTTTCATTGGATAACTTTCTCATCATCATACACTTGGGGGCATCATGCTTATTTCTCTCCCCCCTAATATCATTAGGTGTCTACTATTTCTACTCTTACATTATGTTCTTCATGTTTCCTATTTCTAGGCAATCTTACACAACTTGATACACTTTGTATCATCATTACCCTATGATGCACTCTTGTGCTAAGGTTCACACTTGACTATTGAGGGCATACTACATTCATGAACCTCACACACTACACATTTTTGCTCCACACTTCACAATACATCTTTCTAGCATTCCATTCTCACACATCATACTACCATATGACACACTCTAGTTTCATGGTTCATACTTGACTACTAAGGGTCTAAATTTGAAATGAACCTCACCTCTTCTATAATTTACGCTTTGCTCTTCATTATCTATCTTTCTAGCATCTATTTTCCAACCATTTCCCAATGACACACACTTGTTCTATGGTTCATTCTCTATTGTTGAGGGGTATTTTATAAATGAGCCTCATATCGTACTCATCCAAATCTATTGGGGGCCACGATGTTCCTATCACATTCACATTGCATATCATTCCATCACACTCATTCACATCATATTGCATATATTGGTTACATTTATTATTTTTTGCTTATACTTACATGTACACTTTATTTCTCATGCTAGACGGATATTTAGTATGTCAATATATTTTCTATATACACATGTGAATTCACTTAGCCTTTATTTTTTATTGCATACTTCCTACATATCTGCATGTGTAGACACAAAATCACACACATATTACTATTTTACTATACCACCAAGTATGTTGTTATATACATGGATCTTAAGTAAGAAAAGTATTCACTAGTGACACACTCCTAATCCATCTACTTGCTTTAGTTGTTTCTATTCTCTCTCACACATCTGTCACTTATACCCCAGTCTTGGTAAGGTCACAAGGATCCCTCTTTATCATTCTTTTAACATCTATCATCATTTATCCCAAGACACCAGCGCCCATTATAGACACCGGCCCCAAGGTGCTCTATCTATTTCGGGTGCTTTTGTCCTCTTTGTTCTTGTTTACATTTTTGACATTTGTGGTCGGCCTTTTCAGGTTTTCTTATTCTTATCCCGAGGTCTTAGTCGGCATGTCATGTCACTAGTGTCAAAATTTAAACAAGCAATCCCTATATATATGCAACATACATACTATTATATGGGTAGATAATTCTAAAGGAAATCATATCTACATATTATCAAAAGGACTACATTTTGGGTTGCTTACTCTGCATACAATGCATAGGAAGGGGAAGTTTTGAATTCCATCTCACACATTTGCATTTTATCTAGCCATATCCCGCTATCTTGGCATCATTGGCACAAGGGCTACTAAGGACATTATGTCACTTACAATCACAAAGAACTACATGGAGTCTAAGATGTAGTGCAATGTTCGGTCATAATTTTATCCTTTGGATGACCACCGAGGTCACCCAACTTCACATATTACATTTTTCATTCCAATTTGATGTGTTTGTGAGCGTGTGTAGGTATTTAGGGTTTCTATTGTAGGTTACAAGTACCTCAGTGATCCGAGCGTGAATATCAGGTGATCAACATGAAGTGATAGCAAAACCCTAGCGACACGGGAAAAATCAGATTATGACCCTCTTTGTAGTCTTTGGTGCCCAAAAGAGGTCTCTAACGCCTTGACACCCTTGGCCTAGCCCAAGTGCTTATGTCTAACTCTGTCCATAGATTCCAAATTAATATTGAGCATTCGCGACACCCGGCCCATCCTATTCATCGGTTTCTCTAGTTCATATTTGTTCTAGGATAAGAGAAAATCAAATAAGTTCCCTATCTCTCCTATTTTCTTACACGGTTGCATTTTTAGGGTATTTAGAATTTATATTTTGTTTTATATTATCATAGTAGTGAATCTACAATTAGATTTAATATTTGGATTTAATTAAATCAACATGCAACAATGACGTTTGACATTATACATGTTACCGGTCTAATGAGGCTCTTGGGAATCTACTTTCTCACACATTACGGGTGTTATTGTTTCATTATTTACTACTTCTTATTACTAACACATTAATTTCCATTGCTTTATACACACTTTGAAATAATTTTTATCTTTCTAACATGTTAATGGGTGCTTCATGTGTAACATTTTCTTCACAAGATTATTTTCCACCATAGTTGTATGTTACACTTTGCTTGACTTTTTTGCCATTATATGTTATTATTTGCGGGCTATGCCCTTTGTCTTGTATGCACATTATAAGCTTTTGAAATCTTAAGCCTTGATTGTCATGTGACATTGTGAGTGATGTCCCATGCAGAAACCTACTTTTTTCGGTCTATCTTGTCTTCTTGTTTGTTTGATACACTTGTCTTCCATATGCATACTTTCTTTGATTGCACTAATACATGTTTCTATCCATTTTATTTGCATGTGTCTTGCTTTCTACCATGCACATTCCCTCTCATTGCAGGGATACATTTTTATTTCAGCATCAAGTCCTCTCCTTTGGGTTGTGTTCTCCTAGAAACATTGCAAGCACCCCAAATGAGGGGGAATACATTGGGTGAATCAGTCATCCCATACATCATCTTAGAGCTACAGAATAAGTACAGTTCAACACATAATCAACACGAGGATATAGTTATAGAAACAAATTAAAAAATGACTTGGGTCTTGATTTAGCTTACAGACACTAACACCTAGATACAGACTCTAACACCTGGCGCTCCCGGCCACCCCTAGGAATTCACAGAGAAGTTTTCATAGTACGGGCCCAGTCTATAGCAACATAATGTATTTTATCTCCATTGCAATCCGTACAACTTAGGAAAAATTTAGAACTAATACGTTATAACTCGAACAAAATAGGATCACACCATCTGCAGTGGTGTATAATCGGGAAGTAGTCATGGAAGGAGAGTAACACTAAACCTCTCTCCCCAACACTCTTCTGTCATGGCATGAGATTGCCCAAAAATTGCACTTGGTGTGAGATCACCCAAAAAACTTGTTCTTGGCATGAGATCACAAAAAAACTCACTCTTAGTGTGAGATTGCATAAAAAACTCACCCTACACAACATTTTTAGGACATTTTCTATCCTTTACACTTCTATACATCAGGTGCACACTTTCTTTTTCACATACTTTTATAGATTTTTCATAATACATGACTTTAACTACTCTTTCGCTCTTCTTTTACAGGTATGTCCTTAATACGCAACAAGAAGTAGCCCTACATCAAGCACAACAATAGGTACAACACACTAAAACACATTACACTTCACCCCTATGGTCACTTTATTTTTCTTAGCTTCCACGCTTCATTTTTATCACTTCACGCTTTCACTTGTCTCTTAGACACATTATTTCCATCACACTCTAGAGGAGAAGAAGGTATGCATTTTCTAATTGTTGGTGTATATGACTAGACTTGTCGTCATTCGACATCTTTTCCACCTAGTTGGTTAGTCATCTCACTTAGTGAGAATAGGTCATAGTTGAATAGGTCATAGGGTTGTGTACACGTGTCATGCACAGGAGTTACACAACACTCTTATATGTACCCCTTCTTTTTGATCTATGAGCATGCCAGACACATCATTGTCTTTTATGTACTTGATTTTCCTTGTGATTTGTGCTCTTGCTAATTACGTGAAGCGTTCTCATCTCCATTGGAAGTGCAAACCCTCTTCGATGTGCACGAGGTTCCAACATTGATCCTCACAGAACAATCGATATGGTATCAGAGCGGATGTTTGGTATACGTGCACTCTCTTAAACTGGTTGTTGATTACTTCGTTTTTGGATTTATCACTTTTCGTGCAAGTTATTTTTTATTACTATTTGGAATCTTGTTAACATATCTGATAATTTGGTTTTTTGGAAGTTTTTGTGTTATTTCCATGTTGCATGTGCGGGTTTCGGGGGTTTTACAAATGATTTAGCTAGTTACAACCAAATTTGGAGGCATCGCTAAATTTAGAGGTTGGGTCTTCTGGTTTTTAATTAGTTTTTTTGAAAAGCAAGTGAATTTTTTTGGAAATTCTAGTTTTTTATCAATTTGTTTTCAAAATAAAAGTGATTTTTTAAACAAAAAAATCACTGGTTCTCGTCTGTGTTGTTTGACCCTCCTAGCCTCTTGATCTGTTGATACCCCCGGAGTTGATTTTGAGCTCCCCGAGTTCTTTGTCTAGTTGAGTTGAGTTTTTTGGGTTAATTTGTGTTTTTGGCTCGTAGTGAGTTGGGTTACCCCTGATTTTTGCATTCGTTGAGCTTTGCATTACTGTAGGCTATTTTTTTGCATGGTTGAGCGGGTTTTCATTTAGATTTACATTACATGCATGCTATCTTTTTGTTGAGTCATGTACCTTTTGCCTTATGCATTGCTTTTTGTGTTGAGTGAGTTGAGCATTCCTTTTCTTTTTTACTCTCTCTGTCTACTTGTCCTTTGCTTTTGGATTGGGATGCTTATGCGCCGGTTTTTTTTTTTGGTCTTCTGGCCTTGTTTTGGCCTCTCTGCATTTGGGGTTCATTGATTTGAGAATTGTTTTTTCTTCCCTATTATTTTTGAGCCAAACCCGCCGCGTTCGCTTCACTTTGTGACCCGAGTCATTTTGGGTTTCATGGATATCTGATGTTATTTTAGTCCTCTCGAGTGATTTTTCAATGCATCACGTGCTCTCTACCAAGCATTCTCACTCTAGCTCTTGGTCGTTTGAAACTTGCCCTACTTTTAATTCACTTCTCGTCTAGTGCACCGAGATGAGGGCGTTGGAACCAATTCATTGCACGTTAAGTCGTGTTTTTCCCACGCCCTTGGATGATACCTCTTTGCTCTTTAATGCCATTTCTCCTGCAACCATTCCATCCTTATCATGTTTGCTTCCCTCGATTCATTCTCCTCTCCTTTGACCACTTGTTAAAACCTATCTCCTGCTTTTATTCGTAAGCTCATTAAACCATAGGCGTTTTTCACACCGGGAGGCACTCGCGACGTTTTCGTAGTCAAGCTTCTCCAACATCGTTGTTGTAGATCTCGTTTTGCATCGCCATACCCATTTTGTTTTGCTCTTTTTTTCACCGCCATTTTTGGTTGGTTTCGGGAAGTGGGTGGTGGTTCGATGGTTGAGTAACCTACTTGCATTTGGCTAGCGGATCGTGTTTGCTACGTCATTATTAACCGTTTGTATTACTTTCCTCATGAATACTGGTTTTGCTTCATATTTCAATACTGTTGTAAGATGAGGTTGAGGAGGGAGCACATATCACTTGGGAACAACACGTATTTCTGCCATGTTAGTTTGTAGGTTGCTATATTTTGGAATCTCAGTTTCCATGGTTGTCATATTTTGTTTGTTGATCTCTTTATTTTCTTTGGGCATTGTTTGCTAAACATGCTACCATAAATTTAGATTCTTCCTTCTCCTCTTTCTATTTACATTACCAGCTGCCTTCTTCTCAGTTTAAATGTTGTAAATATGCCAGTCAACCTAGATGCAGCTATACTTTGAGAAAACCCATTTTCAATGCTTCTTTGATTATTTATGCTCGAGGCCATTTTCGCGGGATAGTGGTTGTGAAGGTGGCCGCACACTGTGACAAAAATTGAAGTCGTTCATCCAATATGTATCGTGTCGACAATTGACGCAGCCACCTTCAACCTCTTATGTATGTAAAATTTAAAACAGGATCATATTTTCATGCCTTATAAAAATCCAAAAGCCTCCAAATTCTTCCATCTTCTCTACTAGTTGACCACACTCTCAGAAACACACAAGCATACGATGGGGACTAAAATGCAGTTTTCTCATTACATATCAATATTACTGTGTATTCTCATGGCAGTACTGGTTATGCCTTGCACCTTGAAGTTCTCCAATCATGTCTGAGCAGTCGGGTCTCCTTGTAACCATAAAATTATTGGTTTCACTTCAATGGCTGTAGTGGGCTCAATGGAATCATAAAACACATAGAACATTCTTGCTTTGGAGGATGCATTCACAGACAGATATCCAGATTTGGTAGGCAGTGCTTCCTGTGGGAACTCAAAAGTTTCTTCTCTGAATAGAGGATCAGAAGTTTGGTGTATTGTTCATATATAATCCGCTCGGTTCAGGCTACAGTATAGCCAAGAACGACAAGGACATTCCCATTGATCAAAACAGGGTAGCAGAACATCTCTACAATGCTTTGAAGGAATTCTACAGCACAAACCCGGAGTTCACAAACAGGGTTTTATTTGTAGCTGGAAAGAGCTATGTAGGTAAGTATGTATCGTCTTTGGGTCATTATATTTTAATGAAATCTAAAATGGGTCCAATTGAAAATGTAGAATCGAATCCATTTGGAAATGGTAGTGTTAATCGTTCGTTCAAACTTGGGGGTTTTTCATCGGTAATGGGCTGACAGACCCAGAGGTTCATGTGCAGTCCCATGCTAATGTGGCATACAATTTAGGACTTATTGATGGAAAACAGAGGAGCCATGTTGAAGTACTGGCAAGCCATGAGGTAGTTTTTATTCATAAGTACCATTGGTTTGATGCCTACAAGGCTAGGACGGCTCTGATGGACTTGATTCAAAATAGGTGGTATTGGAGGAGATTTCGCTGATGCAAAATGACATTTGTTCGAGGGTTTTCATTTTTTGGTCGAGGCTTTTCATTATACCAAAAATCCCCGTGGAATATGGTTCATAGTTTTGTTGTGCGCATACAAGCGTGTGGATAAGACTTGCGGACATTGAGGTACTCAACATTTCCCAAGAACAGAAATGATGAAGCAGCAGTAGGAAGTTATCAAGTCGGTGGGACGGGAAGCTTTCCAAGAGTATTCACCACTCTCCAAAAATCGTTCCTCTATATCACACACTAAACTTAAGAGATTACCACATATTTTTTAATTCAATTTGTATTATTGCCACGTGGCATTTTTCCATGTCCCTTTTCATTTGTAGCAAGGCTAGTATGATATCAAGGATGGAGTTGTCAACTGGATCTACGAGAATTCGTCACCACGCACGGTCGGGGAGACTGTCAATTGGACCGTGCCTTGCAGGAAACAAGCCCCAAATTTATTGTAACAAACCAACTTCAAATACCCCCACTTATGCATACATCCCTGCCCAATACCGACCCACGCTTGCTATCTACTCAACAATAAGCTGCTCTAAAAATCATTAGGAGCCATTTCAGTGCAAACCCTGTTACGCCTCCACTCAAAATGGTTATTAACGACACAACTGGCACTGGTAAATCATATCTAATCAAGCAAATTGCATACGTCCTATAATCGCTTTCCACTACACGCCACTCCTGCTTATTACTCCTAGCCATATTAAAGACACCACTATCCATACAGGCCTCTCAAATTCCTATCCATGATGTACAACTGCTCCAGGTCCAAAAACTGATGAAATGAGTTTCATTGGCCTGCGCATGCTGAATGATATCAACACGCGGCTATGCCAAGCCTTCCCAAATCCTGCAAACGAAGACTTTAGCGGTTGTTCGGTCATCCTCGTCGGCGACCTCGCATAACTACCGCCAAGACACGAAGACTCCAGCATGTAGTGAGGGTTTGCGACTTTATTTCAATCATTTTGCAGCTTCTGCATTTGATCAATCATCAGAGGATTGAAATCAGGTTTTTAATTTTTTCCTTTCATTTGTTCTTACATTTTTTTGTTTAACTGTTTCATTTATGTGCTATTCGTTCACACAGTGATCTACACAGAACCTTGATGGTAACCAGAAGGAGAAGGTATGAAGAAAGCAAGTCCAACTATTTGTTGCCGCTTGGAGTTGCGGTACACACAAAATCTTCATGACGACAAGAAAGAAAAAGTGTTATGTTTTATCAAATTACAATACAAACTATGCAAATTTAGGGGATGGGTGTATGGTTTTAAGAAAGCGAACAAAGCAAGAATTCATTGGGGAGACGCATACATTTGCAAGAGGATTTCACAAGACAGAGATTGAAAAACAATGCCCATTTTCAAGGTTCACACATTGCTAATGTTATCTATTGTTATTTTCCGCAATGGTAGGAAAACAGAAGGAAAGGTTGTTCGTATTTTTACAGAATCTGTTGCATACCAAACTGGCACCATCGGGCCACTCCTGCAAATAATACCTATAAAAATAAAATACAAGCATCATTTTTGAACAACTTAAAAAACATTAGAAAAACAATGGTACATAAATCATAAATGCAGGTGTTGCTCTTTGATGTGAATAACAGGCTTTAAGAGAAATAGTGCTTCTTCATAGAAGACATCTCCGGCATAGCCCTGGACGAATGGGAAGGATGGCGAACACCTCCTTATCGAAGTCCACTTTCCAAAAGAAGAATAAAAGCAGAGCAGATCCAACAAGTAAAATATAACGCAGCAATCACAAACGAATCCACTCACAAATACCTTATCATGCCACATTGTCGCACACTTGGAAAACCAAAGCTCAACTGGGAAAAAACCTTGTACGCAAGCTTCGTTGTTTGAAAAATCATAAATCCCCAGTGTGGGGCAGTGAACCGAATGTAAGCGTCCAATTGCCGCTACACAGGGATGTCACCCGTCAATTCCATTTTATATGTTGTTACAGAGACCTGCACACTTGTAATTCATGCCGCCTACGGGGTAGTGGCAAAGTTGATTCCACGCGGGAAAGAAAATTTCATGCTACACATGCCTTTTGTTTGTTACGTGGATGTATTTTGCAAGTTCGGCGATTGTCTGTGGTTCAAATTTGAATAGATTTTGACTTTCTAACCACTTTGGTGTAGCTTGCATGTTTATTGAGGCACTCTGTTGCATTCATAATAGTTTCTATCAGAAGATCCGATAAATTTTTGGAAACCTACCTTTTAAGAATTTGTGCAAGTGATATTTCTTTCTTGGAAAGAAATTTCTTTTTAAAAATAAAATCTATTAGTTTCCCTTTACAACTACACGTCATATTAGACATTTTTTCCAAATCTATGCTTTTAACATTTTTAAAAAATGAAGCAAAATTGCTAAGAATCGTTATTTTGAAATTCAATAAAAGGTCTATATTTCCTTTCAAGGATTTGTATAGTTATAATCACACATCCTTTTAAGGTAGAGGTAATGTGTTTTAGGATATTGTATGGATAAAGTGATTTGTTGTGATTGATCTACCGTGTAGTTTTTGTTAAAAACTTACTTGAACACAATTATAGAAGGGAATCAATGATTCAACAACCTTATCTATATTTTTTCTTTGTCAATGTTAATTGCTTGTTTCTACAAGCATTCTATGTATATTCTCTATAGATGCATGGTCTGTTTTCAATGATAGGTTATTCCATAAGATGTTCTTGTACAATTCCGGTTGTTGTGAGTGGCATCTTATATTTTTGTGCATACATTGTTATCAATTGTAGTCTATAAGTTGAATGTTAATGATTCTAAAAGTGCATACCATCAACCTCTCACGGCTCTTACCTCTATCACTAGAATAGCTCGTCCTTTCATTGTCATACCTATTAGCATTTCGAATGTGCCTTCAAGTGTATTTACTAATTTATCTTCCAATTAAATATATAATATATCTCCCTATCCCCTCTATATAGTTCTTTATGGGAAAACACGTTATTGACATCCCGTAAAACATAATAAAATTAAACTTCTTTTGCATAACATTTCGAGAATTATAATTACCTGCTTTGCGGTACACATAACAACTTTACCTACTTTGCCAACATCTTTTCACTGGATACAAATCTACAGAGCCCTAACATTCAAATTCATTTATGTCTTGCAATGCTTGGGGTGAATGCCAACATGGAGTCGTATGACAACACTGAACAAAGTAGTATAAATCTTCTGAATAGAAACAAGTCCATAGAAGACTATATGGGTGGACAATTAAAGGTTTTTTTACCCTGCTAGATTCTTAAACCAAAGGTTGCAATGAATTCCACCACTATTTTCATAGTAGAGCCCTTTTGACTTTGGATTATTGGTGACAATTTGAGTAAAAGAAAAAGATGGATGTAGCACAAAATGCGAATAAAGCCTTGAAATGTTTGGCTTTATGTAATATTTATAGTGTAGGCTAACCTTAAACAATCTTCCCTATAATTGAGGTAGGATAAGTGCCTCTTTTGCTCTTTCCAATTAAAAAAGGAAATATGTGAGATGTGGATGTGGCCTTATGATAGAGAGCTAATGTTCGTTTCTTCTATCACCTTGTGCTATCTTATAATTGTACATAATTTTGTTTCTTTTTCTAACTATAGCACTTTGGTTAACCACACTTAGTTGAGTGTTAGCCCCTATATTTATGATGCCTCCTCAACATAACTAATGCCCACCCAATGTTGCCAAATTGATCTCCTATTAGAAAGTGTTGATACTGATTGGTTAAGGTGTCTGAAATTGTGTGCTTAAAGTTGTTATGAAAATTAATTACGTATGTAAAATTAGGGAAATATTACACTTACAAGGAAGGATATGGTAAGTGATATGTGTGAGAGGATTCATGTATATTATACTTCGGAAAGTGGAGATCATTTTGTTCCAATGGAAGTGTTTATCGATCTTGAACATGGTATCATAAACAAGTGTCCATTTGGTCCATTATAGGCAGATTTAGTACAGCCGCCTCTTCTTATCACTAGCAGTAGGGAAAAAGTATTCAAGCACATCATAACCCCTACCACAGGGCATACCGCAACCCCAACAATTATTCAATCCTACATACAATGACGAACATCCCTAGAAGGCTTGTCACTCATAGAAGTGTGTAGGTCTTGGTCTTACTCCACTCTGTGACTCACCAACATATGAAGCATTCTATGTCAGTGAATTGATTCTGTCCAAACCATTTTGAAACATTCAAGTCGCATAGGTGCTACAACTTTTGAAATCTACCGAAAATGGGATCTCTTTCAACATTCTTATCGGGCCCGGCCCGTTTAAACAAAGATCTGTTGGCGATGTTCTTGTAAACAAAGCAGCTGACTCCAACACTAATATGGATAATCCCGAGACATAAGAAATGGAAGAATGGGAATTGTTTTCCGCATCCACCTAGTCGATGTTATATGATAGATGACCTACCTATGCTCGGCCTACGAGAATTCAACACCACACACGGTTGGGGAGACTATCAACTGAACCATGCCTTGTAGGAAACATGCCCACAAATTTATCAAAACAAATCAGCTTCAAATATCCCGACTTATGCATACACACCGCCCAATACCGACCCATGTCTTCTATCTACTAAACAAGAAGTTTCTCTACAAATCATTAGAACCCATGTCACTACAAACCATGTTGCACCCCACTCAAAATAGTTATTTACGGTCTGACTAGCACTAGTAAATCGTATCGATTAGCCAAATCTCCTACATCCTACAATTACTTTCCCCTACATGTCACTCCCGCTTATTACTCCTAAAGTGCCCATAGGTGTCGCAACTTTTCATATTAAAGGCACCACTATACATACAGGATTTCAATTCCAATCCATGATGTACAACTGACCAAGGCCAAACACTTTGCTCCACTTCAAGAGAAGATGAAATATTTTGATTACATATTAATTGATGAAATGATTTTCATTGGCTCAAGTGCAGAGTTATGAGTAAATTGTTTCCAAACTACAAACATAATTGCACTTGACATGAAACAAGGGGCCACCACACCTTGCGGCGATGACATTCCATGAGATCACTTTTCTGCCAAGGTATTTCTTCGGAAATACTTAACGCCTCATCACGAAGACCATTTTTTTCCTATCCTGCAATCATGGCAATCCAATAAATCACATTTCTTCCAGGAATTTAGTCGAACACTTCACATACTAGTGCATACATCAACACCATGCATACATATCTTCTTCCGAAGCATCTCGCAACTACAACAAGGCCACTCTAGAAATATCCCTCTGTAACAGCTCTACAATCAAATGTGATAATATGTATATTGCATTCATGTATTATGGGTATATAATACTATCACGTAATTTTGTAATTATTTTTTTCCGGTCTAGGATTTTTTTACTTATCTTCTTTATTCTATGATATTCCTGTTGAAAATAGTTTCGATGTATATGGCTAGTGTAGGGTATCTTAGAATTCAATACGCATAACCATTAGTTAATACTCCTCACTAAACACAAACAGCTGCCACAATTGCAAACTACTCCATGAATATGATGCCAAACAAACCAAAACCCAATGTTTTTACTCTCCATCAAATAATGCCAGCTACAACAACTTTTACCTTTACCAAAACTACACCCAAAACAATAGAACCACACGCCGCTTAGGCCACGCACACTCATCTACACTGCATATATTTTCTCCTCCCAAAACGGAGCAAGCGCTAGTTATTCGTCAATAGGCTTGAAGATGCCTTTGCTGGAAAGTGTCAAATTCCGGCGGCTCCAATATTTACTCTCTTGCCGGATTTTAGATATTTTAAAGGTTGCCGGATTTTAGATATTTTTCTACAGTCCTACATATTTACTATCCTAGATATTTGATTTTGATTTTGATTTTGTTCTTCATAAAGTAAATTCTATAGTTTACTATTTGGAAAATAATATTGGTCATATATCTTGTTCAAAGTTTTTGAGATTCAAAAGTTTTCTGATTTGCCCTTGCTGGAAAGTGTCAAATTCTGCTCCAATATTTACTATCTTGCCGGATTTTAGATATTTTAAAGGTTGTCAGATTTTAGATATTTTTCTACAATCCTAGATATTTACTATCCTAGATATTTGATTTTGATTTTATTCTTCATAAAGTAAATTCTATAGTTTACTATTTGGAAAATAATATTGGTCATATATCTTGTTCAAAGTTTTTGAGATTCAAAAGTTTTCTAATTTTGATTTTATTCTTCATAAAGTAAATTCTATAGTTTACTTTTTGGCAAATAATATTGGTCATATATCTTGTTCAAATTTGAGATTCGAAAGTTTTAATAGATAAATGTTCGGTGTTTGACCAAATGATGAAACATGATTTAGTTTGGCGACTACCATAATTGTGTCTTACAAAATATGGACAATAGCAAAATAAGAGCTTTACAACAGCATATAGACATCCAGGGAATATCAACACAAAATATAACTCAAATAAACTAAATATTGCCTCCGGCATGATTTGCAACTCATTTGCAATTGCTAGTTAAATAATAAGTGGGATATTGGTATATACGTGGGTCGGATTTATTTAACAAGATGAGTGTTTAATAACATATATGGTCGGTTTATATTTATTTTGATTCGATATTAAAAAGTGTTGATTTAAACCTTTTTAAAACGTGGCTCGTGGTTTGTAAGTCGGGTGGAAGTTTATTAAGCGGGAGGAGTCTTTTAAATTAAGGGGTGGCCATATTAAATTATGGTGACATGTTAATTTAAGGGAAATTTATTTAATTAAAAGTTAGGTGGCTTTTCTTACAAAGTGCAGGCTTTATATTTAGTTTGGTGTTTTTAAAAAG
Organism: Taxus wallichiana var. yunnanensis; assembly: GCA_018340775.1. Classification (NCBI taxonomy): domain Eukaryota; kingdom Viridiplantae; phylum Streptophyta; class Pinopsida; order Cupressales; family Taxaceae; genus Taxus; species Taxus wallichiana. Next base: position 294,149,569 of record CM031235.1, on the reverse strand, counting down.
TGGTCTTTTTTAGTTAGATTTCTAATTTAAAATTTTAGGGTCTAATTCTATTAAAATAGATTATCATTTAGTTCTTTAATTTAAATTTTTAGAATATAATTATATTAAAAGTGGTAATTAATTAAATTTAATTTTTTTTTAAACGAGCTTTTTTTTTTTTGTAGTTATTTACTTACCCTTGATACTTTTACTAATCCCAAGCGTGTCGACTTATCACCCCATGTGGTCTTGGGCGCTCACCGAGGCACGCGCAGTCTTGAAACCCTCCTTTACGTGAGCTTTGCGAGAAGGTTCGGCGATTAATGGAGGATGATTTTTATAAGCATAAGAGCATTCACTTATTTAAGGAGGTAGAAGATGCAACTTAATAGATTTAACATTAACGCATCACAAAGCTAAATACCATTGTAATAAGCATAATAAACTAGATGTGAGCCATGGTAGTCAAATAACACGAGGGTTTACCCCTTAACAAGATATACAGAACGAACCCATATATATATATATATATATATTTAAGATAGTTCTAGTAGCCACATTACAGTCAAAAGGGGTCATCTTAGACCATTTACAATAAATGGCGGGGACTTAACTCTGTAAATATTCCCTGGCATGAGACCTTAACTATACCTTTCCCATTTTAACCCTTATTACAAATCCTAGTTCCATATAGAGGCTTATGGCATCCCTTACAACCTTTAGCACTAAGTGCTCTAAACCCTAGCATTACTACAACACTTCATACTCTCCTTCTCTTTCTCTACATTCTCTATGCATTCTCTCTGTCTCCCATCATCTCTTGTATTTTGTCTTTGTGTATATCTTGCATCCCTGTCTCTAGCCCGAGCATCTCTTTTTATAGGATTAGCACCCACCGTTATGCCTTCTTCTCTCGAATAGATTGCATACCAAGTGTCGATGTGGTCCTCCATTGGTGAATTCTTATCCCTTTGTAAACCCTCCACTCTCTGTAATGATGTCTTCTAGGAATATTCCTTGTGTGGAATTTCATTTTCTTGACCTCAAGGTTCCAGGTGGCACCTTATCCACTCATCACGCCTATTTGGGTCCTCATGTTTTTCCTCAAGTGTCTCTTGAATGCCAAATATGGCTAAGTCCCTTTAAAATCGTGTTATGTCTCCCCGTGCGCACCTTGGTTTCACCTAAACCCTTCTTAAACCCCTTTGTCCTGCGCGCTTTCCCCTGAGCGCCCTTCTTCTCATTGGTTCTACACGCACACGCCCTTTGGTACTTAGCCAATATTTCAAGGCCCAATATTTTTCAAAGTAGGTATCTAATTAATCAAAGGTTAAGCTATTTTTTTCAATCACTAAAACAATTTTTCTAGTGCTATTATCTTTTTTTAGTCGTTTTAGCTCTAAAATTAGCTGACCTGGACGTTGCAAAAGGGTAATTTTTAGTGTTATTGGTTGTTTTTCTCTAATCATTTGTTGGAATATGCAGCACCATTCCTAGTTGTTTTTTACCTTCCGAGAGAGTTTTCGGCGTCTTGGAGGTCCCTTAGACTCGTCTTGAGCCCATTTTGTGCATTGTAATAGCCCTTTTTATTGCTTACGGACTTGTGAACATGTCTTCAATAGTATTTCAAAAAAGGGGTTTTTTTTGCGACATGAGATGCTTTTTTTAACAACAGGACTTGATTTCGCCCCTTTTCTTATTTTTAACTTGTTGTTCTTGTTTACGGTGTCTATTTATTGTGTTCCATGAAAATTGATTATGGTCTCCTCTCTTGTGCATTATTACACTGATTCCAAAGTGAGTAACCAATTGTTTCACGGTGCACACTCACACGAGATTGTATCCAATGCACTAAATTATAAATTGCCGAAAGAAGGGGGTTATAATATTATCCTAGGTGGTTGTGTTGTTTGTTTTTCTTTTTTGCATTCCTTATTTTTCTCTCTTCATTATGGATGAAATTTCAATTCCTTTTCTTATGTTGTTCAACTTATTTGAATGGAGATCGAAAATGGTAATGAAACAAAGGGCTAAAGGGTTATTTCGCATCCCCATGGGAGTTGAGATTGAACCTCACAATGAGCCCGAAAAATATAAGTGGTTGAACCAAAGTGACGAAGCCTTATGTCTACTTTGTATGTTTGTTTCTCTTGACTTTATCTTCATTGTTGAGTCGTCTAAAATAAGGGGTTATGCTTGCAGGACCAATACTTCCTAGGTCTAATAATGGCTAGGCCAACTATAGATAGAGGGGACACCTAGGACAACTATAGATAGAGGGTTCGGGGCCTCTACTTTATAAAAGGATATGACGAGGGGACTATCTAAAGTCGAGTCTAATTTAAAAATCTCTCCCATCCCCTACCCTATATTTGATAAAATAGGAGGGGAAGGAGGGGGAAGGGTGGAAAACATTAGATGAAATGTTTGGAAAACAAGATGACATGAGAGTGCATGAGTTGGAAAATGAACTACTAGGATTAAATCCTAGTGACTTTGAAAACCTATAGGCATTCTTCTCGAAGTTCATCCACACTAGATTGTTGTTAAAGGAATGTAAAGTGGAGAATAAATATTCCCAGTTGATCTTGTCGATTATCTCTAAGTTAGGTCCCGAATACTCCATCTTCGTGTCAAATTTTCATTCATTCTACGAAATTCACTTTAGGCAAGTGCTTGGAATATGCCCTCATTTGATAGTTTTCATCCTAACTCATTTAAGAATAGGAAAAACTCATTCAAATAGGGTCTCTCAAATCCAAGTCACATGCCCTTGTAGCAATTACTAGCAAGGGAAAGAAGACTGAAAAGAAGAAAGAGAAAAAGGACCAACCTAAGAAGGAAACCAAGACCAACCAAGCCAAACCCAAACCTAACACGAACGCTTTGAATTTTGAGCCTAAAGTGAAGAAATAAAATTATAAGTGTTCCTATTACAAGAATACTGGTCATGAAGAGCATCAATGTATGAGAAAAAAATTGATCACCTTACTCATTTACGTGAGAAAAATCATACAAGTTTTTATGATTCTATCAAACAAAATGTTGTGAAAGTCAAGTCTTCCACTGCAAGAGAGTCTAAATCTGATAAGAAGAAAGTAAAGGCCCTTGTAGCTAGATTTTCTCCTTCATTGACGTGGATTATAGATTTTGGTGCCTCACACCACATGGCTTATTTGCATGTTGATTTCTCCAACATCAAACCTTGTGGCATGTCCTAAATCACGTTGGGTGATGACACAATAGTGTCATTTTCCAGTAGTGGATCGGTATAGATAGATAGGGGAATATTTAACAAAGTGTTGAGTATTCTTTATCTCTCTACCAATCTCCTATCGGTTTACCAAATCAATCACCTTAGTAAAGGAATGCGAATGGAATTTGGTCCTAACTCGATGATTACTCGTGATCTTCACAATGATAATGTATTGGCTAAGGAAAGGTCAATCACCATTCACGGTTGTATACATTTTCCCACTTTAGTTTTGATTTGATACCCTCTTGCCTTGCTCACTCATACAAATGAGGCTAGTAAAATATGACATGAGCATTTCGGGTATCTAAGTTTTTGTTACCTTGAACAATTGAGCCAAAATGAAGTGGTCAACGTGTTACCCCGCATCAGACTTTATAAGGGTATTTGTGAGGGTTGTCACCCTTAGGAAGTATCCTAAAAGATTTTTAACAAAGGAAAGTCTTGGATATATACTCATCTTTTGGATCTTGTTCATAGTGACATCTTTGTCCCATTTCCATCTCCTTCGTTTACTAGAGCTCTTTATATACTTACCTTCATTGATGACTATTCGTGATATACTTGGGTATATTTTCTTAAGCTTAAGTTTGAAGTCTTCAAACATTTTTAGGACTTTAAGGATCTTGCTGAGAAACAGGAGGAACGGTCTATTAAGGTTCTATGAACTAACAATGGAGGTGAGTATGTGAGCAATAGGTTTGAGGATTTCTATACTTCTGAAGGGATTGCTTTGCAGCGTATAATTGCTTACATCCCTTCACAAAATGGAATTGTGAAAATAAAGAACCAAATGCTTAAGGAGATGGACACTTATATGGTTCACTTGAAGTACCTTCCTCCATAGTATTGGACCGAAGTAGTGAATTGTGCTTGTTACATTTAGAATCATATTCCACATAAGACAATAAGAGGGATGAAACCCTTTAAATCCTAGTTTTGACGTAAGCCTGATGTTGAGCACTTTTGATTCTTCGATCCAAGGTTATGGTTGATTCCTAAGAATAAACGCAATGCATTGTAACCATAATCCAAACATTGTATCTTTTTAGGTATTCGATGGCATGAAGGGATATCGATTGTTGTACCCTACTAATCATGAGATTTATATCGAGAGAAGTGTGAAATTTGATGAGTCTTCTTTGAATTATACTTCTCTACCTTCTGAGGTTCTTATGCTTTCTGATTCTAAATTCAACTCTTTAGATGATGATGTTATTGAGAATACTCCTCCTCCTCTTGATCCTCCTTCATCCCCTAACCCTCATGCTTGAAGTCTTTCGATTATGTCGGTTTTGTTGATTGGAACCTTGTTCCTTCTCACTCGAGTGAAGAATCTTCGAATCGAGCTTGGTCCCGTTGGGCTAGGAAAAAAATTTAGAGTGCTAGAGAGTGGATGGGATATCCTTTAGACAAGAGGTAGACTCACTCAAAGTTTGTTGGTCCTCACTCCTTTTTGGACTCCATTTTTACCCTCGGTATTTTCGAGAGGATTTTAATATTACCGAGTGGGATTATGCCATGGATAGGAGTATTCATTGCTCATAAAAACAATACTTTGGATCTCACCCCTCTTTTAAAAGGAAGAAAAAAAAGTTGGTGTAAGTGTGTGTTCTAAACAAAGTATGGAGCATATGGAGACCACGACTAGTAGCTAAGGGTTCCTCTTGGGTAGTTGGCGTTGATTATTCGAAACCTTTACTCCATTTGTGAAGATGACTTCTATTCGACTGACCCTTGCCATTACTATGGCTAACAGATGGAAATTCCATCAAATGGATATTAAGAGTACCTTCCTTCATGGGAAACCTAGATGAAGAGATCTACGTAGAAAAACCTTCGAGTTATGTCTATGATCCCTCCCTCATTTGTAAGTTAAAGAAGTCTCTCTATGGCCTTAAACAAGCCCCTCAAGCTTGGTATGCCAAGATGGAATCCTTTTACTTACATCAGGGTTCACTCGGTGTCACTCTAACCCAAATGTTTACATTCTATGGTAAGATGACTCCATACTCATCCTTTTTTTGTATGTTGATGACTTGTTGATCACAAGCATATCTTCCTCTATTGATCTGTGAATGTTTCCTTATCTAACAAGTTTTCATGACTAAATTAGGATTACTTCAATACTTTCTTGGGATTTATATTTCATAATCTGACTCGGGTATTATGATTTCACATCCTAAGTACTCCCTTGATTTTCTTTCTCGGTTTCATATGTTTGATTATAAGCCTTCTCCTACTCCTTTCCTTTCGGGGTTAAGTTGGTTTCGATTTCTCTACTCCCTTGGTTAATGGTACCCTTTATCAATAGTTAGTGGGGAGCTTGATTTACCTTACTCACACACATCTAGATCTATTGTATTTCATCGTATCATGTCTAGATTCATCTTTGGAGACACGTGATTTGCATTAGAAAGTAGCTAATTGGATCCTTCACTACGTTCCTACACATACATAGATGGTATCCACTATCTAGGAGGAGTGGATATTGACTTGGTTGGGTTTACTGATTCTGATTGGGCCGGTGATTTAGATCATTAGAAATCTACCTTAGGCTATAATTTTTCTCTTGGTTCGAGTCATGTTAGTTTTCCTAGCAAGTAGTAGAATGTAATTGTGATATCTTCTCGAGGCAGAGAATAGAGGATTAATTAACGCTACTACAGAAGCTATTTGGTTATAGGGTATCTTGACTGAGTTTGGTATTCACTATCGGTAACCTACTATCATCTACTACGATAACATGAGCACCATCTCGATTCTTATAAATCCAATTCCACATCAATGGACAAAGCACATTGAGATACATATGCATTTCATTTAGGAGTTGATCCATGATGACATCATCAATTTACAATACTGTCAAACATCTGATATGGTTGCAAAAATTTTTACCAAACCCTTCACTAAGGTAAAGTATCTTCACTTGCGGTCTCTTCTTGTGGTGCGGTCTCTGCTACAAAGAACCCATCTTCTTTGGGCTTTCTAGTTCTCTTCTCTTCTTCTAGAAAGATTGTAGTTTATACATGAGTACCTTATTAGGCCTTTAGTTTTCGGGACTCATTTGACGCATCTTTCTTAGGTTGTTTAGGGAGTCTTTTATCTCTTGTAAGTGGATGTTTTCCTTAGGGGTTTTTCCTCCATTACTTGAGATCCTTATTGTACATGGGTACCTCATCAGGCCTAGTTGTCGGGACCCATTCTTCTCTTCTTCTTCTTCTCAGAAGATGTTATTTGTACATGGGTACCTTATCAAGCTTAGTATTTGGGCCCCATTGACACATCTTTCTTAGTTTTCTAGGGATTTATCTTTCAGTTATGACTTTCCATGACCTCTACCTCAGCTTTGATGAAGGGGGTGTTGGTGTATATGACTAGACTTGTCGTCATTTGACATCTTATCCACCTAGTTGGTTAGTCATCTCACTTAGTGAGAATAGGTCATAGTTGAATAGGTCATAGGGTTGTGTACATGTGTCACGAGCTTACACAACACTCATATATGTACCCTTCTTTCTAATCTATGAGCATGTCAAACACACGTTGTCTTTTTATACTTGATTTTCCTTATGATTCGTGCTCTTTCTAATTACATGAAGCGTTCTCATCTCCATTGGATGTGTAACCCTATTCGATGTGCATGAGGTTCCATCATTGATCCTCACGCAAAAATCCTATACTAACTACTTTATGTTATCGAGTATTCACTCAACAATATAAAGTGGGGACAACTGTAGATATAAAATCACGCACTTGGGTACATTTCTAGGTCCTAAAAGCATACTAACATTCATATGATTCCTAAGCAAGAAAACTAGTAATTGAAAGCTATCTTTGGCCTTTTATCTGTGTTTCTTATTTTCTATTTGGTCTTACACACCCTACATCCCATTTAGTACTTTATTTTCTTATCTTTTATGACTTCGGACACTAGCGCCCAACCAAGACGCCACCACCGGGAACCCTTGTCTCCTCTGGGTGCCCTTAACCTCTTTCCACCTTACTCACTCTTTTTGGGTCTCTTTTATCTTTTGGGCATCTTATTTTCTTATGGATCGGCCTTTCAGTTATCAATTATGAAATTAAAATAAATGAATCATATAAATACATAACTATGTGATCAAAATAAGGTACCAAGCTCTGCACATATACTATCATCACCTAATCTTGCATCCAAAGGCATCTAAGAGTACTAAAGGCATCCATCTAGCATCCATTCAAGGGACAAGGGACTGCATTTTATGCATACATAGCATAGGAAGTGGAAGTTCATTATTCCATCCACACATCTATCTATATTGCTACATCTAGCTACAACCCGCTATCAAGTACACTCACACAAGGGCATCCTAGGGAATGATTATTTCACACATGCACAAGAACTACATGTTAATGCAAAATTACAGCACCCCCCGAATGGCCTGAATTTGAATGGGGCATCCGGTGTAATTTGCATAACATGGGTCCATCTCTCAAGTTGTGGGACTTGCAAACCTGAGATGGACCTCTGGAGAAGGCCAACTTCCTCTACCTAATCATAATGCTAAACTACTCCTAGAAGGAAAATGCAGCTAACTAAGCCTATCCTAACAATTCCAAGGAGACAAGGAGAGAGAAAGTGCATGAAAAGGGAAATCCTATACTAAAGAGGGGGGTGATAGCACCAAGAAAAGGGGCAAGATACTCTATTGAGGGAGGATGAAAAAAGGAAAAGGGGGGTTGGGAGAGGTCAGACAAATGTGACATAGACCCAGATCCTAATCCACCATCAAAACTCCATGGAACACAACATCATAAACTTGCAAGTGAAAGAACATGCACAAAATACAACAATAATAATGGAGAGGCAAGAAAATACAATAAAAATGAGCTAGGGTTGAATCACCACAAAACACAATTTTTATTGCTTCAAAGTATGCACAGACCATTACATTTGATGCACAAAGACATAATTACATTTTTAGGCCCAAGAGAAGGCTCGCAGCTCAAATGGAGTTGAGGAAAACTTGTGCAAGAGCTTCCCACGTGTCGGTATCCAAATTGATTCTCTCCCAGGGCTGAGTAGCATCACAAAAATGGAAGGATGCTTAGAGACAGACGAATCGGGATATGAGTCATTTTTAGCCGAGGAGGATTCGGTGACTCTTTTCACTCAAACATTCAAGAAATGGATAGCACCTCATTGAGGGTTTGATCTACCCTCACTACTTTAGGTTGTGCCTTCAACCAAGGTGAGAGGACTCGTTCTGTAACTCGTGTTGGTGAAGGATATCAAGAGATCCTTCTCTACACAATGTTAATGAGAACCTTGAGAAAATATGATCAATACAACACAATCTAACTCTCACAAGTTGTCACACTAGAGAGTGGAGATGTTTCCTGGACAAGGTTCGGGTTATTAAAGACAATAAATGAATCCTAATTGTCTCGCATATTTTGGCGCAAAGTGGAATTTGTTAAACCTTTTTGGATACACAATACAAACAGGAGTATTTCGTGTAGGATTTATCATTTGAGAAGTTTTTGGTGGGAAGTTAAGAAAGATAAATTTGATTATACCAGATCTTTGAGAGCCTTTACAAATATTAGAACACTCATAGACAAAATGCTTCAAAATAGCAAAAATATTCCTTCAACCAGAAGGTGTGTATCAATGGAGGCCCAGAGATGCAAAGTTTCATACACTCTTCAAGAATTCAACACAAAGGCTCATGCTAAAGACTCAATTAAACATTGAAAGTCCCTGATTCGTCACGCCTAAGATACACTCATAGGCTTACAAACAATCTTTATCAACATAGTGAAAGTAAAGTGATTTTAAATTGTTTATTTCATTACCAGATGAAAGCTCTTCTCATAATGAAATTTCTAATGCCACAATACTAACACACGGATGAGATCTTGTGTGATTCAGAGGGATTTCAACATAAGATTGCAACAGGAACAAGAAAAACTACTTGAAAACATTTTGAAATGAGACAAACACAATAATGCTCATGATCGACATAAATTCATTTCAAGGTTCATTAGATTCATTAGCAGGGGAGATTTTCTTGAACAATCTCAGAGCTTGTCAATGATTGTACACTTGCAACCATCTTAACGTGATTAAATCTAAAACACGGGAAAATAAACAGGTTTCTTAGATGATCTCTCGGGAAAATGGTTTTTCTCAAACTTTCTAAAATGTAACCCCCACCTTTGCAAGAGTATTCTCATTGCATTTATACAATTTCACTCGCTCACTCATCCCAAATTTTCCCCCAAAAGAATAATATTTGAGGAATCCTTTGTTTGTTACAAGTTTGTTCCAAAAAGTGATGTTTAACAAATTTACACCCAAAATCTGCCAGGTGGATAAATCATGAACTGATCACGTTTCTCAGTCCCTCAACTATGACTGGGATGCCATATAACTTTTGATAGTATTTTTAATCATTCTTTTATTATGTCATGTAAGAAATCCCTTTTTAATAATTATCAGGTGGCTCCATATGGCTTAATCTAATAAGCAATCCTTTTCACCCTCAATAATACACCTTGAGAAATGAGTGCCCTTGCATGGATACCTACATTCATGCCTCTCAGAAATGAGTGTCCTCACATGGATTATACCACATACTTTCGCTGCGAGTATGAGTCGGCCAAGTGCAAAGAGGATCCAGTAGAAACCTCCACATGTCTCCTTGGCACAACTACAAAGGTGAAGTTCGGAGGCAAGTTCCCAAACGAGCACGGACCCCCCACGTGTTCAAAACCCTAGAGAGTTGCACTGGTTGCTGAAAATTCAAAGTATGGGAAGGTCCAGTGGAAGCTTCCACATGTCTGTTTTGGCACAACTTTAAAGATGAATTATAGAGGTGAGACCTCAAACAAGCCCAGGCTCTCCACGTGCACTGGGCCCAAGAAATTTACCTCGACCTCTGAAAAAGTCTCAGTATAAAAAGGTGCCAACGAAAGCCTCCACGTGTCTCTTTGGCACACTTTTGATATGGTGCCCAAAAGCGGAGACCCCAAACAAGCGCGAGCTCTCCACGTGTCGTGGCCCGAAAAAAGTTGTTGAAAAATTTTAAGAACCAACAGAAGGTGCCACGTGCCTAGGGTCCGAGAAAGTTTCCTCGGCCGTTGAAAAGTCTAAGTATGGGTAGAGCTAGTGGAATCTTCCACGTGTCTCTTCGGCACTTTTTTGGTATGAAGCTCAAAAGAAGGACTCCCAAATAAGCATGGGCCTTCCACATGTCTAGGGTCCGACAAAGTTGCATCAGACGCTTGAAAATTCTAAGTATGGGAAGATCCAGTGGAAACCTCCACGTGTCTCCTTGGCGCTCTTTCAAAAGTAAAATTTAGGGCAGGTCCCCAAATAGGTGTGGGCCCTCCACGTGTCTTAAGCTTAAGAAAGTTGCTTCGTTTGTTGAGAAGTCTAAGTATAGAGAGGAGCTAGCGGAAGCCTCCACATGTCTCCTTGGCACAAATCCAAAGGTAAGACCCAGAGGTGGGACCTCAAACAAGCGCGGGCTCTCCACATGGAAAAGATTTGAGTTGAAGTGGGCTTGAGAATCTCAAAATTCCCTGGCAACCCACCTCTCCACTTTTAACTTTTGATATGGGCCCCAGTGGAGTCATGAGCTCACTTTTATACTTTTACTTCATTTCAAAATAGAGCTTAAAAACTCCAAAGTGCTCCAACGACCGCCTCCCCACTTTGACTTTTCAATGTTGACTCAAACATGTGACATTAATTTTTCCCCATGAGTCACGGATCATTTTATAACTTTTCTCCTTTTCACAAAAGGAAAAAATCTTCAAAATGCTCGACGATCCACCTCTCCACCTTTGACTTTTCAAATCACCACATGTCCATCTTTGGGGTCAAAGTAAGAAATTTTCTTTGTCGCTTCATATTGTTTGAATAGCCAATTAGAAACTATCGGGGCCATAGGACCAATTTGGCATTTTTTACAATTGTGACAAAAGTGACAAGTTCACCAAATAGACCCACCATGCCGCATCCAATTAGAAAAGACCACGTATCCACGGATGTTGGGATAGGATTTACAAAGGAGACACAATCATGGAAGATGCCCAACAACAAAAAATTTCCCCATGGAGAGAATATTGTAAATGAAACCAAGACTCAATGTGATCCACAACCCAAGGAAAGGATCAATGACAACCAAATGAAGGAGAAATCTTTCACGCATCCATACAGGGAGATAGAGAATACTTCAAACCATGCGGACTGAGAAATTTTGAACAAACAGGTGAGATTAAATTGAGCACCAACACCCGGCTCCCTGAATGTCTCTTTGAAAAATGAGGGGTTTGAGTTCTTTTATAAACAATTTTCACCCACCCTCATTAAAGAGGTATGGGTACCCATACAATTTCACTTCCCAAGGGTACCTTTTTCATAAAAATACATGGGCACCATACTGCATTAAATATGGTTGTTGGGTTGTCATTCATTCAACTACCTTTTGCCTTCCTGGGACTCATGGGCCACCCAACCATGTAACCCATCCAATCATGTTGTACCACCGCCTAGGCATCCAACTTCGTGACCCATCTAACCATGTGTTTCCTGACTTCAACCATCCAACCTTGGGGGGTTAGACACCGTCAACTATGTGGGTCATACATTACTTTGTTGACCAATCTCGGTTGCCATCTCTACATCATGGGTCGTCCAACCCGAGGGGGTTGGATGGCCATCTATTTCTATCTATACAAAGAGCTATCGACCAACCCGATGGTCATCTATCTCACTGTGGTGACCAACCTAGCGATCGACCAACTTGGTGACACATACAACCTCGTTGGGACAACCAACCTCGGCAATCGACCAACTTGGTGACTGTCTAACCTAATAACCATGTCGACCAACAAGCCACCCAACCAACCATTTTAGCCAACCGGTCACCCAACCAACCTTTGTACGTACGATGCTTCACCCATCGACCCATCCATCTAACCTAGCCAACCGACCAATCCGGTGACCAACCATGTAGACCAACCTATCGGCCAACCGTGTCGACCAACCCATCGACCATCTTGTCCAACCAACCCGATCAACCAACTTGTTGAACTTTTCTCGATTTCACAATGTGCCAAACCAACAACTCAAACATTTGTCATGGCAACGAGATGTCTTTCTCTTCTAATGGGGTTGAACTTTGACGGTCATCCACACATCCAAAAATATGAATGGCTAAGTCCATTTATGATGATTTATCCAAATTAACCCAAGGGGTAAATTTGGAATAACACTACATGGAGTCTGAGATGTAGTGCAACACTCAGTCGTAGGTTCACTTTGTCAAGTAACCGCCAAGGTTAGTCGACGTCCCATATTGCATCTTTATTTTTTTGGATTTGATGTGGTATTATGGGTTTTACAGGTGAATATTTGTTTTGCATGTTACATGTACCTCAACAATCATATTGTGACATACAAGTGACCAACAACAACTATCAAAGCAACACTTGTACAACACTAAAAAGATAAGATTCTAACCACTGTACAATCATGGGCACGCAGTAGCAAACTTTGGTGCCCATGCCTACTCCGACCCAATCTAGGTGCCCTAGTCCATCCTTATTTGAAAGTTCCAAATTTTACGGTGCACGGTTGTGACAATTTGCCCTTCTTGTTCATTGGTTTTCCGGTCCATATCAGTCTCAAGAAAAACACAAATCGTTAATTCCTTTCCTCTTTATCTTGCACTTAGGGTTTCATATTTATTTTCTTATTACTTGTTCCATAGTGTATCTAGAAGTTGCACTTCATTGTTTCTATCAATTACTCTGCAATCATGGTTTTACAAAAATCCTATTTTTGTTAAATCAATACCTCCTTCTTTGGTTATTGTTTTGGAATATGAATGTTGAGTCGATTTTAAAAACCTAAGTTATGAGATTATGTTGACATTGATTATCTTTATATGTAATTATTTTATAGGACTTGAGGTTGATTAGATGTAAGTAACCTTAGATGTTGCGCAAGTAGTATTTGGATTAATTCTAGCATCCCTAGTTGGATTAAATAATGGGGATAGAAATGGAATAAACAATTGTATGGTTATCATATTTTTATTTGATCAAGTTAATGTAGAATGATTTCTACATTATTTTAAAGCTCTTCCATTTCTGTTATCTTTTTCACCTGGCCCCTTTTTCCTTTTGGTGTTCTTTTTTTTTTTTGCGGGACTCAATTTTTCCTAAGTATGGAGCTACATGCGGAGGGTATCCATGTGTCCCTTTGGCACATTTTGGAGAAAGCACAAAGAATCGGGAGCCTTCAAGTAATGAGAATTGACCACGTGGCTAAAGTGTAGCAAGGTAGCCCAGTGGGCTAAAAATCCAAAATAAAGGAGAAGAACGCGCAGCCTCCATGTGTCACCCAGACGCAGCTTCAAAAAGAGAGAGAAAAGGAGAGGCCCCAAAACCGCGCGATGTCTCCACGTGTCATACAAGGCAGCTACCACCATCAAAGGGACCAACTAAAAAGCAGAGGACTCGAGGTTTGGTGAATTGAATGTGATCTCGAGTCCTAAAGCATGCAATTGAGATTTTCTCCCAAGGTCAAAGATTGTGTAGGTAGAAACTAAATGTGGATGGTGGAATTCTTGATTGGAGGCACGTCGGAGAAAAATCCACAAAGTGGTCTATAAGATAATGTTCTTGTGCAGTAAGAAAGGAGAGGAATCAAGTTCCGAGCTTTAGAGGATAATATTTTAGGTTCAGTCCATTATGTTCATTGGCCTTAGTAAGGCTCTGTTGTAAGGAAATATTGTAATTTATGCCATTCTAGCCTTATGTACTATTTTTCTCTATAAATAAGAGTTCTTGCTCTATGCACTGAAAATTTCACAATATTTTGTGTCCTTTGTTTCTTCCTATTTGCTTTTAATTCAGTTCTTGATAAATGTTTAAATATCTATCGTGTTGCATGCCCTTAGATCTTTTACATAAATCTGTTCATTGTGCATGTGATTATGTTTTAGTTTCATCTCGCCTTTGATGGTCTGAAATATCTTCAAAATAGTTGATCATGCTCGATGCTCTTCAACTAATCTAGTAGTTATTTCAATAGCGATCTCTATGTTATTTTAGTAAAGATTTGGCACATTACCTTAGATAGGATTTACATATTGTTTCGTTTTCTCTCTAAACCCTTATCTCAATCCAAATCAAAGAAGAGCCAACTTCTATAAAACCTAGAGGTTATCTTAGGGATCAAGTCCCACATCCTGATATTTCCCACAACTTTGGTGGTTCATTTGCAAAGATAATCATCAACAATTAAAAATTGGGAATAATACCTAAGTTTTTGCTAACTACCCTAAGTTGTGCACTATAACTCGGTGATGAAATGTACTCACCCTTAATTGGTTTCAGTGGTTTAGAATAATAATGATTAATGAGGGTATGGTTATAATATGATAGATCCTTGAATAATTCACCATTATCAAGTAGTAAGATAAAAATCACTAAGTAGTTAATTTGTATGTTTAGTTCTTAATTAATGTTTAAAAAAATATTGTTCGAATTTTACGGTTCAACAAGATTATTTGATGGTTAATTTGGGTCGTAAAATTGTGGGCATAACATCTAGTATCGAGAGATCGATTTCAAGACCAAGCACTTTGGGTAATATTGAGTATTAAATTAATAAGTTTGGATTTGTACACTTTCCCATTCAATGAAAACATTTCGCTAAACTTAATTACTTCCAAACTTCGATATGCCAAATGCCGTAATGAGGCGCTAGACACCACACAACTAGAAAAAACACTTTAGAGAATAGATCTCACTCAAAATATGTGATTCATGATTAATTATAAGCTTATATGATGAAATTTTAGAAAAGGAACCACTTGTGGTGAGTGTCGCACAAGTTTTCACTCAAACACTCTATTTTAAAACTTTGCAAAAACTAGAAAAAGTTGTTTAAAAATGACATGCAAAACACTTACTTGACTCCCGTAGTAGAGATTTAAAGGTTTTATTGTGTTCTTTGTTGATATGGTATGTCAAATCAACCATTGAACCAAAAATAGATGATCATTTAATCATATAATGACATACATTTTTAATCCTAGTTGTTCGTTTTATAAGTCTTCGACAATTACAAAAAGATAGAAATTTGTTCTAGTTTTGGCCTACGTTTAGGGACTTATGAGAAACTGAACTCTACCACCACTGAGACCTCTAGAATGTCACCATGAAATTTACTATCAACTATTATTTTTGAGAAAAATGTTATGGTAGCTAGTTTTTTTAGAGTGTTTTGTAGGCCATATATTGTTCTACAACAAGAACGAACTAGCCCAATCATGGTAATCAGCTCTAGAAAGGAGGTCATAGTTTGAGCCATAGTAATAAGAAATGTGTTCCATAAATTGCATCAAATTATCTATATATAAGAGAGTATATGATATTTGACTGAATGTGTTTTCAATTTCTGGATGCTTATTTTCAAAACCCATTTCGTAGCCACTTTGGCTAGGACAAATTTGAAATACAACAACAAAATTTTAATAAGCTCGGTTCGGAGACGTGCTTCTAGTTTGAGATCCATTTACCATTTTCAAGTCCATGAAGTCTCGATGGATTCTCTGTATAGAAAATAATAGGTTAGTTGTGTTATTTTTTCCACTTGGATTATTGGCGAGTTATTTCATTAGGCCTTTTCGTATCCATTTGAGCTAGATCATACAATAGCGAATTTAGGTCTTGTTAACACGTTTGACCTTTCGAGACACCTTTGGTAGGTGTAAAATAATTTAATCGTGTGAACATGTTGTGTTCTACACGTTCTTGGTTGAACATTGTGACCCATACAAGTTTAGTGTTGGGAAGCATTTTTGGGTATTAATTGTTTTGGTTTGGTTTTGTCATTTTTGACACCATAAGGAGCATTGGTTTTTATTAGAAACAATTAGTAATCTGATAAGAGAGTAAATATTTGTTTCCCCTATAGCCTAGGGGCATGCTTTCTATTTAAATAGTTCGGTATTCATCTCCTAGTTGAGTAATTATCTCTAGAACATATGCTTGCATTGTTAAAAACAACCCTTATAGACCTAGAAAAACCCTTTTAGAATGGGCATGAAACAAATAATTGTGTTATGTTTTGAGCAACCTAATGTCCCTGAATGCTTTTTTCTTGGCTTTATATTATTATAATATGGATTAGAATATTTTTTTATTATTCCTTGAGAATATGTTATTCAAGTTCGATTTTATAACCCTCTTTATAAGAAAATTTGGCAAAGGGACTTATAAACCTTGCTATTTTTTTCTCTTCGGGATAGTATAGCTAAATTATATATACACCGGTGTGAAAATTATTCTATTAAAATTAAAGAATGTTATAGAAATTATGGATTTTGTATCCATTGGTCTAGTGATTTTATTCATGGGTTATTCCATACCCACTTTATTCTTTCTAGAATTGAGAACCCTTTGATTTGTTAGAAATAAAATGTTAGCCCCATGATGTAAATTTCATGGAGACCATCATTTTGATTTGTAATGATAATTTTGGGTGCATTAGTGATGCATGTATTTATCAAGAACCTTATTTGAACTTGGTATGTTTGAATTTTGTACTAGTTATTTGTTAAACCTTGGTATGGATGTGGTAGTGCAACTTGGTTGGACTTGTTACTTAATAGAAAATGAAATTGTGAATGTAATAGAGTTGAATATGTATGAACACTAACTAGGATCCGATTCTTTGTACCTAATGCTTGAATGTGAACATTATGATGATGTATTCTCTTTCTCGCTCTCTTGAGAAATCAAATGTTATATTCAATTGATTCATAGTATGACATGATTCCATATCAACATTGGTGTTGACCCTTGATGATACAAGGTTATGGAATACTATAAATAAAGAATGAAATAATAAATAACCCACCAAGATTTATATATATAGTTACACTTGTAACGTGCCTTTTTTTCATTAAACAATTTGGATAAAATTATGTAATTGAGAACATGTAGAATGTATTAATAAACAACCTTGGTGGTAGGGAAATTTATTGTTTATACCCTTAAAATCTATAAAAGACGTGATCTAAATGTGTTGGAACAATTGAAAGGTGAATTTTTCATTAATCTCGATTGAATTGTGAACTTCAATTTCGATTACATATTAAGTTTTGGTTATATGATTATTGATTAATACTTCCCCATATCTTATGTTGATATAACAATATTTATTTAAATATGTTATTCATATAATACAAATGCATGTTGTTTCACACTTTGGATCTTCCATCAGTTACTATGTTCTTAGGAGACCTATATATAAGGTTGTTCATTACCTTGAAAACAACCATAACTTGTTATGATATAAACCTGTTTGACTCTACTTTACGAAATGCTATAAGTGGTAACTACTTAATCTACATCTGGATGTTAGCATCTTGGAAATCAGTGTTACCTCTAGACAATCAATGCATCCTTGGAGTTGGAATGTGATTTGTGATGTTGTTGGGATCTCTTAACCAATGTAACCTCATTGCTTTATAGCTAAAAATATTATAAACTTGAGTTCCTTATTTGAAAGTGGACTTATACCCCTAGTTTGAGGAAAATACCCTCCCATTGGACTTAATGGGTCATTGGTGAGCTAGGTTTATTTATGAGTTTAAGCAACATATGTTAATGATATTAAGAAAACATTAGAGTCTACCTTTCAATTTGGAGGAAATGTTTCTTGATGTCCTCTTGACCTCTCTGGAAAATGTGAAAGGGAAAGTTCTTTTCACATTTGCACAAGGAATATTTTGGGGATTGCCTAGTAACTTCTCTAGTATTGGAGCCCCTTTAGACACTTACTCCACCTATCTCATTCAATTTTTCTTTAGATTGTAATAATGGAGCTAGTGATCGTAATAGTCTTCTTAGTGAGCCATGTTGAGATCAAACTAGTTAAATGTATTCAATCAATGGAAGTGGCATTTTCAAGTTATTAAGGAATAGTTTTATATTATATATGGTAGAAATTTGATAAATTTTTTGTCCTTGCTTGGTTTTCTAAATTAAAATTTTGATTGTGACATGTGATACATGAGAAAAAGGTTCAAGTTATAGAACCCCAAGACAGAAACGAGAAATTAATCTTAACTCTATGGTTATATGGATGATACAAAATCTATTAGTACTTCTAATGTGTACATGTAAATATAATTGTCAAATAAATTCCTCCCTTTTTCATTATGTTTGGTGTTATGTGACCCTTCATCCTTGACCCCTATAGGAATAGTGTAAATGCAAGGGTGGATTTGAGGGTCTTGTGAATATTTTGTCCATTGTTAAAGATAAGTGCAGGCTAGGAAGTGAATCCTCACATAAATTTGGAAGTGTAATCCTCTTCTCATATGGTTTTGTGACACCCATGGGTGGCTTCGTGCACATAATGTGCACACAAATTGTCAACCATTTTAAGATAACAATTATTGCTACCTTGGCTCACCCATCAATATTTTCCTTAAGAGTGACCTTTATGTTGTACATCCACTTATGTTGAACCTTGTAGATAATTTGGATGATGATGCTAATGAACCTTTTTGGTAGCTACAATTTTCTTGATTAACATTCTTATATTTTTAAATGAACTTAATGTTGAACCAAGTTAGGGTTCGGTGGGACATGTTTTTAAGACAAATATCTACATGGAAGGATCTAACACCTTTGAGAGTTCATTATTCTTACCTCTTCTAGTTACTTCCTTGAACGATGGCTACCCACTTCATTGTAAAAATCTTCCTGCATCGATCAACCTTCAAAAAACCAAAATATCAAAAGAATCTTAGGAAAGCTTCTCGCATTGATTAGATTTCCCATCAAAGAAAACTTCCCATATTGATCAATTTGTGTTAAAATGAAAAAAATACAACTGAGGTATGAGCTTACGAATCCATTTAAAGGAGAATATACTCTCCCGCACAAACTACATATTTCAACCCTTTCCATGTTCTAGGAAGGTATACAATTTCACTTCCATCTGTACCCAAGATCCTACATGTGACTACCCATTGATAGTCATGTGTTAACATTTGTTACAAAGACAAAAAGTGTAAGATCCTTCATTATACATTTTACCATCGCATATGTATCAAATCCAGTCCAAAAGTAAGCTAGTTCATATTTTTAAAATACATTTTGATATACATTGAGATCATTATATTTGAAGTCACATCACATCGACAAACTAAATCTACATCCATACCCATCATATCTAACAACACAATCAAATATATATTAACTTACATTAAGATCCACATGTCAACATCATGTCTAAACATCACATCAAAATCAAATACATCTAACTATTATTTCAACATTAAATATAATCTATCTCAACATCACATCAAATATTAACTAAACATTTATCAACATCTATACATCTAAATGTCATATCGAAATCTAAACACTACATCATCACATCATAAACATTAAAATGAGTCAACATATGAATCAAATTCATAATCATATATATCATATCAATGTGTCTATGTTCATCATCGGGAGTATTAGCACTCTGTAAATAAAAAATATGCATCGAATATAGGGTTCACAAAGAGTCGTATTCATCAAAAACATCATCTATCGGGTGAACCATACTTACATCAACTACATGCCTCCTCTAATGCTACTCCTCGCATCGCCACCCTCACCTCCATCTAGTCCTCTACTAGGACCACCTTTATCCAGACTCCACAATGGTTGTCCCACACTCATTTCACACCCGACAATGTCGCTCATCGTTGTGCCGGTACACGACATAGTAAGGCTCATCTAGAAACCTTCAAAGTGTATAATCTCCTCATAGTATTGTAGCTCATCACATAGCGACCGATAGTTTTCCACGCTCACACTACTAGGTGGTCCCACTCGATCACTAGCTTGGGTCCTCGCCGCCTCCAGCTCATCCCCCGACATTAAATTGCTTGTGATATTGAGGGCCTTTCTCAAGACTTTTCATTATTTCCTATACCTATTTCAATCGGTTATGGCCTCTACCAAAACACACCTCATATTATTGTAGCCTTATCACTAATAAGTCATATGTCTATAAGACACGAACCCATTAGTTCCCCTATCACTTGACTTCCTAGTCTCAAAATCCCACCTTTGTGGCAACATCATAGCATACCCAATCGAGATTGTCCTCTCATTTTCTCTCCCTATGATTCATGTGTCTATAGGTCACAAACCTCTTGGTCCCCCATCATTTGATTTCATGTTAGCATCAAATTCACCTTTTACAAAAATCTTGTTTCTATACCTCGTCTTAGGGCAACTCAAAATGAAACACACACGTCAAAACAAACCTATCTTATCCAACCAACTCTTTCAAACTGGTGATCATTTTCACTTCATCACAATCACCCCCAGTTTGAGGGGGAATCACCCATCCAAGCACAAAGCAAACCATCTCAATCATTTTTGTCTAGTAGTTTTTCCATCACAAACCACTCGACAAAAGGGGAAAATGTAGACACCAATTTTCGTCACCCACCTACATCCCACATATATACATTAGTCTATTAAACCTATCACTTTAAACATTATCTAATTCACCCCAATCACCTCGTAAAATCAATTTTCACCCCCTCTTAAACCGTATTTACCCATCAAAACTTACCCTAACCTCCCTAAAACCTCATAACCATCTTTAACCTATCCTAACCCTTTTTACCCTAACCTCCTAACCTCCCAACCACACCTAACCTCTCCCCTAACCATTTACCCTTGTCCCCATACCCAAAATCCCTATTTTAGAAGTGGTTGAAACCACTTCCAAATGGGTTTCTCCAAATTTCCCATATCGTCGATTCCAACAAATCACCCGCAATTATAAATAGGAGCTCAAACTCTTGTTTTCAGGACTTCTTTTGGATATTCAATCTCAAAATTTTGAAACTTGTTAGCAAAGACCCTATCACTCCAAAGTATTCTCCAAGTCTTACAACAAAACTCTCTTACTATAAGGAGTTACAAACACAATAGTTTGAATAGTCAAAACATCCATACACAATCAAATGATCAAGTAAATCAACATCATCAACTCAATCAGTCTTTGTGAGCACTTTGCAGTCTATTTCACATTCAAGGTAATATCTTGTCTACTCACTCTTATTCCCATCCTATTATATATCAAAACAAGAACAAAATAATAATTTTGATCTTTATTTTTAATCAGCTTTAGCGTTTATCAAGAAAATGAACTTTTCTATAGGAATCACTAACGATTCCCCCAATCACCAAATAGATTATCCCTAATCATCCGCAATTGTTTTCAAATTAGTTTTTGTCAATTTATTGCATTTTACTCTTTATTATCTTTAAATCTAGACTTAATATGTTTACTTGCAAGCATGTATGTGTTGTAGATGACTTTTCTAGGTTAATCACATTTGATTACAAGTTTCTACGATCGCTCGGTTGTTCAACAATTGATATCCTCCATGAGCTCACTTTGTGCACCATGATATTATCATTGACCCTCAAAGACATCGAATCACAGTGTGAGATACTCAACGAGATCCGACGAGTGACTAAAGACTATTGGTACAAATACTTCGAGGATATTCATATCACCGCCACTCTATCTTATTATATTTATCAACTCACTTAATTGTATCAAAATGAGCTAGCATCCCTCAAGGAAATTCTTTTAGATTCCTTGAATCGTCCTTTGTCAAGCATCTCATCATAATATTTATCTAATATCTCTTGTCTAGTTGTCTTGTGTTTGTAGGTCTCTTCACTCGGTGAAAGGAGGAGTGCTCGTTCATTGTTCACATCTCATCACCCCCAATTTGTGATTTGCATCGGTTCAAGTATCATTAAAATTTGTTATTTTCAAGTTTTAGGTACTTTCTGCACTTAATAGCATCTACCAAAACTACCTAATACAAAGGTATTAAGAACCATGAATGGCTTCATGTAAGGATGTGGAGGTGATTGCGATGACAACATTGGATAGTGTCAACAGATATGCCCAAAATGTCTTCACAACAAGTTTATTAAATGTATTCTAGTGATAAGATATCTAAGAGGTCAATCAATTTTTAATTTACAGGGTAGTGAAATACCAAGGTCAAATGGATACAATCGGGATAAATGCCACACAATGAGTGTGAATAAACTAACTTAAATATCATCAAAGGGATAAAAATGATGGGTGATTTGGAGAGGAATATGAAGAAAGGAAAGAACATCCATGTGTATATAATACCTAATTGTGATGTTTGGTGTTCGTAATTTTGATTTCATTGTGATGTTTTAATGTTCTCTCTATTTTTTTTTTTTAAATATGTGAAGGGAAAACCTCAAAGGAAGATAATGAAATAATATGACATAGGGATACATAGGAGTGAAATGGGATAGTAGAAAAAGATACCCGATAGCGTAGGAAGAATAGGATATGATGGATTGTGAGGTTGGGACCAACAATGTGACTCCACATGATAGGACCCATCAACAATGTTTGTGATTTTTTTGATGAGGGAGACTAGGAGTTTTTACTTATCAAGAGTGAGATTTTCTCTAATCTCGATGATCGTGGTGAGATCGGACTCAATAAGTGATTGTGATCTGTTAGGAAATAAATATTAGTGTGAACATATTTAATAAGTTTTTTATTGTGTGAAAAATAGTGGTTGTAACCATGCACATGGAATAGAATGAGTTGGGTGGGTAATTAAGGCTAACTCCTTGTTTATAGGAGTAGTTTGGCCTATATATTTATGTATTATGTTCTGAATTAAATATACAGAGAGAGTTTTATCATCATCTTGAGGTGTAAATCTAATGTTGCGCCTTCATCTGGTATCAGAGCAGGCATTCTATGAGAAGTCATGTATAAAATGCAGTTTTAAATTTTCCAAGGGGCAGTTCCATTTGTTCGTCACCCTGTTATGAGAGAGAAGTTCTTTCACAAAGAATTTAGATTAGTTTCATAGAAGTTTTGATATATTCTGTGTTCAGAGTTGTGTGCTGTAAAAATGTGAAGGAGACAGGATTTGGGTTCTTCTCCAGTCATGATCCGTCTAGATGTCTTAGCGAAAGCATCGTTACATTGAGGAATCGACATCATACGGTATTAGCATGGAGGAAGACGACATTGTATTAGCGTGGAGGAGGATGTGTTATCGACGACACGGTCCATACTGTGCAGAACATATTGTGCATGGTCTGTGTTGATTGACCTGAATTGGCCAATAACAAAGAATTTGTGGTTCTGTATCTATGTGAATACATTTTGTGTTCTCATCAAACCTGCCCACATGCTTCACACTCGTCAATAACAACAAATCTCCAAGACCATCAATAAATGTGGAAATATAATACGACTGAATGAGTATACGGGTGGTTTAAGATTTGTATTGAGATTTAAATTGCTACATTGCAGACTACATATATTTGCATTAGACTGGCATCAGTTCGAACCTTCCATTCTCCATCGACTTGTTCACCCACTGTTTCGACACATGGCTCATGGGTATGGAGACAAGTTTAGTTTTATAGAGTCGATTTTCCATGAGACATATTTTAGTTTGGTTTAGCTCAAAAGTCCAAATGTCACGAGGTCTATGTTTATAGGTTATAACTTTAGTGGTAGCTTCATTATGATTAACGAGCCCGTGGTATTTGGTAAAGTCTCATCATTTTTAAATATATGATAGGTTTAGTTTGTTTCGTTTATAAACAATGGTTAAAATCTATGTAATCTGGACAAGCTTATATGTTGTCAAGTGTCAGTGATTACAAAAATTGTCAACATCATAGTTATTTAATCTATTGTCATTTTGTAGTCGTCATTCCAATGTTTATGAAATAGTTGTGTTGTCAAGAGTCATATTTTTATTGAGTCTTTTATCAAAGGTGTCAAAAGTATTTTATCGTCAATTGTAAAAGGTTGTCAACATTGTAGTTGTTTGGTCAAAATAGTCAAAATAAAAATGATTCATTGTAAAAGTTTGAAAAAAATCTCCTTACGGACGTACTTATCGATGGAATCGACATTCGAGTTGTAATTGAGCTCCATGATCACATCCGACTAATTTAGAAAGCATGTCACTAGAGGACAAAGGCATTACAGGTTGGAGGTCGATCGAAACCTCTCATCATCACCAACGATGGGGCTACACGAAGTTGTGGTGGCACATTTTTGTGGTTTGATTTTTTTAATTGTGCTTCATTTCATTTTTTCAGCTTTTTCAGTGTGGTATATATTATGAATCTGGAAAAAGAGTTGTGTTGGAGCGCAGATGACTATCAGTGATCCTCTAACTGACGTGATCCTCTAACTATCGTACTTTTTGGAAAATGGTCCGCTTGTGAATACATTCACTTGCAATGGTGACCATGTGCAACAAGATCTAACTAGCAAGATCGATCAGTTGTATGTCTTCAATACAGTTTGTTTCTCAATGTTCATGTGTGGAAATTTCACATTATGGGGGGGAACATGACACCAATGTTCCATTTCCATTTTGTGCCTAAAAACTAAATTCAAAGGAAGCTTCAGTGGCATTGGCGCTTTCTATGGTGTTTTAGATCGGGTGGCAATGATTGACAATAGTGGCTATAATTAAGAACATTATGATTCTTATAGGAAGTAATGTGAAATCTCTTTCATGTATATTATGTAGTTTACACCACATGATGTGGATAGTTGATGGGTCCTGTTTAAAACCATGGAAGGAGAGAGCATTTATTTTAATCAATATCATGAATCACATTTTAGGACATGTTTCACAGGGGTGATCATACTATAGATGAGTATGTGTATGTTTTTCTACCATGTTCGTACTAAGGGGGAGAATGTTAGGAAATAAATATTCTTTGTGAACATATTTAATAAGTTTTTGTTGTGTAAACAATAGCAGTTGTAACCACGCACATGGAATAGAATGAATTGTGTGGGTAGTTAAGACTAACTCCTTGTTTATAAGAGTTGTTCGACCTATATTTTTATGTATTATGTTCGAATGAAATGTACAGAGAGTTTTATTATCATCTTGTTGTGTAAATCTATTGTTGCACCTTTAGCGACTTATCTTGTTATATGGATTTTGTATGTGGGAGCTTGAGTTCCTTATCCATATATTTTTGCACTTTTTACCATACTCAAAGCATTTTTATTGGTTTTGATTTTTGAATTTCATTTACATTTAAGATTTGTGGTTGTATTTATTTTGAGATTTGGAGTTCCTTGGATTTTTTATTTTAGTTTGATGAAGAAATTGTTTGTGCTTCATATAAGCTAACATGTGACTATGTTGATCCCGAGAAAAGGGGGATTAAAGGAAATATTTGGGATTAATGAGAGGATTATTAAGGATGATGGTGGGCTTGCCACAATTGTTAAAAAATAGATGATATGATGGATGGATAGGATACAATCCAAAGATTGATGGTAATGGGCTAGTAAGAGGTGGCCCAAGAATTGATGGTGGTAATAAGCTAGTAGGAGGTGGCCCAAGGATTGATTACAATTTAGGGGATGTGATATGTAAGGGATGATTGGGTGATGAGAAGATAGGAGAGGGATCAAGGATAGACCTATTTGTTTTGCCATGTAATGGGAAATGAGAGGATGGGAGGATAAGAGGAGGTCCTTGTTGGTCGATGATAAAGGGTTGATTTGAAGGAAGAGGTCCAACAAGTGTTTGGGATTTAGAAGTTGTTTTATGATGGAGATGATGGGATTGGGTGGTTTTGACCTTGTTGTTTCCATAAAGGAACTTGATAGTGCGTTGAAAATATATCTTGGCACATCTTTTCTTGTCAATTGTTTGATGTGGACATAAACATCAGTCTTTAGAAGATTGGTGAGGATAGAATAAGGTATGGTTGAAATGGCTTGAGGGCTAAAGAGATATTGGATTTGGATTGGTAGATGAAGATGACTCAAGGGATGAATTAGATTTGGATTGATATGTCTTGGGATTTGAAGTACATTTAAATATGGGGTAGGTTGGTATTGGATTTCTTAGAAGATGGTTTAGTGTAGATAGAAGAATGGGTTCTTATGGATTAGATCGTGACACGGGGGTCAAATTGGATGTTTGAGTAGAGGAGTTTTATCATATTGTTCTCGCGAGGATCAATACGGAACCTTGTGCGCATCAAATATGGTTACACTTCCAATGGTGATAAGAAGGATTCACGTAATCAACAAACGAACGCATCATAAGGAAAATCAAATATTGAAATACATTGGTGTGTCTAACGTGCTCATAGATAAAAAAAAAAAAAAAAGAGGTACATATAGGAGTGTTGTGTAACTCATGTGCATGACACATGTACACAACCCTAACTAACCCTATTGACCTATTCTCACTAAGTGAGATGACTAACCACATGAGGTGGACAAGACATCAAGTGAGGATAAGACAATTCATATATGCCAACACCCGCATTCATCAAAGATAAGGTAGAGGTCATGGAAAGTCAAAACTGAAAGAGAACTCCCTAGAAAACTAAGAAAGATGTGTTGATTGGGCTTGACAACTAAATCCTTGATAAGGTACCCATGTATAAACAATAACTCCCTAGAAAAGAGGAAGAGGAGAAGAATGGGTCCTAGAAACTAGGCCTGATGAGGTACCCACGCACAAACAAAATCTCCTTGAAAAATAAGAAGAGGATAAGAGGACTAGAAATCCCAAAGAAGATGGGTGGTTGTAACAGACATCACCCCAAGAAGAGACTACAAGTGAAGAAATTGTGCCTCAATTAAGGGCTTGGTGAAAATGTCTGCAACCATATCAGAAGACTAACAATACTGCAAGTCAATGATGTCATCATGGATCAACTCCTGAATGAAGTGTATATGTATCTCAAAGTGCTTTGTCCACTGATGTTGAGTTGGATTTCAAAAAATCAAGATGGTAATCATGTCATTGTAATAGATGATAGTAGGCCACCGATAGTAAATACCAAACTTTGTCATGATACCTTGTAACCAATTGGCTTTTATGACATGGTTTATCGCTCCTCTATATTCTCGCCTCTATAGAAGATATCACAATTGCATTCTATTTCTTACTATACCAACTAACAGGACCCGAACTAAGAGAAAAAAATGTATCCCGAGGTAGATTTTCACTGATCTAGATAATTGGCCCAATCGTCAGTCGTATATCCAAGTAATTCAATGTCTACTCCTCCTAGATATTGAATGCCATATATATAATTGTCATGAACATATTGAAGGATCCACTTCACTACTTTCTAATGCAACTCATGTGGGTCCTACATGAATCTAGACATGATCCCAGTAGCATACGATAGATCCAGATGCGTATGAGTAAGGTAAATCAAGCTCCCCATCAACTATCAATAAAGGGTGACATCAACAAAGGGAGTAGAGCAATCAAAATTCAAGTTAACCCGAGAGAAAGGAAAGGAGTAGGATAAGGCTTACAATCATACATATGAAATCGAGAAATCAAATCAAGGGATTACTTAGGCTGTAAAATTATAATTCCCGAGTCAGATTGTGAAATTTGAATCCCAAGAAAGTAATGAAGCAATCCTAAGTCAAACATAGAAAACATTTTGGATAAGGCAATCTTCATAGTATCAATAATAGAGTAATATCTGTTTGTGATCAACAAGTCATCAACATACAAAAAGGATGAATTTGGAGTCATCCTACCACGTAATGTAAACATTTGGGGTCATAGCAACACTAAGTGAACCCTGATGTAAGTAGAAAGGAGTCCATCTTGGAATACCAAACTTGAGGGGCTTGTTTAATACCATAGAAATATTATTTAACTTACAAGCGAGGGAGGGATCATAGACATAGCCCATAGGTTATTCCATGTAGATCTCTTCCTCTAGGTCCCTATTAAGGAAGGCACTCTTAACGTCCATCTAATAGACTTCCCATATGTTTGTAGTAGTTATGGTGAGGGTCGGTTGAATAAAATTTATCTTCACAAACAGAGAAAAGGTTTCTTAGTAATAATTCCCAGCTACCTAGGATAAACCATTAGCTACTAGTCATGCTTTAAACTTATTGATATCACCATTTGTACCATACTTTGTTCAAAACACCCACTTACATCAAACAATTTTTCTTCCTTTCGCAAGAGGGGTGAGATTCCAAATATCATTCTTCATGAGTGAGGAATACTCCTCATTCATCATTGAATCCCACTCAGGAATATCATAATCCTCCTGGTAAGACTAAGGGTCAGAAGTAGAGGCGAAGAAGGAGTGAGGTCCAAAAAAACTCTTAAGTGATTTTTTCTCTTTTCTGTAGGATCTCCCATCCACTCTCCAACACTCTGCAAATTTTACCTAGCCCAACAAATACCACGAGGATTAGGCTCAAATTTGTAAGATTCATCACTCGAGTGAGAAGGAACAAGGTTCCAATCAACACTACCATTAGAATCGGAAGAATCTAAAGTATGAGGTTTGGGAGGCTCAAGAGGATCAAGAGGAGGAGTAGCATGCTCAACAACATCGTCATCTGAAGATTTGGATTCATAACTAGAGAGCATAAGGACCATAAAGGGTAGATAAGTAGAATTAGAAGTCGAAGAAGACTCCTCAAACTTCACACTTCTCTCTATATAAATCTCATGAGTAGCAAGGTTCAACAATCAATATCACTTCACGCTATCAAGATACCCTACAAAGATACAAGGTTTGGTCTGTGTTTCTAAATCATTACATTTCTCTTTAGGAATCGGGCCATAGCTTTGGATCCGAAGACTTGAAAGTGCTCAACATTAGGATTGCATCCAAAATAGGCTTCAAAGGGTGTCATCCCTCTTACTACCTTGTGTGGAACATGGTTATGAATGTAACAAGCACAATTCTTCGCTTGACCCAACCCAATACTGTAGAGGAAGGGACTTGAGTGAACCATACAAGTGGCCATCTCCTTAAGCATTCGAGTTATTTCTTTCTACAACTCCATTTTGCAAAGGGCTATAAGAAACTATACGCTGCAAATCAATCCCTTCGAAGTACAAAAATCCTCAAATCTATTGCTCACATACTCACCTCCATTATCAGTTCGAAGAACCTTGATAGACCATTCCGCTTATTTCTCAAAGCAAGATCCTTAAAGTCTCAAAAGTGATCAAAAACTTCAGACTTAAGCTTAAGAAAATACACCCAAGTGTAATGCGAAAATTCATCAATGAAGGTTAGTATATAAAGAGCTCTAGTAAACGAAGGAGATGGGAAAGGGCTAGAAATTTCACTATGAACAAGATCCAAAATATGAGTAGCTCTCTAGGCTTTTCCTTTGTCAAAACTCTTTTCAGGGTGTTTTCTCGAGGGCATAACCCTCACAAAGACCCTTAGAAAATATGACGTGGGGTAACCCGTTGACCATTTTGTTTTGGCTCAATTGTTCAAGGTAACGAAAGTTAAGATGGCCAAAACACTCATGTCATAGCTTACTAACCTCATCTGCATGAGTGAGCAAGGTAGTGGGTGTCAAATCATAAGTAAAGTGGGAGAAGACACACAATCATGAACAGTGATCTGCCTTTCCCTCAACCATAGTGGTGTCAGAGTGAATCTCACGAATAATCACCGAGTTAGGAAAAAAATCGATTTGCATTCCTTCACCAATGTGAGTGATTTGGTAAACTAATAGGAGATTGGTAGAGAGATCATGAACACTCAACACTTGATTAAATAATCCCCCATCCATCTTTATTGATCCACTACCAGAAATCAACATTGTAGTGTCATCACCCACCATGATTTGGGACATGCCACATAGTTTAATGTTGGAGAACACAACATGCAAAGAATCCATGTGGTACGAGGCATCAAAATCTATAATTCATGTCAATGAAGGAGAAACTCTAGCTACAAGGGCCTTTCCTTTCTTTTTATCATATTTAGACTCTCTTGTAGTGGAAGACTCGGCTTTTGGAGCATTTTGTTTGATAGACTCAAGAACACATATATGATTTTTCTCAAGTAAATGAGTAAGGTGATCAATTTGTTTTCTCATACATTAATGTTGTTCATGATCGGTATTCTTGCAATATTGGGATAATAGCATATTAATAATGAGCTTAAAGGATTAAGGATGAGATGGGATTATTGGGTGAATAATGGGAATATTGACATAATGATATATATAATAATAGGATCAATAATAATAATAATTAACCTTACAATTAATTATTATAATGTTAAGATGAGATTTGTAATGTTAGTAATGGAGGGGGAATATAATATTAAAAAGTATTTTATTTATTTATTAATGATGTCGACATTTCGCATGTCTACATTTTTTCCCTCTTTGAAGGGTTATTGCAAAGTAATGATTGTTCGAAGAAATAAGGTTTCGAGAATATATGGCAAGGTGATTCCCCCTCGAGCGGTCATGAGAAGAGGAAACAAGATGGGTGACCACTTGAAAGGAAGAGAAGATAATTTTAGTGGGAGTATAGAAAGTGAGGAAAGCAGAAGAAATAGGATGCCCCGGCCAAGATGGCCAAATGTCAAGATGCCCCGATGAAGGGGGTGGGATTGCTTGAGTGGATGTCTAAGCCAAGAGGATGAGCCTGGAGGGATTGATTGAGTTGATTAGAGGGATTGAATTGATAGGATTGAGAGGATGTCCCAGTCGGGAAGATTAAGTTGGATGAAATAGAGTTGATGCCCCAATCACAGATATATGAAAGGGGTTAGGATTGGTTAATTGAAGGATTAGATGTCTGACTAGTCGGTAATATTACCCAATGCAAACATCAAGATTTGAACTTGGCTTGGTTAGTTATTATTCAAATTGATAGATTTTTATGCCATTACACCACGCGCCTCTTGCGCTCTTGGTTTGGATTTTAAAGATCAAGTGGATGTTGGTTGGGGTAGTTTAATGAGTGAATAGCACTTAAGAGTATGAAAGAATGGTCGGATGGGAGGAGGGTGTTAGATAATGAGTAGATGGGGATGAAAGAGGGTTAGTGTTGTCACGAACTATCCACGTTTTCATCATTAGTAGTTGGAGTAATGTGGAATAGAGAAAAATGCAACCAGGTATAAATTCCATGATGTTTAGATTTCGAAATGTCGTTTTAAGAAACAAGGGATCCGCATATCATTGGACCGTGTAAAATAAATAAAAGGGGCCTCATATCATCAACTAAGAAAAATATGCAAGAATTAAAATAAACATTTACAAGCATGCATACGAGAAAAATAAAGAAAAAGTGATTGAATGGATTTAGAATGTGGGGATGAAAAATTGGTCATGTTGTGTGAGTTTGTTAATTTTCGATTCTGTTAGGAATTTGACGATTGTTAATGTTTAGGATTTTGTACAATTCATTTTAAATTTGTTGGATTTTTTTTTTTTTTTTAATCTTCGTGGTTTTTAGCGATTTTGTACCTTTTTGGATATTAACGATTTTTTGGATTTTTTACGATTTTTTAATTTTTTTGGATTTTTACGATTTTTAATTTTTTTAGATTTATACGATTTTTTCTTATTTTTTGGAATTTTACGATTTTATTTAATATTTTGGATTTTTTAATTATCATTTTTACAATTTTTTATTATTTTAACAATTTTTTAAATAAATTAGATTTTAACGATTTTTTTGAATTTTCTTGGATTTACGATTTTTTTAATTTTAATTTTTACTATTTTTTTAATTTTTGGATTTTTACAAAAAAATTTAAAAAGTTGGATTTTTACGATTATTTTAATTTTTTTGGATTTTTACAATTTTTTAATTTTTATGGATTTAGGGTGATAGATGGGAAATTTGGTTAGGGAAGGAAGAAACATGAGGAAGAAAGGAGGAAAACATACGAACATGGTGGAAGAATAAAGGCGTGCTGGAGTGTTTTAGGGCATCGCATCGGATATAAAAGGGGGCTCGAGGACTACTTGGTAAGTCATCACAACACGCAATCAAGAACCAAAGCCCTTGAGAGAGCACGATGGTATACATAAGTATTGCATATCACCGAGATGCCCTGGTGAAAAGATCATCAACCAAAGAACTAATGGACTTGGGGTAGGTACTTTGTAATTTGTTTGGTTTTTTTTTTTTTGTGTTGTTGAGCTTTTTAGGGTTTTTAGGGGTGCGTTTTAGTGTTAGGGGTATGAAAGCGGCGCCTATGCACATAAAATGGTGCCTATGTGCCCTATCGTGCCATCTATGCGTCACTAAGGGGGTTGGGTTATGTTTTGGTGCCTATGCGCGCTGTACAAGATGTATGTTTTAGCACCTATGTGCCAAGGTAGGGTATGTTTGGCACCTATGCTCCGGGGGTAGGGATGTAGTTTGGTGCATATGTGCTAGTTTGATGTCTATGACGAGGTGTGGCGCATATGCGAGGTAGGAATAGAAAATGGCGCTTATGCACGGGATTGGGGGAAAAAATGGAGCCTATACTGGGGATAGTGGTGCCTATGTTGTAAAGTGGTGTCTATGCAAGGGTTTGGCACCTATGTTTAGTATAGTGGCACATGTGCCGATTTGGTGGATTTGCAGTGTTTGAATGATGGGTTGGGGATGATATGTGTAGGTTAAAGTGTGCAGTGGCGATAGATATGGTGTAGGTTAGGCATCGTGATCTACCACCTTTACTAGATTATTAGGAGGATTTGATGAGGAGGTGGAGGAGGAGGAGGCTTCACTTTTGCATGTGCTGGGATTATTACATGTGGCGAGGATGTCGACTATGCGAATAGACCGAGGATTATTGAGTGCGTTGGCAGAGAGGTGGCACTCAAAGACTAACACATTCTAGATTCCGACAGGGAAGATGAGAGTAATGTTAAAGGATGTCTACAGCATATATCGTATTCCAATGGAGGGAGAGTTGTTAGTGTGGCACATGGATAGGCTCGGGCGCGGTTGGGATTATTGATAGATGTATTTTAGAGAGGATTATATGGAGAGGATTCTAATGTTATTATGCTCGTGATTAGTTGTATTTTGTTACGGATGTGGGAGGGAGATATATTAGCATTGGTATTATAGATGTGGTTTATGTGATGTGGAAGTCGAGACGGTGTATGTGTGGGACCCTACAAAGATTAGCACGTTTCTATTGTGATCTACACAAGGTAGATTACCAATGAGGTAGCAACATTGGGTCGGGTATCTTCTGCAGATTTGGAGTTATGATCATATAGTCATAGGTAGGTTGATACGTATACGTCGGCAACGACTGGATGGTTAGCCCTCATTATATGGATGGTACATTCATATGGGTAGGAGAGAGCATCTAAGGGAGATGGATTTTTATAGGCAAAGGATAGATGAGTTGTAGGTAGTAGGCATTATGTGGCAACCATACCATCATTATGAGGCATGAGTGAGAGACCAGTGTACAACCGAGTAGGATTCGGATGCCATATTACTTAGTAGAGGGTCACCCATACATGGTAGAGTGATATCATATAGATCACGTCCTACGACAATTTGGTATTATACAGATATTCCTATAGGTCGCCATGTATTTGCATGGACCACACGTGAGTCTTAGGACTAGGTGCCTCGATTCGGAAAATGTGGCCAAAGCCGTTTTTATGATGTATAGGTTTTCTCGTGGATGCCTTTACCAGCTATAGTAGACTTGGGGACAAGACGGGGGTTATGAGGTGGTGGTCTGGGGATTAGGCTAGTCAAGCTTACACGTGCCTACTAGGGGTATGAGGTTTATACATTGATAGAGACAGTGTATAAGGGGATATCATAGGACAAACATTAGTGGTTCATGTACCACAAGAAAAAGAAGAGGAGGAGTTACAACAGCACTACCTATTATTATATCGGGTGGTCTTCCGGTGTGGGCAAAGATCCAAACACCACATCACTAGTATAGGAAGGGCCAAAGCATAGTCCGAGATAGGTAAGAGGTGGATGTGATAGAGATTGGTGAGTTTATGAGCCCATGCTAATGGGGATGCCACCACACAGTAGATGTAGTAGGATTGTCATGGTCGGGGTTTACAAATACAGGCCATCAAGTGCACGGGGATCAAGCTAGTGTAAGTCCTTTAGGTGCAAGTCCTTCAGACTATCGGGGACAGGACTATGTTACATGCCCATATTAAGAGATTAGAGACCGAGGCTCAAGCCCGGGCAAAGTGAGATAGTTAGGTTGAGGCCGAGAGGTGTAGCTTGCCCGAGGGAGATACGGGAGATGAGACAGATAGGGGGTATGTTGTCGACCCTAGTGAATCATATGATGGTGGAGGGGCATGGTATGGTAGCAAAGATAGCCAACCTATAGGGGAAGAAAGACAGATACAAAATACCATTAATGTCTTACGACAACAATAGAGAGGGACGGGGATGGGGTAGTAGCTATCGAGAAACCCGTCTTCGGGCGGAGTTAGAGGTGATGTGGGCAGAGAGGGATTTTTCATATGACACTAAGACAGATACCATCATTAGAGAAATGCATATGGGGACAGATATGATGTATTAGATGCTACTACCGAGGCATCGAGATAGTGTGACACAGGAGCTGCCGCTAGGGGACTATACATATGGGACCCCGAGGACCGTGACATGAGGCCAATATCGAGGCCTTGACAAAGGAGATGCATTATTATGAGCACATTGTGATTCATCAACTATCGAAGGAGTGACGCTATGTAGAGTACTTGGCTAAGAGGATATCAACACGTCGATGACCTCAAGGAGTACACCCAATGTGCTACAATTGAGACCAGATGGTATAGGGGATGACATAAGGAGCTTGGCACAATGATGAGGGATTATATGTAGCCTTATTCTTTTTGTATCATTATGTTTTTGTTTGTTATTTGATGATGACCATGATGGTCATATTTTTATGTTTATATGTGTATTTCAAATTGGTATTGGGACATTTGATGTATTTGGGAGGAGATGATATATGATTAGCATGTAGAATTTTATGATGATATGAGATGTCATATCTTATATTGATGTTTTTAATGTAGAGATGATGATGTATTTTATTTTGATGATTTGATGGTAGATATGATGGTTTTATGTTGATGTAGTTTATTTTGATCGTTTATGATGATGTATAGATGACGATTTGTGATGATGTTTTAATAGCTTTATGATGAGGCATATGTATTGTGTTAATGATGTGATGTTATTGGATGATGTATGATCTTTGATGAGATATTTGATGTGATGATTATGATGACATGCTATTGTTGTGGACGTTTTTATGATGTGTTGATGATGATTTTATGATGATGTATTGATGATTAATGGATGTTGACATGATGGTTTTGTGTATAATATTTGTCATGTTTTAAAGATATTCATTGGTTATGATGTAGGGATGAGATTAGATGATGATTTATTGTGGTTAGATGATGTATGTGCTGATAATTTTCTACTAAGTAATTTGGATGCAAATTGAATGATTATGTAGTTTTGTTGTGATGATGTTAGATGTTTTGATAGAGTTTGATTATGATATAATGATGATGATTAGACTATGTGATGATGAGATGGATTTTAATGTGTCGATACTAATTTGTAAAGTATTTTTATGCCAAATGAGGGGATCTTTATAATGACAATGATTATTTATTGTTATGGATATGCAAATAGTTGTTATATGTGGATATTGTAGATGGATAATAGTGATAATGAGATGTTTGTGATGTTATCATGGATGGTGTAATGTTTTAATATAATGGTTATTGAGGTTAAGGTTAGTGTAGATGAATTATTGTGATGATTGATATACGTGGGTATATACATATGATAATGTCTTGAAATTTTTATAATTTTAAAAGGTAATCTAATTGTAAAATATTTATAACGTGAACGTTACATGAAATGAGGCGTAATAGTATAGAGAAAGGATAGAGATTGCAAAGAGGAATATATAGCAATATCGGGTGATGAGGGTGGATTCGAGAGAAATGAAATCCTCAGGATCTTACAAGGGTTGCATTTCTCAGCATTTGACTTGGATGCTTCTTAATTCTGCAATTCCCAAAATATTGTTGTAGACAATGCAACCTTAGCTAGGATCAAGATAGTGTTCCTAGTCATGATAGATTTGTTGCTTTGTAGTCAAGATCAAAAGAAGTTTGGATTTAGGATACTAGGATAGGAATGTAGATTGGGATGGAAATATGAGTAGGGATGAAGGGGTTTTCCCCCAGTGTGTAGATTGCATTTGTAGGGCACTAGTGGACATAGGATCTAGTTTACCATGGCACCGGGAACCGGTTTTCACCATGGTACTTGCCCAAGGCACCACCGAAGTGGTTTTCACCATTGGATGGATTATTTTTATGGTATTTTATTTATTTATTTTTATTTCTGGGTTATGGGAACTTAGGCATAGAAGTACTTGAGATGCATGATGTTCATGGGCTTGTCCAACTCATACCCATCCTAAGTAGCAAGCTTATAAGCACTTGAGCCAAACTTTTCAATGATGATGTAAGGTCCGAGCCAGTTTGGTTCAGAATTTCCTTTCTTTTCATGGTAGTGTTACACTATTTTTCCTTCGAGTACTAGATCATTGTAGAGTTCTTTTGTGTTAGACTCTTTAACAAGCCACTTGTCTTTTGTCACTCGCTGGTTTTTTTAATTTGCTCGGGTCAAAAATCAGCTAAGTATGAAGCTAAATGTGGAAGGTGTCCACGTGTCTCGTTGGTGCAATCAGAGCATAGAGAAAAGAGGAAAGGCTATCAAACTTGTGTCACACTTTCCACGTGTCCCAGGCCCGATAAAGGTTTCCCCGACGGATTGAAAACTCAAAATTTTAGAAAATATGCAACAGGGCCTCCATGTGTCACCCGAGCGCACTTTCAATTAAAGAAAAAGAGGAAGGCCCCCAAACTAGCACTTTCCCACCATGTGTCTTTCGAGCACGCTTTAGAGGATCAAGTTCGTAAAAGGCTCCTAAACAAGTGTCCACTCACCACGTGGCAAAAAAGGATCATCACCAACTCATGGAGTGATAATTGGGTGAATTAAAGGTGGTACGCAAATATTTTTATAAGTAGTTGAGATATTGACCCAAAAAGGGAAGATCATGTAAGAAAATTGAATGTTATCGGTAGAAGCTCCGATTCCGAGAAGTTAAAGTAGGTGTCACGAACATCTATAAAATGATGTCTAATCCGAGAAACAAGAGGAGGAGTTTTTAGAAAAATTGACAAAAGTTGTAAAAGAGATACAAGATTCGAGCTTTTGTAATCGCTATCCAAGAAGACTCCATTATAGAATGAAGTTGTAATTTGTTCCATTTCGGCCTTATGTATCATTTTCTCCATAAATAGACTTCTTTTTTGTGCACTTTATCTTTCAAAATTCCGAGTCTTTCTTTTCTCGATAAGTATTTCTAGATGAATTAAGAAGTTTATCGTGTTATACACCCTTGGGTTTTCACTTATCTATTATCTATGCATTGTCGTGTGTTTCATCTCCTCAGACTCTGATAAATCTAAGGTACTTCTAAAATAGGTGGATCATGTTATAACACTCTTCAAACTATTCTAGATAGTCTCCCTGGGTATCTCTCTGTCTCTTTAGGATCTATTTGGCGCATCACCTTAGTTAGTTTTACATTTCTTTCAAGATTTTTCCTAACCCTATCTCACACCACAGAGAAGATCCAACTTCTTTAAAACATGGAGGTTACCTTAGGGTACACATTTCACTAACCCAAGGTATCCAATGACTCGACAATTCAACCGCAAATATAATTGTCAATAGTTTCGTGGCACGCCTAGTGGGACAACATCTACACATATGAATATTTCATCATCAAAGATCTATTGATTCTAGCAAAAGTATTTAGTTGGTCTCGCTCTAATTTGCAAAATGAATGCAAAGAAGGGAGAGAAAAAGGGAGAAAGGTTTCTTTGACTACTTGGAGTTATCTCCACGAGAAAAACACAAGAGGTAGACAGATCTAGAGATCTTTGTCTCCTCCAAATCAGACTTTCTCAACAAATTCTCCGAGTAGGCCCTTCACACAATCGAATAGAACCCTCGGGCTTGTTTTTATGGCTCACCTTCAAGCTTAGCCTCTGAGGTAGTTTGTTTCATGGAACTAAGGGAGTCCACTCATTTTACCCACACCCCGAGCGGTGTGGAATCCTATCTGGATAACGTGTTAAAGGTGTTGCAGAAATTTAATGGAGAAAAATTTAAAACTCCTTAAGAACACCTCCAAGACGTAATGTAAATATGTGCAAAGACATTACATTAGAGAATAAGATGTCGCCTTACGATTATTAGCCACTTCCTTCAAAGGAAAGGCCCTAGATTAATATTGATCCTTAACTCCTAACATTATCGGCACTTGGGGCCAATTAGGAGATGTGTTGGTAGCAAGATTCGGTGAAAAAGGGATAGATCATCGCTCCTACAACATCTTATCAACATCAAGAAGGGCCCGCAAGAGTTGATGACAGATTTTAATATTATGTATCATAAAACTTGGCAAAGGATTCTTGTCCTAGAAAGACCACCCATAGGTATGGCTATTGTTTTTATTTAAAATCTCTAAATTCAGATATTTCTGTAATGATTCAATCATTGGGAGGGGATTCCTTACCGCAAGCCTATAATATTGTTTTCCAAGATGAGAATAATTTAATAAATGTCAGAAACTTCCTCCCAAGACCCTTTTGCTAATGTACTCGAGATATCCCCCTTCCGCAAACACAAGTACCAAGCCCTGCTCAAGCCCCTATGTCCTTGTATAACTACCCATTTGCTCATTTGGCTCCAACTCCCACTACCACATCATCATCTTCTTCTCCCAAAATGGAGGAAATGAAAAATATTCTAAGAAAATTTTCTAACGAGATAGTAAATCTTAAAAGGAATCAAGCCACTTATCCAAGACAAAATTATCAAAATTATCAAGGTAGTAGGCCCACCTATTCCTCTCAATACCATAATACCCAGAGATCGTAGCTTGTGCAACCATCTAACCAGCTAGTTCCTATACCAACGCCACTCCAAACTATTCCACCTAATAGCGGAAGAGAGATGGTACCCGGCCAAAACCATTTGGATGAAGACCCCAACGTGTGGTGCTTCCCCTGTAATAATTCCCACATGCCAAGAGACTACCCCTAAGGAACTTGCAACAAAGGTGGCCGAACAACGATCAAGAGAAGGCTATGATGTGGATACATCTAGACCTTATCAATCCACAAAGGAGTCCAAAATGTTACTTTCATCACACAGATTCAAGGGATGTCCCCTGGAAAAGTAAGCGGAGATGCACAGAGCACACTCTTTTCTCCTGGATAGAAGGATAAGAATTTGTATTTACAAATGAATCATTTATTTCAAAACCTATTTAGTTTAATTACAACACTCGCTTTAAGAAAAGGATCATAGAGGTTGACACTCTGATCCCAAGCATGATTGGCAAGCTACAAAAAGAGCCTTCAACCATTATATCCATGTCACCACCTATCATCATAAAATAATCTCTAAGAGGAACTATTTAGAATCAAGATGTCTCTCACCCCGTCGGTGAAGGAACAAAACACCAGTTATCATTTAAATTATTGCATCCTGGACCAATTAACATGGTCCAACAACTCAAGAAAGTGCCAGCTAACGCATCCTTGTGGGATCTTTTGAGTATCCCAGATCGAAGGAGTTTCTCCAAGAAGCTCTCAAACCAAATGACGATCTAACCACCTCCGATAAGGAGAAGGAACAAGTAAAATCCACATGCGTCTTAAGGAGGAAGTCTTGTTGAATGAAAAAGGGGAGGTTAGTAAGTTGATGCCAAATCCTTTTTCATGACTCTTATCATAGGCAGGAAATTACTGCATAATTCTATGATAGACTCTGGCACTAGCACTACCATCATGCCTAAAGTGATTGTAGATGCCTTGGGCATTAAATATGAACCCTTAAAGAGAGGAGTCATATAATTGGATGGGAGGTCTATTTAAACCATTGGAGCTATCAAGGGACTCCCATTATAGCTCTATTCTGCCCGAACATAACCATCCCACAGATATCATCGTAATCGATGTCTTGTCAATATTTGGACTTTGCCTCTCTTGTGATTTC
Organism: Taxus wallichiana var. yunnanensis; assembly: GCA_018340775.1. Lineage (NCBI taxonomy): Eukaryota > Viridiplantae > Streptophyta > Pinopsida > Cupressales > Taxaceae > Taxus > Taxus wallichiana. Next base: position 294,109,267 of record CM031235.1, on the reverse strand, counting down.
ATAGCTAAGATTAGAGGCTATATGTCTCTAGATTGGTCTCATCTAATTCTGCGAACCAAATACGGGTCTAAAATGAAGGTCTTATCAGAACCCCTTGCCAAGGAGCATATAATGAGACCAAGCGGCTTCAAGATTTGAAGATTCCCATGCTATGATTACAAGAGAAGAGGAATCATACATGAAGGACAGAGACCATCAAAGCAACAATCATCTATCCAACCTTCCTTGGGTGATCCTTTTGGGAACTTTGATTCCACCGGTTTGGGCACTTATGTCATTTTTGACGAGGACTCTGTGATCCCTAATGTGGCAAAAGGATATGATAAAAAGAAAGGAATCCCCCAAAGATTCCCAAATATGGACCCTACATTTTGATGGGGCCAAAAGAAAGAATGGCTTGGGAGCCGGAGTGTGCTTGTTATCCCCGAGTGGAAGAAAGATACTCCAGTCATTCCGTTTCCAGTTCTCATGTACCAATAACGAGGCATAATATGAGGCCTTGGTACATGGTTTGACTACGGCCCTAAAAAAAAAACGCATCAAATAATTTAGAGTCTTTAGCAACTTAGAATTGGTAGTGGCATAAGTAAGAAATAAAGCCGCCATAAAGAATCCTAGGATGAGATTGTTTCACCATTTTCTTTATGTTATTGATACGAAACCGATAAGGGTAAGGGCCAAGGAGGAATACATGTTTATGTTGGTTAGTTAGTGGTTGTTGCGTGTGTTCTGACTTCTCGATCTAGTGTCAATTGTGAGAGCTTCCTTTTGGCTAGGAGGAACTACTTGTAATAGAAAACAAGACCATAAAAGAGAAGTTAAATGATATATGACAGTGGGCTACCTAGCGTATGCTAGTTCCAAGAAGTGTGATACTTCCTAGATGGTTGTCAATCCATTTTTTAAAACAAATTAATGCAAGAAATAAGTAAAGTCCTACTGTAGTTGATATGATTTGGGTATCTCATTCAAGTACAATAAGCAAATCCAATCACAACAAGCTAGGCTATAGTTGGATCTAAAGGATGAGGTAAGCTGTCAAGGTAATCTTGGGATTGGTCGGAGTCGATTCGGGTTGTTTAGGTCAATGGGTAGGAGGTTGCTTGACTCTATTCTTGGGCGGGTATAAAACACAAAGACCAACGTTGGTCCAGTATGACCGATGACAGATTATGCGAATCTGACGACGGTTATGGGTAACTGGCACCGGTAAGGTCAGGATGTATGAAACTCAAAGAGATCTGATTGCAAGGTTTGATCTAGGATTTGACAGAGATGGTAGGGTGGATAAGGAGGTTTATAGAAGTATCAGTGTATTCAAGGATGAGCAGAGGTAAGGATGGGTGATTTGGAAATGTGGGTAAGGAAATGGTTGAGTTACGGGTTGGTCAAGGATAGAAGCACGGGCATGCAAAGTGTAGATTAATAACAGGATTAACAAAAGCTACTAACTGAAATAACAATTTTGGTCAGGGATACACTTACTGTGATGCAAACTAGATGGTTGAATGGTAATGGTAGTTGATCAGAAGGATGGTATTTGGTGCCCTAGTAGTGAATCCCAAAGTGCTTCCGTGAATGCAATTCTTTTGGATTTGTCTGGTGTTGGCTATGAGTTCCTGGGTGCATGAAAGGATGATAGTTCCACTTACATACATCTCTGATCTCATCTCTTCTAGTCCAGGATGTGCTAATCCTCCAAACAAGGTTGCTAAGGTGAATAAATGGTAACTAACAATGGTTATGTCTTGACCGGCATCGAGTTAGGTTTGATCGGCGTCAGTTAAGGCAAGATTCCCTAGGTTTACTAAAATGGGCAAATCTTTCTAATTTCTTGGGCCAAGTTGGTTTGTTGTCATGGATCAGAATGGAAGCTTCCTTCTAATGAGTAGGAATGTGGTTAGAGAAATCGTAGACATTGATTTAGGGTTAGACCAAATCTTAGATCATTAAGGTAGGTAAGACTTAGTTATTGTTAGTTATGGAAACATGCCAAGAATAGGTCTAGGGTGGGGTGGCTGGATGAGGTGTCTAGGTGAGGTGAAAGTTAGGTCAATTAAAGTAATTAAATGATGAATATTGTGAGGATGGGTATTAATTAAATTAAATTAATATTAATGTGGTGTGGAGGGGGCTATGGTTAGGTGCCCATGTTTAATTTGGTTATTCGATTAGGGGCTAAGGGGAATGTGACCAAATTTAGGAGTCTACATTTTGCCCCTTTTGTTATGTTGCTTGTATTGGTAAGTGATCTTTGACAAAAATAAGAAGTGGGTACCCCACGTGTGAGTGAAGGTGATCCCCCTCAAACCAGGAATTGGTGAGGTGGAAGATGGAAGTGGTGAGTGGTTTGATAAAAGGTGGATGTGGTGAAAAGGTGCATAGATGTGGGCAGATGTGGGAAAGGGTAGAGGTCAAAAAAAATTCAAACAGGTAAATGGGCTAAGGTCAAAGGTAGTGGCAATCAAATGCACACACATGTTATAAACTGCGATATGGTTCCAGGTTTAAGAGCTTGCAAACTCTACATTTTCCGAGGTCGATAGGTTTATCCGAACAAGGTTAAAGTGATTCTAGTATCTAAGGCATAAGATATGGTACGGAAACACAACGTAGGTCAGGTGCAGGAACATTTAGGTATGTTCTGGTACACCAAAGGTTGGGTCAGGATAAACAACATGGAAATAGGAAAGGTAAGGTCATTAGGTCAAACAACACGGGTAACAATGTCGCAAGGTATAGCAAGCACATGAGTTCACAAGTCACTAACAATGTTCCAGTCCACGTAGCTAGGTCACGGCAGACGAGTAGGGCCAAGGGACGGGTAAAATAACAAGTCCTTAAATGCAATTAAGGATAGGGATAGGTTGTGTAGGCTTGGAGGTAGGTTGTGATAAGGGTGGGTACGGTGAAAGCGTGGCGGGGAAAGGTAAATTGTTTTCAAAAATGGGGAAAGGGTATTAACAAGAGTATGACAGTAAGCGATGCAGACCATCGAATCGATGATGGGAAAGGTAAACCCACCATGGTTTTCTAGGGTACACGACTATGTCGGTTTAGGTATAAGCCGACCACCACAGTGTGCTAGGGCACATGACCGATGGCGATCTAGGTATAATCGGTGATGGTCAAGTTGGTGTGGGTATATAAAAGAGAAAAAACCATATAATACGGATTCATTTGTATGTTTTGGCTTTTGTGAAAATGATAAGAGCACGAGACTTTTTTGTATCATGTCAAGAGGAAAGTACATGGGGTTGTACTGAGCTGAGGTGGAGAGATCAGGTTGGTTAGACGGGCTAGGTAGACGGGTCCATGAGATCGGGTGAAGCGAGGTGATTGGTAGAGAGGTTGGAGATTGATTTGGACATGGCGGAGGCAAGAGAGGGTTTGGGTGGACCACCAACATAGTGGCTAGATGTGCCACCATGGAGGTGGCATTGAGATGAGGTAAGATCTAATCTCTTTTTGTTTTGGTTATATGTAGAGGGGAACATGGGTTGGGGGTTTGGGTAGGGTAGAGAATTTGAAATTTGGGGTGAAAATTGAGGCAATGAGGGAGGGGGAAGTTCTAGGTGGGGTAGATAGGGGTGGGGAGGGTTTTTAGGTTAGCTTTGGGTAGGGTAGAGTAGGTGTATAGGTTATATTTTTAAAATTTTGGAAAATAGGGGGGTTTTAACTTATTTAGCCTGCGATAGCGGTGGACCGATGCCAATCAAGGGATGGCCAATGTCGGTGGTATTTGGCCGGCATCGATCAAGTAGTAGGTGACCAATGTCGGTTGTGCATGACCGATGATGGTCACTGTTAACCTGTGTCGGTCAGATTTTTGGGAAAATGGGTCAATATAGAGACAAGGTAAGAATTAAGGATATGTCGGGAGGTGTAAAGGTAGGTTTCATGAGAGGAAAATAGGGGAATAAGTATAAATGGCAAAAATAGTTTGGTCTAGCAAAGGGGTAATCTATAGGTGGGTGGAATAAATAATGAGTGTTGGAAACGAGGTTTATTAGGTAAGGAGTGTGTTCGGTATGGGGGTTCTAACAATAGTATGTTTGGTTGGATGCAGGCAAGGGATCAGTTACGGATGTGGGATAGGGTACTACCTTTATTGCTAGATGTTCGGGGAGATGTGACTGATGAGGAGTGGTGGCATGTGACCGAGGTGGGTTTGATTGGGATTCGGTGTTATAGGCGTATAGCTCGTGATCCGAGTTTGATGGTCACTCTCATCAATAGATGGGATTCCGTGACCAACATGTTCCATTTGCTAACATGTGAGATGACCATCACCTTAAAGGATGTTTACAGGATTCTGTGACTACCGATAGTAGGGGTGCAGGTGTATTCTATTTCTTTTGAGGTAGCAGAGGAGTTGATGCTGATAGTATTGGGAGGGGATGGCAGAGATGAGGTTTCATAGTGCCAGCCTGAGCTATGGTGAGATGTACGCATCTCATCCGGAGGAGATGAGGCTAGTAGTTTTGATTATGGAGGCAATGTGTTGTTTCACACTTCCAGATGCAGAGGGTGGGAGATTCCCATGAGCACTAATGGGGGTCCTGCATGATATGATGGAGGATATGACATGTTTCACCTGAGCATCTGCATACTTGGTACAGCTATACAGGGAGCTATGGGCCTACGAGAGACTATAGAGGTTCAGCTTATGTTACATGTTTCTTCTTCATTGTTGGGCATACGAGCACATCATGTGTGTTTGTCCGATTGGGTTGCCCGGTTGGATGCATTTGAGCAGTGTGCTCCGGTTGGTTCTAGAGTGATGGGTGCCGGTTGGTGGGGTGTGTTGGGGTGAGGGCTACGCATAATGTAGCCCACTACAGGCAAATATTAGAGGGGTTGTCAACGTGGACATCATTTGGAGGCCATATGTGGGGTTTCCATCATATAGGCATATATGGCTAGATGGATGAGCTACTCCGATGGATAGAGGGGCTACTCGATGTTGGAGAGCACGAGATGATACCCATTAGAGAGGTTAGATGGTAGTTTGGTTTTGCGGAGATGTACCTCCATTGTTCCCACAGTACATGAGGAATGACGTGGAGAGGCCTATGCCTCTACCATAGCCGACCGTGCCAGCGAAGGGTAGGAGGAGTAGATGGTTGATGGTGGTTTGATGATGTCGGAGTTACGGATGTGTACATGCGGTGGTGGGTAGCATGGCTACGAGTACGTACCACCGAGGTGGACAAAGTGGATTTATCCACTTGTCATTATTCGAAGGATGCCCTACGGTGGTAGGTGACTATCCTAGTTACACAATTAGGGATAGTGTAGGTGCAGTTGACATGATCAGAGGCACAGGTGGCCACATTACAGGCATAGGTGGCCACTCTACAAGCCTAGGTAGTGTAGGGACAAGTACCTACACAAGGTGGAGATGGGGATGGGGTACAGTGGCCACCCTATAGGTACAGATTATAGGTTTGTAGGGCTAGTTGGCCATTGCACAAGCACAAGTTGCGGCCCTTGAGCCCGGATACGGTAGGGGTGGGAGGGGTCCCTTAGATAGGCACAAGCACAAGCATAAGGATAGGGTTCCTCTTTACAAGTACCAGCGGGATAGGGTCCCGAGAGACAGGTACAGGGGTTGAGGCCGATGGCACCACCACAGACAGTACCTATAGGTAGGTTGAGGGATGCCTTAGGTGAGGTTAGGTATTATCATGATCAGTTGATGGCCACATGGATAGATTTTCTATCCTATGGGAAGTATTGAGCACAATAGGCCTCGAGTGAGAGGACCAGGTCACGTACCCATAGTGTAGAGAGTACAGGGGGCCGGCGAGCCCCGAGATAGGGTAAGGGTGAGGCCACAAGTTCACGAAGGCCAGCTCTAAGTGTGGTACTAGTTGAGGGTGGATCGAGGCCCATGGTGGGTGGTGAGATGCTAGCGGGACGTTGAATGGTAGCGGAGGAGGAGGAGACATGTGAGAGATGGATATCAGGTGGGGTGATGATTAGACATTTAGAGATGGGCCTTATATATTTTTTGTTGATAAATATACCGGCCTGCATGTCAAAGATAGTGAGGATGTAGATGATTTTTTTGTCATTTTTGATCATATATCAGCCTACGTGCCGAAGATAGTGAGGATGTATATGAGTGATTTGGGATATTTGTATTTATTTCTATCTATGTACATATATGTGGAGACACAGACCTTCTCATTTATATAGATGATGATATTTATGGTATGGATGGTGTACTTGTTTTTAATTTCAGTATTATGTATGTGATGGAAACTTAGGTGTATTAGGCATGATGGAGTTAGGTTGATTTAGGCATGGTGGAGTCAAGTTGATTTAGGTATAGTTGAGTTTAGGTTGATGTAGGCATGATGGAGTCAGGTTGATTTAGGCATGGTGGAGTCAGGTTGATTTAGGCATGGTTGAGTCTGGTTAGTTTGGGAAAGGATTGAGTCAAGTCGGTTGTAGGCATGATGGAGTCAGGTTGATTTAGGCATGGTAGAGTGAGGTTGATTTAGGCATGGTTGAGTCAGGTCGGTTGTAGGCATGGATTGAGTCAAGGTTTAGGGTTATGAGGTAAGCTCCAAGTGATTGGTAACATGGGGGACAAATGGTGATGTATATGCAGGGTATGGTTTAAATTTCCAAATATGTGTTATAATGGAAATGTGAAAATGATAAATGAATGATTTGATGATGTGGTAAAAATGTGTATAAATTGATGCTTGTTTGGTTTAATTTCCAGTTATTGATATAAAATGGAAACTAACTAAGGTAGAATGTAAATAGGAAAGTAAAAGGGGAATTGGTTAGGGTAAAGAGTGGCTGAGCTAACCTTTAGGGGCCCCATTCTCGCGAAGTCTTGCCTATATAGTCTCGGCGAAATGGGACCTTAGGCTAATGTAGTTCTCCCATAAGCTAGGTAAGATTATGATGAAGTAGAAGAATGAGTTGGTAAGTGTTAGGCATTGTTGAATGTAGGTCATATGCATGATTGAGTGTAGGTCACGGGCATGGTTGAGTTTAGGTCTTAGACATGGTTTTTTTGTTTAAATATAAGTATCGATGATATGGTCCTATATAGGATAATCAATAAGTAATGAGGAAGGTGAATGGTAAGAGGTGGTAAAAGAGTCACTTAATTGATAATAACCCTAATGAGTCGACCATAGTTAAGAGGGGCTTATGAATGTAAGACCCTAAAGGCGTTGCATAATGGACCATTCTAAGGGTGAAGAAAGTTGCATAATCACCAAAATTTGCTTTTACGACAAGTCCCTTGAGTAATGAGGGCATTAGGCTAAAAAGGCAAGGAGGTGAGAATAGGTGGTTTAGCGTAACTTAGTGTACGACAGTGTGTCTTTTGGAACAAGAAACCCAGGATCAAGAATAGGCAAATCCATGACAAAAATTTCATCTTTTTCTTCATTTGTTTGTTTTTTTAATAGAGTGATCGATGTAGGAAGTCTATATGGGATGAGTATATTATCTCATTGAGGTCTTCATGAATTTGATCAATGCGGGAAGCTTCTAGATAGTTATTATATTTTTGTGAAATAACTTGATATAGTTGTCCTTCAAGGGAGCAATCTATTTATAGCGGTGGAATTTAGAGTGAAGAGATGTCCCTTTTGAGGGATTCATCTTTTGTTGGAAGTTTGACTCAAGGATTTGTATCCATTTTTTTGGACATTTAAGTCATGGACAAGACTATAGAAGAAGGTTAGGTTCTTGTTTAGAAGACAAGACCATGGCACACAGAGATTAACTATGAAAGAAGTGGTTTCAAATGATGAACGACCATGGAATTCCATCTGGAAGAAGATGAAAAGTATCCATGAGAATCATGCTATGAGTAGAGCTGTGGTGCTCATATTGAAGATGAGGCTGAAAGGTGACGGGAATCACATTATTTTTTTCGAGTCACGGATCTTCAAAATGGGTAATATGGAAGGTGAACAGCGTTCAAGGGACGAGTGATCATGTGACAGAAGGTGATATAGGACTTGATATCAACAATAAAATGGTCGAAGATGCAAGGCATTAAAGGGCTTAGGTTTGGGTTTACCTTCGAGTGAAGACAAATGATAAGTACCTGATCCATAGGCATGGGTAATGATATAGGGTCCAAGCCAATTAGGAGAAAATTTACCTAGTTTACTTTTTTCCTCTTTGGTTACATGTTGATTTTCCTTTAGGACAAGGTCTCGACCTGGAAGGTTTGTTTGTGAACACGTTTTTCATAGGCACGTTTGATACGTTTTTGGTAGATTTGGAGATGGTCAAGAGCATTGAGATGGCGCTCATCTAATAACTCAAGTTGAGCCAAACGATCCCGACAGAAGTCATCATCGGTGAGCATGTCTTGGAGTGAGATGTGGAGATATGGAATTTAGACTTCAAGAGGTAAGAGAGCCTCTCGTACCATAGACCAAAGAAAAGGGGTTTGTAGGAGTCGAAGTGTGAATACTAGTGCGATAAGCCCACAAGGTGAAAGGAATGTGCATATGCCAATCTTTCCTAGTATTGTTGACTACCTTCATGAGAATTATTTTCAAGGTTTTATTGGTTGATTCAGCTTGGCCATTGGCTTTTAGATAATAAGGTGATGAGAAATTGTGTTAGATGCCAAAAGCATCACATATTTTGCGTACGGTTTTATTTTTAAATTGTTTTCCATTATCGGTGATGAGGTAGTGAGGAACACCAAAACGAAAAATGATGTGATGGTTGAAGAATTCATATATTTTCTCGGCTTTTGTAGAAATTAAGGGAATGGCCTCTACCCATTTAGTGTAATATTGATAGCGGTTATGACCCATTGGTGACGTTGTGAAGAATAGGGGTTGATCTCACCGACAAGATCCAAACCACATTGAGAGAAAGGCCAAATATCTCGTGTAACCTATAAGGCATGACTAGGTGTGTAATGGAGATTAGCATGGTGTTTACATTTCATACAACACTTGACATAATCACAATGTCATATGGTTTAGGTTTGGCCAATAATAGCCAAGGAGAAGAATGCGTTTAATGACAAATAAACCACTAAAGTGGCCTCCACAAATTCCATCATGGACTTCCTTGATGGTGTAGGTAATTTCAAAACTTATAAGGCATCGTAAGATAATCTCGTCGAAGCCACGCTTGTAAAGAAGACCACCCATAATGACGTAATGGGAGACATTTTTAAGAAAGGCCCATTATCCATTACGAGTAAGATTAGTGGGTAAAATGGAAAGGGAAAGATAGTCTGCATATTTCTTATACCAAAGGTCATGTGGGTCGTAAGGGCAACGGCGATTCGATGGAGTAGATCTCATGAGGTAAATAAGAGGGCAATTGTAACCTTTGTATTGTGACAAAGATCTTAGAGTCAATAGGTGAAGCAGTATTTGAGAAGCCAAGCAGTGATGGTATCCACAAATTTATTGGTAGAATGTGGGGTGGTTTGAAATGTATAATGGCCAAAGGTGGTCAAAAGTATCTCTACATGTTGTTTATACTTTTTAAGGATCTCATTACAACATGGGTATATACCATTGACTTGGTTTATGAACAACTAAGAATCACCAAAGATATTTAATATCTTAACATCTAAGGCATATACAACTTGGAGACCTAATATGAGTGCTTCGTATTCCGCAATGTTGTTTGTACAATCAAAATCAAGTTTGAAAGAAAAAGGCATAGGTTCACCCTCAATAGAATGAGGATAACACCATCCCCACCCCAAGTGACACTTGGAGCCATCGAAGAAGATTGTCATTTGGTAAGTGGGTTCGCCCAGGGAAAGGGTAAGTGGGTTCATCTTTGGGACAAGCAAGGCATGAGGTCATAGAAGTCCATGTAAATGTAGAGTCCAAAGGAAAGAGGTCACCTTTGTGACAAGAACGATGTTAGAAATCCATTGGGGATAGTCAATGGGTAGAATGAAGCAAACCGAGAGAAGGCGTTGAAGCTCTTATTTAACCGAATAGCAATACGAGGATGTATTTTCCGTAAATTTTGTTTGATGGGTTTGGCATCAAGAATGGTTATGATATTGTGGACCATGATTTTTGGGTCAATCTGGGCATATCAAAGCATAGGATCGATGGCAAATGTGTTGCTATGGTTAGGAAGGAAAGAGGTGAAGAGCTTCTTGTTTAGTAACGTCCTAAGGATTGGCCAATCTTTGGAAGTTGGGAGGAATATATTCGGGATCTATGGACTCTGTGGATGAAGATGGTAATGTGGTTGAATGAGATGGGGAATATTTCCCATCCTGGATGAGGTCGACGTGAACCTTCTTGGAGGGTGGAGCGTCAAAACCAATGCCACTATGGTCATTGTGTTTACGAGAGGTACATGAAATGACAAAGATGGCGGCCTTATTTGTAAAATCCAAAGCCAAATCCTTTCCACGTGCGCCGATGGAGGAAAGTGTGAGAAAAGTGATGGTTAGTGAGGGAGTGTAGGTTAGATGAAAATGGTTGGGTTTAGGATGGAGGTTCAGGTTTATAGGTGGCCATATCAAGTCCCCCATACGTTAGATTAGTGCAAAGATGGGGAGGGCCATAAGAAAAACATCGCCAATGTGGATGTCATAACTAGGGTGTTGACGTAGGTTCCCATACTCTTGCGGGGTGATGAAGGTGTCGATATTGTATAGGCGGTATTCCCGATAGTGAGCCATTGAAAAATACCTTCTAAAGGATCAGTAGTCAATATGTGGGTAGTGGGGATAGATGGCTCGCTAGATGATGGGGAAACAAGTGCATCAGTGGTAGAGGCTACATCTGCAGTGGGGATAGAAATGTTAGATGCAACAGAAAGGTAGTGGTAGTTTTGGTGGATTGGCTTGTAAGTGAAGGTGAAGTAGGGATGGTGGTAGATTCCTTGACTGGTACAAGTACATCATTAGGCTGGTATAGCATGTTACAGGTTTTGAAAGGTGATGGGTCAGAAGGGATGGTGTAATTATGTCCCTCATGCTCAAATTTGAGGCAGTGGTGTAAATTTGAAGGGACACAACCCATGGCGTGGATCAATGGATGGCTGAGCAACAAGCTATATTGGAACTCCCCTTTAAGACATAGAAAATATTTTCGGGATAGTGTGGGGACCCACACAGACATGGAGAATAATGGTACCTATGGTAGAGGTCATGGCGTCATTGAAGGAGCGTAGCATAACTGGGTTACCATGCATGCAATTGGAAGGTATTTGCATTTGATTGTATGCAAGGGAGGAGATGATGTTAATGCTAGCACCACCATTGATCATAACATGGCATATGTGTATATTATCAATAAAGAGAGAGATGAAAACAGTGGGGTTGGGGTCATCGGACTGGAACGGAGCAATCTCTTCATCTGAAAAGTTGAGGGCAGCCACTTGGCAAGTAGGTGGAGGTGTAGAGGAAGTCGATGACTTAGTGAGAGAGGCTACGTGGTGGGGGTAATGATGGAGGCTACGGGTGTGGGGTCATTTGGTAAGACTTTAATAGATTGAAAGACCTCCATGAGGGCTTGACAATGTGACTCTGAGGTTTGGACAAGGTCATATAAAGACATTTTAAGGGGGATTGGTGTAGTTATTTTAACATTGTGTGATGCATGACCCCATCAAAAATAGGATATGCAGGACCTCGATTAGTGACTTTGGGTATGGGTGTAGATGGTATGTTGGGGTATGGGGTGGTTGATGGGCCAGTTGCCTTTTCTTTGCCTTTGTCTTTCTGGGCACGAGTGGTAATGTGAACCATGTTAATTTGAGGGGAGGTGGATGAAGAAGGTGTTTCATGAAAGGTATAGTGGCATGAGGGAAAAAAATCCCAATGGGGGATATGATCCTTGTGAAATAAGTATGGTGCATTGGCATTTGGGTGGTTTGGCCAACTCTCTTATACGAGCTATGCTAAGCTCAAATCTCGGGGTAGATAAAAGAGTTGTGGGGTAGAGATTTCGGTCACTGACTGGGTAATGGAAAGAGATCCGGGGAAATTGGTGGAGGATAAATGGGGTCCTCATCAAGAAGTTCATCATCATCAAAATTTTCTTCAGAGGAAACAATTGGACAAGAGTGGTTTTCAAAGCCTTATAGTTCTCTACATCGTGTCCTGGCACATGATGGTAGGTGTAAATTTTAGTTTTGTCAAACCCTTTTGGTTTAGGTTTGAGTGGGTCGTAAGGTCTAAGAGGTGGTAATGTGATGACAAAAGTTTCGAGGAGATTGGTCAAGATTTTGGCGTAGGACCTTGCTAATGGATCACAATGGGAGGTGAATGTGGGTTTGGGTATAGGTGTGGCTGATTATGGAGGAAGAGACTTTTAGGTAGGGGAATGGGTTGGTCCACTAGTTTGGTGTGTGGAGTGGTCTTTGGTCTTGGTTGCATCTTCTTGGGTATGGGCATGGTAGAAGAGTGGTGATGGAAGGTTTGGTTGGTTTAACTACCTTATTAGAGGGTAGTGGATTTTTAGCTTTAGATTGCACCCTCTTGGGAAACGATGATACGGGTGTACGAGATGTAGAGGGAAAAGAAGATGGTGGAAGAGGATGGGTTACCCACGGGGGTAACCGAGGTGCTATGGAGGTGGGTGGTATAGGTTGGGTAGAAGGCATGAGTGAAAGAGAAGAAAGTGTCATGGGTAGTGAGGAAGTTATGATGGTAGTGGTAGTATGGGTGGTAAGAAGGTTACGGTGTGAGTGAAGAAGTTGTTTGTGTCATTTAGGGTATATTAGAGGTCTGTGATGAGGAAATGGATCACCGCATTCTTGGTTTACCAATGGATGGAGGTTGTTTAGCGGGTGGTCGAGGGGTGAGGTCCTAGGATGGACATAAAGGGGTGAAGGTGATAATGGTGTGGTAGGTGAGGTTAGTGTATGAGGTATAGGAGGTTGGGTCTTCTTTTTAGGGGTCGGGGTAAGTTTAGTGTTAGTTTTGGAGGATGTGGCTAAATCTAATTTGATGGGTGGGTGAGTAAGGCTTGATGTCGGTATGACCCCTAAGGTAGTGATGGGTTTAGGTAAAGGAGGTGTTATAGGCATGGGTAGGTGTTTGGGTGTAGATGTATGTTGGGTTATGGGTAGAGGTGTGAGTTAGGCCATGGGTGGTGATGTGGAAGGTGTTGCAATAGTCATGGTTTTGTTTGGTTTGGTCACTCGAAACACTTTTGGATAGATAGTGGAGGTATCGGTGAGTGACAACCGCATTTGGGTTGAAATTGGAAGTAGAAGGCATCCCCAAAGTAAGGTTTTCTCAACATAGTCCATGCGATCGCCAAGCGTGAAAATGGTATCATCAAGTGCAAGGCCAACGTGGATCAAGTGGCAATCCCGTAAAATGTGTTTGAGATACAGGGAAATTGCTAGCCTCAGACTCTGTGGGTAAGAGAGCCAAAAGCAAATCAATGGGATCCTGAAGGTCCAATGGTGAATGGTCATCTAAAGGCAATGGTATTTCTACAGGATCCTCTATGGATAGAGGAGAGGATGGGCTAGACAAGGTTGACTCTCCTTGTGATGGTGTAGGTTGTGAACATGTATCTCCTATGAGTAGGAGAGGTGCCACTGACAACTACTCGGTAATTTGAGGGGCCAAAGGCGGTGTGCTAAGTATAGGCTCTTCCACGGGTGATGGAGAAAATGAAGGGGTTCCTCTGTAGGATGGAGGAGTACATGAAATAGGTTATGGTGTACGTAGGGGAGCTCAGGCTAAGATTTTGTCTATGGAAGGAACATGAGGCAATTGGGAAGCAATGGGTATGTCATAGAAAATAACATGGACCTCGCAGACATTGCTATCATTGTTTATAGAATCACCATCTTGGTTGGAAGAAGATGCATGATTAGGAAATGGTTTCTTGAAGATATGTAGGTTTTGGTTAGTGGGTGCATTCAGACTATCCAAGACTGGATCTCTATTTTCTAACATTTCTTGGATGATATTCTTGAAGGTGATGTAATTATTGTTGCTATGACATTTGACATGATGATAGTTACAAAATTCATGTTCCTTATACCATGTGGGCATGGGTCGCTCAGGGTCAAAACCACTATGTGGTTTTATAGGTGGAAGGGTAATGGCACCAGCCTTAACAAGATTTTCCAAAATAGAAGAATAATATTCTCCTATTGAAGTGTACTTTCATTGTTCTCATCTGAACTAGAAATCTTGGATAGGAGAGAGATTAGAAGGGGGTTTGGCTGGGTTTGATTGATGAGGGGAGTAGCCTTGAGAACTATGACGTTGGTAGATCCTTTGGGTTTTGAATAATTGTTTTGGGGTTTCGAAGATGAAGTAGACTCATTTGATTTCAACGCGATGTTCTTGTTACGAAGTTGAATTTTCTTCTCTTCGATAGCACGAATTTACAATTTTTCGTGCCATGGTGAATGCCTCTTCAAAAGTGTGAAATGTTTGCACCTCGCAGTTTGGTGAGATGTGTCTTGTGCAAGCCAAGTAAAAAACTCTATGAATTCAGTTTGAGGTAATTGAAATGTGCGTTGGTTAATTAGGCTACGCTAGTAAGTGACAAAGTCAGCGATAGACTCATCATCATATTTTGTGTGGAATAAATATTAGTCATGGTAACCTTCTTAACAATGTTGATGGAGAAGTGGTCTAAGAAGGCTTGGGCTACTTGATTAAACGAGTAGATGGAGTGTCTTGGTAGCCCATTGTACCAATCCAATGTAGGTCCTATCAGGGACATCAAGAAGGTCCGTAGGAGTAAAGTGTCATCATGGGTGATCAGGTAACACCCATGTTTGAAAGACCACAAATGTTGTTGCGGGTCTTCTTTACTATTAAAATGGTTGAATTTTGGAATTTCCCAATGTACAGGGTATGGGAAAATAGGGATGGACGGATGAATGGTCTCATTATAGATTTCATCGTATGTGAGAGAATTGCGCGAGCCTGAAACCGATGCTTCCAATGTCTGCATCCTTTCCATCATTGATTTGATGAGGTCATTGGTAGGTTGTGGTGGAAGGGTTCCACCTATGGCATAAGGGGCTGGTATTAAACCTATGACATGGGTGGCATTCCATTGTATGGTGAAGCCGAATAGAGAGGTTGAGAATAAGGGACCGATATAGAGGGTATGTATCCATAATGGATGACAAATGAGATAGGGGGTTGTTGATAGTATGTGTATGTAGTTGGGATAGTCATAGTGACTCTAGTAGTGATTGGGGGTAGTGTTTGTGGGATGGAGAGGACAATATTATGGAATGGAGTAGGGGTCACTGACACCACAATTAGTTTTGTTGCAATGGGTATTTGTGATGTAATGGGTATTTGTGATACAATGGGTGTGGACGGGATTATGGTCTAGGTGGTCGATGAGGGGATAACAGATATTACAAGTGTGAGTGATACTGCAGATGCAATTGTCATGGTGGGTATGGGTCCTAGCTATGAAACCACTGGGGGTGAAGCAGGTGAAGGTAACGTTGCATTATTAGGGGCTGATGCAGAAGCAGGAATAAGGGTAGGAGAGATGGATACAGGCATGCCATATATCAACTAACGTGAGTAGTCTAGGTGGAAGAATGGGAAAGGTAGAAATGTAAGGCCATGGGATTTTGATCAAGGAGTTGTGTAAATTCCTTGTCACCTACGAAATGGTGGTAGGTAGGGTTGGATCCATGGGTGATAGGACCGAGGGTGGTGAAGGACTAGGCAGGAGTGGTTGATGACTCACATGAAATATAAGAGCGTTAGTTTGATTGTGAGTCAACACCATGTGAATGAATGTATATCAGGTGATGTTGTACCTTGTAGATGACATAGTAATGAGAATAAATAAAATAGGTGTATATAGGTATATTTTGGGTAATATATTAGTTGATGTTCAAGATATAGGTTAATCGACACCGATTAAGGATGACCGATGCCAGTTCAAGGGTAACCGAGGTCGGTTACTGTGAGATAGGAACATTTTTACCAAATGAGGAAAAGACTATTGACGGCTAGATGGACAAGTTGTATGATGACTATTTATCAAATCCTAGAGTACAGAGACTCATAGGAACTCTAACAATGAAGGAAAATGAAATAAGGGTTCTTTAGGAAATTTAACCCAAAAGAACAGAAAACTGATGTCGGTTAAGGAAAACCAATGTCGGTCAAGGGGTAACCGATGCCGATTACTGTGAAAATTGGAAAAATGTAGAAAATGAATTATTGTGAATTTTAGTGAGATAAATAATCAACCTAGAGGTCTAGAGATGATGCAATGAAGTCCTAACACACTCAGAAGAAGTCAGAATACTCCAACTGTGATTGTGGAGTGTGTAAGGAAACAAAATGGAAAAATGGAGAAGCGTATCCTCACACCTCAAAATGCACGTCAATCAAACACTAAAAACACACACCTAACAAGTGATTTTTAATGTGTTGAGCTTATGCTATTTAGAAGATTGACTCATGAAGTAGAATATATTTTTGGTGAGGAAGTCTTCCTACGAAGAAGGATATCTAAAAGGAGAGGTTTTAGGTATGTTATGGTGGGGGTAGGCCATCCTCTGAGATAATGACTCGACAGAGGTAACAATCTGGGGAGTACCTACCAATTTGATTGTGTGATCGTGGACAGGTGTTCCTAGGTAAAATGTTGTTTAAGAAAGATGTGTATATTTCAGTTTTGTATTGTTTGGTAAGACACAAAGAGAGAGAGAGAGAATGTGCTTTCTATGATTCTTTGTGTCAACCATCAGTTGGGCATGACTTCTAGCATATAGGTTGCCCTCATCTTAATGTGAGCTAAATGCAGCAAATCAAAATGTAATGCAAATAATTTTAAGCCCAAATCGAAAATATTATGTTTGATGAAGCAAATGATGAATAGGAGAGGGTATGCTCTTTCATTAAATGCAGGAAGCAAGAAAGAAGAATGATTCTTTTTAAATGCACCAAGAGAAATGTTTCCATTAGAGCAATTAGAAAGAAGAGAGGATTACTAGGGAAGAAAATTACTATGTAATATTTTTAAAGGGAAAAAAACACACAACTTTCACCTAAAAATGAAGAAAATGCAATAGAACCCTTGATGGGTCCCACCAAGCATGCCGAAATGTTTCACCATTTTATTTACGTTATTGAGATGAAATAGATAAGGGTAAGGGCCAAGGAGGAATACCTGTTTATGTTGGTTGATTGGTGGTTTTTTGTGCGTTCTGACTTCTCAATCCAATGCCGATTGTGAGAAATTCCTTTTGGCTAGGAGGAACTACCTGTAATAGAAAACAAGACCATAAAAGAGAAGTTAAATGATATATGATAGTAGACTACCTAGCGTATGCTAGTTCCGGGAAGTGTGATACTTCCTAGATGGTTGTTAATCCACTATTTAAAACAAATTAATGTGAGAAATAATTAAAGTCCTACTTTAGTTGATATGATTTAGGTATCTCATTCAAGTACAATAAATAAATCCAATCACAACAGAATAGGATATAGTTGGATCTAAAGGATGAGGTATTTTTCAAGGTCACGGGGACTAGTCAGTGGTCGATTCTAGGTTGTTTAGGTCAATGGGTAGGAGGTTGTTTGACTCTGTTCTTGGGTAGGGTATAAAACATAGAGACCGACGTCGGTCTAGTATGACCGATGATGGTTTATGTAGAATCGACGTCGATTATGGGTAACCGGCACCGTAAGGTCGGGATGTATGAAACTCAAAGAGATCCGATTACAAGGTTTGATCTAGGATTCGGTGAGAGATGGTAGGGTGGATAAGGAGGTTTATTGAAGTCTCGGGTGTATTTAGGGATGAACAGCGGTGAGGATGGGTGATTTGGCGGTGTGGGTAAGGAAATGGTTGAGTTACAGGTTGGTAAGGGATAGAAGAATGGGCATGCAAAGTGTAGATTAATAACAGGATTAACAAAAGCTACTAACTGAAATAACAATGTTGGTTAGGGATACACTTATTGTGATGCAAAGTTTGGATGTCTGAATGGTAATGGTAGTTGATCAGAAGGATGGTATTTGGTGTCGTAGTAGTGAATCCCGAGTTCTTTTGTGAATGCAATGCTTCGGATTTGTCTTGGTGTTGGTTTGTGAGTGCCTAGATACGTGAAAGGATGCTAGTTTTGATTGTATGTATTCAAAAATGCCAAGAATTGAAGCTCTCTAAACCCAAAGAAATGTGTCTTGAGTGCCCCAAGGAAAACTCCTGGGACATATTGTGTCAAAAGAAGGAATCTCCATTGATCTAGAGAGAATTAAGGCCATTTTAGAGCTACCCTTATCAGTCAATAAAAAAGTTGTCCAATCTTTCCTAGGAAAGATCAACTTTGTCAGCAAGTTCATTTCGAAATTTGTCGGGAAAATCCACCCAATCACTCTCATGCCTGAAAAAGATCTCGTTTCAAGTGGATCCTTTGAGGCAATAAAAGATTTTGTTACATCAACCTCGATACTTGTGTAATCAAGACTTCTTAAAAGATTTCATTATGTATGTATATGGGGGTAAGCATAGCATAGCATCTGTACTAACGCAGAAAGGAGAGTCACAAGGAGAGGAACATCTAATCGCCTTCTTTTCAAAGACCCTCCATGACTATGAAATAAGGTAAAATTTTGTAGAAAGATAGGCTTATGCCATAGTTAAAGGCCTGAAGAAATTCTGACACCTTTTCACTCATAATAGAATCTAGGTCATGGTGGCTCACTCTAGTATCAAAGAATACATAATGGAGGGTGAGATAACCGATAAAAGAGCCAATTGGATTACTAAGATCCTTGAGTATGACATTGAGGTAAATCCCACAAAGCTTGTGAGGGGTAGGGGTTTATGTCAATATTTAACATAGGACTCCATGCCCCTAATTGAAGATGAACACGAGGAGATACTATATCTTTAGGAAATTGATTCAAATAGCTGGGTCTCGAGACAGGTCCATTTTATGAGACCAGAAGTATCTAATCCATCTCCCCTTGAAGAAGAGGAGATATTATAAAGGCAAAGGGGCCAATTTTGCAATGATCAACAATTTCCTTTTTAAGAGGAATTTTAATGGAATCCTGCTAAGATGCTTGGAAAATGAAGAATCAAAGAGTCTTATGAGAATTACATCACGAGAGCTCGGGAGGCCACTTTTCCGCCCAGACTACAGCCATGAAAATCTTGGAAGCGTGATACTTTTGGCCAAGCATGTTCATTTACAATCATGTAGAGGTAAACAAATGCAAGGTTTGCCAAGTTTACACTAATTTCTAGAGAAACACGACATTGCCTCTCAACCTCATCTTAGTTGAGGAACCCTTCACACAATGGGGTCTGGAATTCATCGGAATGATTAATCCAACTTCAAGTATTGTCCACAAATGGATCCTCACAGTAACCAATTACTTCACTTGATGGGTGGAGGCAGTCCCCCTTAAAAAGCCACCGAGAATTATAATCCTAGGTCTCCTACAATATACAACTACATGCTTCGCCCCCACACTATCATATTGGATAATGCTAAGGCCGTTGTGGGAACCAAGGTATCTAACTTTACGGTAAAGCATGGGATCTACCTAAAAATGTCCTCTAATTATTACCCACAGGAAATGGTCTAGCAAAATATACCAACAAAAATTAATCAGACTCATAAAGTGAATGGGGCATGAGTATAAAGATTATAGCATGAACATATCAAAATAGCCTTATGGGCTGATCAGAATGCCCCAAAGCAGATCTTGAAAACTTCTTCGTATGAGATAGTCTATGGGAAAAGCATTATAATACCGATTTCCTTAGAAATCCCTGCATTAGAACTATTGAAACAAAGCTGAGATATAAGAGAATGGAGTGATGCAGGTGAGACTCACCGAGCTAGTAGAACTCCAGGAGAAACGTGAGTCCGCTCATGAGGCCATGATTAGCCACCAACAGGTGGTCAAGACTTGGTTTGATAAGAAGACATCGGAACCAAAATTCCAAGTTAGGACTATGGTTCTAAAATGGGATGCAAGGGCTGCCAAGCTGGGAAATCATAGAAAGTTTGACCCATTATGAACATGACCCTTCAGATCGGTGCATGCAAGTAACATAATGCATTTGAGCTTGAAACTATGGAAGGAGATCCTTTAGAAATTCCAGTGAACGGAATTCACTTGAAACCTTTTCTGTAAGTCCCTTCATAAAAAGGTTGTATCATATGTATATTTTGTTTTTCTTTGTTCTCTACTTTGTTTGTTTTGTCCCTTTTAATAAGTGTCTCGTAAACGTGTTTTTCACGGACCCCCTTCCCACTTTTAAAATTTTGGAGGAGTGTACCTTCATGTTTCTCCTTGAAATTCATGATCCAACAAATTCCTTGAAACTTGAGATAAATTATTTGAATTGATACAAAATCTCTCGAAGAACGTAGAATTTGGCACTTAAGGTCATTAATTAGAAAGGGAAGTTGTGTGAAGTGAAAATTTTTGTGTGCAAGCCATTACTCTCTAAGTAAGGGTGGATATTTAAGACATTAGGAGCATTCAACAAACTCATTTAAAACACCGAGTCTTCGAATCAATCATCAAGTGTCAAAACTAAACGAATCCTATCCTTCTCTAAATTCGTGAGAAACGCCATGGTAACCTCCAAACTTTGCACCACCAAGTAAAATATTACATGGGATAACCCATTCCCCCTCATCCTCTATAATGAAATTTGAGGTTCCCTGATGGAGGGTCTCGGATTCAATGACCCCATGTGAATTTTGACCCGTTGATGACGTATTCGACCCGGTCCTCAACAAGAAGCCCAAAGTTTTGAGAGAATCAGCCTTTTCCGAGTTTCTTAACTCGGGAAATTATGAATCTTTCAGCTCTAGAATCTGAAGTACAATTCTCACCCAATACATGGTACCTCTCATGCACCCATTCTTATAAATCATAGAGATGTGTGCAGACTAATTCAATTCAAGAACCCATACCATCTAGGTCAAAAACTTAATGGTGGTGATTACACCACAAGCTATCAGGGACATGATGGCTCTGACTCACGACCCAACAACCAGTTTCTATGATATGGCCAAACTCCAAAGTGTCTGGGCATAATGCCGAAAAAAAAATTGCTTAATAAGGAGGAGACGAGACAGATATAGGAATTTTGGGGACCGTGGGGTTTCCTATTCCATTGAAATCACTTTTAGCATATTCTCAGGATGCATGTTCCATGTTGGCATTCATCTTTGAGCAAGATTCAGACATATTCGTTGAGGATTCGCAGATGATGAAACCTTATATCAAATGAGGTGCACAAGGAGTAGACGTACTCGGTTCAATTTCACTTTGAAGTCATTACGAATAGCTTGACTAATTCTCGGTGACCTTAACTTTTAGGTATTCATCCTATCTATTCCATCTCATTTTATATCAAAACGCCCAATATTTCAGACAATTTATGACTCTGACTCTATGGGACGTAGAGGTATATCCTTAAAAAAACATTACGGTTTCTGCATGGACCCATATACTGTCTCGCTTATTGGACATATATGAATTATTTAATTCTTTTGTGGAGCCCCTCTTGCTCGAGATTGATCCTGAAGGGATTAATATAGAATGAATGGAACGGTGCAATCTATCCTCACGCTGACCCCCTTTACCCCTCGTGATTACTTCTTCATCGAGGACATTCCATGATTCACTTGCATGGTTTTAGAGAAGAATCCTTTATGCTCCCTAGGGTCCTCATGGGTCGGGTGGTGGGCCTCGAAATAGCCAGGCAACTAGTACTCCTAGACATTGAGTTTGGCTCAGGCCAAAAGAAGAAGGCACTTTTTGATCTCCCCTTGAGTAAGGGAGGAATCACTGTGCTTAAGAGAAAGGTGGAAAATAGCCTTATAAAGAAGTTGGTTTCCTACAGGTTTGCCTTACTTCAAGACTCATGGAGGTATGACCCAGACGGGACAATGACTACAACTCTGGTTTGTAATAAGGTCTCACACTCCTACAAGCATGAGCCAAGGGAATTTTTTGAAGCAATGAAAAACCCCTAGGTAGAGTCTCTCAACATATTCATCGAGCTCAAAGACATATCGACCCCAGGCTGGGAGGCATTCCACCAGGTCAAGTATAAATATGACCCCACTCTCACCATGACTAAGGGACTCTGAGCATCCCTAAATAAGAGATATTGGAGCACGAGAGAAAATCAAAGCCTATTGGAAATATAGGGGAAATTGGCTGAGACCACCCCGAATTTTGAGGTCGTCTCCATTGATGAGCAAAGTGGAAACATTTTTGAGACATGAATCATGTGTCTGATGTGGAGAGTGAGGATATGGTCATAATCACTTCAAAGCGGTCCACAAAATTAACCACAGAATCCTCCAATCCCCAACACAGTAATTACTTGTTCGCCTCCGCCTTCCATTTCTTAGAAAGATATTCCAATCCAGACTCCCATGCCGCAACCTACAATCATCCCCTCAAGTGAGAAACCTACGGAGGAATCAACCTCAAGCCCACCACACAAGAAGTTAAAATCAATCACGGATCTTATTTCTCCTCCACCTCTCCCTCCTCCCGGGGCTCCATTACAATCTCCCCTCCGCCTCCATTTTCCCCTTCTAGAAGTATTCCCTTGTCTATGACTCCATCACAGACTCTCCTCTACTCGGCCCCCTGTTTCCTCAACTTCCCTCCACCATCCCAACCTTCTCCCCTCATATGGTGACAGGACCTTCTTTAGCCCTAATAACTTCAATGCCCCAACCACAAGTTACAATTCCTTATGGCTTTCCACCGGGTTCTCATTCGCAGGAGGAATGGTCCCTTCTTCCTCTAAATTTTTGAGTCAAGTCGAGTCCACCAAGGCTACCCGAGATAGTAGAAGTGAAAAATAGAAGAAGCAAATGGCAACATGAGCAATGAAGCAAATGCAGACATTTTATGACCATCAGTAGAGCTCCTTAACAATGCAGTCATTTTATGACCATCAGTAGAGCTCCTTAACAATCGCCTGAATCATCCCTCAAGCATCCAAACCCGTTAAACAGATGAAGCTAGATGATTATTCTATCAGTGTTGTTAGGGTTGACCTTTCTGAGTTCCGACCTAAGGATAAGGTCGAATTAATGAATGAAATGATGGCATTAGTCACTACAGACTACCTAAAGCTTGATAATCAGCTGAAAAAGGCACAATCTAGCCTTCGAAGGGAATACGCCACTGTGGATAACTATGAGGTGAGATAAAGGCCAAAGGCATAGAAATTGACCAACTCTACAAGGAGTTGAAGGAAGCCCCATCACAAGAGGCCCTTGCAGCTTCTCAAGTGGAGGCTAAGACTCTAGCAACCAAACTCACCACATCTGAGGCCTCATCCAATTCACTAGTGTAGGAAAAGGGATCCCTCCAACAGCAAGTTGATTCAAGTAAGGTGGAGGTGGCGAAAATCCAAGCCAAGTTGCGTGTTGTCGAAGTGGAAAAGGGTAGCCTCCAAACAAAGCTTAAATCATCTAAGGATGTGGTCAAAGACTTGACCCACAAATTGGGACAACAATCTCGAAAGGGGGAATTGTAACATTAGTACAGGAGCTATATGCTTCCTATTATGACATAATTTCCACTACGGCAATGGATTTATCCCCCACACTTGGATTTATATCCGATGTATAGGATTGTGCTCTAATGTGGAAACCACAGCCTCCACCATCACCAATGCAGTGTCCACTAAGGTCCCTAAATCAAAACTCTTGATTCAGAAACTTTATGATGCTTCAGACTCCACCCTTCAAGGGGTGGGGATTATCGATAGGCTGCTAATCGCTACAAAAATCAATGAGATTCTAAGTTGCAACAAGGCCTCTATCAAATGCCAGAATCTCTTGGCATAGCTCCACCAGGGAATCAAAGAGAGGAAGTAGAGAATCAAAGAATTAGTTCAGTTAGGCTTCCCTTCCCCCTTCCCCGATGATTCTATAGTCCTCGCAAAGGACCAAATTTAACAACTCCTGATTTCCAAATGCCAAGACAAGACTGTCTTTCAGTCTTTAAAGGAGATCTCTAGTGTTATCGAGGTGGAAGTCATTCTAAACCCCATCATGTAATTGGAGTTCCACTTACACGTAGTAGTGTAGAACCTCCAAAATTTCTCACATAAGGAGATAATCAAGCTCAATTGATATTTCTAGGCCTTGCAAAGAAGGATTAGCCAACAAAGGCGGAATGGCTTGGGTATCGTGCTACGTTACAAAAGCTCTCGAGTGGCATTTTACAAAGCTATAATTTGATTTTTTAGGCCAATGAGATGGTCGATTCTTCCATGATTGGCATAGAGTCCTTTGGTGAGTCGCCATAATCAGAGAGTTCTTTTATGTTAGACTCTTTAACCGGCCACCATCTTTTGCCACTCCGGCCTGGTTTCATTTATTCTCTCGGGCCAAAAATCAGCTAAATATGAATCTAAATGTGGAAGGTTTCCATGTGTCTCATTGGCGCAATCGGAGCATGGAGAAAAGAAGAAAGGCTCTCAAACTTGCATCGTGCTTTCCATGTGTCCCAGGCCTGGTAAAGGTTACCCCGGCGGGTTGAAAAGTCAAAATCATAGCAAATATGCAATAGGGCATCCATGTGTCACCCGAGCGCACTTTCAAGTAAAGAAAAAGAGGAAGGCCCCCAAACTATGGCATGCCCACCACGTGTCTTTCAGGCACAATTTAGAGGATCAAGTTCTAGAAAAGGCTCCCAAACAAGTGTCCACTCTCCACGTGGTAGAAAATGATCATCATCGACTCAAGGAGCAAAAATTGGGTGAATTAAAGGTGAATCACAAATATCTCGACAAGTAGTTGAGATATTGACCCAGAAAGGGAAGATCGTGTAAGAAAATTGAATGTTGTCAGTAGAAGCTCTTAATTTAGACGTTGAAGCAGGAGCCACAAGCGTTTATAAAAAGATGTCCAATACGGAAGAAGAAGAGGAGGAGTTTTTAAAAATAGACAAAAGTTGTAAAAGAGATACAAGATTCAGTTTTTTATAATAGCTAGCCTTAGCAAGACTCCGTTATAGAAGGAAGTTGTAATCTATGCCATTTCACCTTATGTATCATTTTCTTCATAAATAGAGTTCTTGTTCTGTGCACTTTGGCTTTCAAAATTTTGATTCTTTCTTTTCTAGCTAAGTAGTTCTAGATGAATTAAGAAATCTATTATGTTATACGCCCTTGGGTTTTCACTTATCTATTATCTACGCATTATCATGTGTTTCATCTCCTTAGACTCTGATAAATCTAAGGTACTTCTAAAATAGGTGGATCATGCTATAATTCTCTTCAAACTATTCTAGATAGTCTCTTTGGGTGTCTCTCTGTCTCTTTAGGATCTATTCTGATGCTTTGCCTTAGTTAGTTTTACATTTCTTTCAAGCTTTTTCCTAACCCTACCTCACACCACAAAGAAGAATCAGCATCTTTAAAATCTAGAGGTTACCTTAGGGTGCATGTTCCACTAACCTAAGGTATCCAACGACTTTGATGGTTCATCCACAAATATAATCGTCAACAGATTACCAACTTCAAATTTGCGAGTTTTGATACACTTTTTGTAGTGTCTCGCAGACGTGATTTTGATAACCTTTAAGGTGGTCCAGTGGCTTGGAGGCATTTCTTGTCTAGCATCTCAAGTTCTTGTAGATGATGCACTCAATAATTCTCATCATCAGTGAGGTTTTGGAGAGAAAATAGGAGGGAAGGGAGCTTGATCTCAATAGGTAGGATTTCTTCAATACCAAATATGAGTGAGTATGGAGTAGAGCCTGTGGGATTGCGGATGGATGTATTATAGGACCTCAAGGCTAGATAAATTTGTGTATACCAATCACGTTTTGCTTAATCGACAATTTTTCCAAGGATACATTTTAGCATTTTATTGGATGCTTCAGATTGGCCATTGCCTTATGGGTAATAGGGCATGGAGAATTTGAGCTTGATGTGGAAATGGTCACAAAGTTCATGGACTTCCGATTTTGAATGATTTACCGGGGTTTGTGATTATGGCGGAGGAATACCATAGTGGAAAATGATGTGATTAAGGATGAACTTGGATATTTTTTGTCGATAACATAGGTAAGTGGGATGGCATCAACCCATTTAGTAAAGTATTCCATGGCAAGTAATGATAAATTTATGACCTTCGAATGACATGAGATTTAGTTTACCCATGAGATCGAGACCCCAGGTGCAAAATAGCCATGGAGTGATGATGGGATGTAAATCTTGCGAGGGTTCATAGATAAGTTCAGCATGCTTTTGGCATGGAACACATTTGCGGACATAGGAGCATGCATCTTTTTCCATTTTGGGCCAATAGTACCCGTGCAGTGCAGAATGTTTTTGGCAATTACCACACCACTTGTGTGAGCACTGAAGATACCATCATGAACTTCTTTGAATTCTAATTCATCCCCTTATGAATTAAGGAATTACAAAAAGTTTCGCCAAAGCCTCTACGATAGAGGGTGTCACCAAGGATAGTATATTTGGATGTGCATTGAATGAAGGATTTACGATGGTTTTTGGGAATATTGGGTGGAAGGGTATGGTCATGGAGATAGGTGTATATGTCGTGGTACCATGGGGAATCAAGACCAAAAATCTCACATACCATCTCATATTTGAGGACGTAGTAGGCCGGAACCATGAGTCTTTCAACCAAGAACTAAGAGTTATGAGAATTTGAAGGCATGTCCAATAGAGAACCAATGCTTGTCATTGCATCTTCTGATTTGTTGCTTGTGCGTGGAATCTACTCAAACTAGATATGCTGAAAATAGAGCTTGAAACTATCTACCATTCACTTGCAGTGAACCATTTTTTCATCTTTGGTTGAATATTTGTCATTAACCTATTTGATTATGAGTTATGAATATCCGAAACATTGATAGTTTTGATGTTCCATTGGATGGTCATTCTTAGTCCAACTATGAGTGCCTCATATTCAACTATATTTTTGTACGGGAAGGCAAGCTAAAAGGCCTTAGGGATTATATATCCTTGGGGTGTGATAAATAGAATGCCTACTCCTGAGCCGTGATTTGTAAAATATTCATCAAAGTATAATTTCTAGGTATTTGATTCTTCAACGATGAATATAGATTCATTTGGGAACCATGTATTAAGGAGTGTGAAATCAAAAATTGGAGCTTTGGCTAATTGATCTGCCAAAACCTATCCTTTGATAGCTTTTGATTAACATATTCAATTTCTAACTCACTCAAGAGAAAGATCCATTTATCCATGCGTCATGTCAAAGTCATCTTTGAAAGTAGATATTTTAGAGGATCTACTTTGGTTATGAGCTTTACCATATTGTTAAGCATATAATGTCGCAACTTTTGAGAAGAAAATACAATGACAAGACATGCCTTTTCCATAGGAGTATAGTTGAGCTCATAAGCCACTAGTGTTCGGCTTAGGTAGTAGATGGCTTGTTATTTTCCGTGGTCATCATGTTGTGCTAGGAGAGCTCCCAAGGCATGCTGAGTAGCTGAAATGTAAAGGAGGAGAGGAATCGTGAGTGTGAGGCACTAATACTAGAGGATGCAGTAGATATTCCTTGAGTTTTTCAAAAGAGGCTTGACACTCCTCATTCCAATGGAAGATTGTTCCCTTTTTGAGAAAATGATGAAACAGATGGCACTTATTAGCAAGTTGTGTTATGAATCTTCTAATGGCTTGGATTTTACCCTGTAGGATTTTGAGTTACTTTAGATTTGTAGGTGGAGGAATTTCAACCACAACTTTAACTTTATCTGGGTCAATTTCTATTCCACACCATGAGATGATAAAACCAAGTAGCTTGCCAAATGTAACACCGAAAACACATTTCTTAGGATTAAGCCAAATTTTGTATTTATGAAGTCATTCAAAGATGTGGTGATGAACCATGGGATGTTCTTCTCTAGTTTTAGATTTTCGCAGAATATCATCAACATAGTCCTTCAACAATGTCGTGCATCATGTCATGGAATATGACGGTCATGGCACATTGATATGTAGCTCAACATTTTTGAGACCAAAGGGCATGACCTGATAGCACAAGGTGCCCCAAGGTGTAGTAAAAGAAGTTTTGTGTTGGTATTTTTCAACAATTTTGATTTGATTATATCATGAGAAGTCATCCATGAGAGAAAACATTTCATGCTCATCTGTAGAGTCCAAAATCATGTCGATATTTAGGTAAGGGAAAATCATCTTTAGGGAAATCTTTATTAATGTCATAGAAATATATATAAATACGGATGCCCCTAGTCTTTTTTCCTACTGGGATGATGTTGGAGATCCAATCAGAATAGTCAATGGGCCAGATGAAACTGACATTGAGTAGTTTCTAAAGTTCTTCTTTAATAAGAAAGGCTACCTTTGGATGCATCTTACGTAGTTTCTACTTAACTAGCTTCACATCATCTTTGTGCACCACAAGATTGTGAACCACTAGAGATGGATCAAGACCAAGAATATCCACATAGGACCATGTGAATACATCTGATAATTCTTTTAGGAGTATTGTAAAGGTGGCTTGTTCTTCTACTGATAAGGATGCCCCTAGTTTGAGGATCTTGGGGTCTTCTTCAATGTCGATGTTAATGTCAATGGTTTCCTCAATTAATGATGTTGACCCATCTTGTAGCATTTCAGGAGCCGGAAGAAGTTGATCCATAGCTAGATCGTGTTTGGGATTTGAGGGATTTTGGAAGAATTTTGTAAGGGGTCCTCCTCATTTAGGTTGAAAAGAGGAGTTAGGATGAGGGATATTGGATTGGGATTGAATAGAGACGATAAGTTCTGAATGCCAAAGTAGGCATGAATTTTTAAACATGTTTGGAAACCTTTCTTATGGTCATTCATTTGATTGGTACATTATCTGAGTTCCCATGAACTCAAGAATTTCCTCATCATTTTGAAATGTATCAAGAGAGATATGTTTGGATTGTTGGTCCCATTGGATGAGTTAGTGGTAGGCGAGGGCATCATTAATGGAAAGGATAGTAGTGTCATGGAAGATATTAGTGGTGCAAGCTCTTTGTATTAGATATAGATGGAACTTGTTTTGATGATGTTGATGGTATGATGACCTCCTTGACTTTCTCGGTCATGTCACTAAGGTCATCACAAATACTCTCACCAAATGGTGGTACCCTAGTCTGTGGCCATCAATATTTGGGATGATAGTAGGATGTTCATGGATGCCTTATGCGTGGAGACCTAGTCCTCGACCAAAGTATCCCATATGATTCATCATTCATTTGGCGATCAGATATTTTTATTCAAGTAGTAGGATGGTATAGAGTCATCGATGAGCCATTTGGTGTAGAAGGCTTGAGGTAATCATTAGCAAGATACCCAAAATGGATAAAAGTGGAAGATCCCAATGAATATTTTTTCTTTTTTTTCTTGACACATGTCGGGCCTACCATGTTGTTTAGGTGATAGTGGTAGCTTCTTGATACTAAAATTTTGATATTTACCACACCCGTAGATTTGAGCTTGAGAGGTGGAGTGGGTAGAAGAGGAGTAGATATGGATGGAGTGGGTAAGAGAGGAGCGTGATGACAATGAGGTGTTATGTGAGGTGGATAGAATACTATCAGGTGACACATATGAAGCGAAGATAATGTTGAAGATGGACGATACGAAAATGGAGATTTGGTGATGGATCAATATGGTTGCCTATAGGTTTGTGCTTTAAGTGCTTGGAAATACTAGAATGGTTGGGGTCACTATGGATGGTGACCTCATGCCGACATGCTGAAATTTAAGACATTGATGTAATGTAGATGGGACAACTTACATTTCGTGAATCTAGGGATGACCAAGCAACAAGTTGTATGGGAACTGAATGTCTACTACATGTACCAGGTGGGTAGCGTGTGATAGGCCCTACATTAATAGGAATATACAAAGTGCCCACAAAATTTCTTTCAATATTTTCGTAAGATTTAATAGTGATTATTTCTTGTCATAGATCTAATTCATCATACCCTAGCCGTCGAATGAGAGATAGGGTACAAAGGTTGACCCAGACCCATTGTCCACTAGTACTCATTTGACGTGAGCATTTTCAATGTGAACCTCAATGTAGAGAGGGAGGTTGTGAGCTGGGCGTGTAGTGGCAAGTCTTGTTGGGTGAAGGTGAGTGGCAATGTCGGATGGGGGTAAAGATGAGTAACAAGGGCTTGGAATTGTGTGGGATCGATGTCAGTTGGGATGCATGTTTCTAAAGGGTGATAAAGGATATCTTTGTGCATGGAGGATGTTTTGAGAAGATCCATAATGGATATTTACGTGGGATCTTCTCAAGTTGTTCAATGATGTTTTACTGAGCTTATGGTGGAGGATTTGAGGAAGAAGGATTAGCTCCTTGAACCACTACATGACTCCTTTGAGTAGTAACCACACCGGGGTTTTGTGAAGGACCTTTGACCTTGATAGTCATTATTTGGTGAGGAGATGATGATGGATACGGCCAACACGAGATTCCTACTAGAATGGTACATGACGGTAGTTGATATGATTAGAATGGTGGGTGGATGATTCAGGGTTTTTACCAGACGTTTCTATTGACCTTGATTTGAAGTGTGGGTTTAACCATGATTGGGAAACAAATTTTGATAGATTCCTAACTTCTCATTTTGAGAGGAAGAGGATGCATTGTCTTTAAATTCAATTTTACCTTTGTCAATTAGGTCTTGGATATAGTTCTTGAGTTTCATAAACCTATTGGCAGCATGACCCTTGATTTTGTGAAACTTTCAATACTCATTTTCCTTAAACCATGAGGGTTTAGGTCTAGATTCATCGATCGGTTGGGTTTGTGGGAACACAACCATATTAGCAACAATGAGTTTATCAAGGATTGTTTCAATCGACTCACCAAGGGGGTGTATGATCTTATTTTTGGATCTTGAGTGGAATGGGGTTAACCTTTGGGGATAAATATATCAACAGCTTTTTGGACATGCTCGATGTGTTTGGTATCTTTCACCCCCATCTCCAACGACATTTTATTCTTATTGAAATATTTATGCTTCTCGGATGTGGAAGGTTGACTAGATTGATTGTAGTTATCGTGGGAATACAATTTAATGAGGCCTTTAGAGACGAGGGATTTTTCTATTTGCATTCCCTTTTCTATGATGTCATCAAATGTATTGTAGCAAGTGGAAAGTTATTTCTTGATGGAGGTTGGTGGCAAATATGGTGACTAACTACTTTTCAGGGATTGGCCATGGAATATAGATAGCAAGGGATCTCCGTCATTCAGAAAGGATGAAAAAAAATTGTCATTGTTTTGTTTAGTGTTACATAGATCAATCATGGTGACATCATGTTCCACATTATATGAGAAGTGTTTGAAATTTTTGTAAGGCAAGTTGGTCAAAGGTAGTGACAGATCCCTTGGGTAAATGGAGGAACCATTCAAGAGCTTGGATCACCTAGGTTTTGTGAAAAGAGTCTCGTAAATAAGAGTCGTCATAAGTGAATTCTTGACATAAGCATGTAGAAATCCTTGACATGTTCACATGAGGGTCACCCTTTCCCTTGTATTTTTCAAACTTAGGTGGTTTGAAGTATGGAGGGAAAGGGACATGCAAGATATCGTGGTCAAACGGATAGGGAAAAAGTTCCTCAAACTTGTATTGTCATCCTTATTTGCCAAGTTGTAACCCTTGAAGTGTTTCCTTCATAGAATTTATTTCTGCTCCAAGGTAGGTTCTTGAGGGGAAGTAGATGGTAAGTTGAAAGTGGGACATTGTGAATGTTTGGAATCATGGTCATTGGGTCGTTGTGGATCAAGTTTGAGAGGCCAATTGGGCAATCTGGTTACTCATTTGTTGCAATTGGGATAATATGGCCTCCTTGGATATATGAGAGTTATTAGTATTTTCTATGTTATTACGTCCATGTAAAATGTGATATTTATTTTGATATGGATTGTTTGTATTATGGTTTAGTGAGGATGGGGGAAATTGCAATGCTTTCATTTTCATCGGGGATAAAACTATGAAGTTGCTCATGTGTATAATCAGAAGGAAACTTTGCCCCCATGTGATATAATTGGAGAAGAAGGGCATCTTTATTTTTATTGAATAATCGATTAAGCATTTCTCATCACCTTCCCTCTATGAAGTAAGTTTTAGAGTCATCATCACTACTAGTGTTAACCATTGTTTCTTCATCTTCTCCCGATTGCGTTATTCGATTGCATTGCTCTTTTGCATTGGCATCATAGTAATTATGATTGAAGAAGTCATTTGTGTTTTTTGTGTTTAGTTGGTGGTTTGTTTTGTCTTCATTTCCAAATTAGGATTGGGTAGGTCTTCTCCTAGGTACCATTAGGTCCTAGAGTTTTTAAGATGTGTAGATGGGATGGAGGTGTGTTAAATTAGTGAAAAATGTGTGTGTAAGATAGGATAAGATTCCTTATCAATTGATACACAATCTCAACAACCGATCATTGTTTTAGGACAAGAGGATTGAGAAGATTTTAAAAAGGATTTTCCTCGATGTGAGGGATTAGGATGGGTGTGAGGGCTTAAGAGGATTGAGTATGAGATAAATATTTGGAGTTCGTATCAAGTTTTCGATTAGTAAGATTGAATTAATCGTGTTGATAGGAATTTTGGATAAGATGTTTAATGATGTGAGGATGTAGGGAAGTGTACGTCTAGGGTTAAGTGAATATGTGAGGATGTTTGGTGTAAGAAATTTTGTTTATGATGTGATATTTATTTTAGGATTTCTTTGGGCCTAGGTAAGTATGGGGATACCAATAGGAAACGTTAAACGATTAAGTGGGGGTTTTGTGATGATGAGATGGGTGATCATTTATATTGGGTAAGGTGGTGTGAAATAAATTACGTAGGTAAAGTGGGGATGTATTAAGTGGATTTTAGATGTATTTTGTGAGATGGGGGATGTTTATAAATGTCTTTTTATAGTTTTAAATTTTATTGATTAGGTGGAAAGGTTTGTTAATTATTTTGATTTATATTAATAGGGTGATGTGAAAAAGGGGAAATGGTGGTAAGTGGATGATGAATAAAAATATGGTCAAAGGTATATGGTAAATGATGTGTGGTCAAAATTGAGGTCAAATGTCGTAGTCAAAATAGATGGATGATAGGTGTATAGGTTGATTAGAGGGACTAGTGTGAGGGTTGTATATTGGTTTCGACAAAACACTCAAACAAGTACAAACATGCAAGCACACCCTAACTAGTCAAGTGGGATTGCAATCAAGCTATAGCCCACTTTCAATACCACACACCAATGGTGGTGTCATAATTGGCTCTCCACCTATGTGCCAATATGGAGTTGGCTAGTGAGTGATCTTAGCGAGTGCGGCCTCCTTACATTGTAGATTGATATGCGGCCAAAATGGCTACCTAAGCTAGGATATACAAGCTCACTAGGGGAGTCCCCGATATACCTTACACTATTTGGGGCCCAAATCCATGTTTAAAGGATGATGTCCAAGGCTTGGGTATTGGGACATGGAATCCCCTCACTTCACGCCGCTCTTAAAACAAGCAAGCGCTTAGCCAATAACGATAGTTGTCCAAGAATTTATATACCCCACCGGAACACGGGGTGTGTCTATGTGCGTGGAGGTGAAGCCCACGGTCATAAGACCCCTAGGACTATGGTAAGTGTGTGGATGTCACTTCCACATCACATTACCCCTAAAAATAAAAAGGGAAGAAGGCTAACCGCTTTTGATCCTCAAGATCGTCCTAGGACGCGAGAGGAGAGCATACACGGTGTTGCCTTTGGGAGATAACAAACAAGCAAATGAAAATAAGAGACAAAAATACACAAAATATTAAATATTTTGGGTCTTCAAATGGGCGGCCTACAACACAAAGGTTAGTAGTTTTTCCAAGTGAACCCACTATCTTCTACCAATCAAGTCATTTGCAAGACAAAGTGGTTAATAGTTTTAATTAATTAACGATCATACAACCACAAAGGCTAGATGAATACAAAGTAAATATTGAAATTGGCATATTTTCCCCTTATTCTTGTGATATTTCTGTGAAAATAGAATGTAAAATCCTGCAAACAACCACCAAAAACACTTAGAAGCAAAGTTAGGTCGATTAACTTTAAGCAAATATTTTTTCCAGCAAAGGCACTAATTGCCAAGTCAAAGGTGCTACTTCAGGTAAAGTAGCAAAGGTGCTAAAAGAAGTTAAAGAAACTATAACAAACAAAGGCATTGGAATATGAGCAAAGGAATTATAACATGTAGTAAAGGTGCTAAAATATAGAACAAGGGCGCTAAAATAGGACGATTAGTATTATCAAAATTTAGTTTTAGAGGTGTAAGCATAGGTGCTAATTATCAAAGCATATGCACCAAAAGCTAGACGAAGGCGCCAAACTTGCATAGTCTAATGTTAGAAACAAAGGCACTAATGTTCGTGCAAAGGGGCCATGAGATTATGCAAAGGTGCTAATTGATAGTCCTATAAAAATAGAAGTTAGACCCAAGAAAAAGATGTTGATTGAGCATATGCACCAAAGTTCATATCATATGCACTAATACTGATAGGCATAGGCATTGTTTGAGTCTAGAAATGGTAGATTAGTTTGAAAAACAAAAATTTAAAGGTATAAAAGAAAATTAAAAAAATTCAAACGTGACTTATTCTAGAGATGAAATAAGATGGAAAGTAACAAAGAAGTAGGGGTAAGCCCCATGGTGGGTGATACGGCCTAGAATTTGCTAGATAACACCCTAGACGTGCTTTGGCACATCACTCAACCTAGACTGAGTGCTAACCCAAAGCACGCAAAGGTACTAGGTACCTCTTTAGGGTTGTTGTAGCAGAATGTTAACATGATGAAGACTTAAAGCATATAGATCCATAACTAATACATCATTATACAGTGCATGACAGATCTAGATCTAGGAAAGAATAGGTTTAAATAATAATCATGATAGAAATAAGAACATGCACTACCCATTTACACATAGGAATGACACTTAGGTTCAGTCAATATCTTCCATCTCTTAATTATCACAATAACACAGAAGCTTCTTACAATACTGGCAATCTATGCCGATGCGCGCATGGATCTGATACGGTAATCTAGAAACATGCACATGTCTCTGTATACTTATCCCTCACACTAACACACACACTATGTTATATATCCATCGTCTCCCTACCAGGTAATTCACTACATATATATAGGGTGGGGACTTGCCCTTCACCACTTATCTATTCCAAAAATAGGTCACGTGCTATTAATAACCACGCATCATTTTCATACATAGCCACACATGCAAGTTTTATATCTATAGACTACTAATAGTTAACTGAGGTGACAATCCTATTTTTAGACTATCTCGTGAAAAATCGCTCTAAATACAATCCTTTAGAAATTGACAATGCATGGCACACAAGTCTTTGCATCGTTGGTGTGTTCTCCATGTTATCTTCTAAAAATAGATCTCCATGCCCAAAAAATGACTAAGTTACGAATCATCGACTTGTCTGCGCATGCGAGTTCTTCCCGTCCCTTCGCGCCCTTGAACCTGGTCTATTTTCCCGCATGGACTTCTTGTGTGAGTTCATCCTATCAAGTGTTGTCTAATAACCTTTACCCCACACTAATCTCATTGTCACCCCGACAATGGGTATCTCCAAAAAAATGTTGAATAAAAAGAATCGAAAGAATTTGAATGAATAAAGAATGCTTTTATGTGGCAGCCTCATCTGTCTCATCTTGAAGGATCAACTCTAGATACTCCTCTTTTATTTCAGCCTCAAGGCCTGCCACTTGATGAGAGCCTTCGTAGTTTCTGGAATGTCCACAATGATGGACTCAAGTTCATCCTTGAAATTCCCCTTTTCATTTCATAGGACCAACACGATGCTTGACATTACAGTCATCCTTCCCTCTAGTAAATCCATCTTCTGTGTAATGAGCTTCCCAAGCTCCTCCAGCCAATTCTTGTGTGGATCTTGTGTTGCTTATCAAGGCCTTGTGCTTCTGCTTAACCATTGATAATATTTCTACGTGGCCCAATGTGTCATCCTTCATCACTTTCTAAACCTCATTGTTCTCCTCCAGAGTTCTTACGTTGATGAGCTCTTCTAGAGTTGTGTAGATGTTCAAGGCTTGGTCTGCTTTCTTCAATTCTTCTTGCAGCGCTTGCAGTAGTCCCTCATAGGATGCAATCTTCCGCATCACTGAAGCCTTTTCTTGTTCTACCTCTTGTGTTGGATCCTTTGGCACTAGCATATGTAGAGGTTCATCTTCAAGCACTAGGTCTACTAAGGTACTTACATAGTGTATCACCGAAGGAAACGTCTTTGGTACCTTTGGTTCTAGGTATGGCCTAGCCTTCATAACAATATCACCAATTTCCTCTCATGAGGCTAATAAATACAACAGTTTTCTTCTACGCCAAGTCTCTTTCCTGTGTTAGGTGCACTATTTCCCCATCCTTAGTTTTAATCTCTTGCCTGAGCACCCTAATTGTGGCAGCCTTGTCCATATTACACCTTACCACTTCTATTGAGACTTTGACCAATGTGTTACTCACCTATTCATCTGACATGACAATAGGCTTTACCATCATATGTCTAGCTTGGGGTGCCTTCTTCAGCCATCTCGACATGCATGAATCCTCACATACATCAAAGTCAGGATCATCCATGTGGGTGTGCATTGACCATGATAGCTATTTTCGAGTGCACACGATCGCCATATCCTCATCCATTAGCTCCCATCCGAATAAATCATTCTGTGCTATCGTGCTCTAAAAGTGGGCGTAGACAATCTTTCCTAAGTCCTCAGTGTATGAGTGGTTCACTATGTTCTCCACTCATCCTCTTTTCCTTGGCCCTTTTGGAACTTAAGCTTCAAGGTTAGGAATTTGCATAGTATCCTGGGCAGTCTTATGTGTAGTTTCAGATGTTTCCTTCTCTCCTTCTTTTCTATCATTCATCTCTTCATCTTTTGGCTCTTCTTCTTGCTTAAGTGGAGTAGGAGATCCTGGAATGCTCTCCTCCGATTCTTTGGCCTCTTCATCTAACTTTAACTTCCTTCTCCTTTTTGGCTTAGTGGACTCCTTGTGTGGAGAGAGATGAGGTGATCTCTTTACCATTTTTGGGGTTCTACCTTGAGTCTTTATGCGTCTGAATACTTTCTTAAACATGTTCTCTCCCTGTACTACCCCAGTATCGTCTTCTTCATCTTGCCCCTATGGTGGAGTAGTGGTGTACTGTGATTCCTTCCTATATGAAGGTTGTCTCCTTCTATGCTCCAAGCCACCACTATCTTCACGCTCTTCTTCTTCATCTTCTACGTCAATGGTTTCTATGGGCTTCGGCGCGGTATGTTCTCCATTGTATGTTGACCCTTCGGCATCCTGGGAGCGCAAACTCATTCTCCATGTACTTATTATTTTCCATCTTGGGCTTCAGCTGAAGGTATACTAGTGCTACCCCAATATCTCTGACAGCTAGACTCATGGGCTTTATGCTCAATACTTCTAAAATGAGCCTCTTGATATACGTGATTCACCCTGGATACACATATTTCTTTCTCAGGGTGTGGTAGTCACAGTCTACCTTCTCTGCATTGAAGGCTAGGTGGCGCGTGTTTATGAATCTATGGACTGATGTTTGAAAGTACCTCACTGTGAAAGCGTAAGGAAATTTTCACCAAGGGCTCCAGGATCCATCTTTCATTGGGAAGCACACGATGCAGAAATGTTGATATACAACAAATTGGACTTGTTTCCCTATTACGAAGGTAGGTCCTTCGGGATGTGCCACTCTTCTTCAAAGGCCATGTGGAGCCTATCGTATCATTTCTCCACTCTTTGCTTGACATCGTCTGTCATGGACCCTTTACATAGGTACTGTTGAACCTTTCAGCTGGTGACTTATTCTCCATGGGGTATTCCCATATCTTCTCCTTCGGTCCGTCTGGTACTCCAATCTCCATGAATACCCGGTGGCAAGCAAGACACTCCAAAGCTGAATTTTCCTCTCGTGTGCGCTTCCTCAACTATCTATTCACGCAATGTAGCTGCAATATGTAGACTACTCCTTCTAAAATTCACTTCGCAACATACACCCACATGTTGTTCACCTGTGACCACCTCTCCTGGTCATTCAACTTTGTAACAATATGTGTTGTTGCTTGTACAACCGGATAATTTTTTAGTTTATCAATGTCCATACCACACAAACCCTTCAAGTATCCCAACTCCTTCCTAGTTTCTAGAATTGCAGCCTTATCCGGTAGATCGGTCTTTATATCCTCTCCTATGGCCTTGAACCACGTCACTTTGTGGAGATCGGTGTGGATGAGATTCGACTCTGCGTCCTACAAAGTAGAAAAATTCCTCATGTACTCTGCTCATGAGCCATCAAGAGGTGGGTATAGGAATATTAAATTCCTATAAATTGATAATGGGGATTAATAATTAGATAATATGATATTAATAATGAGTTTAAAGCATTAAGGATGAGATGGGATTATTGGGTGAATAATGGGAATAAGTAAATAAATAAAAATCAAAAATATTATTTGTTTTGAAGTGTGAGATACATTTAATATTTGGGAGTACCTAAATTTTCTATGAAAATAGTAATGATCTAATTAACCTTATGATTAATTATTATATAGTTAAGATGAGATTTGTAATGTTAGTAATGGAGGGGGAATATAATATTAATAAGTGTTTTATTTATTTATTATCGATGTTGACATTTCACATGTCTACACTAGGCACTCAAGCAATGCAATACTATGAGCAAATCAAAGAGAGAGATGACTTAGCTGGATCTTGTGCAACTTGGGACTAATTTGGGTGATGTAAAGTGCTAAAATGGGTTGGAATTATTTCACAATCGTCCTTTAAAGTTTGTAAAATATGGGTTTAGAGAACAATGTTGGACATAGGTGCCTAGTGTTGGACAAGTACGCCCAAGTGTTGGTGTTTGCTCTTGGGTGTCGATGACTATCTAGAACATTAGAATCTTCTTTTCATGTGTCGTTAGGGTTTCACTCACTTCTTGTTGATCGCTTTGATCTTTGCACTTGGATTGCCTAGGTACCTATAACTTGCAACACAAACCCTAGCTACCTACACAAGCTCACAAAACACATCAAATTAGAATGAAAATGCAATATGTGAAGTCATCCGAACCTCGGTGGTCACCTAATGAGTGGATTTATGTGAGCACCGCATTACATTCCAAACTCTGTGTAGTTATTTGTGTTTATGTGTAATTGTGTCCTTAGGTTTCCCTCACACCAATGACACCAAGATAGTAGGATATGGCTAGATAAGATGCAAATGTGTGATATGGAATTGAGCACTTCCCCTTCCTATGTAGTGTATGCAGCCCAAAAATGTAGTCCCTTGCAATGGTAGTGATAATATGTAGATGAGATTTCCCCTTAAGAATTGTCATCCTAGAATAATAGAGTGTATGTTGTGTATATATATGGATCTCTTGTTTGAATTTTGACACTAGTGACCCAAAAGGATGACTATGAGCTCGGGATAGGGATAATAAAACTAAAAACATCGATCGCAAATGTCAAAATAAGTAAAAAGAACAAAGAGGACAGGAGCACCCAAAATGGAAAGAAGGGCCTAGGCACTAATGTCCATAGTGGGTGTTGGTGTCCTAAGATAAATGACAACATATGTGAAAAGACAAACAGACATGGATCCTCTGTGACTGACCAAAATTGGGTACAAAAATGAAAGATGTGAGAGAGAGACAATATAAACAATCAAAACAAGTGGATGGACAAAAAGGGCGTGTCACCAGTGAATACTTTTCTTACTTAAGATCCATGCATATAATAACATACTTGATGACATAGTAAAATAGTAGTATGTGCATGATTTTGTGTCTACATTTGTCCCCCCTTTATGCTATTTGAATGAAATTCAAGTAGTGTAAAGGAAGTAAGGAACATACATGTATAGAGTTCGGAGAAGCCATGTTGCAAAGTGTGTGTAGAATGTAGAAACTTGTAGCGTGGTGAACCATGGATCAACACTTTGACCCATGTGGTGTAAGTGGAGATAGCGAAACCATCGTAAGGAGCACTTGGAGAAATAGTTGAAATGATTTGGAGACTTTGGAGATTTTGAATTGTTGTAAAAGGAGATTGAAGAGGTAGGGAGTGATCAATTCCCAACCTGATTTTGTTTGTAAATGGGAGGATTTGGGCATCTTGTCACCAGAGGAAGAGTGTTAGGGAGAGAGGTCTATTTTTACTCTCCATCCATGAATACATCCCCAAAATTTCCAACCGTTGCAGATGGATAAAGACCAAATTTAGTTTTGTGTTGTTTTGTATTGTTTCATATTGTGCACGATTGAAGACCCCACATAGGAGTAATATAGGAAAGGAAATGACGTCCCTTTGCCCCCACTCCTATAGTAACATGTGTTTTTTTTTTGCATAGTACTATATGGCTTCAAGTTAGGTCATCTGGGCGATAGAAATGTGAAGTGACTCCCAAGTTAGGTAATCTGGGAGTGATAGTGACTATGATAGTGATAGTGACATCGAAGATGTAAGTCATGGAAGATGTAAGTCATGGCTCGCTGATATGTAGCAGTAGCGTTTTTTAGGCCAAAAGGCATGACTCGATAGTAGAAAGTCCCCAAGGGGTGATGAAGGCAGTCTTGTGTTGATCTTTTGGAGCTAGTAATATTTGATTGTATCCCAAGAAACCATCCATGAGCGATAACATTTCATGGCAGCAGTGAGATTAACTAGTTGGTCGATGCCTAGTAGGGGGAAATCATCTTTGGGACAAGCGAGGTTGAGGTCATAGAAGTTCATGCAAATGCGGAGTCCCCTGTTGCCTTTGTGACATGAATGATGTTAGAAATCCATTGGGGATAGTCAATGGGTAGAATGAAGGAAACCGAGAGAAGGCATTGAAGCTCTTCTTTGACCAGAAGAGCAATGCAAGGATGTATTTTCCGCAGCTTTTGTTTGATGGGTTTGGCATCAGAACAGGTTATGATATTGTGGACCATGATTTTTGGGTCAATACAGGGCATATCGGCATAGGATCAAGCAAATGCATTGCTATGGTCCCAAAGGAAAGAGGTGAAGGCCTCTTGTTTAGTAACATCTAAGGATTGGCCAATATTTAGAATGTGCGGGTCGTCTGCAGAGTGTTAATGTTGATTTTGATGGTCGATTCGTTCAACATGGTTTGCATTTCAGAGGGTAATGACCAATGAATATAAGAGTCTTCCGCACCAAGGTAGGTGAGGATGGACTCATCGTCCTGACATTGAATGACGTTAATAGAAGGCGTATCATCATCGATCATGTCAGGATACATGAATGGGAGAGAAGAGGGAGCTTTTATCACATTGATAGGTTAGTGGTCCCAGGGAAATGGTGTTTATGAAAAAAAAGTTAGGAGGAATAGATTCGGGATCTATGGACTCCGTGGGTGAAGATGGTAATGTGGGTGAATGAGATGGGGAATATTTCCCATCCTAGATGAGGTCAACATGAACCTTCTTGGAGGGTGGAGCATCAAAACCAATTCCACTATGGTCATTGTGTTTACGAGAGGTACAAGAAATGACAGATATAGGGGTATATCTAGTTTCATAGTTAAGAAGGGTGTGGCTTATGAAATAAACCGCGCTTCTCGGTGATGTTCATCGTGATGTGTGAGCATGGCACCTAGAGAATGATCGAGTGGCGGAAATATGTAGGTAAAAGGGTTGGTCATCCTTAAGAGGAATGAGCCTTTGGTGGTTGAAGGAGGCTTGAGAGATTTTAAAATGTTATAAAAATAGATTGAAAAGGTAGGGAGTGATCAATTCCCAACCTAATTTTGTTTGTAAATGGGAGGATTTGGGCATCCTGTCACCAAAGGAAGAGTGTTAGGGAGAGAGGTCTATTTTTACTCTCCATCCATGAATACATCCCCAAAAGTTCTAACCATTGCAGATGGATAAAGACCAAATTTAGTTTTGTGTTGTTTTGTATTGTTCCGTATTGTACCTTATTGAAGACCCCACATAGGAGTAATATAGGAAAGGCAATGACATCCCTTTTCCCCCACTCCTATAGTAACATGTGTTTTGATTTGCATAGTACTATATGGCTTCCAAGTTAGGTCATCTGGAAGTGATAGAAATGTAAAGTGACTCCCAAGTTAGGTCATCTGGGAGTGATAGTAACTATGATGTAGCTCCCAAGTTAGGTCATCTAGGAGAGATAGTAAATGTGTTTATTGTATTGATTGATTGATTTGATTTGAATGATAAAAGATTACTTTGAGATTGTTTTTATTAGTAAATTACTCATGGAGATATTTGTGTGCTTTGCCCCCATATTAGGTCATTTGGGGGAATTGATTAACTAAAATCTAAAATTTATAGGTTAATCTAAGAAGTACAACAATTCAATAACTGAAATATAAATGCTAGGTTATTTATTTGATACTTTAAATGAAATGAAATAGGAAGAAAAAGGTACCAACCTAAAAATAACTTACCTTGCAATAATGTGAGACTAGACAGAGCAATGTTCGGTGGGGTGGATGTCTTGAAGAATCTCAAAATTATTACGAAGTGGCAGATTTGACCAAACTAGGATGCCATGAGAAGGGTAGGGCGCATGTGGGTGCCCACAGTGCAAGTATGGGTGCCTTAGTCGGCGGATTGGCTCGAAAACCCAATCTGATAAGGTCGTTAAACCTTCGCAATATTTCACCTTTAATCTAGTTGGTATCACATTTGTTTTGCTAATGTCGTTGTAAATCACCACTAAATAATCTCCTACAAAACCCCATAAAAATCATCAAACCCTAAAAAAGAAAGATGCAAATGAATGGGTCAGATTGTCCTTAGCTACCAAATGGATGGACTTATGACTGAGCATTGCACTACATCTCAAACTTGATGTAGTTTTATGTGCTTGTGTGTGCAATCATGTGCTTAGGGTGCCCGATGCCGATGATGCCAAAAATAGCGGGTAATAGCTCGATAAAAATGCATAATGGTGGATGGAATAGAATAAACCCCCTTCCTATGTAGTGTGTGATGTAGAATAGTGCCCAAATGCAGTCCCTTACCTTATGTAGATAGTTATCCCTTAGTAGAAATAGTTCACCCTTAATATAGTGCATATGTTGTTTTCATCTAGGATATTTTACTCAAATTTCGACACAAATGAACCGACATGTTGAATAGTGCCTAGGGAATGGGAGGAAAATTATAAAGATTGCCCTCGAACATCTAAATGAGAACTAAGTGTGGCCAGAGACCGAGGTGCTTAAGGAATGAGGACCAAGGTGCCCATGGGTGCCCTAATCCTCCCTCCGCACCCTAGTCAAAGACTAGAGATGAAAACTCGGGTAATTAACAACAAAGCTAAGACACCCTGAGAGATGACCAAAATTGTACAAGTAACTGACAATTGTGTAAAACACTCAATGATAATGATTAACTAAACTGACGACATGACTAGGGGATGAGCCATTAGTGAATACTTTTCTTACGCAAAATCCGTATATAAAACAACATACTTGGCCGTATAATTATAGTAGTAAGTGCATGATTTTGTGACTACAAGAATAGATTTGAAATAGTAGAAAATATTGATTATAGTATAGAATGATTGTACCTTTGTTTGAATGAGATCAAAGCAAGTTGTAATAGTAATATGCTAGGAGTGTCGATTGATTGTATTGTAACTTAAGAGGGATTATGGGATGATCCTAATTGTATACCCCATTTGGTGAAAGGGTGAAGGGTGGAGAAATGGGCAAGACATATAATATGTTGTAATAGTAAATGAGAAATAGTATTGGATAGTATAATCACAGTGTGAATAGATATTGAATAGTACATGTGTCCAGATGTGAATATGAGATGTTGAAATTGGTATGGTATGATCTTTATAGGAAAATATGATCGTATGGTGTGAACAGTGAGATAAACAGAGTTACAAGGCTCAAGATATGACAAAAACCGTGCAACATGTATTAGTTATAAAAGTGGTTGCAAATAGTAACTATAGTATATGAAAAATTAGAATTACTATATATAGTAATAGTGAAAAGTGAATAGTATTTCATTTGTACACCGAGATTGATTGAGATTTGGAGCTCTGAGTTGTGAGGATGCCATGTGTTAGAGCAGTGAGTTTGACTAGATTTGAGAGAGTAGCGGTGGTCATGGCCTTGAGATGACCGATGAGTTGGTATGTATGATTATTTT
Organism: Taxus wallichiana var. yunnanensis; assembly: GCA_018340775.1. Classification (NCBI taxonomy): domain Eukaryota; kingdom Viridiplantae; phylum Streptophyta; class Pinopsida; order Cupressales; family Taxaceae; genus Taxus; species Taxus wallichiana. The sequence continues at coordinate 294,065,037 of CM031235.1, read as the reverse complement.
TGGAAAATTTTGTCAAATATATACTGTTTTTTCCATTTTTGAAAAAATTACGTTTATGTATTTTTGGCATTTCTAACCTGATTGGAAGTGGCCAAGGCATTTCTACCCCTAAGAACACTAGCACCCGATTCTGGCACTAGTGACCTAATTTTAGGCACCCATGACCTATTCTTGGGCACTGGCATCCAAGAGTGGGGATTGGGCATTGTATTATGAACTATTGATATTATGATCAGTTTGATGCTATGAGAAGTGACTTTGCAATATGTATAATCTACTAATGGAAGGATTTTGTTGTTTTTGTGTTGTGCAGAGGGATATACACTTGAGAGAGTTTTGGGTGGGCCGTCATTTGAGTACATTGCTTACTTTGGGGTTCTCAGATGCAGAGTGGGATATATTAGAACATGTTGGCTTGCGGCACATTCTAGATTGGGGAAGTACCCCATAATATTCCTATGTTGACTACTTTGTGCAATAGATGGTGCATGAGATACATGTACATTTTGGTTGCCTACTGGTGAGATGATAGTGACCTTAGAGGATGTATACAGGATATTACAGTTTCCTATTGTAGGAGAGAGAGTACAGGTGATGAGTATAGTGGATTCCCATAGTCAAATGAGGGCAACGAGGAGGTATTTTATAGGTACACAAGTACGGGTAGAGAGTCATCAGTTTAGATGTGATATTGAGATCTAGTCTTCCGTGATTGCAGAAGTTTAATGCGTTGATTATAGCATCATTAGTGGCGGTGGAGAGTGCCGGAGTTGGAATAATGTATAAGATACATGATATTTGTCAAAGTATATAGGATTATGGGACTAGTTATACATGAGCGTGTTGTGTATTGTCCACTTATATAGAGATTTATATATATTCACTCAAGAGGATCACGGGGTGGAATAGGAGCCACGAATTTATCACACGTATGGGCATATGAGCATATAGCGATATTGAGGCCATTCAGTGGGCCACGAGCCAATTGATCTCAACCCAAGATATTTATAACGAGGTGGGTAGGTACCCGTAGTAGGAGGATGGATATAACCACCTATAGGTCAATGTTAGATCAAATGGGTCATGGGGCCATTATATGGAGGCCATATAGAGACTATGGTGGATGGGTAGAGGATGGTGTGGAGTTGCAATGCATTCGGTGCACCGTGTGGTTAGAGGACCACTTCTTAGGGTGATAAAGTTACTCTGAGGTGAGTAAGTATCTAGACATTTGAAATGGCCCAGGATGTGCCCCTGGAGCCATATATATGGTTGAGATCTACTAGAGCGGTGAGATGACTAGGAGTGAGGTTGGGCCTGACAGGAGCACAACTAGTGAATCTTGGTCTAGATGAGCCAAATATGGCTAAAGATATGATACATGTTGATGACGCGGGGTACATCCAGGCCTAATGAGTGGTGGGAGACACATCGATGAGTGTTGTTATTTCCAAAGTGGCGGTAGATGTGGCCGATGGAAGAAGCGGTGGAGGAGTAGAGGGGCAGGCACTTGCCCTTGATATAGATGGTTTAGCGGTGGCACAAGATGAACGTAAGTATTATGCATTTTTATTTGTTATTTATTTATTTATTAGATATTGTGAAGGTGTGTAGTGACTAATGGTGGTTTTTGTAATTACGGGTGATGTCTACATTAGTTGTTGATTGTAGATTCATCAATATGCACATTGACATGGAATGTGCCTCAGATGTGCTTGTGGGAGGTGGTATGTTAGAGAGAGTTGATGCTATTGTGGGCGAGCATGCCCATTTGTTTGAGCCGGTGGCTATAGTAGCGATCACATTAACCATGTTATTGAGTGAGCGCAATGAGGTTCGAGGAGAGGTTAAGCGAGCTAGACAAAGTTATAGGAGGTGGATCCTTACTCAAGATGTGTTTGTTAAATATGTTGAGTTACATGGCCGATTCGTAGAGCGAGACGGTCAAGATTGCTATATTACAGAGTCAATTGAATAGATATAGAGGCCAAGATTAGCGACATAGATTGAGTGGTGAAGCTTCTATTTCTAGAGCTCCCACTATTGTATATAGTGATAGCGAGGATTATGTACGATGTTTTGGGTAAGTGCACCAAGTTGGGGGACCAAAAAGGGGTCATAAGTGGACGTCATATTGCAAAAAATAGTGAAATCTCAACTTGTAGGGATTATTAGCAATACACGCACTCAAAATTAGAAAAAATTATATAAATATGAATCGTAGCATCCAGAATCTAGTTTCTAAACTACTAATTTATTTTTAAAACGATTAAGTTTAGCTATATTAAACACTCAAAATTCTATGATTTGGTTTTTATTAAAATACCTATAAGATTATAGTCCATTTGCCGATGATTTGGATGACCAAAACTTTTTTTTTTCCTTTGGTGAAAAGTAAGATGTCGCTGTCTATCTTGGGATGGATTTTATTTTGTATTTTTTCAAGCAATTTTTTTATGATTTTTTTGTGAAAGTGGTCTGAAAAATTTAGAAAATGGAGCACTTTCCATTTGCCCGCCATAACTACATCAAAATATATCGAAATCAAATACTTTTTTAACGTGTATAGAATTTCACCATGCTTGGGATGGTATAGGTTTTATCACATTTTGACAAGTGAAACAAAAGTTGCAATCTTAAATGTAGACATGAACATTCATGGGAAAAAGTGTCTTAAAGACCTACTATTAGTAAAAATTATAAAATGATATTTATCTTATTTTATTCACTTTAAAATCAATATTTCTACGAAGCTAACAGTCTCCCCTATGTGATGGTACCATTTTTGTGACATGTTTTCAATTTTTTGGCATGGTTCAAGTCGAGGAAGAGTAAATTTGAACTTTTTGTCCTTTCACATGCCATAATGACCTCCCAAAGCTCTGGTTCAAGAAAAATGAGATTTCCCAAGCCTTGAGGGTCGAATTTTATGACACAAAAAGAACCGCAATCACGGTTTTAATTATAGAACCACAATCATGCTTTATAAACCGTGATCACGGTTTATAAAGCGCGATAGCGATTATTAAATCATATTTACATAGATCCCAACGTTTGATTTACCATGTGATTTTTACTATCTGACCTTACTGTATGAATTACTATGAAATTTTGCCTCTTTCTGCACGTTTTTCTTGTCATTGGAAGCTATTTGTTTTCAATTTTAAGGTGCACTACATCGTTTGGAGTTGTCCTACATCAATTGAATCATTATGGAAGATAAGAATGAAGTTTAAAAAGGAAATCATTAAGTTAAAAAACACAGGAGGAATTAGTGGCAAAAATATTTCGAGATTCGAAGCGAATGCAGAAACTTTGTGAATCAAAAAAGGTTCATCTTCAACCCCTACTATTGTAAGCAATGAGGATTCGGGTAATGTTTTTAATGTTAATGTTGAAGATGAATTAAATACTCGTGATGTAGTTGACATTGAAATTGAATGAAACAATGAAAACGTGAATCAGGAAATTCAGGTTGAAACCGTAGACAAGTAAAATTTGACAAAAACACCTCCTAGGATTTTACGAAAGAGACCTAATTATTTTATTGAAATTAATGAGAACATTTTGAAACCAATGTCTGACAAACTTTCTAAATGGAAAATCAGAAGAAAAGCCACTAAAATTTGGGATAATCATTTTGAAATTTTAAATGATTCCCAAATATGTCAATTTTTGGTTAGTTTTATGAAATTGAATAAAATGATACCTATATTAAACACCTTAGGATTGACAACATCTAATATACATGGTCAAACCTCTACAATTGTTGAAAACCTTCATGATGCATATCACATTGTTAGTGTTAAGAGACGCATAAGGGATAGTAATGTTGTGCATTGTGTACTTGCTACTAGTGTTATAAGTGAATCAACAAAAAAACAATGTTTGATTAGGCAAACAAGTCGAATGTTGAAAGTTAATCGAAAAACTCTAATGAAAGCAATTGAAAGGCGTAATATCCTTTAATCACTCAATAACACTACTTTTTAGAATTTTTGCTAGAGCGTCACGTAAAGGCATAGATATATCTAATGTTATAAGAGAATTTATTGTTCAATTTTGGCATGGTAACACTAGAGTTTCACCTAATACAAGAGATGATGTAAAATGGAGAGTTGGTTCTACTAATCATGAACCACATCCAAAGCATTTCTTAGATTTGACTCAAACTCAATTTTTTTAAGTTTGAATGGGAGCATCTAGATATTAAAATCAGTAAATATTTTTTTGAAATGTTGAAACCATTATATGTGAAAATCAACCACGCTCGCACCACTTGTTGTTGTAGGCAACATGTTGAATTTTCGATGCATAATGCTAATTTTTACATATTCATTCGATTTTCATTCTAAAACTATGTTATTGGAATATGTTGTTCAAGTTACGCCAATATCTTCCAGGATTTCAATCCTATGATATTTTGTGAAAGAGAAGTTGGAAAAAAATTTATAGTGAGATTGATTAGATGGAAGTTTAGTACGTGCGGTGGATTACGTAAATTGGAAAATTGTATCCATGAGCAAATTGGAGGTGTAATAGGACATAATTTAGTTGAGTTTGATAAATATAAATCAGTACCATACCAATTGAAAGATGGAAAGGAGTCTAAACGGTGTGAGCTAGTTACATAACATATACCTATTTTTTAATTTATGAGAAAATTTAAGGATGAAATTGTTTATGAGTATGTTAGGCATACACACAAAGCTCGATGGTTGGATGAATAGTTCAAGATATGCAAGGACACATTTCCTATTGGTACTATTATTTCAGTGGTTGATTTTGTAGAGAATTACATGTTGCAACCACAAATGGAGGTTCAATCACAATATTACAACTTAGTACAAGTTGCCATTTTTGTGCATATAGCATTTATACATTCTCCTGATAGTACAGAGAATGATCAAAATTTTTAAGAGAGTACCACTTTTATATCAGTGATGATTGTACTCATTCTACTGAATTTGTGCAAGGGTGTTTCCAGTTATTTTATGAAAACTTGTCTAATAGGGACATCCGCTTCAATCAACATTATATATGGTTAGATAATTACACGTCTCAATTTAATAATGTACGAATATTTTATTAGATGAGTAGGATGCATGTTAAGATGGGTTTGTAACATATTTGGAGTTTCACTAAGGTTGGACATGGAAAAGGAGAGCATGATAGTGCAGGGGCATGTGTGAAAAGAGCTCTTGCAAGAGAAGAGTTGAAGTAAAAATATGGTGCTAAATTGAAATATGTAAAGAGCATAGTGGAATGGTGTATTGACAACATGGCCTATGGTTCTCAATAAAATTCCATAGTTTGTAGATATTTTTGGTTGATAGAGGAACAATAAATTGCTAACTATGATGATTGTATGACACTCACAGAGTCCAGTGATTTGCACTCATTTTATAGCTCAAACGCTTCTTCGTGGGCAATGTGGACAAGAAAATTGGCGTGTTTTTGTGCATCTTGTATTGAATGTGTCACTACTAAGCGTGATTCACAAGAATGGGTGGATGGATGGATTTGTAGGCCTCTAACTCCGCTTCCCACTTATCAACCTCCACAAGAATTACGAATTATTTTTCAGATGAAGTTTAACATCCAAGGACTTTGACGACATTTCAATTTTGGTGCGACAAGTTAAATGGTTATTTACAATTTTGTATTAAGTTATGTCCATTGAAATTAATATCTAATTTAAATTTTATTTAAAACCTCTATTTTTGTAGGACATGTGTTTGCAGTTATTGCGATAGAAGACAATGAAGAAGGAACAAAATATTTCTTATGTCATTGCATCGATAAAAGAAAGAAGTTGCATTCTCTTGTTATAGATGGCGAAGATATTGAATGCCCTACTGGTCAGTGGTAGCTACTAGAACTTGGCTTCGACAGTATCCATTAAAAAATTCTTGTTTGGGTGTTTGAAGACTTTGAGACACGGGAAAATACTCTTATATTCGCATCTAGTTCTAGCGATAAATATTGATTGTATATATATCGAGGAAGGTCTAATAATAAGATTCTTTGGAAGGTTAAAGAGCCGAGATCATGAAGCAATATTGTCCGCTATTTAGAGTAGATCTGATCCGATGGTTTATTGGAATGAATTTACATGCAAATCTGGTATATATAATTTCTTTGAAGTGTTTAAATTTGTCAATTAGATTCAAGTTCATATATTTAATTAAATTTGTGTATTTTTATATATCTTGTATGGTTTTGATTCAACTTAAATTTCTTTGATTAACACTTTTATACGAGTTAGTTAGTGATGCCAAAAAATCTTCCACCTTCACGTCCTGATCTAGTTCATTGGAAATAATTTACATGCTCATCTGGTATATATAATTTCTTTGAAGTGTTTAAATTTGTCAACTAGATTCAAGTTCGTATATTTTTTTAAATTTGTGTATTTTGTAGATATATAGTATGGTTTTGATTCAACTTAATTTTCTTTTACTAACACTTTTAGGTAGGTTAGTGGTGTTAGTAAAGCTTCCACCTTCACATCTTGATGGTTCATTGGATTGAATTTACATGCTCGTAAATCGGTATATATAATTTTTTTGAAGTTTTTAAATTTGTCATCTAGATTCAAGTTCATATAATTTTTAAATTTGTGTATTTTGTATATATCTAGTATGGTTTTGATTCAACTTAAATTTCTTTAACTAACACTTTTATGTAGGTTAGTGGTGCCAAAAAAGATTCCACCTTCACATGGTTGGCACTATTAGTAGATAATTTTATATTCTCGAAATTTAAGAGAAGCAACTAACAATGGTTTATGTATGGAAGGGATTCTTGGCTCCATAAGAGGTAGCCCGAAACCCGAGAGCATAGGGAACCAAAACAACACCTCCTAGAGTGTTTACTAGGCCATCCTAATGCATGTGCATAGTTGGTTTGGTCTGTGAGCTTCCATTTGCAAAATACATCATTTGTGACCTTACATTTGGCTCAAACTGCACTATTTGACGCATTTGCAAATAATATGATAGTGAAAGCACCGATTAGAGATGGAAAAACCAAGATAGCATATTGTATAGGGTCCTTACGCATAGGTTTAGGTATTGACGAGACATCTCTAGGTGCCACGAGAGATCGAGTAATCACCCGTCAAAGTCATAGCATTTTCTAGTCTCATGACTCTTAAGGGACTATGCCCAGATGAAGTAGACCGGAAGCAGCGACATTGTCCCAGACCAAAATGATGCCCCAACTAAAATTTACCAGGCCATCCAGACATGTTGGCATAGTCGGTTTGGTGCCATGACCCACCGTTTGCAAAAATATAGCATTTGTGAGCCTTACACTAGCTCAAATTGCACTATTTTATGCATTTGCAAACAATAGGGCAGTGAGAGCACCAATTGGAGATGGAAAAAATTGATATATGATATTGTAGAAGGTCCCTATGTGGAGGTGCAAGATCCAACAAGATATCTCTATGTGCCACGGAGACTGAGTAATCACCTGTCGAAGTTATAGCATTTTCTCGGTCTCGAGGACTCTTGAGGGACTACACCTGAGCGAAGTAGCTTGGAAGTAATGACATCATCCCGGACTGAAATAATGCCCTAAATAATGTTTATCAGGCCATCCAAATGTGTTGGTGCATTCGGTTTGGTTCCATGACCCACCGTTTCCAAAATATAGCATTTGACGGCCTTACATGGCTCAAAATACACTATTTGGCGCGTTTGCAAACAATAGGGCAGTGAGAGCACCGATTAGAGATGGAAAAAAATTGAGATACGTTATTGTAGAGGATCCCTATATAGAGATGTAGGATCTAACGAGTAATCTCTAGGTGCCACAGAGACTGAGTAATCACCCATCGAAGTTATAGTGTTTTTCTGGTCTCAAAACTCTTAAGGGACTACGCCCGAACGAAGTAGCCGAAATAAGTAACGACACCATCCCAGACCAAAATGATGCCCCTAATAACATTTACCAAGCCATCTAGTTATTTTTGCACAATCGGTTTGGTGCCATGACCCACCATTTTCAAAATATAGTGCTTGTGACCTTACATTGGCTCAAACTACACTATATAGTGCATTTGGAAACAATAGGGCGGTGAGAGCACCAATTGTAGATAAAAATTTGAGATATTCTATTGTAGAGGGTCCCTACGTAGAGGTGTAGGATATGAAAAGATGTCTCTAGGTGCCACAGAGATTAAGTAATCACTCATTAAAGTTATAACGTTTTTCGGATCTCACGACTCTTAAGGGACTACGCCCAGACGAAGTATCCTATAAGTAAAAACACCATCTCGAACAAAATAACACTCCTACTAATATTCACCAAGACATCCAAATGTGTTGGTGTAGCAGTTTTCAAAATGACCTTATAATGGCTCAAATTGCACTCTATGGCGCATTTACAAACAATAGGGAAGCGAGAGCACCGATTGTAGATGGAAAAAACCAAGATAGGCTATTGTATATGGTCCCTAAGTAGAGGTGTAGGATCTAACGAGATGTCTCTATGTGCCACAGAGACTGAGTAATCACCGGTCAAAGTTATAGTATTTTTTGGTCTCAGGACTCTTAAGGGACTACGCCGAATGAAGTAGCCGGAAGAAAGCGACACTGTTGTCTGAACCAAAAATATGCCCTACTAACATTTACTAGCAAATCTAGATGTGTTAGCACAGCTTTTTTGGTCCCGTGGCCCACCGTTTGCAAAATATAGCATTTGTGACCTTACATTGGCTTAAATTGCACTATATGGCCGATTTACAAATAATAGGGGCGAGAACCGATTGTAGATGGAAAAAAACAAGATAGTATATTGTAGAGGGTCCCTACATAGACATGTAGAATCTAATAATACATCTCTAGGTGTCACAAATACTAAGTAATCACCCGTCGAAGTTATAGTATTTTCTAGTCTCGGGACTCTTAAGGGACTATGTCAAGGCGAAGTATCCGAGGAAGCAACGACATTGTCCCATGAAAACAACACCACCCCAAGCATTTACCTATTCACCCAAACATGTTGGTGCATCAGTTTGGTGCCACGTAGTCTCGAGGCATGACTTATCACTACTAAACTTCATTCATTTGTTTAGAACTGCTTAGAAAAGGAAGTTTGCAAACAATTATGCCATGAAGGCTCAAGGAATGCCACGACCCTGAATTCTTGGGTGCGATTAGAGGCCTCCTTCGCTCAAGTTTTGGATTAGACGTTTCTTGGTTTGGATGACCGAGCACCAAGTTGTGATCGCCATAAGTTTATGCTGAAAACATGAATTGGGATGAATAGGGAAGGGGTTCTTGGCTCCGGATCGGGTGGTCCGACTCAACCGGGCCTCCTAGAGCCAACCATAGCACCGAAGGCATATACCCCAGACAGATGCGTTGAAAGTGGCATTTCACTCCGATGACGTCTCGAGGCATGAATTCTCACTACTCGGCTCACATCAATGAGATTGCAACAAGGTAAACACACTACCATGTAAATACTCTAATGATTGTTTGATCTCTTTTTAAAGCATGTAAATACATAATAGAGTGAACTAAGAATATTTTTGCATATCTTGTGACAACTAAAATATAATTTTTATGTTTTTTTAAAAAGAGTGAATTCAAATTAGGACCTTATTATTACATGTGCCACAGAGATCGAGTAATCACCCGTCAAAGTCATAGCATTTTCTAGTCTCATGACTCTTAAGGGACTATGCCCAGATGAAGTAGACCGAAGCAAGGACATTGTCCCGGACCAAAATGATGCCCCAACTAAAATTTACCAGGCCATCTAGACATGTTGCTTGCACAATCGGTTTGGTGCCATGACCCACCGTTTTCAAAATATAGCGTTTGTGACCTTACACTAGCTCAAGCGCACTATTTTATGTATTTGCAAACAATAGGCGCGGAGAGCACCAATTGGAGATGGAAAAAATTGATATAGGATATTGTAGAAGGTCCCTATGTGTAGGTGCAAGATCAACAAGATATCTCTATGTGCCACGGAGGACCGAGTAATCACTGTCGAATTTATAGCATTTTCTGGTCTCAGGACTCTTGAGGGACTACACCTAGACGAAGTAGCTTGGAAATATGACATCATCCTAGACTGAAATAATGCCCTAAATAATGTTTATCAGGCCATCCAAATGTGTTGGTGCATTCGGTTTGGTTCCATGACCCACCATTTCCAAAATATAGCATTTGACGACCTTAAACTGGCTCAAACTACACTATTTGGTGCGTTTGCAAACAATAGGGCAGTGAGAGCACTGATTGGAGATGGAAAAAATTGAGATAGGTTATTGTAGAGGATCCCTACATAGAGATGTAGGATCTAACGAGTAATCTCTAGGTGCCATGGAGACTGAGTAATCGCCCGTCGAAGTTATAGTGTTTTTCTGGTCTCAAAACTCTTAAGGGACTATGCCCGGACAAAGTAGCCCAGGAAGTAACGACACCATCCCAAACCAAAATGATGCCCCTACTAACATTTACCAAGCCATCTAGTTATTTTGGCACAATCGGTTCGGTGCCATGACCCACCATTTTCAAAATATAGTGCTTGATGACCTTACATTGGCTCAAACTACACTATATAGCACATTTGGAAACAATAGAGCGGTGAGAGCACCAATTGTAGATAAAAATTGAGATATTCTATTGTAGATGGTCCCTATGCAGAGGTGTAGGATATGACAAGATGTCTCTAGGTGCCACAGAGATCGAATAATCACTTATTAAAGTTATAACGTTTTTCGATCTCACGACTCTTAAGGGACTACGCCAGACGAAGTAGCACTGTAAGCAAAAACATCGTCTCGAGAACAAAATGACACTCCTACTAATGTTCACCAAGACATCCAAACATGTTGGTGTAATCGGTTTGGTGCCATGACCCACCATTTGTAAAATATAGCGTTTGTGACCTTATCATGGATCAAAGCGCACTCTATGGCGCATTTACAAACAATAGGGAAGCGAGAGCACCAATTGTAGATGGAAAAAACCAAGATAGGATATTGTATATGGTCCCTAAGTAGAGGTGTAGGATCTAACGAGATGTCTCTAGGTGCCACGGAGACCGAGTAATCACCCGTCGAAGTTATAGTATTTTCTGGTCTCAGGACTCTTAAGGGACTACGCCGGATGAAGTAGCTCGGAAGAAAGCGACACCGTCCTAAACCAAAAATATGCCCTACTAACATTTACTAGCAAATCTAGATGTGTTGGCACAATTTTTTTGGTCCCTTGGCCCACCGTTTGCAAAATATAGCATTTGTGACCTTACATTGGCTTAAATTGCACTATATGGCGAGTTTACAAATAATAGGGCAGCGAGAGCACCGATTGTAGATAGAAAAAAACAAGATAGGATATTGTAGAGGTCCCTACACGGACATGTAGAATCTAATAATACATCTCTAGGTGTCACAGATACTAAGTAATCACTGTCGAAGTTATAGTATTTTCTGGTCTCAGGACTCTTAAGGGACTATGTCAAGACGAAGTATCCCGGAAGCAACGACATTGTCTCACACTGAAACAACACCACCCCTAGCATTACCTATTCACCCAAACATGTTGGTGCAATCAGTTTGGTGCCACGAAGTCTCGAGGCATGACTTATCACTACTTAGCTTCATTCATTGTTTAGGACTGCCTAGAAAAGGAAGGTTGCAAACAATTATGCCATGAAGGCTCAAGGAATGTCACGACCCTGAATTCTTGGGTGCGATTAGAGGCATCCTTCGCTCAAGTTTTGGCTTAGACAGTTCTTGGTTTGGATGACCGAGCACCAAGTTGTGATCATCATAAGTTTCTGCTGAAAACATGAATTGGGATGAATAGGGAAGGGGTTCTTGGCTCGGATCGGGTGGTCGACTCCAAACTGGGCCTCCCTAGAGCCAACCATAGCACCGAAGGCATATACCCCAGACAAATGCGTTGAAAGTGGCATTTCACTCGATGACGTCTCGAGGCATGAATTCTCACTACTCGGCTCACATCAATGAGATTGCAACAAGGTAAACACACTACCATGTAAATACTCTAATGATTGTTTGATCTCTTTTTAAAGCATGTAAATACACAATAGAGTGTTAAGAATATTTTTGCATATCTTGTGCCAACTAAAATATAATTTTTATGTATTTTTTAAACAAGTGAATTCAAATTAGGACCTTATTATTACATGTACATCACTAACAATTAATTTGGACTAATACTTAACAAATAAATTGTAAGTAAACTAAAAACATATAAAATGAATTGTAATAAATCCCTCAAGAGAATTTTTAATTGTGTACATTTTGTCCCACTTTGGAGTGTGTTAACCAAGTTCTTAAAATAAGAAAATTGATATAACTTCATAATTGAATCTCTTGAATAAAAAATGATCTCGCACCCAAGAGCTTCAAAACCATTATATAACATAACATCATATATCATAAGAATAATGTAACATCCCCATTTAAGATACTAGAATAAGGGAATTTTTTTTTTTGATAACGTTCTCTGTTATGAATTATAAAATTCAAACACACGTTCAAGTTTTAATAATTGTTCTCTGCCCAAACAACACAGTTTGGAACACACAATTTCCTTTTAAAACTAATGTTCCCTGTTCGCATATTTACAATATGGAACACACATTCAATGCCATTAAATCTTATAACAATTTCTATATCTTCTTTGTAAATGACTCGAGGAACTCGTGCAACAACCAATCCTTCATGTTTGTTTATGCATAGTATATTATATATACCAGTTCTCTTAACCGTTTCAGGTTATCGAAGTGATCCATTTAAGAAGCCTATCTGAATATCTGTTACGATATTCATCTAACATCCTGCATCTTAAATTAAGTGATAAGGACAACGCAACCAAGCACTTGCGATACTTTGGCCAAAGATTTTCACATGCTTTACATGATCATATTCCTGGATGTGATACACATCAATGGAATACGTCCTTCACTTCACTTCACCTGTTATCTAGAATGGTCTTTCCTGGTTCCTACCAGTCCTCTCGATTTAAGGTCAGATTTAAACTTCCAATTTCCAACTAGTAATATGAACGAATATAGAAGGCACTCCTGGTAACTAAAGATACGCAGACATACAGTGTCGTTCCCCATGACTCCGTGTGTCTAGTTATCTTTCGTATCCCGAAGTCACTCCGTATACCTGATCATACTCCTATCCCCTGCCAAGAACTTCACATTCAGCCTATGTATTCTTGATGTTTTAATTCGGGAGGGCATTGTAATATGTCAGCTATAACATTGTGTCGTCATGAAGACCCGTCTTCATGAAGACCCCGTCTTCATGAAGACACCTTGCTATAGCTGGCGTATGTCAATGTCCTACGGAATCCTCCCATCGAGAGTACACATCCTGCTCAAGTGATTTGGATATGATCTAATAATTAAAATCAACTTTCAGCAACCATGTTGATCCCTTTATCCTCGTTCCCGTTACAGTTGTATATAGCTAAGAGAGACTAAATCCGTCTTCTAGCTTGCTATGCATCTTCCTCGTACCGAAGGGTTGCATTTTCTCTACTTGGTTCTCTTCTTAATCATTGGATTAAGCGGCCCGTTACCGACGGACGTGATAAGTTTAACCTATTAAACTTAACCAAGATTTTTCCCAACTGTAACTAAATTCAGAATTCTAGTTATTAGACGTCATTTAAACGAGGTCTAATTCCCAATAAATGTATTCATTTATTTTCCTTAACCTTACACAGTTAAGGTCCATTAGTTATGGATATACTTATCCCATATCCTTTATTCTGAATTTAACATACGAGGTCATTAATGGAGTTCGAAAGCGAAGTTCGATTACTCCGAAGTTAATTGATATTCCTTAGCTACCAAGCTAATCCTGAATACCTATCAGTTATGGATTCATATTCTTCCTAATCCTTTCTAATGTCAATTAAGAATTCATCTTTACCCAAGTATGAACTAATTACACATTTCAACTTAAAAGTTGCATTAAGGTAAGAATAGATATCTATTTCTTTTTAACGTCCATCCAAGGACAATTAGATAAATCCAAATCAGGAATAACATTATATTTCCAATTTAGTCAACAATATCAAAATGATATAGTCATTAAAATATCACACTTGTATTTGTATTCATCAATTCATGTCATAATCCATACATTTGCCAATCCAACTGAATGGACATTGTTTACATAAAACATCATTACAACTCATAGATAGAAGAATACACTTTCTTCTTTTTACAATTCCTCAAAGAGGAATAAAAGTAAACAAATACAATTCATCTTCAACCAATCAAGAAGCATCAGAAAACAGCCATGTCTTCATTCTAATCAAATTCCATCTGCAAAATTATTTGCGACAAAGTGATTCAATGAACTGAGCATATTAAGCACTTGTCATTAAAATGAGGTGCTTCAATTAACTGTCTCAATAAAAGAACCCTGCTTTTATGAAACGCCAGTAAGACATCAATCAAGAAATAGGCACCAAAGAATGATCAGCATAACAACTAAACCATCAAAATACCATCACAATCAACCAAAGAAGCTGCTAATATAACATATTGTTATCCTTTTCACACCTTTCATTAATAATAAATGCAAAGGTTAAAACTAACTGAAACGTAAACCCATTACTTTCCTCATGACTGTCCCAAAATTGAATCCAAACGAGACACAATCAAGATAACAGTTCAGAGTGAAACTTACAAAATCCATTCAGAATTCACTTTCCAAAGATGAAGAGTAATTTCATTCATAATCAGCTTTAAATGAAAACAAGGAAGAATTTATCGTCCTTATCCATACTTCATTTAAATCAGGCTCATATGAATACCCAAAACAGGTTAGTACAACATCGTATTTATCATAGATCAAATAGTATAAGGATGCATACTATATATTTACCGTCTTTAGATGAAACCATAATTCTTTCACTTTTGTATGGTAAACCAGATAAATAGTTATACAATCATGCAATCAATTATTCACATGATTTTCTAATTCTATGAATGCATTCCGTTCAAGATAAAATTTTATTCATTGTTGTTACCTACAGCAAGACCAATCATAATGTACAGTAATACTTCAATGCTATTTCCAAAATTCAAACAGCAAAAGAGAAGAACTCGTTCCTTTAACTATTCAAATAAGAAACAATCATTTTCTTCAACTCTACAAGAATTACTCATGCCGATTTCATTTTTCCTTGAATGACAGTGCAAAGATCAGAAGACCACACGAATACATTCAAAATTTCCGTTTGTACAGAAAAATAACAGCACTCAGAAACCATCTAAATGTCACTGTAATCTTTGTCAAACTGAACTTATAACGTTCATCAAAACCAATTTACTGTTTCTTTCGAATCGAAAACAGCATAAAGAAGAATTCATGTTCCTAAAATTTCATTAAGAAACGATCATTTTGCTCAGAATGAACTAAAAACACCCAAGTCGTGTTTATTCAAGCATGATAGCTCAACTTATAAAGATAACAGACAATCGCTCATATTGAAAAGCAACTCACCTAACCTGTGCAGTTCCAATCCAATATACCACAAACAATGAATATCCAAAATACCGCAAACAATGAAATAACCAATTCGAGTTCTATCTCGATCAACAATTAGTTCCAAAAACAACATTCTCCTTTTTCTTAATGAGATACAGAACTCAAAATATATATATATATATTCATATATCAATACCTCTGTCAAGGCAAACCCGCATAGGGTATTAAATATATAAGCTTGGTGCAGTCAAGACAAACTCAAGCAATAACCCAAATTTCTATATTTTTCCATTTACTTGTACAGAAAACAAGCCGAGATAGTAATCGTGACAACAGTCCGAACAGGAAGGCCGAACAACATCCATAAAACACAACGAAAATCATCCTGTCCTCACAGCAACGAGGGAATGTAATCATATGCAAGTTCAGAAGAAAAACAGTTAACCTTTCCTACTTCCACGAATACCCAAAACGTTATTCGTTCATTTCTTATGCAAGAAGAAGGGACAACAATAAAATATTACCATTTCTTCCTTTAAATCAAGTTCATAAGCTCAATAAAACCCATATGCTATTTCTAACAAAATCCAAAACAGCAGAAGGAAAAAGGATCTTATTTGCTTTTAAAGATTTCAAGAGAGAACATGACTTCAACAACTCGTACATCCTGTACAGTTTTCATCACTGAAATTCATATAGCAAAAGAACAATTGCACAGCAGTGAAAACAACCCACACAGTCTGCCAGTTCTTTATATAACACTTAAGCAGAGAAAAACCCATCTCGAATTCCCAATACCATCAACAACCAATACAACAAGTTCATATTCCAACTCGATTCATGCAAAGACAAATCAAAGCATAACAACCAGAAACGAATTTACCTATCATTTCCAAAAATGACAGCAAAAATCGACTAAATCCAAATCGTATCAACATGACAACAATCACATAAACCCAAAACCCAAGAGCAGGGTTGTTTTAATGAGACGTTTAAACAAAGCAAGTATTTTTAAAGAGAAGGGCTTAACATGCCTGCAATTTCTTTTCCAAACTCGAAGAAAACTGCGTTTGCCGAAGATATTTCCTTCCTCGGCGACAGCATGAGCTTTCCAACAATCCTTTCCTCTTACAGGCTCAGCAACAGCCTCTAAATCTTCCAAGAACAATGATAAATCTAAAGAAACTGGTTCGACTGAACCAAACAAAAAAACCAAATGCAGAGCAACTTCACCAAATCCAAATCGACACAATGAACAATCAAATTTCCCTCATACACTTTCCAAGGCGAGCTGGTCGCGAGGACCAAGAACATTTAATGCATTAAAGGCTCTGCCTTTTCCAAATTTCCACGCCACTGCCAACTTGAGTTGGCGAATTCCAAATTTTGAATTTCACATGCAAAACCAAATTTAGCTCCATGTCCAACTAAATACCTCCGCCACTTACCTGTCCCCGCCAAACTGGCGCTGTCCACGTATGGACTCCCCATTTAATGCCATTGAATACCCCTTCATCCTTATCCTCTCCCTCCAAGGGTCTGCGCGTCCCCTTTAGGTTAGGATTAGTTTAGGATGTATATTAGTTATTCAACCTAGGTCATAGTTTAGTTTTAGATTAATAGGACTTAGGTTTATTTCCCTCTTTTTTTTTGTAATTTAAAAATCCACTTAGGATAGTAGTTTAGGATGTATGTTAGAACTTAGGATTAGCTTAGGATTTAATTCCTTCTAACCACTAACATTAATCAACCTCTAATCCAGTCTCTCAACTGACACTCATGTCAATGTTGTGCAGGGCGTTTCGTCCTTTGTTTCACATGCCAAAGCCACCGTGTCCAAACATTTCACGGCCCACGAGGTCTTAAGTTCGACAGTACAAGGTTCAAGAATCGAACCTTTGTCGTTGGCATTTACGTGCCAGCTACTCATACCTGCAATCGTGCACGCACATTTATATCATCCTCAGGTTCGGTTAAAGAGTAAATCGACACAGAAATCACAAGAAGACCACAACATACTTTGGATCAATGAAATTGATTCAAGGTGTGTTGTCAATCAACAAAGAGAGTTTAGCAAGTATACGACAATTTGTCGTCACATCAGCAAACACACAAGCACAATAACTGTTGTCCTATGCAATAAATTACAGCATGCAAGAATCCAAGTTAGCAACACATTCCTTTAAGATCAGAATTTATCTTAACATGTTTGCCTTCATTTCAGCAGCTATAATAGTATGAAAAATATTCACCAAGATAACTTACAAAATCAGGGTGTTACAAATAACCTCTTAGTAGTTTATAACATGGTCCATATCTACAGTATTATGGAAAACCATAGTATATAACTCCACACTTGAATCTCTTGAACAAAAAATGATCACATGGTAGTGAGTTATCAAAATATAGCAATAGTAGTGAGTTATTAGTCCTCAAAATATAGCAATGACAATCATAAGTAAATCATTCACGTTTTTTTCCCAATGAGCATCACAAGTACATGCATGATATGGATAATGGTCACATAATCAAGGCCATCAAATCAAATCAAACATAGAAGTATATCATGTGCAATGAAATCAAATCAAACATAGAAGTAATATGGTTATGAAAACCAACATGGATATAATGTATCAAACTAAGTGTGCCACATCTTTGAAAATATAAGAATAATGTATCAAACTAAGTGTGCCACATCTCTGAAAATATAAGAATAATGTATCAAACTAAGTGTGTCATACATATAGGACCACACGCGGTCGCATAAGATTATATACATGGACTATGAAGAATCATGAACTAGGACCAAATGACATATATATCTATACATGGGTCCTATGAATCTAATCATGAAACATCTTCCCTCTCTTGGCCCTGCT
Organism: Taxus wallichiana var. yunnanensis; assembly: GCA_018340775.1. Lineage (NCBI taxonomy): Eukaryota > Viridiplantae > Streptophyta > Pinopsida > Cupressales > Taxaceae > Taxus > Taxus wallichiana. The sequence goes on along the minus strand of CM031235.1, from coordinate 294,046,641 downwards.
AGTAGAAGCATGTCCACCACTTGTGGATGTAGTGGAAGGAGATTCCACTACGCATTTATTTTGTGTGGTCCTAGGCATCTCTAAGTTGGCCTGCAACCTAGCCTGCACATTCATAAACATCAAGTTTTTAGCACCCAAATTTTTGAAATACATTCAAAATTTAGAAACTTGGAAATTTTAATACATGTGAAATATTACCGCAATCTAAAAATCCCTATCAATTCATCATTGACGCGCTATTGGAGGACAATGGTAGACTCACGAGGGGTAGGTCTGCATACAAATAAATAGTTCAAATTAAATATTTCATGTACAATTTGATAAATTGTAGATAAGTAGTAAGAAAACATTCATCCAAAATTTAACAAATTTGAAAAATTGTACTGAGTTAGTGGATCTGCAGATGTTATGGCAGCATCTACAGCAGCCTCCATAGTTTGCATATAGGGAGGAGTCTGTGTGGCAGTCATAAGTTGTACAAACAACATGTAGATCAACATTAATTGAAAATTGTCTAGGAGAATGGTGTTTAAGGTATGAGCAAATTTCTTCCTTAGAAACTTATATCCTTCAATAGGTGACAATGATGTAAATCATATTGATTTGGTAGAGTTTTGGATATGAATGCAAGATGGCAAGAGGACTCCATTATTCAAATGCAAATGTGGGTGTAAAGATAAAGGATATGTTTGTAAAAGAGGTTATGTTTGTCAATGTAACAACTAGGTGTATAAGTGAGATAGTTGTTTATGCCTAAGTAAGGCAATATTGTTGTACTAAGAGGCAAGAAATAGGATTTAGAATGTGTGGAGAGCATGTAGGGATGTAATTTTATCCTCCTCCAAATTTAGATGTTGTTGAGCTCTCTAAGGAGCTAAGAATAAGGTTTATAGGGAGGCTAGTAAGAAAAAGAGGGAGTTATTCGAGGGATTTGATGATGATATATGGAGGATCAAGATGTAATAGAGCCAATTAATGAAAGAGGAAGACATGTGTTTATGTTGCAGACAAAATTTTGTGTGAATTTTGTTTAAATTATTATTTTTGAATGGATTGTATGTATGTTCCTCTTCTCAGGCCGAAAAGATGAGATACATGAGTATTAGCATGAGAAGAGGACTAGTAGCAATAAGGCCTAAAACAAAGAGTTATGTAAGATTGCAAGTGTATGACTGAACCAAGAGTCTAAACACCTTATGATAAAGTAGAGAAGGTGTCTTAAGCATATTCAAGAAGTAATTCATTAAATATGTGGAATGTATTTGGTATGTAGAACTTGGTTCTAGGCCTCACCAAGCTATATCCATTATACATGAGAATGCAAATATAGAGAAACTTGATGAATAATAGATATAATATGAGATTGGGTGTATAGAATTGCATAGGGAGTATTGGTGATAAACATGAACCAAGGGACCCATGATATATTTAGAAGTGTAGGTAACTTATCCCATATTGTCATCTCTTTGTTGTTTAGAGAGAAGATGGTTAATAAAGAATGCATAGAACTAACAATGTTGGCAAGGTCAGTTATGCATACATCCTAAGAAGCTAAAAGAGATCCTCTAGAGGCAAGGGATGATGGAGAAAGCATTAGAGATGGAGTGCTCTAGAAACATGTCTAGCATAGAGGTAAGTGTCCATGATCATGATAAAAGGAGAGTTTGTATATCTAGGAGAGTTTTTACTTAACCCTTACATCATAAGAGCTTAATGTTATGATCAAATTGTATTGGCTAGAGTTATGGGATTGAAAACTACTAGAGAATTCCACAATTAGAAAATTCCACAATTAGAAACAACATGTAAAGAGAAACTAACTGCATAAAAGTCATGTGAGGTGTGTCAGTAGCCTCAGTGCCCAGAGCAGATGATGACCCACCAGGATCCTGCGTATAAAAGACAAACATATTAATATGTACATGTACACATGAAACACTATACACAAACATTAATGTGTATTTAATAATAAATGTGCAATCAAATGAACTTTGAAATGTAAGTAACTTGAAACTTACGTCTGTAACATGCCCAATTGCAGTAGCTAGCATGTCGACGTCAGATGTGTCCTTCACCAGACTCTTATTGTTTAAAATAAAAAATATATTAGTTTTTACATGTATGTATGACGTAATCAAATACATATATATTAAAATCTCAAATGAAATAAAATTTTGTATATATATTATATTTATTTGACATTTACCTATGAAAGACCAAGATCATTTACACTAGTTCCAAAAACATCTGACATCATCCCATCTAGAGAAAAGAGATCCACTGATCCAACAAATGATGTCTTTCCCGTAGTGCATATGGCACCACATGATCCACAATTGTGTGGTGCGCTAGAATTGGCACCTCCACCAAAGCATCACCGGATGTAATCTAGCTCTTATGTTGGGGCGAGTGTAAGTGAGCTCCCTCAATGAATGTAGTGTGTCAATCTCCACAACCTCCTTCACTATAGGAGGGATAACTGAAGATAGTGGGGGTTTTGGGGCATGGGGGATCCTAGGTTGACCAACATGTGCACCTAGTCTACTCTGTGTAGAGCCACCTCCTCACCCGTAAAACTCAGAAAAGTCAAAATAATTTGGCACCTCATTAAGCACAAACTCGCAATACAATTTCCTCAAATAATAGAGAGGAGCCTCATTGTTGTTGCATGGTGGATAATCAAAAACCATCCACCATCGATCCCCAAATTTTTTTTTGATTCAATCGTCATGGCACCAATGGATTGGGAACCATTTACAAGTAGTTGCGGGGGCCATTGGTTCTCAGGTCAGTAAATAATGCATAAATGTGGTCTTTTACATTTTTTTGTCTTTTACGACCGCATGAGATAATTTATCTACATACCAATGCCTACAATCAGCTCTAAAGGTATTCCATTTGTCTATTTATTTGGTTACAAAGTCGACTTCGCCAATCAATGTTTGCAGTGTGTTGGCTAAAATCATGTGGGATGGATTTGTGGCATGATTTTGTCTTAATGTTTGAATAAGGTTCTCAATAGCAATTTTATTTTGTCGGATTCTTCCAATGATATCACCTTGTGTTCCTACTAGTTATGTGGGGACAGAAGGAGCCATAGGAGGCGGATTAACATTTGGAGGAGGGTTTTGAGGAATGTTTGGAGGGTTTTGAGGAATATTTGGATGGTTTGGAGGATTATTTGGATGGTTTGGAGGATTACCACCTTGTCGAGCAACTAACAAAACAAAGAAATTGTATACATAAACAAAAAAATGAAAAACCCATGAAAATAAAAATAAAACCTAAACTACAAGAAATATGATCAAAATTGAGGGCTTACCTCTTTGTCTTGACAACATCATTGAAAATTTCACGATCCAAAAGTCTGAAGAGCAATTTGCAAGTGGTATTCAAAGTGTGAGTGCCAACAATGGGGATAAATCGCGGTTCACGGGGAAAATGGGGGCGCGGGATTGTTATTTTTTGTCTCGAGAGGACCATGATCGCAGATTTTAGATTCAAATTCCCAAACCTAAAGAAAGCATTTCATGATCGCGGGATTAAAAACCATGATTCGAGACGTGAATTTGAGGTTTTCATGTCCACTTTTGGTCCCCCAACTTGTTGCACTTACCCTTTTGTATATGATGTATTGATGCATGGGGCTTGCCCCCATCAATTGTATTTTGAAACTTATGATTTTGGATATATATATATATATATATATATATATATATATATATATATATATATATATATGACATGTGTTGATGTGGCATTTATTGTTGATGTGTATTGTTCACTATGTGATGATGATGTGTGTAATGTGATAGATTATACGTGTATTGTTGAAATGGTTGTTTTGATTTTTGAATATGGGAATGAGGTATAATGTGGAAAGAATAGCATAAGTAGTGAACTAGATAAATAATGTATGTGAATAAAGATGAGTAATAGATCATAGAAATGTATTTATGTGATGTAATGTGGTGGATAAAAGTAACAATAATTATGTGTTGATACTAAAACAATGATGAGATGTAAAGTAATATTCGAGAATTGTTTGTGATGAGAATGGAGGGGGGAAGAAGAGCAAATGCCCCAATGTGATAATGAGGTTTGTTTACAAACCTCCCTTAGCTGATTCAAGAATGAGCCATAGAACAAGAGTGCGTCATTGTGAAGCGGGTTTGTCACATGCGAGAGATGCTAGAAAATATATGACATGAAGCACATTGCATGAGTTGTGAAAGGAGAGGTTCATTGATGTAGTATTCCCTCAACATTCAAGTGTGAACCATATCATGAGAGTGTGTCATAAGGTGATGAAGTGGGAAGTGGATATTGTTTACAAGAGATTAAGTGGTCTCTGAGGAATAGATGGAGCATGTGAAGCATCAACAATGTGAGAATAGGTGCCAAATTATATGCTATATGGAATGGGACCAAGAATAAAAGATGCGGTAGGAGGAAGTGTGGAAGTAAGAGGCTTAAGATGCCAATGAGGTAATGTAGCAATTTGTGCGAGAATGAGATGATGTAGCCATAGGTGGAGTGGATGGAGGACGCGGATGGATGATAACCTTAAGAGGTGGATAGATGACAACTTTAGATGGAGGTGAAGGAGATAAATGAACAGAGGTGGAAGCATGCTTATGTAGAATAGGAGAAAGAGAGCGCTCACGAGAGGGCGAGAGAAAATCAATGACACCTTTGTCTTCTAATTATTGTAAGTGATCATGGAGAGCATAAAATTCATTATCATGATGGCCATTAATGCGGTGGAAATTACAAAAAGGGCGGTCACGCTAGTGTTGCAGTGGTGAGGTGGATGATGCTTAAGTAGAAGGTAAGCGGATTAAGCACTTGTCAAGTAAAGCACATAAGACATCATGAGGTTTTACATTATGTGAGAATTACAATGGTTCATGAGTAGGAGGTGAAGAAGACTTAGGTGTATGTCGACGCGGTGGAGGAGAAGAATGACACTTACGTGGAGAAGGAGATGGTGATTATTATCCAAAATTTACCCCCAGGTTAATTTGGATAATTCATTATAAATGGACTTAGCCATTCAAATTTGGATATGTGCAGACAACTATCAAATCTTGCCCCGAGTGTTAGGAGAGAGAGGGAGCTCGGGATGGCTTGGCCGAGTACTAACCGAGTTGGTATTGTATGGCCTCGTCGCGGCAAAGGTCCGAGTTATTTTTGGCGAACTCGACGAGAGAGGAAAAGTGGTGGTAAATTGTCATTGGTAGCATAGATAGCGGCGGTCGCAGGGAAAACAACGCAAAGGCGGTGGTAGCATGTACGGATGCTTTGGGTAGTAGCAGGCGATGGCGATTCGAAAGAGCAGCTTCAAATGCTTCTAGCGGTGGAATTTTTGGTGATACTGGTGGTTGTATAAAGGTGATGATATAACGTAGTCGAGGCAACAAGAGAAGCACTTGTAGCGATTGTATGGATGCTACTGGCGATCATCGGGAAAGCATGTAAGCTGGATGACATCAGAGAAAATTATAAAACCAGCCGAGTATAGGAATGAACTAGACATTAATGGGAGCAAGATACAAGGTTATTCAACCACCAGTTTAATGAGGTATGGTGCCCATGACTACCCTTGTAAAAAAGTACCAAATTTTTGGACTCTCATACCTCTTTAAAGAAATTTGTTGGTTGGTGAGGTAATTTTGAGGCTCCTCTTCTATATATTGTAAAATTGGCCTCATTTTGAAGGGAGACATTCGGGAGTATAGGAAACCCCGCATATTTTCCCTCAACTCCATTTGAGCTCCAAGCCTCCTCTTGGGCCTGAAAATGTAATTATGCCTTTGTGCATCAATGTAAATGGTCTGTGCATATTATAGAGCAATAAAATCATGTTTTTATGGTATTTTAACCCTTTCCCATGTTTTATTGTATCTTCTTGCCTCTCCACTATTATTGTTCCATTATGTGCATGCATTTCTCACTTACAGGTTTATGAGGTTATTCTTCATGGAGTGCAGATGACGACTAAGGATTTGGGTATGTGTCACATTCACCTGACCTCTCCCAGCCCTATTTTCCTTCTTCTTCCTCCCTCAAGTAGAATATCTTTCCCCCTTTCTTGGTGTTATCACCACCCTTAGCTTAGGATTACCCCTTTTGCACCTTTTTAACCCTCTTTCTCTCTCCCTAGTCCCTTAGAATGGTTAGTTTAGGATTACTTAGTTACATTTTGGCTTCTAGGATTAGTTTAGCATTAGGTTTAGGAAGAGGAAGCTGGCCTTCTCTAGAGGGTTATCTCAAGTTTGCAAGTCCCATAACTTGGGGATAACCCCATGTTATGCAGATTACATGGATGGCCCATGCACACACACTTGAGTTATCAAGGATGATGTAATTTTCGATAACCGAGGTGGGACAAGTTTGAAGCACCTTACCACTTCATTTCAGTAAGGTGGTGTGCTCTGTAGGAATCTCACCTTGAAAGGCACATGCAAAGAACATCTAGTGACTCTATCTAGTCAAAAACGCATCTCTCGAGTTGCAGACTTTCCTTCCATCCATTCTCGATTTCTTTTCCTTCCACATCTTTCCAATTTCTTCCATTCCATGAATTTATGCAATCATGACTTCATTCCCCTCTTGGAATTCACACATGCAACAACAATGTCATTCAAACATACCTCCACATTTGCAGCATATATTCTCAGGGTACTACCACCACCTCCAGATCTGTACTTCAATGAAGATCAATGGTATGCATACTCCTATGAGCAATATGCATATAAGTTTGGTTACATGTCAGACTATGCGGTTGTTGAAGAGTAGGGGTATGCAAATTTTGGAGGATATCCTATGCTTAGGGATATTGAGCTACTCTGACTGAAAATGCAAGAATTGGATGCAAAAATGGTGCATTCAAAGGTTGTGATTCGAGATACAATCATGTAATATTGGTGTTATGACCCCTTTTCCATGGGTGGGCCCTATTCCAAGCTATTACTGCTGCAGGAGAAGCTCATATTTATTGTTGAGATGTTTCCAAGGCTCACGGAGTGGATCCAGGAGATAGGAGCTTTTGTAGACAATGTTAGTCAATCTTGTCAATGGGAGACCCCAACATTGTCATCCTACAACTTTCTCCCCACTCCTCAATTTGCACCACCTCAGTTGAAGCCATAGTTCCCGACTTTCCCACTGCTACCCCCATTTTTGAATCCCCTTCTCCATCTCCTAGTCTTCCATCCCATCTCAGTTTCTCTACCCTTTTCCCTTCTAAACCTAAGTCCCCTCCATAGGAGTAGAATGAAAAACCTTCCCCTCCACCACCTCAAGTAATGCAAACATCGGTTGAGCCCCAACCCATCCTTCCTCTTGCTTCCCCTGGTCCATGTGGGGAAGAGACCCAAAAAACTAGTTAAGAAGAGAAACTAGCATAAGAGTCAAACAAGGAAGAAATGATAAAAATCTTGGTGAGCTTGGCTCTAAGATTTGGGATCGATAAAATCCCTTGTTGGTCAAGCCTTCAAAGGAGGCTAAGGTTGGAGAAGAACAGGTGGTGAAAGTTGATCTAGTTGCAGCACATGAGTAGATCGAAAAGAAGTGGAAGATGACCAACAATCCATGTGCTCACAATGCAGTTTCCATGAGGGCACTCTATTTTCAAAGGTTTTTGATCTCTCACCGCCTGAGAATCGAGTCAGGAGGAAGGAAAAGAAACAAATCCAATTCCAATTGAAGAGGAGCACACAGGAGAGGCTAAGTCAGATCCAGAGGCCCTGAATGAGGAAGACATCATTGAGATTTTTTTGCTCTCATTTGTAGGGTATGATTTAATCGATGAACCTGTGATAGAGGGGGGTATTAAAGAAATCCCTACTATCCAAAGCAGTCCTCAAGGTCAACAACTAGAGGAGGTTGACTTGTCAAACTTCATATTAGAGGAAGAGGACAAGTGTACAGATAGTCTTGGTCTTCAATCATTGGAGGAACTCTCAAGAGAGTAGCAAGCTTCAACGAGTTGCAGTGGCACGCACATTATTCCATCAAATGTTGCAAGTAATCCTATAGAGTTGTATGTTGAGAAGGAGTTCCATGTGGTTGAGGAAGGAATATGAAACAAGGATGACATCATTGCCAATATGGTCATCAAGGCAGAAGATCAGTTACTTGTAGAAGGAATGTAAAGCAAAATTTAGCATGCAAGCAACTCCCTTTTTAGGAAGGTCTATAGGATGACTTTGTTCTCGAAGTCTGAGCCCAAAGCGTTGGGTGGGAGACCATGCCCCATCAGGTACTTGGCTTCACTAGAGCTAAGGGAGAAGCCATAGCTAGTCATGCTCACTTCAAAGCATGAGGATGATTCTCAATGCACCAAAGGTCAACATCAAAGCCTCCAAGATCCAAACAATGAGCAACTTGAGGAGGTATTTTTGATTAATGTTGATACTTTGGTTAGTGGGGTGAAGAATTGCTTCTATACTAGTTTTTCACTCAAGCACATGGCCATGCTCGTTGCCAAATTAATTGCATGGCCACTTTTTGTAAAGAAGGGAATTTATTTCTTCTTGCCTATTACAGGATTTGTTTAGCTTTTCCTTGTTTTGGTTAGAATAGAGTAGGTAGGTTTTCTCTCAGATAACAAGTGCTTATGTACACTATGCATAATCCACTTGGGGTATGTATGATTTTCTCCTCTTGTATATAGTTTTTGGCTTCGTTGTTTCTCTTGCAGTGCATTTCATAAGTGGCAGTGTTAATAGAGGCAATCAAAGTTTTGGGCAATTTTCAAAGTGCATATTTTCAGCCCCAACAAATGAATTGTAGGTCTAGATTTTCCGTGTCCTTGCCTTAGTCAAGTTTTTAGTTTTAGGAGAGAGTTTACAGGTTTTATTCAAAATCCCAAAATCAACTTTCAAAGTAGGCCAAGGGGTTTTAGCCAAATGCTAAGTTCAAAGCGAGGCCAAGGGGGATAAATTTTCAAAAGGACAGACCAGTCTTCAAGGTTAGGCTTAACTTCATGCCCAATGGATACTTCAAGGCAAATAGTCATACATCTAGTAAGCAGATGTCCTTGAGAGGTCACCATTGTTATCCCAAATTTACCCCCTTGGGTTAATTTGGATAATTCATTATAAATGGACTTAGTCATTCAAATTTGAATATGTGTAGACGACCATCAAATCCAGTCCTTGGGTTTTAGGAGAGAAAGGTAGCTCAGGATGGCTCGACCGAGTCAAAACCGAGCTGTACGAGTTTGAGCCGTAGTGAAGGTCTGAGTTGTTTTTGGCAAACTCGGCAGAGAGGAAAAGTGGTGGTAAAATGCCACTTTGTTAACAAATAATGTATATACCTAGGTTGGTAAAAGCATGGATAGAGCAAGTCATTTGGGAAAAAATGCAAAGGTGTTTACAAAGATGTACGGATGTTCTTGAATGGTAGCAAGGTAGTGGCGGCTCCAACAGTAGTTTCAAATGCTACCGGCCGGTGGAATTTTTGGTACTACTAATCAATTGCACAAAGGCAATGATATAACACATTTGAGTCACAACAAAAGCATTGGTAGCAGATTATACAAATGTTACCAAATGCCGATAGCAGATTTTAAGCTACCGGTCGATAGCGGCGAAAGCATGTTACCGGTCGGTTGCATTTATGCAATCGGCCAACATCAGAGAAAATTATGTAATCGAGTCAAGTGCGCAGAACGAACCAGGCATTAATGGGAGCAATACAAGGTTGTTTAACCATTAGTTTAATGAGGTATGGTGCCCATAAGTGCCCATGTAAGAAAAGTACTAAATTATATGGCCTCTCATACCTCTTTAAAGAAATTTGTTGGTTGGTGAGGCAATTTTGAGTCTCTTCTTCTATATATCATAAAATTCACCTCATTTTGAAAGGAGACATTCTAGGGAGCTGGGGAAACCCTGGCGTATTTTCCCTCGATTCCATTTGAGCTATGAGCCTCCTCTTGGGCGTGACAATGTAAGTATGCCTTTGTGCATAAATGTAAATGGTCTATGCATATTATAGAGCAATAAAATCATGTTTTTGTGGTATTTTAACCCTTTCTCATGTTTTATTGTATCTTCTTGCCTCTCCACTATTATTGTTCCATTTTGTGCATGTATTTCTCACTTGCAGGTTTATGAGGTTATTCTTCATGTAGTAGAGATGACGACTAAGGATTTGGGTCTGTGTCACATTTGCCTAACCTCTCCCGACCCTATTTTCCTTCTGTCACATTTGCCTAACCTCTCCCAACCCTATTTTCCTTCTTCTTCCTCCCTCAATAGAATATCTTGCCCCCTTTCTTGGTGCTATCACCACCCTTAGCTTAGTATTTCCCCTTTTCACCTTTCTAACCCTCTTTCTCTCTCCTTAGTCCCTTGGAATGGTTAGTTTAGGATTAGTTAGCTGCATTTTCCCTTCTAGGAGTAGTTTAGCATTAGGATTAGGAAGAGGAAGCCGACCTTCTCTCGGAGGGTTATCTCAAGTTTGCAAGTCCCAAAACTTGAGGGATAACCCCATGTTATGCAGATTACACTGATGGCCCATGCACACACACTTGATTTATTAGGGGTGTTGTAATTTTGTGATAACAATGACTGCGGAGGAAGGTTAACGGATGGAAGATGATAAGAAGTAGTAAGCACATAAGTTGTAGAAGAAATGGTAGAAGTAGTAGAAGAAGTGAAAGGGGGTGATAAAACATATACAACAATTAAATCTTGTTCTAGATAAATAAAATTGTAACATAAGAGCATAAAAGATTCACATCTATTATATAAGAGTTTTTCTTTCAATGCAGAATTAATCCACGACAAAAGAGAAATTGCTTTTTTAAATCAATAGGCTCAAATAATAACTTGTGTATATAAGAATTAAAGCGTAAAATTTAGTCTATAATGGTTTCTTTTTGTCCTTGATGCAAAGTAGGCAAGTGTTCATATGTGACTTTAGGACCATTGTTAGAAATAAATTACCTAAGAAAAACATCTTCCATATCATAATAAGTTCTAATGGACCCATAAGGAAAATGAGTGTACCATTGAAGAGCATGATCAACAAGACTATGGAAGAATGCTTTGAGTAATAAGCGATCATTAGAATAAGAAGACATGACAGCTCGATAATGCTTAAGATGTAGATAAGGACTACCAAAGTGTCATTAAAACATGAGAAATTAGGCATGATGAAGTCCTTTGGAAAATCAATACTACGCCCTTAACCTATTGCTTGTATTAAGATATGAGTAGCCAACTTGTGGCTTACCATATCATTTTATTATGTCCTTTATACTTTCTCATGCTTAGTAGGTCAGCCTTGGTGATGGTCATAACATATGAATAGTATATATAGAGGATTGTAGGTAGTATTTGATCATCATTAGAGCATTTGAGTTTTATTGTATAGTTTGGAGGTTTCCCGTCAAAGTGGCGAAGCTATTTTAATTACATATTGAGATTATTTATCTACAATATTTTGTTCTATGGTGTTTTATTACTAACCATAATTTGAATTATACAAGTAATTTCATTACAAGTGGTATAAGAGCTGTGATCCGGGCCAAAATTAGGGCAAAAACCCTAATTTTTTGTTTCCACTATATCTTACGAACGAGTGAATCGTGATTTTGTCCAAGAGTTTTTTACTAGAGTTGTGAATCATTTCAAGTAAGATTCCCTGAAAAATTTAGAATTTTTTCTTCATTTTCCAAATGTTATTACAAATTTAGGGTTTTTCATAAAATCACTCCCTAGGCTGCAATTTGTGGAATTTTTCCAAGTTCTTTACATTTTCAAAAATCTCTCAAAAAATATTGGTATTATTTTTTTGTGTTTTTCATATTCAGCTGAATTTGTATCGAAACCCTAAACCCTAGAGTTTGACATCATGGCGGGGCCTTCCACAAGAGCCAAAAATAATATTATCACTCGGGTAAAACCCCAGATAAAGATGGGGTAGTGATTGAAGAGTTGGACTCAGAAGGGGTAAATATAAATTCCTCAACACTAGGGTTTACCTCAGTTGATCATAAGGTGAGCCAACTCGAGTATGAACTGTGAAATCTCCAATCTGAGATGGCATGTAAGGGAGACATAGACCAAATCAATCAACGATTGGATGATATCATGCAACATATAAAGGGTAAACATTATGTCCCAAATAAACCAAGGAGGATCTTTAGTTCAGAATAATGGGAAAAATAACCATGTTGGATCACTTTTCCAGCCCAATCAGAATCCAACTTATGCGCAACCACGAACATGATGCCAAAAGTGGAGATACGAAAATTTGATGGGAAGGATCCACTGAATTAGATAAATCAAATGGAGAACTTCTTTGAGTTACATAAAACCCCATCGGGACAAAAGGTGACCTTGGCATCCCTGTATCTTGAACCAAACCAATTCGTCTGGTATCGATGGTTATGTGCTCAGAGGCAGAAGAGTGGTCTCAATGTCACTTGGAAATTTTTTATCGAGGAGTTGCAATTGCACTATAGTTCCAGTGTTTCAGATAACTACTTTAGTCAATTGGCAAAGTTAAGAAAAATAGGATCAGTCAAAGATTATGTGCATCAATTCTAGAACCTATCCTTAAGGGTGGAGAATATTACAGAAGAGAACCTGAATGACCTATTTCTTATGGGTTTTAAGGACCACATTAAGCTTGAGGTATGTATGTTTAATCCACTCAAGCTTTCTAATTCTATTAACATGGCACATAGAGCAGAGGAAAAATATCTTTGCAGTAGGAGATAGCCTTTCACTAACACCAGAGACTGTAGTACCCCTTCCCCATCACTCACTCGACCAATTAGATCGAATCCTCAACAAATGGAAGAAAAAAGAGAAAAAGGATTATGTTTTAACTATGACAACAAATATGGACGGGACACAAATGTGCTGAGAAGAAGTTGTTCTATATTGAAGGAGGAAATGAGGATGAAGATGAAGCTGAAATTATAGGAGAAGTTGAGGAACCAGTAGAAGATGAAGTAGAGGATCACCAACCTACAATTTCTTGCCATGTGTTATCAAGTATTAGTACTCCTCAAACACTCAAGGTTATTGGCTATCTCAAAAATAGAAGGTGATGGTGTTGATTGACTCAGGGAGTACTCATAACTTCATAAATAGTAAGTTAGTTACCCGCCTTAATTGTTTTATTTACCCAACTCTAGAAATGCAAGTTATGATTGTGGATGGTGGGACAATCAATTACATAGGAAAGTGTCATAGTATCAAGCTCTCCATGGGAGACTACATGTTAGACTCACCTATGGTTGTTATTTCTATGGAAGGGGAATATATTTTTTTGGGTGTCCAATGGCTCACAACCTTGGGTACTATAGAGATGAATTTCCAAGAATTGTTCATGTGATTTCATTCAGAAGGAAGGACAATACAATTGAAAGGGATGGTAGCTAAGTCTCCACAAATTATTAGCTCTCATCAAATGTAGAAGGTTCTCAGAAAAGGAGTAGATGGATTTGTAGCAAAGTTATTTTCCATAGAGGTACAAAATACAAAGTCTTCAATGTCACCCGATCTTCATAAGATTGTTGATTCTTATCGTCTATTTTTTATGCAATTCCAAAGGGAATACCACCAGTTAGGGATCATGATCATGCCATTTGGTTAATTCCATGGATCCAACCACCTAACATTAGACCATACAGATACCCATATTCCCAAAAAAGTGAGATTGAGAAAATGGTGAAGGAAATGTATAAGGCAAGTATCATCAGGCATAGCCAGAGCACATATTCTTTTCCATTGGTCATGGTACGTAATAAGGATGAAACATGGAGGATGTGTCCAGATTACCAAGAACTCAACAAGTACACTATCAAAGATAAGTTTCCTATTCTAGTAATTGATGATTTACTTGATGAATTTCATGGTGCTATTTATTTCACAAAATTAGGTCTTCATTCAGGGTACCATCAAATTAGAATAAGAGAGGAAGATGTTCATAAAATGGCTTTCAATAATCATGAGGGCCATTATGAGTTCATGGTAATGCCCTTTGGTCTTACAAATGCTCCCTCAATATTTCAAAGCTTGATCAACACTATTTTTGGGCCATTCCTAAGGAAATTTGTATTAGTTTTCTTTGATGACATATTAATTTACAATAAGACATGGGAAGAACACTTGCAACATGTAGATAAAGTGTTGGAATTTTTCAAGAAACATAAGCTTTATGCAAATCCATCAAAATGTTATTTTGGTGTATAAGAGTTAGAGTACTTGGGTCACATTATATCCCATGAAAGGGTCAAAGTTGATCCTCATAAGATCAAAGCTATGGTGGAATGGCCAAGGCCCAAAACTCTAAAAAATCTTTGAGGGTTCCTTGGACTAACAGGGTACTACAGAATATTTGTGAGGGGATATGGTAGAATCGCAGCTCCACTCACTGCATTGCTAAAGAAGGACACCTTCCATTAGACAGATATAACCACTAAATCCTTTGAGTAGTTGAAGGAAGCCATGTGCACCACCCCAGTTTTGGCTACTCCCGACTTCTCAAAAACATTCATTGTTGAGTGTGACGCTTCAGGATCAGGATTGGGAGCAGTTCTAATGCAAGAAGGAAGACCAATTGCATTTGAGATTTGCCAATTCAAAGGAAAATATCTACTCAAACCTGTCTATGAGAAAGAAATGATGGTTATTCTTCATGCAGTCAAGCAATGGAGGCCCTATCTAATGGGTAGACATTTCAAGGTGAAAATTGATCATGATAGTCTCAAATAATTTTTAGAGCAAAGGTTATCATCTGAGGAAAAAAAAAAGTGGGTAATAAAAATGTTAGGTTATGATTTTGAAATCATATACAAAAATGGTAAAGAAAATGTAGTAGTCGATGTGTTTTCTAGAAGGGATACATCTGCAGACGCATTACTATGTGTAATGTCCATGTTGAAGTCGATTGAGTAGATGGTGCAAGATTGGAATGGGAGTAGGACAAGGATACACAATATCTAATACAGAATATCAAGAAAGGCTCTATAACATCTAATAAATTTGAGTAGAAAGCTAATACCCTATGGTACAAGGACATGTTATACTTGTGCAAAGATTATGAGTTGAAGCATAAGATTCTTGTAGAGCTACATGCATCGCCTATTGGAGGACACTGGGTTTTTGAAGACATATCATAGAATAAAAAGAGAATTCTTTTGGGAAGGACTCAAGGGTGATGTACAAAAGTTTGTATCAGAGTGTTTGGTGTGCCAATAGAACAAAGGTGAAACCATTAAGACACCAGGTCTATTGCAACCATTACCAATTCCTAGCCAGAGATGGGAGGAGGTCTCCATGGATTTCATCATAGGATTGCCTTGTTCAGAGGGTAAGAATGTTATTTTGGTGGTTGTGGATAGGCTCACAAAATATGCCCATTTTTTGCCCCTGTCACACCCATTTTCAGCTAGTACAGTCGCAACTATTTTTTTGGAGACAATTCAAAAGCTACATGGAACCCCAAAGATAATTGTAAGTGATCATGATCCTATTTTCACAAGTAATTTTTGGACAAAATTATTTGCATGTTTGGGTACTCAGCTAGCTCATAGTTCATCTTACCATCCTCAAACTGATGGGCAAATGGAAGTGGTTAACAAATGCTTAAAGGGGTATCTACGTTGTTTTGTATCAGATAAGCAGGAACGTTGGGTTAAATGGCTACCACTTGCAGAATGGTGGTATAACACATCTTTTCATACCTCTTCTCAAATGACCCCATTTTTAGCATTATATGGTTACCATCCACCATCTATCACTTCTTCCTTGAGGGTGAAAACTAAGGTCAGAGATGTTGAGGAACACATTCAACATCAACAACAGGTTTTGGCTAGTTTGAAGGAGAATTTGGCATTGGCACAAAACAGGATGAAACAACAAGCAAATCAACACTGTAGTGAAAGACATTTTGAAATTGGTGACTGGGTTTTTGTGCATCTACAACCTTACAAGATGTCCCTGAAGCAACAAAAAAGGACAACAAAATTGCTCTAAATATTATGGTCCTTATCAGGTTCTATAGAAAATTGGAAGTGTTGCTTATAAACTAGAGTTGCCTCAATCTTCACGCATACACCTAGTATTCCATGTTTCCTTCCTGAAGAAGGTTATTAGACAGAAATTTACAGCCCAGATAGAGCTACAGAACTTGATGAGGAAGGAAGAATCATTTTGGAGATAGAGAAGATTTTACAAACATGTACTAAGAGGTGAGAACCGAGATACATTAAGGAATATCGATCAAGTGGAAGAATCGAGCATAGAGAATGCGACTGGGAGGATGAAGGTTTTCTACAACAACATCCATGATTATTCAACGTTGAGGAAAAAATTAGTTTGAAGGGGAAGGGCATGTTACGTACTTAACCTATTGCTTGTATTAGGATATGAGTAGTTGACTTGTGGCTTACCATATCATTTTATTATGTCATTTATACTTTCTCATGCTTAGTAGGTGACCTTGGTGATGGCCATAACATAGGAATAGTATATATAAGGGATTTTAGGTAGTATTTTATCATCATTTGAGCATTTGAATCTTATTGTATGGTTTGGAGGTTGCCCCCTTAAAGTGAAGAAGCTATTTTAAATGCATATTGAGATTATTTATCTACAATATTGGGTTCTATGGTGTTTTATTGTTGCCCATAATTTGAATTATACAAGTAATTTCATTACAATGCAGAATTGTGAATATTTTTAGGAATGGGATTGCCATGCAAAGAATTATTGTCAATGGAATCATAACAGGCTTTACTTTCAAGAGTAAAAGTATGAACTTGAGATTGCAACATGCCAATAACATGCATGAGGGATATAATATCATGTGAAGGAATGGTAGGTGAAGTAAGAGGTATATTGAGAGGTTGGATCTTTCCATTGTGAGTGATCATGGGAATGTGAGAGAAGAAGGATCGAGATGTGGAAGGAGGAGAAGAACATGAAGGCTCTATGGGTATGCTAGATGGAGATTCAGAAGAAATAATAAGAGGTGTACTAGTGGGAATAGTGGAATCAACATGAATAACATTTGTAGAAGAAGAAGAAAGAGGTGGAAGAGGAGGAGAGGAACATTGAATATCAATGGAAATGCTAGAAGTAGAATCTAGAAGATGTGATAAGAGGTGTACTAATAGTAGGAGTAGAATCATCATGTGCAAAAATTTTAGAAGTAGAAGAAAGAGGTGTGAGAAGAGGAGAGGAACATGGAATATCTATAGGAATGCTAGAAGTAGAATCAGAAGATATGATAAGAGGTGTAGAATCATCATGAGTAACAACTTCAGAGAGAGAAGAAAGAGGAGTAGTAAATTCACATTCAATAGTCATAAGAGAAGTAGCATCATTACTAACATGTTCATGATCAAAAGCATAGTCTACATCACTATCAGACATATCTTCACAAGCAAGTAGTTCATCAAGACTATCATCAACATAAAAAGAAGTGGTAGGAGAAATAATATCAGATCTATCATTGCATTCATTAGAAACACTTGTAGAAGTAGGAAGAGTAGGAGATACAACTTTACATTCATCTTGACTACTAGTAGAAATAACATCATGCATATGTACATTTTCAACATTATAAGTAGAAGTATTTGCACCCATAGTATCACAACCAAGAACATAATCAATCATAGAATTTATAGTAATACTATCATTTTTTATAGGAGTGGAAGAAGGTGCAACAACATGGGTGACAATGGGAGAGCAAGGAAAACATTGAGTAAAGTTTTGATCAGGAGAGACTATGCAAATGCTAGAGTTGTGGAAGTTAGAAAGATGGGATTTTGGAAATCAAGAAGTGGTTGGGAGAAGTAAGCATCACATTGAGGGTTTTGGTAAAGGTCACATAATTCATCTTGCACAACAACATCATCAAGGATAGGGTTCAAGCATGTATCATCCATATGGTGCTGAGGAGATGGGGACCTCTTTAGAGCCATGAGGGTTTTGGGGATCCTAGGGCAAGAAGTTCAAGAAAAGTGGGTTCACCAAATGATTTAATAAAATTTGAATTAAATATAATTCGAGTAACATATATGATAAAATACAATAGATATACAAATATTTAGCACTCAAGCAATGCAATACTATGAGCAAAAGGAAGAGAGAGATGACTTAGCTGGATCGTGTGTAACCTAGGACTGATATGGGTGATGTAAAGTACTAAATTGGGATAGAATCGTGTCACAATCATCCTCTGTAAAATATAGGTTTTGAGGATAATTTTAGACATGGGTGTTTGGTCTTTGGATAAGGGCGCTCGGGCGGTGGTGACTATTCTGGGTTCCAAAGAACTACATAGAAGGTCGAGAATCTACATTTTCCCAAGTCATTAGGGTTTCTCTATCGCTTCTTATTGATCACCTGATATTCACACTTGGATCATTGATGTACCTGTAACCTATAACAAAAACCCTAACTTCCTACATAAGCTCACAAAACACATCAAATTAGAATGAAAATATAATATGTGAAGTCGAACTAACCTCGGTGCTCACCCAATGAGTGAATTTATGATCAAGGGTTGCATTACATTCTAGACTCCATGTAGTTTTTTGTGCCTATGTGTGTAATTGTGTCTTTAGGTTGCCCTTGCATCATCCCATGACACCAAGATAGCGGGTTATGGCTAGATAAGATGCAAATGTGTGATATGGAATTGAGCACTTCCCCTTCCTATGTAGTGTATGTAGCCCAAAAATGTAGTCCCTTACAATGGTAGTGATAGTATGTAGATGAGATTGCCCCTTAGAATTGTCATCTAGAATAATAGAGTGTATGTTGTGTATATATATGGATCTCTTATTTAAATTTTGACACTAGTAACCCAAAAGGTTGATTATGAGCTCGGGATAGGGATAAGAAAACTAGAAAGGCTGGCCACAAATTTCAAAAAAGTAAAAAAGAACAAAGAGGACAGAGCACCCAAAATGGATGGGAGTGCTAGAGTGGTCGCTAGTGTCCTGAGATAAATGACGATAGATGTGAAAAGATAAATGACATGGATCACGTGACTGACCATAACTGGGTACAAAAATGACAAATGTGTGTGTGTGAGAGAGAGACAATATAAACAATCAAAACAAGTGGATGGATAAAGGATTGTGTCACCAATGAATACTTTTCTTACTTAAGATCCATGCATATAACAACATACTTGACGACATAGTAAAATAGTAGTATGTGCATGATTTTGTGTCTATAGAGGATGCAAAAATGTCAAATGAGGGCATATTACAAACACTACCCAGAGTGTATTTCATAGCGTGAAGATTTGACATGAAGACAGAGTATTTAGGACCTAACTTAGAAAGAATCGACAAGATTAATCGAATATTTCTTCCCACTTTACATTCCTTTAACAAGTAATTTAATGTGGACGAACTTCGAGAAGAATGCATGTAGGTTGTCAAAGTCACTAGGATTTAATCATAGAAGTTCATTTTTCCAACTCATGCACTCTCATATCATCTTGTGTTCCAAACATATCATTTAATGTTTTCCATGTAGAATTGGGTGTTTCAAATGACTCAATGTGGAAGAACAAGTCAGGAGAAATAGATATACAAAGAAGACCTAAGGTTTCGTCACTTCAGTTCAGCCACTTAGATTTTTTGGGCTCATCATTAGATTTAGTCTCAGTTCCCATGGTGATGCAAAATAACCCTTTACCCCTTAGTTTCATTACCATTTTTGATCTCCATTCAAAGAAGTTGAATGACGTAAGCAAAGGAATTGAAAGTGCATCCATAGAAAAAAGAGAGAAAGAAGGAATGTAGAAAAGAAAAACAAGCAACACAACCACCCAGGACAATATTATAACCCCCAATTTTGAAACTTTGTAGTTTAGTGCATTGAATACAATCTGGTGCGGATGTGCATCGTGAATTAGTTGGTCAATCACCTTGATTTCAGTGTAATAACGCACAAGAGAGGAGACCACAATAAAGTTTTATTAAACACAACAAAGTGACATTGTAAATGTGCACAACGAGCTAAAAATAAGAAAAGGGGTGAAAGCAAGTCCTATTGTAAGAAAAATGTCTCACGCCACATCGTAACCCCCTTGCTGAAAAATTGTGGCGGACATACTCATTAGTCCACTAGCAGTAATAAGGG
Organism: Taxus wallichiana var. yunnanensis; assembly: GCA_018340775.1. Classification (NCBI taxonomy): domain Eukaryota; kingdom Viridiplantae; phylum Streptophyta; class Pinopsida; order Cupressales; family Taxaceae; genus Taxus; species Taxus wallichiana. Next base: position 294,026,500 of record CM031235.1, on the reverse strand, counting down.
AAATTATAATCTAAAAAATGGGCTCAAAACGTGTCCCGAGGACCTCCGACATGCCAAAAAGGATCCCGAGAAGGCAAAAAAATGCTATAAGGTGTGCTATATATTTTAACAACAAATTAGTAGAAAAATTTCCGAGTAATGCTTAAAATCATACTTTTACAAAATGTCAATAAGTCTAATTTAAAAGCTTAAAAGGAAAAGCAGAGGACGATTAAAAATGTTAATTTAACGAAATAAATTACTACTAATTAATATTAAGAGCTTAATTACAGAAATAGATGCCTAATTAATTAAAAGACTCTGAAAAATTAATTAAATTAACCTTTAAGAGATATTTGAATAACCTTACCTTAAGAAATAGATAAGATCCTAAAACTAAAGTCTAAGATCTAACAAATTAACAACCTTTTAATTAAACACCTATCACTAATAAACCGACCACCTTTTAATCATTAAACCCACCTAATAATAATAAGAAAACTTGGTCATTTTATTAAACCCCCTTTAGATATTAAGTTCGACCCACTTATAAATGAAACCCTAGCGTTTAAATAAAATCACCCACCCTTATTAAAAATGACCCACTATTTATTAAATCCACCACAATTTGAAAGGGCTCAAGTTTTAAATGAGAGGGAGAGGATAATGTTAAAATAAAGAAAAGTAAAAGTAGAAAGAAGAGCGTGGTCAAAGAGGAGGACACATGGCTCGAGGAGCCAACAGAGATAAGGATGCAAGCTCGCAAGACATGAAGCGGGCTAAACGAGAGTGGCGGAGTGATTTGGCCAAGATTTGGAGTGAGGGAGAACAAGGGAATAAGAGAAACAGTTCGGAGAACGTAACGACATGGTTTGGATGTAGCTCAACGCAGAAACAAGGGTGAAACCTCAACGCATGGGCAAGGCAAGAGCGGGGCATAGATATAGGGTTTGATGCGGGGCAAGGTTGAAACAAATGGTGAGTAGGGTCTATAGAAAATGAATGCATAAAGACAACTCACTGCCAAGCAAAAACATGCACAGGCTAATGAACCCAACTTGCAGAGAGGAAAACTTGCCAAAACATGCACTCATGGCATGAAAAAAATGGCTCACATAATGAGCAAAGGCAATGTAACTTGGCCAAACTCAAAGCAAATCAAGGGCTTGACTCGCAACAAACAAGAATGTAAAAACAATGAAACATGACAATACAAAAGCATTTAGCTCAATGTAAACATGGGTGGAAAATGCACCGATGTAATGTAAAACTAGTGCAAAAAAATAAGGCATACAATGCAATAAACCAAAAAGCAAAGGAATAATGCAACTCGACCCCAATAAAAGTAGCTCACCAGGGATCTCGTGCAAAGCTAGTAGGAGGAAAAACACAATAGGGTGTTAAAGAAACCATATATATATATATATATATACAAACCAGCAGGAGAAAAAAGAAAACAGCCCAAATAACATAATTTCAAAAAAAATCACTTATAATTAAAAAGTATCGATTAAAACCCGAAATGCAAAACCAACCTTTCAATTTAGTGGTTCTTCCAAATTTGGCTACAAATTTCTTTAGCTAGATATGGTTGTGAAACACTTGAAACTTACACATGTAAAATGAGAAAACCAAAGACAAACTTCAAGAAATTAGATCATTAAACATGTTAACAAGATTCCAAAAGATAATCAAAAAATTACACGAGAAGCACGAAAACCAAAAATGAAGTAATCAACAACCAGATTCAAATGAGTGCATGTTTACCAAACATCCACACGATACCATATTTGTTTGTTCTGCGAGGATCAATCTACGAGAACTTTGTGCACATTAAAAGGGTTACACTTCCAATGGTGATAAGAACGCTTCACGTAATCAAAAAGAGAACGAATCACAAGGAAAATCAAGTACAAAAAGACACTAGTGTGTCTGACATGCTCATAGATAAAAAATAAGAGGTACATATAGGAGTGTTGTGTAACTCATGTGCATGACATGTGTACACAACCCTAACTAACCCTATTGACCTATTCTCACTAAGTGAGATGACTAACCACATGAGGTGGACAAGACGCCAAGTGACGACGAGACAAGTCATATACACAATTAAGTTTTGATTGACATAAATTTATAATGAGGGAAGACATAGGTTGGTTGGTCGATTATTCTTTAGGAGAAATTTTTTTGGTGAGACCCAAGTGTTTGAGGAGGATTGGTTTGTTGATGGGATTTACTAGAGATGAAATTTGGAAATGAGAACTATAACGAGTTCCCTAATGTCGGGAAATGACAAATAATTGGATATCTAGTCATGGATGACAATGTTTGATTTGAATACCTTGACCTAGATTGGTTGATTAGACTACTTTATATTTAAGGAAGTTCTAGGTTAATTATAGAAACATAATGGCTGCAAAATAGACATTTTGTGTAGAATTGGATGCTTATGTGAGTTTCTAAGGGAATCTAAGGAAAAAGACAACATAATTAATGCAAAATGGAGATTTTCCAAGTTTAATATGTTTAATGAGTATTACCAAGGAAATCTAAGAAATTTCAAAGAACGTAACGACTACAAACGAACGTTTCCCAAAATTTAGATATGATAAAATGTTAAAGATTTGAGATTCATTTGTAGGTTATAGAAAGAATGGAATTTTTGCATACACTATGTAAGGAGGATTAATACCTACATTTCGATTCTAGTACTGGAACCATCATCGGGGTGAAGTTATTACTTGAGAGCATATATGGAAATTGAACTATTACAAATAATGAAATTACCAAGAGACGTATTGTTCTAAAAAAGATGTGAAGGAAAAAGTAACAAGAAATGGAGATAAGACAAAGTAAATTAAAAATAAAAATAAATAAAATAAAAATGATAATAAGGATAAGGGGGACAAACCACAAAAAGGAAAGTGAACATAAATGATAAATTAAGAGGAAAGGGGGAAGAAAGATAACACAAAAGGTAAAATAAAGGACAAACATTGAAAGACAGAAACAAAAAGAAAGGAAAAACACAATAATTCATCAAACGCAAGATGAGGAGGGAGGGAATGCTAATTTATGTAGCATGGGTTTCCATGATTGACTTAGTTTCCACCCGTCATCACGATTTAGGTTGTTAGGATGTTTTTCAATCTCGACGGCTTCACATAATTTTCTATTTGCGTAGTGTGATTCAATTGCTATTAATTTTACATTATCGATGTAAATGGTGTGTTTTGTGATGTCTTCGTGATCTGCCAAAGCCGATTTTCCAACCCGGGTATACTCTAAGTCTTTACAATGTTCATGTAGTCTAGTTTTAGTGACCTTCATGTTTCCTTGATGTATGTTTTACCACAAGCACATGCGGTATGGAGTAGACCCCTTTTCTTAAGTTTGGACAAATTGGGTCTTTAGGGTTTTTTAATTTGTTTCTAATGGTTTTTATAGGTCTAAAACAAGTTTTTATACCCTTTTTCTTAATATCTTAGCAATCCTATCAGTAGTCCTAGAAATGTAAGGTAGGAAAGCTTTATTGTTGCCACTATTGCAAGAATTAGAGGACCAAGTAAACCTTGATAGGCACTCCTTAGCATTTTTGGTGGCGGCTCTAATTTTCCACTTTTTGTATCCATTCCTAGTGAGAACATTGCTTAGGTGTTTTTTCTTCAAAGGGCGAGTGATTTATGTTTGAAATTGTAAGAGTTTCTAAGGAAAAATTAAAAAAATGGCAAAGAAAACAGATGTGAATGGTTGCTTTCCTAAATTTAGATGTCTAAGTTTTTCTAAGGAAAATTACAAAATTTTGGCAATATAACAACTCGCAAATGGTTTTTTTCCAAGATTTGAATGTCTCGCATTTGTCTAATGCACCTAGGAAAAATCTGACAACATAACAATGCAATTTTAACGCTCAAGCAACTTTGGAAAACAAGTTTCAAATGTGAGTGTCAAAATGGTTGCTGAAATTTTGGTAGAGTTCCAGGTTGTTCTCTTTAATAAATGAAGCCAAAATTGTGAGAGAAGTATGATTTGTGATGAAAGATACATGACACAACTCAAACAAAGTTTCACCTTGTTTTATCAATAAAACAAGGTTTTAACACATACAAAGTTTTACTTCAGTAAAGTTTTAATGTATATAAACAAGTTTTAATTTTGGCAGAGTAATACATTTTGTTATTTTGATATCTGAAGTCAAAAATATGGACTAAGCCTGCAACTTTAGCAAAAACACGTTTGGTTCAGCTTGGTAAAAACATCACCCTCTTCTCTTTCCAGAATTAAGTCCTTAGCTTAGACAAAGTATCGCCTCATGGGTTTTTGATAAGTCAAAATTTTGATCTAGAAAAACACCTTCGGTCTAACTTGGCCGAAGCATCGCCTTCTTCTCTTGCTAGAATTAGGTCCCTAGCTTTGATCAAAGTCTTGTTGCGTGATTTTTTTAAATAAAGGATTTTTTACTAGGTACCACTTTTTGGTTTAAGTTGTTTACACACACAATTTTGGGAGAAAACAATCAATTACAACCTATTCCCTAATATTTTTCCAACTAACTAAGATGCTTTTTTTTATTAAGGTGTCCTCAATATACCTTTTAGCACGTGAGCCACAAGTCCATGAAATTAGGAAAGGATATATAAGACATGGTTTAAAGGGTCAAATCCCCCTCCCCTTCACTCTAGTTATTTCAAAGTGGAGTTTGATAAAAAAATTGATAGTTGCTTCTCGTGAGATACATTATAAGGCTTGGCTATTAGAGGAAAGCGCACCGAATTCATAGGAACCATGTAAAAATGAACCCCTACTTAGCCAAAAATGAATGATCTTGTCATGAATTGATATAACCCACTGACACATGGGATTTGTCAAAATTATTAGGTATTGACGTCATAAACACCTAACGATACTAAATAGAAAAAGTGCCAAAACCATTTCTTATTTCCAAGATTGCTTTTCAAAGTGCATGGAAATATCATACACAATTAGGATGAGGTACAATCAAGAAGCAAAAGATGTTGAAGGGAAATAAACACCCTTGAAAGATGGTTAAGACAATGATGAATCTGATATATAATGTTTTGCAAGCAACCTAGATGTGTTAAGTGGCATATTAATCCAATATCTCTAACCAAACAACCTACATGTTTATGTAGACACAAAATCACGCACTTTGGGTAATTATCTAGTCATGATTAAATACTACTATTCATATGATTCCTAAGTAAGAACGGTACTAATTAACCCATGTCTTTGGCCACCTTTCTTTCCTTTTTGTCACTTTCTAGGTCTTACACCTTGCTTGCTCAGTTTTCCTTCTCATTCTTTGGCATTTGTCATCCACGGAAACCGGTGCTCGAGACCCGGGATGCTAGCTCCGACACCCTCATCCAATCTGGGTGCTCTTATCCTCTTTGTACTTTACTCACACTTTTTAGGTCCTTTCTAGTCATTTAAGCATCTTATCTTTTTAGTAGTTGGCCTTTTCGGGGTTAATTAAGAAATTTAAGCAAGGGAGTCATATAGATATAAAGTAATGTGCTCATAATAAAGGACCAAGCACTATGCATCTCCTATCAACACCTAAAGTTACATCCATCAAAGGTATCTAAGAGCTCCATTGCATCTATTTAGTTTCATCACAAGGGACACAAGGGTTGGTTTTCTGCATCACACTTCATAGGAGGGAAGTTTATTGTATTCCATGCACACATTTATTACATTCTAAATCTAGCTACTTGCTCACTACCCACATATGACATGCACACAAAGCAACCTAGGGCAGGATTCCGCACACACACAGAACTACATTTGGTTTGAGATGTAGTGCAACGCTCAGTTGTAAGTCCACCATTGTGGTGATCGAGGACAGTTTGACCCCTCATTTTGCATCTTATGTTTTTAGGATTTGACCTCTATTTGAGGGTTTTGTAGGTCTATACTTTTTTGTAGGTTTATTGCGACTCTAACAATTATTGTATGAATTTGTACCGACAAAAGAAGAACATCAATGAACATCTGCAACCCCGAGAGTTCAGGTTTTTTAGCATTTCCACATACCCAGGCACCAAGAATTAGTACTTGAGCACCAATAGGCACCCTTGTCCCTCTCCAAGTGTCCATGTCTAGTCCATTCCTCCATATCTACATTTTTCTAGGTCTCTATGTGACACTTCGCCTTTTTGTTCACCGGTTAGCACTTCAAAGACATATTTCGGATTTAATTGTGAATCAACTAAGTACCTTTTTCTCCTCCTTGCACTTAGGGTTTTATAATTTATTGCTTAGCTTGCTTTGGTATATTTCTATATTTCATTATTGCATTCATTTCTTGCTACCATAACATAAAATTAGGCATTTATATTTCATATTTAGCTTAATCATTTTTGGTGAACCCGACCTTCGAAACCACCTTCCACTTAGAGCTCTTCTCCTCTTATTAATATGGCTTAATCTTCTAAAGAATTTATTGAAGCCCATCTTAAATCCCTTAATGATCATATCGTTGAGCATCCCCAAGATCTAGACTTGTTTTTATATGTTGCTCATGAGGAAGCTATGAACCTCATGGAGCTTAATGCTTTGACCACTATTCCCACTATTGTTTTTACTCAACCACTCGCTTCCACTCTCTACCCTTTTCCACTTGGCCCCATTTTTGTCCCTACTCCTAATAATCACTATACACTACCTTTTTTCTCATACGTGGTAAAATTCTTCGCTGGCACCCAAGATTTAGCCTCCTTTATCAAGACCTTCAAGTGTAAATTCATCAATTACGACAAGCTTCTTCTCATGTGTCTCCATCTTTGGATTCCACTCTATTATTACATACTCCATTCACACCAGCCATATCCTCTTACTCCCTTCCACCTAACTTTTTCACCCCTAAGCTTCCCATTTTCAATGGGCATGGTGACCCACAAGAGCATCTTTGAGCATTCCATGTGGCTTGTCTATATTTTGTGGATGATCACATTCTCCTAGCTAAGCTCTTTCCTCATAGTCTTCATGATTATGCGATGTGTTGGTTCTATGACCTACCTATTCACTTGGTAACCTCTTTCACGCATCTAGCCGATGCTTTTCTCACTCACTTCTCTATCAATATCGGCTCTAAGATTTCATATGTGCAACTTGCATAACTTAAACAAGGGGCTAATGAACATCTAATGACTATGTCTTACGATACAAAAACAACCTAGCTAAGATGTCTAATTTGCTTGCGGACTCTGAGCTTCAAGACTTATTCATTCAAAGTTTATTACCACCTCTTCAGGAGAGTGTTCTATTTGAAACATCTCCCTCATTTGATCAATTATGTCACACTCTCAAGCTACACAAGACTAAACTCTTATCTATAGGCAAGCTTAAGTATCAAGAGTAAACATCATCTTGTACACATTTTCAAAGTAAGTCAACATTTAAACCATCAACCACCAAACCAATTGACACAAAAATCACTATCAACACAATATCCACCACTAGAGAGCTTCAATCACAACCACCTCGGTGTACATACACAAAGTTAACTATCCTTCCACATATTTTACTTCCATAACTTATCGAAAGTAATCTCATCACACTTCCCCTTCGCTTCAATTAGATCCATCTCATCCAAAAGATCATAATTATGGTGGAAAATTCCATTGTGACTATCATCAATGCACAGGGCAATCTACAGATTGTTGTTTCAAACTTTAAAATCTCATTCAAGATTTGATCGAAAATAATAAAATTGAGCTTCCAAAACCTACACCTTCTGCACTTGTTAATGTCAATCATAAGCTCGAGATCTTTAACAACCCACTTTCAAAATACGACAAGAGACCATATGATTCTTCACTAATCATAAATATCATGTAGTGCCTCCTCCTACCTCAGGGGCTCGTGATTTCTTATTTGGTAATACAGAGTTGTCTCCTCTAATCATTTCTTTCTTTGATCATGATTATCATGTGGCATTCTCTTTTAATCACTTACACATTAGTGCCTCTATCAGATCTATCCCTATCAATAACACTAAGGTTGATCTATTATGGCCCATTAGCACATGTTCTATTCCACTTCTTCTGTTGTTATTGGTTATCTGCTTTCACAAATTTTATACCCAATGAAAAATTCCTATGGCGTTGTTAAGCTTCATGTTATAGTCGGTCCTTTTATTATGCTAGTACCCTTCCTTGTGGGACAAGAAATCAATGGATGTGACATGCTCTTAGGCCTCAATTGGATCTGCAAGTATACATCTATCATCTCCATGAATCATCTATGTCTAAGCTTCATTCACAATAATCAAGTCATTTCTATCAATGGTGTGCCTCCATCTACTCCATGGTCACCATCTTGTCTCACAGTTTCCATTACATCACCGAGTCCCTCTAATATGTCACAACCTCTACCACCTAAAGCGTAATTTTCTCCTAGCTCACATGCTCACACACAACCCGTGTGGTCTCATCACTCTACTAGTCCAGTACATCAGTCTAAATCCTCGCTAGTTTAGCTCCTACTGTAGACACTAAAATTAGGTCACACTCCCCTTTGGTCCCTCGACGAATAAATACCCTTCATCACATTCACCTAGCCATGGCCCCTTTCAACTCACTAATATTAATTTAATAAATTTAATTAAATTAATTCATTATCCTCACCATATTTATTATTTAAATAATACCCACACATACAGTTCACTTAGACACCTCATCAAGCCAACTCAACCTAAGACCTATTCTTAGTAAGTTGCCATAACTAACTAAGACTTGCCCGAACCCTAAAAATCAATGCCTACATTCCCTCTAACCACATTCCCACATGCTTACAAGAGGCTCTTAGTCTAATTCACGGGTTAACGACACGAGATCTGAGGAAATCAAGAGGATCTCCCTAGTTTAGTAAACCTAGGAAATCCCGCCTTAATCGACGTCGGTTACCCCTAACCGTCGCCGGTTAAGCAAGAACCGTTGTCGGTTACCCTTTAACCCCAAAACAACCTTATTCTCGAGTTTGGAAGTTGAGAAAAATAAGGTTGGCAAAAGGTCAGTGAGCATTAACACATCTCGGAGAGATAACACATCTTCAGAGAGCAGATTCCAAAGAGAACACACATGCAAGGAAAGAAATCGAGCACCTTCTCTTACATGACCATCCTAAATACCATGATATGATCTAACCAAGCAAAGAGGAATGTACATGCAACCCATGCGAAGCTTTCTTTCGGATGGTGATCACTTGCAGCCTTCAAACCTCTCATTAGCACCTCCATCCATCACTCACAGATATCCAGGACCAGAATCCCAGTAAGTATAACGTCATACTTCTCTGGTTTATTTCATTTCATCATTATTTTATCATCTATTGTTTACCTACCCACCTATTGACCTTCTCCAACACTTCCACCTCCATATACCCATTAAAATCTCGCTAAATCCTACCCATGTCACCTAATACCGCATCTCGACTAACAAAATCCTTTATGTAATCACAAAGGAGACCCACACTTGTTCATGGCATTCCCAATTTCTACAAGATGGCAATGGTTACACCTAACCGCCGTCAGTCACCCTTAACTTATCGGTCTGTATTTGCCCATACACCCGTAACAAAGACCTACCCACCTAAGATCACCTCATTCGCATCCACTTGTGATTTACCTAAGACCTCTGTCGGACCTATAGAGACCCTGGAACTACCACTTGACCTTCGGATCCTATTTTGACCTAGCCTGTTAGATTAGATCTATTTCTTATTGTGTTTTAAGTGAGATACCTAAATCATTTCGAACTACAATAGGATTAACTTTTTTACAACATTAAATTGTTTAAAACAATGGATCTGATGACCATCATCTATGAAGTATCACACTTCTCGGATCTAGCATACGCTAGCGAGTTCACTTCGCATATATTGTTTAATTCCTTACAGTCGTCTTGCTTTTCATTACATGTAGTTCCTCGTAGCCAAAAGGAAGCTCTCACAATCATTTGTGGATTCGGAAGTCATACGTGCGCAAAAATCCATCAACTAGCATTTGAACATGTATTCCTCCTACGCCGATACCCTATTTGTTTCGTCAATACTTCAAAGAAATGATCTAGAAACAGTGAAACACCTACATCTAGATGCAAGTCACCACCTCATTTTATTCCACGTCAGTGTCCATCACCACCACGTTCTACTTCACATAGGTCTCCATCACCTACACATTTTGTTACACCAAGATGCCCACAATATACTCATCAGTCACATACATATAGAATTCACTCACCTACACAACATCTATCTCATATACCACCACTCTTAGAGCATAGTCACACACCTTCATCTCCACCAACATCAGGTGGAGGGTCTCCATCTTTCACCTTTATCGGATAGTGTACCCACCATCGCATGCTTGGGGGGCATCACGCGTATTCTCTCCCCATCTAGCATATACACAAGTCTTATACTCTCTTCACATAACACATAGATCTTTACAACATATACATCTGTATCGTCATTACCCTATGATGCACTTTTGTGCTATGGTTCACATTTGACTGTTGAGGGCATCCTATACACATGAACCTTGAACACTTCACACTATACATACCACACATTCTTACACACTTGACCATATTACACATTTTACACTGACACCTTCACCACACATATCTCTAGCGTTGTTTAGTCACACTACATTACACATCTCACACATCGCGGACACCTTCTCTCACAACGTCTACTATACACTTTACATCTCATTCATTACACACATTCACACTATATCTCTCTCACATCTACTTCTACACGGTATGGTCATTACCCGACGATGCACTCTAGTCTAATGGTTCATTCTTGAATGCTAAGGGTCCAAATCAAAAGTGAACCTCACCCTATCACACCTATCTCATTCTAGACTTTCCTCTTCTCATTTAATCACACTATGTGACATTTTCACCATTACCTTATTCATACATTTTGTGACATACATTTTTTTGCTACATCATCACCCTTTCTATCATCTTATCCATACATTTAGTCATATACACTTTAGGCTAAATCACCACGCTCACCTATACAATCACTCACTCACACATTTTCAACCTATTTCTCGATGACACACACTCATTTATGGTTCATTATCGATCATTAAGGGGGCATAAATAAATGAACCTCATTACATGCATACACATCCACTCGTGGGGAACACCGCCCTATCATCCACATTGTATTCCATTTCGTCTCATCCAAAGCATATTGCATATCTTGGTTGCATTTAGTCTTTCTTACTTCTATTTTTACATGTTCATCTTATTACACATGCTACATAGATATCTTGTATGTCACTATCTTTATCATACACATATGCACATTCACTTGTATTTCTAGTTGTGATCACAGATTATATAGGTTCATTACATGCATCATGGATGTTTGACGTAATACCTATTACCAGTCCCATAGAGGCTCTTGGGGGCATCCACTTTCGTATACTACAGTACTATTATTTCATTTTGGTTCATAAAGCACCCTACTTTATCAACGTATACATGCTTTAACATACTTTTTATCTTTATAACATGCTAACATGTGCTTCATGTGCAACATTTGTTATGCAAGGGTATTTTCTTCCATGATTATCTCATTAAATTGTTTGTCATTACTTGTCATTTTATGCTCTTGTTTGTGGGCTTTACCATTTGTCTTGCGTGCACAATTGTCTTCTTACAACCATGATAGCTTTGACTGTATTGTGACATCGCAAGTGATGTCCCATGTTTATAACCCACTTGTCATGGTCCATATCGTCTTCTTTCATCTTTTAGCCTACACATTGTCTACGTTAGCTTAAATTTTACATGAGTGTTTGTATTTGATTGTCTTAACACTTGTTTTGCCTAGCAACTTGTTTGTGTGTGCCTTGGTTTCTACCAAACACATTCCCTTCCCCTTGTAGGGCATAGTTTCAAAGACACATCGGTTGGTACTCTTTTGGGCCGCATACTCCTTCAATGATGTCGTAGGTACCCCAAATGAGGGGGTCATATGGGTGAATCAGTCACCACATACAAAGTTACACACAAAACGATACCAATATAACATAGTTTTAGTTGTGGACAAGGCTCAAAATAAGACTTGAGTCCTTAGTACATAGCGACCTTCCCCGAGTGCGAGTAACAGGGGGCAATTACACAGTTCTTTGACATGTCACAAAGGCTTTTAACAGGGCACAAAGTCCTTTAGCACAAGGCATTTACACAACGGATTTTATAGGGCAGAGAGTCCTTAACACATACACACCATTTGCAGTGGTGTTTTACACAACATGAAGTAGTTAAAGGTTGACAGACGACACTAAACAATTCTCCCTACACTTCTTCCATTACACTTGCGTGAGATCACCCGAAAAACTCGCGAATCGACATCATTTACATAATCCTTTCTGCACTCTTTTCCTCATCATAGATCAAGTGCACATGTTACATTTTCACACTTTCAACATTTTTACATACTTTCCTTTCACATTTTTATCATATACACACGTATTTGACTACTTGTCAGCTTCTCTTTTATAGGTCCGTCCGTATGGGAAATAATAGTCAACACAAACAACATCGAACACGGGTACATCATGACATCTACACATGCATTTTCACCCTAGGTTCATTTCATCAATGTTTTGCTCTTTCTCCTCCCAAGCATCCACACTTTACATTTTTATCACTACACGCTTTATCTAGTCCCTCAACACATTTTCTACATCGATCTACATGGATATCGAGGCACACATTTTTATCTACTTTATGTTACCAAGCTTTACGCTTACCAACATAAAGTGAGGGAAAATATAAACACAAAATCATGCACTTTGGTTAATTATCTAGTCCTGATTACATACTACTATTCATATGATTCCTAAGTAAGAACAATATTAATTAACCCATGTCTTTGGCCACCTTTCTTTCCTTTCTGTCACTTCTCTTGGTCTTACACCTTTGTTTGCTTAGTCTGCCTTTCTTAGTCTTCGACATTTATCATCTTAGACACCAACACCTAGACTAGGACACCGGTGTTAGGAGCCCTCGTCCAACAGGCGCCCTGTCCTCTTTGTACTTTACTCACACTTTTTGGGTCCTTTCTAGTCGTTTGAGCATCTTATCTTTTTGGTAGTCGGCCTTTTCGGGGTTAATTACAAAATTCAAGCAAGAGAATCATATAAATATAAAGTTATGTGATCATAATAAAGGACCAAGCACTAAGCATCTACTATCACCACCTAAGGTTGCATCCATCAAAGGCATCTAAGAGCTCCATTGCATCCATCTAGCTCCATCACAAGGGACACAAGGGTTAGTTTTCTACATCACACTTCATAGGAGGGAAGTTCATTCTATTCCATGCACACATTTATTACATTCTACATCTAGCTACTTTCTCGTTATCCACGTGTGACCTGACATAAGAGCAACCTAGGGCATGATTCCGCACACACACAAAACTACATTGGGTCTGAGATGTAGTGCAACGATCAGTTGTAAGTCCACCATTGTGGCGATTGAGAGACAGTCTGACCCCTCATTTTGCATATTTTTGTAGGATTTGATGTTTATTTGAGGGTTTTGCATGTCTATACTTCTTTGTAGATTTATTGCGACTCCAACGATCATTGTGCAAATCTGTAGTGACAAAAGGTGAACATCGCGAACATCTTGCAACCCTTAGAATTTGGGTTTTGAGCATTTCCATGCACCAGTGCCCATAAACAGTACCAAGCACTGTGAGCGCTCTTGTCCCTCTCCAGTGCCCCCTGCATGCCCTGTTCCTCCGATCTAGATTTTTCGGGTCTCTATGTGACACTTCAAAGTCATTCTGTTCACCTAGTTAGCACTTTGATACACTCCAAATTTAATTGCGAATCAACTAAGTACGTTTTCTCCTCCTTAAACTTAGGGTTTTATAATTTATTGCTTAACTTGCTTTGGTATATATTTGTATTTCATTATTGCATTCATTTATGCTACTATAACACCAGATTAGGCATTTATATTTCGTATTTAGCTTAATCAATTTAACAACAAGATTTTATCCAATAATGTTATGCCAACACGAAGAGAAAATGTGATTTTGTAAGTAAAGTGTGAAGTAAAATGATTAAAGAATAATGTTCTGAGAATGTAGTTTTTTTGTTTAATTGGTTTGTTTGTTTGAGCAATTTGTCTTTTTGATAAGCAAATATGACAACTTGCACACAAGATTTAGTAGTTTCAAAAGCTAAGATGCTAAAAACACAAAATGCTAGTGCAACTAGTTAATACGTAAACACACTTTTTGTTCACGGAAACGCACCTATGGTATAATGCAAGCACATTTTCAAACCATACTAATGTAGGCACATGAACACATACACAATCAATGAATGCAAATGTGGGTCTATTCATGCTAAACACAAAACACTTGAAAACATAAACACACAAGATATTAATGCTAACACATCTACAATCGCGCTTAACACATGGAGTTAGACAAAAACATAAGTTTGAAGAAATGAAATGTAAAATAATGGAAACACAAGTAAATGACCTAGAAACACATGCATGAGCACATTAGCGCATTCAAAGACAACGATAGTGTAAATTAAGTCACACCGACGCAATTGGAGTCACATAAACACAAATGTAGTCATGAAAGCATAACTTTATTCACGAAAACATGGCTTTAGTCATAGAAACAAAAATTTTGTCACGCAAACGCATGCATAAGAAAATAAAAGCGAGGCTTGAGCATGGAGACACATTTTTAGTAACGAAAACACATTTTACTTATACCGCACAAAAATGTCAAAACATGGCCAAAAAACAACAAAAATCATGATTTTTTCTCATCAAAATCGATTTTGACGACACTTCCCCTCCTTTATGCCCGCAAAAAGACTCAACACTACTAAATACCAATATACATACACAAAAACATAAAAAATTCAACAAATTTGAAAGAACTTGCATGAAAATGGTAAATGAAGCTAAACTAAAAAAAATAAAATGCACGTGAAACAAAGGGGTCTGTCCCACAAGCGTCTTTATATGTATACATGTGAAAGTAAACTAAGCTAATGGAATGGATTTAACACTAAGTAAATCCTTAACTTAGTTCATTTAAACAAATACATCAAGATTGAGCTAAAAAGAAAAAGCTTAATTAAATTACACAAAATGTAAATCTACACTAAATGTAAACCTCCCTTTTGATGTGCTCGATATGTAGATACTTCCTTATGTGATTTGAATGCAAGTTACATAAAATCAAAAGTATTTACTAAAGTGGAAGAGATCTCATCAATATGGTTCAAGTGCCATTTTTGAATCTTCTCCTACTAACTTTAGCAATGGAGGTTTTTCAATTTAAGCAAGCTTTCTTACAATAGAAATGCTTTCTTGAGATATCAAATGTCTTACAAGGACAAGATGTCTAGATAAAAAGATGTAGATTGGTAGGAATGTACTAGGCTTCTTATATAACTTTTCAATTAGGGAGAAGTTTGCAACCTAGTGAATGTGGGATAAAGGGAATGTAAAATTAGAAAATGATAACTATGATTAGAAGAGATTAATTAAATATTAGTAACTCATGGGAGCTTGAGAATGTTTAATTAATCAATCGAGATTGATTAATATGTCAAGTTTAACTTATAAAAGCTATTTAGAGGGAAATTAGTAGAATTTGAAGGGTTTGAGAGGGGGTTTAATTAATAATAGAGTCTATTAATTAAATAGAATATTATGGAAAGGTAAGTAATTAATAATGTTTAATTAATTAACTAAAAGATGATTTTAACTAACGACGCTAATTGGCATCCAAGATGAGGGACAAGGCCGATTAGTTAATGAAATATCATTAATTGGTGAGAAGATGGAGAATATTAGCTAAGTAACGAAAAATCACTAATTATAACAAATATCATGAAAGAAGACAATTAGTACAATTTTAATATTAAAATTGCGGGACCGAAATTAGGTGTCTACAGGGGGAATAGGGAATGCACATGGTAAGCTACGACACATGCAAAACAATGGGAAATGCTAGCAAAATTATCAGCTTATAAACAAACATTACACACACACATAGAAACTAGTCAAAACACGCAGTAACATGGAAAGCAGATAACAAGTATTTGGTTGAATACATGGGACACTTCTCGGAGTTCATCACAAGATACTCGAAGCCTTAAAGACTATAAAAAGAAAGACACATAATCAAGTATAGGGCATAACCCACAAATAATGACAATTAAGACACAAACATAGATAATATATAAACAAATCAAATAACCATGGTTGGAAGTAGGCTTGTAAGACAAATGCTACACATGAAGCACCTGTTAGCACGTGATGAGAATTGCTTTAGTATGCCACAATGTATACGGTTGTAAGTAGGAATGAAAGTAGTACAAATTGCAATGATAAAACCTGAATACATAGAAATAGGAAAGGTAGATGCCCCTGGGAGCTTTAGTGGGACTAGTGGAGAATTGTGCCAAGTATCATACATCGCGTGATAACTTTGTAAGTATCCCGCATTCACTTCAAGAATACTATGTGAACATGCATATGTGTATGGAAAAATGACAGAGCATACTATGAATCAAAGTAACATGGTAATAATACGTCTAACCAATGAAGATTCCTATTCACTTATTGAACAACGTATCATAAAAATAAAATGCTATAGTAAAGAAGAAAAATAACTTTTAACATCCACGAGGCTACAAAAATAGCCTACGAGACAAAAGATCTTCTGCTAAAGATCTTTTTGGCATTCACATCTCCTATTGGTGAGTTTGATAATCAACACCCCCATTTTTTCAACCATATTTGCCATGAAAATATCTTGTAAGGATGCATTAGCCTCCATACTAACAAACTGAGCCCAAATGTCATCGTAAGCATTACACTTCAACATGAAATGTTTTTATTTTCACTATACCCAACGTGTAGAAGACACATACTCTCTCTTCCCATACATCTTTAGGTCTTTTCCATGTACTTGTTTCACACCAAAAATGATGCAAATTAGTCCTCAATTGAGTTATGAAAATATTTACTTTCTATAAATTATTAGTCCCTATAAAAACCTTGTAAAACATACAATGGACAAAGTGTAGTAGACTATGTAATTTGTTCTCAAAGTTTTATCCCCACGCTTCTCGAGTTTGAAATTGGAGATTGTCCTATCGAATTAAAGTCAGATCATAGTCCTCTCTTGGTAAAGCTTGGGACCGTCTTCAATCAGCAACAAAGGAATCAAGCTCATCACACGCAAAAGGCATCTCAAAAACAGGGAAAAATCATTCTTAGTAAAGAGAATCAGGGAATATTTGTTGCAGCCCTTAAACAACAATTGCAAATAATGAGGAAAGACACAGAGAACACGGCGTCCAAGGGACCGAGTGGTTATATGTGTAGTAGTCTGCTGATATCTTTAATTAAAAAGGCTCTAACTGTATGTGAGAGATCTAAGCCTAGAAAGAGAGCGGCAAATACTTTTCCAACAAATCCGTGGTATGATGAAGAGTGTAAAGCTGCCAAGAGAGCTTTGAAAGAAAATGGGATGAACAAAGAAAATAAAAAGGTTTATGAGAGATTGGTACAACACAAAAAAGAAAGCTATGTGTGCAAGAGAAGGACAGAGCTAATTTCTCTTGGAAAACACAATCCCAAAGGTTTTTGGAAGGAGCTACAACAAAAGAAAAAATACATAGAAAATAATATCACAGGTGCGCATTGGTTAGAATACGCGAAGACCCTTTATGAGCGTCCTCAACAAAAAGATGTCCCTCCCATAATTGAGACTACGATTGAGCTTTTCTCAGAAGACATCAAGCAGGGCATAAAGAATCTAGCAAGTGGTAAAGCTCAAGACATCGATGGTCTACAAGCTGAATTTTTAAAATGGGGGGTTGAGGTCCTCACGCCACACATCAGAAAAATATTCAATGATGTCAACCAGAATGGCTTTCCAACAGAGTGGACGACTAGCGTTGTTATTCCTCTATTTAAAAGTGGTGACATTAATAACCCGTCCAATTATCGCACCATTATGATCAACCCTCTTCTTGGTAAACTATTTGGAGGCATGATAGAATGGAGAATCAGCAGTTGGGCCGAAAGAGAGGGTAAAAGAGCAAAAGGGCAAGCGGGTTTTCGACCTAAGCACTCAACAATTGATCATTGTATCACTCTTAGGCATTTGATTGAAAAAGTTTGGGACACCCAAGGAGAAGAAGCTTTTTGTTGTTTTGTTGATTTCAAGAAGGCTTTTGACACAGTGCCCAGAAAGAAACTTTGGGATAGGATGGAGGAACTTGGGATTCCAGATGAGTTTAGAGCAGCAGTTCATAAATTGTATGAGCAGGTCAGAGCTAAAATTAGAACCAGAGAAGGTATGTCCGAGTGTTTCGGCAGCAACATAGGTGTCAAGCAAGGATGCCCTCTTTCTCCCACGTTATTTGGGTTATACATTGACAAGCTTGAAGATTGGTTAAACAAAGCGAGGAGGAGGTATTGATTAGCAAGTTATGTGGTGAAGTTACTTCTTTATGTCTTTGACGACCTTATCCTAATTTCAAAAACATTGACCCAAGGTTTGAGGGAATGAGTTAAAAGCGCTAGAGCTCTTTTGTCAAGAAGTCGGGATGCAAAACAAAAATCATGATTTTCACCTTGAAAAGGAATGAGAGACAAAACGTCTTCCTTTTTGAGGGGAGCCCTTTAGAAATAGTCAATGAATACAAGTATCTTGGGATTGACTTTCACCACAAACTTATTTGGGAGACTTATAAAGCAAAAAGGATTCGGGGAGGTTGGAAAGCTTCTTTCCTACTTCAAAAAAGCAGTGCGGGAAGTGAACTTTGGGGATCTGGAAAACTAAAAAAACCCTTTTTGGTTTGTTGGTCACCCGGTTGTTCTATATGGCTGCGAAGTTTGGGGAAGTAGCATGTCAAATCATGGGTGGAGACAGATAGAAAGAATCCAGAAACATCTAATCACAAGCTCGCTTAAAGTCAAATCAACTGTTCCTTATGAGATCTTGTTGGCGGAAGCGGGTTCTTTCTCGCTGGAAGCATCGGCAATAACTCGGATGATAAGCTATCTGAAAAAAGTTGAAAACATGGACAACCTTCGCTGGCCCAAAATGGTTGTAAACGACACTTTGGAACGCAGAAAGAAAACATGGATGAATCAGAATAATAAATGGATGTACAAATGGGGCATCAACATGCAGGAGTGTCCTAACAGCAACAAGGAAATAAAAAATTATGTGATAGAAAAGTTCAGGACTGCCATGTGGACAGGTCAGATTGGTCGGAAGAAAGCGCATTATATTAGAGAATTCAATCTCACTGGGGAACATGATGAAAAAGCTTATCTAGGGACGGTTATCAAGGGTAAAGCAAAAATTCTAGTGGCGCAGTTAAGAACTGGATCACATCATCTTCGATGTGAAACTGGTAGATGGACTATTCCAAAGGAAGATTGGGAAAGGAGAATTTGTCTCTTCTGCAGCAAAGGGGTCGTCGAGACAGAATGGCATTTTGTCATGGAATGTTCTGCATATGATGATATCCGTATTCAGTATAAAAACAATCTAAAGGTGGACAGACTGGAGGAACTCTTCGAAGGAACAAAGCTTCCAAGTGACAGCAGCTTTATCTTCAAGATTCACGGAAAAAGAGCGGATATTGAAAAGAGTCCAAATCGATTAAATTATGTTTCGTGGTCCCATGACTCTTTAGTCTCGTGGACGTCATTAAAATCTTTCATTTCATTTCATCACACCTAGAGTCAAATCCTTCCAAATAGTACCTCTTCTTTTTATCTAGGAGCTTTCCCCACATAAGGGAATTTATCTCTAACAAAAATCTCTTAGTAGGAATTTAAGAATAACATCATAACGTGTCCTTTAGTTTGTCTACGGAGTTCACATGCTACTCAAATCACCACCTAAACCTTTGCGATTTTTAATTAATTATGTGGGAGACCCATCCTGCCGTCTTCCTTTATCAAATTAATATCGTACCTGCGAACGAAAGAAGCCGCCGGTATTTCCTCGCTCCCCATATGACCGGCGCGCCACTTATTTCAGACAGCCTTGACCGCATTTAATCTTCCCACGTGACCGTACTGCCAAAAAGGACATGCTGGTCTGAGCCTGAGCCTGAGCCTGAGCCAAGCACAGAGCAGAGGAACGAGTCCGAAGCATCAGCGATTCGGCAGCACAAGGAAAAGAAGAAGAAGAAAAGGAGGAGAATAAGAGTTGGCGTTGGAAAATGCAGCAGCATCTCATGCAAATGCAGCCCATGATGGCTGCAGCCTACGCTTCTAACACCATTACCACTGATCACATTCAAAAGGTAAACATAACAATACCTATTAATCACATCCTTTTCACATTCATGCCCTTTAATTCTTTTTACTCAAGGAATCTGCGAGGATAAACATGGCGTTAAATAGCACATGTTCAGGGTTTCATGGCGTTATGGCTTTATATTATGTTAGGGTTTTATATATAGAACTTATTTCTACCAAATTCATGTAGGATTGCAGTGGGGGTGGGTCCTTATGTGGTCCTAGTATTTTATTTAAGGAAAGTATAGGGCCTTTGTGGAGGTAGATTCCACGTGGCTTCAACCCTGGGTAAAAAGATGCAGATCTCATGACCTGTATGAGTTCAAATACTCTTCTCGCTCGTTAAATGCCAATTTTTTTTTCTCAAATTTGGTTCTCCCACTTTTAATTCTTATCACAAGTTTTCTCATGTTTTCTTTAGTCTCGTCTCTTCAAACAAGGAAAGCATGGAGCCCGCCTGTAGATTGTCCAAGTAGGAAACTAGTCCATAAGACCGTCAGATATGATTTTTCTAGATTATCGGCCTCATTCTTATCCATTCCTTGTTTAAATCCTGTATATTGGTAAGGACTCACACCCTTGGTCTTGCTTAATGGGGGCGAGAATGCACCATCATGGTTAGAATACCTGTTTGGCTTAGAAGCCGCTTCCAAGGTGTATCTATTTTGTGAAAGTTCACTTGGAACCTGCACCTAGTTATGTTTGGGGTGGCCTACATTATTACATGCTCTTTAACGCGGGAGCATACCCTGTAGGGATTGAACAAGTGTCATCGTCATTTGCTCCTCCTGATTGCGAGATAGTAGACAATGACACATCAGACTTAATCCTTAACAAAATCGCCACTTTTCATCTTTAAAAATATGTGAAATTGGCTATTGTGGTTGCTTTGCAAATTTTGTTCGTATGGATTCCTGGCATTAAATCAGTCAGGTATAGAAATGTGCACAGACTACCATGTCTAGCTTCAAAGGTGCAATGTTTGGTGTCAATCATCATCCACATTTTTTTGTAATTATTCTGGGTTAATGTTCTTCGTGAATTTCCTCCCTTTCCTCTCTCTCCTCTTTTACGAAGCACAAGCAACCCTCAGTGCCAATTTTCTGCTTTCCAAATGCAAAAATGAACAAGATTATTAGAACAGTCAAAATTGGTTGCAGCATAATCAATTGTCGAGGAAAAAGAAGGTCCTTTCTTTTATCTCTGCATCCCTCAGCCATTGTGCTTTTATCTAATTGGAGCAGTTTACCCAGCCCATAAAATATCCCAAATACTTTTATCACTTCAATAATTTTTGGGCAGTTTACTTCTTCTGTTATATGGGAAATACAAGGTTTGCAAATATTTGTGCTCCCTTTGAGAAATCAAGAACCTTGTATCTATGCTTATTAAACTAGATGAAAGACAAAGTAGTTGAATAAAGTATGCCCTCAGTGTTCGAATCTATATTTGTGGCCCGGTATCTGTCAATGTTTTGCATCTTCAGATGAATCCCAAACATAATTGCCATCCAATGCTCCCTAGGAGGCAACACAAATGATTTGTTTTCTTGTTTGTTCTTATTGATCATAAATTTACTCTTAAAATTTGCATTGCTAGCAAAGTGCCGTGGCTTTTGATTCTCTTTAGAATAATTCCATCTCTAATGCCCAACCCACAATTAATGATGACGACAATGAATACTTTTAATGTCGTTTAGAACAAATTGGTTTGTAGGGCTCATCAAAGTGTTTTGAGAATACAATTTGCTTATACCACTACACTAACAAAGGAATATCAATAACAGAATAGTAAATATATGATTATAATCAATGCTTTATTCATTGGTAGTGCTCAATACATGTTTTTTGGTACAGGGAAGACCTGGTACTTAATTCCCCTCCTCTGATGTACATCATTCTATTTGTAAGACAAATGTCTTACAGTTGTCAGCTGATAGAACTGTCCACATCCGAATATAACCATCAAGAGTCATTACAAGCAACATAATGCCAGCAATACAATCATCAGCCACATAACAATGTTGGCTACTAAAATATGTTATTACTAAGACTTTGAAACCTATGACCATACTAGTGTTATGCGGGGATGTGCACCCTCCATCCCCAAGCTGTCCGGGGTGCTTGGGGATGGACGAAACGTGCCCCTCCGCACTCACCCCAAATGCAAAAATGAAGGCAATGTCCTGGGAACATTCTCTGAGTTTAGGGAATGCACCCGGGACGTTCTAGGTGCTTCGAGATTTTGGGGACTCTAATGGGACGCCTTGATGTCCCCGAGACAACCAAGGAACGTCCCGACATCCACAAAGTCCCTAGAGTCCCCGAAGTAAAATAAGCCCCCAAAAATAAAAAAAATTTCAAACATAAAATATTATGACTCTGAAAAGAGGGAATATGAAAACCAATATGTTATGTAGTGATACTAGATATAAATCCTTTTCCCATGCAAAGTTACCTTCCCAAAAATGGAATTTTGCCGTTTTATTTAGTTTCTAAGTGAAGATAATCTAACGAGAGGTTGCTGCTATTTTACATTTTTAAGCCTTTCTTGTACATAACAATAACATCTATAAATTCACATGCATATTTTTAAGGATTTCTTTAGTTTCAAAATTTTGTTGTGCAAGTCTTTCTGCCTCTTTTTGTATGATAATGGAGGCTTTACTAGTATATTAGGATGTTCTAGAGGCCAACTTTGTATTTAAGTTTTTAGTGTTTTTCGGTTACCTTAGCTGGTTTTGTCTATGGATGGCTATTCATGTAGTTTGCATGGCCTCTGCTGTTCCAAAAGCTATTTTTTAATTTGAGGATATAATCATATAAGTGACATGATAAAGAGATGTTGCATGCCCTTTGGTAACATTGCTGGCTATGGTGCTGAAATTTTAATCTTTTCACGTTTTTTCAGGGTTAGGGGACCCGTTGTATATTTTTAATATTTATATATTATTTTAATAGCCTCCCCATGCTGTCCCCAAAAGCCAAGAAATTTTTTGCTGTCTTGGAAATTTCGTCCTGACGCCCCCATCCTGAAGTCTTAGGTAACTGTTTAATATATTTGTTGTCATGTGTTTTTGCAAGGGAAAAATTTAGTGATGAAACATGACAACTATACCCTAGTGTCAAAATTTTTGCTTGTAAACCCTCTCGAGCACTCCTCCGGATCAGTTCCCCCTTTGTGTTAGGATTATCCCAATCCTCCAAGTGCTCATATGTGTTGTAATGACCTTGCCCATGTGTTGGAAAGATGAAAAAAGTTCATGAAGTTCTTCCAAGACAGTGCCTCTCAAGGCAGATTTTTCAATAAACTTAGAAATGGCTATTTTTAGCCTTTCTAAGGCGGGTGTGCATCCTACGGAGTAGAGTTGAAGGCCCAAATTCATCAGAAATGGTATTGAGGAGCTAAGATCATATTGCAAGTGATTTAGGAAGATTTAGGGAAGATTTGAAGGTTTAGGAACAATTTCAGTAAAAGTGGGTTTTTGAAGGTGAAGGAGCTTACAGTTCAAAAAAGCACCTGAGCTTCGGAAGATGATTCCGGGAGCTTCGGAATGAGTTGGAGGCCAAACAAGATACCATTGGAAAGCTGATTCAATGCCCTACATGGTGGTATTTTCATATTTTCACAAGACCAAGGCACTTCTTTCCACAACTCATTTTTGGCAGGCACACCCTGCGATCCCGAGAAAGAAGGCTATTTTTGAGGGGGTTGTAGGCAGAATTAGACCTTGAGACCCATCCCATTGTCTTCAGAAGGCTCTTGGGAGTCAAAATCATATAAGGGTTCATAAAAAAGTTCTCCTTGAGCCTGGAGCTCCAAAGAATTTCGTCTTCAAGGTCCTTCCCAAGGTAAGCCTTCCATACTTAGCCAATTTTTCAAGTGCCACATGTCAAGCATGAGGTTGAGGCGCACTTTTTGTCCCTTTTGTCCTGTCAGAAGGGGACAATGGGACACAAAAATGCGCCCCATACCCATTAAGCCCCTGGACCCATCACATGACCCTAGGAAGCCTCAGTAAGCCCTTTTTCCAAGTTTCTAGCCCCCACCTCGCAAAACCTCAACTTACCACTTGTCATCATGAGGTTGAGGCGCACTTTTCTGTCCCTTCCATCCCAAAGCAAGGGGACAATGGGGACACAAAAATGCGCCCCCTACTCCTGCATGGTTTTTTCATATGACTCAGTCTCAACCCCGGTGTTAAAATGCTAGTTTTTCCCCCTCATTTGCCGTGCAATCAACGATCACCACTTGTCATCATAGAGCTAAGGTGCATTTTTTTGTCCCTGTTGTCCCGTCCCAAGGGGACAATGGGGACAAAAAAGTGTGCCCATCCCCAAGATGGATAAAAACTAGAAGTTAGAAATTTTAAGCTTCCATTGCTCCCTCCTCCATGTGCTTCCTTTTTCCATCTCTCACTCCACAAATGCATTCACTCATGCTCACCACCACTCACAACTTGAAAACATGACTTAAAAGCATAAAACAACCTCCTTGGCATCCATTAAAGCATATTTTGGAGCTGGTTATGACATTCAAGCACAAAAAAACCCTCTGTTGTGCCCTATCTCCCAAATCAAGTTTTGCTCATATCTCATGTTCCCAAACTCCGTTTGCCATGAAATTTTAACCATGGATTCTTGGTGAAAATGCCTTTAAGAGGAGTATTTGCATGCCCCCATTCATGACCTCGTTTATTTTTTTATGGTCAAATGAATTGTCCAGTGAAATCACCTTTTTCTCGATCTACTCAACTCTAGCGAACGAAATCCCTTGAAAATTGGAGCAAAGCCTCAAATGAATTATGTAAACTTCTATGCAAGTGGTTTCGTTCGAATTTGACATCAAGAAGACCACTTTCTATTTTTAGTAAATCCCTACCACATAGTTTACTAAAAATAGTAAGTCCGAGGAAAATTTGGTTTCCGGTTTCTCAAGATACTCCTTCAAGTGCAAAACATTCAAAAGTGACAAATTTGGAAAAAATGACAAAATTGGGCACCAAGTATCAAGATGTCGGAGATTCCCGTGGCAAAACATGCTAAAAATAGTAAGTGGATGAAATGAGCTAAAAGTGGTCACATTTCAGTCCTTCACACATTCTCAAATGATCCTGGTACTCACAGAGGTCTCGAGGCATCATTTTGGTCACATTTGTAGAATAGAACACCGCAAGGCACAACAATTGTAAACGAGAGGCATTGTGTAGTCAAAGGAGAATTAAAAAGAGCCAAGATGTTAGTTGAAAATTCAAGCCAAGGTGGTCATTGTAACTTGTCAATCAAGTTAGAACCATCCATATCTCCTCATTGAGTTGTTTGGGTGAATTTAGTGTGCTATTTAAGGTGAATTGGTTGAGGTGAGCATTGTAAGGAGCTTTCAAGCAAGAGTGATTCAATGCAGAGCATCCAAGTATCCAAGATGTCAGAGATTCCCCGCGGTGATAAAGAATTGATTCCACAACAAGCTTTTGAAAATGCTCCAGTAACAAATATCATGTCAACACCTGAAGAACCATTCCCATGGATTCATGAATTGCTCGAAAGTGGGCCAAGAACAACGCAACATGCTATCGTGCCAAGTCTCAAAGCAATCTCAGGAACTTTCAAGTCCAAGCGAAGAAAGAAGGCCAAACAACATCCCGCTTCTTCAGTGGCATCTCAAGTAATCAGTATGTTGAAGTTGTTAGGCCTAAGATTGAAAAGCCTATTGAGGAAATGACTCGTCAGATTATGAGTTGACCCGCATCTCATTGGGTCAAGCTTCGCACAAGGGTGATTCCCATCTATTCAAGGAATCTCTCTTGCATCCTTGCTCGGAACGAAGAATACAAGAAAACAATTATGCAATTGGAGGAACAGGTAAAAGCTCTTAGTGCTTACATTCAACCCTTCTTGGGACCCGAATCAACATCTTCTCTTCCGATTGAAGACATTCCTCTAATCAACAATTTTGATCCCAAGGCAATTAAGAAAGCACAAGGCTACATGATGTAGGGGAAGGCGAGTGAGAAATGGATTGAGAAAATCATTGATCAAGGCAAGGCATTGTTTCCAGATATTGTTTCTCTCATCAAGTATGTTCTTGCAACATTGTCAAGTGAACAAAGCAAAGGAGGAGTTTGCAAAAGAGGTGATTCATTTGGATGAGATGTTCCCACCGGTGTTTGAGATGAGCTCTTTCGATTTTCACACCCCTACGAGAAAAAAAGTGTTTGCATCAACTACCGAGAACTTGTCTCAAGTTTGGATGCGAGATATGCAATGCTCAAGAATGCCATATCCGAGTTGGACTCTTGCGGGCAACATGCTTTCGAGATCTTGAATGATGTCTACAATTGTGTTCAGAGACTTGAGTTCCCTCCGCTCATTGAGGACTCATCATTAGAAGAGCTCATCATTTCATTCCAGAGCTAGTCAAGAAAGAGGCAGGTGACTCTCTCTCCTTTAATGAAGATAACTTAGAGTCCCCTGGCTAGTATTAGAAGTTGCATTGCTGCAATTGTAATGGATCATGAAGAATGGCTCTGGTCAATGCAAGAAGATCAGTGATGTCCCCGGGACATGGATCAAGGTGTTGGGCTGCATTTGCATTCCAAAGGAAGATAAGTTGACAACTGCGATAACTTAGTTCAGCAAGGAATTCAAGGAACAAGTACCCATTCCAGAGGCTTCTCATCAAGAAGCATGAATCAACAAGTTCTTCATTGAGGGAGCTTCTTCATCAGATTTGACATCTTCTCCCTTCTTTTATCTTTCTCCCTCTTCCTTCTATCCCCTTTCTAATTCTTCGTTGAGTGTAATCATTGTATTTTGTCCTATTCACTTAAGTGACATTTGTAAATTGTAAAAGTATTTTCTCAAAATTATAAGAGAAATACTTAATTTGTCTTTTCTAGGGGCAATTGAAAGGTCACAAGTGGAATAGGAATGTGAAGAGTCATGTGGGGGGAGATGAAAGGTCAATTCACATTGCTATAAATTGGGATGGCTTCTCCATTCCAAAGGATCCAGATTTTGATAGTTTCTATGTTGTAGCAATTGTGGATTGTGGTTTTGGGTGTTGAGCTTTGTATCACCAATGCACAAGAAATAAAAGTTACTTTTCTTCCATTTCCCTTTCTCATGTGTTCTTCTGTTTTATCTCTTTTATGCCCTTTGCAAGCATAGTGATCAAAAAGAGTTTTGTATCTTCAATGAATGAGGCCTCAAAGAATGTGTGTGTCTCGTATGGGTTTTGTTTGTCTCGTTAATAGCTTCATTGTTGCTTTCTCCTCGCTAATAGGGTGTGAATTCTGCTTGTGCCTACTCACAACAATAACCTTCCTTTGTCTAATTTCTCTCCTTCACCCCTCATTGCTGCAATTTCCTCCCTTGTACCCCATACAAGCATTTTGCCACAGGTTCAGGGAAGTGTTCTTGTGTGATCCCCGGCCTATTTGGCCAACCCACAACATTTAGATAGGAGTAGATTAGTTTACATTCAATAATGGGAGCTGCACCATTCAATGCAGAGGGGTGTAGCCCCATGAGCATTGGTGGAAACACCTAATTTTTCATATCGACAAATTATTTCACCAACACATACTAATATGACTTTCTACATTATCCCCCAAATAAGTTGGAGTCCCTTCCGACACAACCCATGTACAACATGATAAAAATCAGAATGAAGAGGGAAGATGAGGACATTCTTGGTGGAGAGACGACTTTTGGAGAGTTTGTGGCTGAAACTACCAGACACCCATGCTGAAAATCTTATGTGAAAACTCTGAATCTTCTAACTGGGGCACCCTGAGCTTGTCCAAATCAAACCACTGCCCAACATGGTTCTGATAAACCCATAAATCCAAACACCAATTTTTTTCTTCATATTTTCCAAAACAATTCCTTAGATGCGAGGGCAAAATACTGCACAGAATAGACAATAGAAGCAAAAATCAGTCTTTACTTGATTGTACAATGAAGAGAGAGCAAGGCCAACTGTACTGCTGACAAAGGCTGATGAAGGGCGTATGCCATGCAGTTTGGCTGTATGGCTGTTAAAAACCAGCTGGGGCATTGGTTTGTCAAATTTGAGGAGCATAATGTTGTGCAAAATGACAGATGGTGGAAACAGCAGGGTCGTAGGCTTGTAGATTGCAAGGTGGGTGTACTGCTGAAACAACAGGGCCATATGGTGATAGCCCTTCTGGCTGTATGGCGTGACAGTATGGTCCTAACTGTAGGATGTGACAGTCTGCTCCCGGGTGTAGGATGCTGTGACAGCCTTGCCGTATGTCTTGATGTTTGATTGAACTCTTCTCTTCTTGGATGTACACACTTCATTTTTTTTTGTTGCTTTATTTTTTAATCTGTCACCCCTAAAAAAGGTTGACTTTTATTATTCTCTTTTATTTTATTTTTTATGTTTCCTTTATTCTTTTTCTTTTTCAATAAGCTCATGAGCCTTACATTGCTCTTTAGGTTTGGTGAGTTCTGATAGCTTTAATGTTTTATCACCAGTTTATGGTGGTTCAACATTAATTATATTAATAGTTTCCGTCCTGGGCGGATGTAATTTTAAGCTGAACCCACTCACTTCACTTTTTCATATTGTTGTCTAAATGCTCTAGTTTCACTGCCTGTTATCCATTATTTCATAGATTTTAAATGACCCTAGCCAAAATGTTTTAAATATTCTTGGCGTTATATACCATCGAACATTATTATTGAATATAAGTTCATTTGATTTAAAATTCATGTGCCACCATTATCGGTCTCAATAATGCTTCCCTTGCCTCGAGATAGCTTCTGTTGGCCAATATGCGATGACTTTCTGTTCTTCCAGGTCGAGCATATCTATTGTATTCGACTGTACTTGAAAAATAATGGTGGAGGCTCAGATGATCTTTCAATCCTTCAAGTGCTTAATGTATGAAAAGGACTTCTTGACAGAGTTTTATTCATTTTACTGTCTGGACTCTCCGTTAAGGACTGAGTAATGAGGGTTCAATGAGATTAATCCTCCAAACACATCACAAGGTGGAAATGATAATGAGCATTCAACTGTACTATTGAACAAGGAACTAAGTATTCTTCTGAGTTTTGGTAAAAAAACAGGGTCTTGGTGAGGTTACAGTCAGCCTTAAACTGTCTTGGCTGAGTGCAAATGCTTCACAGTAGTTGAACCTCTCCACTTAACTCTCAAGCCTGTATTGATCCTTCTCTAAAGTCCTAACAGTGATCAAATGACTGTATCCAGATTTATTCTAAGTTAACAAATTGACAACGATGGATCAGGACTGTCACTGTTCTCCAGGACAGGGTATAGGATTTTAGAACATTCAATTACCTGAGTACACTTCCAAACCTCTATCTCATGTTTTCCTCTTCCTTGATGAAGACTAGAAGATTGGCATCCCGCTTGGGTTGAAGCTGAGTTATACCCTAAATCAGGGTTTAAGTGAAGCAGGGGACTGTAACAGGTATACTAAAGGATCAGAAGGGTTTACCCAACTGAGAGGATGATATTAACCTTTGCTAGGCCTATAACAAACTTTATTCATTTATCAAAAGCTTTGATCAACATGAGAATCCACTGCTCTGTTTGCTTCTGTGTTCCTTCAAGACTGTACATACAACATTCTAAGAAAACCTCAACTCTGACCTTAAAACGGGTTCTTTCTTCACATTCAAACTCTGTAACAGACTTCCTTGTCCTCCCCCTTCGAATGCCTGGTCTCTTCTTGCCCTTAGAATTCAGTTGTCATCATAATCACACTTGGTTGCTCAACCAAAGGTGGTAAAATGATGGTTTAGTTTGAATAACATGTGTAGCAAGTAGGTAGGAGGTGATTTATACCTTCATATTTTGTTAACAAACAAGACTCCTAGACCCTACAAAACCAAAATTGCAACTATATACATCTTGAATGCCCCTGCATCAAATAGGCTGTTCTTCACCTTTTGTTATTTTTTTTTGGTTAGATCCCATGTTTATGTTCATTGAGGTTGGCTTCTTGGACTTCATTTTGTCTACCCATTCAAATTGTGGGCCAACTTATCATTGAACTTTGCACCCCTAACGTATTTTGTCAGCTTGAGTCGGTAAACCGATTGTGATGTTGACAGTTCGGAAGAACTTGGTGTCATCGTCTTCTGCTTCTGGTCATCTCCCTGCAAGCCTTGGCCTTCGTCAATCTCTGTGATCTCGACGCTATTACAATCAGGCTGGAACACTTCTTAGTCATCCATCTGCCAATGGAACAAACTG
Source organism: Taxus wallichiana var. yunnanensis (assembly GCA_018340775.1). NCBI lineage: Eukaryota > Viridiplantae > Streptophyta > Pinopsida > Cupressales > Taxaceae > Taxus > Taxus wallichiana. The sequence continues at coordinate 293,995,886 of CM031235.1, read as the reverse complement.
TTGAGGGAGCTCGTCTCATCTTCAAAGCACAACTGTAACTCCAAGGCCCCCTCGTTGTTTGCCTCCGTCGTACCTCTATTTCCATCCCCGGAGCATTCTTCTTTAGAGTTTGAATCCAGTTAGCTGATGGGGTTGCTTCCTTGTTGGCTGTCTGATTATTCAAATCTATGACATACTCTGGCCTTTGTTTCTTGTGGAGATTGGATTCTTTTTCCAGTTTTGGTCATTTTTGGCTACCATCAATTAGCCCCAACCCAATGATGGTGCATCATAGGCCTTTTTCAACTAGATGATTACAAAATTTAACAAAAATGGCTGGGTTTCAATAAATACCTTTTGTTCCATCAATACACCCAATACCTAAATGCCATGTTGATCAGCTCCTACTAGTTGGAATGTTGGAGGCCACATAGTTTCCTTCCCAAGGCTCTTCCAAGTGTCCTCCGAAAAGACATTCATGCTAGAACCACCATTGACGATAGTACCAACATTTTCATATGCACAACTTCTGGTTATGGGGATAGATTCATTTTTATGAGGATAGAATCAAGCACTTGATCACCTGACAATGAAGGCTGGACTATGGGTTCATTTCTCTGTTTTTTCTCTCTCCATCACCTAAAGCTACACTATTTGATGTGTCTCGTTGTATGCTTTGTGTCTAAGCCAATGTCTTAAATGATAGCGATTAAAATATTCTTGAGTTCTTGAATGCTTTGCAATAAATCAACTATATACACAAGTGTAGTGGTTTGCAATACTTGTCTTGCGATAGATTTGTTGGACTTGAGTTTGCTTGTCTTTGCACTTTTATGTTCATGCAATTGACGTTATTCTTCTCTTTGTTGCCATGTTGACTTCTGCCCTTGTTTTAGCGGCCTTTCCTTCCTACGTGGGTGGGGATAAGTAGCTTTCTTCACTTGTGCTTTTTGATTTCCATATATATTCCATTGGCTTGCTTTGGACATTTGCCATCATTATGGCTCCTGGACCCATCCCATCTACAGAGGAGTCCAATGTTATTTTGATTAGGGCAATCACTTGCGAAATGGCCCCACTTGTTGCACTCTCCATAATGTATAATTGGCCGTTCTCGGGAGTCGTATTGGATCGAACTCTGCTACCACTACTATTTTGATGTTAGTTGGGTGGTGCCAATTGCTCTCTGTGTGAATAGTACTTGGCCACTTTTATTTTCCAAATTATATGTGCAATCCTTGATTTGTATACCTTGCGACTTGAAAAATATCACTTAACATTGTCTTTGGGTAATTCACCCTGGTGACCCCCTACCTTGCAGCTGGTACACCAAAGATCCTTGCCTTCATTCTTAGTGTCTCCCTCGAGTTCCTTAATCATTCCGAGCATGTCTTTCCTTAAGGCTCGCATTGATCCGGAGTTCACCATCACGGTTGGAGTTAGTTTCATCTTAGCTTCTTCACGAGCATGAGGATTTCTTATTCTAACTTTCAATTGCTATGGATCGGTTTTATGTGTCATCATAAGACGAGGATGGGACCACCTTCATCTTATTCCACAATGAAGGTACTAACCCTTCAATAAACCATTGCTTCTTCAAGCAACCGACAAGTTCATTTTCAAGTTTTCCTAGTAGTTAGTTGGATCTTTTGTTATAGGCTTGAGTGTTTGTTTGTTTACCTGCTGGGTATTTTATATCTCAGCTACAATCTAGCTATCATCTATTAGGACTCTCAATTCCTTCTTGAAAGCTTTACTGAGATTGTCCCATGAAATCTTCTTAGTATTGGTGCATCTGTGCACTAGTCAATGACCACTTCTCGAAGTGTGGTTGAGAAGCATCACATGCATAACCATTCATTTGTGTGCCCATTTGTTGCCCATAACGAGGCTAATATGGATTACCGACTAAAGGACCGATTGCTTTTAGAGTATTATGGGCCCACTTGGGCACTGAGGAGTCAGTGGTGGTGCAGGAGCATCATCATTATCATCAAGAAGTAAGAAATCTTCACAATCAGATGGAGGAGGGAGTGATGGAGAAGCTGTTGATATCGGGTTCAGTGGAATGAAATTTTCATCAACCTTGACATGTTGTCGGAATAGAACATCATGAGTGATAGGGTCAAAGAGGAAATAATCTTTTACATCCTCACAATAGCCAACGCAGATGAGCGGTTGGTTCTTCTTCTTCATGGACTTACACTTGTCAATAAGAACAAATGCCCAAGCTTTCCAAAAATGTGAAATCTAGATACATCGGTGTTGATACCTGACCATGCCTTTTTAGGTGTTTTGTTCCCCACTGCCTTGCGGGGTATGCAGTTCTGGATCTAATTCCTACAATTTTATTGCTTAAAACCAAAATTTGGGTGCCATATCCTTATACTGAATTATACAATTCACCATCTTTTTCAAGGTCTTTTTCTTCTGCTCAACTATGCCATTTTGTTGAGGAGCTAGACTGCCCAGAAACGCCAAGTACCCCCCGTACCAGGCCTGATACGTACCGGGTACAAGTACATGTACAAGTACGCTTTGGGTACGTTGTGGGTACGTACCCACATGGTTTTTTTTAAGTGCAAAAAAATAAATAAAACTTGAGGGCTTTGAGTGGTGCAAAAAAATAAATAAAACTTGAGGGCTTTGACTGGAATTGAACCTTGGAAAGTTGTGTGAGATTCAATTTTGCCAATAGGCTCCGAAAGGTCGAGAGAGATGAAAAGGACTTCATTTGGTCAACTTACTGTTTGGGTGCTTTCTTGTCGCTCCTCATGGGTCCATTATTCTTCAGTCAATTTGGAAGGCATGAGAACAAGTGAAGAACTTGTGGTTGGGCAGCCTATCTTCTTTTCCTTTGACACTAGGTGCCAAGCGTACAGATCGATTTTGTCGAATCTGAAATATAATGACAAGATCCTTGCCTTGACAAGAGGTTGCTCTGCCCTCCTTTGGTTTGAGAAAGGAATTAAAATATTTCATGACTTGTACATATTTGGGAAGTGGATGGAATGGACAGACCTTAAAGCTTTCTATAAGCTTCCTCAATCTTAGTTCAGAATGTATACAATGCTCAGAAATGCTTTCACAACTCCCTCTATTAGACTAATTATGGAGGATGAGAATGACTTTTGGGATATTATGAGGTGGCTCAAAGGGCCCCTTCTCCAAGAGACTACCTCTCCAAGGTGGCTTAGAAACGCTTTCACAACTCCCTCTACTAGACTAATTATAGAGGATGAGAATGACTTTTGGGATACTATGAGGTGGCTCGAAGGGCCCCTTCTCCAAGAGGCTACCTCCAAACAACTCTATGAAAAGATTGCCTTCTTCCCAAACCTTTCCCTGGGCCTTAACAACAAGTGAAATGTTTGTGAGCCCATGAATATATGGACTCATAGATTTAATGTTTTGTGGTCTTCTTGTATTCAGTCAAAGAAATCTTGCTTTAGATGGCTTCTGATTCATAATAAGCTTGTTGTCATCTTCTAATATTTTATATGTTGCTGAGACTATAAGCTTGTTGTTTTCTTTAAATTTTTATATATATTTATATTTTTTACTTTTTAAAAATATATTGTATGAATGTACCCACAACGTATTGTACCCAAGGTTTTTAAAAATTTGCCATTTCAGTGTACTGTACCCATACCGAAACAGTCTAGTTAAGGAGTATAAGGCACTGTGAATTGATGTAATATGCCATGCTTGGTACAAAATTCTTGGAAAGCTTTACTCACCTACTCCCCCATTGTCCATATGTATCTTCTTGAGTGGAAGAAGGGACTACTTCTCAACAAGTGCTTTGAATGCCTTGAAGTTCTCAAAGAATTCACGCTTGGGCCGGAGAAAGTACATCCATGTTTGATGAGAGAAGTCATCAATGAATGTAAATGCACATTTTGCTCCTTAAAACAGTTGAGTGGGAACGCTATGAGATCACTACGCACCGACTCGAGAGGAGCCTTAGCTCGTGAAGCCTTTCCTTTGGGGGAAGGGTGTTGGTGCTGTTTGCCTAGCATACATCCATGACAAAATCTATCTACAAGATATACCTTAGGAAGGCCAATCACCAAGTTTTGTGTACTCAATCACTAATGATATCCATATTTCAGGTGACCAAAGCGTTCATGCCACAATTTGCTCATTTAATTAGCACGAGCAACAAGAGATGAACTTAATGTGGGCTTGAATCTCTTAAAGTTGTATAGATGTGAATGATGATCAACAACACCTCTAACAACCAAATCCTCTGGATCTTGCAATTCTCTGATTACAACTTTATGTGGAGTGAACTCCACAACGCTAACAACCAAATCCTCTAGATCTTGCAATTCTCTGATTACAACTTTATGTGGACTGAACTCCACAATCTTCATGGTGCCAAAATGACATATCTGATATATAGAAAACAAATTGGAGGAAATTTTGGGAACAAGCAGTACATCATTGATGTACCCAAAATGCATTTAAACTGTTTAGGATCCCAAAACATCAACCCAAGAAGAGTCACCAACAACAATATGAAAAGTGCTGCAATTAGAAAGAGATGAGAGATCACGAGAATTTGTTAGATGGCGAGAAGCATGAGAATAAAAAATCCAACTATCATGTAATGCTGTCAATGCCCCGGTAGAAAGTACTTTCTCTTTGCCCAAGGAGGGAGAAAAATGAGGAGAGGAGACAAAAATATTATGTTGTTTCACTGCTGTTTCCAAAACTTCCATTATTTTCCAACATCTAGGCTCAAGATGATTTTGCTTGCCATAAAAGTCACAAGGGTCAAACATCTTTTCAGACCTAGAAGATTGATTTGGCTTGGTGGATTTAGGAGACTTAGAGGTGAATTCTGCATGCTAATTAAAGGGTTTAGGCACAGGCTTAGGATTCAGTTTGCCCTTAGGAGAGCTAGCAACAAGTTTGTGACTAGTCTTGGGAAGAGCATTGTTGGCTAGATTTTCTGTATAGCTGAAAACCTAGGCAGTCATGAGATTAATTTCCGTCATTTACCGGTGAGGCTCCCATGTAAGATTTTATCAGTTATATATCCTAATATTTATTTGTTGGTATTACTTTAATGGATTTAGGAGACTTAGAGGTGGATTCGCATGCTTATTAAAGGGTTTAGGCACCGGCTTAGGATTCAGTTTGCCCTTAGGAGAGCTAGCAACAAGTTTGTGACTAATCGAGAAAAACATTGTTGGCTAGATTTTCTGCACAATTGAAAACCTAGGCAGTCATGAGATAAATCTCCCTCATTTACCGGCGAGGCTCTGTGTAAGATTTTGTCAATTATATATCCTTATTTCTATTTGTTGGTATTACTTTAAATATGTAGCTCATGAACCATAGCTAGATAGATCTGTAGCAAGTAAGCAAGCTGTAAAAGAAAGGAAAAATCTGCAGAAAAGGAAAATAATTGGAAACGAGGGAAAGTAGAGAGGATGTGCAACCCAATCAATAGTTTACAGAGTTGATCGCATGCACATAAATTAAAACAAATAGATTATTAAACACAAAATTCAAAGCAAAAGAAACTTTCAGATCTAGATCTATAATATGAAAGATCCCAAACCCCATTTACTTGAATATATTATATATAATATATATATATATATATATATATATTATAACGCACAGTGTAGAGTTGAACTGATAACATCAAGCAAATCCATGGAACAACATTCTCATATTGCATAAACAAATTAAATAATGCAAAACCCCGCAAACAGGTGAATTTATATAAAGGCGCCTAGGGTTTAAATGGCAAATTTCTTCATAAATAATGCAGCCATATATTCAATATTGATTTCTGATGATAAATAATTAGGGTAAACACATAGAAATCTGCAGATGAAATGATAACAAATATTGTCTAAAATCCACTGTAAATGATCCAACCCTAGTCGATTTGATATATATTTGTGGCTGAAATATACAACAATAAACTGACATGAAAAATACCTCAAACACTGCATAAATCAACTGCAGAATAAGTCGCCCCACTCTGGAAGTTGTATAAATGCTCACTGCTGCAATTTATTCCTTTCTCTGAAACTGCTGGAATGATAAATAACCTGTGTAAACAATGAAGATCCCTGAGTGGAAACTTCTCTCACTGCTCTTGGGGTTTCGTCCACAAGAGGAATAATCCAGAGGGTTTCCGTCCTTGGATTTTGTCTTCAAAAGCTCAGAGCTAATCAGGGAGAAAATAATAATAGTCTGAATGCCCTTTCCCCAAGTCGCATTTTTCCCTTATAGCCAAAAAACCCTCCAAAGAAACAAGTCGCACTTTTTCCAAATCAGCATAATTAATTTTTAATTAATTATTTCCTTTTTCCAACCAAGTCGCATTTTTGGCTTATTTGACCCTTCCCAAGCAAGTCGCATTTTTTGCCTAGGAAGGCACATTAAATAATTTATTAATTTATTTAAATGCACTTTCCTAAGTCAAAGTCACTTAAATAGTCTATTAATTAATTATATGTGCTTTAATGATATTTTACTTTATTTTGAGCACAATATAATAAAATTAATAAACCGAAGTCACCCTTGAAAACACCCTTTGGCCATCGGGTAGACAAAATGGGCCAAAGGTCTTTGACCGAACTATTTGAGAAAGAGGGACATTACATAATAACACAAAGTTTATGAATAGATCTAGAAAGAAAAAGAAGCAAAATGCACTTTGTTGACACAAAGTTCTTCGGAAATCTCTTCTCTATTCCTCTGTTTGCGTAAATCGGGGTTTCACTCAAAGTCTGGAACACAAGAATGCTGATCACAAATTTCGATCCCTTTAACCCGTAGGTTCTTCCTCTACTTATAGTGTGTAGAGGGGAAATTACAAATGGGAAACTGCAACTGAACTAGAACATGAAGAAGTAATGAAGGGAACAATTGGCGGTTATCTTCCTAGAATTCCTCTCTTAGTGACATGCATCAGGAGTTTAAGCCAAAATTGTGCACATCTGTCACCTATCTTAAAGGATATTTCCAAATAACTTAAAGTAATGGTTTTTAAACCAATAACTTTAATTTTACATTTTCATCCGGGAACGTAAGAAATAAGAGAAGGAAGAAGATCTCGTCATTGTAATACTTATACTTTCTTTTTGTTTTGATATTGAATATACTCGTCAAACATGTAACTCAACATCTTCCCATTTGTTTTAACAATAGCATCTCTCTCGGTTCGAACTATAACAACCCTCTGGACAAAGTAAAAAAAGAGCCTTCACTCTCTCTAAACTAGGCCCATATCCCTCAATATCGCTCGAAGCTTTGAGTCTACCAATCGAATCCATCGTGAAAGGTATGGTGGCTTCATCAACTTCTTTCAAAGACAACCAACATAATCTCCTCATGGGAAGCGGGTAATTCATCCGGGATGCTCTCCGACACTTCTCCCATCTTACTCTCTAAAGAATCGTGCATCCTCTTCAAGATGAGCTTGAGGATTTCTACGCAGAAGGAAATTGAAATCTCTAAGTGCTTCCCCTTTTCCACTAATCCGCCAGAACAACTCATTCTACAATCAACACATCCTTTGACAACGAGTGTATATTAGCCAAAGTATCTAGATGACTTTCAGCAATTATGTTCTCATCTTCTATCTCGTGTCATCAGTTCCTTCAGTTGAGATGTTGCCCTGTACATGTTCTCCAATTCAGCCGGTATTGGTTCGAATTACTTTGAAGTCTGGTGAATGATTTGCCCCTTCCAGTGGGCAATAACTCTGACTTGATCCCCTGCTTCTTCCACCTCTTGCATCAAATGATTACTCACCTGATCTCATGTGCTAAAATGGGTTGAGAGGAAGGTTTGGAAACCTTAGTAATGATCTTGCACAACTGGAACACCTGCTTCTGAAGTTTGGATCTCTTAGCCTTCTCTTTGTCAAGCTTAAGGAATAAAGCATTCATTAGTGTCTGCGTATCCTGCTTTAATCCTTTTGTGGTAGTTTGACCTATTGGCACTTTGGTCATTGCTATATCAGCTGCCGTGAGCTCTCCCTTGTGCTTTCCTTCTACTGGAACAGATAACTCAGCGAACTTTTGTCCCGATTCCTCAATGATCAACCTAGAAGTCATTTTGGCAACTTTAGGTCTTCTATCTCTTCCACCCAAACTCAGGAGCAATTGAAAGTCATGTTCTTCTAGGTTGATCTCCTCTCTGGCTTCTGGGATCGTCTGCAAAGCTAACCATGATGAAAAGTTGCTTCTTGGGGAATGAGAAGTCGCCGAGTGCACCACCATCTCATGCTATGACTCGGCTCTATCATCGGTAATTTTCCAACTTTGTGTTATGATGCTAACCTCTTAATTATCCAAAGACAATGCCTTTTCAAACTCCACCATCTGTGCTTTCAACTTCTCTACATGGATAGGTGAAGACCTGAGTGCTCGAGGAGAAATTACAAATGACGCTGGATTCAAAGGAGGAACAACAAGATCTTTTTGAGGTTCTGGGGCTGCTGAAATCCTATGAGTTGATGTCGGAGAAGCTGAAACTGACACGATAGCTGTAGATTTGGCCTTCTCCTGTATGTGAGACTTCTTGTGAACTTTAAGCTTTTCCGGCCTTCTGCTGCTTTCACCTTCGTGCTTCCTCTTGCTGGAGTCTCCTGTTGTAAAGTTGCTTGTGATCTGATTCATCAATGCTTCATCCAGGCAATACCCCTTTGTCAACAACCAATTCGAAGTGTTAACCAGAACTGCGGAAGATCTTTCTTCAATCGTCTGGCAGCCACCAATGTTTTCCTAAAGAGCAGTTCTATCTCTTCCCATTTGATGATACGAGTCAAGTATCACATGTCCATCATCGGCGAGATCTGTAGGTATATGGGATAGATTTATACCTCGCTAGTGTGCCTTAGTGGAATCTGCATAGTTGGGTTCCTTCATATCTTGATGATGAAAACCTTTAGTCATGTCTTATCGATTAGAGTGTCTCATTCTCTACTAAGGAACTTGTATTGCCATTGTGGCGCCTTGCGTTTTATGTGATCACTCCTTATATCCCCTTGATGGATATTGCTTGTAGTTGATTGTGTCCCTACTCTTTCCGTCATCCCATTCACTATCTTACTACAAATTTTTTCTTTGTTAGCATTGGCTCTGGTCAAAGATTTGTGATTTTAGATTGTAAGACCTTCGGGCCTTCCTCACAAATAACCCCTCTACATCCGTGCCATCTCCATTCACCCTAGTCATGATGTTAGATGATTGCGCTTTATCTTCTCGAAAAAATCCAAGGCAAACTCGGATTTGGTTTTACTCATTTTGGTGCTTCCTCATTATCACGTTCATTGACATCTTTTGTATTCTTTGATCTTTCTTAGATTGCAATGGATATTCATTTTACCTTGGCCACATCTTTTGTTTACAAGGTTCCATATCTTTTTACATTTGATGTCCTTTATATCTTATATTTTATTTTAGCCACATTTTTTATGTTCTTTGATTTCTCCTAGATTTTATTTAGATGTCGTTATTGCCTACTTATTCTAACACATTTTGATTTACTAGATTTTCCTATCTATTTTTCATTAGATGTTGTACCTTATACTTTACCATTTTCCCCTCCATTTTTTTATCATTAGTGTTATCGCATTTGTGCAAGATAGAAATAAAAACATAAATCGACATGCAATATAAGTACAATCCATGTCACAAATGTCACTGAATTTCATTGAAGAAATTTGAAATTTGGCGGCAGTGTCATGAAAATACCTTTGAAAGATCCCCACCTATGCTGTCCTTATTTTTTTGATTGGCTTAGGGCTTGGATCCTTGCTTACAACGTTAGATAACAACAATAAAGCATAACCAACACTAATAGCTCAAAAGATCATGCAAAAACAGATTTACTAACTGCTGCAATTATACTTCAAAAATGGTGACTAGGGTTTTTGGGAAAATCTCCACAAACATCATTCCAATAATTTTATTTCTATCAAAACTGATTTCTATAATATTAGCAGCCCAAATATGCATTAAATCTGATTTTTAGAGGCAAATAATGACTGCAAACAGTTCTGAAATCTGCATAAAAGTCTGACTGAAAATACCTCTTAAAACCCTCCAGAAAATTCTGAAATTTATTCAAGATCCAAAAACAACAGTAGAATAAACAACATACAAATCAGATCTGGAAATACCTCTGAAATAGCATAGAATATCCAAAAAGTGAGTCGCCCAACACTAGAACAACTGATAACTGCTGCTGCAAATTTATTCTTCAACACACACTGCTGGAATAATAAAAATCTGTGAAGATCAATGGAATTCCCGAGTAGAAAGCCCTCACAATGCTCTTGGGGTTTTCATCCACAAGAGTGAAAAATTTTAAGGATTTTCGTCCTTGGATTTATTTGCCAAAAACTCGAAGCCTCCAATGCAAGAGTGAAATATCAAATGAATCTGGAATGCCCTCTAAGCAGGTTGACTTCTTCTTTATAAAGGAAATGGGACCCAAGGTGACCTCCATCACATCCAATGAGCTTCTTTCCCTTTGTTGCACTCCCCTAGGCCAAGTCACATTTTTAAAAGGGCCTTAGACACACTTTTTCTAATTTTTTGACCTCATGGAGCAAGTCACATTTTCCCTTAGGAATTACAATTTAATTAAGTGCTTTTATTTAAATGCACTTTCCTAAGTTCTATTTTAATGTTAAGTTTATTAATTTATTATATGTGCTTTTATAATGTTATATTTTAATTTTAGCACAATATAATAAAATTAATAAAACTTAAGTCACCCTTGAACTCACCCTTTGGCCGTCGGGTAGACAAAAATGGGCCAAAGGTCTTCAATAAAATTATTTGAGGGACATTACAGTCCTCCCTTCCCGGGATTGCTTGTTCCCAAACAACTGTAAAGTTGGATGCTCAAGTATAGACTTTCCTTTCCATGTAGCATCCACCAATGGCAAATCTCTCCACCTAACTAGGTGCTTCTGAATCACTCTACTCAATCTTCTCTCTCCTGTCCAAAATCTCCTCAGGGACTAGATCCAATCTCCCCTCAACATACAAAGGTGGAAAATTAGTAGAAGAAACCACGTGCTGCCCCAATGCCTTCTTCAAGCAATACACATGGAAAACATTGTGTATCTTACTTTTAAGGTAACTCCAGCTCATAAGCTACCTCTCCAACTCTCCTCAACACCCCTGTACTGAGACCATAAAACCGAGGCTTAAGTTTTTCTGCACCACTTGTCTTGAGAGTACTTTGTCTATATGGTCTGTAGACACAAAAATACCATGTCTCCCACCTCAAATGATCTCTCAATCTTGTGCGGTCTGCAGACATCTTCTCGCTAGTTTTGGGCATGCTGAATATTATCCTTAAGTACCTTAAGGATATTTTGACTATCCTGTAAATACTCCCGAGCCTTAAGAGCTCTACTGTCCCCAAAAGCCAAATCAACGAAAGATGCCGCATCATACCCATACAATGCTCAGATGGAGTCATACGAATAGACATGTTGTCTAGATTTTCTGCACAACTAAAAACCTAGGCAGTCATGAGATAAATCTCCCTCATTTACCGGTGAGGTTCCCTTGTAAGATTTTGTCAATTATGTTTTCTAATATCTATTTGTTGGTTTTACTTTAACTGCGAAGTTCATGCACCATAGCTAGGCACTTTGGCAACAAGTAAGCAACTGTAAAAAATGTGCAGAAGAGGGAAATAATTGAATACGGGAAGAAATAAAAGAAGATGTGCAATCTAACCAATAGTTTGCAGAGTTGGTCTCATGCACGTAGATAAAACAAATAGATCTTGAAATATAGAATTTAAAGAAAAGGTCTTGTCTCCAGATTTCATCCCGAATCTGTGACTACCCTATCCAAAATTTTTTCGTACTTTTAAAATAATGGGTCGTTTTGTGTTTTTTTGCTGAAAGTTCTTGTATTGCGTCAAGATATTCTCAAAGAGCCATATTAGCCTTTTCGCCAAATACCCAGATGCCCAATATTGTTATGTTCTGTCGTAGGGATTTGTCTCATGGGAAATTTGTATTTAATTATTTTGAGCCCCGTTTGCGGCAATTTGCGCTCCGGTTTAACTCTGTTGTGATCGTACATATCGTTATTCCTATATACCAGTAGGGTTTTAACCAGGAATGAGTTCTGGACTTTATTTGTGATTTTTGGCAACGTTTTGTGTTTTCCTATTTCGTTTTCTGTGAAATTTCTTTGGATCAATTCCTTTGCCGGTTTGGCCTGATTCTTGGCCTGGAGTAGCTGGAGATCATATACGCATGTTATGCCAGAAGGAATTCGCCATCGGAGTTCTGGTTCACTGGGAAAAGACGAAGTCATGCACCAAAAAGCCTCTTCTGGGCTGGCCGCATTTTTGGAAAAAGAAGAATTGAAGTGGATCATGGGAAAATTAGAAGCGGCAGTGGGTGAGAATTTTGTACCGCCTTTAGCAGAGTACTTTTTCCCATGGAAGCAACGTCACTTAAGTCACAATAAGAAAATTAGAGGTAGAGTAAATGAAAATTTCTTACACCGCCTGCGCAGGTAAAAATTCTATTGTGGAATAAAAGAAAAATCACTTAAGTGAATCATGAGATTTTATTGCCTGCCTTGCAGGGTAAATAATCCCATTATGAAAGTCAAATGACTTAAGTGAATCATGGGATTTTCAGGGCTGCCAGTAGGGTAAATAATCCCATTGTCATGCGATTTTTAAAAATAGAATTCCTTATGCCAAAAGTGTGACCCCTTTGGGGAAGGAAATACAACCTTAAATTAATTAATTAAATTAATTATTCACCCAATTTTGGCGCCTGTGTTTGTGGAAAAGTCAACAAAGGTAAAAGACAAAAGGAGGTTGAAAATAGATCGTTTCTAAAATTAAATAAATAGTATTTATTTAATGTAGCCTTTATGTCAAAAAGTGTGCCCTTTTGTGAAAGAAATAATACTTTTAAAGTATTAAATGATTAAATTAATTCCTATTTTCAAAGTGGCAAGGTCAAATCATATCATGTGAGTGTTGGCTAGATTTTCTCATACAAGCACAAAACCTAGGCGATCATGAGATAAATCTCCCTCATTTAACCGGTGAGGCTCCCGTGTCGATTTGTCAATAAAAATGTGTTATTATCTATCGGGGTTTTACTTTAACCACTTAGTTCATCAACCATAACTAAGAAGTTCATTGCAAGTAAGTCATTGTTCAAGAAAGGAAGTATTTTATCAAGAAGGAAATAAAGGAAATACAGAGAAGAAATGGGGAAGATGTGCATCCCAATTAGTAGATAGCAGAGCTAATTGCATGCACATAGAAGAAACTTAATAGATATGAACACAAAATTAAAAAACAAAGGTAGTTCTAGATCCAGATCTAAAATAACACAGTTTATTAAGAGATCTAAGATTAAAAGCAAAAACTCAAGACACCGTGACACAAAGTTCTCCTAAACCCGCTCCTTTGTATTCCTTTGCTCCAAGTTGCTCTCGGGGTTCAGCACAAAGTCTAGAACACAAGATTGTTGCTTACAATTTCTGATGATTAACCCGAAGGTTCTTCCTCTACTTATAGAATGTAGAGGGGCAATTACAAGTCGGAAGCTTTTAGTTGAACTGACACATGTGGAAGTCGGAAAAGAAACAACTGGCAATCTCCCTCCTGGAATTCCTCTTTGCATGACATGTATGATTTGCAACTGAAAATAGAACCTTCTATTTTGCACGCCTGCCACCTATCTCCAAGTAGTTGACTTCTTCAAGTAATGACTTTTAAACCAATCACTTTAAGTTGTATAATTTAATTGATCGCTCAATTACTTTGTCGGAGAAAAGAAGGAAGAGGAAAGCTGCAGTCTTGTCCTTTTTCATGTCTGCATGCAACTGATTCTTTTGCCTTTGATTCTCACCAAATTGGATCCGGGAGTAATTTGTCTCGGAAGCAAGCTAGATCGGAAGCAAGTGAATCTGGAAGTGATCGAAGCATTTGGATTTTGCCTTCACCTTGTCTTCTCTTTTATCCTTGAAGTTTTTGCAGTTCTTCTCCAATACATGCATCAATGCAATGTTTCTTTGTAGATAACTCATCATTCTTATTTTTAATCGCATATGAGCAATTAAAAATTCGAAAGCACTCCGAGTGAATGCAACTTCAATGAAGGCTTCAATCTGGAAGATGGGAGCATTGCAGACAAGATCTTGGAAGGAATTTTCCACGCACCGACTTCTTCACGAGTTGCATTCAAACAAGAGGATGAAGCCTTTGGCGGAAGCTTTTGCAACTATGAGATCTGGATCTCGCATATGGATTTGCATCGCATCTCGCATAACAAACTCGCAATCGGGTGTGGATGGAAAAGCTGCAGCTCGAATAATTCCACTGCTTTTAATATGTACGCATGAGTGAAGTTTTTCCTGCACGCATGAGTGAAGTCTTTCCTGCTCTGGATCTGTCTATCAATTCAACAAGAGGTTCCGAGCCTAGATCCGTGTCTCCAATATCTGCAAATTTAAAAGTGATGCATGACTCCGTTGTGCTTTCTTTTTCATCTTTCTTCGCCATAGCTTTGTCTATCTTTGTCTGAACAATTCTTTTTCTTCTTATTTGACTGGAATTCTTCAATACTGGTGTAGATCTGGATATTTCTTCAGATTCGGAGGATATATGCAATGTATTAGACATTGATTAAAGCTCCTTTTCTTTTGTAAAACACCTGTAATGAATTCCTGCAATTAATCCAGACAAAGATGGCCACCGTAGCATGAATAGTGAATTTTAATTATAAAAATCTGCACTTTTCAAGCCCGCTGCCCCAAAAATGGGTGTTTAATTTGTACATAAAAAGAGCATGAATTCTTTCAACAACACCTGAGCACCTGTAACACCTATGCAAACAATTATGCATAAAGATCCACTTCCTTCAAAGTATGTGCCAAATCTGGAAGCTTTTAGCCTTTTTGCCACCTTGTTTGAGCAAAATCCTTCTTCAAATAGGGCGCACTTTTCCTCTTGGCTGCAATTCTTTACCTGTGAATTAAATAATTCACCCATATGGCAACCCATGCTTATATAACCCTCACAATTCTATAATTAATAATTGCCCTTCCTATTCCTGACAATTAATTAATTAAAAATCATGTTTCTCTCTTTAAAAATAACATGTTTAAGGACAGCCATCCAATAAATTAAATTAATCCAATTTAATCCTTCACACTTCACTTCACTTAAGCTTCACAGTGTGCCTTGACCATAGCCACTGAAAATAGAATTTAATATAATTATTTAATACTTTAAAAAGTATTAATTCATTTTTCAAAGGGGCTGCATTAAATAAATTGAATTTATTTAATTTTGGAATTCTATTTCCAATTGATTTATTCCCCTTTGCTTTTGTTGACTTCTCCACAAGCCCAGGTGCCAAAATGGGTGAATAAATATTAACAAATATTTGTTTAATGCATTATTATTCACTCAAGATGGGTTGCACTTTTGGAATAATATAATTCTATTTTTAAGAATTTATGACAATGAGATTTTTACCTTGTAAGGCAGCCCGGAAATCTCATGATCCACTTAAGTGATTTGACTTTGACAATGAGATTATTTACCCCGTAAGGCATGCTAATAAAATCCCATGATTTCACTTAAATCACTTTTCTTTTATTTCACCATGAAAATTTTTACCCTGCAAGGCAGACAATAAATTCCCGCTTGCCTGCTGCCTCTAATTTTTCCACTACAGCTTAAGTGAATTTTCTATCATGGGAAAAAGTACCTGTGGCAGGACAAAATTCCCGCTTACTCGCCGCTTATATTTTTCCCACTGCAGCCTTAAATCCTTTGTTTTCCAAAATGCGTCCAACCCCACAGGGCTTTTCTGTGCACGACTTCGCTTTTTCTCAGTGATCCAGACCTCCGATGGTGACTTCCTCCGGGCATAATGTGCGTATATATTCTCCAGCTGCTCCAGGCCAAGAATTGGGCTTACCTGGCAAAGGAATTGTTCTAGTGAAATTTCACAGAAAATGAAACGGGACAACGCAAAAACACGAAAAATTGCCAAAAGGCACAAATAAAGCCCAAAACTTATTCCAAGTTAAAACCCTTCGGTACATAGGAAGAATGGCATGTTCAATTATAACGAGTTAAACGGAGCGCAAATAGCCTCATACGGGGCTCAAAATAATTAAATACAAATTTCAGTAGACAAATCCCACGGCAACGAGAATATAACAATTTTGGGCATCCGGGTATTTGGTGAACAAGGCTAATATGGCTCTTTGGGAATATCTTGACGCAATACAAGAACTTTCAGGTAATAAAAACACAAACGACCCATTATTTTAAAAGTATGAAATTTTTTCGGATAGGGTAGTCACATGATTTCGGGATGAAATGCGGGGACACCAAAGTGAGGCTTGAGTTAAGCTGGAAGCGAAGTCTGAAATTAAATAAATTTAATTTATTTAATGGCAGCCATAAACATGCACAAAATAGCGCCCCATTTGAAGAGTGAAGCTTAATAATTAATTAATTAATTGCCAAATAATAGCAAAGACACTAATTAATTATAGAATCACAAGGATTATATAAGCAGGGGCTGCCATAAGGATGAATTAATTAATTCACAGGTAAAGAAGTGCAGCCTAGAGGAAAAGTGCTCCCCATTTGAAGAGGATTTTTGCTTAAAAGAAGGTGAAATTAATGCTAAAAGCTTTCAATTTTGGCGCACAGGTTGAAGGAAGTTGATTTGTGTCTAGATAATTGTTTGCATAAGTGATACAGGTGCTCAGGTGAAGTTGGTAAAATTCATGCTCGCTTTGCATGCAAATAAAACATCAATTTTGGGGCAGCAGGCTTGAATTATGCAGATTTTTATGATTAAAATCCACTGTTCATGTTCCGGTTGCCATCTTTGTCTGAATTAATTGCAGGAATTCGTTACAGGTGCTTTACAAAAGAAAATGAGCTTTAATCAATGTCCAATACATTGAATATATCCTCCGAATCTGAAGAATTATCCAGATCTGCACCAATTTTGAAGAATTCCGCCGAATAAGAAGAAAAAGAATTATTCAGACAAAGATAGACAAAGCCATGGCAAAGAGGGATGAAAAAGAAAGCACAACGGAGTCATGCATCACTTCCAAATTTGCAGACATAGGAGACACAGATCTAGGTCCGGAACCTCTTTCCGAATTGATTGATAGATCCAGAGCTAGGAAAGACTTCACTCATGCGTGCGAAAGCGGTGGAATTATTTGAGCGTAGCCTTTTCATACACAACCCGATTTGCAGAGTTCGTTATGGAGTGTGCTAGGTCTTACCATCTTTCATCTAGATCAGTGCGAGATGCTACGGGGAAAACAATAATTCGGTTGGACGCAGAGATCATCAATTATTGCTTGAAGATTCCGGCTCGAAAGGTGGTGACTTCTATCGGCATCTGAGATACAAGATGCCGGCAGGGAGAAGCATAGAGTCGATGTGTGAACATAATGAACAACAAATATATGAAGCCCAAATCTCCCTCTAAGTTCCCAAGAACTCTTCCGTGATCCAATCTAGTACAGGAGGTAGATGATATTGCCAAATTGTTATGCAGGATAAATGGCAAGGCGAACGCTCACACTTTCCGTACATGGATGTATGCTTTCATGAGGACTATTGAAGTCAACAAAGTTGATTCCATAATCAATTGGTCGGAAATCATTAGCAACAACATTGGTGAGCAACTTCGGAACGTGAAGTGTACTTTCGATTTCAAAATGACTTCTTATTTGGTATATGCAGCAGTTTCACAAGGCATCTTCTCCAAGTTGGATAGATGTGGCGTTCTTTCTAAGGACCCCATTTTCGAGTGCTACCCACAGCTTACTGTACCTGCGTGCAAGAAAGATTTCAAAGTAGTCAACGATGGATTCTTCTATGAATTCATTTGCAGGCTAGACAGGGACCTAAAGGCCAACAGGGCAAGCAAGAAAGCATGGGAAGTTGTATTCAAAATGGCGATCTATTCATTCAGTTTGTAGATTTCACATACCTCAGAGTTTTACCGGCTTTTCTGGAGAGCCGGTTAAGCTGCCCAGATATTCGAATGATAGATTGATCACCATGGAGCTGAGCAGACAACTTGTGGAGATACACGACCTTCAGTCGAAATGGCACAAGTCTACGGGCTTCTTCCCGATCACTGTGGGACATTATAGCTGCCAGAGCATTCATAAGGCCCAAGGATTGGAAGCGGAAATGTTATCCGAGTATGAGCAAGAGTTCTTTCGGCATGATTGAACTTCGATCCATTTGGAGTAGCCAGGAAGACGATCTCCCAGGAGTACGCACATGTGCCTTCATTAGAGGATTTCTGGATGAAGTGCAAAAGTGAGTACGAGGTTAGAAAGAAGGATTTCAGCAGGCTATCAACACGGCAAGTGTTCGACTTTGGACTAGCACGGATACCTGCGGATCTTAAAGATGATGGGAATGTGTTACTTGACGCTTACCATCAAATGGGAGGAGATAGAGCCGTACTTCAGGATAACGTAGGGGGCTGCCATACGATTGAAGAAAGGTTTGGCATTGTTCTGGTGAATACTTCAAACTGGTCTTGACGAAGGGATATTGCCTTGATGAAGCACTGATGAATCAAATCACGGGCAACTTTGGCACGGAGATTCCCTCAAGAGGAAGCACGGAGGAGAAAGTAGCAGAAGGTCCGAGAAGATGAAAGTGCACAGAAGATCTCAATCAAAGGAGAAGATCACTTCCACGACTATGACTTTAGTTCCGGCTTCTCCAGCATCCAATACTTCACCGACTATGCACCTCAGCAAGACACTTCCATGCCTCCACCGAATCCGCGACATTCATCTTCTTTCCTCACCACTTCGTTCACACTGTTCCGAGAAGAGACATTGAAGCTGTAGATAGCAGAGTTCGAAAGAGCTTTGTCCTTGGATGATTCAGAAGATGGCAGCCATAACATCAGTGAGTTTTTGATGGAGAGGGAACAGAGCGGGAGATAGTATTGCACTCAGCAACTTCTTATTCTCCGAGAAGTAACTTCTCAGAATGGTTGGCTCCGCAGTTGGTTCCAAAAGCTAGAGTGGAAATGAACTTGGAGGAACATGACTTGCAGCTACTTCGGAGTCTAGGCGGAAAAGACAGAAGACCTAAAGTTGCTAAGGTAACTTCAAGGTTGATCATTGAGGAGTCAGGACAAAAGTTGCCGAGATGTCGGTTCGGCGGAAGGAAAGGAGGATGAGCTCACGGCTACAGAAGATGTAACAAGAATCAGGAGTATCCATGGATAAAGCCACCACAAAAGGATGAAGCGGGATACACGAGATATTGATAGATGCTCTATTCCTTAGGCTTGACAGAGAAAAGGCAGAGAAAGACGAGCTTCAGAAGCAGGTATCTCAGTTATGCGAGATCATAGCCAAGGTTGCTAAACCTTCCACTCAACCCATTTCAGAGCAGGTGAGTGATCATTTTATGCAAGAGATGGAGGATGCAAGCAATCAGGTGAAAGTTATTGACGAATGGAAGAATTTGATTATTCGTCAAGCTTTTGTACAACTTAGAGAGGTGCCATTCCGCCTGAAGGTTATGAATGATGCAGCATATCAGCTGAAACAACTGGTGACGAGCATAGTAGATATGAACACAGTTGCTGAGAGTAACCTGAGTACTTTGGCCGAAATCAACAAGTCAGCTTGCGAGAAGTATTGGTTGCGGAGCAGATTGTACCGGACGGATCAGTTGAGAAGGGGAAGCAGCTGGAGTTTGCAGTATCTTTCCATTTGGAGATCTGCAGAGTTTTGTTGAAGAGGATGCAGACACTTGAGAGTAGGACATCGTCCTTACCAGACAGTATCATTTCTTTCACTGAGGAGGAAGTGGTCGGAAATGTTACTTCATACGTGCGGATCATTCCTAGCAGAGTGCCTAATTCCCTGGAAGGGTCTCTTCTGATGGTACAAAAGAGAATTGATGGAGCTACTAAACCTTTCACGATGAATTCCATTAGCAGACTGGTGGCACTGCAGGCGGATATTGCGAGGTTCGGGCCAAGCTTGGAGGATGTGGAAGAGTGTATCAAGGTGTTGAACGAAGGATTGTTGCAGTTCAGGACAGAAAAGGAAGCAGTGGCTAAAACAGATGGGAAGATGCTGAATTACATGTTCGACAAGTATATCCAGTATCAGAACAAAAAGAAGACAAATATTACAGTTAGCATGATTTCTTCCTCTATTTTGTTTTCTTCTATTTTCCACGTTCCCGGATGAAATTGTAAAAATTTAAAGTTATTGGTTTTGAAACCATTACTTAAAGTTATGTGGAACAATTCTATTAGTTAAGTGATACATGTGTCACTTAAGGAGAAGTTATTGGAGGATGATTGCCAAATGTCATCTTTAGTTGTTTATGTTTCAGTTCAGTTGAGTTTCCCATTTGTACTTTCCCTTCTACATTCTATAAGTAGAAGAAGAACCTCCGGGTTAAGGATCATAATTTGTAAGCAGCATTCTTGTGTTCCAGACTTGTGTTGAAACCCTTGAGAGCCACTTGAAGCAAAGGAATATACAGGAGTAGATTTCCGGAGAACTTTGTGTCACGGTCTATTGTGTTTCTAGCTTTTATATCTTAGATCTTTTAAATAAACTGTGTTATTTCAGATCTAGATCTAGAGCTACCTTTGCTTATAATTATGTGTTTATATCTATTGGTTTTTTCGTGCATGCAATCAACTCTGTTATCTATTGATTGGGATGCATATTTTCCCCATTTCTTCTCTCGTGTTTATATAATTCCCTTCTATAAATATTTCCTTTCTTAAACAAATCGCTTATTTGTTGCAGTAATCGCATGACTATGGTTCATGAGTTGAATAGTTAAAGTAAAACCCATATAGAAACTAGCATACTTTAATTGACAAATCGACACGGAGCCTCACTGGTAAATGAGGGAGATTTATCTCATGACTCCTATGTTTTATGCTATGCAGAAAATCTAGCCAACAAAGGAAAGTTTGAGATCCAGATCTGAAATAACACAAAGTTTATGCAAAGATCTAAAAAGAAATAAGAAACAAATGCACCTTTGACACAAAGTTCTCCGGAAATCTGCCTTATTTCAATTCCTTAGCTTTCAAGAAAGATATCAACGGTTTCAACTCAAAGTTTGAAACACAAGAATGCTGATTACAAATTCTCATTCCATAACCCGTAGGTTCTTCCTCCATTTATAGTGTATGGAGAGAAAAGTACAAATAAGAAACTACAACTAAACTAGAACATGTGGAAGTTGTAACGGAAACAATTGACAAACTTTCTCCTAGAATTCCTCTCTAAGTGACATGTATCTGCAAATTATGTCAAAGTTGTGCACATCTGCCACTTATCTTAAAGAACCTTTCCGAATAACTCAAAGTAATGGCTTTTAAACCAATAACTTTAATCTTGAAATTTCATTCGGGAACATAAGAAATAAGAAAAGAAAGAAGAGAAGAAAGCAAGATCTATCAAGCTGTAACACCCTACACTTTCTTTTTGTTTTGATATTGAATATACTTGTCGAACATATAATTCAACATTTTCCCATCTACTGCCAGCATCCTGCATGCTAATTGCAATCACCATTGGTCGTGTCGGAATCTTCAAGCAATAATTAATGAATTGTGCATCCAACCTGATTATTGTCTTTTCGCTAAGATCTCGATTGCTCTGGAAAGAGGATGATAAAACCTTACACACTTCATAACAAATTCAGGCAATTGAGCTGTGACCGGAACACTGAAGCTTGAATAATCCCGCTACTTTTAATTGCCCGCATAAGAGATGATCTTCCAACTTTGGATCTCAATTAAATCGGTGATGGGTTCAGGGCCTATGTCTGTATCATTGATTTCAGCAAATCTGGAAGCAATGCATGATTCTATTGACCCTTCTCTTTCATCATGCCTGGAATAATCTTTGTTTGAGCTCTTTTTCTTTTAATTCTGCTAGAATCCTTTGTAATTGGATCAATTTGTGTAGATCCGGCAATTTCTTCTGATTTGGAAGATATATTCAATGTATCTGACATTGATTTGGACTTCTTTTCACCAATATGAGCACCTGTGATGAATACCTGGGCACTTATACCAACATGCAGATACTTGGAATAATAAAAATAAAGCTATTCCAACCCTAGGTGCCAAAACTGGAAGCTTCCCGATAGTGGAAAATATTTTTAATGCAAAATCCTCCTTCCCTTGGTGCCAAAATCCTTTCTGGGCTGCAAGCTCCATCAAAAAGAATTAATTGCTTCTCCCTTATGGCGTCCCATGCTTATATAGCCATCTGCATGCTATTTTTAATAATTGTCTTTCCCTATTTTTGGCAATTAATTAATTAAAAGCCATGCTCCTTCACTCAATTTGGGCGCCCAAGTCTGCATGCTTCTGATTGTTTTTTTATGAATTTATTTTATTTATTTTTAGCATGCATCCTTGACTTCTCTTTAGCTCATCCACTTGCCTTGACTTTCCTTCTATTTATGGTGCCAAACTTGGCTAGAAATAACATTAATAAATATCATTAAATACATGTATTAATGCCAAGGTGGGTTGCACTTTTTGGCAAGGGGAATTGCTAAAAATAGGAAGTCAAAGCAATGGGAATTTCCACCCTGCAATGCAGCTCCAAAAATCCCATCTTCCACTTAAGTGATTTGACTTTCATAATGGGAATTTTCACCCTACTAGGCAAGTAAGAAATTCTTGCACACGCCTGCCACTGCCAAAATTCCCACTGGTAGCTTAAATCTTTCCTTCCAAAAAGTGCGACTTGCATGGAAAATAGTCTTCTTCTTACAAATGTGACTTGCATGGGTGAATAAACTTCTTTGTTGGGAAAAGTTAACCTGCTAGGCAGACAAGAAATTCCCGTTGGTGCTTTAAGTGATTTTTCTTTCATAATGGGAATTTTCACCCTGCTAGGCAGGTAAGAAATTCCCGCTTGCCTGCCACCTCTAAAATTCCCATTGGCAACTTAAGTGATTTTGACTTGATGGGAAAAAGTAACCTGCTAGGTAGGCAAGAAATTCCCGCCTGCCTGC
The DNA here is from genome assembly GCA_018340775.1 of Taxus wallichiana var. yunnanensis. Taxonomy (NCBI): domain Eukaryota; kingdom Viridiplantae; phylum Streptophyta; class Pinopsida; order Cupressales; family Taxaceae; genus Taxus; species Taxus wallichiana. The sequence continues at coordinate 293,972,816 of CM031235.1, read as the reverse complement.
CACTGCCAAAATTCCCACGGCAGACTTAGATCTATTATCCCAAAAAGTGCGACTTGCCTAGGAGAGGCTTTTTCTGCTTAAATTCTTCTTTTTTGGTCAGAAGTCAACACTCGTGATTAATTCCTTCCATTGCTGAGGCCATGGATGACTTCCAGATGTTCTAGGCAATTAAACAGGCTATACAGAACAAAGAATGGATCAAGGGGAATTTAACAGACAGACTGCGGAGAAAACCGAAAACAAATGCCAAAAGAAAAAAAAAAAAGCGTTGCTAGAAGTTGCAGATAATTGCTCTGAATTCATTCCTGGTGAAAACCCTATTGAAATGTGGGAATACTGGCATGAAAAACTTCAACAGGGTTCAACCGGAGCACAATTTACTTTAAACAGGTGTTTATTTATTTAATAAATAATTAAATAAAATTCCTGCAGACAAAACTTGGCGGAGGGATAAAATGAGTTTTAGCATCTGGGTATTTGTCGAAATTGGCTCATATGATTCACTGGGAATATCTTAACGTAATAGAGACAACTTCAGGCAATAAAAACACAAAAAGACCCGTTATTTTAAAAAGAACGAAATTTTTTTTAAAGGGGTAGTCCAGCATTTCGTGGTGAAATCGGGGACACCAAGACATCAGTAAGTAGTATTATAGCAATACTCACATAAATACAACCATTTCACCCATGCCTTCTGCTGCCCCGAAACATAGTTGCGAAGATAACCCTCTATCCATTTGTTCACAATCTCTTGTCCATCTGTCTGAGGGTGATAACTAGTACTGAGTCAACTCTGTACCAACCAATCGGAAAAGCTCCTACCAAAAGGTGCTCAAAAACTTGCTATCCCGATCACTAACAATGTTCTTGAAGTCCATGCAATCTGAATACTTCACGGAAGAACAAATCAGCCACATGCGGTGCCTTAAAGCTGGTTGGAATAGTGAAGAAGTGTGCATACTTTGTCAATCTGTCAACCACCGCATAAATGCGATCGTTCCCTTGCACTATGGGAAGACCTGTAATAAAATCCATCGAAATACTTTCCCATTTATACTTTGGAATTGGCAAGGGCTGCAATAAACCTGTTGGAAAAGTATGTTTTGACTTGTTTTGTTGACAAGTCACACACTCACAGACATGGCGTAGGACATCCTCTTTGAGACCCTTCCAAGAGAATCTCTCTCTAACCTGCTTGTATGTCTTGAAATACCCCGAATGTCCTGCAAGTGGTGCATCATGGAAGGCATGTAGAATCTTTCCCTTAAGCTTAGATTCAGGAACTAGGTAAATTCTGCCCTTATAATAAATCAAATCAGCCATCACCTTGTATCGCTCATCTTGAATTTTACCATCCATAATCTCACACGCCAAAGTATTTTTGGAATACTCAACTAATAGTTGAGATTTCCAATCTGCTGAAATCTCACTCAAAGAACATAGGGCAACAAGATGTGGTTTTCTGGAAAGTGCATCAACCACTACATTCTTCTTACCTTTGACATACTCAATGTCAAAATCATACGCTGGATTCTACTGACCCACTTTTGCTGCCTCTCATTGAGCTCCTTTTGTTCCAAAAAATATTTCAAGTTGTTGTGGTCGGTCCTCACCACAAACTTCCCACCTACCAAATATTGTCTGAATTTCGCCAAGGCATGCATAATGGCGAGCATCTCCTTATCATAGGTGGAGTACAACCTCTCATTGTCTCTCAACTTCCTACTCTCGTAGGCAATAGGATGGCGGTCCTGCATAAGAACTGCACCAATACCCAAACCGAAGCATCACACTCCAATATGAAGGGTCGAGAGAAATCTGGAAGAGCCAAAACTAGACAAGTGCTCATAACCACCTTGAGCCTATCAAATACCACATGTGCCTCATCTGTCCATCTAAATGCCCCCTTCCATGTAAGATCTGTCAATGGAGTTGCAAGCTCAGAATAACCTCTAACAAACCTCCTGTAGTAACCACATAATCCTAGGAATCCACGCAAGTCTGAAATGTTCCTAGGTGGCGGCCAATCCTGCATAGCTTGTATCTTCTCCTGATGAACCTTGGCCCCTGTTGGCCCCAATGACGTGCCCAAGATACAAAATCTCTGTAAGTCCAAATTCGCATTTGGACATCTTAGCAAATAGAGATTGTGTCTCCATGATGCTAAGTACCTCATCAAGATGCCTCAAATGCTCCTCCCATGTCCTGTTGTAAATCAAAATGTCATCGAAAAATACTAGCACAAACTTCCTCAGTTACTGTTGAAGAGATGGTTCATGCATGATTGGAATGTAGCAGGTGCATTAGTGAGGCCGAATGGCATCACCAAAAACTCATAGTGCCCGTAGTGACATCTGAAGGCTGTCTTGTGAATATCCTCATCACGAACATGAATATGATGGTATCCTGATCGAAGATCAATCTTGAAAAATAGATAGCTCCATGCAACTCATCCAATAGCTCATCTATGCGAGGAATGGGATACTTGTTCTTGATAGTCTTCTTGTTGAGAGCACGGTAATCAATGCACATCCTCATGGTCCCGTCCTTCTTCACCAATACAATTGAAGAAGCAAAAGGGCTAGAACTAGGACGGATATGTCCCATATCCAAGAGCTCTCTGATGGCCTTCTCTATCTCATCCTTGAATTTCTTAGGATGGCAATAAGGTGTAGTAATCACAGGCTTGACACCCTCCTCTAGCTCTATGAGATGCTTAAATCCCCTATCTGGTGGCCTACCTGGAGGAATGTCACCAAAAACTGGACCGTGCTTGTCTAGTACTGACTGGATGTCTACATGAAAGGGCTGTCCACTATCTGAAGAAGAGTTGGATGGAATGAAACATTGGGCTGCCCATGCAACCTATCCATGTCTGACAATGGACTCCATCCTATGTGCAGAAACAACGCAAGGCCCACTATCAGAAAGAGCCCTAAGCACAATCTTCTTCCCATCCGCCATAAACTCTAACTCCATCCGCTTGAAATCCTGCACATACCTACCAAGGGACTGTAGCCATTGAATACCCAACATTGCATCAATCTCACCAAGACCAACTACATAGAAATCATCGGTCAATGTGTAGTCTCCCATCTGGATGCTAAGTTGAGGAATCCTCTTAGTGCAACTCATAACAAATCCGTTTGCAACTCGTACATTAAACCCCTCAAAGTCCTCAACTGTAATCCTCGCTTTGCAGCCAACCCCTCATCTATGAAGTTGTGCGTAGCTCCACTGTCTATCAAACAAACCATCCGCTGCCCCTTGATTACTCCTTTCAGCCGAAAAGGATGGTATCTAGGGACTCCTGAAAGTGAAGCAATAGTAACATTGGATGAACCTGATGCCTCATTCTCTCCAAGCTCTATCTGGGGCTGCTCCTCATGTGCATCATGACCGCTATCGTTGCCCTCTGCATCTGTATCTGGTAAGTGCTCATCATCCTCATCGAAACCACCTCAATGAGGTGCACCTTGCCTTTACCAAGGCAGTGATGTCCAGGCTCCCAATGATCCTTACAATGAAAGCAAAGCTTCTTCCTCCTCAACTCATTACGAGTATCCTGATCCACCTTAGGAGGGGTGCACTCTTCTGTTGAATAGTAGAGCGCTGAAATGGTTTGGAGCTCGTGGAAAACTTCTTATTGGGCTGATAAGAAGTGGGGGATGTGTCCAAATCTAATGTCGTCTGAATGACATCATGCAACGTCCTAGGCTTAAGAGCCTTGACCAATCCTCTCATCCTATCATGAAGCCCCTCTATGAATAACATCACTACCCTTTTTCTCGGGCATCTCCGGGACCATCACTGCTATGCGTTGAAATTCGTTGATGTAGGCATCAACATGTCCACTCTGGTGGAGCTGTGCCAAATCTCTGTAGTATAGCTCCACGTCCTTGCGATCAAATCTCGCAATCAATCTCTCACTGAACTCCCTGTAAGACTGTAGAAGATCATGGTTCTGTGTGACCAGCCCATGATGCCACCAATCATATGCTACTCCCTCAAGGTGTAGAGTGGCGAACTGAATAGCCTCCTGTTCTGCATAGGCTTAAGGGTAAGATATGTGTCAAGCTTATGAATCCAAGCTCTGGCACTGATCTTCCCACTACCATCAAAAGTGGAAAGAGTCACCTTGTTGGTAGCCTGCTTCAGCTCCCTATTTTGATGTGATCTAGGCCTCCTATCCTGTCTGGCCCTCAAACTATCTCTCCTCTGTGCACAATACTACGGAAGGGGAAAACATCCCTCACATGTTGTGGTAGATTCCTCCACTCATCACTAGCTGCCATAACATTGTCTTGGAAGGCCACTCCCTCAAGTGGATCTTCAACCTCTCGGTGGTTCATCTCTAGGCAAGAAACTGGGCTGCATAGGCCTATCTGCTGTCCGGGTAGGCCTCCTCTCATCTGTATGAGTGTGCCTCCTCTCACGGCAAGGAGATCCCCTCACACTACCAATCTCTCGAAGGTGATCTACTATGCCTCCTCAGAATTCACGGCAACGTATGTTGCTTTGCATTCACCGAATTTCAAGCATGAAATTCGAAATTTGGTAGATTTCAAAGGTTGAGGAAAAATTCATCTAAAATCGCGAATTTAATTGTACGTTTTACATTTTTTTGCTTGGAATGTTGTCATTTTACGTTTTTTACTTGGAACACCTATCCCTTTTTTGCTCTGAACTCGCATATCGCCGTTGCTTGAAGAAACGTGTAGCTTGAAGTGTTTGCAGCCTGCGAGGTAGGGATCAACCAGCTGAGCGACTAAGCTCGAGCGTGAAGCTTGAGGAAAAATTCGCTCAAGTCACCACCTATGTAGAGTGTATTGTGTGCTTTGCTTTGGTCGCGCCTTGATGAAGATTTTAAACTGTAGAAAAGATTAAATAGGTCAAATAGGTAAGAGCAAAGAATTCATATTTTTTTAATGTTTGTTTTGTATTAAAGTTTAATTATTTTATTACGTTTCTAGTTATAGACTATAGTTTTTAGTTAATTATTTATAGTTAATGTTTAAGTATTTTATTACTTTTTAGTTAATGTTTTATAGTTAATGTTTAACCATTTTATAGTTAATAACTTAATAATAATGTTTAATTATTTTATTGCCTATGTGATATTATCTTTCTTTTTAAACATTCAGTCTAAAAGTATTATGTCATATACTCAAATTTAAACACGAATTTTATCATTGTTTTTTTTTGCAACGAATTTTTCGCGAATTTTATCCTCGGCAAATTCGAACACGAATTCGAATGTGGCAACTTAGCCGGCAACTGATATGGATCTGTCTCTCCTGTCATATCTATCTCTTGGCCTATCCAATGCCAACCTGTCTAGAGTAGAGCCCATATATTCCATGGACTGAATCAGCCGCTGTTGGGTGGCTACCATTGTCCTAAAAAGTTCTCTGTCCGGATCCGCTTGCTCATCCCGGGAGGGCTATGAGGACCTTCCTATCTATCACCCATGGTTTCAGCTCCAACACCTGTTTCAAGACCAACCTCTAGTCGTGCTCGTCTACGTGTGTAATACCTGTGTGGACCAATCTCTCGTGGTTGCATAGAATCAAATCAAAACCCTACAGGTAGGAGGAACATTGCTCTGATACCACTGAAAGATCCCCACCTATGCTGTCCTTATTTTTCTGATTGGCTTAGGGCTTGGATCCTTGCTTACAACGTTAGATAACAACAATAAAGCATAACCAACACTAATACCTCAAAAGATCATGCAAAAAGCCAGATTTACTAACTGCAGCAATTATACTTCAAAAATGGTGACTAGGGTTTATTGGGAAAATATCCACAAACATCACTCCAATAATTTTATTTCTATCAAAACTGATTTCTATATTATTAGCAGCCCAAATATGCATTAAATCTGATTTTTAGAAGCAAATAATGACTGCAAACAGTTCAGAAATCTGCATAAAAGTTTGATTGAAAATACCTCTTAAAACCCTCCAGAAAATTCTGAAATTTATTCCTCAAGATCCAAAAACAGCAGTACAATAGACGGCATACAAATCAGATCTGGAAATACCTCTGAAATAATATAGATTATCCAAAAAGTGAGTCGCCCAACACTAGAACAACTGATAACTGCTGCTGCAAATTTATTCTTCAACACGCACTGTTGGAATAATAAAAATCTGTGAAGATCATTGGAATTCCCCGATTAGAAAGCCCTCACAATGCTCTTGGGGTTTTCATCCACAAGAGTGAAAAATCCTAAGGGTTTTCGTCCTTGGATTTATTTGCAAAAAAACTCAAAGCCTCCAATGCAAGAGTGAAATATCAAATGAATCTGGAATGCCCTCTAAGCAGGTTGACTTCTTCTTTATAAAGGAAATGGGACCCAAGGTGACCTCCATCACATCCAATGAGCTTCTTTCCCTTTGTTGCACTCCCTAGGCCAAGTCACATTTTTTAAGGGGCCTTAGACACTTTTTCTAATTTTTGACCTCATGGAGCAAGTCGCATTTTCCCTTAGGAATTACAATTTAATTAAGTGTTTTTATTTAAATGCACTTTCCTAAGTTCTATTTTAATGTTAAGTTTATTAATTTATTATATGTGCTTTCATAATATTATATTTTAATTTTAGCACAATATAATAAAATTAATAAAACTTAAGTCACCCTTGAACTCACCCTTTGGCCATTGGGTAGACAAAAATGGGCCAAAGGTCTTCAATAAAATTATTCGAGGAGGGACATTACATACACAATTAATTGAAAGTCGACCATAAAAATCAGGCACTTTGCTTCTTCCAAATCAAAAACCCTTAAAAATGTTGAAATTTGGTGCTTAAAAAGCCTTTGTATAATACATAACAGCTTGTTATAGGGTTTCACAAGTACGATGCACTCGAGGGTTTTGACTTGCAGATGCCACAAATTTTGTAGATGTGACTGCAGGGTTTCATGTCTAGAGCATTGTAGGCGAAGATTTTTGCTGGAGTCTTCTGTTGACACGCGAAGTTTCAGCCTGTTATCTAGGGCAGAAAAAGTTTGATGTTCACCTTTGAGTGGATTTTTGTTGTGCGTTATGCCAATCTAAATAATTATTCCTGAACATTATTTTGTATAAGATTGGCACTTAAGCTTGCTGCTGTCATCGATTATTCCAAAGTTGTATGAATGTTACATGGGAATTAGCTCAACGAATGCCTCGTCTCCAAAGTTACATTTGATCAACAATAAAAATCAACTTTTATTGTGGCAAATTTTACATCATATATTATCTATGTTTAATTATTAATTATTACTTTATTATTATTATTGTTTTAGTATGTTTATAAATAACATAATAATTTTTATATAAAAATACAAATATCTTTATAAGTATTAAATATTTTATATTTTATTTTTTAATTATTAAAATTTATTATGTTCATAAAGATATTTTTTTATACAATATAAATATCTTGTGTTAATTTATTGATGGCTTTCAGAAACATTTTAATTAAATTATTAATTTTTGTGGGATTTTACCATGATCTCCTTCGGTAGTCATTATCCTATTAACATTTTTCCTAGTGTATTTTATTCTGTAATAATTACGACGTAAGGGAACCCACTTAGCACATAATCATCGTAATAACAAATATATCATTGGGTTGAATATTAGTAAATAATAAATTCTTATTGTTTTAATTATATGATTAATATTATATTATTCGAACGTAATCATGATTTTTTTCCCAATTCTTATCAGCTGGCAAAGTTCCAAATTTTATCCTCGCTGAACACGAAACTTGTGACATAGGGTACAACCATCCAACATAACATCATAAGCCATGTACATTGAGTCAAAATAGTATCACATATATATGGTATTTAAAAATACATCAAAAATACGTCACATGTCAAAATTAGACATGTTCTTCAGAGTTCAGTTTGCATCCCAACGATGCTTTATTCAAAAGATTGGAAGCAAAAGCTATAGATCTCCCCATTTCCCTTCATAGACTAGAGAATGCCCTCAGTAAAATCCTTGAAATTCCACACCTTAACGTGAAGGAAGATGACTAAGAGGAAGGCGAGGATGGCAATGAATGCTCCTTGAAAGATGAGACTTTGGATGGGGCAACATCAAAACTGTTCAAATTGGAAGCTAGCATGGATATACATCCGTATGAAGTGCAAAATGATACTAAGAAGTTAAACAATCGGCTTGTACAACATGAGGTATATTTCAGCATACACTAAGTGAGAATGGTAAGGTTTCATTTCCTCATAAAATTATCCATTCATGCTTTAATATAGTGGGAGAGTTTTGTTGATAGTTTGCAAATAATATAGAAGCTGAAGTTGACTAAATGGGAATGTTTCAAGGAATTTGTTGAGTCATAATTCTATCTCATAGGGTATGTGCAAGAACAGCTAATGAGATGCCAATAATATTGCCAAGACTAAGGACAAAGTGTGTATGAGTATACATCCAAATTCTTAAGGAAAGCTATCTTGTTTGCACGATATTTACACAACACATTTTTCTGTTCCAGCTGCTTGCGCACTTGCTTGTACTTCTCCTTCATGTACCGCGCAAAATCTTTGGCTTATGTGCTCCTTGTCGCGTTAAGTCTCGCAACTCTGCAACCCCTCTTGGATTTGTCCCATACACAATCTAGAAAGGTGACTTCCTAGTGCTCTTGTTCACTAAGTTGTTATAAGCAAACTCTATCTACATAAGGACTGAATCCCTGGCCCTTGCCTTCTCTTGAACCAAACATCACAACAAATTGCCAAGGTTCATGTTGACAACTTCTGTTTGGCCATCCGTCTGCGGGTGATATGCAGAACTAAACTGCAACTTTGTGTTCATCTTCCTCCACAATATGCGGAAAATATGACCCACAAACTTAGTATCTGTATTGTATATAATATGACAATCCATGCAGTCTCACAACTTCCTTAAAAACAAGTTAGCTATATGCGGAGCATCTTTGGTCTTCTTACATGCAATAAAACAAGTCATTTTTGAGATTCTATTTGCAATGGCAAAGATGGAATCATGACCCTTCTACATTCTAGGCAAACCCAAAACAAAATCCATACTCAATGCTCCCAAAGTTTCTTAGGTATTGGTAGTGGTTGATAAAACCCTCCTTTCTTACTCTTCCTTTTTGCTGACTAGCATACTCTGTATCATTGCACATATCTGTGCACATCTGTAGCTGGAAGTATCACTCATTTGTGCCAAGGTCTTATCTATTCCAAAGTGCCTAGCTAATCCTCCGCAATGTTTCTTTTGGATCAAATTCTCCCTCATTCACCCTTGTGACATGCTTAACTGCGTGTCTTTGACCAACAACCATTCCTGCAGAAAACAGTCTAACCAAGCGTGCTATTGACGCTCCATGGTTTTGTGCATGCTCTCCACGCTTCTCTAAAATCTTCATCTTCTCTATAGAGTTCCTTCATAGCCTTGAACCCTACTACTTCTGCTCACATCTCACTTGCTAAGACATATCTACTCTGTGCATCTGCAACTCTTTTTGACTTCCCACTTTTGTGTTTTAAGACAAATGAGTAACTTCATAAGAATTCAACCCATTTCATGTGACTTTGATTCTGTTTGCCATTGCTATTTATAAATTTTAATGCTTGGTGGTTTGTGTACAACACAAACTCCTTCGGCACAAGTAGTGCCTCCACTTCTTCAGTTCTTGCACTATGGTGTAAAACTCTTGATCATAAACTTAATATCTTTTGCCCGTGTCATTCAATTTCTCACTAAAATATGTGATGGGTATTCCTTTTTGACTTATCTCAGCTCCAATGGCTATTTCTGTTCGCATCACAATCAATTTGTAATACTTTATTGAAATCAGGCAAGACCAACACTGGCTGCTATGTGACCTTCAACATTTGAAAGCCATATTCTGCGTCTGTGGTTCGTGGAAACTCTTTACACCCCGCATCATTGGGTGCACAAATCTAAGTGAATCCTCTAATGAACTTTTTGTAGAAGCTTTCCAAACCACGGAAGCATTGGGCCTCTGTGACATTTTTCAGTGACAACCATTCAACTATAGTTTGCACCTTCTCAAGATCCATCTTCAATCCTTCTTGAGATATCACAAATCCCAAAGTATGCTAACTCTCTTTGTATGAAATTGCACTTTTTCAAATTCGCCAACAACTTCTCATGGAAACGCTTTAACACTTTCCGCAAATGGACCAAGTGTTTTTCCTACGTTTTGCTGAAAATTAGAATGTCATCCAAATGAATAATGACAAACTTTCCTAAAAAGGGCTTTAATACTTCATTTATCAACCAAATGAATGTGCTCGGTGCATTGTTTAACCCAATTGGCATGACCAACCATTCATACAATCCATCATACGTTTTGAAATCAGTCTTCCACCCATCTCCTATTCTTATCCTGATTTTGTGGTATCCACTCTTTACAGTAATCTTTGTGAAGTACCTTACTCCACTCAAAGAGTCCATCAAATCATCCATGCACGACAATGGAAATCTATACTTAATGGTAACCTTTGATGGCTCTGAAATCAATGGACATCCTCCACTCGCCTCTTTTCTTTGTTGCCAATACCTCAAATACTGTGTATTGGCTCAGAGATTCTTTGATAAACCCCATCTCAAGAGATTCTTGCACTTGCTTCCTCATCTCCTCATTCTCTATAGCTGTCAGCATATATGAGGCCTTGTTTGGTAAACTAGACATTGGTATCAAGTCCATCTCGATGACTGATATTGTGCATAGGTGGTCCATCTAGAGTATACTATGACATGATCTCCACCAACTCACCTAGCATCTCCTACTTGGCTGCACTCTCCCTTGTTTTATGCGCAAGCTTCGGGATGAATGCAAAGCATTCACTATCCCCTTTCTCCTCCTTCAGGAACTCCTTCCCCAAAATCAACAATATTTGCGGACACCTCTCCACCTCTACACTTGCATTCTTCAAAGGATTCAAAGTGTACTTTCGTCCATTCTTCATGAAAATATAAATGTTTGCACGACCATCATATCTTGCTTCACCGTGCAATTGCCAAGGTCGACCAAGAAACACATGGCATACGTCCATGGGCATTATATTGCACAAGACTTCCTCTTCATATGTGCCAATCTTGATGCGCCCATTACATTCCTTATTTACAAGCAATTGATGTCCTTTCAACAACAACGTTTCCTTATACGGATTTCGATGCGAGATTCTCTTTAGACCAAGCTTCTCAACTATCTCATTAGAAACAAGACTGTATGTGTTGCCATTATCAATAAATACCTTGCAACACTTACTCCTTGATTTGTATATGTTTTTGCACAGGTTCTTTCTTTGTGTGGGTGGATTCTTTACCTTTGTTGGCTTCAACAATACTCTCTTCATCATGAGAGCTTCTCTACAATTTGGCTCTTCTACAAAATTGTTTGACGCATTACTCGCTTCTGCATGTTGCACAACATGGTTGTTAGCATCATTTTTTCTACCGCCACTGAGATTTGCGGCTTGTAGACACTTTAACACATGACGTCCAAATTCTCCACAATGTAAACATGTTCTACCAATCTTTTTCCTCTTTCGTGTCCCCTCCCTATGAAAGAAAATCTACCGTCGCCTCCTTGACTTTGCTCATGCGAGGAGCTCGCTTCCCCTATGTGTGGATGCTGATGTGTATCATTGCACAAACTTCCACCTTTGCTTTCTCTCATGTATTACCTTGTTTTCGTGTGGTGTCCCCAGGATTTCACCCTGAAATTTGAGACTACTCTTTTTTAAATTTTTTCGATCTTTTTAAGTAGAGGGTCATGTTTTTGTTTGTTTTAGCGTGCAGTTGCTTGCATTGGTCAAAGATACCTTCAGGAAGTCATAGAGTCTCGTCCACAAATACCCACATGCTAAAGCTCACTCATTCCTTTCCCAGACTTAGCCCGAAAGCGTTTTATTTATTTTTATATTAAATAAATAAAATTCTTTTAAAATAGGTTGAGCTAAAATTAAGAAATTTGGGTTATATAAGCACCTCACCCCGTCATTATTACCGCAGAACATTCACCCGGGGGAAGAATTTTTGTAGACTAGCTAATTGGAGAAATTTTTTGAGCAATTGCCCAGCTTCTTTTGGGTTTTGTTTTTATTTTATTTCTTGTGTTTTGGTTTTGGTCTTTCTCTGTTTTCCCATCTGGCAATCCCCGTAGCCTATTCTTTCTTCCTGCCAGACCTTTTCCGGGCCTAGGGTTTTGAAAAGCTATCCAGTATTTTTAATTGCCAATTAATTTGTCTGCCAAAGCTTGTATTTGAAGGTAACCAGATCAAACAAGAGGAAAGCTTAGGATTTTTGCCTTGTCGAGGGTTTAATCTAGGTTGATTAATTAAACAGATCGTGAATCTGGAAGAGTTTGTCTTCCTTTTGCAGAGCAGCCATGGCCAAGGAAGAAAAAACAACATTCTGGAGGGTCATTTGAGGGGCAAAATCACTCAGGCAATTGCTTAAGGATCAAAGCAGAGTCTTCTAGTGTAAATCGTGGTTTTTGAGGTTCTTGTTTGCAAAAATCAAGCTGCTTCCCTCCTTCAATTTCCATGCCATTTTTTAAAGAAGATTTCCAAGTGCAAGTCGTGGTTTTTGGAAGCAGAAGTCACTTAAGCAAATTGTGATTCTTCCATGCTGAGTCTTCTCTTTGCAAAAATCCTCTTCCTCCAGTTTCAGCGCAATTATTTTAAGGAGCCAATGCAAAGTCATTTAAGTACAAATCGTGGTTTTCTGGTGTCTTGTCTTCTTTTGCAAATAATCCTTGACTACCAAAATCCACGCAATTCCTAATGGGGCAAAATCACTTAAATGTTTGTCGTGAAATAGAGCAGCCCAGTCTTCTAATTTCAATGCAACTTTTAGAAGAGAGAAGTCATTAAGTGAAATCGTGAATTTTCATAGTCTTGTCTTCTAATTTGCAAATCGTGAATTTCCAGCATCCAGTCTTCCTAAAATTCACACAAGTCTTTAAAAGTCACTTAAAGTTTATCGTGAATTTCCAGATCCAATCTTCCTAAAATTCACACAAGTCTTTAAAGTCACTTAAAGTTTGTCGTGAATTTCCAACATCCAATCTTCTTAAAATTCACACAAGTCTTTAAAGTCACTTAAAGTTTGTCGTGAATTTCCAGCATCTAGTCTTCCTAAAATTCACACAAGTCTTTAAAGTCACTTAAAGTTTGTTGTGAATATTCAAAATCCAGTCTTCCCCAAATCCACACAGCTTTTTGGCAAAGGCAGAAATCACTTAAGTTTGTTGTGAATTTTGGCAGCCCAGTCTTCTATTTTCCACACACTTTTTAAAAGGATAATTCATTAAAAGGAAATCGTGGATTATAGAGTCTTTGTCTTCCAATTTAAAAGCAACCTTCTCTCTTCAAAATCCACGCAAGTATTAAAAGAAAGAAATTGCAAGCCAAATCGTGGATTTCCAACATCTTGTCTTCCTTTGCAAAACAATCCATGACTGGTAAAATCAGTTGAGCCCACTTCTCTTTGCTTGCATCCGGAGTAATTCCCAGAATTTACGGCTGCCAATATAAAAATATAAAAGGAGGATGAGTTGAATGTTTGTCTGAATTCTTTCCGGACAATTCACTTGTGCACATACTTGTGAAAATTAAGCTGAGGTTAATGACAAATACATTGGAGATATCTTCAAAATCAGGGGAAGCAATTGCAGCTTCTGCACAAATAGATCCAACTCTCACAACTGCAAAAGCTTCAGGCAAGGGTGGAAAAGGGAAGTCTCAGACAAAAGTAGATTCAGGCAAGGTGAAGTGTGATTACAAAGGTTATCCGACAAATCATGCATAGTGTCCAGGCTTGTTGAAGTTAATAAGGCATATGTGGGGCACGTCTATCAACGAATTAATTGACAGATCAAGGGCAAGAATGAAGTGTTGTTCTAGAATTATTTCTTTCTTCTTTCTTCTTCTCCTTATTTTCTCGGACAAAAATTGTAAAACTTAAGTAATTGGTCAAAATCCATTACTTCAAGTTGTTTGAAAAGGTCCTTAAATTAAGAATAGGTGTCAGACATGCAAAACATTGATTTAATCTTCAGTTGTAAATCATGCATGTCATGCAAAGAGGAATTCTAGGAGGAAGATTGCCAATTGTTTCCTTTCTTATAGCTTCCGCATGCAGGAATTCATTAAAAGTTACCTATTTGTATTTGCTCTCTATGCACTATAAATAGAGGAAAAGCCTACGGGTAAATCATCAGAAAGATTAGGATCGAAAAGATCAAAAATCACAAGTTCATCGAACTTGTTTAACAAAGGTTTTAGTTTAGCAGAGCATTTTTGAGTTTTCAGACTTTGTGCAGAAACCCTTGGTGTGATTTTTGTGAAAGCTGGGGGATTGAATAAAAGGTGGATTTCCAGAGAACTTCTATTTAAGGTTTTAAATAAACTTTGGGTTATCTTAGATCTAGGTTAGAAGTTATTTCATTCCCTTACTGTTGAATGTTGTGCATTTTATCTGTTTATTTAATTTGTGTGGATGAGACCAACTTTGATAGCTCTTTTGGTTGAATTGACACATCTTTCTTTCTTTTTCCCTACTATTTTCCCCCTTCTGCAAATATTCCAATCACAACTGCTTACTTGTTGCCAAATTTCCCAGTTGTGGTTCACGAGCTGTGGGAATTAAAGTAAAACCCCTGAAAATAGTTATTAGGATTCACCCTTACCAAATTGATAAACATCTTACATGGGAGCTTCACCGTTAAATGAAGGAGATTTATCTCATGACTGCCTAGGTTTTACATTGTGAATAAAATTTAGCCAATAGCGTGACTACTTCTCTTCCGCCTTCAGTGCAAATTGGTAGGCCTCCTCCATAGATGTCAATCTAATCATACTAAACTCATCTTGAATGGAAATGCATAAACCATTGACATACTTCGAGATCTTTTCTACAATATCCTCTACATGACCTACTTTGATAGTGAGTTTGTAGAACTCTTTCGTGGACTTCACACTTAGTTTCTTGTGATGTAGATTTTGCGGCTACTTGAACAAATAAGACTGGTAATCCATAGGCATGAACTTAGCCTTCAACTTTGTCACCAATCTATCCCAACTCTTGATATTGTCTTTGCCTCTACATACTCTCTCAATTTGCTCTTGATCCCACCATAAAAATGCACAACCATTCAACTTATTACAAGGAAATCTAGCCTTCTTAAGATCTACTATACCTTACTTGAAGTGCTTCATTTATGTGATCCCATCGATAAATTCTTCGAGATATAAGATCCTAGAGTAACTTGGAACATCCACCTTTGGCTTACTACCAATTGTTGTTATCGAGCACGAGAATCTATCCTCTTGCCCATCAACATGCACTCCTAATCCTTAGGTGCTCTTTCCATGTGTTCATCTTTCATCATGTCATCATCTCCCACTACTATATGTTTCGTTGTTTCCATAACTTCCTAATAAGCTTACGGTCCTCTCTTCATCTTAGCCAATTGATTCGTAAGTCTTGGCACCCTAGCCGCTTTAGCTTACTCTATGTGCCATCGTTATCTTCCTCAAAATCAATCACCCAACAAGACTGTGACCTACACCTTCTACCTACCAACCCAAATGCTAGAAGATGCTTTCGTAACTACTTTCTATCCACATACATAAGGAAAATAATAAAACTCACTAGAATGTTGTTATTGCCTAAGTCACCGCATTCGGAAAATTTCTTCCTAAAAAATAAAAATTGGCGAATTCAAAGCTACTCCTAAAAGTTTGCAATCATTTGTGAATTTAATCATACGAATGAAGCCTCACAACTCTATTATAGGAATAGGTGAGCCCAACAGAAACCGTGTCCTTGCTCGCCATAATGATAACCAACACAGATGAACCGACTGTGTTGTGAGAAATATCGCTTCCGCTTTCATGTTCCAGCCAAGCTTTCGTCATTA
This sequence comes from Taxus wallichiana var. yunnanensis, assembly GCA_018340775.1. NCBI lineage: Eukaryota > Viridiplantae > Streptophyta > Pinopsida > Cupressales > Taxaceae > Taxus > Taxus wallichiana. The sequence goes on along the minus strand of CM031235.1, from coordinate 293,956,876 downwards.
TGGGCGGCGTCGAAGTGGACTGTTGAGAACTTGGTCCACAAATTCAAATACAATCCAATTTCAGCATCATATTCCTCTGGAAGGAACCGATTGCCATCCGATGTGCAAGACTTTTCTCGGCATGGTGGAATACAAGAAGAAGCTTTTGTGCACAACTATATAGTTTTATTTTTAGGTTAATAAAATTATAAAACACATCTTTACATTTAATAAATGATTAGGCTTAGTTTTAAAAAATATCATAGTTTTGTTGTATTTTAATTTTTTAATATATTTAGAAATTTATAGGCTTATAAATTTATAGACTAATCATCTACTTTAAAATGTAAATGAAATTATAGACTAATTTAATTATTTTAAAAAAATGATTATAAATTAATAATTTATAGCTTTATATTAATTTACTCTAAAATGTAAATATTAGTTTTTATAAAAACCATTTATAAATTTATAGAATAATTTAGTTTTATTTTATTTTTTTATATGAATTGTGAAACTATGTATTTCTATTAGCCGAATTTAATCATGAATTTTATCTCTATTTTTTAGCAACGAATTTTATACTTCATGAATTCGAACACGAATTCGAATGCGGAGACTTAGGTTATTGCACACAAACACACCATACTGTAACAAGACTTAAAGTCTTTGATCCCAACGATGTAATTGCATACACTAGACTTCTCAAATGGGCTTAGAAATCCTTGCTCTGATACTAGTTTGACACAATTGGAGTTAGGGGTCCTAATGGAGGGATTCCTTAGACCACGCAACCCACAAATCCAAAGTTAGATCTCACCGAAGCAAGATATTAGGCACAAATTCAACAATAACCAATGAAAGCTTATTTTAATAATATGAGGAAAGATTATAAATTTTGGTACAATGGCTCCACACTCAATGACAGTCTTATGATAAGACTCAACAAGAATTCTCTAAGAATTCCAATCCTATCTAACTCGCAGACTCTATTAAGCTTCTACAAAACCAGACTTGGTTCAACTCGGCATTCGCCAAAGGGTACATCTCTTTTGATCTTTTAAGATGTGTTATACATTGGCTACTCCTTTCTATATATAGAATTTGTCATGACTTAGGCGGGAGAACAAAGATACCTTTACAAGTAAAGATACTCTTGCAAAGATTCCTCAAGATGCCCCAGATCACCATTGATCTCTTCAACTAGTTTGCAGGTAGCTCCTCATGAAATCGTCTATGTTGGATCAAGCTTTACCAAGTTGCTCAGTTTGTCCTTGGGCGAAGGAAACAGATTAAGGTTCGCATGTGCTTCCCCCTAATTGTGTTGATGTTGATAGGAAATTCTACCAGATGTAAATCTCATCATGGTGGCATAAACAAGTGGTCCCTCAAGGCATGCGGTAACATAAGCTTTGCAGCATCGGAAATGTATTATGGCATCAAGGCTTGGTGGCATTGTGTAAGACTTTACAACATCATGTGCAAGAATGGGGCAGGGGAAGGTGTGCGTGGTTGTGCAAGATCAAGACAAGGCTTTCGTGGCATCGATAGTAATTGGTGACATCCATATTGTTGTGCAGCAAAGAGTAAGCCTTTGCAGCTTAGACAGGCCTTCATGGCATGCACAGAAAATAGGCAAGGCTGTGTAGTTTTACACGACATGTTGATAGAGTGTTATGGCATTGTGTAGTTTTGCACGGCATGTTGATAGAGAGGCATGACACTGCGCAAGTCTTTATTCAACTAAGTATTTTGGTTGATGTAGGATTACAAGTGAACTCGGATGCTCTGCATCACTAAGGCAAGGTGATAGTTTAAAGTTTAAGGGAAACACTCATGGGGTATCATCTTGAGATGATCTCTTTCGACACCCAAGGGAGGTAACAATTCCTGTCTAAATAGCAATCTAAGAGTACAAAAGTCAACAGTAAACCAACAAATCAATTCATACAGTATGTACCAAAAGAAGATTAATTTTCCAGCATCTCAATCCTTTTTACAACTAATTTTGAAAACAATTAATTAAGACTAGTATGAAATGAAACATTTCCAAACAATTCTTTTGCCATTATCTTACGCATTGCTTGAGTTGAAATAAAGGTTTGGAGTCAAACTTTCCAAGATGCAAAGTCCATTCAAAAGAACCCATAATTAACAAATTTTCTCTTTCTTAACGATCAACACCAAAACTCTCTTGGAACTGTGCATAATTCCTTGTGTACTAATTATTCAATAATTAACATTTAATTAATTACATCTTTTAGCTAATTAAGATAAATACCATTAACGTTAATTAATTGAGCAAGCAAACAATTTTAGCAAGTCAATCTGGTATTTTATCTCAACTATTATATGAATTCAATTTCAACTGTAGGATTGAAGTTGCCCTAGTAGGTTTTTATTTCTTAGTTCACTTTCGACCCTTTATTTTCAGATTTTAAAATTCTTTTATTCTGCCTACTATAGGGGCGCCTAGTTTGAGGGTTTGCATGACTTACAACATCAGGATTTCCCCTGATTTAGCCACCGTATACTGTATTTATTCCTTCATAAATTTCTCATTTTCTGAACTAGGGTTTCAAGCTTGATATCTCATCAATATCAGATTTGAATCTTACTTATGGGGTGCTTGGTGATAGATTCAAGCCTTGTTTTCTCTCTCCTTTGGCCTATGGTTTCAGGTATTTGTGCATTCATGTTTTCCACAAAGTTCTAAATTAATTTCTTGGGAGATTCTTTTCCACTTTCCTATAATCAAAGAAGAATTTCATTCCTTATTTCTGACAAGAAAGTTGCTGTAAATTCAGTCTTGTTTCTCCCAAACTATTCCAAATTATTCCATGGTTTTCACAGATAGGAATTTGTAGGTGTGTTATTGTTCACATTAGGCTGGTTGTAGAGGCTATTTCCTAACCAGATTAGTTTTAGCTTGTTTCACACTGACATAAGGGTTAAGCTCGAGTTAGCTCAAGTTTTTTATTTGTTGAGATATTTGTGGGCACTTTATCATGTACACAAGAGTTTGTTCTCATCTAAAATTAGCCAACTTCTCAACTACTTGCATCTATGCAACTAACTCACCTTTTGCTATTTAATTCAAGGTGACCATTGTATTTTATTCAACACATATGAATGAAAGACTTATACCATGCATGATTTTCTTGTGTGTTGTAGTGATCAAATTACACAAGAGCAAAAATAGCATGATTTTTTTTTTTTTAACATATTAATTTAATTAGTTAAGGAGTTAACAACATCATTAGTTACATTTTACCACTTGTTTGTTCATAGTTTAACTTTGTTTTTATATTTATATCTTTGCAAGCTATTAGCTACCGAGGACAGAAAATGGCAAAGTTTTTTTAATGCTCAAAATGTGTTTCAAAGGAGTTTTAGTGTAGTTTAATTTCCATGACCACCACGACAAAAGCTCAGTACGACATAATGATAGGATATCTGTTCTCTTCCATGTAATCATGAAGCATAAATAACCAATGAAACCATTCCATATATCTCAAATGATAATATTTAAGTCTAAATATTAATCTGAACAGTTTATAACACAATTTTTAATGAAGCACTACATCATTTTCATAAATACATAAAACATGCGACGTGCTGATTTCATCGTATTGCTATATAACAGAATATTACAGCATGCGACATGCTGATTTCATCATATTCCTAAATAACAAAATATTACAGCTTGTATTTACTTTCAGCTCTTAGCTTTCAAGTTAATCAGAATTTACAATTTTCCATGATACAATGACAGGGACAGCTGTAAATCTGAAATATACCATAATAATTATAAATACAACTGACGTTGCAGTACTTTGTGTCCTGATAACACAATGCAGTCGAGGGAGAATATCATTGGAGCATTTTACCTCCAACCACAAACCACGAGGCATCTCCCTTCACCTTCCAGAATGGAAAGTGGCGTTGCCCTTCAAGAAAGGGAGTAGAAATGGGCATTCATATCAGTGCAAATCAGTAAAAGGAGAACCATGTGTGTCTAGTAAAATGCCACTTCTATTACATGCATCCAACCAAATGAACTAGGTACTCTACAATCATATTGGTTTTGAAATAAACATTTAGCTCTACAAAAACATGAACAAATAGTGATAACAATAATCTCACTACTTTGGCCAAAACATGCTATAATATGTGGGTAGTAAAATATCTCAGTGTTTGCACAAACACAACAAGATAGTTCTCAGTTCACACACAACCATCTCATAACGCACTGCTTGTCAGCGGACGAAGAGAGGAGGATGGCCTCAAGAGGAGCGGATAAACCCCTCTTGACCCCAGCTTCGTCTCCAAGGCTAGACAAGCAACAAATCAATACTGCATAACTCCCGTACAGGGAGATGCATGCAGGCACAAATGCGTGCATGCTTTTGGTGTACAACAAAGTTTTTAAATTAATATCATTACTTCCTTAAATAGAGAAAAGAGCAAGAAGTTTCACAATATAAACAATCATTGTTCCTATCAAGCAAGTCATAAGTATCAGTTTATAAGTTTACAACTGATTGACTTTTTCACCTTAATAGCAAAATGCATTAGATTATATTCAAGGACATAGTTACCCCATGATCTCACAATATCTAACACTAAAAATGAGTCATATAATATCAATTAAATCTATAGTTCTGTTTTGCATCCATCATTTCTTGATTTAATCGATTTGAAAGTGTTCATCAATCACAAAATGAAGAGCCGCGCAGGGAGAAATATACTCATACTCTTGCAACCAGAAATGTATAGAATTGACATTTCAGAGGCCAAATATATGGTAGAATAAAAACAATTCTGTTTCCTTTTTTAATTTTTGACAGTGTAAAACAATCGTTACTCAACGATAATGAACAACAAAATATTCTTTACACATATAGATGGACAGTCAATTAAATCATTTATAGGTTCCCTTTTGAGCCAATGCTTGGGTAATAGATAATGTATTTATAATAATAAAAACATGAGACAATTTTCGTTTGTCAGTGGTTCATGATAACCTGAATCATATGAAAAATAAAGTAACAGTTTTGGATTAGGACTAGCCAAATGGAAACTAGGTAAATGTGGTTTCACTACCATTGAGTTCAATCATAATCTTAACAGACTTTCAGACCATAGGTCCGTCAAACCCAAAAGATAAGTTAAAAACTCACAAATATCTATGATCACAAAATAGTCCCTTAATTCCAAAGTTTAGAGCAGTCAAAGGTAGCATCAAGATATAATATCCATCTTGAGTAACTCGACAAGATAATCAATATTAACCTTCCCCTTAGTTTAGAAGCACTCATCAAAATCATATGCTACAGTCACCAAGGAAACAGTGTGTTAATGGTTTTAAAAATTTATATTATATACAAACAGTCCCACAATAACCTCTAATAAACCTCATGATCATTAGTGACACCGTACGTGTCAAACACAACTCATGCTACAGTCCTCGTGGCGAGACCAGCTATGACACTAGTGAAAGTATTTGCAAGTCATCCTTAATCATTTATTACTTCACAAACACTATAGTAGCTCGAGCTAAACAAGTGTAACAGGAATAACTCAATTTCCTTTCATTATTACTTAATGAAAAATAGGGGCAAAACAACACATACTTGCAATGGTTAATCAAGCAATTGTACTGAATCCCCAACTTGTGTTAGAGCTTCAAGAACTTAGTATTTCCCTTAATATCCTTTTGCTCATTATATGAGGTCTACAATCGAACCTCTTGCAATGCCCTTCTCACAATAATGGGTGATCCACAACTAAACATACAGCCCCCTTTTTTACAGCAAAACAACTCTCCTTTTTTAGAATATATAAACTCTCCTACAAAATTATATACTCGCCAGATTTTAAAACAATAATCCCCCAAAATAATAGTCTCCTCTTCAACCATAGAATTGCAAAAGTGAAATCCAATACAATATGTTGGCTAGATTTTCTGCACAGCTGAAAACCTAGGTAGTCATGAGATAAATCTCCCTCATTTACCGGTGAGGCTCCCGTGTAAGATTTCTATCAATTATGGATCTGAGTAATTGTTTGTGGGTTTTACTTTAATTGCAAAGCTCATGAGCCATAGCTAGGCAATTTTGCAGCAAGTAAGCAATTGTAAAGAAATATTTGCAAAAGGGGAAAATAATTGAATCCGGGAAGAAAGCAAAGAAGATGTGCAATCCAACCAATAGTTCGTAGAGTTGATCTCATGCACATAGATGAAACAAAATTTAAAGAAAATGGAAGTTTCAAATCTAGATCTGAGATAACATAAAGTTTATGCAAAGATCTACACAAAAGTAAGAAATAAATGCACTGTTAACACAAAGTTCTCCGGAAATCTGCCTCCTTTCAATTCCTCAGCTTTCAGAAAGATATTAAGGGTTTCAGCTTAAAACTGGAACACAAGAATGCTGATTACAAATTTCGATCCCTTAACCCGTAGACTCTTCTATTTATAGTGTGTAGAGGACAATTACAAATGGGAAGTTTTTAATGAATTGCCACATGCGGAAGCTATAAAAAATGAGACAGCTGACAATCTTCCTCCTGGAATTCCTCTTTGCATGACATGGATGTTTATAATTGAAAATAGAACCTTCTATTTTGCATGTCTGCCACCTATTTCCAAGTAATTGACTTCTTCCAGCAACTTGAAGTAACGAATTTTAAACCAATCACTTAAATTTTACAATTTAATTGATTACTTAATTACTTTGTCGGAGAAAATAAGAGAAAGAAAAAGAAGTTATTCCAGCTGCAACACTCTCCGTTTTGTCCTTACTCCATACTCTGCATGCTGATCCAATATGCATTGTACTTCTGCTTCATCTATTTTAGCAATGAATGATCTGAATGATATCTCTACCTTGGATCTGAGATACTCCCATATGTTGACGAATTCTTTCCTTGATTCTCACCAAACTGGATCTGGAAGTAACTGACTGAGATTTGCCTTCGGGTATTGCTTTTGACCTATCTTCCCTCTTATCTTTGAAACTTTTGCAGTTCTTCTCCAGTACATGCACTAATAAAATGCTTGCCATAAATAATTCAGGCAAAACTTGTCACCTTTTATTTTTAATTGCATATGAGCAATTTTAAATTTTGGAAAGCACTCCGGGTGAAGGAAAATACAAGTAAATTCAATGAAGGCTTCAACTGGAAGATTGGGAGCACATGCACAAGCTCTTGAGAGGAATTTTCCATGCACTGACTTCCACACTGGGCTGCGCTAGAAACAAGAGGATGAATTTTTGTTAGAAACCTTTGCAATTATGAGAGTTGGATCTACCAATGGCCTTGGATCTGTCAATCAAATCAGTGATAAGTTTAGGGCCCATGTTTGTATCATTGATTTCGGTGATCCTGGAAGTTATGCATGATTCTGCTGACCCTTCTCTTTCATCATGTTTCGTCATGCCGGAACAATCTTTGTCTGAGCTCTTTTTCTTTTAATTCTGCTGTTCGGAATCCCTTGTAATTGGATCAATTTATGCAGATCCGGCAATTTCTTTTGATTCAGAAGATATATTCAATGTATCTGACATTGATTTGAACTTCCTTTCACCAATATGAACATCTGTGATGAATACCTGCAGTTAATTCAGACAAAGATGGCGTCCATGGCATAAATACTTGATTTTTATCACCAAAATCTGCATATAAAGCCTGCTGCCCTAAAATTTGAGACTTTGTTTGCATGCAAAACAAGCAAAAATATTATTTAATTCACCTAGGCACTTATACCAACATGCAGACACTTAAAATAATAAAAATTAGGCTATTCCAACCCTAGGCGCCAAAATTGGAAGCTTCCGACAATGGAAAATACTCTTTAATGCAAAATCCTCCTTCCCTTGGCGCAAAACCTTTTCGGGCTGCAAACTTCATCAAAAAGAATTAATTGCTTCTCCTTTATGGCGTCCCATGCTTATATAGCCATCTGCATGCTAATTTTAATAATTGCCTTTCCCTATTTTTGACAATTTAATTAATTAAAAGCCATGCTTCTTCTTTCAATTTGGGTTCCTAAGTCTCGCATGCTTCGATTGCTTTTTTTAATGAATTTTAATTATTTATTTTTAGCATGCATCATTGACTTTTCTTTAGCTCATCCACTTGCCTTGACTTTCCTTACGTTTATGGCACCAAGCTTTGCCAGAAATACGATTAATAAATATCATTAAATACATGTATTAATGCCAAGGTGGGTCGCACTTTTGGCTAGGGAAATTGCTAAAAATAGGAAGTCAAAGCAATGAGAATTTCCACCCTACAATGCAACTCCAAAAATCTCATCTTCCACTTAAGTGATTTGACTTTCATAACGAGAATTTTCACTGTTAGGCAAGTAAGAAATTCCCACCTACCCTGTGTTGCCAAAATTCCCACTAGCACTTAAATCCTTCCTTCCAAAAAGTGCGACTTACATGGAAAATAGCTTTCTTCTTAAAAATGCGACTTGCATGGGTGAATAAACCTCTTTGATGGGAAAAGTCAACTCTGCTAGTGTGCAAGAAATTCCCACCAAAGTGCTTTAAGTGATTTTTCCTTCATAATGAGAATTTTCACCCTGTTAGGTAGGTAAGAAATTGCCGTCTGCCTGCCATCTCTAAAATTCCCATTGGCAGCTTAAGTGATTTTGACTTGATGGGAAAAAGTAACCTGCTAGGTAGGCAAGAAATTCCCGCTTGCCTGCCATTGCCAAAATTCTAAGTGGCAGCTTAGATCTATTATCCCAAAAAGTGCGACTTGCCTGGGAGAGGCTTTTTTTGCTTAAATTCTTCTTTTTTGGTTAGAAGTCAGCACTCGTGATTACTTCCTTCCATTGCTGAGGCCATGGATGGCTTCCAAATTTTCTAGGCAATTAAATGCTATACCTATATAGAACAAAAGGGGAATTTAATAGATAGGATCATGGAGAAAACCAAAAACAAACGCAAAAAGAAATAAATAAAAACGAAAAACATTGTCAAAAGTTGCGGATATTGCTCTCAATTCATTCCTGGTGAAAGCCCTATTGAGATGTGGGAATACTGACATGAAAAACTTCAATAGGGTTCAACTGCAACACAATTCACATTAAACGGAACTTTATTTGTTTAATAAATAATTAAATAAAATTCCTGACAAAACCTGAGAGGGATAAAATGAGTTTTAGCATCTGGGTATCTGTCGAAATTGGTTGATATGATTCATGGGGGAATATCTAAACGTAATAGAGACAACTTTAGGCAATAAAAACACAAAAAGACCAAGTTAGTTGAAAAGAGCAATTTTTTTAATAAGGGGTAGTCCTAGATTTCGGGGTGAAATCCAGGGGACACCACAATGACACTGCGCGCCCAAAATAGAAAATATAGTCATACATTTACAAGTCCATAATGGCCATATAACTAACAATAAAAACATGTGTATCATTTTCCATCGACGGCGCAACCCGGTTGCATGCTTGTCCCCCATTTCTTTTGTCAATTTCTCCCAAAATAGCCCAAACAATTGAGCGCAGGCGGCACTATAACAAAGTGTAGGTTTATTACAGCATGTAACTAAAGTTGCTTCCAAATGCAATGACACGAATTTACCTAAAATGCCAGATTGTCAATAAAATCCTATTAATAACATTCAATGTATCTCTATGTTGCAAACAATTGTGTATTATATTTTTAACCGCCATCCACAAGCAACCGTAGTGCATGGGAATCAAAACTCAGCATGAGTTTAAATCAAATTCCCACCAAATCATAATCAAACAATAATAGCAAAACCAAGTCTCCACCACAAGCGTGGGTTTAAACAATATTAAACTATTAGTGATAATAAAGTGTCATGAACAAGTTTATTAAATAGTAAACAATAATTACATAGTCATACATCCCGCATGGGGCCAAGACTGTATGGTCTTCCACCTTGTTCGATCTAGCCAACAAGTTTTCATACAACGGGATTTGTTGTAATTCGGTGTTTAAGACTCCTGTGGGGTATGAATCAACCCACAACGTCAGTTGATGCACTCTTTCGCTCACGATACAATCCAATAAACATGTCACACATTAGGTAGTCACCGAATTAAATCAACGTTATGTATTAACTTAGAGAAATAAAAATAAATCATTCGTGAGACGGTAACCAAAATCATAAAAAAAACATTATGCACATGGCACAAGTAGCAGTGCAAGCTCCTCGGGCTGTCCCAAGCGACTCATTGTCGCTCGACATAGTCAAAAACAATGTGCAACATGCTCACCCTCCGAAGTCAAATCAAATCAATTAATGTTTCCAACATGAATCAATCATAATAAACTGTCAAAACACAATTAAGGCTACCATCTCATAAATCTATCAATGCATGCATACAGACCCATTTCTGATCATGCAAGTTCATCTATGGTGCATGTGTGTTGGTTCCCCCTTTCTACCTTTTAATACAACAATGTCTGCGATACGTCTACTATGTCCTCCCGATGATATCCTCCTCCGGTATCCAAGTCTCAATGAGGGGTACCTATACTTCTGCGTCAAAGCTCATGAAACCACACAAATGCTTAGGCATCAATTATCATATAAACCATAAAATTCATAACTGAATTTTTAATTAACTGAAATAAATCATTTATTGTTGCACTTCTGAATACACACTAATCATGAGAAATTATTTCATGTTATCTCTAGACTTTATTCATCAAGTTTAACATGTAATCTCATCCATAATAATGATAATTCATAGTTCATCATTGAAATCTAATAATTCAACCAATTATTATTTCAAAATAATGTTTTTATCAGTTGTAATGTCCCTTTCTAGGGCTGAAACTGAAAATAAGGGTTTTGGCTCAAACCCAAATGACAACTTCTGATTTTTATTACAGCCACCGGTCAATCACTTTAACCTTAGAGGAACAAACTGAAAATGACATTAGCAACAAAGAGAAATCTGAATATTTATGACAGCAAAGGAATTCATATGGCAGCCAACAATATCACCACTTAGCCCTAGCAATGAACTTGATTTTCTATTTCCTAGGGCAGCGAACTGTATGGGCTTTTCAAGACAATATTCTCATGCAATATAGATTGAAAATCAATATAGAAACATTGCTAACACTTCATAAGTCCAGTAAGATGAAATCTGGAGCAAATATATATTTTATAATTTTATTTCAAGTGCAAACACAACTGAAACTTTGAAAATTTATAACTTCATCAATACTTGGAGTTTCAACAGAAACACATGCTCAAAATGATCTCAGAGAGACCAGCTATCAAATAAAAGTGAAATCACATTTTTCCAACCATGGAAACTCTTCCAAAAGTGATCCCAAACTTCCCAGGTGGGTAGATCAAGTGGAGGAAGGGGTGCCAACACCCTTGAAAGTGCCCTAGCTTGAATATAAGTGCCCTATGTATGGATAAACACCTTGCTGTTCTAGAAATATGCCAATGAAGTCCGCTTGTGACTCCGAATGAAGCCACCAATGCACAAACAAGGGTTTACGTCCCCAAATGTGATCCTATTGAAGGTTTTTCTCCTCACTAGGTAACCAAGGAAGGGGTTTCGTCATTCAATGGTAAGAAGAAAAGCTACACTAGCTCCAAATCCAAGTAAATGTCAAATGATGAATGATAATAATCCCCCTCCTCCATTCGAACCTCCTTAAGTACCCTTCTTTGGCGCCAAGGATGAATTAGAAGATCAATCTTCATGATTGACCTCTTAATGAAGGGGAAATGCACTTTTAATCTTCACTTAAGAAGACCGACCTCATAAAAAGGGAACGAGTATTTCTTTATCTCTGTTGTAGCTCTCAAGAAAACCGACCTTAATAAAAGAGAAGATATGCAATATCTTTTTTTAGGATATTATCTAAATCTGCAAATTAATTTATCCAATCGAAGCTAGAAGGACTAAACCCTCCTAGTTCGACCTCAAATAACCCAATGTCAGCTTCAATACAACCCAAATGGGGTTGGAGTGAGCCGAGGTGGTGGGTTAGATGGGAGAACTAGTTGGAAATTAATCTTCTTTAATTCAGAAATTAATTGCAGCAGTGGAAATAATTAAATTGCACCCAAACAACTGAAAACTTAGAAAATTCACAACTTCTTCAATACTCAGTATTTTTCAATGAAATCAAGTGCAAATGAAAGTAGATATTTTTAGCTTTCCAAAGAACTATAAATCTGAATTTTCTGAACACTGTAACCACCTCAAATCTGATCCCAAAATTGAATGCAAGTCGCTAGGGTTAGGATTAAATGCATAAATTAATATCAACCCTTTTCCTTGCTTCCAAACCCTCAAAACATCATCCCACAGATCTGAAATAATTGTTTAATAACAACTTGTAGATCTATCAAAAGCACTTCAAAATATGATGCTAAAATACCCTAACCCAGTCGATTCATTCTAAATAAATTGCAGCAGTATTTATGAGCCCAAAAATCATTAAAACATGTGCACCACACTTGGAAAAATATGCTAGAACAGATCAGATTGTAATCCCACTTCAAGAGCCACTAAAACATACCAAAATTATCTCTAATGCAAGTCGACTTGGCATAAAATAAATCAGCAGTAGCAGCAGATCATAACCACCATAAAATCCTTCAATGAACTCTCTAAAACCATGCAAATATGCTTCCAACAATAGGCGCCACACATAGAATAATTATATCATGCAATAATTATCAATGCAAAGCTTGGAAGGATCTCACACACTCCACAAAATGGTGGTGTTGAAGAACACCTTTGTTTTGTGATCACAAATGGGCATACATCCCTCTTCAAGCATGAAGATAAGTTTATCAAACCGTCAACATGCCTTCTAAGGGGATGCCTCTTCTCCTTTTATAGATTTTGCAATTTGAATCTCCAATGCTTTCCCTCCAATTTTGGCGCCAATCTCTAGATAGGAGAGATAAATTTAAAAATAGTCTTCTTGGCCTGTAAAAGTCAAACTCCAATTCAAAATATTAATTCCCTCCAAAAATATATTTGAATTAAATGCAAGAGAGGAATTAAATATTAATTATAAGCACATGTAGGAATCGACTTGCCCAAATAAATCGATTTGCCCCCAAATAATAATTAAATAGCTCATAGAATAAATCGATTTGCTCTTAATTAAATCGACTTGCCCAAATAAATTAAATATTAATTTTAATAAGCACATGGGATAGTTGATTTTCTCCCAATTAATTCCTTTAATCCATGGGAAATTCGATTAAAGGTTTTCAATATTTTATAATTAATTAATGTCCCAAAAAGGGGACATTAAAAGATTGAAGTTCCTTTTAGCTTTGTCATTCACCTATCATCTAATCGAATCACTCCAAGCCATAATTAGTACTCAAATAAATAAGGAAAATACAATCACTTACAATTATGGCAATGTTCACCTCCCTTGCTTTCCTTCCTTGAAGCCCATGGAAGGTGGAATGGGCCCAAGGCCTTCATAGTGACTAGTGTGGAAAAGGGGACATTATATCAGCAATAAATATAACAGTAAAATTTGAGTCGTGACAGTGATGGCGTTGTCTCTTTGTGGTTTGGCATGCTGAAGTGATCTTGGAACCATGAGAAGTCTTCACGTCTTTGATAGCATTTAACCACAATCTTGATTTGTTTTAGATTTTCTCAGCCTCTGGGGTGCTTGGCTATGGCAAGCTTAAACCTCCCATACTTTATTCATTTGTAGGTATAGGGTTTGGGGAAATATTCCTGCAATTTTTTGAGGGTGAAATCACTCATTATGGGGTGTGTAATTGTGCTGGTTTGGACGGAATTTTCAAGTTTAAATTTCAGATTTACAAGAAGGGAAAAAGGTCAGTTGGTCCCTATATTTTTTCATACTAATTTCTGCATTATAATTACCCATAACGGGTTGACCATAGCAAGGGTTTTCCCCATACAATATTCTGATTTCTGCATGATCACATTTCCCAGAAGTGAGTGCTCAAGTTCTTAATTTAAATGCAACAAAATCAATTTTCAAGTGGAAATGGATGCCAAGATATGGGGAAAACCCTTAACACAAAATTCTATTTTTTTAGCATATTATTATTGCTGAAACGAAAGGGGAAAATTTCTGTGCATTTCTAAATTGAAAAAATACTCATAATGGAGAGCCCATATTTGGGATCTGTCCACTAAATTTTCCCATTTTCCACATTCTGAAAATGGCCAAAAACAGGTGCCTAGATTCCAAGATTAAATGCGAAAAAATAGGATTTATATAAGGAAAGAGAGCGCCCAGATTTTGAGAAAAACCCTCGTAGATTTCTACATCTTTGCATAATGAAATTGCCCTATTTCATAAGAAAGTTCTACATTTAATTTTCAAAGTAGAAATAGAATGCAACCTGGAAATTTCCTTCTCGTTTGGACGGCACTTAATTTACCTTGAGCTCCTCTGATGCCAGCAAAAATTCAGCGGAGTTTCACCTATGCAAGAATTGAATGTCTTACCTTCTCTCCTTTCCTTTTATTATACTTCCATTCTTCTTTCTCCTACGGAAAAGTGTCCTTTCGAAATGGTACACTTGTCCCATTTCTTCTATTTCCTTAACTTCATTTTTATTTATTTCCTTTTAATTAGATTTGGATGATATATTAATAAGATTGTGTGTATATATATACATATATATATGCTATGCCTTTTTCACTTCCCTGTCCTTGCCTTTATGCTGTACTATTTGTGGCTAACAGTAGCAAAACTCTTTTTCCAGTCGATTGCATCAACCATGGTATGCCATCGACTAAGAGAGAGAGAGTGACTTTAGGTTGTCTTGTGCTATAAATATGAGTCATTTCTCTATATCATCATCACATAGCTTACTTTACTTTTGCTCATGCAAATATGTTCTTAAAGGTTGAAGAGGTTTAGGGTTTAGTGGAGCTTATACTTGGAGGTCTACATTGGAGGATTGGGTTACTTGGAGCAACAAGAATAGGAGTTATACCAGAAAGGTCTACCAAGTCTTTGGAGTCTCCGAATTTGGTCTAATTAGATCTTTTACTCATCCCTCTTGTGATCCACCCCAACTCCTTTCTCACTAGGTGCTACTAACCCTAGGGTGGGGGTTAATGTGCCAACAATGTCTTCACAAAGGTAAGTATTCAAGAGCACACACTTATACTAAGGGGGGGTGAATCAGTATTATACAATCTTTGACATATTTAAAACTTTAATATCCACAACAACAATCACACAAGATCAAACAATTATGAAACATAGGATTTATGTGGAAGCCCTTTCGGGAAAAAACCATAGAGAAAAGATTGCTTGGATCTATTGTCCAAAACTAGCCCCAAAATATCTCAATATGAATTTGTAGGCACCAACCTACTGGAGACACCAATCCCCAATGCTGAGCACCAACTTAGCCAGTTCGTGAGCACCAACTCACTGGAGACATCAATCCCCAATGCTGAGCACCAACTCAGCCAATTCGTGAGCACCAACTCACTGGAGACACTAATCCCCAATGCCGAGCACCAACTTAGCCAATTCGTGAGCAACAACTCACTGGAGACACAATCCCCAATTGTGTGAGACACCTCAACAACTCCCCAATCCCCAATTGTGTGAGGCACCGACCTCAACAATACATAGTTCCACCTTTTGTAGTTGCTTCTTCAACTTGATGATGACAATCAATTCATTCTTCTATTATGCATGTTGTTCTAATTAGATTACTCGTATGTTCCAGAAATCTCTCTCCCCTTCTCTTCTTTGCTGTTCCCTTATAGCAATCTGCTTTGAATGATCTCTCTTTAATATCCCACTCCTATCCACTCGCTTTGCTCGCACATGTTCACACTTCACTCGCTTGTCTTTTTGGCTTCATACACTGCACTACACGCACTTCACTTGCTTCGCCTTGACTACACACTTGCACGCCTCTATACACTGCACGCCTCAACACACTTGCATGCCTCAACACACTTGCTCCACTCGGCTTCTATTCACATTCACTCATGCTTTACTCTTTTTTTGGTGCTATATTGTCGCATTTCACATACTCTTACCTTCTAAGCTCTCGCCATTATTGTTTTGTTCTTCCTTCCTCGTCACAAGTCTTCTTGATCTGTTTCCATTTTCATGCCTCTGTTCTTCTCACAACAATTCGTTGTCTATGCTCACCTCGCGCATTCTCTCACACCATTTTTAGTCCACACTGCTCCATGCGCACAACCTTTCACCTTTTCTTCTCCTCTAATCCACCACTTTCTCCACTCGGACACGCTGCCTTAGATTCAACAATTCGGCATTTACTCCTCCCAAGCTTACTATTATTTCATCTTAATCTTAGTTTTATACTGATCATGCCTTTTAAACATTGGGCGCAAAGACTAGATGTAGCTCGGCCCATTGTGTGAATATAAACGCCAACAGAGTCGGCGAGCAGTGCTAATTGCCAAAAGTTGCTACTGATCGCCGTGTTAGTTAAATATCAATGCAAGAAACCGATCAACGCTAAAACAAGGGAGGTTGACCAACATCCTTCAAGGTCATAAGCTTGATTTCTTTGACGCCTTGGAGTGGTGCAACTCACGTAGCTCCTTCAAAAGCTGTTTGAGACTAAAAGAAATATCTTCATTATTCGTTCCTCTCCATACTCGCTTTCATAAAGAACTACATCTCCTTTTAGACCTCACTTCAACTCGTATATCTTCTTTTGCACTAAGCATGGTTACGCGAAAGTAAAGCTAATCACCAAGACTAACCATGAGTCGGCTTAATACAACTAGCTCCAAATCAAACAAACCACGAACTCCGAACCAATTCATTGTGAGCTTTGGACCAAGACTATTAGCTCCGGACGAGCTACGTTGCAAATTGGCTCCAGTTGAGATGCATTACAAATGAGCTCGATCCATACATATCACTAGCTTTGGACCATTTATACTCGTAGCTCCAGACGACCAACACTATAGGCGAGCTCCGGATGAGCTGCACTACGAGCTCCGGATCATTTATACTTCTAGCTCCGGACGACCAATGTCGAACATACTACTGAGGATCGGACCATTGATACTTCTAGCTCTGGACGATCAATGCTCGAGCTTACTACCAAGCGCCAAACCATTTTTGCTTCTAGCTCCGTACGATAGGCATCCTTATAAGCGAGCTCCGGACCATTACACTTTGAGCTCGGACAATCAACATCGCGATCGAACTCCAGAGGAGCACCTTCTAGATGAGCTCGGGACGATAGACATTGTGGACCGAGTTGCTTCGGACTATTTACACTTCGAGCTCCGGACCATCATCACTTATGAGCTCCGAACGAGCAACTTTACTACGAGCTCGGCGAGCTACACTCCAAGCTTTGGACGAGTTACCAAGTGAGCTCCTGGACGATGAGCATCAGAACCGAAGTTGCTTCGGACCATTTAGCAAAAACCTTTGACAACAATGACAATAGATTTCTTCCATTAATATGTTACGTTGCTAGCTCCTTGATCTTCCTTTGACATCAATGACAATTATTCCTAACCTTGTTCATCCTTTTATGTTGGTATAATTGTTTTTGTTGAAGTATCATGTATTAGATTTTTATAGAGTAACATATCTTTGTTTATTGCATTATCTTTTTAGCCCATGCTAAGTCGCTAAATGGCACTACAACCCTTAGTCTAGACTTAGCTCCTCATTATTATTACTCTTACAACATTAAAATTCGAGTAAAATCCCACCCCCTTATCTTAGACATAGGGAATGGAGCCCTACTCCTTTCTACGAATGTGGACTACTTTCTTCTAGATCCGTGATTATTATGTCCCCTAGGTGCTATCCTTGGTTTGTGTGTTGGCCCTAGAATGGTCCTCTACTTATATTTTAATCTTTATTATTGAGAAAAGAGAGACGATAATCATATTGACCATCTTAGCTAACATACATTCTACTGAACCCAATGTGAAGCTTACTCCACCCTTGATTGAGTCTTATTTGTATTTCTATTTATCTCTTATCTTATCCACCTTATCTCTCTTACTTTCCATTGTAGCTTTTTAGCATTATCCATTTATCAAGCAAGCTTCGCTCTTCAAATTTCTATTCTTTTTTGGCTTCTAAGCTCAATCATCACCATCCATTTCTCTTAGATCGCTTAACATTCAGTCGTGCCTTCTCTCGAGATCTTCTCATGATGACTTCAACAACAATCATCAAAGATCTAGATAATAACACCAACTACATCCTTGCCAAGGACAAATATCTTGAAATGATTCTTGACTCATCTCTTATGGCAAATATCCACAAGAGGATCTTTCCATTTCTTACCACTCTATCATGGCCCAAGATGCACAAGAGGGTCTGCCCATTTCTTACCACTTTACCATGGCCGAAGATTTAAAAGAGGACCTTCCCATTGCTTACCTCTCCATGGTCAAGATCCAAATGAAGATCTTCCCATTTTTACCTCTCCACCATGGATGAGTATCAATAAGAGGATCTTCCCATTTTTAATCACTCTAACATGGCCGAAGGTGCACAAGAGTATCTTATCATTACTTATTAGTTTGCCATGGCCAAAGATCCAAATGGTGATCTTCCCCATCTTTGAGGAAGATTCAAATGACCATCTTACCTTCTATGGTCCATTCCAATACAAAGACGCCAATTTCTACTTTTATATTAACGATAATTTTACATCTTTTAACCCTTCTACTTGCCCTTTATTGGAAAACACCAATTGGGTAATTCAATAGATTTCAAATTTTACCTCTCAATTCAAACTACCAAACAAAATTGACTGCATCGACCTTATTTCTAAAAAGCCCAATGCAGTTACAAATCAGCCTCGACAAAAGTAATTGCATCGCCAACTTGTCGAAAAGGTCGAGTAGTTTTCACTAACCGTAGAAAAGCTTGTTGTCCATACCTCATCATCACACGTCATCCTTAACCATCAAACCATAAATTTCAGCCAAATTCACGAAGTAAATCACCATACTAATAAAAAATATGTGAATTTTGCACTCGACATTACCTACAATAGTCTATTGCTTTACATTTTCTCACACTTGGGTGCATTTTTTGATGCCCATCCTTCTCTTCACTCACATTTTGGGGCATCTTCCGTTGTCTATATTTCCCCCACTTCAACATTTGGGCATCTTACAATGCCTATTCTCATTGCGCCTCAAGCTTGCGGGCATCTTATGATGGCTTCCATTTCTAACAACTCGTATTCCAACCAAAAATGTTGTAACCATTAATATCAAACAAATCCAAATTCAAGAAGTCTTCAAAGATTAATTCCTAACCTTTAAGAGCATACCCAACCAAAGGTACGTTCTTCTTGTCCCACTAAATATGCATGTCATCTCTCATGTCATAACTACTTACACTTTCACATCTTATTCCCTTCCGCGTGAGTATCGCACTTTGTTTTGCTCGCCAAGTGCTTGAATATAATACATTATTTTGCAAACTGCATGAATATCAAACTGCCCGAATATCTCACTTTATATTACAAATTGCTCGAGTATCAAACTGCTTGAATATCTCATTTTACCTTACAAACTTCTTGAATAATTCAATTTACCATCTTACTTTACAATCTATGTTGCTAGGAAACGGAAACGGGTATGGGTACGAAATGCGGAAATGCCAATTTTCAAAAAACCTTGGGTACGAAACGTTACGGGAAACGTCTGTAATATATATATATATATATATATATATATATATATATATATATATATATATATATATATGCATAGTACTCATTTTAAAATTGTACTCCATAGACCATAAGAGATAAGTATAACTGATAAAACACTCAAAATATTTTGTATTCATTGAAATAATACATTATTATCATGTATACTTATCTCTAGGACGTTTCGAAGGAGTTTCCGTTTCAGAAACGTTTCGAGGGCGAAACGGGGGGGGGGGGGCTAGGCGTTTCTTGGTAACAGAGTTTACAATCTGCCTTTGACATTTTATCCCCTTTGGATTTTATGGCCATTGTCTTCTTTACGAGCTATATTGGTAATTTAGTTTTGCATAACTATGTTTACAACCTATCTTTGATTTGTCCCTTTTGGGTTTATTCCACTATTTGTTTCCTCTTATGAGCTTTTGGTATGATTTAATCACATTTATGACACTCTTTGCCACTTGGGTTTTATTTGCTAGAAGATGTGCTCAAAGAAGGAATGAAGAGAAACTAGAATGCACACATTATTCATTGTGTGTCTGTCATTTTATTATGTAAGAGATGGTTACAAAATGGTTGAAGTGGTTACAACTGTTTATTAGTTAATACTTAACTAATATTGACTTAATGCTAAATTATAAGCCTTATATTCTAATACCCCCTCTTAATGCTTCCACTATGTTGGCTCCCAAATTTGTACCAAGGTTGAAAGGGGTGAAGGTAGTAGGATATGTCATTGTAGTGAGGTACTTCTTCATCTCGAATGACAGATTAGAGGTCAACAAATGGAAGTGTGGTTAACCTCCTACTCTTTAGACTCTGTGAGACCTAGGGGAAAGACCCTGGAGCAACCTAAATGATGCCAAATAACGTAAATTAGACAAGTATATTCCAATAGAATCAATTAGGTAGCCTAACCACTATGAATTCCCACCCATTTTACTGTCACTAGCAGGGTATTTATAAAGCTGCCTACGAATGTGCAAAGGTTGCATTCAAACAAATGATCATAACAAAGGTATCTATAATCTCTAAGCTAATTGCTCTTAGGACTAGCAAAATGTTTCAATTAAAAGCTTATAAACATGAATTTACAGTTATAATGGCTGAAATCTTGAAGGCTTTACACAAATGAAGTGAGATTTCAGTATGAGCATGGAGTGAAATGAAAATGTTTTAACATAATGAAAGTGATCAGATGAACTATGATCAATGACTGAATCCATTGGGCAAGGAGTTACCAGAATTCAGATCAAGTGAGCTAGTGATAACCAAAGAGAACAACAATCTACACGATTGCTGCAAATCCACCATTAATTCAGACAAATAATGAAAGATCCTACACATACCTTTCATCACCAGTCAGAACAAGACATCATAGAATGACAATACACTAATATTAAAGCCTTTGCAGGAAAACAAGGAAGTGAAAGCATGCAAGGATTTTGTAATTCAACACTTACAAATGTCTACACAACACTAACAAGCACTAAATGACCAAACAATGATCTGCACCTTCAAAGCTTCCTAACAAAAACATAACACTTGCTCAACATCCCACAATGCTTGCTCTTTGAACTAGGAAAGATTATCACTATTCAATTGCTTAGAAAAATGGAGAACAAAATGCTCAAATCAGGACAACCAAAGTTTGCTCGATAGCCAAAAGATTTAGATGGAGAATCACTTCTCCAACCTATACAATTTCATTTTTGCAAATGTGCACAACAAAGGTACCTAGAATATTCCTCCAGAAATCATCAAGAGTCAAGAAATAGACACTTGTCTGCATTTAGTGAAAGTAATTGATCAACCAATGGGAAGAGAGATTGGAGCATGTCCAGATCACTTCCACCAAATCAACCTTGAAGAAACACAAGTTCTACCTTGAAATAAGCCAAATTTAGCAAAAAGGTGACCAAGGAGAAAGCACAAATGGTAATCCATGAGGGAAAACACATGCACATCGAAAAGATCAGGGTAATTTGATAGAGGGAAAATCGCCACTTGTGAATCAGACCAAACTCCACCTTTGGATCAATACGAAAGCTTAATTCTCTGATTTTTAACCAATATTAGGTCTCCAACGTGTCATGGTAGGTCCTGGAGAGAGGACTTAGAAAGTTATTTGGAGCCCAATTGATCAAAAGAATTAGTTAAAACTGTCCCAAACTCTCCTACTAACTGCTTATAATTTTCTCAACAATCTCTCCCAAAATTGGAACCATTAGATAGCTCTCTAAGCAATTTTTCCAACGGTACAACCGTTCTCCAAACGGATCAGCTAGTCAAAGTTATGGCAAAAATCGAGCCCCTTGTCTTTAAATGAAGTTCGATAGTTTTGACGCCCCTGAGCTTTATTTTGCACTAAGTTTGGCCGTAAAATTTAACCTTGTGAAATACCTTTGCACTCAACTACAACTTGCCATGTATCGTTTTGGGCTCTCGAGGTCTCGTGTCACCGTCACTTCTACCTCGTGAGCTCTCAACTTTCCTAGGAAACTAGTGGCCCCTGATTGGTCCATGTGGAACAATCACATGCTTTTCGGATTCTCAATGTTCTCGAGGGGACGAGGTCATCTTCAGGATCTTAGGATCTCTGAGACCGCGGAGTGCCATTATTGGTCCACGTGGACCAATCATAGCATTCCATGATCTCGAGCTTTCACCTCGCTTGGGTTCCCCAGTTGCAACTGTGTTTGGGCCCTAAGGAACCCAAGAACCTAAGTCCTTCACCCTTCAAACTCGTCGAGATTTCAAGACCGTGGAATGCCTTCATTGGTCCATGTGAACCAATGATAGGCATTTGTGTTCTCGGTGTTCTCCACCCTTCAAACTCGCGTCGAGATTTCGAGATCGTGGAATGCCTTCATTGGTCCATGTGGACCAATAATAGGCATTCATGTTCTCGATGTTTTCTTCACTAATCGAGCTTAGATGTTTGTGGCTTGTGATTGGTTCACTTGGGCCAATCATGAACCACTCGGGTTCTCGGACTGTGACATTCAATCTTTCCCATCCCTTTCATTGATTGAACCATTTTGAGCTTATGCAAAATGTGAACCGTGGAGCCTTAGCTCCACTCAACTATGCGGCCACCAAGTATATAAACCAAAACCGATCTTTCCACAAATGCATTTGGGACTATTCTCCTAATGGCGAACAAACAATCGATCGCCAAGTGCCCATTTACGACCCGATTGAATTTGACGACCAATATCCTTAAGGAAACAAATGGTTTGAAAGTCATTTCCTGTTGTGAGCCTAAAACAAGTGAATTTGATCAAGTTTTTTGCCTATTTTGAACTGTGGAAATCTAGATCTGATTTGTGCAAGTAGTTTTGATGAGCTCTGAGATGGTAGAGTGCCCAAAATGCATGAATGATCACAATCAAATGCCATATTTTAACTCTAAGGCCCCAAAACGAGGTGAACATTTTTGGGCGCCAACACACTATAAAAATAAAATACAAACACCCTGATAGAAGATTAAAGTAATAGAACCAAACAAGACCATACATTCTTCATTAGCTTTTCCCTTTGAAAACAATTTTTTGACTAGGTAGAGCTCCATCAAGCTATCTCATAACCTTCGTAAAGGTGTAGTTCCCAAGTTCCCTGTGTTCCACCTCCCCAAACTCTTTGGGAACCTCCCAAATTATTGGACAACCATCCATATTGAGCTACATCCACAATGTCTTATCAAATTCTTTCATGACCCTCAGAACAGGATAATTCCCAAGCTCCACAAACTCGAAACTAACAAGGCAACAATACATGCCTTTGAGCTTCATCTACACTAGATCTCTTGTCTTCAAAGTGCGGGGCTTATTTAAAACACGTATTCTTCATCATTTTCAGCATTTGGTAAATCTTTAACAATGGTTACATTAACTTCATTTGGTATGTGTTTGAGTTTTCCTTTGAGAACATTGTTCACTTAAAAATGGTATAGTTCCATACTGTGTGACCTTGTTTTTGCAATAGTAACATTCAATTTCCCTTGTTTTAATCGGATCTTATATGATATTTGTTGAGTATAATGCCATCTTAGGTCGAGGATCATCTTCTATATCTCCTATAATTGTTCTTGTGTCTTCGGCTAAGACAGTTGAAATCATATCTTCCGAGTTTGAGAAGTTAGTTGACTAAGAGTAAAAATGGCATTGCTGAATTTAGAAAGGAGATAATGCCATCTCAGGTTGAGGATCATCTTCTGTATCTCCTGCAATTGTTCTCGTTTCTTCAGCTGAGAGAGCTGAAATCATAACTTCCAGAGATTGAGAAGGTAGTTGACTAAGAGTAAAAATGACATTGCTGAATTTAGGAGGCAAACTGTTTGCATTTATCGCCTGAGATGAAAACCTAGGCAATCATGAGATAAATCTCCCTCATTTACCAGTGAGGCTTCCGTGTAAGATTTTGTCAATTATATTTCCTAGTATCTATCTGTTGGTATTACTTTAATTGCGTAGCTCATGAACCATAACTAGGCAATTTTGCAGCAAGTAAGCAATTGTAAGCAATATGTGCAGGAAAGGGAAATAATTAAATGCGAGAAGAAAGGAAAGGAAATGTGCAACCTAACCAATAGTTGACAAAGTTGATTACATGCACATAGAAGAAACAAATAGATCTTAAAATACAAAATTTGAAGCAAGGGAAAGTTTCAGATCTAGATCTAAGACAACACAAAGTTTGTGCAGAGATCTAAAAAGAAATAAGAAACGAATGCATCGTTGACACAAAGTTCTCCGGAAATCTGCCTTTTCTCTATTCCTTTGCTTGCAGAAAGCTATCAAGGGTTTTAGCTCAAAGTCTGGAACACAAGAATGCTGATTACAAATTCTCATCCTCTATTTATAGTGTACAAAGGGCAATTACAAATAGGAAGCATTAAATGAATTCCCGCATGTGGAAGCTATGAAAAGGGAAACAGATTAGTAATCTTCCTTCGGAATTCCTCTTTGCATGACATGCATGATTTATAAGCGAAAAATAGAACCTTCTATTTTGCATGTATCGCCACCTATTTTCAAGTAATTGACTTCTTCAAGTAACGGTTTTTAAACCAATCACTTAAGTTTTATAATTTAATTGATTACTCAATTACTTTGTCGGAGAAAATAAAAGAAAGAGGAAAAAAATAAAGAAGAAAGCTGCAACCCTCCCAGTCTTGTTCTTTTTCCATATTCTGCATGCGGTTGACTCTTTTGCCTTTGATTCTCACTAAACTGGATCCGAAAGCTATGCATGATTGTGATTTGCTTCATGGTATTGCCTTTGATATGTCTTCCTTTTTATCCTTGAAGCTTTTGCAATTCTTCTTTAGTACATGCACTACCGCAATGTTTGCCAGTAAATAATCGGACAAAATTCATCATTTTTATTTTTTAATTACGTATGAGCAATTTTAAATTTCGAAAGCACTGGGTGAATGCAAATACAACTAAATTCAATGAAGGCTTCAACTGGAAGATTGGGAGCACATGCACAAGATCCTAGAAGGAATTTTCCATGCACTGACTTCTACATGGGTTGCGTTAGAAACAAGAGGATGAATTTTTGCGGAAGCCTTTGCAATTATGAGACATGGATCTGTCAATTAAATCGGTGACAAGTTCAGGGTTTGTGTCTTTATTATTGACTTCAGCAAATCTGGAAGCTATGCATGATTTTGCTGATCCTTTTCTTTTATCATGCTTCATCATGGCTGGAACAATTTTTGTTTGAGCTCTTTTTCTTTTAATTTTGTCGGAATCCCTTGCAATTGGATCAATTTGTGCAGATCTGACAACTTCTTCATATTCGAAAGATATATTCAATGTATCTGACATTGATTTGAACTTCTTTTCACTAATATGAGCACCTGTGATGAATACCTGCAATTAATTCAGACAAAGATGAAGCCAAAGCATGAATACTTGATTTCTGTCACCAAAAATCTGCATATGAAGCCTGCTGCCCTAAAATTTGAGGTTTTGTTTGCATGCAAAGCAAGCAAAAATATTATTTAATTCACCAGAGCACTTATACCAACATGCAGATAATTGGCCATCCTTATATAATCCTCAACATACTAGTTTTAATAGTTGCCCGTCCTATTTTCGGCAATTTAATTAATAAACAATCATGTTTATTCACCCAAATTTGGCGCCCAATTATGCATGCTCTGGTTGCTTTTTAAATAATTTATTTTTAGCATGCATCCCCCTTCTCTTTAGCTCATCCACTTGCATTGACTTTCCTTCTATTTATGGCGCCAAAATTGGGTGAATAAACCATTAATAAATATTATTAAATGCATTGTTATTCACCCAAGGTGGGTCACATTTTTTAGCAAGGGTAATTTCAAAAATAGGAAGTCAACTTTGATGGGAATTTCTAATCTGCACTGCAGCTCCAAAATCCCTCTTTCACTTAAGTGATTTGACTTTCATCATGAGAATTTTTACCTTGCAAGGTAGGTAAGAAATTCTCGTCTGCCTGCCACTTCTAATATTTCCATTGCAACTTAAGTGACTTTGACTTCATGGGAAAAAGCTAAGTCACTAGGTTCGTGTTCGTGTTCGTGTTCGTGTTCGCCGAGGATTAAATTTAGATTAAGTTCGGCAATGATAAAATTCGGATAAAAAATTCGTGATTAAATTCTGCTGTTATAATTTTCATTTAAAAAAAAAAAAGATATAAATACACAAAATTTTCAAAATAGCTAAAACATTACTATACAATTTGATCATAAACATATAAAATAAATAATATGAAAACTTTAAAAAATAAATATAATTTAAAACTTAAAAGATAAATAAAAAATCAAAACAAACATAAAATACAAATTAAAAAATAGAACAAAACTTTAAAAAGATATAACGTATAACTAAAAGCACGTGTAAGTTATAACATATTATTGATTTAATTTTGAGGGTTTCATCAAATCCTTCGTGTCCGAAGCTCAACATTAGAAAATAATTGAGAAAGTAGTTTTCGTGAGCATTCTTAAAAATATTCCTCCTCACACATTGCGGACAGCTCCAGCCGCACCACACCGACGATTTTTCATACCACGAAGAGACAAGTAACAGAGCTTTTTAGCTATGAGGGCATTCTGCATGCCTTTGGTTAGGGGCATTTTTAAATGCACGCACTCTATTATGTACAATTTATAATGATTTTGACCTACCTTTATGCAATTTGGCTTGGCTATTTTTTTTAGACATGTTCTACAGATGCGGATTTTATAGCGGATCGATTTTTCGATTTTTTCATACCATAAAAATACGGCAAATTTCGAACTTGAAGGATTAAATCCGCCGAACCCTGTGACATAGGGAAAAAGTACTGCAAGGCGGTAAGAAATTCCCATGCACTGCCACCTCTAATATTCCCATTACAACTTAAGTGACTTTGACTTCATGGGAAAAAGTACTTTGCAAGCGGTAAGAAATTCCAAGTAGGTGCTTTAATTGATTTTTCTTTTATAATGAGAATTTTTACCCTGCAAGGTAGGTAAGAAATTCCCGCCTGCTTGCCCTCTAATTTTCCCATCGCACTTAAGTGACTTTGACTTCATGGGAAAAAGTACTGCAAAGCAAGGTAAGAAATTGCCGCTTGCCTCGCCACCACCAAGAATCCATCGGCTTAGATCTATTTATTCCAAAAAGTGCGACTTGCCTAGGAGAGGCTTTTTGTGCATGACTTCATATTTTTTGGTCAGAAGTTTGCATTCTGAGGTTGATTCCTTCAGGGGGCAGCACCGTAAAAGATCTCGAGATGCTCCAGAAATTAAACAGACTATACTTGGGCAAAGAATAGACCTAGGGAATTTCACAAAGGAACCACAAGGAAAATTGGAGAAAAATGCAAAAGAAATAAATAAAAACAAAAAATGTTGCCAGAAGTCACAGACAAAGCTCTAAATTCATTCCTGGTGAAAATCCTATTGAAATGTGTGGATACTGACATGCAAAACTTCAACAGGATTCAACCGAGCACAATTTACTTCAAACGGGGCTTTATTTATTTAATAAATAATTAAATAAAAATTTTTCAGACAAAACTTGGTGGAGGGATAAAATGAGTTTCAGCATTTGGGTATTTGTCGAAATTGGCTCATATGGTTCACTGGGAATATCTTAACATAATACAGACATCTTCTGGCAATAAAAACACAAAAAGACCCGTTATTTTAAAAAGGAACGATTTTTTTAAATGGGTAGTCCCATATTTCAGGGTGAAATTTGGGGACACCACAAACTATTTAACAAAATGGCTTTGGTATTCTCATCATCTACCGTGGCATTAATTTTTGCTAATTGTCTAAGGAGAGATCTCAAATTGCTTATGTGGCTAGACATAGTGACTCTCGTTAGCCATCTTGAATCTAAAAAGTTGAAGTTTTAGCGAAAGTTTTGCATTGACAACTTTTGCGCCAAACAACCTATTGAGAGTATCCAACATTTCCTTGGGCAATTTTTATAGGTCTACATGATGTAACTCATAGTCGGAGAGAGCAAGACCAATAATGGCCTTAGCTTTATCATCTCGCCTGCCAATCCGGTGCGAAGATATGTTCTTGGACCATGTTTTTATTACTCTCACCGTATTTTTCTCTGTTAGATGATCTTCCTTATTGGTTGTGGCTGAAATAATGCAGCTGAAAAATGTGCACTCAACTTGAAAAACGTGTCGGTGCCCTTTGAAATTTATGACAACAAAAAAAAAAAGTGAATGAAATACCCTCACACGATTGTGTTTGCGAGTGGCGTCCTCTAAAAACGTGATTTGAATGTGCAATATTCAGATTCATGAATGGATTTGTCACTTGCGAGCCTTATTGTCACCACGTATTTTCTTCTTTATGTTTCCTAAACGACCTTCATTTTCCTAAAACGAAAACTTCTTCTTCGTGTCGATTCTTATGCCCGGTTCGTAGATAGGATTTGCGACAACAATGTGGTATTCACTAGCAATGTGTTATTACAGTTTTGTAAGAGATGATTACAAAATGGTTGAAGTGGTTACAATTGCTTGTTAGTAAATACTTAACTAATAGTGACATAATGATAAATTATAAATCTTATATTATAAGTTTATCATTTTCTATGCTTGTGCTGAACCTATCGCAGGTTCACACTCCTATCTTATGACATTGCTAGTTATCTCATTTATTACACGACTTAGTTCATACCTTACCATCTTCATTTCCTACAAAGCAAAACTCTCATTGTGCTCAACTACTAATTTTATCCTTTATTGTATCACTTTGCATTGAAATCTCATTTTTCCCGCTTCCTCTCTCACTTGAGGAACACTTAGCTCTAAGATGAGATCACACTCTTTCCTTAACGTATATGTAGGGGAACCTAAGCATCGTGATTGTTGTTTATTCTCTATAACAATAACGTGTAAGTTCTCTAGCATTGTTATCATACCTATTTGATCAGTTTTCCAAATCCATATGGAGGTACTTGAAAAAACCAAGAAAGTCAAAAGCCATCATATCAAAAGAAAAATTAATCAAAGTTAAACAAAAAGATGTGATATCATTTGTACGCCCCCTATCCTTGTTGAAATCTCAAAATCCACAATCGGGCTTGTTACTGAGCCCGAGGTCCTTTGTGGTGTGGTAGGTTTTTCTGACTACAACAAGAGGCTACATATGTATGCTTTAGTGCCCTTGCCTTTTTATGCAAGTTCCTAATCTTTGTAGCAAACCTATGGGTCCGTTGAGGTCTTGAGAAATGAGGAACATGTGGGAAGATAGGAACCTTTACTTTTTTACATCTTATAGACTGACATGGTGTATATTTATGCCTCACTAGTTTTCCTAAGCCAAACCCACATAGTTTATTCTTTCATACCTTGATGACGAAAAACTTTTAGTCATATCTTATCGATTAGTGTCTTATTCTCTATTAAAGATTGTGTAATAGGGAACATGTTGTGGGGAGGAAGGAACCTTTATTTTTCTTGCATCTCATAGGCTGACATGGGACAGATTTATACCTCACTAGTTTGCTTAAGTTGAACTCACATAGGTGGTTCATATCTTGGTGACGAAAACCTTTAGTCATATCTTATTGATTAGAGAGTCATTTTCTGTTAAGGATTGTGTCTCGCCTTTGTGGTGATTAGTTGCCTTTTTTTTGATTACTCCTTTCATCTTGATGATGGATATTATTGGCAGTTGACCACGTCCATTCTCTCTTGACATCCTATTCTTTATCTTTGTACAGAGTGCTACCTCCTTGGTGCTGACTCCGGAAAATATTTGTGAATTCGGATTGTAAGACCTTGGGCCTTCCTTACAAATATTCCTCTGCATCCACACCATCTCCATTTCAATCTAGTTGTATCATTAGATGGTCGTGCTCTATCTTCTAAAAAATCTAGCTCAAGCATTGATATGATTTTAGTCATTTCAGAGCTTCCTTCTGTCACATCTTTTGTTCTCTTTGATTTATCTTTCTTAGATTGCATTGGATGTTATTTTTACTTTGGCCACTTTCTTCGTTTACAAGATCTTGTATGGTTTTATATTGAATGTCCATTATTACCTTATTACTTTGCCACATTTTTATCTTCTTTGATCTCTCTTAGATTTTATTAGATGTCACTATTGCTAACTTATTCTAAACACATCTTTTGCTCATTGATTCATTACCTTTTACATTAGCTGTCTCTTTACGTAATTATTTCTAACACATTTTTCGATCTATCAGATTTTCTTATCTATTTTTCATTAGATGTTTCATTTGACCTGCTTATTTTTATCATCTGAATTTTAATTTTTTGATCAGATGTGTTATCACATTTGTGCAAGATAGAAATGAAAACATAGATCAACATGGAATACAAGTGCAACCATCTAACATAACACCATAGTACATAAGCCAACATCATTTTTAGGCTTTCTGGCTCTAATTTAGCCTCCCTTTATAGGATATCCGGAACTGACCTTGTCCTAATTTTAGCACTCATTATCTTCCATAGCCTATATGGACTTGACTTAGTTGTCTTCCCCACACCTGTCCTAGCACCCACTAATTATCTCCCATAGGCTATCTGGACCTGACCTAGTCGTCCTCTCCAGACCTCTCTCAGCACCACTTATAATTTTCCGTAGGCTATCCTAACTTGACTCTAGCTGTCTTCTTCCTCGATCTTGTCCTAGCATCCACTTATAATTTTTACGTAGGCTATCGAGGCTTGGCTTAGCCTTCTTCTCTGGACATGTCCTAACACCCTCCCATGAGGTCTCTTTACATTATTTGTGCTTAATCATTTTACTAATTTATCTTCTATTGTATCTTCAATCTTGTATCATTTGAGTTCACTAAGCAACTTTACACCCTACACGGTCGAGACACTACACTCACTATGTGTTCCAATTTATGGGAAGGTAAGTTCAAGTAATTATTTATCATTGGTTGAGTTCATATTTTTATCACTTACTCATTTATAGTTGTTTTCTTTGATTTCAACGTACCATGTTTCTTTCTAGAAGACCATCTTGTGTTACAGTATGGAAACACGCGATGATCTTTGGTTGGGGCATATGTATACACCTTATTTTTCACTCTTACTAATGATTTCTATTTATAGGTTATTGGTACATTAACCTTCTTAAGTGTGCGCCTTAAGGGGCATACTAGAAGTGTGGTTGGGCTGGTTGGTAATACTTGGTGGTGAGAGTCGTGCGTGGCATCACCTTAGCTTGGCCTACCATGCTGCCCTACTACCTTTCTATTATCTCCTTACTATCTCTTTATGATTATTGGATATACTTAGTATTAATCTCTTTCATATCTACCTACAACAACTTTAGATCACCTTCATATCTTCTCCACGTGTTTGCTCTACCTTCATTCTCTCTCCTCTCCTTACCCTTTTGCTAGACTATTTATGGTGGGAGGGTCGAACATGGTCGATGTGGTTAGCTAAGGGAGATTTTGACTTTAGGTTATCTTCTCCTATAAATAGGCATCATTGTTGTCATTTTTCTATATCATGTCACATTGTTTTTTTTTGCTTGCAAATTTACCCGTAAAGGTTTAAGAGGTTTAAGATTTGGTGGAGCTTACACTTAGAGGGCTCTTATGGAGCATTGAGTTATTAAGAGCAACAAGAATCGAAATTGTACCAACAAGATCAACCAATTATTTGAAGTCCCCATCTTCGGTCTAGTTAGGTCTTCTATGTATCCCTCTTGTGATCCACCACAACTCTCTCACAAGGTGCTACCAACCATGGGAGTTAATGTGTCGATAGTGTCATCACAAAAGTAAGTATTCCTAACAGTTCTCTGTCCTTTATGTTGGTATGATTGATTATTGTTGCCTAACCCTTCTCTTTCCTTTAGGTTGATATGATTGGTTATTGTTGATGTGCTTTGTATTAAATTATGATAGAGTAGCATATCGTGTCTATTGCATTATCTCATGCTTAACCACCAAATGACATTACAACCCTTAGTCTTGACTTAACTCTTGCTTATTATTATAACCATAGGATTTAGTAAGATCCCACCCCCTTATCTTTCACATAGGCTTTGGAACCATGCACCTTAGATATGAGAGTGGATTACTCTTTACTAGACCCGCGACTATTATGCCCACAGGCTCTATCCTTGGCTTATGTGTTGGCCCTATAATGGTCCTATATGTATATACCTATCTATATTATTGATACAAGAGAGAGAGGATAATCATATTGACATCTTAGCTAACTATCGAGGCCTTGCAAGATACATAAGTGTATAATGCGTCAAAAGGAGACTAAGCGGTTGTTCCATAACAAGTAGTGGTATAAAATAAAACTAGTCCCATTGTGAAGACTTATCGGGAAGCAAAACCACATCCTTTCTTTACGCTTTCTTTTCTTCATGAAATTTAGGGTAATAGGATCTGCTCATGCCGATCCTTGTGCCTGATGTATACACCATCCCATCTAATGTCATTCTTTATTAGATACTTGTTTCGCAAGAAATGTTTTAAAATTGGGCTGGACTCGGAATCGGTCGAGGGTTGGACCGGACCGGAACTAGACCGGTTCAAACTTTAAGAATCAGTTTACTAAAAACACATAAAAAGTTACATTTTTAATGAAAATAATATATTTGAAAGATAATAAACCATGATTCCAACAATTGCACACAAAATATGCAAAGTTTGATCATGTATATACTATATAACATGTAAGAAAGGTGTTTATAGCAAAATGACACGAACTCCAAGTCCAATACACAATACATACATCATATATGAGATTCCGAAACAAAATACATAAATAATGAGGCTCTAAATGGCCTCAATAGTCCAAGACTACAAATAAACAACATGCTAACTACAAGTTCCAAAACTCTAGAAGATATTAGATAACATCGATGATCAACCATCAAACTCTCCACCACCGCTTTGAGAATGGGATCCTCGGGGCTTATCCTCATCAATATCATCACGGTCGTTTGACTCGACCCATCCAAATCACGAGGGACATCTCGCAACAATCAGATAGCGGGCTTAGCACGAGTGCGACTAATGCCTACCATGTCTCGTGATAGTGCTACTTGTGGCTCATCATCCACGATCCAAAGCCATCCACCCCAAATCATTGGGATCAAACTCGTTGGTTGACTCTCCTCTACCCAATTTGAGGTTGGATCTATATCATCTAAGACAATGGGATTTATATCAGGTCTTTAGTTTGGTAATGGTTGTGTCTTGCCTTGAAGGTCAGGTTGTATTGCACAAAGACAAAATCATTTAACCGTTGTTCCAAACAATTTCTCTTCTTCGTGTGAATCCGCTCAAAGACGGACCAATTACACCCACACCTAGAAGCACTGCAAGTTTGACTCAGATCCGAATTGCAAACTTTTGCAATTGAGAACATAGACTACCAAATGAATCCCTCTGTCCATGTTAGAGACCCATTTCGGTATATGCCTCCCACATCCACTCATAGTCTGAAAACCGGCCTCCAAAATGAAAGAACATCCAAAGCTTTTTTCCATCTTCCCTCCACACCAACTAGTGCCTCCATGCCAAAAGAAAATCAGCCCACCTTAGATAACCATTGGAAGAAGTAAGCTTTCGAATACATGGTGGATGGTGGTATGATGCAAATATCCCTTTCAATGCTGCCCGCTCACCTTATTACCAACCTATGTTTGATTCCCATTGTTGCTGATGTAAGGGCTTCAAAGACCCTAGTATGCATGATTTCAGAGGATCTTTTTGTAGAAAGAAGTAGCGCCCATAGATGAATGTTTGAAGAGTTGTAAATTATCATGGGCCAAAACAAGATATACTATTATGTCAGATGGGTGGAGAGATGGCAAGAACCACACCATAATATATTTTTTTGCCTCTTGTTCACAAGGAACTACGTTTTCAAATCGGTTGACGCATTTGATCGGGTGAAAGATGCAAATTTGTTATTTGAGCTTTTGGATGAGGTTATTGTAGAGGTGAGGGCGGAAAATGTTGTACAAATCCTCACATATAATGCCTCTAACTATGTTCTTGTTGGTAAGATGTTAGAGACTAAACATAAAACAATATTTTGGACTCCATGTACTGGACACTGCATAGACCTCATGCTTGAGGATATAGGAAAACAAGATTGGATCAACAACATTGTAGAGCATGCCAAAAACATCACAAAATACATCTACAATCACTCATGGGTATTGAACCTAATAAGAAAAAACAATGAAGGCAGAGAAGACTTGTTGTTAGGCCATCAATCACGAGATTTGCAACAAATTTCTTCATGTTGTAATCTCTTCTTTCCCAAACATAAAACTTGAAAAAAATGTTTTCAAGTGATGAATGGAATGTATCAAAGTGGAGCATGAAACAAGATGAGAAAGAAACAAAAAGGAAAGTTTTTGACAATTTATTTGGGAAGAAAACAACAGAGGTTGTGAAAATTGCGGAGCCTCTTGTTAAGGTGTTGCGGTTGGTGGATGGGGAAAAATTAGCCATGGGCTACATTTATGAGGCTATGGATCAAGCAAATGAGTAGATAAGGGCAATATACAAAGACAAGGTAACTAAGTATGGGCCTATATGGGAGATTATAGATAATATATGGAACAATCAACTCTATCGCCCTATACAAGCAGCTGGATATTTTTTGAACCCATGATATCGTTATAGAGCTCGGCTTGGAGAAGATCATACGTGAGAAGTCAAAGATGGTTTGTCAGACGAGTTCCTGAGTGCATGTCCACGATGAGAGGCAACAACTTGAAGGTCACCGACACATCAATTTCTTCAACAGAGCCATAGGTACCTTTGGGAAAAACCTTGCAAAGATTGCAAGAGATGTGGACCAACCAGGTAAGCAATTCTAAGTTTTTGAAGTTCATTTGATTAAACTTTATAATGAATAATCATGAATTTTTAGCATAAGACAACCTAATTTGTTGAATTACGCTTTAAATTATAAGTTTTACTTTTAATTTTTAACTTTGTTTTTTATCGTCGTTGTTTAATAATTAAACATTTACATTTTTTATTGCAGCACATTGGTGGGATTCATTTGGTAGTCAGTGTTCTCAATTGCAAAAGTTTGCAATTCGGATCCTGAGTCAAACTTGCAAAGTGTTTGCTTCAGGGTGGGTGTAATTGGTCCGTCTTTGAGCGGATTCACATGAAGAAAAGAAACCGTTTGGAACATGTTGGCTAGATTTTATACATAGCTGGAAACCTAGGTAGTCGTGAGATAAACCTCCCGCATTTACCGGTGAGGCTCCCATGTAAGATTTTGTCAATTATATTTTCTAATATCTCGTGTTGGTATTTATTTTAACCGCGTAGCTCATGCACCATAGCTAGGCAATTTTACAACAAGTAAGAATCATGTAAGAAATATGTGCGGAAGAGGGAAATAATTGAGTACGGGAGTAAAGGAAAGAATATGTGTAATCTAACCAATTGTTCACAGAGAGTTGATCTCATGCACATAAATAAATAGATCTTGAAATGCAAAATTTAAAGAAAACAAAGTTTGATTCAAATTTGAGATAACACAAAGTTTATGCAAAGATCTAAAAAGAAATAAGAAACGAAATGCATCGTTGACGGAAAGTTCTCTGAAATCTGCCTTATTTAAACTCCTTAGCTTTGAGAAAAATATCAAGGGTTTCAACTCAAAGTCTAGAACACAAGAATGCTGATTACAAATTCGATCCTTTAACCCATAGGTTCTTCCTTCATTTATAGTGTATGAAGGGGAAATTACAAATAGGAAACTACAACTGAACTAGAACATGTGGAAGTTGAAAAAAAACAATTGAGAATTTTTGTTCGAGAAGTCTTCTCTAAGTGACATGCATCTGGAGACTAAGTCAAGGTTGTGTACATCTGCCACTTATCTTAAAGAACCTTTTCAAATAACTTAAAGTAATGGCTTTTAAACCAATAACTTTAATCTTACAATTTCATTCGGGAACATAAGAAATAAGAGAAGAAGAGAACAAAGAAGATCTGCCAGCTATAACACTTTATGCTCTCTTTTTGTTCTGATATTGAATATACTTGTCGAACATATAATTCAACAATTTCCCATCTGTTTTAAAGAACAACCTCTTTCTCGGTCTGAATTGCAGCAATCCTTTGGACAAAATGTCAATGTTTACATCCACTTCCTTCAAGCTAGGCCCGAACTCTTTAATGTCCGATTGAAGTATTATCGATTGGTTGATGGAATTCAATGTGAAAGTTGACAGCTTTATCAATTCTCTCCTGAACCATTAAAAGCAACCCTTCAAGAGAAGCATGCATCTTGTTTGGAATGGTTCTTCTGTAGGAAGAAACATCTCTAGCTTCTTCCTTGGAGATAACAAATACATTCACTGACAATGATGTATCATATCCTCGAGCAACCGCATTCTTTTCAACATAAGCTTGAGAATCTCCATGCGGAAAAAAACTGCAAACTCAAGCATCTTGCCCTTTTCAATCAGTCCATTAGGCACAAGATGCTTCAAAAACTCCTTCGGCAGCTTATTTATTTTAACCAAAATGTCCAAGTTACTTTCAGCCATTGTATTCTCATCCACTATACTTGTCATCAATTGCTTCAGTTGAGATAATGCACCTTTCATAACTTCCAGACTAGTTGGTACCTCCTTGAGCTATTTTGAAGCTTGGTGAATGATTTGGCTTTTCCATTCATTGATAGCCGTGACTTGATTACCTACATCCTCCACCTCTTCAATCAGATGGTTGCTCACTTGCTCATGTGCTAAAACTTGAGAGGAAGGTTTGACAACCTTAGCAATGATTTCACACAACTGGGAAACCTGCTCTTGAAGTTTGGTTTTCTCTGCCTTCTCTTTGTCCAGCTTGAGGAATAAAGCGTTTATTAGTGTCTGTGTATCTTTCTTTAATCCTTCCGTGGTAGTTTGACCTAGTGGCACTTTGACCTAGTGGCACTTTGGTTACCTTGAGATCATTGTTGCCGTGAGTTCTCCCCTTCTTTCCCTCTTCTGGAACTGTCAACTCGGCGAGCTTTTGCCCTGATTCTTCAATAATCAACTTTGAAGCTACCTTGGCAACTTTAGGTCTTCTATCCTTTCTGCCCAAATTCAAGAGTAGCTGCAAGTCATGCTCTTTTAGGTTGATCTCCTCTCTGGCTTCTGGAACTGTCTGCAAAGCCAACCACGATGAAAAATTGTTTCTCAGGGAATAAGAAGTCACTAAGTGTACCACCCTCTCATGCTCAGACTCGGTTGCATTTGAATTTGCCACAATGTTGTGGCTGCCATCCTCTGAATTGTCCAAAGACAATCTTTTTTCAAACTACGCCATCTGTGAGAAACTTCTCCTTAAGGGGAGGTGAAGATCGAGTGGTGAGGAGCAAATACAAACGATCTTTGGATTGATAGAGGAACGACAACATCTGCTCCGGGGTTCAGGCTCCTGAAGTGCTATGAATTGACACTGGAGAAGCTTCGTTTGAAAGTGGTACTTACACAATAGCTGTAAACTTGATCCTTTCCAACACCTGAGACTTGTTGTATACTTTAAGCTTCTTTGGTCTCTTGCTACTTTCACCTTCATGTTTCCTTTTTGCTGGAGTCTCCTGTAATAAAGTTACTGTGATCTGATTCATCAAAGCTTCGTCCATGCAATACCCCTTTGTTAATAACCAGTTTGAGGTGTTAACCAGAACTGCGGAAGACCTTTCCTCAATCGTCTGACAACCGCCTATGCTTTCTTGAATAAGCAGCTCTATCTCCTCCCATTTGATGGTATGTGTCAAGTACCACATGCCCATCATCCGCGAGATCTGTAGGTATCCGTGCTAAACCATAATCAGACACTTGTTGCATTGATAACCTGCTGAAATCTTTCTTCCTGACTTCATACTCGCTTCTGCACTTCATCCAAAAGTCTTCCAATGAAGGTACATGTGAATATTCTTGGGAGATTGTCTTCCTCGCTATCCCATATGGATCAAAGTTCAATCGTGCTAGGAAGAACTCATGCTCATATCCAGAAAACATTTCTGCTTCGATTCCTCTAGCTTTATGGATGCTCTCCGGCAAATGTATTAACCCAATCGTGGATGGAAAACAACCTGTAGATTTGTGCTGCTTTGATTGTAAGTCATGCATCTCCACGAGTTTGCTCGCACAACTTTGTGATGACCCATTTGTCGCTTGGATAACTCGCAATGACTTAATTGGTTCTCTTGAAAAGCCACTGACTGTGAGATACGTGAAGTCTGGAAAGCTGGATGAAGATACAATCATCTTTGGGATGTAACTTTTCAAGCTTCTTTGCTTACCCTGTTGGTCTTCAAATCACTATTGTATTTGCAGATGAAAAGTAGAAGAACCGATTGTTGACCACCTTGTAATCTTTGTGGCATTCAAGAAGCTGTCAATGTGGGAAGCACTCAAAAATAGGATCTTTCGATAGTATGCCCCCCTATCCACTTTGGAAAATACACCTTGTGGTCATTTTGCATATACCACGTATGAAGTCATTTTGAAGTCAACGTCGCCTCACCCTTCGGAGCTGCTCACCGATGTTGTCACTGATGATATCTGCCCAATTGATTATTGAATCAACTCTGTTGATCTCGATGGTTCTCACAAAAGTGTACATCCATGAGCAGAAGTTATGGGTATTGGCTTCTCTGTTTGACTTGTAAAGCAATTTAGTAATATCATCAACTTCCTGCACTAGATTGGATCGTGGAATAGTCCTCGGGAACTTTGATGGAGATCTGGGCTTCTTCATGTATCTGCTATTCATTATGCCCACGCAATCTGCTTTGTGCTTCTCCCATCTATTGCCAGCATCCAAGCATGCTAATTGTAATCACCACTGGCCGTGTCGGAATCTTCAGCAATAATTAATAAATTGTGCATCCAACCTGATTATTGTCTTTCCTGCAGCATCCCAAATTGTTTTGGAAAGAGGATGATAAGACCTTGCACACTCCATAACAAATTTAGGCAATTTGTGATTGGAAACACTGAAGCTTGAATAATCTCGCTACTTTTAATTGCCCGCATGAGAGATGTCCTTCCGGCTCTGGATCTGTCAATTAAATCAGTGATGGGTTCAGGGCCTATGTTTGTATCATTGATGTTAGCAAATTTGGAAGATATGCATGAATCTACTTGATCCTTCTCTTTCATCATGCTTCATCATGCCCGGAAAAATTTATCGAGCTCTTTTCTTTTAATTATGCACGGAATCCCTTGTAATTGAATCAATTTGTGTAGATCGACAATTTCTTCTGTTTGAAAGATATATTCAATGTATCGACATTGATTTGGACTTCCTTTCACCAATATGCGCACTGTGATTAATCACAGGCACTTATACCAACATGCAAACACTTAGAATAACAAAAATCAAGCTATTCCAACCTAGGCGCCAAAACTGGAAGCTTCTCGGCAGTGGAAAATACTCTTTAATGCAAAATCCTCCTTCCTTTGGCGCCAAAACACATCAGGCTGCAAACTTCATCAAATAGAATTAACTGCTTCTCCTTTATGGTGTCCCATACTTATATAGCCATCTACATTCTATTTTTAATAATTGCCTTTCCCTATTTTTGGCAATTTAATTAATTAAAAGCCATGTCTCTTCATCCAATTTGGGTGCCCAAGTCTGCATGCTTATGATTGTTTTTTTATGAATTTATTTTTGCATGCATCCTTGACTTCTCTTTAGCTCATCCACTTGCATTGACTTTCCTCTTATTTATG
The DNA here is from genome assembly GCA_018340775.1 of Taxus wallichiana var. yunnanensis. Lineage (NCBI taxonomy): Eukaryota > Viridiplantae > Streptophyta > Pinopsida > Cupressales > Taxaceae > Taxus > Taxus wallichiana. Next base: position 293,916,957 of record CM031235.1, on the reverse strand, counting down.
GCACCAAACTTAGCTAGAAATACCATTAATAAATATCATTAAATACATGTATTAATGCCAAGGTGGGTCGCACTTTTTGGCAAGGGAGGTTGTTAAAAATAGAAAGTCAAAGTAATGGGAATTTCCACCCTGCATTGCAGCTCCAAAAATCCCATCTTTCACTTAAGTGATTTGACTTTTATAATGAGAATTTTCACCCTGCGTTGCAGGTAAGAAATTCCCGCCTACTGCCTATTGCCAAAATTCTCATTAGCAGCTTAAATCCTTCCTTCCAAAAAGTGCGACTTGCATGGAAAAGATCCTTCTTCTTAAAAATGCGACTTGCATGGGTGAATAAACCTCTTTGATGGGAAAAGTTAGCCTGCTAGGCAGGCAAGAAATTCCGCCGGTGCTTTAAGTGATTTTTCCTTCATAATGAGAATTTTCACCTGCTAGGCAAGTAAAACATTCCCACCTTCCTGCCATCTCTAAAATTCCCATTGCAGCTTAAGTGATTTTGATTTGATAGGAGAAAGTAACTTGCTAGGTGGCAAGAAATTCCCACTTGCTTGCCACTGCCAAAATTCCCACTGGCAGCTTAGATCTATAATCCTAAAAAGTGCGACTTGCCTAGGAGAGACTTTTTGCTTAAATTCTTCTTTTTGTCAGAAGTCAGCACTCCGTGATTAATTTCTTCCATTGCTGAGGCCATGGATGACTTCCAGATGTTCTAGGCAATTAAACAGGTTATACAAAGTACAGAACGGATCAAGGGGAATTTAACAGACAGACCACAGAGAAAATTGAAAACAAAAGCAAAATAAATAAATAAAAACGAAAAACATTGCCAAAAGTTGCAGACAATTGCTCTGAATTCATTCTTGGTGAAAACCCTATTGAAATGTGAGAATACTGACATGAAAAAATTCAATAGGGTTCAACTGCAGCACAATTCACATTGGTTGTTCTACGGTGGTGGCAAACCTAATATCTATATCAAGGAGTGCTCTGTTCATTTTTTTGACCTTGGATAAAGTTTGCTTTGTGGGGAACTCTTTTATTTATTTATTCTTCTGAAGCCCATGCAAGATTCATAAGTGTATAAGGCTTGAAAAGGAGACTAATCTGTATCTCCATAACAAGTGTTGATATAGAAAAACTAGTCCCATTGTGAAGGCTTATCACTAGCAAAACCACATCATTTCTTTACAGTTTTCTTTACTGTGTAAAGTTATGGGTAATAGGATTTGTTTAAGCCGAGCCTTGTGGTTGATGTATGGATCTGTCCATATCCCACCGTTACCAGTTTTTTTCTTCTAGCATTGTATGACTCAAGGGAAGTGGCATATGTATGTATGAACATCAACCCATTTCCCACTGTTGCTATTTAACACTTGTTTCTGCTAGCCTTGTATAACTCAAATGAAGTGGCATAGGCATGTCTGAATATCAGAAAGAAGGCATGGGAAAATACTTGGCATTTAACCCATGAATTGTGGGATCTGGGATGTTATCAATTGAGACCCTTGTATTTGTTGGCATTTGATCCAGTTTTCTATTTGATATGAAAAGTCTTTGTTGGTAACAGTCAATTGTCATGCTGAGAGGATTTTGAGTTATTCGTGGGCTATAGTCTTTTGTTCATGTTACTTGCAATAGAAGACTGCCTTGTTCTCCTACAATGGTGGCAAACCTAATATATATATTGAGAAGCACTCTGTTCATTTTTTTGACCTTGCATAAAGTTGTCTATGCTTTCTGGGAAGATCTTCTATTTATTTCTTTCTACTGAAGCCCATGCAAGATTTATAAGTGTATAAGGCATAGTTACCAAATCTGGGCATATATGCTTAAAATCTGGCCAAATCTGGATTTTTCAGCCAGCCCGGATAACTTCGGTCCAGGTCAGCCCTATTTTTTCCACAGGTAGACTCCCAACACCCTCTTAAATTATTTAATATTAAATATATTAACATTTTATATTACGTTATTAATGTTTTTCTCTGTATTTGTCAATTTTTGCATATTTATAAATTATGCTCATATATAAATTTATAATACTTATATATTCCACATTGAATTTTTCTGAATGTTTTCAAGAGTTCCGGATTTTTTGATTTTTTTCCCGCCCTAATGGATCCAAATTTCCAGACTTGGTAACTATGGTATAAGGTCTCAAAAGGAGACTAACCTGTAACTCCATTTCAATTACTGTTAGAAAAGAAAAACTAGTCCCTTCGTGAAGACTTCTCACATGAAAATTCACATTCTTTCTTTACACTTTTCTTTACTTTGTGAAGTTTTCGGTTATAAGATCTGTTTATACTGAGATTTGTGGCTGATTTATACATCAGTCCATCCCTTGCCATTGCTATTTTCTACTTGTTTCAGGTAGCATTGAATGATTCATATTAAGTGGTATAGGTATGTCTGACCATTGGATAGAAGGCATGGTAAAATCCTTGTCATTGCACACATGTGTTGTGGGATCTAAGATGTTATCCATTCAGACTCTTGTATATGGTGAAATTTGATCCCGAAACCCATTTGATATGAAACTTCATTGTTGCTCGTAGTCAATTCTAATACTGAATGAAATTTTGTGACAATTTTGAGTTCCTGGGGTATAGTCTTTGGACATGTTACTTATTTGTTCTCCTACAATGGTGTAAAACCTAATATCTATATTGAGAAGTGCACTGTTCATTTTTTTGATCTTTGATTAAGTTGTCTATGCTTTCCGGGAGCTCTTTTAATTTTTGTACGGTTGAAGGCCATACAAGATTCATGAGTGTACAAGGCCTCAAAAAGCGATTAATCTGTAGCTCCATTACAAGTCATGCTTCAAAATAAAATTGGTTCCATTGTGAGGACTTATTGTTGTCCTGTGGAAATGGACCAACATCTTTGGGAGTGCATCCTAAGGCTTGGGACCTTGGCTCCTTTGAGACATTCGCCCAGATACAGCTGACTCTGATCCTAATCTAACTTTAATGCCTACCATTACTCCTAAGTTAACAATTGCCAGGGGAAAGACGGAGAGGGAGAAAACATGAAAATAAAAGGGGCAGTGATTGCACTAGAGAAAAAAGGGGGATCACTCTCTCCTTGTCATTTTAGACACAGTGCATTAGAACCCTGCATTTATAACCCACACACAATATGACCCACAAAGATTAGAAGGCAAGGAAAATATGATAAAACAATAGAGGTCAAAAATGTGCCACAACTTGAGTTACATCAATGCATATGGTATGCATAATCCATTACAGAGTGAGAGAGAGGCACTGGACACATTACAACACTTCAACACAGAGGTCAGGGACACAAGGGATTGGTGGGAACTCAAAAGGGAAAAAACTTCTCTGAGCTAGTTTATTTTCAAGACCTTGGGCCCATTCCTCTGCCCGTGGGCTTAAAGGGAAAGAGGAAGAGAAGTATTTAACGTCATGATTGTCAGTTGCATTTGTAGATTTATATTATTTTCAAGCAACTTTCTAATTATGACTTAAAAAAAGTCAAGTTGGTTCGAAAAAGTGCAAATACCAACTTGGAAAATAAAAAGGAGCTTATATTTCTACGAGGTTGGTCCTCTTTGAGGGGATCATCCCTTTGATTTTGGCACCACCTTTAGCTATATAAAGGGGTCGCTTGGCTTGGAAAAGGGGATACTTACTTTTGAAATTCATTTTCTTTGAGTTGGCGTACGAAATTGCATTCTCTCTTTTGCAATCGAGGACAAAAACCCTCTTCTCTTCATTGGTGATTGCATATGGAGGTCATACTTGAGTTGCACTCAAAATTTCTTTGGAAACTCGCCATTTCCAGCTTATTGTAAACCCTCTCCTAGGGTAGCGTCTTGCATAGTGGATGAGTTTGGTGATATCTTGTGCACAACACTTCATTCTTTGTTGATATTTGGGTTGTTCATAATTTCTTAGGATGGTTGCATTTGATGGATTGAATTTTGGGCCTTGGAATCTCAACTTCTGACCATTTTTGTAAGCGGATTCATTGTTGTTGCAAATTTAATTAAATATATTGCAAATGGGGTTTAAAAACTCATTTCTTGGGTTGTACTTATTCTAAAATATTTATAAAAGTTTCCCACATGCTTTGGATAGCGTAAAAATGGTATTGGTAGTGAATTATTGCAATTTTCCTCTTTGCTGTCATAAGATTACAAACTGCTGTACCTTGCTGTCCAAAGATTCAGTTGGCTGTTATAAATTTCCGTTTGATTTGATTTGGGTTTGTGCGATTTCCCTTCCTTTTTAGTTTCAGCCTGGAAAGGGACATTATAATGGTATCAAAGCAAAGATCTTGCCATCTGAAGGGTATTCATGCAAGAAGGTGACAAAGAATACATTTGCTATCAAAGGAAAGGAAATAAGAATTCAGATCAGCCACTTGAAGGGCCTAACATGGCCAACAAAGGTTTTGAAGAGGCCAAGTTTGATAGACTTATCGAAGGGCAAGAGAGGTTGGCGGATACTATGGATTTGCTAGCCCTAACCTTGCAAAATCTTCATGGGCCAAGACATCACAATGGTGAGGGCAGTTCGTCAGGGGTTCACAATATGAGGCAGCCCCAAGGGTCAAATTTTGGATTTGCTGCTAGGCCTTTTCAGCCTACCTTCCTCCCAAGAGAAGAAGTCATTCGAAGGTTGAAACACGACATTTAGTGGGTCACAACATTGCGGCTAGCTATGAGGAGTACATGGGTCTCCCGAATGAGATTCATGATGCCATTTCGCTTGCGCAGTTCATAGGAGTGAGCAAGGGTAGATCAAGGCCCGAGCCTAAATCTCAAGCACAACAGAAGGATCTTGAATATGCTTTGGAGAAAGTTATACTCTCCACATTTGATGGTTCCAACAAGGGCACAACCAGTGCATGGATACAAAAGTTGGATACTTATCTATCTTTTGAGGCCTATGATAGAAGAAGAAGCGATCAAGTTTGCAACCCTTCATCTCGAAGGAATCGTACACGAGTTGTGGTACCATGGATTGATCACACAAGGGCACAATCTCATCCACTCATATGATGAGTTTTGTAGGAGGATCATTGAGAGATCGATAGGATTGATCCGGAGGTTCACTTTCGGGAGTTAGCACAATTGAGACAACACGACATGGTAGAAAATTATGTTGCTGATTTTCATAGACTTTCCGTGATGATTCGGATGTGACAGAGAGGAGACTCATTGTCTTGTTCATTGAGGGTTGGTTGAACCACTCAAGGGTTTGTAAGACAATAAAAATATTTGGACATAAAAGGTGCTGCCCCAAAGACAACATTGATCGGCTGACATTCAAGGACATTTCTAAATAGTGGACAACCAAAAGGACCTTCGGGGCAGCCCAAAGCAACATCTTTGGACCAGCCAAAGAGGCCTTTTCAGTGAGCACCAATCATACAAAAAGAGTTGTCCAAACCAAGCAAAGAAGGGGAGTCACATAATGAGCTAAGAAGGAAAAACTTTTGCTTCTCTTGCAAGGATCCGTGGTCTCTTGATCATCGATGCCTCGGTAAGGGTCATGTGCATTATATTGAGGTATTTTCATATTGTGAAGAAGAAGAGGAAGTGGAAGTTGAAGAAGCAACACAAAATAATGATCCAAAAGAGGAACACCTGTAAATCTGATTTATAACAGCCAACTGATAGAAGAAATAAATGATAAAAAATGCAGATCTGAATTTTCTCTATGAATGGCGACTTGATTCAAAGGTTAACGACCCTCAAAACTGATTTAAACTTAATCCAATAATTGCCAAAATAACCAGAATTTATCAGATATGTATGAATACCAAAATGTATAATTTTTGACTCAAAATTAAGTGCTGGAATTTTATTAAAAGACTGCAGAATTTCAGCTTACAGACATGGCTGGAAAGAAGGTTTCCCAAGCCCAGATCAACTGCAACCAAGCTGAAATTGGTATCTAAAATTATGGCAAAGCAGATAAAGACCAGATCCGGAACAGCTGTGCCCTAGGGTGATCAGACTCCACCCACAAGTGGGTCGCTCCTCTAGAAAACAGCTGGAAATGTAGATAGAAATCAACCACAACACCTTTTCTTCAAACCCTAGTTGGAGATGCCACAAATCTGCAATGTAGGGTCTTCAAACACTCTTTGGAATTCAGAATTTGTACTTGAAAACTCAATAAAAACTCCTGAATAGAGATTCTTCACACAAAGGATGAAGAGTTTTTGTTCTTCAACCTTGGCAAGAGAGGGTTTTCATCCTCTAATGCAAATACATCAAAGGGTTTTCATCCTTCAATGTAAAATGGAAAAGCAATCAGCTAAACCAAAATTAGATATCAAAATATGCCAAAAAGATGTCTCTCCCAAGTGTGGCGACCTCCTTTTATAATTGTGAATGGCACATGAGCCCAAACAAAGGTCCAATCAGCTCGCTCCACTTGGGGAAAGTCACTTTAATTTATTATTTTTATTTCTCTTTGCTTTATTTTCCCTATGGGTCACATTTTCTCTTTAGGGAAAATAAAAATAAAGTGGACTTTTATTTTATTACTTTATCACTAATAAATAATTAAAGTGCTTATAATAAAAATCACTATGCACTAAAATTAATTTATTAGGATTAGTTTCCCTTATTTTCTACCTCCTTAGCTGTCGGGAAACAAAGAATAGGCTAAGGGTCTTTGACCTATTATTTTCAAGAAGGGAATATTATATACAAAAGGAGTTGTTCAAACCAAACAAATAAGGGAGTCACATAATGAGATAAGATGGAAAAACTTGTGCTTCTCTTGCAAGGATCCATGGTCTCCTGGTCATCGATGCCTCAGTAAGGGTCATGTGCATTATATTGAGGTATTTTCATATTGTGAAGAAAAAGAGGAAGTGTAAGTTGAAGAGACAACGCAAAATCATGATCCTAAAGAGGACCTGAAAAACTTGGACAACACCCTTGCCACTTTGTACGATGCTCATAGATATCATCCATTTCGGGTAAGAGGAGACCTACAAGGGCAAAGAGTTACAATATTGATTGATCTTTGGAGCTACCCATAATTTCATTGATGAGGGCTTGGTGGCAAGGATGGGATTGAAGGCGGAAGACTTCAAGGTTACCGTAGCGGATGGCTATTTCATGCCATGCACAAGGAGAAGTCCACAACTCATTATCACATTTGGAAGGCATGAGGTATGTGATGATTTTATATAATTGGCATAGTCTGCTACAAATGGTTACACTCTTTGGGAGAATTCACTCTCAACTACCAAAGTATGGAGCTAAGGTTCAAAAATGGAGGTAATAAGGTTGTACTACAAGGTATGATCACGGGAGCCCCTCAAATAAACTGTTTGGTAGAAGATGTCTTGTCAAAAGAGTCACATTTTTGCTCCTTATCTAAGATAACAACAGATTGGAAGGCCTTAATTATGAGCTGAGTATGCCAAGAATAAGTTCGCTAATGTTGTTTTTGAAGGAGAAATTGTGGATGAGAGGTATAAGATAATGGATGGCTCATCCTCTACAAGAATAGGGTCTATTTGGTTTCGGAATCAAAGGTGAAAAATAAGATATTGAGGGTTGTTCATGATGCCCCATTGGTTGGTTCATGTGATACTTTAAAACATACAAACAAGTTAGAGAGAGGTTCTTTTGGAAAGGACTCAAAGGGGAGGAGTTTCTTCAATACATCCGAGAATGTTTGGTTTGCCAACAAAACAAGGCGGAGCATGAATTTCCAGCTGGACTCTTGCAGCCCCTTCCTATTCCCACTAAAAAATGGGAAAGTATCTCCATGGATTTCATCACGGGGCTGCCCATGGTTCAAGGTAATAATTGTTTGTATGTTGTGGTTGATAGACTCACAAAATATTCTCACTTTTATCCACTTCCAGCCAAGTATAATGCACCTATAGTGGCTGATACCTTTTCAAGGAGGTGTTCAAACTTCATGGGCTGCCAAAGAACATCATAAGTGATAGGGACAGTAGGTTTATGAGAATGTTTTGCAAGGACTTTTGCATTTTGACAGCACCGAGCTTACTCCTAGCACTAGCTATCATCCCCAAACTGATGGACAAACGGAAATAGTGAATAAATGGGTAGAAGGCTACCTAAGGAATTATATTGGAGGGCAACAATCAGCTTGGGTAAAATGGTTACACATGGCTGAATTTTGCTATAATACGTCATTCCATATGTCCATTGGTATGTCACCTTTCAAAGCTCTATATGGTTATGATGCTCTCTCTTTTGTTGATTTGGTTATGATGGATAGTAGAGTGTCGAGGGCCAAAGATTTGGCGTAACATGGTGATGATGTAATGTCCCCATTTTTGAAGACCCTTAGCCTATCATTCCCCGTGGGCTGTAGGGATGTTGCAAGGGGAAAATTATATTAAATAATTTTATAATATTGTCTAGAGAGTGATTTTTATCATTTGACATTATAAAACAATATTTATTTAATTATTTAATATTTATGGAGCAAGTAATTATTTAATTAAATTCCTAAAATGCAAATTAAAAAGGGGAATTAATTAAATAATATTTAGGTGGCTTTTAAATATTAAAATCACCCTTTTAAAAAGGGACGCCACACCTAAGGAAAATAAACTGCTTTTATTTAATAATTTCTCTCTCTAGGGATTTCAAATTTTGTGCCTCCTTGCTTATAAAAGGAGTGCTAGGATCATTGTTAGACTTATGTTATGATGATATTTATTTTATGCTCCATGCTTGGAGTTGGGATGCATGCCCATTGATGCTTTTCTCTCTCTTGCGTGGGAAGTTAGTGAGCTGGTTTTGATCAATTGAAGTATTCTCTCTTGTTCCATTTGTTGAGTTCTCTTGTGTTGAAGTATGTTCTTTGCATGATTCATACTTGCTAACAATGGCGACTTGATATGGGACTTGTTTTGGCATGTTTTGTGAGTGAACAAGGTAAAATATAATCTGCTCTATGTTGGTATAATTTTCCAAGTGTAGGAATGTTATTTGGAGGGTTTTTGAAGTGTAGAAAGAGCTGAAAATAATTTATGTCATTCCATCTAACCCTAGCGACTAGACTGGGACTTTTGGGGGCTGTTTTGGAGGGTTTCCAGTTGTCATAAAATTCAGATCTTTAGTTCTTTGGAAAGATCTTAATTTATAGAATTATTTGCATTTTATTTGAGGGGAAAATATGGGATATTGAAGGAGTTATGCATTTTTGAATATTTCAGCTGTCTGCAGGGTTTTCTGGGTATGGAAAATTGATATTTATATCAGATCTGCAGTTTGGGGTTGATTTAATATTGCATATGATTGTAGAAACTAGGAGAAATAAGGAGAAGATGTTTTCATAATTTTTGGAGTGGATTTGATGCCCTAAATGTGCTGGGCGACCTACTTTTTAGGTCAAAATTAGGGTTTCGGGTTGGCTGTACGAAATCTGATTTTTGCATATTGTTCTTCATATTTTTGTGGTCCATTATCCAAAATTTCAGCTCATTTGGACTTCTCTAGCCAAAGATATGAATTTTTAAAAATTGCAGCAGTTGGGGTTTGAAAATTAATTATTTACAGCTGTGTGTGATCAGATTTGTATGAATTCCTAACTTGTCCTAGAAGGGGACATTATAGGGTGAAGTAATTATTTTCATGAGTTCATCAAACGTTTTCATGTTGTTGATGTACTTCTAAAAATTTGTGTGGAGAAGGCAAAAATCTGAATTTACTCTAGGTCACTTAGGGTTTGTTGGACCTAAAACAGGTCGCTGCCCTAGTTCTTGCATAAAATTTAGTTTACTATCAATTGGGGTTTGTGCTATTTCCTTGTTTTTAGTTAAAGTCCGAGAAATGGACATTACACCTTCATTGTGAAGCAAGGACATGTGAGCATTGAATCATTGTGAAGATGTTACATGGGAAGGTGCCACTATATTAGAGCATCCAAATTTGCCATTGCTTGAGGGCAAACGATTTTGGGAGGGGAGGACTCGTAGTATCCCCTTCTCCGGGCTAGCTCATCTTCAAGACCTTGGGCACATTCCACTTCCCGTGGGCTTAAAGGGAAAGAGCAAGAGAAGTATTTAATGTCATAATTGTCAGCTGCTTTTGTAGCTTTATATTATTTTCAAGCAAATTTCTAATTATGACTTAAGACAAGTCAAGTTGTTTGAAAAAGTGCTAATACCAACTTGAAAAATAAAATAAAAACTCATATGTCTACAAGGAAGTCGGTCCTCTTTGAGGGGATCATCCCTTTGATTTTGGCGCCACCTTTAGCTATGAAAAGGGGTTGCTTGGTTCGGAAAAGGTGACACTTTTGGAATTCATTTTCTTTGAGTAAGAGCACGAAATTGCATTCTCTCATTGCAATCAAGGAGGGAAACCCTCTTTGCACTTGATTTGAGGACAAAACCCCTCATCTCTTCATTGGCGATCTCATATGGAGGTCATACTTGAGCTACACTCAAATTTTGTTTAGAAACTTGCCATTTATAGCTTATTGTAAACCCTCTCCTAGGGTAGCGTCTTGCATAGTGGATGATTTTGGTGATATCTCGTGCACGACACTTCATTCTTTGTTGATTTGGGTTGTTCATAATTTCTGAGGCTATTTACATTTGACGGATTGAATTTTGGACCCTGGATCTCAACTTCGGCCACTTTTGTAAGCAAGTTCATTGCTGTTGTAAATTTAATTAAATATACTCTAGTTGGGGTTTAAAAACTCATTTCTTGGCCCGTAGTTCTAAAATATTTATAAAAATTCCCTACATGCTTTGGATGGTGTAAAAGTGGTATTGGTGGTGAATTATTGCAACTTTCCTCTTGTTGTCATAAGATTAGAAAGCTGTTGTACAATTACAATCTCCCCACATCTAGAAGAAAGGACCCATTCTGATGAAATGGTTACGCCACATCTAGAAGAGAAGAGAAGAGGGAGAGAAGAGAGGGACAATTCAAACTTGGAAGCCCAAAAATCTTGCCCAAAAATGTGAGCAGGGACAATAAATCACCCTGATTTGATTCCCAATTGTAAAATCCTTTGCGAGAAGAATGCCGGATCTCAAATCCTTTGAAAATGGGCGGTGCTTTGATGTAGAACAGGTTTGCATAAAATATTGAAGTGTTGGGACCAAGAAATGAACTTCCTCGACCTCTAAATCCACCTTTGACTTTCATTAAAGGAGGAAAATGGCCACGAAAGCTTTGATTGCTCAACGCCCCCAAAACACCATGGCTTAGGCTCCAAGATATACTCCATTGGAAAGTTCTCCTTGAGAGCTTTCTAAGGGATCCAATTTTGCTTGATTTGGTGCCTTGAATCAAAAGATATGGTAAAAAAACAAAGATATGCCATCTGTTCATGCCATCAAAAGTTGGAGGAAAATTTTGATTTTAAACTATAGTCCTTCCCCCTTTTCTCCATACTGACCACGTGGTAGGATTTGATTGGTTTCTGTTCGGTGTCATGTGGTAAGCCGTGATTGGTTCCGGCGCATACATTGCTTCTCCTCTTTGTCTCCATTCTCCTATATCTAATGCCCCACTACATAGAAACACGCCTCTTGTTGCCCACTTTGAGTCCAACGAACCACACGAGATTGTGCAACGTGGCGCAATCCCATCTTTTTGCCTTGACCCATTTTGGCCCGAGTTGGGCCCACGTGTCGCGTAGTTAGGTTGTCACGTTTTCGGCCGCTTCTTTATTCAACTACTCGCTCAACTCTGTCGATGCACTGATCGCACAGGATTGCACCATGTGGCACAATCTTGTGCAAATTTTGGGTGCCTTTTAAGGCTCTAAACCAATTCTCATCAAACGACCTGAAGTTGTACCATGTGACCTTAGACCCATGCCTTAGCCAATTTTTCTTTGTGGTTTGATGCCAAATTCTTCATTGATTTTCCCAAATGTTTAACCATCGAGAGCCTTTGCTCCATTTAATCTATATAAACACTTTGCGCTACCTCCCGCATTGAATGTGGGACTAATCCTTGAGGTGAAAACTTTGCCCGACGACATCAACCATTGAGGATTGTGCCACACGATATGATCTTTTGCAAATATTGGCTGCCTTCTAATTCTAGAAACCAATTCTCATCAAGTGGCTTGAAATTTTACTCTGCGACCTTGGACCCATGCCTTTAGTTGAATTTCGCTCGAGCTTGAGGTCAAACACTTAGTCGATTTTCTAGAAAGTGAGCCAAGTGGGGCCTTTGCTCTACTTAAAATATGAAGCACTTTTCTATTTAAACCCCGCCGAGGCTCTCTCCTTGGAAAATGTGGGATTAATCCCCAAAGCAAAATACAAAGGCGCTACCATTGGAGAGCTTCAAGTGTGACTATGACTTGAAATAAAGGTAAACAGAGATCTTCCCAAGGTTTAAATGTAGTTGAGAGGCTCAAATTTATCCCTAGATAGACTGTTACACAAATGAGAGCTCAAATCTATCCAAAGCCTTCTGCAAAGAAGAGAAAAGTTGGGAAGAAGACTCACGATGCCAAATGAATGAAACCAAATGAAGAGAACCGTGTCCCGCGAGTCTAAAACCCCTCTAAGATATTGTGCATGCTCTTTATGAGTCTTTGCAAATAAAAATGTATTAAAAAGAGACGTGAAAAGCCCTTGAAAATGTGAGAAAATAAGGAAAAAACGGTGGAGTTGCTTAAAATGAAGCGGGATGTTCATTTTGGCAACATTTCTAATGATGCACGGGGGCCATATGCCCGCCAAATGAAAATACTAGTAGCCTTGGCAATCCATCGGGTATGGAGTCTGCGCATAAACACCTAAAATCTCACAAAAAGAAATATGCAAACCCATTAAACCTTTCCCTTTGGATCTCCTCCGAAAATTTTGCAAGCAACAACCTCTTAAAGCTCCTCTAAAAGGCATACCAATACTTACGTAGAAAATGACAAATCATACATATATCAAAGGAAATATGTAGAGTATGCAAAATAGTTGTTTTGCAAAAATCAAACTTATTCTAACCTAACCTCACAATTTACAAAACAATATTAAACAAAGCCAAAGACTGGCTGGGAGAAGTAACTCCCTTTCCTGATGAAATGTGGCCATGCAATGAGTTTTGCAATGGTTGAGGCAATTGAGAGGAGTGAAGAAAAGTCTTTGTTCCTTCAAAATATCAACTCCATTGAAGAGATACACCTGTTATCCCAAATTCGCCCCCCGAGAAATTTGGTCAAGACAAGTCCTGCACATAAGGAAATTATGAAGCAAATGACTCAGACCCGCAAGCTCACATTCCAAGACGACAAACAAGGTTGTAGAGGGACTTTACAATGGAGTGGCGGGGCTTGCGAAAGATCAAATGACCCTGTGCAAGAAGAAATTCAAGAAATGGATTTGTCGAGCGAATTCGTGCCTCAAATCCAACAAACAAATTATAGGTGGGCTCGAAAAATGGAATGGCAGGGTCGGGAAGGAGGCCGAGCGGTGTCAAAGGAACCAAAGACTCAAGGAAAAGAAACGCGAAGATTCAAAGTCTTCGGGCTCTGAAATAGTTCAAGACGGACCCCGAAATCGACTAAGTATGGAGGAGACAGTGGAAGCTGCCAAGTGTCCAAACGACACACCTCCAAAAGTTAAAACGAAAGGGGCAGAGTTGAAACAAGCGCCAAACCTCCACCCTTCCAGAGAACAAAAGTTGCAGACGGCCGTTGAAAAGTCTTCGACTCGGCGGAAGGGGCCAAGTGTCGGCTCAGCGTATTCCAAAATGGGTGCCCAAGGAGGAGACCCAAACTTGCGCCAGCCCTACACGTGGCCAATGGTCAACAGAGGTAAAAAGGAGAATGGGCCCAAAACGGCTAAGTAATGAATGCAGGTGGAAGGTGCAGTGTCAAACAATGCACATTCAAAAGCGGGACCCTGAGCAGATTGTCAAATGAGCGTGGGCCTTCCACGTGTCCCAGAGCTCGAAAAGGTGAGGGCGACCGTTGAAAAGTCCAAAGGCCCGCGAAGGTCTCCACGTGTCGTATCTGTGCTACTCCAAAGGTAAAGTCTGGGGGTAGTTTCTAAACATGTGCAAAGCCTCCACGTGTCTTGGGTCGGATACAGTGCCTCCACCCGCGGAAAAGACTCAGGAAGAATACAAAGGAAATAGGAAACTTGTGGATGCTGCCATGTGTCACATGGGCACTATTCCAAGAGCGAAGGAAGGAGTCAAATCTCAAACGAGCGCAGAGCTGCCACGTGGACCCGATATAGACAGACTCATTTAAATATTACGCGCCGCGACCCAAAAATTCAAATGACCATATCTTTTGACTGAGAACTCAGATTTGGGCGGGAGAAGATTTTTTGGAAACGTCTTGACGCCCTCTATGCCTTGGAAACATAAAATATCATTTTTGCAAGGCGTTGGTGGGTGAAAAATGGGAAAACGTCTTCTAGGCCATTAATACAGAGCCCGATTTCTCCAACTACCAGATCTGATTCGATTCGATCCGCCGTTCTTCTTCAATACGCCGGACAGACAGAGGAGCTAAAGCCCGACAAATTTGGGGTGGATTTGAGAAAGGCATTGATTGATAGCGGTTGAGTCTTCAAGGCATGATTCAATGCATATCCTGTGGTAGTTGAAACAGGATTCGACTTTTCCCTCTTCTCTCTCTTATTCTTTCTATATATTGTAACACTTCTCATTTGAAAAGGAGAGATTATTTTGGGCGTAGGGAAACTCTGTCAAATTTTTTCCCGACTCCATTTTGAGTTGAAAACCTTCTCCTACGCTTGGCAAGCATTTTTGTGCCTCTAAGCAGAAACGTAATGGTTTGTGCACCCATATAGAGCAATAAAACGTGTTTTTGTGGTGTTTCTTCAACCCTTTGCATTGTTTTGTTGTCTCTCCGTGCCTCTCCCTTTCAAATCTGTTTTTGTGCATGTATTTCACATTTGCAGGTGCAGGGCGTTGTGTTTCATGGAGTTTTGATCATGGATTAGGGTTTGGGTTTGTGTCACTTCGACCTTCCCATCTTCCTTTCTCCCTTGTTTCATCCTCCCTCAACAGAGCATCTCACCCCTTTCCTTCTTTGGTGTATCACCGCTTTAGTGTAGGCTTTCTTTCACCCTCTCTTTCTCTTTGGTTCCTTGGAATGGTTAGATTAGGGTAGTTTAGTTTTTGCTGCATTAGAGTAGCTCGTGGCAGGTAGTTTAGGAACAAGAACCAACTTTCTCTGGAGGATCATCTTAGGTTTGCAAGTCCCACAGCTTGAGAGATGATCCAATGTTATGCAATCACACCGAATGTCCCATTTTAACCACTACACATCTTTGGCCATTCAGGGGTGCTGTGATTTTGCACTAACAACACCTTCTCCTAATTTGTACATTTCTCATTAAGGCATGAGAACTGAATTTTAGGTACTTTTAAGCTCTTGCTCATGCTCGAAATAAGCACGACCAATGGCAATTTGATTGAGGCTTTTTATTAGCTAGATGCCTAATAGGACATCCACCTTTCAAAGCCAATGTACTACATTCTCTTGACAAGCCGCTATCTTCATCTTTCTTCTCATAGGAAGGGCTTGCATCCAACTTCTCTTCCCCTGCTTTCAGCTCAACAAACACCTCCTCAGCCTCAAACATAGAGTTTACTGGTTCAACCATTCCCTCCTCAGCCTTTTGGTGCTGTATTTGATTAACCTTAGTGTCTAAAGACACTTTTGGTGTATCGCATTGTAGTCTCTGGCTCCAACTGATCATTGGCAAGGCTTGGAGACATGAGCTCTTCCTCAACAGTGTGTGCAATCCTCCTTGTCCTCCTGCACAAGTGCATTGAGAAAATCATGGATGACTCCCTTTGCTCATGACAGTCTTCCTCGGCTTTAGGGGCAAGAACGCCTTCCTCTAACTTAGGCTCATGCACCTCTTGTTCTTTAACCTTCATTGGATCATATTTGGCGGTAGGGGCCTCTTGGATGGGTTGACATACAACTTCGCAATCATTTTCAGAGCCATTCCACTATGAGATAACTATTTCTTTGTCTCCATTGTTGAAGTTGATCTCAAGCGGCCATGAAGTACTTGTGAGAGGTTGGCTTCCACCTAGTCCCTCAGGAAGAGCTTATTTAAGTTCCACCTCTTTGACTTTCTCCTCCAAATGTTGCGGATGCTCTTGTTTGATCCCAAACTCTCCAAGCTGTCTCTCTAAATGAAGTGGATGCTCCTCCTCATGCTCTTTCTCTTGAAGCTCGAGTGAAACCAGACGGTTAGGCCTGATTTCAGCATGCTCTTGTGATTCCTTGAAATTGATAGGATTACAGCATTTGAGGTAATTTGGTAGGCCTTGGTTGAGTGCAAGGGGTGTGGCAGGGGTGTAAAATGAAGTGGAATAGGGAGGCTATTGGATGAACTTGATGTTGCAAGGAAGGGGGCAATGAGAACTCAAAAAATGAGGGAGTGAATGTGCACTGGACCGAGTTTGCAAGGGTTCAAATGATTGTATAGGTATATCATCTTGCTAGGGGGAAAAGGGGAACTTCAACAAAGTTCAAAAAGAGAGAAAGCATGTGCCCTAGGCTGAGAGGGCTCCAGGGGTTCGAATGATAGAGCAGGGGGACTGTATGAGCATGGCAAAGTGTTACCCCTTTGACAGGGCTACTTTGGACCTTAGCATGTCTTCCAAAGCTTGAACCTTCTGCTGCCTTTAGGGTCAGAGATGAATTCACCTTCATCAAATGCATACTCTTGCTCCTGAAAAACACCACAGTTAGTAGGATATCCATATGCTTCAGTTTGACCTGGTGCATATGCGTATCTATTATTAAAATATTGATGTCCCTAGCACTCGGAGAGGCCGTGGTTATAAACAGGGTAGGGAGAAGATAGAATGTACTGCTGCTGTACATGAAAAGGTGGAGAAGAGTTCCAATTGGTGAAGGAATAGGCCATGAAAGTTAAACCACATTAGATTACGAAGGGGGAAGGATAGAAGTGGTCCGAAATTAAGAGAAATGGATTTTCAAAAACAGTGGAATTGTTAGGGGCTTGGAAAGACGGTTCAAAACCAAATGAGCTAAGAACACCAAAAATTTAGTCGTAGAAACACAAAAACACCATTCTTGTGTTAACAAATATTGCAATTTTATAACAAGAACACTAAGGTCCCATTGGGTGTGCTAGAAAAATTGTAGTCCAGTGGAAATGGACTAACAACATTGGGAGTGTCTCCTAAGGCATTGGATCTTGGCTCTTTCTAGGCATTCCTCAGGAGACAACCAAATCAGATCTTAATCTAACTCTAATGCCTACCACTACTCCTAACTAAGCTAACGATTCTTTGGGGAAAGGGGGAGAGGGAGAAAATATGAAAATAAAAGGGGCGGTGATTGCACAAGAGAAGTGGGATCACTCTCGTCGTGTCATTTTAGACACAATGCATTAGAACCCGACAACTATAACCCACACGCATTATGACCCACAAAGATTAGAAGTCAAGGAGACAATGATACAACAAAAGAGGGCAGATATGAACCACAACCAAAGTTATATTAATGCTTACAATATGCACAATCCATTACAGAGCGAGAGAGAGGCATTGGACACATGACAACAATTCAACATAGTGGCTAAGGACTCAAGGGAATGACGGGAACTCAAAATGATAGAGTTTCCCTGCATCCAGAAGAGAGGACCCATTTACAATGAAATGGATTTGCCATTTATAGAAGACAAGAGAAGAGAAGAGAAGAGAAGAGAAGAAAAGAGGGGGAGAAGAGAGGGAAAGTTTAAATTTGGAAGCTCAAAAATCCCACCCAAAAACGTGGTTGGGGACAATAAATCACCTAAATCTTACTCCCAATTGTAAAATCCTTTGCAGAAGAATGCCTTACCACAAAGCCTTTGAAGATGGGTGGTGCATTGATGTAAAACATGTCTGCATGAAACATTGAAGTGTTGGTCTCAAGAAATGAACTCCCTCGAGCTTTGAATCCGCCTATGATTTGCATTAAATGAGAAAAACAACTACCAGAGCTTTGATTGCTTTCTGCTCCCAAAACATGGCCCATGCACCAAGATATACTTCATTGGAAAGTGCTCCGTGATAGCTTTCCAATGGATCTAAGTTTCCTTGGTTTGGTGCCCTAAATCCACGAATATGGTTAGAAAACCAAAGACTGTGCCATTAAAACTTGGAGGAAAATTTTGATTTAAACTATAGTGCTCCCCCTTTTCTCCATTGGTCACGTGGCAGACTCTGATTGGTTTCTATTTGGTGCCATGTGGCAGGGCATGATTGGTTTTGGCTCTGCATTGCTTCTCTTCTCTTTCTTCATTCTTCTCTATTTGATGCTTGACTACACAGAATTGTGCTAATTGTCACCCACCTAACCATATTGGATTGCGCCACGCGGCAAAATCCCAACTTTTTACCATGACTGACTTTGGCCTGAGTTTGGGGCCACATGTCGCTCATTCGAGGGCTCGCATTTTTGGCCGTTGCTCTGTTTGACCACTCTACTCAACTCTTTTCGACACCCAACTACACGGGATTGTGCCATGTGGCGCAATCTTATGCAAATTGTGGGCAGCTTCAGTCACGAAATCAATTCTCATAAAGTGGTTCAAAATTGTAACATGTGACCTCAGACCCACGCCTCAGCTGATTTTTCTTTGTGCTTCGGGGCCGAACATAGTCAATTTTCCCAAAAGTTTAACCATGCGGAGCTTTTGCTCCACTTAACAAAGCGGGTGCTTTTCTATATAAACACTTGGCGCTGCCTCCCTGCTGAATGTGGGACTAATCCCTAGGTGAATCATTGCCCGACGACATCGAACATTCAAGATTACGCCACGTGGTGCGATCTTATGCAAATTTTGGGCTTCTTCAAAGCCTTGAAACCAATTCTCATCAAGTGGCTTGAAATCGTACCATGTGAAATCAAATCCATGTCTTTATGTGAATTTTGCCTGAGCTCGGGGCCAAACACTTAGTCGATTTGCCAAAGGGTGAGCCAAGCAAAGCCTTTGCTCCACTTAAGATATGAAGCACTTTTCTATTTAAACCCCACTGAGGTCCTCTCCTTGGCAAATGTGGGATTGATCCCTGAAGCAAAATGCAAAGGCGCCAACATTGGAGAGCTTCAAGTGTGACTGTGACTTGAAATAAATACAAACAGAGCTCCGCCAAAGGCTATAAGTGTGACTGAGAGGCTCAAATTTATCCCTAGACAGACTGCAACACAAATGAGAGCTCAAATCTGTTCAAGGCCGATTGCAAAAACAGAAAAGTTGGGAAGAAGAGCTGGGATGCCAAATGAACAAAACCAAATGAAGTGAACCATGTCCCATGAGTCTAAAGCCCCTCCAAGATCCTGTACATGCTGCAGCCTCTGCAGATCAAAAATATTCAAAAAGAGACATGAAAGCGCTTGAAAAGGTGAGAAAATAGGGAAATGTAGTTCAATTGCTCAAAATGAAGCAAAAGGCTCATTCTGGCAACAGTTACGAACAAAAAAATTCATATCATTTATAGTTTTCTTTACCTTGTGAGGTTAGGGTAATTGGATATTTATGCTCAGCCTTGTGGCTGATGTATACGTCAGCCCATCTCCTGCTATTGCTATTTTATACTTGTTTCTGCTAGTATTGTATGACTCAAATGAAGTGGCATAAGTATGTTTGAACATTCAGTGTCTGAAAATTATTTGTATCAGGTGCCTAAACAATTTGAAGGGTAGACAAAATGTGTCTACTTCTATTATGTCATATCTTGGAGAGACATTCTTATGGCTCCTATTATTTTTTTCTTAGGTTAACAATTGAATTGTCCTTTGATCTATTGGACATGTATTTTGTGTATTGGAATGAGAGAGATGGCTAAGGTATTGATAGTAGAAATGGTTGAGGAGAAGCTATTCAGAAAACCAATGAGCTTTGATTTATGAAAATTTTGTTAAAATGCTTAGCAATGGGACGAGGAAAAGCTACTTGGAAAACCAATGAGCTTTGATTTATGATTTTTTTCTAAAACAGTTGGGAATGCGAGTCGAACAAGTTGCTAAAAGTAGAATCTAATTCTTGAAAAGGATACGTTCCATTGTGCTTACCTAGGTCCTAAAATCATTCTTATTTTCTGTGACCTAGCTTTGCTAGACAGTAATTTCAAATTTTTCTTCCATATTGTTCTTTGGTTATGGTATGGTATTCTTGCTTGTTCTTTGTGATTCAAGTAGTGTTTCAAATGCTACTTTTGTGTCCAAGAAATAGAGAAACTGAAGAAGTTAAAAATATCCACTAACGTTGACGTGTCTTAAAAGGCTTTTAAACTGTGTAATCTTTTCACTGCTGCAGTACTTGGATGAGAACAAGCAGTTAATACTGGCAATTATGGACAATCAAAATCTGGGGAAACTCAATGAATGTGCACAGTAAGTTTTCATGCCTTAAGTTGTATTTACATTTTGTTTATCAAATTTAAGCTCCAAGGAATTTGTTTGTTTATTGGTTTGATTCTGAATGTATTGACAACAAATCTCAGGACATTATAGTAATTGGAGAAAAATGGCCTGAATGATGTATGTACTTACGAACTATTTCTTTCCTAATACTTAATGATATCCTTTTAGGATATTAGACAAAAAGGCAATTAACTTTTATCTGACTATGGAAAGAATGGTTTATTGACATAACTGATTATCTTCTAGTTTGTGTGAAACTGGTCAGAGTTGTAATTGAAAGCCACAAGCCCAAATGACATTGTACAAGGTATGCATGAACCTAAGAAGTTTCCTTCCTCACCAAAGATATATCCTGATATCTGTGTCGACTGAATGCCTTTGCAAGAACCAAGAAGATTCTTTATCTGTAAAATGGAGTTCTGAATCTTGAATTCAATCCTTATATTTATGCATTTGTATATTTAACGAAATATGGAGTGTTCTTCCCATGGAAATAGTGGGATAAGGAATTGGCTAATACCAACTTAATCTAATCCTGGAAAGAAGTTCAAAAACTTGCTCTAATTTCATTGGAAGAGTACTTCCATATATGATCTCTAGCTTTAATGCGAGTCACTTTACTTTTCTTGTAAACTAATTCCCAGAGAAAATAATGAACAAGCTAGGCTTCCCAAAATAAAAGAGATTCAGTAATATATGAACTTCAGGCTTGTCACTAGCCATGCATAGAGCATAACCATAAGCTTTCAAATGTTGAGCAAATGGCGACAGTCTGCCATTTTCTTGGAAATTATTGTGTATTCGCAGTGTTAACAAAGATGTACCAGAGCATTGAAATAAAAGGCCACGGAAGCATTTACTTCCATTGCCTAAAGAGATTGCCACATAAAGTACAAGATATCACCAAGTTAATTTTCATAGAAGCTAAAGCTTAATTTTTTTTTTTGCTAAAATCTGACTAGATTACCTTTATTTGAATGTTGCTTCAGGCAGTCTTAGAGAATTATTCTCATGTAAGTCATTATCTGATTTCTGTTTCTGAGGTAACTCATGAGGATATCATGTTATGTTATCCCATAGGTCCTGATAGATCATGTTCTCTTTATTTAACATGTATTTCTAAACAGATTGTGAGTATAATAGATTCTGTTTCTCTGTATCTTCAGCCTAGATGATTTGCTAGCAGTGTATATATTCATCCCCATTTTCCAATGTTGTGAAACAAGCAGAGGCACTCATCCCCATGTGTCTGTTGTTGTGATGCTCTCTTGACCATGGTTAAGGCTTCACCTGTTCAGTGCTACGAATCTCTGTTGGCAAGCCATTCATCTTCATACAATTGTCTCCAAATGCACCTGTAAGAGCCCACATGATCTCATGAACTCCTCTTCGTGTGTTTGAGCAAGCCACTTTTGGTCCTACAGGAGCTCTGAACTATGAAGGACTCTCCCTGGAACATGTTGTTTACTGTGAAACTACACTACCAAGGAATATCAAGTAGAGAATAGTAAATGCATGCCACATTAAAGCATAGAAGAAAAGAATATTCACTACTTTATTCATAGGTAGTGCACAATACAAGCTGATCGGTACATTGAGGACATGGCTATCAGTGCCCTTACTCTAACATGTGACATGCTATTTGAATGCCAAGACGGTTGTTAGTTAACACAACTGTCAACAACGCAACATAAAGTTGTTACATCACTACCTAATGCCGACAAAAGATTAGAAGAACACTGTTTGCTAAGAAAGTTTCAAAACAATTACATTTATTCATAATGACGATCTACATTATCCCCTCCTATTGTATAAGATAGAGTCATTTCTGACAATCATACAAACTCAACTCAAGGAGGAGGGCAAGAGGAAGACATCCGTGGAGGTGCTGAAGATTCAACTGACAGTGGGCCTGAAGAGGATGCTTTTATCCATTGAAGTGCAGCTCCAAGGATATAGAACTCAGATGTGCACTTGTGTAGCTTATTGGCTTCCACAGGTTCGCACTCACCTGAACCCTTTATCATAAGCACGACTTCCTGCATCTTGCCCTTCCCACAAATGGCCTTTTGCTCAATGTTCTGTAACTTGCCCTTTACTTGAGTGAGCTCTTGCTCATACTCAACGACCTTCTGAATCTGTACCGGCATAAGCTGAGTTTGTTGGGTGAGCAGGTCCTGGAAGCAGCTATGTTGATCCTTGAGTTGACTTCGCATGGCTGCAATCTTGTTGATAAAATTGTCATTTTCATCCTCCAACTGACGTTTCTCACTCGTGGATGACTGAAGAAACAAATACCTGTATCTGAAGGTATGCTTAATGATGCTTAGGGCCTCCAACAAGCTTTGCATGGGAGAAGTAACAATATGAGGAATTGGAGCAGGCAGCCACTATGTTGTAGCCATCCTTTTCAGATATAGATTGTGTGAACTCTAGGTGACACACATCTTGCACAAATCTCTATATGTGAAGTGCCACATCCAAAATCAACCTGTATCTACGATGGACCACTTGCAACATCTAGATGCCCAGCCACATTGGAAACGCCCTGAAGTGCTTGGACCATGGGCCCCTCAGCGCACAAAAATTGAAATAGTCTCATAGGCATTGTCACTATTTAAACTAGAAAGGAACAAAATAGTCACATCATGAGCCTGAGAATCAGCAGACCCAGTCTGAGAAGGGCCTGCCTCCGAATACAATTCTACTTGAAACTGAACATATTCACCCTTGGGCTTTGGTATTGTCAACTCTTGGGACTGCAATGGGCTTACTGGGATATCGAAGTCTGAAGTAACTGGGTCATCTAGTTGTTTCAACTAGTCTTCTATCTGTTTCTCTTCTATCTGCTGCCCTTCCATGTGTTGCCTGTCGGCCCCCTCCCCCAAAGGCTAGGAAGCGCCAGTGGCGAAATAAGATGGAGGTATGGTCGGCAGGGTCAGTGGCTCAGAAAAAATATAGGCTTTGTTGGCTCCCAATTTTACACCCTCGGGACCTGTCAGCACTTTCAAAGGGTGGGATGGCTTAGAGGATGACAGATGTTGTGGGATATATCGTTTACAACCGGGGATGTGTCTGACATTCTCTTTTGCACCAGGCTTTTGGGATGATTAGGAGACACGCACAAAGGGGATGGCCTGATCCTACTACTTTTGGTCCTGCCTAAACCAGGGTGAGAGAACCCATGAGGTAACTTGAATGGAGGAAAGACATTTTGCACTTTATTCCTCTGAATTTGTTAATGGTAGGTCAATCTGAGCTGAGTATGGCCATGAAAGCAATATCTACTCGCAAGAGTTGTCACAGGGATATTACATATACTTTGGATCTCAGACACAGGTTACTAAAGACAGTGGAACTTGGTTCTTGTGCATCATTTTATGGGAATTTGGATGAAAAACAGTTTTTCAAGGATGCTTGGATTAGAACACAAGTATGGTGTATGAATCTTATAGTTATAGTAATGATGGTGGGGTGGTAAGATATGTTTATTTTGTGGGAAAAGGGGTAGTAAATGATAGTCAATTTTCTGAAACAATGTATTGACAATCACTACGGCAGCCTACTTTTTGGAAACGTAGTGAATAGGAGATTAAGCAATAACAACTTCTAAGAAAGATTTGCATTCATTGATACTCAATCAACACAAATATTTCCAAACAATCTTCAGAACACTCAACACAAATGCTCATGCAAGAGTTCTAACAAAATATTCATTGCTTTTATTTTCATATGCCAAAGATACACTCTAAGGATGACAAAAATCATTCAACAAGAAGATTGCAACAAGGGTTTTATAACCATATCAAATATTGCAAAGTAAGTGCTACAGAACAATATCGATTTAGTGACCAAAAATGCAACAACCAGAGATTGATCTAGTGTACTAGGTATAAATGCAATGAACATAGAGATTGCAGAAAAAGTTATGACTCATTAATCATTATTCAACATAGGATACCAGAAAACATATTAGGAATCATGAACAAACATATTTCATTCAAATTTTCAATTCCTTGACAAGGGGACAGATTAAATATCTTCAATGCTTACCAATGGATGTACAACGCAACCACCTTGGCACAAGGACTCCAAAACTTAAAATTCATACGTTTCCCATTGAAGGAAATGGAAGAAATACAGAGTTACAACAATTTCTCTCAACTTATCAAAGAAAAATATATCCCCCCTTTCATACGAGGACAAGCCCTCATACTTATACAAAATTTGTTATGGACCAATTTTCAATTTCTCCCCCAAAAGCTCATGAAAGAAATCCTAAAATGCATGACAATGAATTTTTTTCAAAATGAAGGAAAATATCTTTGAATTGCAAAGATTCTTCCGTTAACCATCAACTTGGTTATGTTTTCGATTCAAGACGTGAACCTACACGAGATATTCTTTTTTGAGTCAAGTCGTCTTGTCTTTTTCGATTTGTCACATTTGTGCCAATGTGTGGCCATCATACATTTTACCTTTGTCATAACTTTTCTACTTGCCTTTGGTGGAGAATTTTTATTGGGAATTGGATGAATGTGACATCTTTACCCGAATAATTTATTCCCTTCGTGTGAAATTTCATTTGAATCAAAAGATCACTTTTTTATAAACATCATCCAACTTTTCCCTTTTTTGGCCTGTGCCAAACATTCAAATTGATTTTGTAATCGATCCTAACATGATGTCCCGCATGAGCTTTTCTAGGATCCAACACTCTATAAAATCCCAACTTCTTCTCATGGATTTACAAACTTCTTCAATGTCAAAATCAAAGCCTTCTGTGAAAGACTTGGTGATATTTATTTGAAAGAAATGGCGGCATTGGAGTTGGGAGACAATTTTTCGAACTTTCTTCGGAAGCCTTGCAGTCGATTTTCAATCTTTCGGGCCCGAATGAAGCTTTTATCAAAATGATATTTAAAATTGAAGATCAAGTGAGCCTACTAGGACCCTTGACCCCTAGCATTGTGCGATTAGCTTTGATGCGAAGGCTTATAGGATGACCCCTTTCTTCTCTATGTTTCAAGTTTTATTCCATCATCTTTTACATCATGAAGACTATGTTCGGCCAAACAAGTTGAAAAAGTTTTGGCTTTATTGCAGGCCAGCCAGGATTAACGAGAAGTCTATAGTTGTGTCACTCGCATTCTTTAATCCAATAATAAGGGAGAGTGAAATTCCATCATTTGAAGTTACACCGCCTGTCAATGAGACCCAGAAGGATGCAGATCCAAGATCCCACCATTTTTCTGAAATGGAGAAGAGAATTGCCATTCTTGAGAAAGCTACTGCAAAGTCCTCTTTTGAGGAAGTTCCTGTGACGTCTCAACCTCCCTTGAAGAAGTGTTAAACAACCCCATTCGATCTAGTTAATGCACCTAAGTCTGCATCAACATTCAAGGTTGGCTCTCATTGTGGAACTAAAACTTATTTAATTGGTGGAGCCAATCTTATGGAGTGGGCATTTTCTTTCGAGAGAAAGATGGAGTTGTTCAAAATTTTGGAGGGCCCAAAATGAGCATCAAAGAGCTCATGGCCAAAGGTATGTCTCGGGGATTGGCGGGTGATGTTCAATATGTTTTGGTGCTCAAGACCACAAAGAGCTTGAGCACAGAAAGAAGAAACTTTTGGCTCCTCTTCCTACCTTTAGAGAGGATTTTGTAGTTATAAACTAATGTAATGCAAGCTGCACAAAATCTTTTATACATGTATATCAAAAATTGTATTATAAATTGCGGGCTAGGGCCCCTATAAAATCCCCATTTTGTTTTTTGCATATACAAATAATACATATTTTTGCAAGGCATTTTATGCATGATCTAATTCATCCTCAATCCTTTGAATTACATTTTTTTTTGTTATTTTGGAAATACAAGAAAGCTGGAGAGTAAAGAACAAGGAAAACTGAGAAAGAAAAGAGAAAGATAGAGAACAAGCCTAGGCTTGATCGAGTTCAACAACTTCAGCTTCCTTTTGTTCTTTCAACTTATCCTTGAAGGCATCATATCTTTTGAAAATGTCTAGAACAAATTCCTCATCCGGGCCTATATGGAAGCGAAAAATTGCTTCTTCCTTGGAGAAGGCATCCGTGCACTCCATCAATACTTCCTTGTTTTTCCTTATGCTTTTTATCAGTTTTCCAATGTATTTTTCCACGTGCATAAGCCTTTGGATGGAGGAGTAGTCAAACACCTTCTGAGCTTTAGTCCCTACTATAATATGTCCTTTAAGTATTTCAACCAATATTTCGCACTTTATTTTTCTAGGGGTATATCTCCCTGGATGGGAAGCATCCTCTCTATATGGGACTCAATATTATCAACATAGTCTTGTGCTTTGTCCCTTGTGTCTTGGATTTTGTGTATTCCATTTTCTAATACTTCTATTCGTAGCTTAATTGCCTCTTCACATAAGAGGTGCTCTCTTTACCATCCGTGGGGACGATCCCTTCTTTTTCCAATACCTCTTCACTGATGGTATTTATAGCTTCGAGCTTGGGTAACATCCCCTTCCAATGATCCAATTCTTCTTGGAATCTCCCAACCGCTTAGTACCATCTTTAATGTGTTTGTTGATATAGTTGTAACATGCTTATAGTTTTGGTTGGAGCGTGACTACCCTTTTCAATAACTTTTCTCTCCCACTCCTTGGTGGCAACATTCTTGACATTGACATCTTTGGCATTTTCGAGCATTGCTGTGATCTCAGGAGTAAGTGCTTGTGTAGTTGAAAGGCAATTGGACAAATTTCCTCACAATTTTAGACAGGGAATCAACCTTCTCTTTTAACTATTCTATAGTTTCTTTGTCCTTATCAATTTTTGCACCACATCTTGGAAAACCACTTGGAGATCATGCTTTAGTCCTTTTGTGGATTGTTTTCCCAAAGGAATCTGAGTAACTTGGTAATTTGAGTTGCCTTTCCCTTCAAAATTTCATTTTGTGGAGTAACTACCTCCATATATCTCTTTCCTTGATTACCAATCAATGTTCTAGACATGGTTTTGGCCTTCTTAGGTGGCCTAGATGAACCTGAAGATGCAACACCTAATAATTCTTTGTATTTATTTGCACCCTTACCTTCTTCTTAGTAGGGAGTGCTTCTACCCACCATCCCCCAAAGAGGAAGTTCCTCACCGGGTATGTGTGGCCTTGTTGGTGCCACAACCATCTGCTAAGGAACACGAGAAATCATTTGTGTATCAACAACCATTGCTTCGACTTCAATTGTCTATATTTCTCCTGTCTTTTCTTCGATTGCAAGCTGTGATACTTCGCCACTGGGTTGATCTTGTGTCCCTTGGATTTTTACAATGCCTATCTCAGGGGTTTGGGCCACCATGGTTTCTTCACTTGTAACAAGTACAAAAACTTGTTCATTTGTTTTAGTGGGGAAGATGACCTTTCTTCATTCCTACCAGGGGAGACTGTTTCTGTAATTGCTTCAAGTACTTTTGTGCATGCCTCCTCTCCTTTTTTGTCTCGGTCAATTTGATTCCTTCAAAACCCCAATCTCAACAATGGGGTTTTCTTTAGTGGCCTGGGGTTGCCCAACATTTTCCTGCAAATCCCTATACTTTGTTCAACCATGAGTGCCTTCTGAAACTTCTTCCACCCTTCCCACATTGTGATGTTCATGTGCCATAATTGGGGTAGAGTCTTTTACCTTTTCCACACTAAGTTCTTCATGGCTTATTCTTTCAATAGAATCATCTTTTTGACTTACCTCAAGTGTTGGGTTCACTGATAGTGCCAACTAGTGGAATAACATGTTCTTGAGTAATAGACTTGGCCGCTTGGGCTAATGTTACACCTATCCCTAATTTTAGCAAATCCTCTGGGTGAGGAGGAACTAGTGGCATAGGGGGACATTCTAATTCCTTGTATTGCTTGCTTTTTTTGCTATATTTTTCTCACCTCCAACTTGTGGAGTGCCATCTTGTACCGGAGTTAAATTTCTTGGCCTCTTACGTCTTATAAGAGGAATATCATCTGAAAGCTCTGGTTCTTCAATTGTAATTCCTTGGATCAACCCACTTGAAGGGGCCTGCTCTTTAGCTTTTTTCTTCTTAGTGTTCGTATAGATGCTTGACACATTACGGGCCTCTTACCTCGCACCTTAGAAGAATATACTTGAGGCAACCGATGGACCATTTGGGTAAGCTTGGATAGGGGTGACAATAAGAGGGGTTATTCTCCTCATGAGGTCCTCGAGTTCTTTGTGCCAATTGTGAAACGAGGATTCGAGTTCTACTTACGTAGGCACTCAATTCATCTCTAGTTGGGTAGTGAGAGGTGATTTAAAAGATATTTGGGGAGTCCCTTGAATTGTTCTGGTATCCTTTCTGAAAGGTGGTAATACATCTTCGAGTATACCACTGACCCTATATTCATTTAGAACAATGGTGCTTTGCTCACTGAGGTCCACCTTTTCATCAAATAACCAAGTAAGAGTTCTCTTCATGACACTGCAGTCCTATGATGCAAGGATTTCATTTCTTGAGCTGCCCAATTTACATGAGGAAGAGGTGATTGTGTAATATCATTTTGAGCATGTCTAGGACTTGCTTTGTCCTTATCATCAACAATCCCATGCGGGACAATTGCTACCTTATAATCAATAATTTGGGCCAAATACATTCTAGAATGATCTCTCAATCTAACATCCTCCTCTCCTCTGCAATCCATCCAATAATCTTCATAGTGATGCTCATGGTCTAAGGAGGATC
Source organism: Taxus wallichiana var. yunnanensis (assembly GCA_018340775.1). Classification (NCBI taxonomy): domain Eukaryota; kingdom Viridiplantae; phylum Streptophyta; class Pinopsida; order Cupressales; family Taxaceae; genus Taxus; species Taxus wallichiana. The sequence continues at coordinate 293,887,836 of CM031235.1, read as the reverse complement.
CCATAGCTTGATGTAATAGCCACTTGATGTCATAATTGCTCCTTGGAGAAAATTGTTCCATAGTGTAGCTCTTCATCTCTGTTTCAACCAATTTTGCTTTGACCAAAGTTGGGCATGTGTACCTACCAACTGTGATTGGAAATTTGATGTTGGTCTTGTGTTTGGAGGCCAAAATCCTGTGAACATACATAAGTTGTTTGACCAATTCCAATAATACCCACTTATTATCCATATGCCTAGGTAGCAGAAATGGGGCTCTAGTGAAGCCACTTACCCTAATATAAGAGAAAGTTGGGAATTGGATAAAGTAACACCCCCATCCTGCTATGCTTCGCTTGGCTTCAAGAGTCATTCTCTCGTATTGCCAAGCAGGGAAAACAAACATATCATAGGAGAAAAAAGACATCAATTACTCTTCTAAATTGTGCTCCATAGTTTGCCAAATTTAAGTGGGGGTATACATCGTATACTTTGTGAACATTGGGATCCTTTTCACACCTTAACCCTGGAAAAAGTCTGTGGGTGGCAATATTATATACCAAGTAAGAAGTCATATAAAATACTAGGACATCAACGGACTCTCCCTGGTTATAACACCCATTTGCATCATTTGGTCATGGATAGAATCACTGATTAAATCCCCCCAATGGATAGGAGCTTGTGGTGCCAATATGAGTAGGATAAACATGCACATCCATTCTTGAAAGAAAAGAACAGATTCATTTCCAACTAGGCGGGCTCAACAATGTTATACAATCCCCAAATTCCTCCTTGAATTCTGTTTGAGCCAACTTCTTTGGGAATCGGGTGAGAGACGCCTTAGGTTTTAGTAACCACTGTTCATTTATAATTTTCAATAATTCACCATAATTGTTGACCCAATATTCTTCTCCTTCTTTGACATTTATGTTAGCCACATGGGTTAAATTTGGGAGGCCCAACATTCTATCAAGTGATGCAGCTGCCAGAGACAAAACCAAGGCACCACTTCCATCCCTAACTTCCCGGGTTGCAGGATTGTAGTTTTGGGCGCATGTCCAAACCAGTTTTGGATATAGTGCCGAAGGGGGAAAAGAAGCAGCTAATGCAAATCCACTTTCATCAATTAGCCTCACGGTGTTGCTTCTTTATGGGGCTTTTAGTCTTAAATTGAATTCTACTAAATCTGCCCTGCCTAAATTCATGTCCGTAATCGAACAAAGCAGGATGTTACACAAGAAGTCATTGGTGTGAGATTTGGGACGGTCTTCATCTTGCTTTTACAGAGGATTCAATAGCCAGAGGGCAAGTAAAGGCTACAAACTCTTTCCAACGGATTCTTATTTCACAATAACTAATTACTAGTCTTAAAAATATACGCACAACTCAGAGAATTTTGGAGCAGAGGTACTTGTTCTGAATGCTCAATTCCTTGACCCATGGATGAAGGGATGTTCCACAACTCGCTCAAGTTCGTCGCACTGCAATTTTGCTTTCAAAAACCACCTAGGGCTTGCTTAGAGAACTCAGTCAACTGATAATTCGAATTTCAAAGTGATGCTTCCATGTCCCCTTTCGAATTATATATGCCCTATGGCTGCATTAATGGCGCAAAAGCCACTTGGCCTATTTTCATTCTTTCTTTATTTATATTTTGAGCTGTTGGGGCTTTTGTTCATTTATATATCAAGTACCTTTCTCTTGGGATCTAGGGAAGGGGAACATCGTGCCTGAATGCAACGGTAATAGTATTTATTACTTGCAACCCTTTCCCCAACACCTGCCAGCTTGCCACATGTTTTATTTATCACATATTGAGGGGCGGGGATGTGTCAACATCACACATCTTTATATGATGGATTGTTGTTCAATAAAAAGGCCCGCTTTCCCGATATTCCCTCAAATATTCCTTCCATCGAGCTGGGGTCTTACTTGCAATTTGCAAGTATTGACCGGGTTGCATACTTTCTATGCGAGCCCGCTAGCACTTTAAAGACCCAAGAAACTTCTATCTTTTGGGTGGGGGATATATGAACATTGTGCAACGTCATTTATGAGTTTCACAGTTGCTTGAGAGCCCATGCAAGTGCGATTATTCCTTGAATATTCTCCCTTGCCGGAAAGCGGGGTTTGACTGCATCTTGTTAGTCTTTGTGCAAAGCGTGAATCCATCTTAGAGACCCACGAGACCCGCTTTTAAACTTAGCAAGAAATCAAATTAGCTGGGCCGTGGGGATACACTTGCATTCCTTATGCCCCGTCAGTACCAAAGGACCCGTCATTTAGGTAATTAATTTGATTGGGCTCCTATACTCAGGGAAATCCTTAGGAAACATGCTTTTCTTCACCCAAAAGTGTAATTGTTTCGTGAAGACGCCAAAATCATAGGGCACTAGAGGACGCAAGAAATATTAAGATGTTAGCTTGAAATAATGCACAATCCTTATTGTTCATGGTTCTTTTCGCACATACAAGTCTCAATGTGATAGATACGGTGTGAGAAACAAAAAAATTCAAATAATGAAAAGGCCAGGGGTACCGAGAAATAGGAATAAACAAGGCTTAGCTGAGGAACTGAATCAAGCATCAGCATGCTTCTCGAAGGAAGGAGAGAGACAAAAAGTGGTCGTGTGAGATTTTGACAGCCCAACTGTGTGTTGACCCATGTCTTTGTCATCCTACCCTGTATCAGAACCTTCTCCCTCATCCTTCTTTGGCGTGGGAAACCGTTACGGCTTCCTCCTTTTGACGTGGGAAACCGTTATGGCTATTGGTATTGTCATCGCATGGCTATTGGTATTGTCATCCATACCATTAGCTAGAGGGGTATCAAGATTTCTCCATTGGGAAACTGATGGCCTACTCATATCATATGAACTGTTCGCATTAAGGTCCTCCATGAACATCAACTGTGGATACACTACATTCCAAAATAGTGCAAGAGCATGATGTGTCATATAGAATCCCTTGTATGTCTGAGAAAGGAACTCGTGAATCCAAGGAGAGATAATCTCCGTGGTTGTAAATCTTGCCTCTCCGTAAGTTGAGCATGTGGTCTGTCATCCAACTGCAATATCAAATGCTTGAGTGGTCCCCAATAGCCAACATGAGATCATGTCCAAAAGACAACACTTCTTACAAGGCCAAGTATTCTTTTGTTATGCTGGAATGTCCCTTGGCCCACATGTGAGCCAACTCATTTGTAGTCAAATACAATCTATATAGATTCTGCACAAGATAGTCCTTATGGGCATGAGTGATCTGATGGCTGCTTGTCGGTTTGCTTACTTAGTGTCTATGTGATAGCATGACAAACATTCATGTAAAGTCCATGGCAATGTAGGAAATTTCTACCCCTTTGTCCATATGTTGTATGAATGAGCATCTGCTCTCCCGGCTGTAGTTGGACACACCATTTTGACCATGAATGGTTGAATTCCCTCACACTAAAATAAGGCATTTGCAATATTGTGTCTACCCCATCTCTTTGCAATGCCACTTTCAATTCACGGTCCTTAGGCTTACTAGCCCATCAGGTGTGACATTAAGTGGTTGGAAGGCTCTCTCAACTAAGCATCTTTGCTGTGGGCAGAAACTTGTATGTATTCTTTGTCGAGGGCTTGCCCACTGTCTGTTTTTCACTGCCCTTTGCTGCCCCTACCCTGGAGCTACCTTTAACTAATGAAGTGTGCATCATCTTTAGAACTGTGGTAGAGGCTGGTTCAGGAATTATATGGTCTTCCTTAGCCATGCCAAATTTCATAAACGTCGTATCCAAGGCATTTTTGGTTGCATAGGGGAGGAAGCAATGGTTGAAGTTGGAGGGTTTTTGTTTTTGTCCACCTTATTTGATGCAGAAAAACCAGAACTTATAATTGAACAATACCTGCCAAAAGCCTTGTGCTATGGATTGTTGGATATAGGTTTTGATCCTTCAATCTTGAGATTTTCTTGAAACCTGCACCTGAGCCTTTCTTTGAAGCTAGTGCTAACAATGAATGCTTATTTGGCAAACCTTCCTCTCTTCGTGGAAGTAAAACTCTGATTTTTTTAGTACGCTATCATCATGTGGTGAAGGAAAAACACTATATAAAATGGAAAACAAGGGGGATTATGATGAAAAATTAGTTATTACTTGGCCGTATGAAAATGGAATCATAGCATGATCATACATCAAAGGGAAAGAACAACGGGCACATGACTTGATATTGCACAAAGAAGACCTTTGATAGATCATATGACTGACTTTGAATAATGAGGTTGTACGACTTAGTTGTAAGAAGAGTGCTATACAACTGGGGATGGGGCGTAGTACAATTGCAAAGACACTTGTGGAGGATATATGTGATGCATAGGGCATTTGGAATGTAGAAGGTGTCGGAGAGTATGACAATGCAATATCTTGTACAACATTGTAAGATCATGTAGTGTACAACAAGGAGGGGATGTTGGGTGTATGACATGGGTCTCTCCATGAACCATATGACGATGAACAACCCTTGGCATACAGCAATTGCCTTACAAAGAGCATATGGTCCTTGGAAGGGAGCGTACGTTGGCAAAGGGCGGTAATTTAGCATACTGATGGGGTGGAAACCTGCAAGTGGGCATATGGTTTAGTGTGTTCGTCATCTGATTTAAGACCATGACCCTTGCTACCAGTTCCATAATTTTCCGCTTTATTATTTTTTAATTTTTCCTTTATTAAAAATATCGTAATTTAATTTTTTCCTCAGCGGGTCTTTGTTATTTTATAATTTGTACATAAAAGTTTGATTTCAATCACTTTGATATTCCCTTTCCTTAGATGGTACAATTTTAGCTTAGACCCATTCTTTGTTTCTTTGACTACCATTTTGTCGAAATTCTCTAGTTTGAGTTTCCCATTCTCCAAGGTTTCTAGGATTTTAAATAACCCAAGTGACATAACTCTAAACTTACTGGGCTTAATCTCTCACATGTCGTTATACGTTAAAACCAAGCCCCCTCTTTAAAATTCATCTGTCATAGTTTTTATGATGCTAGTACTTCTGATTTTTTGCATGGATTACATTTCCACTCTGTCATTACTTGATGTTCATCTAGTTTATTCAACCATATATATTGTTTTGTGAGGCTCTTTTCGGTGCCAAGTTTGTTCTCAATAGCTACCCTTAAGCTTGGGACAAGATATTCCATTGAAACAATTGCCTTCGACCATACACAAGTAGGAAGGGTGTATGGCTGTTAGTCACTTTGTAGGCTGCATGATTGGCCCATTGTTGGTTAGATTTTCTGCATAGCACAAAACCTAGGCAGTCATGAGATAAATCTCCCTCATTTTACCGGTGAGGCTCCTTGTCAGATTTGTCAATTAAAGTATGCTAATATCTAAATGGGGTTTTACTTTAACTACTCAGTTCATGAACCATAACTGAACAGTTTTGCAACAAGTAAGCAACTGTGTTAAAGAAAGGAAAAGTTATAGAAGAAGGTAATTACATAAACACATAGAAGAAATGGGGAAGATGTGCATCCCAATCAGTAGATGGCAGAGCTGATTGCATGCACATAGAAGAATCCAATAAATATAAACACAAAATTCTAAAACAAAGGCATCTCTAGATTCAGATCTAAAATAACACAAAGATTATTAAGAGATCTAAGATTAAAAACAAGAAACACAGTACACCGTGACACAAAGTTCTCTGGAAACCTGCTCCTTTGTATTCCTTTGCTCCAAGTGGCTCTCAAGGGTTCAACACAAAGTCTAGAACACAAGATTGCTGCTTACAAATTCTGATCCTTAACCCGAAGGTTCTTCCTCTACTTATAGAATTTAGAGGGGCAATTACAAGTAGGAAGCTTTGAGTGAACTGGCACATGTGGAATTCGGAAAAGAAACAACTGGCCATCTTCCTCCTAGAATTCCTCTTTGCATGACATGTATGATTTGCAATTGAAAATAGAACCTTCTATTTTGCACGTCCGCCACCTATCTCCAAGTAGTTGACTTCTTCAAGTAATGGCTTTTAAACCAATCACTTAAGTTGTATAATTTAATTGATCGCTCAATTACTTTGTCGGAGGAAAGAAGAAGGAAGAGGAAAGCTGCAGTTTTGTCCTTTTTCATGTCTGACGCGCACCGATTCTTTTGTCTTTGATTCTCACCAAACTGGATCTGGGAGTTATTGGATCGGAAACAATTTGGAATTGGAAGCATTTGGATCTGGAATCAACAATTTGGATCTGGGAAGCGATCGGAATGGAAAAGCTTGACTAGATTTTGCCTTCGCCTTGTCTTCTCTTTTATCCTTGAAGCTTTTGCAATTCTTCTCCAGTACATGCATCAATGCAATGTTTGCCGTAGATAACTCATCATCCTTATTTTTAATTGCATATGAGCAATTAAAATTTTTGGAAAGCACTCTAGATGAATGAAAATTCAATGAAGGCTTCATTTGGAAGATGGGAGCATTTGCAGACAAGATCTTGGAAGGAATTTTCTATGACCGACTTCTTCACGGGTTGCATTGAAACAAGAGGATGAAGCCTTTGTCTTAGGAAGCTTTGCTGACTATGAGATCTCGGATCTCGGATCTCGCATATGGATTTGCATCTCGCATCTGGATATGGGTCTCGCACTGCATAACAAACTCTAGCAACTGGGTTGTGGATGGAAAAGCTGCAGCTCGAATAATTCCACTGCTTTTAATCTGCATGCATGAGTGAAGTTTTTCCTGCACGCATGAGTGAAGTCTTTCCTGCTCTGGATCTATCTATCAATTCAGCAAGAGGTTCCGAGCCTAGATTTGTGTCTCCAATATCTGCAAATTTAGAAGTGATGCATGACTCCGTTGTGCTTTCTTTTTCATCTTTCTTCGCCATAGTTTTGTCTATCTTTGTTGGAACAATTTTTTTTCTTCTTATTTGACTGGAATTCTTCAAAACTAGTGCAGATCTGGATAATTCTTCAGATTCGGAGGAAATATTCAATGTATTGGACATTGATATAAGTTCTTTTTCTTTATAAAAGCACCTGTATCTAACTCCTGCAATTAATTCAGACAAAGATGGCAACCGGAGCATGCACAGTGAATTTTAATCACAAAAATCTGCATAATTCAAGCCTGCTGCCCCAAAATTTGACGTTTTATTTGCATGCAAAGCAAGCATGAATTTTACCAACATCACCTGAGCACCTGTATCACTTCTACAAACAATTATGCAGACACAAATCAACCTTCTTCAAAGCATGCGCCAAAACTAGAAGCTTTTAGCATCAAATCCACCTTCCTCTGAGCAAAATCCTTCTCCAAATGGGGCGCACTTTTCCTCTGGGCTGCACTTCTTCACCTGTGAATTAATTAATTCATCCTTATGGCAGCCCATGCTTATATAACCCTCATAATTCTATAATTAATAATTGCCCTTCCTATTCCTGGCAATTAATTAATTAAAAATCATGCTCTTCTCTTTAACTGGTGTGCTAAAATTGCAAGATTAAGGACAGCCATCCATTAAATTAAATTTAATTAATTTAATCATCCACTCTTCACTTCACTTAAGCTTCACAGTGTGCTTTGACCATAGCCACTGAAAATAGAATTTAATTTAATCATTTAATACTTTAAAAAGTATTATTTCTCTCCCAAATGGGGCTGCATTAAATAAATTAAATTTATTTAATTTTGGAATTCTATTTTTAAATTCTTTTTGTCCACTTCCCTTTGTTGACTTTTCCACAAGCCTAGGCGCCAAAATTGGGTGAATAAATATTAACAAATATTTATTTAATGCATTATTATTCACCCAAGGTGGGTCGCACTTTTTGGAATAAGAAATTTCTATTTTTAAAGTGACATGACAATGGGATTATTTACATTGCAAGGCAACTCTGAAAATTTCATGATTCACTTAAGTCGTTTGACTTTTATAATGGGATTATTTACTTTGCATGGCAGACAATAAAATCCCATGATTTCACTTAAGTCACTTTTTTTTTATTTCACCATGGGAATTTTTACCTTGCAAGGCAGACAATAAATTCCCGCTTGCCTGCTACCTCTAATTTTCCCATTGCAACTTAAGTGACTTTTCCATCATGGGAAAAAGTACCCTGCAAGACACAATAAAATCCCACCTGCTTGTTGCTTCTATTTTTCCCATGATCCACTTAAATCCTTTGTTTTCCAAAAATGCGCCCAACCCCGCAGGGGCTTTTTAGTACACGACTTTGCTTTTTCCCAGTGAACTGGACCTCCGATGGCGACTTCCTTCGGCTGATGTGCGTATGTGATCTTCGAATACTCCAGGCCAAGAATCGGGCTAACCCGACAAAAGAATTGATCTAGAGAAATTTCACAAAAAAAAAACGGAAAACACAAAAACACGAAAAATTGCCAAAAGTCACAAATAAAGCCCAAAACTTATTCCTAGTTAAAAACCTTTTGGTATATAGGAATAATGATATGTTCGATCACAACAGGGTTAAAACGGAGCGCAAATTGCTTCAAATGGGGCTCAAAATAATTAAAAACAAATTTCCTGCAGACAAATCCCGACGACAGAATACAACAATTTTGGGCATCTGGGTATTTGGCGAAAAAGGCTAATATGGCTCTTTGGGAATATCTTGACACAATACAAGAACTTACAGGCAATAAAAACACAAAACGACCCATTATTTTAAAAGTACGAAATTTTTTCGGATAGGGTAGTCATAGATTTCAGGATGAAATGCGGGTACACCACCCATGACATTCAAGTAGGTGTGCTTCCCAATCCTTACCGTCTATACCACACAACTTCGGATCACCGAGATTTTAAATTTATTAATGGCCTCTCGCTTGTTTATTTGCTCGTGGGTAGTATTGAATAGAGAGAAAATGAAAGTTTTGAAACTCGAAGTCATCGCACCAAATCACATGGTTGGAAAAATGGCCACCTCGATTCTTTGGTGATTTGTGTTTGTATTATGAACCTTGCGACTACTTTCTCATAGATGAATTTTGTTGTACTTTGTGCACTATTGTTAAAGGCTCTGGTTTTGTCCATTCATGAAATACTCGATGGTGACCACGATGTACTTGCACCAATAGACCTTGTTCACTTTCAAGGGTCAATGAAATCCAAGCCTTGCTGTTCAAAAAGTTCCTAAGGTCGAGATGACTACGGGGTATTAAGTCTCTTTTTTGAGTGGCTTCCCACTTTAACGAGTGTCACATCCGAACACCCATTCCTTGAAATCATGGTGCAAAGGTGTTGATCGCCACAGCTTTATTAGAAGTACTTTACTTATTGTAGCATTAGGTCCTATGTGACCTCCGGTCGGGGCTTCATGCACTTCTAATAGTACATCCCAGATCTCTTCATTACACATTGCCGTATGGCATGATCGAGTCTTATCTTGTAAATAAGGCCATTGACTAAGCTGGAGCGTTTTGACCTTCAAAACTGATTTCCCTCTGCTTTCATGAGGTTGCATGTCCTTTTGGAAGGACACACGAGATAGATAATACTGATATTTTCATTCTAGGATGGCACAATAGCAATTTGGAATAAGTGAGCGTCCAAAAAATCTTCATTGACACCTTCAGGGGTTCAATTGACTTTGTTTGGTAAAATTGGTTAACAATCACATGGTTCTTGCTAGGCTTGACAATGATCTTAAATTTAAACTTTGGCAACAACAACCAACTTCTTATCCAACCTTAGACAATGAGCTTGTTGACCAAGTACAACAATGCTTGGTGATCCATATAGAATGTGAAAGGAGTTGCCAACAAATAATCGCAAACCATAGACTATGCCAAGAATTTTTCATTGCATTGTGCATTAAATCTTCTCGGCATTAGACAATAGCCAAGTGGCAAAGAACACATGACGGTTCAACTCTTGAGTTCCTATTCGTGCCATTGTCGCATCAAGGAGATAGTTGGAAGTGTTGACATGTAGATGAAATTTCTCGTCCCGAATCTAGATATGCCATGCTAGGTGAACTAATTAGGTGTACCTTTACGATTGTGGAGGGCAATGCCTTCCTAATGAGCCAACGCACGATTGTGTAGGGCAATGCCTTCTTAATGAGCCAACGCACAATTGTGTAGGGCAATGCCTTCCCGTCAGGCACACAGCTGGAAGAGTTTCTCTTTCACTTGGCCCCTGTTCTTCGGAACTGGGGAGATAGCCGCGAGGCCTCCTTAAGGTTGGGTGGAAGAATAACGGTGTTCACCAGGAGCATTCCCTGGAGACTCCCACCGGCATGGTGGGGTCGGTATCGCTAATTGCATACAACAGATGATGTATGTTACTCAGTAGGGAGGTAACAGAGATCAGGTTTCACTGTTGTGTGCAAGATCAGAGTCGTAATCTGAAGTCGAGGGTGATTCTCGAAGATTGCGCTTGCCCCTGACCGTCCTGAGCAAGGAACTCTTCCAGTTCAGGAAAACCAGGAAATTTAGTTTCTTGAATGCTTGCTTGCGCTTCTTGTACCATAGGAACAAAACTCTTTTGTTAGCATGTCTTAGGGGTAAGAGACTTGGCCAAAGTTTGTGATTAAGCGTCGGTAATACTCAACATGGCCCAAGAATATTAACCCTTTGGACGTCTCTAAGTGCTTCCATTTTGACCATTACCCCAATCTTGTAGGATTATAATTTTTCATCTGGCTTTACAAATGATATGGCCAATAAGTTTACATTGTGCGACCATGAATTTGCACTTCTTTGGGTTCAAAGCCAATTTTTCTACTTGGCATCACAGCATACACTCTGTCAAGACCTAGAGATTGGTATCTTGACCAATGTATAAGGACCAATCATCCAAAAAGGCTTTAAAGTTTTGGCAGCTATCTTGTGAATGTGCAGGATAATTCCTTGGAAAGTAGCTAAGGCATTGCATAGTACAAATGGCATCTAATTGTAAGCATAGACTCCATCTTCCACCATAAAAGTGTTCTTCATTTTAGCTTCTTTGGCTATGGTAATTTGGTTGTACCTGGGAAAACCATCTATAAAGGAATAAATGTCATGCCCGATTACTTGTATAAAATCAGAAAATGGAATAGGGCATGGGTCCTTGATAGTGACTACGTTTAGACTTATGAAGTCCACACATATCCTTATTTATCATGACTCGTTGAGGTTAATCACAATTGTGAATACCATTCGCTTGTTTCCACTTAAAAGATTATACCCCACTCAAGAATTTTATCATCTTCCTGGACCTTATCAGAATAATTGTTTTTCTTTATGTGTGCTTTTCTCCTTATTGGTCATGCTTCAGGTCTTTGCACGTCCGGGAAAACACGTCCTTGTAATGCGTGAATATCCAGAATGCTCTTGCCTTCAATATCATATTCCATCATCTCCAGCTATAATCATTTCAAGATTGCCTACTAGATCCCAATTATTGCCATCGATGATCATTTCAGGATCTCCCTCTGCTACCAAATTTACCCTGATGGTGGTAGGTTCCTTGTATTTTATATCCTTGATGCTCCCAAATTGATGACCTGATTTCTCATCTAACCTTGAATCCCTCACTTTATATTGAGTGGATTTTGGAGGATAAGTCCCCTGTGAGTATGTTGGTTCTGTTGAGCTCGGCATTACGGACTTCATTTTTCGGTTATCTTGTTACACAGATGTTGACTTGGAAGGAGTTGGCATTGCCGACTTCATTTTGTAATCATCTTGCGTTAGGTCTTTTCCTTCTTCAGTTTCCATGATCTCAACAAAACCACAACCAGTTTGAAATCCCTGACAATCTTCCATTTACCAATGGAAAAGAGTCAAAACTATTGAGGGAGTTTGTCTTGTCCTCGGAGCAAGACTACAACTCCAATACCCTTCATCGTTTGGCTCCACCGCACCCTAGCTTCCACCGACCAAGTGTTCCTCCTCATAGTTCGAACTATATGAATCTGATGTGGCTTCTTCTTCACTAACTGCCTGATTTTTCAATTCTATATTATACTTCTGGCCTTTGTTTTCCATAGAGATCATGCTCTTTTTCCAATTATGGTTGGCTTTGGCTGCTATTACCCATTCGCTTGTTTCCACTTTAAAGATTATACCATAATTCGAGAATGTTATTTATCTCTTACAGGACCTTATCAGGATAATTATTTTTCATTGTTTGCTTTTCATGCTTCAGGTATTTTTACGCCCAGGAAAACACATCCTTGTGGCACACAAATATCCAGAACGCTGTTGCCTTGAATACCAGAACCCAATTATCTCCAACCGTGATCACTTTTGTGATCTCTCTCTGTTCCCGGATTCACCTTGACGGTGGTAGGTTCCTTGTATTTCTTATCTTTGATGCTCCCAATATGTTGACCCGATTTCTCATCTAACCTTTCATCCCTCACTTTATATAAAGATAAATTTGGAGGATAAGCCCCTGTGAGTATGATGGCTCTGTTGGACTTGGCATTATGAACTTTGTATTTCGGTTATTGTGTTGCACAAATGTTGACTTGGAAGGGTTTGGCATTGTTGACTTCATCTTGCAGTCACCTTGCTTTAGGTCTTTCCCTTCTTCAATCTCCATGATCTCAACAATATTACGAGGTTGAAACCCTCATAATCTTCCATCTACAGATGGAAAAGGGTCAAAACCATTGAGGGAGTTTGTCTTGTCCTCGAAGCAAGACTATGACTCCAAGACCCCTTCATTGTTTGGCTCCATTGCACCCCAGCTTCCATTGAATGAGTGTTCCTCTTCAGAGTTCAAACTAGATGTGAATTTGGTGAGGCTCCTTCTTCACTAATTGCCTGATTTTTCAATTCTATAGTATACTTTTGGCCTTTGTTTTCCATAGAGATCATACTGCGTTTTCCAGTTATGGTCAGCTTTGGTTGCTATTACGCATTTGCTTGTTTCCACTTTAAAGATTATACCCAACTCTAGAATTTTGTCAATCTCTTCATGGACCTTATTAGCATTATTATTTTTCAATATGCGTGCTTTTCTCCTTACAGGTCATGCTTCAGGTCTTTGTACATCTTGCAAAACACTTCCTTCTAGTGCACGAATATCTGGAATGCTGTTGCCTTCAATACCAGATCCCAGTTATCTCCAACCATGATCATTTTGGGATTTCCCTTTGTTCCTAGATTCATCTTGACAGTGGTAGGTTCCTTGTATTTCATATCCTTGATGCTCCCAAACTGTTGACCTGTTTTCTCATCTAACCTTGCATCCCTCACTATATATTAAGTGAATTTTGGAGATAAGTCCAGTCTGAGTATGACAGTTCTGATGGACTTGGCATTACGAACTTCGTATTTTGGTTATTGTGTTGCACAGGTGTTGAATTGGAAGGATTTAGCATTGCTGACTTCATCTTGTGGCCATCTCACTTTAGGTCTTTGCCTTCTTCAGGCGCCATGATCTCAACAAAATTACAACCAGGTTGAAATCCTTCATAATCTTTCATCTACCAATGTAAAAGAGTCAAAACCATTGAGGGAGTTGTCTTGTTGTCAGAGCAAGACTACAACTCCAATATCCCTTCATCGTTTGGCCCCACCACAGCCCAGTTTCCATCCGATGATTTTTCCTCTTCAGAGTTTGAACTAGATGAACTTGATGAGGCTAGTTTTTACCAACTGCCTGATTTTTCAATTGTATAATATACTTCTGGTGTTTGTTTTCCGTAGAGATCATGCTGTTTTTCCAGTTATGGTACGTTTTGGTTTCTATTACCCATTTGCTTGTTTCCTCTTTAAAGATTACACCAAACTCTAGGATTTAAGCAATCTCTTCCTGGACCTTATCCGCATAATTATTTTTCATCGTGTGCTTTTCTCCTTTCTGGTCATGCTTCAGGTCTTTCTATGTTGAGGAAAACAAGTCCTTGTAGAACAAAAATATCTGGACTGCTGTTGCCTTCAATACTAGATCCCAGTTATTTCCAACCATGATCATTTTGGATCTCCCTCTGTTCCCAGGTTCACTTTGACAGTGGCAGGTTTGTTGTATTTCATATCCTTGATGCTCCCAAGCTGATGACCTGATTTCTCATCTAACCTTGCATCCCTCACTTTATATTAAGTGAATTTTGGAGGATAAGTCCACTATAAGTATGACGGCTCTGTGGGGTTTGGCATTACGAACTTCGCATTTCGGCTATCATGTTGCACAAATGTTGACTTGGAAGAATTTGACATTGCCGAATTCATCTTGCACTCATCTCGCTTTAGGTCTTTGCCTTCTTCACTCTCCATGATCTCAACAAAATTATAACCAGTTGAAACCCTCATAATCTTCCATCTACCAATGGAAAAGAGTCAAAACCATTGAGGGAGTTTGTCTTGTGCTTGGAACAAGACTACAGCTCCAAGTTTGGCTCCATTGCACCCAAGTTTCCATTGAACGAGTGTTCCTCTTCGGAGTTCGAACTAGATGAATTTGATGTTGCTCTCTAACTGCCTGATTTTTCAATTCTATAGTGTACTTCTGACCTGTGTTTTCCATAGAGATAATGCTCTTTTTCTAGTTATGGTCAGCATTGGATGCTATTAACCATCCCCATGCCAAATGTGCATCACAGGCCTTCTTTTTTCAGCGTGATGACTACACAATTTAGTATGAAAAGAGGGGTGCCAATGATTACCGTTTGAGCCATAAGAACTCCCAACACCTTTATGCCATGCTGATTGGCGCCCAATAATTGGAAATTCAGTTGACACAGTGGGCTTTCCAAGACTCTTCCAAGTCTCTTCAGACAGACTCGTCGTACACAACAGTATTTATGAGATTCCTTCCAAGGATCTCCATTTGTATGATTGCAGACTGTTGTGCTAGGTTCATTGTCAGGAGCATTGGATCAATCACTTGATCACTTGATAATGGGGGTTTGACAATAAGCTCATTGTTTTGCTTCTTGCTCCCTTCATCTTTTGACACTATACCAAGTGACACTAGGTGTGTTGCATGCTCCATGTCATGGCCAATGTCTTGTACAATACTAGTTATAACATTCTTGAGTTTTGGAATGCTTTGCAATACTAGTGCTACTTTGACAGGCAAAGAAATTGCAAGACTTGTCTTGCAATTGCTTTGCCCGACTTCAGTGGAATGGGTACTGTACTTTTGTGTTTGTGAATGCCATCGTTCTTGAATTATTGCTCTTTCAACTTACACCATTGCTTTGGCCAGTCTCTCCTCCATACGTGGGTCAGGGTAGATTGCCTTCTATTCTTGCGCCTTAGTAATTTCCATAACTTTCTGATCAACTACATCGTGTTGATGTCCGCTTGCTTGAATTTTTGTTGTTATGGTGTATGGGTCCACACCATTTGCGGAGAAGGCAGGAGCATCTAAAGACAAGTTCATTTTTCTGCTATAAATCTCCATTGAGGAGTCATTTTGATTTTTTAGCATGGATTTCCACTTAATGGGACCTTCTTGACCAAGTTTGAATATTTGAAATTAGTAAGTAGCATTAAGGGGTCATATGTTAGTGCTGGCATTGGGAGGATGTTTCAAATGATGTAAAAGAGACAAAGAACTTGTAAAAATATATATATATATATATATATATATAGAGAGAGAGAGAGAGAGAGAGAGAGAGAGAGAGAGAGAGAGAGATCTCACTTCTTACATTGATTCTTCACTTTCATTTTCATGATATAACTGATTCTCATCCATTTTTATAATATAATTGATTCTTCTCATTCATTCTTTGTAATATTCTCTTTCCCCTCATTTTACATCCACATATAGCCTTTAAAAGGAAAAGGTTATGAGCTTCTTTATGTGTCGTGCACATTCTTTTACCTCAATGCGTAGCTTTCCCAAGGATGGATCCACCTCCTTGAGTTCACTAATTTTGTAGGAAATCATAATTTCACAGCAATGGCACAATCTCAAATGTTTCCTGCTGAGTCTGGGAGTCCCTTATAGTTGCCATCTTAGATACTCCTGATGTACCTATGTCCTACATCCTTTTTTCACCGGCTGATCATAGACTTTGTTCTTACTCTTTTCCCTCACTTCTTGCAACTTTCCCGGATCCCCCTTTTCTTCTTTGTTGAGATTGCACAACTGAGCATCCTTTGCATTCTTTGCAATTTCCTTCTTTGGAAGCCGTTCAAGTCTTTTTGGTTCAAACACGCCTTTGAGCTCCATAGCTTCTTCACTTTGCAAGTCTACATCCTCCCCTTTATGGTCTCCTACTCAATTGCAAGGGTCCAATAGGAATTGGTTACTTGCATACAGTTGCTCAATGTCTTTGATTGCTGTTGCGTAATCGTTCCATTGTGTTCTTGTTGGATCCTTGAATTTTGGCCCTCTCTGTGTCTATTCACCCATAACATAGAAATGTTTTAGACTTTTGAAGTATTGTATGCACCATTGAATCCTCATCTTCAAATGTGAAAGTGTGTATGAAATCTTGTTTTAGATGTGTGCAAGTATGCGTTTTCCTTCTTTCTTGATGCATGTACCAAGCTTTAGGTAATGGGGTGAGCGTTTCCTACAATATGTGAACCTACAATATAGGTTCAAAATGTTGCTCCTTCCCAACATCTACACAAACATGTATATGAATTTTTGGGCATTGTTCTGTACCAAACTTGGGGCAAGATGTCACTTTAGAAGACACTGTGAACCTTTCACACAACATTCCAATTGCTTCGTCCCATTCTAGTTGCCTAGTTCTATGAGTAGCCCACCAAGTTATTGTGGTCCCCTTTAAGGCCAAGTTCAATGCACCCTCTCTCATTTCCATCTGGGACACATGCTTTTGGAATTTGATCAGAAAGATATTTAAGTTCCCAGTACCAAAATATTGCAGAATCTGTCTTTCGGAGACTTGTACCATTCTCATGGGACACACTTCCTCTTCCCTTCGCACCCAATGATTCATATCAACATCTGAGTCTCCATTGATTGAAAACTTCATCTTTACTTCGCACCCAATGATTCATATCAACATCTGAGTCTCCATTGATTGATGGGACACACTTGATCTTCCCTTCGCACCCAATGATTCATAACACACTTAATATTATGTTCTAACAATCTGTAGGATTCATCCTAAATAGAGGAAGGATATGATGGTTCAATATAGATGATAATATGTCTGGTACCATCCATATTAATTGTGCTCTCCATAGATGCACTAGTAGAGGATATAAGGTGTTAACTACATTAGTAGTTGTATTGTTGGTCGAAACAAGACTAGCATTAGATTGTTCAAAATTAGAGTGATTAAGAAGTGGATCATTATAGATTTTAAGATGTTCATTAGCTTTCTCAAAAGTAATCCATGATAAAACCATATCACTAATCAAATCAATAAGTTGAGTCAACAATGAAATAAAATAGTAAACTGGTGGACACTACAACACTAAAGCATCCCGGACGTTCTTTAGAGTTGCTTTTGTTAAATACAATTTGTATATGAATTCCAGAGCCCTCCCCAACAAGTCTCCGATGAGCTCATATCTCTTAGTATCATCATCCGTGATCCCCTTAGATCCCCATTTCATATCACATGTTAGCAAATAGCCTTCTAGGTCTATAGATCCATCATAGCAATGCAAAGTCACAAAAGGGCTTGCAGATCGAGCCATCATACTTCCCTTAGTGTTCCATTAACCTCCAGTTGTTTGCTGACTGATACTAGACATTTTCCTAGTTTGTGTAGAAACAAGAATATTTAGTGCATAAGTTGTCACTACTGTGTAATTGCTTGCGCAATTGAAATTTCTTGAACAACCACTAGTAGAGAACTCTTCTGAGTCAGAGGATGAAGTACTTGAGCTAGAGTCTGTGGAGCTAGGGAAATTTACTCTATACTTTGGGTTTACTGAGTTGTTATCAATAAAGTTGTTGACGGTTGGCTTACTTATATTGGGGTATGTGATGAGCAAACATTGTTTATTGTGGCCAAGTTCTGTTCTGCTTGCATAGTCTTCTAGCTGAGTGGTTGCTTGAATTGGATTCAATTACGCTTGCACATTATAAGGTTCTCTTAGTCTTGCCTTTCTTTTTGTAATTCTACTTTTTAATTTCTTCACAAATCTCAAATTCCTCAACGGTCAAACAATTCCACGCTTGCTTCCTGAAATAGTGTGGGGATGCATATCCTAGAGAGAAGGGAAATTTCCTAGTTTTAGCCAGTATGGATCAAACATTCGATCTCCTCTATGATCTAAATTTTCAACTTCTTTGAAAGATAATGTTTTGTATTGGGTTCATCCGTCTTCTAGCCTCAACACCTTCCTAAACTTACTCCTACACAATTCTAATTCTTCTTTGTTCTCTTCTGTTCACCTTGTTCTTTTCATCTCCTTCCCATTCAGGGCCATTTTCTTTGTGCACACATCCTTAGTCGGTGACTCCCATTGAGTCTCATCTTTCCTCAGTCACTATTAGAGGTTTCTTGCTTCCTCCCTCATTTGCTCCATCTACTTTACTCCTCACAACCATCCTTGGACGTGCCACTATGGAGCTTGTAGCTCCCCATATGTTGCATTGTCTTGCTTCTCTTTGCAGCTCATCCGATTTTCCCTTTCCCTCCTTTTGATTCTTCTTGGACATCTCTGAGGTCCTTCTCGGTTCTGGTCCTTTACCCTTCGTCTCCCCTCTTCTAAGACTACATCCCCATGCTGCCTTCTTGACTACTCCATGCTGGGGGGGATTGGTACCATGGCCTTTTCCACCACCAACATCTTTACAAATATAGGCAAATTTCCAATAAACTTGCCCTTGATTCCTCTAATTAACCGATTTTGCTCTGAGTCAAAAGAACTAAAATTCTGAACAGCAAACTCAGTTACATACCTGTCTATAGTTTTTGTAGCTAGTAATGTATATTGCTTTAGTCCACTCAATATCAAGCTTGCGCAACTTCTTGAGCTTCTCCTTGTTCCATGTAATTCGTTCCTAGCTCTGGTATTAGAGCAGTAGTATTCTAACTTTGACAATCACACAACCAATAGTTCTGGAAGCTCACACCAAAATATTTCATAGATGTTGCCATATATGTGCTCTTTTAATATTTTCTTTGGAGGGATTTCTGTCTCAACTACTACTTTCACAAAATGGCTCTTCTCCTCCTCTAGCCATGTCTCCCCGTCTCTTTGGCTGGGTATCCATTTTAACATTTTTGGTTTCGGCAATGGAACCATTGTTAGTAACAGTCCTTGATTACATCGTCAGGGCATGCCAAAGTTGTAGCCTAGGCTTGTGACTCTTACTAGCCAACTTACAAGAGAGAACATTTCGGTTGCGCACAAGAACCAATATTACCAACAACTTATAAGTCTCATTCCACAAGCAATTACAAGTTACCAAAAAGAACTACATAAGAAATGGAAATCTTCAAGCTAGAGAAAGAGAATTTAGACAACTATATTGCTTCTATTAACTATGAAACCTTTGACACACCAGAACCGACCTTTTGCGCGCAGTTTCTTACATCCTTCATACATTTTCAGATGTCTGTTGGTCTTCTGGTCATTTCATTTGCTCTACTCATGCTCCAAGAGCTGTACATCTTCTCCTTTTGTTTTTTCTACTACATTCAATTACTTTCAATGGTTGCACACATCCTTTACGATTTACAAAATAATACAAAAGCTGGCTTTAGGCCTTAAAAACTCTCCAACATCATATCTATTTGTCAACATTTCAATGTGTTGCAAAGTAATAATTATTAATGTACTCTTGACCCTAAATACGAATGTATGAGATGAAATATCAGAATAATATTAACTACTCTTGTAATTGACTTTTGTCGACATCTAATTAGTTATGTAGCAATTTCTTTATCTTAAGGCGTAGACTTTAAAAGTTTTTTTATTGTTTGGAACTTTAATGCATTTTTATTTTTACTATTTTTTAATATTCTCTCTCTCTCTCCATATATGGATATATATTTTTACCGTCTCTGAGTACCCTTCTATTTTTCAAAAAAATGGCATGCCAGTACCTGTACCCCTCTCCCGTGCCCATACCCTCTCCCCGTACTCCATACCCGTCTCATGGAAACTGTGGTTACAGACAGCATATGTTTCCTGAGGTGGTATACAATAATATTTGATATTATTATTACTCTAACAAACACTACATACAGGTATGACACTAAATATTAGTATATTATACGAAAACCCTACAAATGTGGATATATTACTATGATGTAGTAATAAAATATCCAACAGCATCGAACCACATTAAACCTCCCATCACCTAATCCCCAGCATGTGGAGTGAAAATCCACCATCAATGTAAGTGGGCCGCTGCCTTGAATTCCTTCTATGCAAGAACAGTTGTATTTCTCAACTTACTGTGAATGATGATCCTCTATTTAAAACAGTCTCTGCAGATATGAAACATTTATGATTCTCCTTCACAGTTCCTGACTGATCCAGTTATGTTCAAAGCAGTTGTACCTTGACGCATCCGTAAATTCATGTTTGCACACATACTGGAATAAGCCCCAATATGAGAGTTGAATCAAATCAATATCTCACATGATGATAATGAAAGACTGAGTCTCAGGCAAAGATTGTTAAGTGAGCCTCGCTCGAACAACTGATAGTAGAAATCATTGTAGTATAGATGATAACAAACTGGATTTGTTTTATATTGAATGCAGTAGGCATCCAATGCTGTCCCCAGGTAGTTGGATGGTGTGATGCAGGTCCGTGATGATTGGATGGTGTGACACCACTTTGCATCTTGGGAAGCATGGAAGAGCATGACATTGGCACTTGTCTAGAAAGAGATATCCATTGCTCAGCTTCCCTCCCATCTCCGAAATTATAGAAAGTATTCTCTCCAGACCTTCCTACTTCAAGAAATCATCATTTTTTATGAAACAATTTGTTTTCTATTCTTTCAACTTTGGAAAAATAACCTTCACTTTCTAATGCTATTCCCCATCTTCGTATTGTAGCAAGGTTTGTAAGAGCCATGCCGACTATATATAGATAAACCAAATAAAGAAATGTTTCGTGTATTTTCTCTGAAAGAAATCTAGAAAATCTTATTTATTTACATAAAATAGATTATCAGTCTGGCCTGCAAATAGTTGGAAAATGACAACGCCAGTATAACCTCCATATCTTATCCAAGCGAAATCAAGTATACCTTCAATATGAGGTGAAATTGTAAGCAGTCTCTTCTATCCATTTATAGAAAAGACATCACTCTGACCTGCAAAAAGTGAGGACAATTAGCAATGATGTACTGCAAACATTGATAAGTTGAAGTTGTAACATTTTAAATCTGTAAGGGTCTCAACTCTGAAGTATTCCATCAATATGAACATTTTATATTACATTGATGTTATTTAATACTAAATTTAAATCACTGCTTAGTCTCAAATTATCTGCAACTCAAAGTCAAACTTATAGACTTATAGCATTAGATAATTTTTGCAAGTTGTAATTGCTAAATCCGTCATTGAATTTAAATTGAAAATATAGGTGTCAATTCCACAAAATGGAAGACTGATGAAAATTCAGATGAAAATGGTGTTCATCTTGTGCTCAACTATCTCAATGAACAGGTGTCAACACTAAAAGATGATGCGAACACATTAGCAGACCATGCTGGAGACTAAGATGATGCGAACACATTAGCAGACCATGCTGACGAGAATAAGAATGATGCTATGGCTAACAAGAACCGTTTGACATGAAATATCAAACAATGGGGGCATCAATAACTTGTAAAGAAGTGAACTCCTTGAGTTTGATGTTTAGACTAAAAATATTGAAAATAGATGAAAAACATAAAAGACTTGTTAGATGGTGACTATCAACCATACTGCCACGTACTACTGCATGTCTCACATCTTCATTGAATTGTACAATCTACCTGTGCTATTTGTATGACCAACTTTAAGTTTGGAGAGGATGTGCAGCATGTGCCCTGTATTGAATATCAAATTTTCCACAAAGATTGTATTAGCAGTGACTAGAGCATTCTGAGACATGTCTAATATGCAGGAAAGATGGGTAATATATTTCCTGTTCCAGTATGCCATAAAATTGCTTGTGAAACAAATTTAGAAATATTTTTCATATTTGACATGATTTGTATACATTTTAATTTTGATGTTTAGACTAAAAATATTGAAAATAGATGAAAAACATAAAAGACTTGTTAGATGGGGACTATCAACCATACTGCCACGTACTACTGCACGTCTCACATCTTCATTGAATTGTACAATCTATCTGTGCTATTTGTATGACCAACTTAAAGTTTGGAGAGGATGTGCAGCATGTGCTCTGTATTGAATATCAAATTTTCTGCAAAGATTGTATTAGCAGTGACTAGAGCATTCCGAGACATGTCTAATATGCAGGAAAGATGGGTAATATATTTCCTGTTTCAGTATGCCATAAAATTGCCTGTGAAACAAATTTAGAAATATTTTTCATATTTGACATGATTTGTATACATTTTAGTTTGACGTTTAGACTAAAAATATTGAAAATAGATGAAAAACATAAAAGACTTGTTAGATGGGGACTATCAACCTTACTACCACGTACTACTGCATGTCTCACATACTCATTGAATTGTACAATCTACCTGTGCTATTTGTATGACCAACTTTAAGTTTGGAGAGGATGTGCAGCATGTGCTCTGTATTGAATATCAAATTTTCCGCAAAGATTGTACTAGCAGTGACTAGAGCATTCCGAGACATGTCTAATATGCATGAAAGATGGGTAATATATTTTCTGTTCCAGTATGCCATAAACTTGCCCGTGAAACAAATTTAGAAATATTTTTCATATTTGACATGATTTGTATACATTTTATTTATAATATAGATAACTAAATTGCAGATGTTCTTTTCAAATTTTTGATTTTGTTTCCCATCATCAAATATTGTGCACAGTAGATATATAGATGCATACAATTGGTTTTTAACTGCATTCTGATGGTTAGTGTAGTGTAGTCTGTGTTTCATGTATATATAGTGTAATTGACGTCAGGTGATTTTGTGCCTCTTATGTCATGTATAGTGCGTAAATTTTTATTGCATGTTTTATTTTATTTTAGATGCTTCACATATTTAAAGTACATTTATCGAATCCAAACCGTGGTAATGATAATTGAACAATGTTTGCTATTTTCGCCTGAATAATTTTAGGGACTGTAGAAAGCTTTAACTTTTAGTTGAATTGTGTTGCTTGCCTGGAAATGCATTGTTTGTTTAATGAACTGCTTGTTCTGGAGGAGTTGAGGAGGTGCGGTCACACCCGAGGCTTCTTCTTATTGTCATGTCCCATCACATTGACCAAGGAAAGGAATGAGTAAATGCCAACACGTCAAAATGGAGAGGACATAGCCTTTCTTTCCCCTACATTAATCAATTAAAAATATTACAAAGGTGAGGGAGAAGGCAAGATCTCCCCTCTCCTCATGTCCATCACACCGACGAAGAAAACATGTAAAACTTAAAAGCTAACAGGACAAGATGGAGAAGGTGTGCTCTCCCTTTCTCCTGTTCTCTATCAGTGTAAAATATTGTGAAGGAAAGAGAGAAGGCTTGACATCCCCATATTCTTGTCTCCATCACATTGACCAAGCACAAGAAAACAAGTAAGAACGAAAATGTGACATGACAAGATGAAGGTGGTGCAACCTTCCATTCTCCTATCCTAAATCCGCTTAGACTATTGCAAAGGAAATGGAAAGGTGAGGCGTCCCTTTATTCTCATGTCCTCTGTGATGACCAAGCGAAGCAACAACAATTAAAAACTAAAATGACAAAATGGAAGTGTGGCCTCTCTCTCTTAATCTCTATAAGTTTAGCATATTATAAAAGCAGGGGAGAAGATGTGGCCTCCTTTTCTTCTCATATCCATCACAGTGACAAAACAAAAAAACATCAATTAAAAGCCAACATGACAAAATGGAGGTGGTGTAAACTATCTTTCTCCCAATCTCAATCAGTTTAGAATATTATAAATGCAGGGGAGAAGGTGCCGCCTCCCCTTCTCATGTCCCTCACAATGACCAAGCTCAGAAATATGAAGTAGACGATAACATGACACAATGGAGGCATGGAGTGTCTTTCTTCTATTCTCAACTAGTTTAGAATATTATAAAAGAGAGGGCGATAGTGCACCCTTCTCACCTCTCAAATCCTATCTTTCTCTGCTTAATCTTCTTTATTGTCCCCTGGTTCAGCTTACAGAAAGCCAAGTGAAAAATAGGATTAAATCTCCTCTCCCTTTTATTAGGAAAGTTATATCAGAATTTTGGTTTGTCTTGATGTTAAATGAGGTGGAGGGGACAACTGTAGAAAGGGTGTTTCTTTTGTTCCAGTCAAGGCTTAAGTGTTGCCAATTCCTTTGTTGGTCTTGAAATAGAATCCGGAGCTTCTAGTATGGGCACTTTGGCATAGTCCGCTGTGGTGATTATGTGGGGACAGTGTACTGATACCTTTCATATACAGAAGCAATTTAACTTAAAGATAAAATTATCATTTTTCTCGTGAAAATAAAGTAAGAAGGAATTGATAGGATGTTTACAGTGGCACTATTTCCTACTATAAATAGTAAAATTACATTGCAACATTCCTCCTTTTCACACTCTTTAGTTATATTTATATCTGTTCACAATTTAGGCGACTATTAATCATATACATATATTAATTTATGCTGTATGCTTTTTCTACGGATATAACTATTACCATCTCAAAGATTTGGTACGTGCCATTTTAAAAATGATTGGTCACTCATCATATTTTCTTTACATCTTTCCTTGAGAAAGCCTAAAATCATCTTGGTAATTCCTTTAATCTTTTGTATAATTACTAGACTGCACGGAAACGCCATATAGGTCCTCGTACCAGCCTGGAAATGTACCAGGTACTGGTACGAGGACTGGTACGCTGTGGGTACGTCCGGAAACGTACCCACAGACACAGGGTACGGATAATTACTAGACCGCACGGAAATGCCATATAGGTCCTCGTACCAGCCTGGAAATGTATCGAATCTTGGAATGAGGATCGAGTACGCTGTGGGTACGTCAGAAAATGTACCACAGAACACGAGGGTACATTATGGGTATGGTTTTGCCGTACCGTAACGTACCCTATGTTTGTGGGTACGTTTCCAGACGTACCCGTCCAAAAAAAAACTCGCCAAAACTTAAAAACTCACCAAAGACAAAGCATTTCTCTTTTTTTGGCAATTCTTTCCTTTTTTGGATTTTTGGTAAGGGTCCGGGAAGATGTATGGTGTCCCTAGATTTCATCCTGAAATCTGTGACTACCCTATCCGAAAAAATTTCGTACTTTTAAAATAATGGGTTGTTTTGTGTTTTTATTCCCAGAAAGTTCTTGTATTGCATCAGGATATTCCCAAAGAGCCATATTAGCCATTTTCGCCAAATACCGGATGCCCAAAATTGTTATATTTTGTCGTCGGGATTTGTCTGCACGGGAAATTTGTATTTAATTATTTTGAGCCTCGTTTGAGGCAATTTGCTCTCCAATTTAACCATGTTGTAATCGTACATATCATTATTCCTATATACCAGTAGGGTTTTAACTAGGAATGAGTTCTGCATTTTATTTGTGAC
Organism: Taxus wallichiana var. yunnanensis; assembly: GCA_018340775.1. Lineage (NCBI taxonomy): Eukaryota > Viridiplantae > Streptophyta > Pinopsida > Cupressales > Taxaceae > Taxus > Taxus wallichiana. The sequence goes on along the minus strand of CM031235.1, from coordinate 293,862,297 downwards.
TTTTGTCAACTTTTTGTGTTTTTGTGTTTTCTGTTTCGTTTTCTGTGAAATTTCTCTGGATCAATTCCTTTGCCAATTTGGCCTGATTCTTGGCCTGGAGTAGTTGGGGATCATATACGCACATTATGCCAGAAGGAAGTCGCCATCGGAGGTCTGGTTCACTGGGAAAAGACGAAGTCGTGCACCAAAAAACCTCTTCTGGGCTGGCCGCATTTTTGGAAAAAGAAGAATTGAAGTGGATCATGGGAAAATTAGAAGCAGCAGGCAGGTGGGAATTTTGTACCTGCCTAGCAGGGTACTTTTTCCCATGGAAGCAACACCACTTAAGTGACAATGGGAAAATTAGAGGCAAAGACGCAGGGGAATTTCTTACCTGCCTTGCAGGGTAAAAATTTCCATTGTGGAATAAAAGAAAGATCACTTAAGTGAATCATGGGATTTTATTGTTTGCCTAGCAGGTAAATAATCCCATTATGAAAGACAAGTGACTTAAGTGAATCATGGGATTTTCAGGGTTGCCTTGCAGGGTAAAAATTCCATTGTCATGTGTTTCTTAAAAATTGAATTCTTTATGTCAAAAAGTGCGCCCCCTTTGGAGAAGTAAAGGCAGCCTTTAAATTGATTAATTTAATTAATTATTCACCTAAAATAGGTGCCCAGGCTTGTGGAAAAATCAACTGAAGTTAAAGGACAAAAGGTGGTTGAAAATATATTGTTCTAAAATTAAATAAATTAATTTATTTAATGGCAGCCCCTTTATGTCAAAAAGTGTGCCCCTTTTGGGAGAGAAATAATACTTTTTAAAGTATTAAATGATTAAATTAATTCCTATTTTCAGTGGCTAAGGTCAAAGCATCACTGTGAGACTTGAGTTAAGTGGAAGCAGAAGTCTAAAATTAAATAAATTTATTTTATTTAATGACAGCCATAAGCATGCACAAAATAGGCGCCCCATTTGAAGAGTGAAGCTCATTAATTAATTAATTAATTGCCAGTAATAGCAAAGGCATTAATTAATTATAGAATCACAAGGGTTATATAAGTAGGGGCTGCCATAAGGGTGAATTAATTAATTCACAGGTAAAGAAGTGCAGCCCAGAGGAAAAGTGCGCCCCATTTGAAGAGAATTTTTGCTCAAAAGAAGGTGAAATCAATGCTAAAAGCTTCCAATTTTGGCGCACAAGTTGAAGGGAGTTGATTTGTGTCTGGATAATTGTTTGCATAAGTGATACAGGTGCTCAGGTGAAGTTGGAAAAATTCATGCTCACTTTGCATGCAAATAAAACATCAATTTTGGGGCAGCAGACTTGAATTATGCAGATTTTTATGATTAAAATCCACTGTTCATGTTCCGGTTGCCATCTTTGTCTGAATTAATTGCAGGAATTCATTACAGGTGCTTTACAAAAGAAAATGAGCTTTAATCAATGTCCAATACATTGAATATATCCTCCGAATTTGAAGAATTATCCAGATTTGCACCAGTTTTGAAGAATTCCGGCCGAATAAGAAGAAAAAGAATTATTCAGACAAAGATAGACAAAGCCATGGCAAAGAGGGATGAAAAAGAAAGCACAACGGAGTCATGCATCACTTCCAAATTTGCAGACATAGGAGACAAAATCTAGGTCCGGAACCTCTTTCCGAATTGATTGATAGATCCAGAGCAGGAAAGACTTCATTCATGCGTGCAGTTAAAAGCAGTGGAATTATTCGAGCTGTAGCCTTTCCATACACAGCCCAGTTGCCAGAGTTCGTTATGGAGTGTGCTAGGTCTTACCATCCTTCATCCAGATCAGTGCGAGATGCTACGGGGAAAACAATAATTCGGTTGGACGCAGAGTTCATCAATTATTGCTTGAAGATTTCGGCTCGAAAGGTGGTGACTTCCATTAGCATTTAGGATGCCAGCAGTGGGAGAAGCATAGAGTTGACTGCGTGAACATAATGAACAACAGATACATGAAGAAGCCTAGATCTCCTTCTAAGTTCCCAAGAACTCTTCAACGGTCCAATCTGGTGCAGAAGGTAGATGATATTGCCAAATTGTTATGTAGGATTAATGGCGAGGCGAACGCTCACACTTTCTGTACATGGATGTATGCTTTCATCAGGACCATTGAAGTCAACAAGGTTGATTCCATAATCAATTGGTCAGAAATCATTAGCGACAACATTGGTGAGCAACTCTGGAACGTGAAGCGTACTTTCAGTTTCAAAATGACTTCCTACTTGGTGTACGCTGCAGCTTCACAAGGCATCTTCTCGGTGTCACTCAGATTTCACCCTGAAATTTGCGACTACCCAATCCGAAAAAATTTCGTACTTTTAAAATAATGGGTCATTTGTTGTTTTTATTGCCTGAAAGTTCTTGTATTGCGTCAAGATAATCCCAAAGAGCCATATTAGCCCTTTTCGCCAAATACCCAGATGCCCAAAATTGTTTTATTCTGTCGTCGGGATTTGTCTGCGGGAAATTTGTATTTAATTATTTTGAGCCCCGTATGAGGCTATTTGCGCTCTGTTTTAACTCCATTATAAGCGAATATGTTATTATTCCTATATACCAGAAGGATTTTAACTTATTTTAAGTTTTGGGCTTTATTTGTAACTTTTGGCAATTTTTCGTGTTTTTGTGGTGTCCCGTTCTGTTTTCTGTAAAATTTCTCTGGAACAACTCCTTCGCCGGGTAAGCCCGATTTTTGGCCTGGAGCAGCTGGAAAACATACACGCACATTTTGCCCGGAGGAAGTCGTCATCGGAGGTCTGGATCACTGGGAAAAAGCGAAGTCGTGCACAGAAAAGCCCCTGCGGGGATGGGCGCATTTTTGGAAAACAAAGGATTTAAGCTGTGATGGGAAAAATATAAGCCGCAGGCAGGGTGGGAATTGTATACCTACCTGGCAGGGTACTTTTTCCCGTGTTATAAAAGTCACTTAAGCTGCAGTGGGAAAAATAGAGGCTGCAGGCAGGTGGGAATTTATTGCCTGCCTTGCAGGGTAAAAATTCCCATGATATAATAAAAGGAAAGTGACTTAAGTGAAATCATGGGATTTTAGTGCCTGCCTTGCAGGGTAAAGAATCCCATTGTCAAAGTCAAATCACTTAAGTGGATCACGGGATTTTGGTGCCTGCCTGGCAGGGTAAAGAATCCCATTATGGAAAAAATTCTTAAAAATAGAATTACATGTGCAAAAAAGTGCGCCCCCTTTGGTGATTGATTAAAAAGATTAAATTGATTATTTTTAATAATCTTTCTTCTTAAAAAAGTGCGCCCAAGCTTGAGGAGGTCAAAAAGTCAAAGAAGGAATAAAAGAAAGGAATTAAATTAATTAAATTTAATTTATTTAGTGGCTGCCCCCTTCCTCTCAAAAAGTGCGCCCCATTTGGGCATTATTTAATGTTTTTTGAAGCATTAAAACATTAAATTAATTTCTATTTTCAGTGGCTATGGTCAAAGCACACTGTGGGGCTTGAGTGAAGTGCTGTGTGAAGGATTAAATTGGATTAATTTAATTTATTGGATGGCTGTCCTTAAACATGCTATTTTTAAAAGAGAAAAACATGATTTTTAATTAATTAATTGCCTTTAATTGTTAGGGCAATTATTAATTATAGAATTGTGAAGGTTATATAAGCATGGGCAGCCATATGGATGAATTATTTAATTCACAGGTTAAGAATTGCAGCAAGGAGGAAAAGTGCGCCCCCTTTAGAGGAAGGATTTTGCTCAGACAAAGTGCTAACAAAGGCTAAAAGCTTCCAGATTTGGCGCATGCTTTGGAGAAGGTTGATCTTCGTCTGCATAGTTGTTTTCACAGGTGTTACAGGAGCTCAGGTGTTGATTGAAAGGATTCATGCTCTCTTTATGTGCAAATTAAACACCAATTTTTGGGGCAGCAGGCTTGAAAAGTGCAGATTTTTATAATTTAAATTCACTATTCATGCTCCGGTGGCCATTTTTGTCTGAATAAATTGCAGGAACTCATTACAGGTGCTTTATAAAAGAAAAGGAGTTTTTATCAATGTCCAATACATTGCAAATATCCTCCGAATCTGAAGAATTGTCCAGATCTGCACCAGTATTGAAGAAATCCGGCCAAGTTAGAAGAAAAAGAATTATTCGGACAAAGATTGATAAAGCCATGGCGAAAGGAGATGAAAAAGAGAGCACGATGGATTCATGCATTGCTTCCAAACTTTCAGACATAGGAGACACAGATCTAGGCCCAGAACCTCTTTCTGATTTGATTGATAGATCCAGAGCTGGAAAGACTTCACTCATGCGTGCGGTCAAAAGTAGTGGAATTATTCGAGCTGCAGCTTTCCCGTGTACAGCCCAATTGCCAGAGTTTGTGATGGAGTGTGCTAGATCTTATCATCCTTCATCCAGATCAGTGCGTGATGTTGCGGGAAAGACAATAATTCGTTTGGATGCAGAATTCTTCAATTATTGTTCGAAGATTCCAAAGATTTAAAGGTGGTGACTTCTATTAGCATTCAGGATGCTGACAGTAGGTGGGAAAAGCATAGAGCTGATTGTGTGAGCATCATGAATAGCCGGTTCATGAAGAAGCCTAGATCCCCTTCCAAGTTCCCGAGAACTCTTCCACTATGCGGAGTTGAATGGTGAAGCGAATGCCTACACTTTCCGGACATGGATGTATGCTTTCATCAGGACCATTGAAATCAACAAGGTTGATTCTATAATCAATTGGTCAGAAATTATTAGCAGCAACATCGGTGAGCAACTGCGGAACGTGAAGCGTACCTTCAGCTTCAAGATGACTTCATACTTGGTGTATGCTGCAGCTTCACAGGGTGTCTTTTCCAAGCTGGATAGATGTGGTATTCTTTCCAAGGATCCCATTTTCGAGTGCTACCCGACTTCTCTGCACTACGTGCGAGAAGGACTTCAAAGTGATCAACGATGACTTCTTTTACGATTTCATCGTAGGTTAGACAAAGACTTGAAGACTCATAGGGTAAGGAGGCATGGGAAGCAGTGTCCAAGATTGGCAGTGTATTCATCCAGTTTGCAGATTTCACATACCTCAGGGTTACGAGCTTTTCAGGTGAACCAATAAAGATGCCAAGGTACCCGAGTAGCCATGATTGATCGCACGTGGAGCCGAGCAGCAACTTGGAGTTACACGACCTTGATCGAAGCGGCACAAGTCTACGGGCTTCTTCCCACTCACTGTGGGATATTACAGTTGCATCAGCATTCACAGAGCTCGAGGGATGGAAGCACAAATGTTGTCCGAGTATGAGCAAGAATTCTTCCCTGCGCGGCTTAATTTCGATCCATTTGGAATAGCCAGGAAGACAATCTCCCAGGAGTACGCACATGTGCCTTCGTTAGAAGATTTCTGGATGAAGTGCAGAAGTGAGTACGAGGTTAGAAAGAAAGATTTCAGCAGGCTATCGGCAAAGCAAGTATTTGACTTTGGACTAGCGCGGATACCTGCGGATCTTAAAGATGATGGGAACGTGGTACTTGACACTTACCATCAAATGGGAGGAGATAAAGCTATACTGCAGGATAGCAATGCATGGCCGTCGAAAGCACAACAAGAGAGATCCGGAGCTGTGTTGGTGAGTACTTCGAGCTGGCTGCTAACGAAGGGATACTGCCTTGATGAAGTATTGATGAATCAAATCACGGGCAACTTCGGCGCAGGAGATTCCCTCAAACGAAAGCATGAAGGAGAAAGCAGCAGAAGGTCCGAGAAGTTGAAAGTACACAGAAGATCTCAAGAGAAAGAGAAGACCACTTCTACGACCATAGCTTTGACTCCGACTTCTCCAGTACCTAGAGGATCACCAACTATTGCACCACAGCAGCAGGATGTTTCCATGCCTTCATTGAAACCAGCGACGTTCGTCTTCTCTCCGCAGCCACTTCGTTCAGCACCCGTTCCAGAGGAGATGTTAAAGCTGCAGATGACGGAGTTCGAAAGAGCTTTGTCCTTGGATGTTTCAGAAGATGGCAGCCATGATACTGTGGCACTTTCTGATGGAGAGGATGCAGAGCGGGAGATGGTAGTGCACTCAGCGACTTCTCACTCTCCGAGAAGTAATTTCTCGGAATGGTTAGCTATGCAGTTGGTTCCGGAAGCAAGAGTAGAGATGAACTTAGAGGAACATGACTTGCAGCTACTTCAGGATCTGAGCAGAAGAGACAGAAGGCCTAAAGTTGCTAAAGCAACTTCTAGGTTGATCATCACGGATTCGGGAGAGAAGTTTGCTGAGATATCAATTCCGGCGGAAGGAAAGGTAGAAGAGGAGCTCACGGCAGAAGATGTGACGGTGACCAAAATACCACTCGGTCAAGCTACCACTGAAGGATTGAAGCAGGACACGCAGACGTTGCTGGATGCTTTGTTCCTTAGGCTTGACAGTGAAAAGGCGGAGAAAGAAGAGCTGCAGAAGCAAATATCTCAATTATGTGAGATCATAGCCAAGGTTGCTAAATCTTCCGTTTAGCCCATTTAGTAGCAGTGAGTGATCATCTTATGCAGGAAATGGAAGATGCAAGCAATCAAGTAAAGGCTATTGACGAATGGAAGGATCGATTATTCGCCAAGCTTCACGTCTGCAACTTGGGAAGTGCCACCGCTTTAAAGGTTATGAACGATGCAGAAATCAACTAAAGCAACTGATAGAAAGCATAGAAGGAATGAATACAGTTGCAGAGAGTAACCTGAGTATTTTGGCCGAGATCAACAAGCTGCCGGGAGATGTATTGGTTGCAGAACAAATTGTGCCGGATGGATCAGTCGAGAAGGGGAAGCAGCTAGAGTTTGCAGTATCTTTCCGTTTGGAGATCTGCAGAGTTTCTTTGAAAAAGGCGCAGCGCTGAGAGTAGAACATCGATTTGCACGGACAAGTATCATTCTTTCACCGAGGAAAGAGTGGGAAGTTGTATTCAAAATTGGCAGTCTATTCATTCAGTTTGTAGATTTCACATACCTCAGGTTTACTGGCTTTTCTGGAGAGCCGGTTAAGCTGCCCAGATATTCGAATGATAGATTGATCACCATGGAGCTGAGCAGACAACTTGTGGAGATACACGACCTTCAGTCGAAATGGCACAAGTCTACGGGCTTCTTCCCGATCACTGTGGGACATTATAGTTGCCAGAGCATTCATAAGGCCCGAGGATTGGAAGCGGAAATGTTATCCGAGTATGAGCAAGAGTTCTTTCTGGCATGACTAAACTTTGATCCATTCGGAGTAGTCAGGAAGACGATCTTCCAAGAGTACGCACATGTGCTTTCATTAGAGGATTTCTGGATGAAGTGCAAATGTGAGTATGAGGTTAGAAAGAAGGATTTCAACAGGCTATCAACACGGCAAGTGTTCGACTTTGGACTAGCATGGATACCTGCGGATCTTAAAGATGATGGGAATGTGTTACTTGATGCTTACCATCAAATGGGAGGAGATAGAGCCGTACTTCAGGATAACGTAGGGAAGTGCCACACGATTGAAGAAAGTGCAGCGGCATGCTACAGTGAATACTTCAAACTGGTTGTTGACGAAGGGATACTGCCTTGATGAAGCACTAATGAATCAAATCACGGGCAACTTCGGCACAGGAGATTCCCTCAAGAGGAAGCACGGAGGAGAAAGTAGTAGAAGGTCCGAGAAGATGAAAGTGCACAGAAGATCTCAATCAAAGGAGAAGATCACTTCACGGCTATGGCTTTAGTTCCGACTTCTTCAACATCCAATACTTCACCGACTGTTGCACCTCAACAGGACACTTCCATGCCTCCACTGAATCCAACGACATTCATCTTCTCTCCTCAGCCACTCCATTCAAAGACTGCTTCGAGAAGAGACGTTGAAAGTGTAGATGGCAGAGTTCGAAAGAGTTTTGTCCTTGGATGATTGAATATATGGCAGCCATAACACATGCAGATTTCGATGGAGAGGAAACAGAGCGGGAGATAATATTGCACTCAACAACTTCTCATTCTCCGAGAAGTAACTTCTCGAGAATGGTTTGAAAGCCCACTTGATTGGTTCTAGAAGCTAGAGTGGAAATGAACTTGGAGGAACACGACTTGCAATTTGCTCCAGAGTCTAGGCGGAAAAGACAGAGAAGACCTAAAGTTGCTAAGGTAACTTTAAGGTTGATCATTGAGAGAGTGGGACAAAAGTTTCTTTGAGATGTCGATTCGACGGAAGGAAAGAAGGAAGATGAGCTCACGGCAGAAGATGTAACAATAACCAGAGTACCCATCGGTCAAGCCACCATAGAAGGATTGAAGCAGGATACACAGACATTGATAGATCTTTGTATTTCTTAGGCTGAAGACAGAGAAAAGGCGAGAAAGACGAGCTTGAAGTAGGTATCTCGGTTATGCGAGATCATAGCCAAGGTTGCTAAACCTTCCACTCAGCCCATTTCAGAGCAGGTGAGTGATCATCTTATGCAGGAGATGGAGGATGCAAGCAATCAGGTGAAAGCTATTGACGAATGGAAGAATCTGATTATTCGTCAAGCTTCGTACAACTTGGAGAGGTGCCACCCACTTTGAAGGTTATGAATGATGCGGCATATGAGTGAAGCGATTGGTGACGAGCATAGTAGATATGAACATAGTTGCTGAGAGTAACTTGAGTACTTTGGCTGAAATCAACAAGCTGCTGCGAGAAGTATTGGTCGCGGGAAGCGATTGTATTGGATTTAATCGATTGAGAAGGGGAAGCAACTGGAGTTTGCAGTATCTTTCCATTTAGAGATCTGCAGAGTTTTGCTGAAGAGGATGCAGGCACTTGAGAGTAGGACATCGTCCTTACCAGACAGTATCATTTCTTTCACTGAGGAGGAAGTGGTCGGAAATGTTACTTCATACATGCGGATCATTCCTAGCAGAGTGCCTAATTCCCTGGAAGGGTCTCTTTTGATGGTACAAAAGAGAATTGATGGAGCTACTAAACCTTTCACGATGAATTCCATTAGCAGACTGGTGGCACTACAGACGGATATTGCGAGGTTCGGGCCAAGCTTGGAGGATGTGGAAGCATGTATCAAGGTGTTGAACGAAGGATTGCTGCAGTTCAAGACAGAAAAGGAAGTAGTGGCTAAAATAGATGGGAAGATGCTGAATTACATGTTCGACAAGTATATCCAGTATCAGAACAAAAGAAGACATAAATGTTACAGCTGGCTTGACTTCTTCTATTTTCCATGTTCTCGGATGAAATTGTAAAACTTTAAAGTTATTGGTTTTGAAACCATTACTTAAAGTTATGTGGAACAATTCTATTAGTTAAGTGATACATGTGTCACTTAAGGAGAAGTTAGTGGAGGATGATTGCCAAATGTCATCTTTACTTGTTTATGTTTCAGTTCAGTTGAGTTTCCCATTTGTACTTTCCCTTCTACATTCTATAAGTAGAAGAAGAACCTCCGAGTTAAGGATCAAAATTTGTAAGCAGCATTCTTGTGTTCCAAACTTTGTGCTGAAACCCTTGAGAGCCACTTGAAGCAAAGGATTATACAGGAGCAGATTTCCGGAGAACTTTGTGTCACGATGTATTTTGTTTCTAGCTTTTATATCTTAGATCTTTTAATAAACTTTGTGTTATTCTAGTCTTTGCTTATAATTGTGTTGATATCTATTGGTTTCTTCTATGTGCATGCAATCAACTCTGTTATCTATTGATTGGGATGCACATCTTCCCCATTTCTTCTCTGTGTTTATATAATTCCCTTCTTCTATAAATATTTCCTTTCTTAAACAGTTGCTTACTTGTTGCAGAACTGTACAACTATGGTTCATGAGCTGAACAGTTAAAGTAAAACCCCATATAGATACTAGCATATTTTAATTGACAAATTTGACACGGGAGCCTCACCGGTAAATGAGGGAGATTTATCTCATGACTGCCTAGGTTTTATGCTATGTAGAAAATCTAGCCAACAATGTAGCAAAGACAAACTTGCATGTGCCATAATTTTCATTCAGTGGCTCCGTTTTAGGTGTCGTTTTCTCTAAAAGTGTATATTTTCTTAAGCTCTACGCATTGATGGCAATATTTTTCTTATTTTCATAAAATCCATTTTTGCACCTTTTTGGACCAAGCAACTTCTTGCAATCTTCTGAAAGAATCATGAGCTTTGATCGCCTGTAGACAGATTAGTAATTAAAAATATTGGATAGCTTTCCAAAACTCGGCGAGTACTCGCCAAAACTCGGCGAGTATTCTCCCGTGCTCGGACTAATCGTCCCACCTGCCAGCTTGGATCCATATTTTTCCTGCTTAGTTATGATGTTTCGGGAAATATGCCAGACAATACTATCGTGCTGAGTGGATCAAGGAAGGTCACCATGAACAATCAAAACTCCTTGAATCTTATCACAGTCACTAAGATAAATAACTGTGATAGAGAAATATGAAGCAAATGGAGTTGCCATGTTCAACTCCTTCCTTTCAGATAATTTTTATTACCACACTTGTTTTCTTGATCATTTCCTTAGAATGTACAATCTAAATACTTATTTATTTTGAAAAGCAATGTATCAGTAATTTGATACTTTGTAAATTGATTTGTTATAGATGAGTGGTAAAAGACCTCTTCTGCTACTACATGATGTAATGTGAAAAGAAAGACTTCGCCAAATATAGGTGTAAATGCACCATGACTAAGTATTAAATTTCAATAAGTATGCAATGTATGAGAATTAAATTTCAATAAGTATGCAAATGCTTATTTAAATTTATAATTTATATACATACATATATATAAAACGTACCCAAAAGCGTACCGTACCCGCGATTTTTAAAAATTTGCCGTTTCAGTGTATCGAAACCGTATCCGTATCCATACCCGTACCCATATCCGTGCAGTCTAGTATAATTACATTGAATCTCAGACTGGGAAACCTGGAGAATGACTCCAATGTTGGCTTTGAGTTTACCCATGAAAAGGTAGCAGTTATATATGGAAAAGATAATATAGATGTCTGTAAAGTAAGATACACTATTGTGGAGATATACTATGTGCTCTTTTTCATCTAAGTAAGAAAGTGCGTTCCTTGGGAAGTTCTTGAAATCCATTTCTTGGCATGTAAAGTGCTTTTAGTCTGTGAAGAGTTGGTATCACCAACTTTGATAAGCAGTCTTTACAATGTCGATGTTTTAACTTTTTCTGAAAACTGCTATCCTATCTGTAGGTACCAAGCAAAACTTCAACAGAATTTGATGTATCTAGCTGCTATTGCTGATTCTCAACCTCAAGCACCAGCTGCACATGCTCAGGTTTTACTTGTAGAGAGGAGATTGTTATTCTTTCAACGTCATTGAGTTCGTCCATGCTACATTGGTTTTATTCTTATGTTTTTTTAAGGATTAAAAATAATTATATCTGTATATTGTCTTCCTCCAGATTCCTCCTAATGCAGTGATGCAGTCTGGTGGGCATTTCATGCAGCACCAGCAGGCACAGCAACAAGTCAATCCTCAGTCTCTTATGGCAGCGAGATCGTCTATGTTGTATGCGCTCAGCAGCCAATGGCTGCTTTGCATCAGGCACAGCAGCAGCAGCAACAACAATCTATTCATAGCCAGCTTGGTATAAATTCAGGAGGAAGCAATGGATTGCACATATTGCATGGCGAGGCAAACTTGGGAGGTAATGGGCCTCTCTCATCTGGGGATTCCCTGACTTTGGACGTGGGTCTGGGACCTCTGGTGAAGGTATCCAGGGCAATAGGGGCTTGTGTGTAGATCGTGGTGCAAATAAACAGGATGGAGTTGGAACAGAGAACCCCATCCAGGTTCAGGGGGTGGGCGAGGAGTTTAACTGGAGGTCAGAATGCAGACGAGTCGGAACAATCGTACCTGAAAGCCTCAGAAGAAGAAGGGAACTAGTTGGGCTCTTTATATGGTTTATAACACTGGGTTTACAGATGGATCCACTTCCTAACCTAACCTTTGGGCAAGATTCCAATTTCAAAAGAATGTTGTTGGTTTATGAGATTTCTGAACATATTTTCTGATATTTTCCAAGAATGATGAGGTCTCTCATGACGAAATTTACTTGTATGAAGAAAAATTTGATGGCTAATATAGGTCTTGATGACAACTGATGTAAATTTATGGCAATATGAGTTAACGATAATGTGTTTTGCCAGTATTGTTCTGATAGTATGAATGAAAATCCTCCCTCGTTTCATGTAAAATCTATGTTTGGGAATATTGTCTTTACTGGCATTTGATGTGCAGCTTATGCTAATTCTTAGTATTTCCACCTAATTGGATGCACAACATAGACTTTTGTGGAAGCGAATTACTATTTGCACATAGGTGGTGAAATAATCATATTCAGTCACGAGGACTATTGTATGTTTTCTACGCGTAGAACATCTAATTTATGGTGCTATAGTTATTTATGGTTCTATCCTCGCTGAATTTCATTTCTGTAGTTGCTTGCTATTATACTTGCACACGTTTCTGTTTGGTCCATTTTAGTTGGTATGTCTTCATGATTAGACAACGCGTTTTGGAAAATGGCAGCCCAAGATGTATATGTAATGCTAAAGTGTAACTTAGAAATGGTATACGATATCATCAAAGGTCTCAATGCCAAATTAATGTGATGAATATTCTACTTCAACAAAAACCACAAGTAATATTTGTTTTCAACTAGTTCCTTTCATGTGATAGGCCTTACGATATGACGAGTCCATTTCCTTATGTATATGTAAGTTTTATATATTAAATATATATCATAGGGCAGCTATACCTTAAGTTAAATGTCCAACCATATTGTAACCTCTTCCATTATAATAAATCCAAGCACCAACCACTTCCTGAAGTGTGTCGTGTCTTGTGTGCCTTTCACATTTCTCTTCATTCCTTTTGTGTTCACATCTTCTAACATTAGTATCAGGACCATTGGTGTTCGGTGAGTTTGAAGTCCGGGAAAGTCATTGCAGGTACAAACGATGAGGAGAAGATTTACAGTGTTTGTGATCCGAGCAAAGATGTCATTTACCAATTGCCATTGATTTATAGATAGAGATGTCATTACAAAGGCACATTTTTGAAGAATTCGTCAATATGCAGTCACAATTTCTAGAGTGTTTAGTTATAGCAATCGTGAATGGAGGATCAAAAACAAGTTAGAGACAACATAGAAAGACATTAGTGCACATGTACTCCAATCTGTTTGAGGGCATTTTGAAGGAAGACGTTAGTGCTAGGGCATAAAATGTGAGTTGTAGAAACTTTTGAAGTTAAGCATGAGCTTTAGATGTTGTAAAAGACATGTCATGATTTGTAGGCATTGTGAAGATGTGAGCTTTAGATGTTGGAAAATGATGTGATTCAATCAAGTAATTATTTGCTGGTGCGAAGATCATGAGCATATCCCAATCAAAATCAAGGGCACATGATTATCACTATGTCTATGGAACATTTTTGAAAGGTTGGGGCACACATTTAAGATCAAACATGGGCATTGTGACAAAATCCCAGGATGTGACTTATAGTGTATGCAATCATTGAAATATTTTGTAGTGACAAAATCCCAGGATGTGACTTATAGTGTATGCAATCATTGAAATATTTGCAAGTCAAAATTCAGGCCTTCATATTTTAGATTGTACTATTTTTTGTTGCATTGATTTTTCGGTCGAGAAAAATGAAGTATTGTGTGACGAATGGCCACTATTCAAAATTTGTTTTGTTGGAGGTGCAGAAATTGATTGGCTAGAACTATAATGTTTGGAGTCACAAGACCTTGACGATTGCAGAATATCGGGAGTGCAATGGAATAATCCTATACAGTGTAGGCATGCCTAATGTGGATTATGACAAGTGTCATAAGGAGGCCTTGCTTTTTTTGAGGTTATCGGTGTCGATGATTTGATATTTGAAGTCCGACACTATTGGGGCTAGTGTGCTATGGACAAGTTTGAAGAACAAGTACATCAGTTCAAAGAAGTTAGAGAAGAGCCATCCACTTCGGAGAAGTCAGAGAAGAGTTGGGTTTTATAACTATTTTTTTGCTATTTTCAACAAAGATGTATGAGGGCGGGTTCTTGTCGAACACCTACTTCGGATGAAAGACCTTCAAGACCAACTTAATTCCATCAATGAAAAAGTGGATGATGACAACTTGGCGGTGTTGGTTCTAAACACTATTGTCCTCATACGAGTCATTTGTTGGAGTGTTACGTTTGATGGCTAAAAATCAAACTCCGACTTTTGATTAAGTCCATTCCTATTTGTTCTAAAGGGAACGGAGACAAACACACACAATCAAGTTCTGGAAAGACCGAGTGCTTTTACTCAATCCAAAGGGAAGCAGAAACATCATTCTAAAGGATCATCTTCCAAATACCAAGTAAATTCTTACTGTTGTCATAAAGTTGGGCATGTTGAGAAGGAAGGTTGAAAGAGACAATATACTTTCTCATAACAAAAAGAAGAAGGGACAAGCAAATGTGGTAACAGATTGAAGCTATAGGAGAATCTAAAGATTAGTATGCCCTCATGGCATCATGCTTGGATGAAAGTGCTACTAGATGTTGGTTCTTTGACTTTGGAGCATCAAGACATTTCACATGTCAAAAAGAGTGCCATGCAAACTTTCATGCAAATTCCAAATTTTCTTTTCAATTTCATTAGGGTGATGGAAGAACACACAATGTAGAAGGGTTAGGGGATATCCACATCATACTAAATAATATTGCAAAATTCGTACTTATAAATTTTAAATGTTTTCCTAAAATGAATAAGAATCTCTTATCTATTAGTCAACTAAAAATTGCAAAATTTTTATGTACTTCTATGGCAAGAAATGTGTAGTGTTTGATGTAAAAAAGAACAAAGCCTTAGTTGTGAACGGTTATACTAACATTGTGGCATGAGAGATTTGGACATCTCAACCTTTAGTACTTAGCCAAACTTAGTAGAGTCAACATGGTTCTTGGTTTGCCCACTATTCGTGAAAAACATGGTGTGTAGGGTGTTTGGCTAGCAAGTAGACATATAAGCCATTTTCGATTGAAGGTGCTTGGCAGGCAAAGGGGCTCTTAGATCTTGTTCATGCAGATCTTTGCGAGCCATCCTATAAATCACCTACGATCCTTGGTGCAACGTACTTTTTGTTGTTGGTGATGATTTCTTCACGGGGACACGGGTTTTCTTCTTGAAAAAAATCTCACTATTTTTCCTTATTTGAAAGGTTAAGGTGCTCGTGGAAAACCATACAAATAGATATATCAAAAAACTAATATATGATAATGGGGGAGAATTCACTTCCAAGCAGTTCAAGGTTTTATGTAGCAAGGAGGGTATTCATTATCAATTTATAACCCCATATACCCCATAGCAAAATGGGGTGGTTGAGAGCCAAAATAGAGCCATCATGAAGAAGGCTCATTGCATGATGCATAATAGAGGAATACCATAAAAATATTGGGAGAAGCAATTAACATGACAATACACATATTGAATCGAGTCCTCACAAAGCTTTGCAAGATTTCACACACTGAAGAAGCTTGGTTAGGAATCAAACTAGAGGTAACAATTTTTCGTGTTTTTAATTCAATTGCATAAAATTTGGTACTTGATAGAAAAAAAGTAAACTAGATTATGTAAGTATAAGATATCTTTTTCCTGTCTATAATGATTGATGTTTCTACTAACAAGATCATTGTTAGTCAAGATGATGATGTGAATGAAACAAAATCCTTAGTTGGTTGCTACCAACAAACAAGTATTGATAGTGTTGCGGTTTCTTTACAATTCAGCTAGTGCTCCAAACCAAACTCCATAACAACCAATGACACCCATGGATGATATATCTAATACAATGGACTATAAGAGACACCAACTTTGAGTTGGCCCACAATGATGATTACCCAATATAGAACTCTCTAGTACAACCAAGGCCTAAGTGGTTTTACTTTACTATTCAAGATTCGCAGGAGGTTGAAATGCCTCATTTAGAAGCACCACCCCTAAGGATTGGTAAGAAGGTTGTTGATTCAAAACATGTTCATTTTGCTCTATCCTTTGATCTTTACACCGTGCATGAACCTCAAAGATATTTTGAAGCAAAAGGAAAACCTGAATGGGATATTTCCATGTAGATAGAATAGAGCACATCGAAGAACAAACAAATGAAAATTGATAGAATTATGCTAGGAAAGAACCCATTGGTTCCAAAGGATATACAAGGTCAAGAGCAACGTTGATTGTACTTAGGATGAGTACAAGGCCCATCTTGTTGCAAAAGGTTTTTCCTAATAGGAGGGAGTAGACTATGATGAGACTTTCACTCCTATAAAGATGGCCACTTTTCGGTTACTTCTCTCCATTGCAGTTTGAATTGGTAGGAAGGTCTTTTAGATGAATGTAAAGAGTATCTTCCTAAATGAAGATTTGGATGATGAGGTCTATATGGTGTAGCTTGAAGGTTTTCATGTATTTGAATGTGATCATCTAGTTTACATGATGATTAAGTATTTGTACAAACTTAAGCGAGGCTCCAAGAGCTTGGTATATAAAAATTGACCAACATCTATAAGATTCTGGATTCTTATGAAGTCTTTCGGTTCAAATCTTTATGTCAAAAGCGACGGTGATGACATTGTGATATTTGTTGTCAATGTTGATGATCTTACCATCATAGAAGGGAGTGGGGACGTTGCAATTTAGTGAGTAAAATTTGATTTGTGTGTTGCTTTTGCGTGAATGAGTTTGACAACATGACCATATGATCTTTATAGATCAAGTCAAGTATGCTACGGATCTTTTGTAGAAGTTCAAAATATATGATTGTAATCCTTTTCCTACACATATGGAGTCGGGTTGAAGTTGTCAACGCATGATGATTCATCCCCAATCGATGAATCACTATACAAACAATGGGTAACCTAATATATCTTATGTCCATGTGACTAGAACTATGTTTTGTTAGCTACATTTCTTGATTTTTATCTAAACTAAAGATTATTCATTGGAAAACAACAAAACGAGTTCTAAGACACGTCAAAGGAACTCTTGACTTAGGAATTCTATATCAAAGGGTAAAAAGTTTCAATTTGACAAGTTATATAGACTAATATTGGGGAGGTTCGGTGGATACAAAGGTGCGCCTGGTACATCTTTACCTTGATTAATGAGTTGTTTCATGGTAGATCAAGATTCAACAAAGCTGTAGCTATATCTTCCGTCAAACCAAAATACAAGGCAACTGCCAGTGAAGCAAATGTCTACATCAGATTTTGATTGACTTCCAACAGACTACACCCACTCTAATCATTATCTTTTGTGAAAATCGGGGTGTATTGAATTCGGTAAAAATTTTGGTCTATATTGCTCACACTAAACACATTGAGATTCATCATCACTATATTTTACAAGTAGTTGAATGGTGATCTATTTTTACTTTTATGAATTTAAGGAGCAACACATAGATCTAATGACTAAACCTTTTTGTGGTATCTTGTTTGTAGAATTTTGGGACAAACTTGGAGTTATCTTCGGTTTAGTCATTAAGGAGGGGTATTAAATATAGTTCATATGGTAGTTATACAATCGTTAGTTGTTAAGTATCTAACCATATTGTAACCTATTCAATCATAATACATACAAGCACCACACACTTCCCAAAATGTGTAGTGTGTTGTGTGCCTTTAACATTTCTCTTCATCTTTTATGTGTTCACATCTTCTAACATTATATGGGAATGTGTAGTCATCAAAGAGATTTATATTCTCAATGTGCACATCTTATATTCCATATCGGTTTGAATTTTGTAGCCTAGGATGATGTTAGACTAAGGAAAGGGGCTAAGTATGAGCTACACGCGAAGGTACGCACAATAACAAAAGGGAGAAATATTACAAGTACAAGACAATGTGCAAAGGTGCACGCGAGCAAGC
The DNA here is from genome assembly GCA_018340775.1 of Taxus wallichiana var. yunnanensis. NCBI lineage: Eukaryota > Viridiplantae > Streptophyta > Pinopsida > Cupressales > Taxaceae > Taxus > Taxus wallichiana. The sequence continues at coordinate 293,844,376 of CM031235.1, read as the reverse complement.
AAAAAATAGAACATGTGAAGGGTTGCACGCAGAGCAATCGAGAACAACAAATAGCGAGAAAAAGCAGAGAATGGCTAAAAATAGGAAAAACATGGGTTGGCGTGATAAGCAAGGAAAATCTATAAATGGATAAAAGCAACGTTAAAACACATGTAGGGCGCTGGATAAAGATAGAATATGCATGGGTAGATGCAACTAAATATAACATGGTGTGAAGGTCAAGTAATCTATTAATAGCACGCATGGAGAAAGAACAACCAATTGAAGACCAAAGCGCTAGATCAAAGGCACATGCAAGATAAGTATAGAAGAGTCTATTAATAGGTTAAAGCATTGTAAAGCGGTGAAGGACAAGTTCCCACCAACTATATATAGTTGTCATGTATGTGTAATAAAGGGCATAATGATATGTAGTGTAATAGTGTGTGAGAGCTTGTATGAGAGTTATGTTATGTTTGTAAGGTTTTGCAATGGATGATCTGATATGGATTGCCAAGGTTAGGAGAGATGAACGAGGTGTCATTGGCATTCAAATATTGATGTTAATTGTATATGTTGTGGAATGAATGATCAAAGCTCCTTACTATTATTATCTTTGTCATGATTTATATTATATTCTCTCATATTACATCTGCATAATGTGCTACACCGACTACACATCTTGCATGATATAACAAAGAGAGACTGATTGGTTGCACACACTTTGGATGAGCACTTAGACATCAGTATGAGTGATGTGCTAGTGCACTCAACTAAGTGGTCCTAACAAATAAGACTACATTTTGGCTCTGTTTGAGACCTCTTTTAGCTCTGATCATCAATATGTGGTGTGTGCATGGCGTTCCGAATGTCATTGGAGAATATTGTGTGTTGGGTACACGACGACCGGGATGAGTTTTCTCAGAGATACAACACTAGAAGCGGTTTCAATTCATGAAAATGGGTAGAGGACAACTTGTATGATGAGTTGTATGAGAATTTTTTCAGTTTCTTTCCTAGCAAATTGTATGAATGGTTAACAACATACTCTTAGGACAAAGTGATTAGATTGGGCAAAAGGTTTATGTGGAGTCGGGACAAATGCCGGCACTTGTAGATCTGGATGAACCTTGGACGCGCACGGTAGATCACCTTTGGTGGGTAGGTGTTTTGAGGAATTACATGTTGGAGTACGTGATATTAATGTATTCTTACCCGGAGGAGGTAAAATTTCATTTCCTACGCAAACCCAAAGGATATTATTTATGCGCACTCCGTTGGCCATATAGATTTTAATGATTGAGATTGGATTGGAAAATATCCTTATTGTAAGATCAAACCCCACCGTGTGCATGAGCGGGAAAAGGGATTGTGAAGGATGGTGTTGGTCCAAGTGAAAGAGAAAGAGAGAGAAGAGAGGCCACAAATATAATGATGTGTGAGAGAAGGCAAGCTGGAGAGGTGCTAAGACCGAGAGGAATGGGGATGTGCGAAGTGATGAGAACCATGCAGAAGGTGAGGGACCACATGACCATGTCCCTCAGATATTGATGAAGCGTAACAAAAGGAATCCCTCAACATCAAATGAGAGCGAGTCTTATGAAAGATTAAGAACCGTTGGCATGCATCTAACCCACCCTGGACCCCTAGCCCTTGCGCATGGTATTTGGAATCCAGAAGTTGTTATAGAAGATCATCACAGTGACGGGGAGCTAGAAGGTTATTGAGGATAACCACGTTGGGTTGGATATATAAGTAGATACATGTTGGTATTAGGTCAAGAGGCATTGTTGGGCCCCTGAAATATCAACTAAGTCCAAAAAGGGTGCATAGGCGTGCGAGGTTGAAAAAAGCGTGCAAGATAAGATGCACAGGGAAGGGTTCAAGTAGGTTTTTGGTAGAACCTGAGATGTGCGCCGCGGCGAGAATCCGGGACTTAGCCATTTTTGACCTATTGGGCAGGACGTGAGAAAAACATGACCCGAGTGGATAAGGTGCCAGCCTGGCGACAGGGTGGCCTGGAAGGAATATACTCTACGGTAGAAGCTTCTAGAAGGACATCATGGCAAGGAGTGGTGAGCTCAGGCCTGGAGGAGCATGCGCCCATGGAGGACCACATTCAGACACTTGGCGATAGATATGAGGCCGCAGAATAATGAGTTGGCAGTTCAGGAAGGCTATATATATACAAACACCTACATAAGTAAAGGAGGGAGACAAGAGGAGAAAGGAAGAAAGTAGATAGAGAGGCGAGCTCGTAGAAATACTGCAAGGACTCTGTTAGCTTGGGTAAATAAGCGTAGGAAAGGATGTATCAAGGGTTTGGGGTTATAAAATTTTATTTTGAGAGCCTAGCTATATGAATCTAGTTATAATGCATGACCATGTCTGCCCTTCTGTGACATTTTGTAATGGGCCTAATGAATGTAATGAGGTTACCAGTTTATGTGAATATGAACATTAATGGTTATGATGCATACATCCTTCTTCATAGCTCTTTTTCATTTATGTTTATGAACTAAGTATGAATGCTTGTACAACTTCCTTTCTGTTTTGGTGTAAGTTCTATAATCTATAAGCACTTTTTATGTGGAATGACTACAAGGATCTAGAAGCCGTTCTGAGCTCTATGGTGCTTGTATGTCTTATTTCCTCTCAAATATCTTAAACTCGGATCATAGATGATGTTTCCCACTAAACTCACATAAAGGAGAGACTCGGCGCCCGCGCGTGCCTCGGGTGAGCACCCAGTGCCCGTTGGGTGATAGGCTGACGCGCATGGGGTTTCCTTGTTCTTTGATGGGTGTAAAAATGACTACATCTTGGTTCCATTGCGGGACCTCTTTTCAAAGTTGTAGTGGGAAATGGCATTCATCATGATCTATGTAATGAGTGATGATAGAGCGTTTAACTTTAGAAAGTGTTGAATCATGGTTCAAGAGCATGGAGGATGAATTTTCTCAAAGATTCAACACTTTGGATCTGAGTTTGATGCGTAGATGGGTAGAAGAGAACCTCTACCATGATTTGTATGAATTTTTTTCTATTGCTTCCCAGTTGAACTGTATGAATGGCTCTCAACATATGCATCTAGATCAAGCTGGTATTATAGATCACGTGCGTGGACCTAAGAGGAATACCAGAGGTTACAAGATGCAGATCTGATGTGGACTTGTGTTGTGGATCATTGGTGGAAGGGAGTGCTAGCTAGCTACACTTTAGAATACACTATTTCCACGTATTCTTGTCTGGAAGTTGCTGAGTTTGAGTTCCTGAGGGAGCCCAGAGGATCATTTCTACGTGTTATTCCTTTGGCAATGAAGATCTTGATCGTGACCATGAGTTTAGAGGCATTTCCAATGGCCGGCTAAACCGTTTTGAGCACTGGGTGAGGAAGCTAGGGTGGAGGAAGATGACAGATATTACGATGGAGAAAGAAAGGGAGGAGAGGCGGCTCAAGTATAGTGAAGCATGTGAAAGGGAGATTGTTAGACAACGCGAGGTTGCAAGTGTGATGGATCTATGGAGGCAGACATTGTGGGAAGGAGTTGAGGTTCATGTGGAGGATGTGGAACCTAAGCAGTATGTGCTACCCCATCTTGGCAAGTACGTAAGAGAGACCCCTTTGGCTTCTGATGAGAGTTCATCGCATGGAGAGAGAAGAGTCGTTGGCACGTATCTGAACCCACCTAGTGACCAAACCCTGGCGCTTGGTTTTCCAGATCAAGGAAGGAGTATCGTTGACCCAGTTGGTATTAGTGGAAGTGACAGATCTACGCCTAGGAGATACAATTTTTCATTTCCCACTTCTATGGCTATGCATATTCTAGTATTCAGAGGAATTTTAAACAAGGAGCAAGTACACAAGCCTTCGGTCTTGAATTTGGGAGTGCCGCGGGGTACACTAGTGGTAGTGGGGCATTATCATAGACAATCGACGCAAGTTCGGTGGAACCTTGGGGACCCCGGCATGACCACTACGGTATTTGGTGGATCGGTGGGTCGGGAGGAACAGGTGGATCCGGTGGCTCGGGAGAGGCACAGGACACAGTGGATTTGGTGGCGGAGGAAACACTGGAGGGAACCAAGGCTCTGGCTCAGGAGGACAAGGGCCCCAACCACCCCCTCAAGTCTTCTTTGAGATGTATTTACATTTTGCAGATTACAAAGGTATTGAAGATGCTGCAGAACATGTTCACAAGTGTGAGTTGCTTTATGACGCGCAAAGGGGATCACAACCCCTGAGCGGAAGGCTAGTCAGTTTGCAATGAGATTGCAAGGGCATACACATAGCTGGTATAGGAAATATGACCTTCATCAAAAAGTGGTGGATTATATTGCTTTAAAGAACACCTTCTGGCAGAATTCCACATCCCTAAGTTTAAACAAAAGAGCATCAATGCCTTGAAGGAGATTCAATAGGGAATGGCAGAGAGTGTGCGAGAGTATGATGCACGTTCAAGACCCTCCTGTCAAAATTGTCATATGAAATTCACCCTTCACAACATGCTCAATGGTTTGTTGGGGGGTTGATAACTCCATTTAGAAGAGCTTTATCTCATAAAACTTTCACAGACCCGTGCGAGGCGTTAGAAGCTGCTCTACACGCCGAGGCTATTGGAAGTGTTGATACTAGTGTTAGCCCATTCCTAGAGGCTCAAATTACTACTATGGCTAAGCAACTGGAGAAGTTGTTTGCAAACTCAGCCCATGAGACTTGCAGTGGTACATGGTGTACAAATTGTGAAGTGGAGGGGCATGTCAAGGATAGTTTCCCCTAGAGGATGGTACATGCCGTAACAAGTAGACTATGAAATTTGTCATGGGGACCATGATGCAAGTAGATGTCCCTTGTTACAATGCGCAATTCGGAAGAATGTGTCTTATTACTGTAAGATTTGCACCTCTACGACCCATGATACTAAGGATTGTAGGCTTATTGACCAGATCCATGAGGCCATTGATCATGGGGTGCGCTCAGACCAACATTGCTAGTAGTTCTAAAGGTGATGATCGATGTTATGAGGAGCACGCAGATGTAGGCACGTGCAGAAGGGGATTTCGTGGTCGTGGTAATCGGGGAGGAGGAAGAAGTGAGTTCCCACGTGTAACCTGTTTTAATTGTGGGTCTATAGAGCATTACAAATGAGAGTGCCCATACTTGTTACAGTGCTCATGGTGCGGGAAGAAACACAAGTATGAGGAGTGCCCTAAGTTGTTTGAGCACATGAATCAACAACACTAGAAAGACAAGGGCGCTACAATGGTAAGCATTAAGAAGACAGACACACAATGGATGCCATAGGTGACACATGATGCGGGTTTGGAATCTGTTATGGTAACAACAAGAGCAGAGGCCGCGTGCACAAAGGAAATACCAAGGTAGAAGAACCTAGTTTTAAGGGAAGAAGTGGTACATGGGAAGTACCCAGACCCTGCACATCAAAAGGAAGTATATCAAGATACCATGGATGCCATTCGGAGTTTACATGGTGAAATCCAGTGTCTAAAGGAGAAGTCTAGGAGGGAGGAGCAAAGAAGGAAGGTTGAGGCGCCAAGAGATGACCTGGATGAGGTCAAGGAAGTATGTAGAATGCTAAGGAAAGAGAATAGTATTTCCTTGCTAGGAGCATGGTTGAGAAAATTTTATTGGGGACTTCAAAGTCTTGACGCTTACCAAGGCGGACAATTTCCCAAAGACGATTGGGCGCTTATGGTGTTATAAGAACAATGCGGATCTTCGGTTCAACAAGGGGTACATAAGATTTGAAAATGAGGAAGAATGGGTCATCATACCCCTGGCTGATGGGAAGTCAACACCCTATACTGAAACTTTGGGAGAAGAGGTCATGGATGGAATATATGTGTGCCTAATCAGGGATCCAGAGATAATCCATCCTACCGATGGAATTATCCAATTCAAGCATGCTTAGTTGGTAAGTGACACCACTAGTCTAGCATGTGATAATTGGGCGCATGGAACCTATGAGTTGATTGGACGACATTTAAGAGGATCGGTGACAAAGGTGACAAAGGCGTGCATAGTCCAACGCTAGGAGGAAAGGAGCTACCTAAGTACTCGAAGGAGCCTCCCTTGAGGTCTTTTTGTAGAAGATGGAAGCTCAGTGGAAGGAGGAAAATGAAAGAAGGGGGATGTTAAGTTATGTCCTACTAGGAACTGTTACGCGCTGGTGGGAAACGCATCGAGATAATCTCTTGGAATGACACGAAGTGAGAATTGCTGTCTCTGTTCATTTCTATGAAAGCAACGTGCCCACCACCATGGTAAGGAGCCCGCTTATTTCCACATCCAAGCATGTGAGAGGTTCTAGAGAGGAGGCGTGGAAGATTTTCCACCATCCCTCGGGTACAAAAATGTATTCTGCACTACAGGGTTATGTGCACTTATGGTACATCCACTTTGAGACATGTCGCCAAACAAGGAATTGGCAAGAACTAGCGGTTGATCTCGTCCAAGCATTTGAGTATCGAAGTACCAACCCATCATTAGATAAGGCATTGCAGGAGATCAAGTGCCTTACGATGGGGGATAGTGCCATGGTAGAAGATAGGCTATTGGAGTTGCTAGGTGAACCTGGCTTGGAGGTGCGCTTTGAGGAAGAAGACACATAAGAGATACAGTTTGAGCGTGCATGTGTAGAGAAAGAAAAAGGCAAGATGGTCTATGTCATAGATGAAGAGATGGAAAATTTTGAGGTTAACCATTCTCTAGGCTCGTGTGAAGGGATGGATAGTGCTGATGAAAGAACACACACCTATCATGAGCCTTTAAAGACAAAAAGGTTAATATTGGGTCGGAGGTGGAACCCAAGGAAGCTATCATTGGAGATTATTGGTCGGAGAAGGAAGTCTCTAAGATCATTGATCTTTTACGTGAGTTTGAGGATTTATTCCTGTGTGGGTATCATGAACTCAAAGGTGTTCACCATTCCTTGGGGAAATGAAAATTAATTTGAAGGTATGCGGTCCGGAAGAGACCATACCGAATGAATGTGTGTGAAGGTAAAGGAAGAGATAGAAAAAATGATAGCATCTAGGATCATTGAAGCTATTGAAGAGTCGGAGTGGATAAGTCTAATGGTAATCAACATCAAGAAGGATGGGTGGATTAGGATCTATGTGGATTATAGGAGTTGAACGCAATTTGTGTCATCGATCCTTTTCTAACCCCCTTCATCGAAGAAATTTTGGAGATTGTTCTTTGGGCGCGAAATCTATTCGTTTACGGATGGATTTTCAGTGGTACCACCATGTCCAGTTGCAAAGGAAGACCAAGAGAAGATAATTTTTTCCACTGAATGGGGAAGTTTTGCATACAGTCATGCCCTTTGGGTTAAAGAATGCGCCTACTATTTTCTCGCACATAGTGGTACAGGTGTTCCAGGACTTCATCCATAAATTTATTTAGGTTTATCTGGATGATTGGACCATGTATGGACTGGTCAAGGACCATTGTGACAATCTAAGGTTGATGTTTGAAAGGTGTCAATAGTTGAGGATATCCCTCAAAATTAAGAATTTTGTCTTTCTTTACCCCCTTTGGAATGTTATTGGGGCATATGATATGTAAGGAGGGCTTGCTAGTAGATCCTTCCAAGGTTGCCGTTATTATGGGATTGGGGGAGCCTATTAGCCAAAGCACGGTGCACGGATTTCTTGGGCATATAGGTTATTATAGGAAATTCATTAAGGGGTACGCCAAGATTGCCATGCCTTTGGAAGCGTTGCTCAGACATAAAAGTGCCTTTCATTAGGGAGAGACACAACAGAAGGAATTTGACACATTGAAGGATAGGTTTGTCACCACACCTATATTACGTTTCCCCTCTTGGGATAAAACCTTCCATGTTCATGTGGATGCCTCCGGAATGACCATTGGGGCGTGCTTGCATATCCTGGTGAGGGAATTGTTGATCACCCCCTATGCTTTGCAAGCAGGAAGTTGACACCAAGTATAACAGAATTATACTACGACCGAGTGCAAGGCATTGTCTATGATCTACACACTTTATAAGTGTAGACACTATCTTTTGGAAACTCCCTTTAACTAGTACACTGACCACATGGCATTAAAATATTTGGTGAACAAGCCCATCCTACAAGGGCACATATGTCGGTGGGTGCTATTATTTCAAGAGTTTGAGTTCACGGTAGTTGTGAAGCTTGGAAAGAGTAATTGTGGACTTGATCATTTGTCAAGAATTTATTCAAGGGAGGATGTGCAGAGCATTGAAGAGACTATGCTGCATGGCTGTTTAGGTTGCAGGGCGTTCCCTCGATTTAGAGGAAATTGCAGTATTTCTAAAGGAAGGTGTGGCGCCGGAAGGGATGAAGGCCTTGGAGAAAAAGAAGTTAGCTATACGCGCCAGTGCCCTACATGTTAATTAATGGAGACCTGTAAAAAATGGGCCGTGATGAGGTTCTACGTCGATGTGTGCTAGAACATGAGCGTGTTTCTATAATAGAAGAAGCACATGGTGGGATTGCAGGAGGACACTATGCAGGAAATGCAACCACGTGGAAGATTCTACTCACAAGGATTTGGTGGGAGACCATTTATCAAGATTGCATAGAGTTTTGCAAGGCTGTGACCATTGCCAGTGCCTTGGCAAACCTGGAAAGAGGGATGAAATGCCCTTACGACCAATACCAAGCACAAAACCATTTGAGAAATGGGCTATTGACTTTTTCGGACCAATCTCACTAGCAACACGAAGGATTGGTTCGCGGTATATAGATTACTTTGTACCGATTATTTAATTAGGTGGGAAGAGGCAGTGTCTAGTAAGGATTGTACCACAACTACAACTGCTAGATTTTTATGGGAGAACATAATCAGTAGGTATGGATGCCCATTGAGCTTGACAAGTGATAGAGGTACACACTTTCTCAACGAAACGGTTAGGATTATGTTATCAGAATTCATGGTGGCCCATCACAAGACTACTCCCTATCACCCTCAAGAAAATGGAACTGCTGAGGCGTTTAACAAAATACTTAGTCACATGTTGACTAAGATCTGTGATGTTGGTAGGTAGGATTGGGATGATAAAGTATCATCCGTTCTTTGGGCATACTAAGCAACCTACAAAAGGTTGAATAAGGCCACACCATTTCAGTTGGTGTTTGGCGCAGAGGTTGTCTTACCAGTTGAGTTTATGTTACCTTCACTGTGTATAGCATGCGTAGGAGGGTTGGATGATGAACAAGCACTGGAAGAGAGAATTGATGAATTGATGAAGCTGGATGAAAGATGATCACTAGCTAGGTGGATCCAGACAACTGAAAAAGTAAAAAAAGAAGGCATGGCATGATCACCACATTAAGAACAAGAAGTTTGAGGTTGGGTAGATGGTGTTCTTTGTATGATTCAAAGTTTTTATGCCACCCTGGGAAGTTAAAGGTCCATTGGTTAGGTCCCTATATAATTTTGTACATCCTTGATTTGGGCATGTTCCAGTTACAACCGTTGGATGGAATGAAATTGCTGGAGACTTCAATGGGAGTAGGCTGAAGCCCTACTATAAATAAGGCTTCTTAGTGTTTGTAAATAAGGTATTTTTTCCAGATAGTTTAGAATTTCCTTTCTTGTGTTTCCCTTTCACGTTGTTGTTTTGTTTTGCACCTTGGGCGTTGGTAACCTGGTTACTTTTTGAGGGTTTTGAATGCGTAGAGGACCACCCATCGTTTTAATGTGGGGTGGAGTAATGTGAAGGAAAGTGTGGGTAAAGTGCCAAGGAGGATTATGTTGGAAAGCCCGGTCAAATGGCCCTGTTGAAAGAGGTGCATGAAATAAAAGGTGAAAAAGGATGGTTGGTGTCAAGATAAGGATACTTTCAGATCCCATGCAGAAAAGAGGAAGAAGCACAAAAACAACACAAGGTAGGTGAAAGAAAAAATCATGACAGAAGAAGTGCCTTCGGCACCGGTGACATGCGCGCAAGAGTCTCCTGTCAAGATGGATTGGTTGCGTGCTAGAAGGTTGGAAGATTGTCTGTGTAGGGTTGGGCGCGTGAGTTAGGGCGCAAAAGTCAGGATTTGTTTGAAAAATATGCATTAAAAGTTAAAAGTATGGTGGTAGGTGAAGTAGCATTTAATGCTTAAAAATGGGAAAAACTATAAATAGAGGTTTAGACATTTCATTATTCACTTTGTGAATACGAAGAGAAGAGATTTTGTGAACTAGGGTTTCAGAGTTGATCCATGCAAAGAAAAATTGCAAGAATTTGAGTGTGAGTGACCAATTTGGATTTACAAACTAGAAAGGAAGTGATTCACGGGTGTGGGAAGAGTTGTGGAGAAGTGTCGTCTAGTGAAAAGAGATTCTAGTTAGGGTTTGGTATCTAGGGCACAGGTTGAAAAAGAGTTTCTTCACCAGTTTGAGATCTAAACTTGGAAAGGGGTAGTAAAACAAAGAAAGTGAAAGAAGTTGAAGTGTTAACATAAAAAATGGCACCCAAGAAACCAGTTGGCACACCTAAGAAGGGAAAGGGCAAAGGTAAGAGCAAGCAACAAGAAACTGTCACAAGTACAAATGAAGAGTGGTATGCAGAAATGCAGTACCCAGACAGAGTATTGCTTGGGTGAGAGTGGGAGTCCCATTTAAGAAAAATGGCAGTAAATGATTACAATCATCGCTCGAGCATGATCGAGAAGGAAATGGCGCTGGAGTTAGTGCGCCTAGATGAATAAAAGGACACCAGAGGGTTTTCCCATCTATAATGATGAGGTAAAAGTGAAGTTTGAGAAGTCAGGATTATTACAACTCTTTGAGTTGCCCTACTTTAGAAATCCCAGTGCTTATATCAATGGTTGTTGTCGCACACAAAGATTACTTTCACTTCATAGGGCACAAGGTGCACATTAAACCTCAAGTTGTTTCACATTTCACAGGCCTCATCTGTGAAGGAGAAAGTTTGGAGGATGACCTATGTGACAAGGAGGAAATTAAGGAAACTGTCGCTGCTTATGCATACAAAAAGGGGTTGAGGTACTTTGATATCACGGACATCAAGGACCCAATGATGAAGATGGCTGCGCACCTTGTGACAAAGCTAAATGGCTAGGAGAGATGGACCTAGGTAAACAAGTCCTGGCTGAATGTTTGTAGGAGGATTTCAGAGGGCACCATCTAAACCTGTTTGCATACATTGCGGATAAGATTGTCAAGAACACGCAGAAGGTGATAAAATCCTCTTTGGTAATGTCCTATTAACCATTGTGTTCTCAGAGATTGGAGTGTTGGATGCAGTGGAAAAATTCGTGTGGGAGTACCCTGTTGAAGACCCTTCACCCGTGAAGAGGTTTGAGAAGTACACCTGTGATAGTATGACAACCGTGCACAAGGCACGCCTACAGAAGTTGTATATACACCTGAGGAACGTGTTTGGGGTGGAATGGAGGATCCTTGAACAACTTCCAGTGACCACCAAGGGAGAAGCCAAGTTTACTATGTACCAACATTTCTGCCTTGGCATATTTAAACTGATAGATGAGACATGGAGCCCATGGTGCAAGCTCCCTTTTGCCTTCACAGCTCAACACTTCCAAGCAGGAGTGAACAGGTTCAAAGAGTCAAAGAAGTTGAAGTTGGACCTTGGTAATCTAGATCGGGACCACAGATAAATGTGCAAAGGGTTGGTCTACCCCAACAAGCGCGCGTACGTGGAGAAGTATGTGTCGCATGAGGTCCAAATGGTGAAACCCATGACTTTTCCCATTGTAGGATGGTCCACAACACGAGTATACCTCTGCATAAGACCCAAATGGTGTCCATACACGAGGACCCAACCGGCGGGGAAGAGACCCGCAACCAAACAAGAGGAAAAAGAACCAAAGAAGAAAGTACTAAGTGTAGTGGATACACAGGCAATAGGTACCCCTGGGACAAGTGCCAGAACAAGTATGTATTTGCACAAGAAAAAGTCCATAGTCAAAGAGAAGACTTGAGCCAGAGAATCCGTTAGACAAGGATTCAAAGAAGAAGAAGAGATAGAGTCACCTACATCAGAATCCTGGTTAGGAAGAAGTAGAAGATGATGGAGGAGTCAGATTTTGAGTACACTGAAATTTTGAGGGCCTACCAGGGTGAAAAGGATGATGACGATGAAGAAGATGATGATGAGGAAGATGAGCCTGAGGTAAATCAAGAACAACCTATGTTCAGTGTACATGACTCAGAGGAGGGAGAAGGAGAGAAGGATGAGTACATATTCACATGGAGAAAGGGCAGCCAGGAGGAGGAAGGCACCGGGACAAGGAAGGGAGCGAAGAGGTAAACAAGGCGGCGGAAAGAGAGGCTGAGAAGATCATTGAGACCTTGGTGGAAGAGGAGTTGGAATGTAGCATTGAGCTGGTGATGAATGAGGATAAGGAAGAGAGCACGGAAAAGGACCATGGCAAATAGCATTGGAGGCCCCACTTTAATTGTAAATATTCCTAAGGGCACGTGCACGGAAGGAAAGCGCACAGAGGAGGAGAGGCAAGGATGGGTTATATTGATGACCCCAATAAAGTGTTGCATGCGTAGTTCCAAAGCACGGTTCCAGCAGAGGAGCTCCTGGAAATGTCATCATTTGACGAAGAGGGCGCGTACCCTAGGACAAGGAAGATGCTCTCTTGGGCGTTTGAGTCCCATATTGAGCCAGAGTTCGAAATATAACAAGGGGAAATCATACAAGTACGGAGTCTAAGGGAACAAACCCCTTGGTAAAATCCCAGTAGCTCTCGGATGAGCAGTTATGTAATGTTCAACAAGGCTACGATTGAGACTAAGGATAGGATCTTTAGAAGAAATTACATATGTAATAGTGTTGAAGCATCCGGACCTAGCACCTCCCACGTAGAAGTATGGATCTTCCCTGGAATTCTTGGAGGACTTAACAAGAATCCTCACCATGGAGAGGCAGCCGCTAGCCTTGGAATCTACGAGAAGAAGTGGCCACACATTTAGAAAAGGAGGATAAATTGAAATTCGTGGTGCTCATAGCTGAATATAGCAAGGTCCTTGCTGATGTAAAGATTGCTTTCGTGGAGGCTGAGGTCATGCGTATGAAAACTACGAGATAGAGACAAAGTGGCAAGCATGCTGGTCGCTAATGATGAAGCAAAACTTAAAGAGTTCTAGGAGAAGAACAAGGGGAACAAAGAAGAGCGAGAAAAGATCCTCACCGAGGTAGAAAATAAATTAGAAGCTATTGAGGCCTTACGGGCTCAATTAAAAACCAGCTAAAGGAACTATACCCGTAGATTACACGAAGGATGGATGTCGCTGGAGGATATAGGAAAGGAGTTAGAGAAAATTATTGACACCATGAGCGCATAAGGGGATTAGCTGGGTTTTGATCATGTGAGCGCCTTAGTTAGTGATCTTTTCCAGAGAGCACATAACGAGGTCAATTCATGGAACAATCTGAGGCTGACTTGCAGAAGAACTTTGCTCTCTTGTTGCTTTAAGTAGCATCATTCCCCATTCTTCCTTCTTTTCCCATTCTTTGTCCCCTTTATTCTTTTTCCAAGATGTTAAGTCTTTGTGTATTCTTTATTCTTTGAGGAAATTTTCGAGGGTAGAGAATAGGTAAAGTGTGGGGTGATGTTGGGCCCCTGAAATATCAACTAAGTCTAAAAAGGGCACATAGCGCGCAAGGTTGAAAAAAGTGCACAAGATAAGGCGCGCAGGGAAGGGTTCAAGTAGGGTTTTGGTAGAACCGGGATGTGTGCCCGTGGAGCAGAATTTGGGACTTATCCATTTTTGACCTATCGGGCAGGATGCAAGAAAAACATGACCGAGTGGATAAGGTGCCAGCCTGGCGACAGGGTGGCCTGGAAGGAATATACTCTGCGGTAGAAGCTTCTAGAAGGAAATCATGGCAAGGAGTGGTGAGCTCAAGCCTAGAGGAGCATGTGCCCATGGAGGACCACATTCAGACACTTGGTGACAGATCTGAGGCCGCAGAAGAATGAGTTGGTAGTTCAGGAAGGCTATATATACAAGCACCTACAGAAGTAAGGGAGGGAGACAAGAGGAGAAAGGAAGAAAGTGGATAGAGGGCGGAGCTCTGTAGAAATACTGCAAGGAATCTATTAGCTTGGGTAAATAAGTGTAGGAAAGGATGTATCAAGGGTTTGGGGGTTATAAATTTTCTTTTGAGAGCCTAGCTATATGAATCCAGTTATAATGCATGACTGCAGTTTTCCCTTCTATGACATTCTGTAATGGGCCTAATGAATGTAATAAGGTTACCAGTTTATGTGAATACGAACATTAATGGTTCTAATGCATACATCCTTCTTCATAGCTCTTTTTCATTTATGTTTACAAACTAAGTATGAATGCTTGTACAAATTCCTTTTTATTTTGGTGTAAGTTCTATAATCTATTAAGCACTTTTCTATCTGGAATGACTGCAAGGATCTAGAATCCGTTTTGAGCTCTATGGTGCTTGTATGTCTTATTTCCTCTCAAATCTCTTAAAATCAGATCATAGATGATGTTTTCCACTAAACTCACATAAAGGAGAGACTCGGCGCCCGCTCGTGCCTCAGGTGAGTGCCCAAGTGCCCACTGGGTGATAGGCCGACGTGCATGGGGTTTCCTTGTTCTTTGATGGTTGTAAAAAATGACTATAGGCACAATGAGATAGAGGCAACACATATGGAAGCACAAAAAACTCATGTGGTCGGACAACAAAGTTTGTTTGGGAGTAGTTTGGTATGTGTGACGTTGGGAAAAAATGTTGGCACTCTACTCGGTGGAAGTAATCCAATTTGAGGAATATCGGGGAAAATGGTTGGCAAGCAATTTAGTTCTAATATGACTACGCAAACATTTGTGTAGACTAATTCTTGTGTAGATTAACTGTTAGTTCAGTGACAAGAGGCTCGGGAGGCTCTTTTCCTCCAGAGTGGAGGAAATGCTAGTGGAGGTTTGGGGTCGGGATATGGTCCCCCAAGTGGAAAAAATATGATACAAGGAAGTAAGCCATCGCCAAAACAACCTCCTCATATTTTATTTGATATGTCATGTCACTTACTAGAGTATCGAGGAGTAGAAGATGTAGCAGAGCATGTGTACAAGTGCAAAATTTTATGGAGGGAAAAAGGAAGAACAACCTCATACCGGAAGGCAAGGTAGTTTGCCACAACATTACAAGGCTGCGTACATAGTTGGTACAAAAATTATGATCCACATCAGGGAGAAGTGAACTATGATGCGTTGTATGCCACCTTTCTGGATGAATTTCACATACCAAAATTTGAGTAGCAGAGTATCAGTGCACTTAAGGACATCAAACAAGGCTTAGCTAAAAGTGTTAGGGAATATGATGCGTGATTCAAAACCTTGTTGTTTAAGCTTTCATATGACATCCACCATCATCAACATGCACAATGGTTCATGGGTGAATTGGGGACACCATTTAGGAGGGTGTTATCACATGAAACATTTGAGACCCACTCAAGGATTTAGAGGTAACACTGCGTGTAGAGGTGATCGGAAGCGTAGACACTAGAGTAAGCCCATTTCTTGAAGCTCGGATAATAGAAATGAATACCTAGTTGGACAAATTATTTGCTAACTCAACACATTACACCTGTAGTGGAATTTTGTGCATAGATTGTGATGTAGAGGGGCACACAAAGAATAGTTTTCTACACAAGAGTGTGCATGTGTTTTTCTTGACCGTGATATTTTTCACCAAAATCAAGATGTCCGAGACTTCCCATTTTTGCAGCGTGCTACATAGGTGTCAATGTATTGCAAGATTTGAGACACACACCCATGATACCATTAATTTCTAGTTGATCGATCACATTCATGAAGGTTGTGAGATGGGGTTGCAAGCAAATGCAAAACGTAGCTCTCGGGGATGTGAAATAGAAAGAGAGAATAACGTTGGATAGAACAACGACAAAGACAACAACGGTAATGGTAGATACCAAGGATTATATCATGTAAAAGGTCGTGGAGGTCGTAGAGGAAAGTTAAGATGATGAGCATGATATACTTGTGGGTCATAATACCACTATCACCGTGAGTGTATAAAGAACCAATATTGCATGTACTTGAGGAAAGGGGCACAAAGTAAAAGAATGCCTAGTTTTTATTCACACGTGGAAAAATAAGAAGAATAGGGGAACAACAATGATACGGGTTGAGCACTCTAAACAAGGAAAATGTTAGCCTAAGACTTTGGCTATAGTAAGCGAAGCAACTGTTATTGGTTAATGATGAAGGAGCATTAGGTAATGCCTCAAGAAGCATAACCAAGTTTGAATAATCCATACAAGGCATGAATAACATGCACTAGGTGTTTCAAACGAGTTTCCCTCCAAGAATGTCATAGTTTGAATATTTGAATTATGTAATGTAATTACTCTTTGTGATAAGAGTAAAAAGTGAAAGTTAGTTGTCTAGGTGGATATGAGTGTTCTCATTCCTAGGCTATGTAGGAGTAAGGGTTAGAATTATTAAAATACTGTGGAATAATGTTTCTAGATGTCATAGATCATGTCTAGTTGGCACAAACAACTATATCTATTCTTATGTGGAAGTTGAGAGAATATCTCAACTAGGGAGTCAAAGTCCTATCTTAGTATGAAGATCATAAAAATAGAGTATATATGCATGATGAAACATGTAAAATATCTCCATATGAGATAGAAGTCCATGGGAATACAAGATTAGAGTAGGAGATGTGTGTGTAAGTGAGAAATAAGACAGGCAGGTTGGAGAACATGGGTGAGAAAATTGTATGTTAGTAATGGGAATAAATGAGTAAGCCTTTTATTTCTTAAATGCTCTTAAGTTTCATTTGATATATATTGTATGATGAATAATCTATCATAGGGAAGGCTGAAAATGTGTGTCTATAATGAAAGAATGTAAATTCTATGTATCACTATCCTATTTTCTTGGTTGGATATTTTGTCGTAGAAAAAATATGAGGTTCAACCACAATACACTGGATTAAATCCCTCCTCAAATGAAGGGGAGGCACCCTGTTTATTACTAATCTAAAACAAGGCAAAGATATATACAATATTCACACTAATCTAAGCATCGAGGTTGGGATCTCATCCCAGTAGATTTGTAGAAATATGTATGAATAGAAGGAGAGATAAGAAAGAGAATAATTTGATAGAAGAGGAAAAGAAAGGAATAAGTGAGAACATGATTTTTCTTAAGAAAACACAGATCAAAAGATAATCACACATGATTTAGATTGTAATAACTTGAAAAATATTTGATAGACAATATATGCCAAACAAAGAATAATTTAAAGCATTGAACATAAGAACAATACCTCAAATACCAGATATATCCTCACAACACAAAGTTTGTAATAAACTATATTTTATATTCTTCGATGATTAAAGGAAAACACAAAGTATTTCTCTTTTCTCAACCTTTCTTCAATGTCACATCAAAATTTTCCAACCCTTAAGAATGCCAAAGCATTTCACATTTATAGAAGAGAGAAGGAGAGAAATTAGGAAATAGTTTCAACAACATACTAAAAATAGTAAATAATAATAATGAGTCCATTTTGACTGGTTCTCACACAGGAGACCAAGTTAAACCTTCCAAGTTCAAATTATGTTGAAACAATAATGAAAAAGACATGCCAAATTGAAAATAAGAATGTCATGACAAGTTCATTATTCAGACTTGTCTTCTTCATCACCGCCGCTCAAATTTGCTTAGTAAGAAAATCTTGGAATTTCCGAATTATCTCTTGTGTTTCCTCTTCATCTAGTCCATAGGAGTACTCATTCAGGACCTCACAAGTCTCCCGCATGTTTCTTAAAATTCTGGAAGCCGTTCGAACTTCTTGTTGAATTTGGCCAATGCGCTTAAAACACCTTCACAATGGATTAGTTTGTCAATGGGTGCCGTGTCAAAATTTTCACCGTGAGACTCTTTTTCAACCAATTCTTGAAACACTTTGTACAAATCATCAATAACCGTCATGAAGATTTTTGACAACTCTTCATCAATATCATTAGTAGTGTCTACTAACTGATCTCTTGGTTCTCTTAGTTTACTACAAAATTTGTTAAGGATTTTGACTTTGAACTCAATTATCTACAAAATTGAAAGTGTTTGTCAGCATTTGGAACTACTCCCTCCCTAACCAAAGTTTCTAAAGGAATATTTTTAAGAGCACCAAGGATTCCAAAGTTAATTCCAAGGTATAATTCTCTTCAAGAAGTTCATCATTTAATTTATCAACCTATTTCCTTGCATCCTCCAAAGAGTTGAAAACATTCACCGTATCATTAAGGGTCTTCTTTCCTTGAATAAGAAGCCGTTGAATCCATTCATCAACAACCCTACCCTTCTCATTGAAATTTTCCATTCTGGGTACTGATGAGAAATCAAATCAAATGGAAGTAGGCACTTTGGAAGTGTTATCTACTACTGAGAAGGTTTGGAGAGTTTGTGAAAACCTTTGTTAACTCTGTTCAACCTTTTCCTTTAACTTGTCTCTTGAGACCTAAGTCTCTTTGAGATTATTTCATAAGATATCCATAACACTTTAAATATCCTATTGAGCACCTTCAATCGTGACCTTTCCAAGAGAGACCTTGTGATATGATAATCTGTAGTTGTAATATCTTCTTTAGTTTTATCTCCTACAGGTAGAAAAATCTTAACAATTTTTTGTCCTCATGCATCAATTGAGATTCATGAAATAATATTTGGTTTCTTAGTTGATTGAGCGATTGCTGGTTTTAATGAGATGAAGTAAAATGCTTTAGGTGGAACAATCACTTTTATTTTCCTTGGGGTTTGATCAACTAACCAAAAGGGCACCGAAGTAGAAGATGAATTTAGGAGGGGAACTAAGACTGTCCCAGAGGAAATTTGAGGAGTTATTAAAGTGGTGACTAGAGATGGAGGAGTGGTGAGAATGGTGGTAATAATGGAAGATGACATGGGTGAAGAAAGTGGAATGGAGGCTGAGATACCAAAGGATACTAGTAACTCCAAATTCATTCCCGCTCGCTTCAAAGAGGAGACAAGGATGCGAAAATAATTGCTATGGTGGATACAAGTGGCGATGATGGAAATGGAGAAGAATGATGTGGAGAGGAAATGGAAGGGAGCACTGGAGATGACTGAGGGGAAATATGCCGGGAAGGAGTTCCAAGAGTGAAAGGTGTGATAGACAAGTCAGCTATAATACTTAATTAAATTTTTCATAAAGTGATGGTGGAGGTGAATCAAGAATCATAAGCGATGAAGATGGTGCATCGATGGAAAAGGATGAGACCTTTCTCCTTTTCGAACAAACTTGAATTTCAAATTTTAAGGTGGGTTTGCACTTTTATCCTTTTCCCTTTGTGAGGGGCCCATCTTTGACACTGACATGAATGGAAGATTTGGGAAGTTGGATTCTTTGAGATTCATACCCCATGAAATCAACCAAGCCTTCGTGCGAACAAGGGTTTGAGCGGCCCTCTCTGTTATAGATGTTGTCTCTGTAACCGACCAATCAATTTTTGGGAATCTAATGTTATCGCCATCCATTTGTTCATACATTATCTCAACAACACTTTCATTATCGACTACATCCTCAAGAACTTCAGCGAGACCTAACATCCTTATCTCATCTAAATTAAACTGGATATTATCCTTTCTTCAAACTGTGACCTCATCCCTAAGATTGATCCAAATATATTCAATGTTTGGAACATGGAGCTACAACGTCCTTCGAGCCTTAAGGAATCCTCGAATGTCAAACCATTTCCTTGACTTCGTATGTTTTTAAAGCATTTCTTACAACTCAGAGATCACATTCTTAGCCTTGATGATAGAAGAGCATGTGTATCTTCCAATTGAGATAGGGAATGAGACAACAACCTTATGCTTGCTTTGTTGAAACTTGTGGAAGTCTAAGAGCTTCCTAACTAATTCCATGAGAACTATATTATCACTGGGATACCTAGGAAAATGGAAAGGAGCTTCTTGACATATATAAAAACCCGTAAATACGTGAACTTTTTGAACTGTAAGAAGATGCCACCCCACTTAGACAGTTCATTCCATGTTTCATTGGAAACCCTACACTTTCGAGATCGGGGGTTCAATCAGTAAATGATCTTGAAGAAAAAGGCATCATTTACCCTCATGTATTGCTCCAAACTCCCCTGTCAATGTCAGTTGAGGATAGAATTTATAGATATGATCCATAGATCGGTTACCCTTGGAATCTAACCCAAGGTAGTTCTGCATTTTGACAACAACGTAAGTAACATAGGACATCATGTAGAACTTTCTAGTAGAAAGAACTGCCTTCATTTGAGCATTAATGTTATTGCTGATGAGATTTCCCTGATCCAAATGCTGATTGTTCTTATTTATGATAGTAATGAATTGGTACATCCAACCATAGAAATATTTAGATTATGGGAGCCCAAATATTCTTCGAAAAGTGTAATGATATCACCGATTTCAGAATCGAAGTCACTTCGGGAACCTTCTTAGGAAATATTAACACAATCGGCTTAACTTTGATCATGAG
This sequence comes from Taxus wallichiana var. yunnanensis, assembly GCA_018340775.1. Taxonomy (NCBI): domain Eukaryota; kingdom Viridiplantae; phylum Streptophyta; class Pinopsida; order Cupressales; family Taxaceae; genus Taxus; species Taxus wallichiana. Next base: position 293,823,848 of record CM031235.1, on the reverse strand, counting down.
TGATCTGTAAACTTCTACTTTGGAACTCTACGAATCACACAATTATGCTGTCCTACTTTCGACTTTGGAAAGTGTCAGTTTTGCTTGAAAAATTAGAACTTAGTGAGTGATTATCTAGTGCTATAGAAAGGAAATTACAGAGTAGGAAAGAATTCAAACTGAAACACCAACAATTTTATCCTGGAAACCTCCAATGGAGGAAAACCAGTCGGGAAGGGAAAATGCTCTTTCTTCCCACTTTTATTGGTCTAATATAGACAATTATAGATTACAATAAGTATGGAAAGAAGCAACAATGTAAACCTTCTCTCCAATTACTTGCTTGCTCTATTTCTACACCTTGCTCCTACAATTCCAGGCCAACACTGAAGATCTCGCTCACTACTCCCATTATACTTTGATTCTTGATCTCTCTCGATCTCTGAATGTTATTCTCTTGCTCCTTTCATGCATTTATATACCGTTGGTGCAAATATTCACTTTACACACTTTGCCCTAATTTTCTATATCCATTTTTGTCCCATTTTTGCTCCAAAACGTTCATTTGTTCTATCTGGTGGCCTGCAATTCATGTTTCCCATTTGAATGCATTGAAAGTGCCCTCATATTGCCCTAAATTGAAGCAAAACCCAAGTTTCTCCTTTGTTGTGTCCTAATTTTTTCATTTTACATGAGCCGAGATTTTTTCCCCTTTGCCAAATCATGAAAAAATTGATGTCGATTGATTTCGAGTAATTTGAGGTTAAAAACCCTGCTCCCCTGGTCGAAATCAATATAAAATCATGCTTCACTTGATTTAAAAACGAGAAATCTACATTCCTTGTGAAAAGATCCAATTTTCAGGGCATTCTCTACATTTTTACACTTTTGACGGGTAAACGGGTGTCACCGGCCGTCAAAATTATCTTTGTAACATACTGCTAACGTGGCAGGTTCCTATTAGGTGAGGATGTGTGGAAAAATGTTATAACTTGTTGTTTTTTTGAGTTTTTGCCAAAGGAAACATTTTAACCGCGCCCCACAGTGCTACAAATGAAATGCTTACGTGACATGATGTGATTAGTTGGAGGATCATGGGTGGTAGGTCACACTTAAATGTTTTGCCTTCATTTTGCAAATGTCTCAAAAATCAAATTTTTCCCCGAAGGCCCACACAAATGGGAAGGAGACACGTGGCATAGGAAGCATGTGGTTGGAGAGGGACTTGAAAAATTTTACTGTTCTTTTTGCCTCGGGTGCCAAGGTAAAAATTTGGCCCGAAAGCCCTCACCTTATAGCAGGTGGAAACGTGTCCCGATGAATCAGCATGGGAGGGCGGGGATTTGAAATTTTTTTGAAGTTTTTGGCTTCAAAATGCTAGGGGAAAAAATTGAATAATATGCCCGCATCCAATAAGAAATGGACACATCTCCAGTGAAGTCAAGAGGAAATGCAGGGAGTTAGAATTTTTAAAAAGTTTTTGGCTTCAAAATGCTAAAATCAATTTTTTGCCCGAAGGCCCGCGATGAGTAGGAAGGAGACACGTGTCCGGGAGGAGAAATGGGAATAGGGGCCGAAGGAAAATTTTATGAATTTTTGCCTTTATGTTTGCAGGGTGAAAATTGAAAAATGAGTCCACGCCCAATGAAAAGTGTACACGTGTCCAGGGAGGTCAGAGGGAAAAGAGGAGACTTAGAAAAATTTAAAGTTTTTGGCTTCAAAATGCCAAGGTAAAAATTTGGCCCGAGAACTTGTGTCCAATAGGAAGAGGACACGTGTCCCGGATTTGGCGGAGATTTGGAGTGCGTGGAGGAAATGTTGAAAAATTTTACAAATTTTGGGCAAAGAATTTCAAAGTGAAAAAATTGATCCATGGAAAATTTGGAGGTGTGCCCCACATCCAATCAGGGGGTGACACGTGGCACATTTCAAAGGGCAAAAGGGAGAGCGCGGGCCCGCAAAGGTTTTTGCGCTCACGGATGGTTGAAGGTAAATTTGGAGGGTCGGCTCGCTGCGAATGGGAGACCGCCACGTGGCAGAAGATGGAGCGGGTGTTCGGGCCCGCAGAGGTTTTGGAGAAAATTTTCCTTTTTTCAAAAAAGGAGAAAAATTCATAGAATTGGCCCGCGGTTCTTGGTGGGGCCCACAGTGGACACATGGCGGGTCTAGGGGGCATGTGGGGAAAATTTTCAAAATTTTCCCGAGGTCAAAAAAGGTTTGAAATGCATTTTTAAGGTTGGAGGCCTGGTCCAATGGTATTTGGACACATGTCCACCTTATCTGAAGTCAAAGAAGATATTTTTGAGCCTACGTGTCGAATCTCATCAAGACACGTGGAGGGCGGAAATTTAAAGTTGATTTTTAATCAACGGTTGCTGAGTGTTGTCATTTTTGGGCGCCATGGAAGCTCCAGGATGTTTGGATTCGCCATTTATGCACCAAATCACATGAAATTTTATATGAAATCACATCCCCGACCTTCTGGATGCAATGGACATCATTCATTTGAGCTATTTCGGTGCCCTGTAGTGATTTTCATGAAATATTTTTCTCAGCCTGTGTAAAAATGTGAAAAGTGAAAAATTAAAGTTGCAGAGTTAAAAATGATGAGGGAAAAAGGTGGAAAATGATTGCAAACACATGCTGGCAAGGTGGAATGATAAAAACATGAACCGAGGTGGATAAGGATCCAAATCCATGCAATATTTTAAAATATTTGTGCATCTCGGCATTTAGAGTCATGTTTTACGCTTTTATATCATTTTTCATCAAATGGATAGGATTTTGTAACAAATTTGATCCCTTTGGCATATTCTTTTCTTGGGATGCAAGGATCCAAGCTGACATAGGGTACATTATGTAATTTGGAGGCATTTTGTAAGGGGCTGTTGAGAATTTTGGAGAAAGAGAGAAGAATTTTCATAAGGAAAACTCGGAAGGAGTCCTTTTTCTTTTGGAGAAACTACCCGAGATCCATTTTTTGATTCCTTTTTGCATCAAAAGTTCATCATGTTGAGTTGGTTTTAGCTATAAAGCCATCAACAAGCTTTGAGATTGTCTAAATAACATTCCCTTGCTGATATATTTGATCAAATTCTTGGATTAACTAGTTTTATCTCTTGGCAAAGCTTGTATACACTTGTATTTCAATATGTTTTCAATTTGTGTTTCATGCTCATGTTGCAATCTTTTGTTTGGGATCTTTATTAGTCATACATGGTCTCATTTCTAGTAGAGGGTTTGAAGGCATCTGCAATCTTCCATTCAAAAGAGCATTCATTTGAGTGAAGATAAACATATTTAAATTCATCTTACCTTCCTTGTAAATTGAGGATGTTTGTAAAACTTTGGGTGTACCTTAGGTCATGATCTAACAAGGGTTTGTAAATGCTTCATTGATATTTTTCTTCAAGCCTTTGTGGTAGGCTATCAAAGTTTGTATGGAATAGTACATATTTGGGCATCCATGTGTGCACACATCCTGGTTGAAAGAGCACTTTAAATTCATTGAAACATCTTTGTTGTTTAGGTGTTGTAATTCATTTGCAAATATTCCCAAAGAAGGTGATGATTCCTAGCTACTCTTGTCCCAACATCTCTCATCGAATTTCATTTTAAATTAACTCATACTACCTACACTACCCCTACATTTGCATTGTGTGTCCACAAAAGAATTCAATCCTTTCATTGAAATGCACAAGGTTGATCAAGGTTTTATCATGTCTTTAGCAACTCTAGCTTTGTTTTGAAAATATTTCCATCATTTAGTAATGACAACTCCTTTGAGTTTGAATAATGGATACTTGATCATGTTTTCACAAATCCTCTTCTATATCATATGCAAAACACAAGGATATCTCCATGACCTTACCACATAAGGGCTGCAATATAGGTTCTCTTGCCTTGGTTGATAGGCACAACCTAAAATAGTGAGGGTTAGATCAAAACCCTCTTGAAGGTGCTATCCGCTCCCTCGATTCTTGAATGCAAACAAGCAGATAGGTGTGCTTCCTCGGCTACAAATGACATACAAAACATCTATCTATCCTTGAGTGTCTTGTGCAAATCTATGATGTTGTTCAAGTTGTGAAGGAGAGTAAAATTGGATACCAACACCCGAGTGGCGCCATTGCCAGGGATTTTTTTAATTTCTTGGTGGTTTTGAAGTGTTTGAAAGGTTTGAGCATTTGTATGATCAAGTATTTGAGCTGTTACATTCTTGAGATATCATTTCATACTTCAGATCTGCATGTTTTGGGTAAAAAGGATTTCAAACTCATCTTGCTCTTCTCATTTACCAATAGTTTATATGATTTGGATGCATTGTTTTTGATTGAATCAAGAAGAAGAAGATCTGATTTGTAAATCCTTGCAAAGTTTTCAGTCATAGCATATATTTGACAAAATATTTTAGTGCTTTCTTGCACAACTAAGGTGGAAATCCTTAGTGGCGACTCCATGCTGTTTGGATCTTGAAATACCAGTTGTCTTACACATTTCTGTCATTTGAAACTTGTTGTTTAAATCTATCAAGTTGGAGGGAAGGAGATCCCTCTTCATCAAGAACTCTTCTAAGAAGTTTCTCACCGAATCAAGAAGCTTAGAACTAGAAGGAAGAAGAGTGTGGAAAGTGGTTGGTGATTTGGTTGTAAGGAAATAGATCCCCATAGTTGAATTTGAAGGAGAACAACTCGTTATTGAAGATTATAACTCCTCCTCAAGTAGATATGATTTAGGCAATCTTCTTGCTGATTTTCATTCTCCATCAGGCGAGGGACCTTCTTGTGTATTTATAAAACTTGCTCCTAAATCTTCTCATGTGGTTTCTAAGTTTGCTAAATTTTATCAAGAGAGAGAGCCATTGGGGGATATTATTTTAAAGATCACTTGTCTATTCCAACTAGACCCATTACTACTCCCAACTAGCTTGTTTCACCTCCAAGATCACCCCCACCAAACAATATGGCTTAGCCTAGACCTCCATTTGTTGTTAACACCTTTGGTCCTATAAATTTTGGAGGAATGGATGGTTATCCAAATGCTATCCCACAAGATGTGAGAAATAGGTTACCAAAATTCCAAGGTAACAATGCCATAACTGGAGATCAACATCTCAAACTCTTTGTTAACATGATGGAAGATTTTGAGATAGAATTTGAGGATGTGTATATCAATTTGTTTATCCATACACTTGAGGAAGATGCTAGGGATTGGTACAAAGCTCTACCTGATAACTCTATTGACTCATGGGAAGAGATGAGTAATGCATTCAAATTACAATATGGAGACAAAACAGATCCAAGGTTCCTTCTATCGAGTTTGAGAACATCAAGAAGAACCCTAATGAGATAGTACATGACTTTAATACAAGATTTAATAAGACATTGAGAAGGATTCCTGTCATTTTGAGGCCTTGTGATGAATCTTGCTTGATCAAATATGTAGATGCATTTAATAAAAAGGCAAGCTATTACTTGAGAGACAAAAAGCCTACAAACTTGAGACAAGCTTTCACCATGGCACTTCAAATTGAAAATAATATTAAAGCTATTGGTAAACCACTTAAGAGGGATGGTGTGAAGCTAATAAACCCCAAGAAGCCTCAAGCTAGCAAGGATACTAATTTAGAAGATGTTGTCAAGACTTTGGCAAGGGTCACAAAGAAATTTCTTACAAATTAGCCCGGGATGAGAAAGGTATTGAGCAAGGTTCACAAGGACAGCAAAGAACTCAGAACCATGATAGATTTGGCAATCATCCTAGGGGTGATAAAAGATGAGATGATAGAGGTAAAGGGCCTATTGGATCTGCAAATAGACAACCCCAAGCTTGTGAAAATAGAGTGGTGCCTAACCCTTTGACTGTAAGAGTTCTTTGTTGTTCAATAAATTGCTGATAAGGATTGGTGTGACAGATGTTTTCTTCCTCATCCACCATGTGAAATGGACCAACAAGATATTGATGATGATAATGAGAATGAAATGGATGATGACATTTGTGTGATGGGTAGCTCTTCGGACTCATAACACGCAGCAACATCAGCAGATGTGATAAGTGCGAGGACTACCGCAACCTTTTGGGATTGCATAAAGAGGGTACCATTTCTTTCTCTTCCTCAAACTCATGATGTAGATGTAGTTCAGGCCTTTGAAATTCCTAATAATGACTTTGAATTCTAAGGGCTCTAATGATCAAGAAGTATGATGGTGGTATTCCTTCGGAGGAAGATAGTCAATTGTTAATGAATGTTGTGGTTGGTCAAGAGAAAGAGTACACTACTAGAAGTAAAGTTGTTATAGGAGCTAGTCCTCAAGCCAAACCAAAGACACCCTTGCTCACAAGCATTCCCAAAGACAATCCTAGAAAAGAGACAATTTCCAAGAACCCTATTGTCCCATGCAAAAATATCATTCCTCTTCATGCCCAGGCTGCCAAGAATACTTCTCCATCTGATGAACCTTCTTGTTTCCCTTCCAATGCTGTTTTACCAAAGAATGTTCCATATGATATAGCCCAGGTTTTGAGCCAAATTAAGGTCAGTGTTCCAATTATTGAATTGCTTAGAATTCCTGAGCACAAGAAGAGAGCGTTTGAGTACTTGGGATTGAAAGAAGAAAAGATTACCCCAAGTAGAAATGTAAATGTTGTTGAGACTCCTCTTCAAAACATTGTTGGCCTTGAAACACCACCACCAATGGAAGATCTTGGAGAGGCACATGAAGTATATTTTGGGACATCCTTGGTTGATTCCCAATTGAATGTTGATCCATTTTTCACAACTTTGCTCATAAAAGATAGGTTTCTTCACAATTGCATGTTTGATTCCGGTGCATCATGTAATGTCATGCCTCTAGAAGTCATGAATGAGTTGGATATCAAAGTGACAACAACATATGGGAAGTGTACAGCCATGGATTCAAGGGAAGTGCCAGTTGTTGGATGTGTGAAGGGTTTAGTAGTGTAACTTGTAGCCTATCCAGGTAAGAATGTAAAACTTGATGTTGTAATTGTTGATTGACTGCGTGACCAAATGGGGTATGCTTTTGTCAAGAAAATGGGCTGCAAGTGTTGGTGGTAGTGTTGAAATGGACATGTATTTTGCCACCATTCCCATTGAGATCAGTCTTGTCAAACTCTATGGTGAAAAGAAGATGTTACACTTGATTGAAGATCCCAACAATGCTTCTTATGAAGTGTTGTTTACATGATGTAGATGTTGACAATTTCATTGGTTTTGCTGAAGGAAAAGAGAATAAGATGGACAAATCAGAGTGCCTTGGCATGGTAGGTTCTCCATGGACATTACTATTTGATGGAGCTTGCTCCAAATTTGGCAATGGTGCTGGTATAGTGCTGGTTTCCCTAGTTCAGAAGAGTTTCCTTTTTCCTTCAAACTCAATTTTGAATGCACTAACAATATAGCTGAATATGAGGCATTATTATTGGGGTTAAGGATTGCATGGAAATATGGAGTGAAGATATATTGTTGCTAAGGGAGATTCAGAGTTGGTGGTGAAGCAAGTAAGGAAGATGTATGCCAAAAAAAATCAGCGTATGAAACAATATAAGAATGTTGTTTGGGACTTGATTGAAATGTTTGATTCCTTTAACATTATTTACCATGATAGAAGTCTTAATGCTGCTGCTGATAAGCTGGATATCCTTGGCTCTAGATTTGACAATTGCACCATTTCACCCTTTTGTGAATATGACATTGAAGTACTAACAAGGCCAGCTATCCCGGATAATGTAAAACATTGGCAGATTTTTGATGATGATGCACAAATCTTGAGGTTCTTACAATGCCAAGGTGAGTTTTCTGGTCAAAACATTGATTGGGAACCAATGGTGTGCATGAATGAAGGTAAAGAAACCTTGTTTGACAATGATATAATACAATTGAAGACAAACACCATTCCTAAAAGCCTCGTGGCACTTGAATCAAATTTTAGCAATGCTGATTGTATCATTAATAGAAACTTGTTTGCTTCAAGGGATGTGGAAGAGCACAACTTGGGAACCAAGGACAAACCAAGGAAGATTTGGTTGGGCAGCCATCTCAGCAAAGAATAAAAATAGTCCTATGCCCATCTTTTAAAGAAATATCAAGATTGTCTTGCTTGGTCTTATTCAGAGCTAAAGGCATATAGAGAAGATTTGTTCCAACATGAGATTCCTCTTGAGGCAAAAGCTAAGCCATTTAGACAAAGAAAAAGGCCCATTAATCCACTTCTATCCATGAAAATGCAAGAAGAGTTGAAGAAATTGAGAGATGGTGGCATCATTCAGCCTACTAGATACTCTTCTTGGGTTGCCAACCTTGTGCCAGTTAGGAAAAAGAATGGTGATATCAGACTTTGTGTGGATTTTAGGAATCTAAACAAAGCATCTATGAAGGACAACTACCCATTGCCAAACATGGAGAATATGCTGCAGCTTGTAACAGGGTCAGAGATGCTTTCTACCTTGGATGGTTTCTCTGGATCGGATAACCAAGTAGTTGTCAAAGAATCAGAAAGATTAAAGACAACCTTCACTACTCCTTGGGGGACTTATGTTTTTGTGAGGATGCCCTTTGGATTGATGAATGCTGGTGCCACTTTTTAAAGGGAAATGGATGTTTCCTTTGCTGGTTATATCAATGAATTCATAGCAGTTTACCAAGATGATGTGACTGATTTTTTCAAGACAGTGAGGAGATCATTTGCAACATCTAGAAAAAATGCTGATCAGATGTAGAGAGTATGGCATTTCCCTTAATCCAAAGAAGTTTCATTTTGGTGTGCAAAAGGCCAAGTTGATGGGACATATTGTGTCCAAGGAAGGTGTTATGATAGACCTGGAGAGAGTAGAAGCACTCATCAAAGTGCCCATTCCAAGAACCAAGAAAGGTATTCAATCTTTCTTTGGACAAATCAATTTCATTAGAAGGTTTGTTTCTAATTTTGCTGAGCTAAATCTCCCGATCACAAGCATGCTAAGAAAGGATCAAGTTATTAAGTGGGAAGAGGATGCCATCCAAGATTTTGAGGAATACATGATGCACTCAAGCACGCACCTGTTTTTGCAGCTCCAAACTATAAGATGCCTTTCCAAATCTTCTCTTTTGCATCTGAATTTACTATTGCTTCAGTTTTGTTACAAAAGGATGAGAATGGAGTTGAGAGGCCTATTTCTTTCTTTAGCAAGGCTTTACAAGCAGCTGAACTGAAGTACACAATTATGGAGAAACAAGTGTTTGCATTGGTGAAGGCAACAAAGATTTTTAGACCCTACATTTTGAGTTCAAAGGTTGTTGCCTATGTTCCTCATACAATGGTCAAAGACATCTTATCTGACATGGAAATCTCAAGAAAGAGATGTAGGTGGGTTAACAAACTTCAAGAATATGACATGGACATTCAAACTACAAAGCTGGTAAGAGGTTTGGGTCTTGCCAAGCTCATGGCTGAGAGTAATTTGCAAAATGTAGAAGTGAATCAGCTAGAGGAAGAAAGGGCAGATCTACTTGACAAATTGATGAATTTTGATTGGTACAAGGATGTGATCTTCTACCTCAAGCATCTATGCTGTCCTAGTCACTTGAATAAAAATAAGAAAAGAGCCCTCAAGCTGGCTTCTCAAAAATATATCATAACAGACCTTGGGCTGGCTTGGAAGAACCCTGAAGGTGTCCTCTTGAAATGCATAACTGAAGATCAAGCTCCCAATTTGATTGCTGATTTCCATGGGGGAGTTTGTGGAGGAAATTTTGCTGGTAGAGTGACAACACACAAGATTTTAAGAGCTAGTTATTGGTGGCCAACTCTTTTTAAAGATGTAAACTAGCTAGTTAGAAGATGTGATAGTTGCCAACGTTTCTTAGGAAGATTGAAGGCTTCAGGCTCCCTTCCTTTGCAGCCTATATCAGTTGAAGCCCCTTTCAAACAATGGGGAATGGACTTCATAGGTGAGATTTCAAATCCTTCTAGTGCTGGTCATAAATGGATCCTTGTTGCAACTGATTATTTCACAAAGTGGGTTGAGGCCATTCCATCTAGAAAGGCAACACACCAAGTGGTGATGGATTTCTTGCTGAATCATATCATATGTAGATTTGGAGTCCTAGTTAAGATTGTGTCTGATAATGTTATGTGTTTTAGAGCCAATCCTTTGATGGCAATGTGCAATGAATATGGGATAAATCTGACTTATGCTTCAAACTACAATCCACAAGGTAATGGACAAGCTGAGTCAAGTAACAAGAACTTGCTCAAGATTATTAGAAGGACTTTGGAGATCAACAAGAAGAAGTGGGGAGAGCAATTGAAATTTGTAGTTTGGGTAGATAGGATCACTCCAAAAAGAGCAACTGGTAAGAGTCCATTTGAATTGGTCTATGGAACACAAGCATTGCTGCCCTTACATTTGCAATTGTCCACATTTCAGTTTGCCCAATAGTTAGAAGATCAAGAACATGGTCCATATGAATCAAGGATCAATCAAATCATTGAGTTGGATGAAGAAAGAAGATCCTCTCATCAAAGACATGTCAGATTTAAGGAGAAGTTGAAGAAGTTGTTTGACAAGAAGGTCAATCCTAGAGCCTTCAATGTCGGAGATTTGGTCTTGCTATGGGATAGTAGGCATGAAGATAAGGGAAAGCATGGAAAGTTTGATGCCCTATGGATGGGCCCTTATGCCATTGACATTAGAATTGGAGAGCATACATTCTTTCTCAAGGATTTGGATGGGGATTTTCTGGAGCTGCCTGTTAATGGCAGACATTTAAAACACTTTTTGGATTAAATCCCCAAAGGAGGTATGCACAAGTTGTACATTTTGTATAGCCCTTGTTTTTGTTTTGTCTTTGCTTTGTTCTTACTATTGTTGGCTTGTGGTTTGCCCTTTTGTCCTTGGCAACCATTGTTGGTCTGGTTTTCTCGATCCTTTTTGGTGAAAATTCTAGTTTTTGGGTTGCTCTGCATTTTTAGACTCCTTTCCTAATGGATTTTTGGCACTTGGTCTATGTTGTGATCTTGTGGCACTCACTAGGAGTGCCCATCCCCAAGCAGAGCCAATGTTGGTGCAAATATTCACTTTACACACTTTGCCCTAATTTTCTATATCCATTTTTGTCCCATTTTTGCTCCAAAACGTTCATTTGTTATATCTGGTGGCTTGCAATTTATGTTTCCCATTTGAATGCATTGAAAATGCCCTCATATTGCCCTAGATTAAAGCAAAGCCCAAGTTTCTCCATTTTGTAATAATTTTTTCATTTTACATGGGCTGAGCCATTTTACCCTTTGTCAAATCATGAAAAAATTTGATGTCGATTGATTCCGAGTAATTTGAGGTTAAAAACCCTGCTCCCCTGGTCGAAATCAATATAAAATTGTGCTTCACTTAATTTAAAAACAAGAAATCTACATTCCTTGTGAAAAGATCCAATTTTCAGGGCATTCTCTACATTTTTACACTTTTTATGGGTAAACGGGTGTCACCACCCGTCAAAATTATCTTTGTAACATATTGCTAACGTGGCAGGTTCCTATTAGGTGAGGATGTGTGGGAAAAATGTTATAACTTGTTTTTTTGAGTTTTTTCCAAAGGAAACATTTTGCCTGTGGCCTATTGTGCTATGAAGTGAAATGCTTACGTGGCATGATGTGATTGGTTGGAGGATCAAGTGGGTGGCGGGTTGTACTTAGACTTTTTGCCTTCATTTTGCAAATTTCTCAAAATCAAATTTTTCCCCGAAGGCCCGCACAAATGGGAAGGAGACACGTGGCACAGGAAGCATGCGGTTGGAGAGGGACTTGAAAAATTTTACTGTTCTTTTTGCCTTGGGTGCTAAGGTAAAAATTTGGCCCAAAAGCCCTCACCCAATAGCAGGTGGACACGTGTCCAGATGAATCAGCATGGGAGGGCGGGGGATTTGAAAAAAATTGAAGTTTTTTGGCTTCAAAATGCTAGGGGAAAAATTGAAAAATATGCCCGCATCCAATAAGAAATGGACACGTCTCCAGTGAAGTCAAGAGGAAATGCGGGGAGTTAGAATTTTTTTGAAGTTTTTGGCTTCAAAATGCTAAAATCAATTTTTTTCTTGAAGGCCTATGACGAGTAGGAAGGAGACACGTGTCCGGGAGGAGAAATGGGAATAGGGGCCGAAGGAAAATTTTATGAATTTTTGCCTTTATGTTTGTAGGGTGAAAATTGAAAAATGAGCTCGCGCCCAATGAAAAGTGGACACGTGTCTAGGGAGGTCAGAGGGAAAAGAGGAGACTTAGAAAAATTTAAAGTTTTTTGGCTTCAAAATGCCAATGGAAAAATTTGGCCCGAGAACCCGCATCCAATAGGAAGAGGACACGTGTCCCGGATTTGGCGGAGATTTGGAGCGCGGAGGAAATGTTGAAATTTTTTACAAATTTTGGGCAAAGAATTTCAAAGTGAAAAAATTGATCCATGGAAAATTTGGAAGTGTGCCCCACATCCAATCAGGGGGCGACACGTGGCACATTTCAAAGGGAAAAAGGAGAGTGCTGGCCCGCAAAGGTTTTTGCGCTCGTGAGATGGTTGAAAGCAAATTTGGAAGGTCGGCTCTGCTGCGAATGGGAGACCGCACGTGGCAGAAGATGGAGTGGGTGTTTGGGCCCATGGAGGTTTTGGAGAAAATTTTCCTTTTTTCAAAAAAGGAGAAAAATTCATAGAATTGGCCCACGGTTCTTGGTGGGGCCCACAGGTGGACACGTGGCGGGTCTAGGGGGCATGCGGGGAAAATTTTCAAAATTTTCCCGAGGTCAGAAAAGGTTCGAAATGCATTTTTAAGGTTGGAGGCCTGGTCCAATGGTATTTGGACACATGTCCATCTTATCTGAAGTCAAAGAAGATATTTTTGAGCCTACGTGTCGAATCTCATCAAGACACGTGGAGGGCGGAAATTTAAAGTTGATTTTTAATCAACGGTTGCTGAGTGTTGTCATTTTTGGGCGCCATGGAAGCTCCAGGATGTTTGGATTCACCATTTCTGCACCAAATCACATGAAATTTTATATGAAATCACATCCCCTCAACCTTCTGGATGCAATGACATCATTCATTTGAGCTATTTTGGTGTCATGTAGTGATTTTCATGAAATATTTTTCTCAGCCCGTGTAAAAACGTGAAAAGTGAAAAATTAAAGTTGCAGAGTTAAAAATGATGAGGAAAAAGGTGGAAAATGATTACAAATGCATGCTGGCATGGTGGAATGACAAAAACGTGACCCTAGGGTGGATAAGGATCCGAATCCATGCAATATTTTAAAATATTTGTGCATCTTTGGCATTTGGCGAGCTGTTTTACAGTTTTATATCATTTTTCATCAAATGGATAGGGTTTTGTAACAAATTTGATCTCTTTGGCATATTCTTTGCTTGGGATGCAAGGATCCAAGATGGCATAGGCTATATTATGTAATTTGGAGGCATTTTGGAGAAAGAGAGAAGAAGTTTCACAAGGAAAACTGGAAGGAGTCCATTTTCTTTTGGAGAAACTACCTGAGAGCCACTTTTGATTCCTGTTTACATCAAATGTTCATCATGTTGAGTTGGTTTCAGCTGTAAAGCCATAAAAAAGCTTTGAGATTTTCTAAATAACATTCCCTTGCTGATATATTTGATCAAATTCTTGGATTAACTGGTTTTATCTCTTGGCAAAGCTTGTATACAATTATATTTAAGTATGTTTTCAATTTGTGTTTCATGCTCATGTTGCAATCTTTTGTTTGGGATCTTTATTAGTCATACATGGTCTCATTTCTGGTAGAGGGTTTGAAGGCATCTGCAATCTTCCATTTCAAAGAGCATTCATTTGAGTGAAGATAAAAGATTTAAATTCATCTTACCTTCCTTGAAATTGAGGGTGTTTGTAAACCTTTGGGTGTACCTTAGGTCATGATCTAACAAGGGTTTCTAAATGATTCATTGATATTTTCTTTAAGCCTTTGTGGCAGGCTATCAAATTTTGTATGAAATAGTGAAGATTTGGGCATCCATGTGTGCACACATCCACGGTTGAAAGAGCACTTTAAATTCATTGAAACATCTCTGCTATTTAGGTGTTGTAATTCATTTGCAAAGCTTCCCAAAGAAGGTGATGATTCCTAGCTACTCTTGTCCCAACATCTCTCATCGAATTTCATTTTAAATTAACTCATACTACCTACACTACCCCTGCATTTGCATTGTGTGTCCACAAAAGAATTCAATCCTTTCACTAAAATACACAAGGTTGATCGGGGTTTTATCATGTCTTTAGCAGCTCTAGCTTTGTTTTGAAAATATTTCCATCATTTAGTAATGACAACTCCTTTGAGTTTGAATAATGGATACTTGATCATGTTTTCACAAAGCCTCTTCTATATCATATGCAAAACACAAGGATATCTCCATCTCCTTACCACATAAGGGCTGCAATATAGGTTCTCTTGCCTTGGTTGATAGGCACAACCTAAAATAGTGAGGGTTATATCAAAACCCTCTTGAAGGTGTTATCCACTCCCTCAATTCTTGAATGCAAACAAGCAGATAGGTGTGCTTCCTTGGCTAAAAATGACATACAAAACATCTATCTATCGTTGAGTGTCTCATGTAAAATCTATGATGTTGTTCAAGTTGTGAAGGAGAGTAAAATTAGATACCAACATATACCTTCCCATGTCCTCCCATGCACTGGAGGATGTGAATGGGCATGGAAGGGAAGAGACGTGACTGGGTGTTTCAAATTTGTGTCCATTCGCGCTTCATTTTTTTATTTTCTATCTGGAAGTGACAAGACCGCCACCCTGTGCGGACACGGTGGTCCCAAGATCGCCACCACGGCTCGGTGGCGCTTTCAAGACCACCGCCCTACATGGTAGTGGTTTTGAAATTGCCACTCGAATAGAGTGGCAGTTCTTTCTATAACCTCGTTTACCTTGTTTTTTTCACTTTTCATGTTTCTTCTTCTTGGTGCTAATGTAACTGATGAAGTGATGTGTTTTCTGGATCCCTATGGATCAATGAATTTCTTATTTACGTGCTTCATATAATTTTCTAAATCATTGTCCCATGCTTGCAAATGCGGAATGAAGACTTGTGTCAACATATTCCTCAAAATTAGGAAGTTTGAGGAGTTAATCATAATAATCATTATCCGACTTGATCATTGTCTCTCCCTACCCGATTTCGTACTAACCGGGAACTTGAGTGATAATTAGTGGCACATGCCATGATGAAATCAAGACATTGAGCTGATACGGGGAAGGCAACCACTAAAGGTAGTCCACTGGCACAAATTGACTACATCCACGAAGTTTGTGAAGAACTTTGAACTCTTCCCCAAAACTCCTCCATGTCAATATTTCCTAGCTTTGTATCCCGAATGTCAAAATTGGCATCAATGTATGAGGGAGCTTCAACCCTTTGGTACTTGTACTTCATTTCCTTTGTCCCCTCTTTCTTCCCCTTCCCTTTTCCAGAATCTGACATGGGAAACTAGTCAAAATAATCACCTAGAAGCCCTAGAGGGAAATCAAGTTTGGGACCCTATTTTGCAGTTGTGAAAACCCGATAAACTAAGTCGGGTATGTGACTCTGTAAAACACCTATGAAAAAAAAAAAAAAACTTTCAAGGTTTGGATGATGTATTGCAACTCGAGGAAATTGACACTTTGTGGAAATATATTCTTGTCAAACATGTGCACAACTCGACACACTACGGAATTTGGGTCTTGTCAAGCAACACCGAAAATTAGAATTGTTTGGATCGAGATTCTAACCTATTAGGGCATGTAAACAACTTGATTAGATATAAAAACCCTTGATTTTTGTCTTCAATCCTTTAATACTTGAATTCCATGTAATTAATACCAAATCCACCCTTTGACTGATTATAAGAAATGACTAACTTGGGTGAAAATAAAGAGACGACGAGGGAAAACTCTAATTTACCCAAAATGTAGACAAGAAAAGACCTTAGGAAACCCAAAACATTACCAAGATGAAAAACATACTTACCTCAAGGTAAAATCACTTTGAATCCTAAAAAAATGATTGAAAATGCCAAGAAAAACTCGATTTGGGTTTCAGAAGTGCTTCAAGAAGAGGAAAATCCACGCGACGTAAGAAAGTGTAAGGTAAAAATGACGTGGAAAAACCCTCTATTTATAAAACCATAACATTAATTACACCTAGCATGACACATGTTCCTACCAACTCACCAGCTGAACATTAAATGCGTTGATTTCAGAATGAGGAGAATGCTTGCATTTGACATCGTGTAGTCGAGTCCCGAAAACCTGATACAAACAAACCTATAGCGTTGAACTTCGAGAATCGGAAAGGATGAGGTGTTTTACATGTGTGCAAAGGGTGAGATGTTTTGATGTAGTCAGGTTCCAAAATACAAAAACATGTGGGTTGATTCGGAGTTTGGGTTCAGAAAACATAGAGCATGTAACACGTGTTTTGGTGAAATGATGTTCTGATGCAACCAGAACGCGAAACTGGATAGTGTGTAGTGAAAATCAGACTTTAGATTCAGAATGCATGGAAAAATTTACATGTGTTTAAATTTTTCTTATTTTTTGCAGTTGGATCCCAAAATCGATAACATAGTATAATTCAGATCCGGGTTGAAGCAAGAAACACTTTGCATGTTAATTAATAAGAGAGTTCCAAAATCTGACAACATATACTTTCTAAGGTATTTTTCGAAGGCGACTTGAATTGGAAGGTAATCATAAAAATTTGATTGGTTATCTCCATTTTCTTGACAACGATAAAAATGGGATAACAGATGTGCTCGATTAGGGACTTCTTTTGATAAGGAAAAGGAAGAGAACTCAATTTTTTAAAAGTGTGAATCATTGGGCAACGAAGTAAAAAGGAGAGAAGGACATAAAAATGAACACACAGACATAAGTAAACAAACCAACTAAAGAAAACACACAACTAAAATAAAATTATGGTACAATGCAAGAATAAATTGCATTACTGGTGAAACAACTTCAAATATTACCTATTGTGAGGCAACGAGAGTGTAGTTCCATTAAGATATGAAAGGTAGAATCTATTTTCTCTACTCAACTAATGAATCTTGAAGGCACCCCTCCATAAGGAATAAAATTTTCCATGCATCCCTTTCGGATCTCTTCTCTTGTCCCAAAGAAAAACTAGATCTCGACCTAAAAATATCGCTGCTTTGATTTTTTGTCAAATATCATTTTGACCTTGTTTTGATGTTCTATGATGCAATCAGTCACTTTGAGTCTGTCTTCCTCTAGCTTTTTCAGGTACATGACTCTCTTCTCGATAGAATCTTGAAAAGTTTCATCTTCAATCATCTTAGCCAATCTTAAAGCTGAAAATTCCAAGGAGATGGGAATTTCTACATCAACTCCATATAACACCTGAAATGGTGACATTCCTATAGCTCTCTTAGGAGTGATACGATCCACCAAAAATACATCATACAATGCTTTGTGCCATGTTTGTTGATTCTTGTCAACTAACTTCCTGATTATGGTTACCAGGTTCTTATTACTTGATTTACCTTGACCGTTTCCTTGAGGATAATAGTCGATGAGTGAGCTAAAGTGATGCCATAACCATAAAAAAACTCTGTGATTTCATAAGATGAAAAATTTGAAGCATTATTAGCTACAATCTTATGAGGGATGCCAAACCTAACTATTATGTTCTCTTTGATGAAGTTGTAGACAACTTCAGAAGTAGCATGTTTCACAGGGATGGCTTCTACCCATTTGGTAAAATAATCTATTGCAGTTAAGACATAGGTGCCCCCGACACTAGATGCTGGGTTTAAAACTCTAATGAAATCTATACTCCATTTCTGAAAAGGTTCCTTAATCACTATAGATCTCAAGGGGAGTGCTTCCAATTAGGCGTGACCTACAAGCTACTAGCAATATTCACACTTAGCTACCCATTCAACTGAATATTGAAAGAGAGTGGGCTAATAATATATTTCTCATAGAATCTTGTGAGCTATTATAGATGATGAAAAGTGTCCGCCGCATGCCAAGTTATGAAATGATTCCAAAATCTTACTCTGTTGAATCTTATCTATGCAGTGAAGGAACACTCCATCAATTCCTCTCTTATATAGGCCATTATCCCAGAGTATGTACTTTGTTGACCTGAGCTTGACTGTCATTTTCTCTTTTGGACTCAAGTGTGTGGGGAATTCTCCGTAAGTTAAAAAAGAAAGCAATGTTTGAATACCATTCATCTGTCGTACTTACAAATAACACCATGGGTAATTCTTCATGAATTTCTTCATCCATATTGACTTCTTCTTTGGGATTGTTTTCAATGATTAGCTGACACAAACCCATTCCACGTACCAGCTCTATGGGTTTAATCTCTAGGTCATACTCCGTACTTTAGCAATCCAATTTCCTCTTTGGCTCCTCAATTCCTGTTGGGTAAAGATGGATTTTACCATTGTATCAAGGACAAGAACCAATGTATGAGAACTCAAAACATAATACCTAAAATGCTTGACTACTCTAACCATAATGTAGGCATGATTTTCAATTTGAGACATTTTCAACTCATTTTCCTTTAAAGGAAAACTCATGCAAATAATGGGAGATTCAATTCCTTCCTCATTCTTTTGCATTAAGATAGTGGACAACATATTAGCATAGGAATAAATATAGATAATGAAATCCTTTTGAAAATTTGGACATACTAGAATAGGGGCATGAGCAATGGCTTCCTTGATTTCATCAAAAGTAAGCTTCCCTTTGGTACTCCATTAAAAAGGGACTTTCCCTTTCATCATTTCCATAATGTGCCTTGTTTTATTTGCAAAGTTTGGAACAAATCTTCTCAAGAAATTGAATTTCCCAAAGAAATAATATACACCTATTTTACTTGTGGGAAGGGTAAGAATCTGTATGGCCTTGACCCATTTTAGATCAATTTGAGTTCCCTCTTTTGTTACAATATGTCCCAAAAGTTTTCCTTTTGTCACCCCAAACATAGACTTCTTAGGATTTAAGGAAATCCCATGTTGCCAACATCTCATTAAAATATACTTCAAGTGATCACAGTGATAATACCTATTCTTTGAAAAGACCATAAGGTCATCCAGGTATATGACTATAAATTTCCCATCAACTCTCTAAAATCTAAATCCACGGCCCTTTGATATGTAGCTCGACGTTGATCAACCCAAACGAAATTCTCCAATGGAAATTATATGGAATATTTCCTTTGTTCTAACCTTTGAAAATGTAATGTAAATTCTTTGAAAGGATATTTCTTTTGAAAATTTTATTTAATTTTAGCAATAAAATTTTATTTAATTATGTTTCAAAAGTGGTGTGTGTAGGGAATAATCATTCTGGGAAGTGGAAGTTTATGTCAGGAAATAGACTTCACAGAAAAGATCAAGGAAATTAAAATTATTAATTTAATTTCACTATAGTTGTACCAAAGAAAATTAAATTATTTATTTAATTTCACTAAAAGTGGTACTATTTGTTTTGTATTTTTTATATTTGCTAATGCCCTTTGGTTTTCTTCGTGTCTCTGAACTTGCTTGCATGGAAAATGGAAAATAAATCTTGTCTCGGTTTGCACTAGCATGTATTTGATAAATTGGATAAATTGAGGTGAATTCAGATCCATTATTTGACATAATTTTAGGTAAAATCACCCAAAATTCTGTGAAATTCACCATTATGGAAATACACAAGAATTTTCACTGTGTTAATATTAACGGTCGAATGACCATCATAGAAGACCAAAATAAGGCAGAATGATGGTCCTTTAGATGTCAAATTTAAGTTGGCCAGATCTTTATCTACATTAACACTTTTCAAAAATTTGAAGTTGTGCATTCTTAGGGGTTTCATCTTCACTTCTATATGGTTGGAAAATTTTTATGATAGGTTTGGGGTATAATGCCAGAGCCCTTTATAATGCGGGTTATTATTTGATTATGGGAAGTTAATTAGTATGCATTTTAATGACAAAATTAGTTATGATAAAATAGTTTCTTTAGATCTATAAATTCTGATTTGGTTCTATTAATATTTTTATGATCGATTTAAAAAAAGCTTATTTAAAAAAATGTCTTTGGATTTTTTAATGAAATAGTACAAGTTTTTTTATCATAAAATATGGGTATTGTTGTTTTTCGATCAATATTTTTCTAACTCAGTGGTGCATTGTATATCATAATGGGGTATGTTTTTTAGGTTTAGGAAATTTGAAAGATAATGGCATCCAGTTTCTTTTGCCTTGATAAGTCCTAGATCCTAAATGGAGTAAATTACAATATTTGGAAGATCGGGGTCAAATAGGAACTTATGGAAAGAAAACTTTGGATGATTGTTTGGGGACAACATGCACTCACAAGTTTTCAAGTGAATGTAGAAAATATGAAGACACTATCACAACGTACACAAAAGGTCCTTTTCATGATCATTCATAATGTGAACGATGAATATATTCTACACATTGGTAATATTGAACATCCTAGTGAGGTATGGGGACGATTAGAATCCATGCATGAAGGTATGTGCTTGTCTAAAATTATTAAACTTGTTTTATAATTTCTTATGAATCTTATGAAAGGAGATGAAAAGGTAGTTAATTTCTTAGCCAAAATTAAAAATATCAAAGCACAATTAGATGGATGCAATTGTGACTTAATTGGTGAAAAATTAATCTACTTTATTGTTCAGTTGAATATACATGAAATATTTAGGAATTTTATTTCTATCTTAAATTCTAAATATCAGAATGAGGATGAATTACCAAATTTGAGTACTTTGAGTTCTCTTCTGATACAGGAAGAGCAAGTGATGATGAACTTCAACTCTAAGGAGAATGCCTCACAGGAACTTCTTGCTCAGAATTCGAAGTTCAAGTCTCGCAAGCCCTATTCTGATTAGAAGTTTAGATCTAATACTAAATATTCATTTGTTGATAAAAATATTTTTACTTTTGAACATTTGCATGTAAGATTTAATGGTAAATGTCACAAATGTGGAAAATTTGGGCATAAAAAGGAAGAGTGTAAATCTAAGAAACCTATCCATAAAAATCAGAAATAGATTATCACATCTAAATATAATTTAAGGAAAAAGAATAGTTCTAATGATGCTCCTAAAACTGTTGCATTATATGTTGCTTTGTACTCTTCCTCAAATTCTAAATGGATTCTAGATTTAGGTGCTTCAAATCATATGACTAGTATTTCCAATTATTTATTTGATGTTATGAAAATCAATGAATGTGTGTATATTGGTGAATGATGTCTTTTATTGATCTTCTACGATTACTTGAACTTAGTTATATCTTGAAAATCCATCTAGAATAGATAACATTTCAGACCCCGTGAATGTTTATAACACTTGATCCATGATGGGAAGGGGATAATTATCCTTTAATGAAGATTGATTAATATTTTGAAATTTGACACAAATACGTATCTCTCCATTATTCTTTCATACAGGACAATGTTATCCACCCACGTGGAATGGTGAATGGGAAAAATAATTCTCACATCTAACATCTTCTGAATCTCTGCAAGAATAGTTCCCAAGATCTTAGGATTATAATGTCATTGTTTATGCCTGTATGATTGTGCATCTGATTTCAGTGGGATGCTATGTTGCACATCTTTGGGCTTAAAGGATTTCAAATCTGCATAAAACCATGCCAATACATCCATGTATTTCTTTAGGAGTGCAAAAACTTCCTTTTTCTTCAGAAGAGAAATACTTACCAATATTCACAATCCGTGGTTGTTCAGGGAACCTAAATTGACTTTCTCAACTTCAACAAATGAATTTCCCGTAGACTATATCTTATTCAAAATGAAGCAATCATTTTTATCAAACAATCCTTCAAGTGACACCAAACATTTGGGGATCTTGTTTCCCTTTAGTTGAAGAAACTCACCTCTTATCTTCTATTGAGAATCGGAAACAGATTCATAGAATGTCGATTCTGAATCTTGAAATAAAGATCTTGAAATTATCAAAATTTTCAAGAAAGGCCAAGACTTGTTGATCATCATTAAATAATTTCCAATGTGAAGAATTATCCAGGATGCTTGGGTGATAAAATATTTCAATAGTATACTTGTCTTCTTTGAACTCGGGATGAGGAAGAAGTAGTGAAGAAGATACCGCAAGGGAATCTACCTTGTCATTATGATCTCTTGGTACTGCCTTGATTGAAAAGGCATCAAAGTATTCTATGCAATCCCAAACTCTATTCATGTAGTGTTTCAAACTGGTCATTCTTCACTTGATAAACTTTCCTAACTTGATTGACAATCAACTCTGCATCCCCTTGCACTTTCAAATTCTTGATCCCTTTTTCTTTCGCCACTGCTAATCCTAACAACAAAGCTTCATACTCAGCAGTATTATTAGTATTATCAAACTACAATTTATATGAAAAGGAAAAATTTCAAACTCAGGGGAGATGAGTACAACTCTTGTGCTAGATCCCAAAGTGGAATAATTGCCATTGAACTCCAAATTCCAAATAGCATTGGAATATTATTTCATGACAACAAAAAAGACATTCCTTGATGTGATGTCATAAAATATTTTCCCAAACAAACATATTCAAAAATAATATGAGATTTGGGATCATTAGACTTAGTGACAAGATATTTTTCTGAGCTTCAGTGCTCTAGAACACGCAAGGTTCCATTGACCAGGATCTTAGCTTTAGTCCAATCCATATTAATCTCTCCACATACGTCCCTACAAAAACATCTCCCAAGTAGAATACCATATGCAGCTGGGATGTCAGCTACTAAAATAGTCATCTTGACCCTCTTTTATGGGAAGGCAACAAATGCAAACTATGCATCTTTGATTTGACCAATTAAGGGAACTTGCTTAGTTTCCATGGAGTAGCAGCGTCCAAATGGATTAGTGAGAGAGAGTCCCAGAGCATGGGCTACCTTTATGGTCATAACATTATCTGACGCTCTTGAATCAATTATACAATTACTAAGCTTAAAACCATTTATGAGTAAGAATAGATTGAATGGTTCAATGATTCCTGAAGAATAATTTGATGACATGTTATTTTGGGACAAAGGGCGAGAGGGATTGGGTAATATCCCTTTAGAGGCTACAAATGTAGATGGGATGAGAACCACACTTCGATACATTTAGCAAGATTTTCAAACTGCTCAAGGTTAGACTACAAATACTTTGCTTCATAAATTTGTATCTTGGTCCTCTTAGCATGATTAATAATATTGAAAGTAGTGTAGGAAGGAACAATGGTAGGTTCAGATATTTCAATATTTACCTGTGGGATTGGGGAACTGGTCTTGGGAATAGTAGAAGAAGGACTAGGAAAAGAAGTGACCTTCTTGGCAGCTAATTTCTCTTTTGGTTACACAGGGAGAGGAGTACCTCTTTTCACAACAACTATTGCACTTTCTTTATCTTTAGGTTTCTCAACATCTTTCCTTGGATTCTAGGACCGAATAAAAACTGTGAAGGATTGACCACTGGTTTCATAATCATCTTCTTCATATTCCAAATACCCAATATTGGAGTTGTCAACTAAATCATCATATGACTCATCAACATAACCATAAGATTCAAAGGCATCATTAGTGCCCTTATTTTATTTCTCCTCATCTTCTTTGACTATCCCCATGAATGTAATAATAGGAGGTGCCTCGATAGCCAATCTTTGTTGTACAAGAGGTAAATGATTTCTATCTCTCATAAGAGCACCATTTCCATTATGGGATTTCCTCCTTGGGATATCTCGGTAAGGAGCACTTGATGTGTGTTGAGACATCTGATTATTCAAAGTTATAATATCATTATCCATTCTCTGAATCATGGCATCGATGGTGCCTTGAGAAGAATTCTGATTCTTAAATCTAGAAGATTCTTTCCTAATTTTCCCTACCAGGATAAGATCATCTTCAATTTCAGTAGCCATAGCCATGCATCGACAACTAAATGAGGAATAATCAGACCTTCTCAATAGGAAACTCACATCAGGGAGTTGAGCATTGATGAAGAAGCACTTTTGGTTCTTTGGAGTAGGAACTGCAAGTTCAGGAATTTTGTGGACTAGCTTATTAAACTTAGCTATGAAATCACGCATAGGCTCATGTGATTCATTCTTCATATGGGTAAGCTGAGCTAACAATGCATGTGAGTCTTCTATGGGTCCGAACCTTTCCTCAAACTGAGGTGTCATAGTCACCCAGTTTGTAATGCATGCATTGGGAAGGTGGTAAAACCATTCTTCCATGGCGCCTTGAAGTGTTTCGACAAATAATTGAACATACACATCTTCATGAGCTACCCCAAGAACTCTACAAGCTATGAAGAATGAAGTTGTATGCTCATCTGGGTATCTTTGTTTTCCATCATCATTGAATTTAGAAATATTCTTACGTGACCCATGTGGAAAATCATGCAATGGTGGAGTTAATGAGAGCAGACCAATGGTGGCACCTAGAGGAACCTGGAGCTTGTGAGGGTTGTTGTTTGGCCATCCTTATGAAAGTAGTATGTGTAGGAATTTGTGTATGAATCAGAAATAATGCTACATAATTTACAAAGGTATCTTGACCTTAGAAAACATGATTCTTAATCACGGGTGATGAGCTACCGGTAGGTCCCGAGGACCACCTTTACGGTACATGATTGAAGTTTTTGCTGAAGTAGATCAAAAAGAGGATCAAATTCACCTATTGCTTGACTTGCAGTATATGCTCTTCTTGCTAGTTTGGCTCTAGAAACACAATAAGATGCAAAAGGAAAATATAGAGTCACCAATAATAAGATATGATTAGTATTTTATGTCCATATCCCTAAGCGAAGTCACCAAACACTTGTTGGTTGGATATTTTATCACAAAAAAATATGACGTTCAACCATAGTACACAAGATTGAATTCATCCTCAAATGAAGGGGAGGTGCCTTGTTTATTGCTAATCTAAAACATTGTAAGGATATATATAATATTCATACTAATCTAAGCATCAGGGTTGGGATCTCATCCTATTAGATTTGTAGAAATACGTATGAATAAAAGGAGAGATAAGAAAGAAAAAATTGATAGAAGAGGAAAAGAAAGGAATAAGCGAGAAAATGCTTTTTCTTAAGAAAACACAGATCAAAATATAATCACACGTGATTTAGATTGTAATAAATTGTAAAATATTTGATAGAAAATATATGGAAAATAACGAATAATTTAAAGCATTGAACATAAGAACAATACCTCAAATACCGGATATATCCTTATAACACAAAGTTTGTAATAAAATATATTTTATATTATTCAATGATTAAAGGTAAGCAAAAGTATTTTTCTTTTCTCAACCTTTCTTCAATGTCACATCAATATTTTCCAACCCCTTAGAATGCCAAAGCATTTCACATTTATAGAAGAGAGAAGGAGATAAATTAGGAAACAATTTCAACAACATACTAAAAATAGTAAATAATAATAATGAGTCCATTTTGATTGGTTCTCATGCAGGAGACCAGTCAAACCTTCCAAGTTCAAAGTATGTCGAAATGATAATGAAAAATACATGCCAAATTGAAAATAAGAATGTCATGACGAGTTCATTATTTAGACTTGTCTTCTTCATCGTCCTGCTAAGCTTGTTTAGCACAAAATTCCTGGAATTTATGAATTATTTCTTTCACTTCCTCTTCATCTAGTCCACAAGATTACTCATTTAGGACCTCTAACATTTCTTGTGTGTTTTTACAATCCTAGAATCCATTGGAACTTCTTGTTGAATTTGATGAATGTACTTAAACCAACTTCACAAATGGATTAGTTTGTTAATAACTTTCAAAACTTTCACCCTGCTTTGTAGAATATTTTTCAACCAATTCCTGAAACACTTTATAAAAATCATCAGCTGAAAAAATATTCATGCTATTATCCATAACCTTCGTGAATATTTTTGATAACTCTTTATCAATATCATTAGTAGCATCTAACACTGATCTCTTGATTCTCTTAGTTTAGTGCACTATTCGTTGAGGATCTTGACTCTGAACTCAATTGCTTTGCAAAATTGAAAGTGTTTGTCAACATTTGGAACTACTCCCTCCCTAACCAAAGTTTCCGAAGGAATTTTTAAGGGCATTGAGGGCTTCCAAAGTTAATTCCAAGGTACTAATATCTTCAATAAGTTCATCATTTAACTTATCAACCTCTTTCCTTGCATCCTCCAAAGAGTTGAAAATATTCATTGTATCATTAAGGGTCTTCTTTCCTTAAATAAGAAGCCAATGAATCCATTCATCAAAAAAATCCACCCTTATCATTGAAATTTTCCATTCTGGGCAGTGCGATGAGAAATGAAATCTAATGGGAGTAGGCACAAGAAGCTGTTAGTTGTTCTTTGAGAAGGTTTGGAGAGTTTGAGAAAAACCACTATTAACTATTTAACTTTTTCCTTTAACTCGTCTCTTGAGACCTTAGTCTCTTTGATATTCTTGCATAACACATCCAAAACACTTTGAACATCCTGTTGAGAATCTTTAGTAGTGAAATATCCAAGATTGACCTTTTTGATTTGATAATGCAAGTTGTAATATCTTCTTTAGTTTTACCTTATGTAGGTATAGAAATTGTTACAAATTCTGTCATGACACATCAAATGAGATTCATGAAATAGTCTTTGGTTTCTTAGTTGATTGAGTAGTCACTTTGGTTTTAATGAGCTGAAGTCAAATGCTTCAGGTGGAACAATCAGTTTTCTTTTCCTTAGGGTTTGATCAAATAACCAAGAGGGCACTAAAGTAGAAGATGCCTCTAGGAGGGGAACTGATACTGTCTTAGAGGAAATTTGAGGAGTTAAAAAATTTGTGACCAGAGACAGAGGAGTGGTGATAATGGAGATAACAATGGAAGATGACATGGGCGAAGAAAGTGGAATGGAGTTTGAGATCCCAAAGGATATTGATAACTCCAATGTTAATCCCTGCTCCAATTGAAAGAGGAGACAAGGATGAGAAAACAATCATCATGGTGGATATGAGTGGTGATGATAGAAATGGAGAAGAATGAGGTGGAGAGGAAAGAAAGAGAGAAGGAGAGGAAATGGAAGGGAGCATTGGAGATTACTAAGGGGAAACATGTCAGAAAGGAGTTCCAAAAGTGGAAGGTGTGATAGAAAAATCAACCACAATACTTAATTGATATGCTTCTTAAAGTGATGGAGGAGGTGAATCAAGAATCACAACTGATGAAGATAGTGTAGAAGATGGTAAAGGCTGAGAATTTTCTCCTTTTCAAAAAATCTTGAATTTCAACTTTTAAGGTGGGTTTGCACTTTTTTCCTTTTCCCTATGTGAGGGGCCTAACTCGATACTAATGTTACTAGAAGCTTTGGGAAGCTATATTATTTGAGACTCATACCATCTAAAATCAACCAAGCCTTCATGCCGATAAGGGTTTAGATGGCCCTCTCTATTATAGATGTTATCTATGTAACCAACCAATCAATTTATGGCAATCAAGTATTATTGCCATCCATTTGTTCATACATGGTCTCAAAAACACTTTCATTAACGATTGTGTCCTCAGGAACTTTAGCGAGACCTAACATCTTTATCTCATCTAAATTTAACCGGTTATTATCCTTTCTTCAGACTGTGACCTCATCCCTAAGATCAATCCAAATATCTTCAATGTTTGGAACATGGAGCTGCAACGTCCCATGAGCCTTAAGGACTCCTCAAAATTCAAACCTTGTCCTTGGCTTTATGTGTTTTTAAGTTTTTCTTACAACTCATGGATCACATTCTTAGCCTTGATGACAAAAGAGCATGTGTATCTTCCAATTGAGATAGGGAATGAGACAACAACCTTATGCTTGCTTTTTTGAAACTTGTGGAAGTCTAGGAGCTGCCTAACTAATTCCATGAGAATTATCTTATCACTGGGATACCTAGGAAAATAGAAAGGATCTTCTTGACATATAACAACCCGTAAATATGTGAACTTTCTAAACTGTAAGAAGATGCCACCCCACTTAGACACTTCATTCCATGCTTCATCGAAACCCTTTACTTTCTAAGATCAGGGTTCAATCTACAAATGATCTTGTAGAAGAAGGTGTCATTCACCCTTTTGTATTGTTCCAAACTCCCTTTTGAGGTTAGTTGAAGATAGAATTTATAGATATGATCCGTAGACCGGTTACCTTTGGAATCAAACCCAGGGTAGTTCCGCATTATGGCAGTGGTGTAAGTGACATAGGGCATCATGTAGAACTTTCTAATAGAAAAAACTACCTTCATCCGAGCATCAATGTTAATCTTTGAGGAGCACTCCCCAATATAAATGCTGATCATTCTTATTTATGATGGTAATGAATTGGGATATCCATCTATAGAACTCTTTAGATTCTAAGAGCCCAAATATTTGGCTGAGAAGTGTAATGATATCACTAATTTTAAAATTGAAGTCACTTCTGGGAATCATCTTAGGAAATCATGACATAGTAAGCTTAGCTTTGATCAGAATTTATTATTTTTGTGCTTCATAAAATTGTCAAAATAATTTTCCTATGCTTGTTGTGCAGACTAAAGACTTGTGCTGACATATTCCTCAAAATTAGGAAGTTTGAGGAGTTGATAAAAATAATCATCATCCATCCTGATCATTGTCTCCCTGCTGATTCAGACTGACTGAGAACTTGAGTCATAATTGGCGGCACATGCTAGGATGAAATAAGGACATTGAGGTGATATAGGAAGGCAACCGCAAAAGGTATTCCACTGACACAAATTGAATGCATTCACGAATTTTTTGAAGAACTCTAAACTCTTCCCCAAAACTCCTCCATGTCAATATTTCGAGCTCTATATCCCAAATGTCAAAATTGGCATCAATGTATGAGGGAGATTCAACCCCTTGGTACTTGTACTTCATTTCATTTGTCCCCTCTTTCTTCCCCTTCCCTTTTCAGAAACTGACATGGGAAACTAGTCAAAATAATCACCTAGAAGCCCTAGAAGGAAATCGGGTTTGGGACCCTGTTCTATAGTTGTGAAAACCTGATAAAGTAAGTCAGGTATGTGGCTCTGTAAAACACCTATGAAAACCCAAAAATCCATTTGAGGTTTGGATGATGTATTATAACCGAGGAACTTGACACACTACATAAATGTCTTCTTGTCAAGTAGGTGAAAAACTCGACACCTCACTGCATGGAAATTGGGTCTTGTCAAGGAACACTGAAAGTTTGAATTTTTTGGATCGGGATTCTAACCTGTTAGGGCATGTGTAAAACTTGATTAGATAAAAAAACCTTGATTTTTGTCTTCAATCCTTTAATACTTGAACTCCATGGAAGTAAGATAAAATCCACCCTTTGGTGATTATAAGAAATGAATAACTTTGGTGAAAATAAAGAGACGAAGAGGAAAACTCAAATTTACCCAAAGCGCATACAAAAAGACCTTAGGTAACCCAAAACATTACCAAGCTGAAACACAGATTTACCTTAAGGTAAAATCACTTTGAATCCTAAAGAAATGATTGAAAATGCCAAGAAAAACTCGGTTCAGGTTTGAAGTGCTTGAGCAAGAGGAAAATCCACGCAACGTCCGAAAGTGTAAGGTAAAAAATGATGTGGAAAAAACCTCTATTTATGAAACCATAACATTAATTACACCTAGCATTACACATGTTCCTACCAAATCACCAGCTGGACATTAAATGTGTTGATTTTGGAATGAGGAGAATGCTTGCATTTGACATCGTGTAGTTGAGTCCCGAAAACTCGATACAAACAAACCTATAGCGTCGGACTTCAAAATAAAAAAGGAATAGGTGTTCTACATGTGTGAAAAGGGTGAAATGTTCTGATGTAGTTGGGTTCCAAAATACCACAACATGTGGGTTGATTCAGAGTTTGGGTTCATAAAGCATGGAGCATGTAACATGTGTTTTGGTGAAATGATGTTTCGATGCAACCGAACCCGAAACCCAACAACATGTGGTGAAAATCAGACTTTGTATTTGAAATGCATGGAAAAATTTGTACGCATTTGATTTTTGATTGTTTGATGCAATTAGATCCCGAAATCTGAGAACATAGTATAATTTGGGATCTCGGGTTTAGGAAGTAGACAACACTTTGCATGTTAATTGTTAAGAGAGTTAGAAATCGACAACATAGACTTTCTAAGGTATTTTTTACGGTGGCTTGAATTGGAAGAGAATTTAGAAAGGAATCACAAATTGTTTATTGGTTATCTCCGTTTTTGACAACCATAAAAATGGGATGACATATTCTGATTGAACTTTGTGTTTCCCTTAAAATAATGCAAATTCTAGATTTCGGACCATGTATGACACATGTTTATGAGAGGAAAGGTTGTAATAGGATCTATGGAGCTCATGAATTTAATATATGCTATGATCAATGCATAAAAAATAAATATACGCTAACAACTCCCAATTTGGCTGTCGAGCTATGTAGGAACCCTTGATCATGGTTTAGAAAGAAGTGTTTATATCTTATTCACTAAGAGGTTCCAAGGGTTTGTATTTGGAAAAAACCACCTTAAGGTATCCATTTTACATTTAGAATTTTTTTCATGTCATTTCTTGGGGTACACAAAAATTTATTTGTGATAATCTTGAAGGAGGTATGAAAACTCAGTATGAATTGTAGAACTCATTACGAGGTTTTGGGACAATGATTATAACTTTGTATATGATTTCCAAATGATACAAAATTCGTTCTATAGGTGGAAAATATCATTCTCCATATGGGTTTTTAATATTTTACATTAAATACGAGTATTCTTGGAGTTGTGAAGTATTTTATATCTGTAATGTCTGTAGAAACTCATTACCATGTTTAGAGACAACAACAATAAATTTTGCATATAATTTCCAAATGATGTAAAATTCAGTCTATAGGTGGAAAAGGTCATTATCCAAATGGGTTTATAATATTTTGCATTAAATTTGAGTATTCTTGGAGGTGTGAAGTATTTTCTATCTAAAATGTGTGTGGTGTTTTAGAGGAGGCTAATTAGCCAAAGAATAGTGAATGTTTTGTCACTTTTTTTAAAGGGGACCCAACTATATTGATTAAATCACTTGTATGAGCCAAATGGATATCTGAAATGCTGATCATAATTAAAATAAAGTGAGTGATGTGTTTAGAACTACTTGATTTGTGCATTTGGGGATTACACGCTAGGATTTGAGCTAGTGAAGAGGAATTGATTGGTTTGAGAGTTATACAAGGAATAAACGCCTAAAATCAGATTCAAAAAGTTTGTTTTAGTGTTTATAAGGTGTGTGCATTTTTGTAGAGTCATTTCCCTCATAAAATTATATTTCACCAACTAAGCCTAGAAAGTCTACTCAAGAAGCTTGGTCAAGAGTTTGAATCGTTGAGATTCAAGTTAATTTTAGGTACTAGAATTGGGTTCTCCACCTTTCATGACATCATTTTCGGTATCGAGAAAGAACCTATTTTAAATTCATATTTTTCTAATGTTGAATGATGTAATGCAACTATAGGTAATTGTGAGAAGATACTAAAGGTAGTTAAGGCCTAGAAATATTTAAGAAAGGAAGAAGGCAAGAAGAATCCCTATAACATTGAAGCTATTAGACAAAGACCAAGAGACTAGGGTGTAAAATACCTAGGTGAGGATTAAGAGGATCCATAGACCAAAGTGGAAAAGACTTGTGTGAATATTCTCGGTGAAATGGAGAGAATGAGTAGAGTTAAGGACTTATAAGAAGGAAAATGCCACGAAGAAGAAGGAAAGACGTAGTTTTGAAGAAGACATAAAGGAACTAAGTGAGATGATTGAGAAATTGGGGTACATGATGGAATAAGAGATCCAATAATTTGGATGGAAGATGAGAAAGAAGGTGAAGTGGCTAATAAAGCTACTCATGGAGAAGAAGAGGAGGCAAGAGCTGATTGCCTTGGAAAAAGAAATGAAGAAGAAGAATGAGTTACCATGTGAAGAGGTGAAGAGAGTTATCATTTTAGAGAACATGAAATAAGTGCCAAAATAATCACTTGAAAAAGAAAGTGAGAAAAATGATAGAGTGTCCATGAAGGAGGAACTATTGAAGATTTTTTGGTATCTTGCTATGATTTCTAACTTTGTATTTCAGTTTGTATATACAGTGTGAAGGATGGTCTTAAGAAGATCAAAGACACGACCTTGAAACTAGCAGCAAGAAATGGGTCAATCAAAGAACCTATGAAGAGAGATGGAGAAATGAAAGAACTTGTGATAGTTCATGAAGAAGAGATGCATTCTAAAGCACCTAAAAGAGAAGAAGATGCTGATAAACCAAAACTAAAAGCAAGTGAAGAAGATGATGAATCAGATTTCTATGATGCCTTAGAAGATGATCCAAAAGAGGTAAAATAAGTGCACAAAGAAGATAAGCTGGTAAACAATGGATAATTGAAGAGAAATTTCATCAAACAACCACATATGGAAAAGAAGAAGATGAGTTCAAATGCTGATTTCAGTCATACATACAAGGAGAAATTTTCAAGGAATCAATTCATGGAGAATCTTCCACCTAACCAAAGGTTCTCAAGAAGATTAGTTTCATTTAAAAATCTGATTTTGTTCCTATTTCTAATGCAAATGAAGGTGTATAACATGGTGAAAGGAAAGATAAAGTAGATCTCTCAAAGTTGGCACAAGAACATGGTTATAATTTTCCTAAATGGACCAAGAAACTAGATTTGAAGGAAAAGAATCAAGTATGGGTGGCTAAAAGCACAAGGAATGATGGAGATACATCTCAAGAAGGTGTATGTGATGATGAACTTAAGAAGGTGATGATAGTACCAAGAAGCCAATGGAATAAAATTGAAGCAAATCCAAGCATGTAAGATCCATTCCATTAACATGAGAAACATGAGAGGTATTCAAGGAAATGAAAGGAATTTTTTTATGATGATTTGAATCATGATGTTTGTGAATCTACCTATGAATCATTGTCTCAATTCATTTTAGAAGAAGATGAAGTATGGAATGAGATGCCTATGCTAACCTACATGCAGCAAGAGAGAAGGATCTAAGTTGGCTTGCAAAGATCAATTCCATGATCAGGTGATGGTAAAGAGTAAGAGTATATTGAGTGAAGAGGATTCATACCTCTTGAATGAAACTTATGAAAATTTCTTGAGACAAGAAGAAACAATGAAAGAGTATGTTGATGAGAAACAGGATTTGGAGAAAGAAAACAAAGACTTAGCTCCTAAATATGATGAAGGACATGAGGATATAGATGATATTACACTGAATAAAGAGTGAAAGAGAATAGATGAGATTCTAAATCCTTATAAGGGGATGTATACATGTTCAAATGAAAATAAGAGAATCAATGATCAAGATGGAGATGAGTCAATCCAAGAGAAAAACAATATAGTGAAATCAGATTTGAGCAAGGTCGGTGGAGAAGTAAATGAGAAAGAAGAGAACCAGAAGCATGAAGACACTTAAGGGGCTGCATGTCATCAAGTTTTTACTTCTAATATTTCCTTTGATGTTTTGAATGAAGGTCAAGAAGTTAGTGAGATGAATGAAGTCAATACTTCAATGAGAAAAATCTTAAACCAAGAAGAACAAGAAGATATAGAAGACATGAATGAAAGTGAAGCAGAAACATGGAGTTTTGTAGCTGAGAAAGAGATAAGAAGGAAGATATACAAGAAGAAAGAGAGAAACAAGAAGATGAGAGACAAAGACCATATCAAGGAAATCCAAGCATTGACACTTTAAGGAAGACCACGGGACCGGACATACAAAGAAGAAGAAGAGATGATGAAAACACACTATATTTGAACTAGAGTTCAAATCCTTTTCTTACCCAAGGAGTATGATGCAAGAGCATCAGATAATGCCTAAAGAAGCATAACCAAGTTTGAATAATCCATAAAAATAATGCATAACATGTACTAGGTGTTTCAAATGAGTTTCCCTCCAAGAATGTCGTAGTTTGAATATTTGAATTATGTAATGTAATTACTATTTATGATAAGAGTAAAAAGTGAAAGTTAGTTGTCTAGATGGATATGAGTGTTCTCATTCATAGGATACGTAGGAGGAAGGATTGGAATTATTAGAATATTTTGGAATCATATTTATATCTGTCATAGATCATGTCTGCTTGACAAAAACAATTATATCTATTCTTATGTGGAAGTTGAGAGAATATCTCAACAACTAGGGATTCAAAGTCCTATTTTAGTATGAAGATCATAAAGTTAGATTATATATGCATGATGAAAGAAGTTTAATATCTCCATAGGATATATAAGTCCATGCAAATAGGAGATTAGAATAGGAGACATGTGTGTAAGTAAGAAATAAGATAGACAGGAGTTGGAGACATGGTGAGAAAATTGTATGACAATTATTGGAATAAATGAGTAAGCCTTTGATTTCTTAAATGTTCTTAAGTTTCCTTTGATATATACTATATGATAAATAATCCATCATATGGAAGGATGAAAATGTGTCTATAATGACTGAATGTAAATTTCATGTATCACCATCCTATTCTACGGTTGAACTCTATGTTTCCCTTCAAAGCAGGCAAATTATGAGTGTCTAGACCATGTATGACACATGTTTATGAGAGGAAAATGTGTAAGAGGTTCTATGGAGTTCATGAATTTAATATAGGCTCTGAAAAATTCATAAAAAAGAAATATACACTAAAAACTCCCAATTTGATGTTCTCGGGCTATGTAAGAACCCTTGATCGGGTTTTAGAAAGAAGGTGTCATATCTTATTTAATAGGATATTCCAAGGGTTGATATTTGGAAAAAACCACCTTAAGGTATCCATTTTTAATTTATAAGTGGTTTAATGTCATTTATTGGGGTCTACAAAAAGTTATTCGTGACAATCTTGAAGGGGGTATGAAAACTTAGTCCGAATTGTGGAACTCATTACGAGTTTTGGGACAATAGTGATAAATTTTGCATATAATTTCAAAATGAATCAAAATTTGGTTTGTAGCTGGAAAAGGTCATTCTACAGATGGGTTTTTAATATTTTACATTAAATCTAAGTATTCCTTGAGTTGTGAAGTATTTTCTATCCTGGATTGTGTGTAGAAATTCATTACCGTGTTTTGGGACAACAACAATAAATTTTGCATATAATTTCCAATTGATGAAAAATTAGGGTTTTAGGTGAAAAATGTCATTATATAAATGGGTTTTTAATATTTCACATTAAATATGAGCATTTTTAGAGTTGTGAAGTATTTTCTGTCTGGATTGTGTGTGGTCTTGTAAAGGAGGCTAATTAGCCAAAGAATAGTGAATGTTTTGTCACCTTTTTATAAAGGAGACCCAACCATATTGATTAAAAACTTGTATGAGTAAAATTGGTATTTGAAATTCTAATCATAATTTAAATAATGTGAGTGGTGTGTTTATAACTATTGGGTTTGTGCATTTGAGGACTAAAAGCTAGGATTCAAGCTAGTGTAGAGGAATTGATTGGTTTAAGAGTTATACAAGGAATAGAGACCTAAAATTGGATTCAAAAAGTTTGTTTTAGTGTTTATAATGATTGTGTATGTTTGGTAGAGTCATTTACATCATAAACCTAGGTTTCACCAATTGAGGCTATAAGGTCTATTAAAAAAGCTTCGTCTAAGAGTTTGAATTATTGAGATTCAAGTTAAGTTTGGGTACTAGAATTGGGTTCTCCACCTTCCATGACATCAGCTACAATGTGTGGAAAATCCTCACATGTGTGTGAACAAGGAAAATGAATCCTATCATATGAGAATGTACAACTAAGAAAATACTCGAATGCAGAAAACTTTTTTTTTTTTTTTTTTCAAGGAAAGCATGTGATTGATTAGAGAATTACTGGGGGAGATACATTTTCTGAAGGAACAAGCGTGAGACAAAGAGTACATAAATAAAATGATGTACCTGAAAATGATGTGGATGACCTCAAGGAAGTATGTAGAATTATTAGGCAGGAGAACATCATCCCTCTATTAGGAGAATGGTTACGAGAAAGAGTGCTGCATACATGAATAGAGAGGGATAAGAAAATCTTACATGCTAATTTGGCACCCTAGGACCATGAGTATGAAAAGGATATTACTCTAGATGTGGTTATAGATGGATGGTTAGTACGTTACATCTTAATTTATACAGACGTAAAATTCAATATCCTAACACTTGATGCTTGGAATTGAATTAGAAGACCACCATTGCAGTCATCTTTGAGTGTGATGTACATGGTCATAAAAACAAGGGAAATTCCTATTGTATTATTAAAGAATGCAAGAATCATGATTTAAGGATAAAAATTCCAAGGTGATTTTGAGGTTCTAGAGTTTCTAGAAGTAGACAACTTTCCTACACTACTTGGCCGCCCGGTGCTATGTGAAAATGTAGACCTGCACTTCAAAAAGTGGTATGTAAACTTTGAGAATGAGGAAGAATGATTGGTAATCCCAATATATGGCACCCATATTACACCCTACACTAAACCTATCAATGAAGAAGACCTTAATCATATATACGTGCAGATAACGTGCGGCACATAAACCGTTGAGCCAATAAAGGAAGGAGTGATTGATTGGGGATACATGAATTCCATTAGCCAAATATATTGATTAAAACACCTATATGAGACAAAATAGGATATGAAATTCTGATCATAATTTGAATAAGGTGAGTGATCTATTCAGAACTATTGGATTTGTGCATTTGAGGACTACGAGCTAGGATTTGAGCTAGTGAAGAGGAATTGATTAGTTTGAGAGTTATATAAGGAATATATACCTAAAATCAGATTTAAAAAGTTTGTTTCAAAGTGTTTATAAGGACAAGTGTATGTTTGGTAGAGTCATTGCCCTCATAAACCTAGGTTTCATCAATTGAGCCTAGAAGGTCTATTTAAGATGCTTTGTCTAAGAGTTTGAATTATTGAGATTCAAGTTAATTTTGGGTACTAGAATTGGGTTCTCCACCTTCCAGGACATCATATACAATGTGTGTAAAATCCTCACATGTGCATGAACAAGGGAAAATCAATCCTATCATATGAGAATGTACAACTAAGAAAATACTTGGATGCAGGATAACAAAAAGAAGCTTTGAGGAAACCATGTGATTGATTAAAGAATTACTAGGGAGATACATTTCTGAAGTAACAAGCATAAGGAAGAGAGAACATTGAATATATTGAGGTACTTGAAAATGATGTGGATGACCTAAAGGAAGTATGTAGAAATCTTAGCTAAGAGAACTTTATCCCTCTATTAGGAGAACAATTATATGAAAGAGTCTTTTTGCACGTAGGAATAAAGAGGGATAGGAAAATCTTACATGTTAATTTGGCACACCAAGACCTTGAGTATGACAAGGAGATTACTCTAGATGTGGTTATATATGGATGGTTGGTACGTAACATCTTGATCAATACATGCAAAAAAAGTAAATATCCTAACAATTGATGCTTGGAATTAAATGAGAAGACCACCATTACAACCATCTTCAAGTGTGCTATACATGGCCACCAAAATAAGGGAAATGCATATTGGACTATTAAATAATACTAGCATCATGATTTAAGGAGAAATTTTTGAGGTGATTTTGAGGTTTTTGAGTTTCTAGAAGTAGAAAACTTTCCTACACTACTTGGTTTCCCCTAATGCTATGTGAGAAATGAAGAATTGCGCTTCAACATGCTATATATCAACTTTGAGAATGAGGAATAATGAGTGGTAATCCCAATGGATGGTACCAAGATTACACCCTACACTAAACCTATCAATGAGGAGGACCTTAATCATATATACACATAGACAATGAGAAATCCAGAAAATGCTAGGAAAATAAAGGAAAGAGTGATTAATTGGGGATACACACACTCCATTAGTGACACTTTTAGCATTTCTGTGATAATTGGGCTCATGGAACTTATGAAATGGTGGGTCACACATGTCATGGAAGAGTGATACGAGTGATTAGGCCATGAATAGTTAGGCGGATGGGAAGAGTGACGCTACCAAGATATACTAGGGAGGAAAACCTGAGTCTTTCTTATGCGCAATGGAGGAGTAGTTGTGGAATGAAGGAGATAGGAGAAACATGTTGGTTTACTCCTTAAATGGAACATAAATGCATTGATAGGCTATAAATAGAGATAATATTCTCAGATGGCATGAAATAAGAGTAGCCTTCTTGACAAGGTTTTTTTAGGAATAACCTTCGTTCTCGAGATACTAACTTATGATGGGAAGAAATCTCCTAAGAATCACACAAATATTTGTGAGAAAAATTGATACAAGGACCTGAAGTGCTACCACCATCATTGTGGGTTCATAAATTCTATTCTACATAGTGGATACACACAAGCATGATACATATAAGTAAAGTTGATTCAAGAGAAAAAAATTTGGCATGAATTAACCCGAGATATTGGGCACACCTCGATTATTTTTCTACTAAAATCCATGTTAATAAATCCCTACAGATAATGAAGCACATCACTATGAGAGATAGTGCAAAGTTAGGAGATTCTATAACTCTGTTAGAAGGTGTGACTCCTATGACCGAGTGAGTGAATTTGCAATTGGATGAATTCGATGAGATACTTGTGTGACGTGCTTGAAAGGAGAAGGAAAAGGGAAGATCATCTACCTCATTGATGATGAAGAGGTTGAGGATCTGAACATAGAACATGTAGAAGGAGAGCGTGAGGTCTTAGACATTGCATGTGTCATTGAAGACCAAAAAGGTGAACATTGAGACCGATGATGCAATCAAGAAGGTAGTGATTGGAAAAAATGGTCTGAAGAAGAGGTTACAAAAATAATTAAACTATTGTGTGAATTCCAAGATATTTTTACAAGATGGTACCACAAGTTAAAAGGTGTCCATTCTTCCTTAGGGGGGATGAAGATAAATATTAAGGATGATGCGTTACCGATTCATAAAAGGCCTTACCAAATGATCTCCAACCTATCTTTGGAAAGTAAAATATGTTGATAGTAGGTATTATTGAACCTATTGAATAATTAGAGTGGATCAGTCCTATTGAAGGATGAGAGGATCAAGATCTATGCTTTGATTACCAATTTTTAATGCTTCTATGTTATTGATCCTTTTCCCACTCCATTAATGAAGAAATACTAGAGGGCATCACATGGTGCGAGATATATTACTTTACTAATAGTTTCTC
The DNA here is from genome assembly GCA_018340775.1 of Taxus wallichiana var. yunnanensis. Lineage (NCBI taxonomy): Eukaryota > Viridiplantae > Streptophyta > Pinopsida > Cupressales > Taxaceae > Taxus > Taxus wallichiana. Next base: position 293,784,614 of record CM031235.1, on the reverse strand, counting down.
ATGTATTCATGTGGTCAGGATTGCATGTGAGGACCAAGTGAAAACAAAATTCACAACAGAATGGGGTTGTTTTACATATACATCATGCATTCAGGTTGAATAATGCACCAACAATGTTCTTGTGCATTATAGTACAAACATTTTAAGACTTTATTCATAAGTTTCTTCAAGTGTACCTAGATGATTGGACCATATATGGGTTGGTTAAGGATCATTGTAATTGTCTAAGGATAATGTTTAAACATCAAGAAATGTATTTTTGCAACACCGTTTGGTACACTATTGGGGAACATAATTTTCATGGAAGGACTATTGGTTGATCCAACAAAATTAGTAGTCATATTGGGGTTAGAGATACAAACCAATTAAAGAGAAGTGCATGGATTTATTGGGCATACATGATACTACCAGAAATTCATTAAGGGATATGCCAAGATTGTTGCGCAATTAGAGGAACTCTTGAAGGTAAAGGTGAAGTTCTATTAGAGAGATGTGTAGTAGCAAAAATTTGAAACCTTGAAGGAAATGCTAATCATTGCATCCTTTTTATGCATTACTTCTTGGAATCTACCATTTCTTATCCATGTAGATGCCTGCGGAACAATGATTATGAAAATATTGGCTCAACTAGGGAAGGTAATGTGGACCATCCTACCTGTTTTGCGAGTAGGAAGTTGACACCGAAAAAGAAAAAGAATATAACTATAGAGCGTGAGGCATTGGCCATGGTGTATGCACTTCATAAATTCCAACAATATCTACTATAAACACCATTTGTATTCTATACTAATCATATGACACTTGAGTATCTAGTAAACAAAAAAATATTGTAAGGGACCATTTCTCATTAGATACTTTTATTTCAAGAATTTGAGTTTTTAGTCATAGTCAAGCCTGACAAAAGTAATTTGGGACCAAAAACTTGTTATGAATCAAATTTAGAGAGGACTCACAGAGCATAGAGGAAACTATTCTAGATGCCTAGTTATTTAGATTACAACATCACTAAGCGACATAAAAGACATACGTATTCTTGCGCACGAGTGTTACACCGAAGGAATGAAAATAATGGAGAAGAAGTAACTCACCATTTACGCTACACCATATCAGTTGGTAGGAGGTGACTTGTACAAGATGGGCCATAATGAAGTCTTGTTTAGGTGTGTCTTAGAACATGAATGCGAAGCCATCATGGAAGAAGCGCATGATGGGATCGCTGGAGGTCATTATGTATGGGAAGATACAACATGAAAAATACTACTTGGATGATGATGGTGGGAGATAATTTACAAGGATAACAAGTCATTCGTTAAAGCTTGTGATCATTGTCAATGAATGGGAAAACCAAGACATCATGATGAGATGCCACTTCAATTTACATAAAGTACAAAACCTTTCAAGAAGTGGGTAATTGAATTTTTTGGCCTAATTACACCGGCCATGCAAAGGACAGTACATGTTACATTATAAATTACAAAAATTATTTGAAAAGGTTAGTAGAAGTAACACCAACAATGGATTATATGGCAACTGGAACAACAATAAGATTTTTATGGGAGAATATTATTAGCAGATATGGCTATCCATTGAGCCTTACTAGTGATAGGGGAACTCATTTCTTAAATGAAACAATTAGGATATTATTAGTTGAGTTTATGGTAGACCATCACAAGCCTACCCCTATTAACTACAAGCTAATGGTATTGTAGAAGCCTTCAACAAGATCTTAGGACACACATTGACTAAAATTTATGATGTAGGAAGAAAATATTGGGATGATAAGGTATCAATTATACGTGGGCGTACATGAATACCTACAAGAGGTTGAATAAAACAACCCCTTTTCAGATAGTGTTTAGAGCAAAGGAAATTTTTCCTATGGAATTCATGTTACCATCCCTACGTACTATGCATGTAGGAGGACTTGAAGAGGATCAAGAAGAAGTAGAGAACATTGATAGACTAATGTAATTGGATGAAAGGCATGAAATTACGTGGTGGAGCCAAAAGATAGAAGACACACGAAAAAGACTTGGCATGATAAGCATATTAAGAACAAGTCTTTTGAATTTGATGGGATAGTTCTCCTATATGACTTTAAGTTTGCATGCCACCCAGGGAAGCTCAAATTTAATTGGTTAGGACCATTTAAAGTAACATTGATAATAGATTTAGGTGCATGTCGATTCATGGTGTTGGATGGAAAAATTTTCTTGGTTAATTTAATGGGAGTAGGATGAAGCCTGATTATAAATAAGCTTCTTTGATTATGTTTGCAATAAGGTAGTATTTCCATTTAGATTAGGTTTCCCTTTTAGTTTGTGATTTTTTTGTTTTGTTAAATAAGTGAGTTAGCACGCATGATCTAATGATATTTGTCTAGATCGATGCGTAGAGGAACATACATGATTTTAGTGTGGGGTAGAAGGAAAAGGTGCACATGGATTAAATTGGAGTAGCATATAAATATCAACGTGCATGTGTCTATTCTTTCTCATGATTGACTGCCCAAATATGACGGGCGTGAGGGTGCCCATAATAATGAAATTTATCAAAGGTGTCAAGAAAAGTTGGTAAAGTGTGAGGGAGGTAGCACAATAAGGAAAAATACTTAGCAAGTGAAAAAATGAAGAATGTGTGTGCAAGAGGATGCGTGCAAGAGGGTCTACATCTTAGTAGTAACATGCAAGAATCTTATGAACTACCACATGTGGAAGATGTTTATGAAAAAAGGAGGGAAAATATAGGAAAATGATGGAAAGTAGAAATATGCTTTAAAGCTGAAATTGGTGGTAGGTGAGTGCATTAATCACGATACGAAATTGAAAATATATGAAAAGGAGGGCAAGTGAAGTCATTCTTACCTTGTTATTTGAGAATTAGTGTATGAAAGAATTCTTGAAAATCGGAGAACAAGTGTGAACTAGAAAAAACTAGATTTGTGACAAAAGAGATTGATCGTCTAACCTCTAGAATAGAACTAGAGCTACTTAGGTGAAGTTGAATATGTGTGAAGTGGAAGGGTTTAGAGGAAGGGTTAAAAATATAGGGTTTGATGGCAAAAAGGGTGAGACTTACGAGGATTAGGGAAAATATTTGATTTATATAATTGAGATAGGGCACGAAGTTAGTTTGCACCATCAAGTGTGATCGACAAGGTTAAAGCACATATTTGAGTGAATAATATTTGGGTTCTCAAGAACTTAGGGAAAATTTTTGTAGGATAGAAGAGTTGTATAATATTTAAAGCGTGTGAACAATGGAACCAAAGAAGGTACCAATGAATAAGAATGTAATAGAGGAACACAATATGAATGATTTTTGGAAATGTAATATCCACAAGAAGTGATTATGGGAAAACCATGGGCATCACAATTGTTGAAGTGTAAAATTAGTGAATATAACCACCATGCGCAAGGACATGAAAAAAACATAAAAAATTATGTTTTACAAGAAATGAGCTAGTGAACACTAGAGGGGAAGATAATTTTTGATGACAAGGTGCGCAAGACATATGGGTATGCATATAAGAAGCCATGTGAAGAAATAATGGAGTTAGATAGTATGAACCTAAACCCCATTGTGATCCCGACATTGGAAATGAAGCATGTAGATTCTATCTACCTATGACTGAAGCTCTAGGATGGGAAGGTGATAAATGTGTAGGACACTACCCTTATGCCAAGTTAATCAAAGAGGAAAAATGTGAGGATTCCCAAGTGTAGGCGTGAGTCCACTCCTCCAAAGTAGAAGAAGAATAAGAAGAAGAATATAAATAATAAGAATAATAATAAGATGATGATGATGATGATGAGATGAAGTTTATGCTAGACCATAGTGCAAGGAAGAAGATGTGGAGGCAACATAAATAATCTAGGGTAACACAAAATCATTGAGTTTCACCAAATATTCAAGTAGGGAACATACACATGCCTAGTCAAATAGAGGAGGAAAATCCTCATATTATTCATGATTTGGATCAAGAGGAAGATTTAGAGCATCCCTTATATGAAGAATAACATCGAGAGGAGATATAGCGGGAATGAGACTAGGAATTCCAGGAGGAAGAGAAAATGCATGAAGAAGAGCATGAGAAATAACATGAAGATATACATGATGAGGAAGAGCAAGAAGACCAAGGAATTGGGGAGGACCAAGGTGTAAGAGAGGAAACATGTCATGTGCAACATAATATTACACAGGAGACACCACATAGGAGGCGCACATGAGGAAGAAGGTAAATGAAACCATCATAAGAACCTCCTAAGATGTCATACATAGATGGAAACATAAGCTCCTCAAGGTCGATTCTAGAGCTCATTATCCATAGAACAATTGTTTAGTTGGGACATGTTTGATAAGGTGAGGCCCATCTAGGAATGCATACTATGATCTCCTAGGAAATGTAGACTCATATGGAGGAACCCAAATTTGAGGTGAAGAAAGATTTAATTTTGGAATTGAAGATGAAAAGGGAACTAGGGATAATATTTCACATAATAGAATCTACACGACTCTCGAGATCAGAAAATGAGCAATGCTCTCATAAAAATGGCTAATGAGGTAGGAAGAAGAAATATTGACAAAATTTCCAAAGTCGAGGAAGAATGCAAAAGTACATGTAAAGAAAAGGATAAGAAGAATTAGAGACTAGCGGAGGAGCTGAGTGACATGAAGAAAAGGATGGAAGATGTGTATAATAAAGCAACCAACCTTATACATAATAATGCACGCGCATGTCTAGACATTGTAGCATAGGCTTGACTAGACCATAACACGAGAGATGGAGTACTTGGAGGAACTGGTATAACTATTGCTGGTAAAGGTAAAAAATGGGGAAAGGCTTATAGAAGAAGAGCAAGATAGTGTTAATAAATCCAAGGTGGAGAAAAAACTAGAAGAATATATAACACTTGGCACTTGAATTGAGTGAAAGGCTGATTTTTAAAAACAATTTAAAGACATTTTGACAATAATAAACATGTGCATTGCATAGGATGAGGCAAAATTGAAGAAGCTACATACCTCACTATTAAAAACAAGGTTGAGCATGAGAAAGTGTTGAAGGAATTCAATGTGAAGAAAGAGGCAATAATAGATAAGCACGAAAGGATTTAAAAAATCTTGGAAAATTCCAACAATGGTAATGTGCGGGGTAGATGGTTTGAAGGACATCACCATAGAATGGGATTTCGTAATAAAAGAGCTATAGGAAAAGACCGATGAATTATATCTAGATAATATTCCTGATATTGTTGAGAAATCTTGAGACAAGGTATCCAATGATATTGAAGAGTGGAAACAACTAGAGAATAGGATCATGATGGAGTTACCAAAAATTCTACCATCACCATAGTCTAATTTTTGATACACACAGAGGGACATTATTTATTCTTTGATCTTATTGGAGTATTCCTAGAATTTTTTAGACATTATTCCATTCTTGTATTGCATAGGAAAACAATATCCCTAGTGTGGGGTAATGTTGGATTGAGGAAAGGGGATAAGTATGAGCTATGTGTGAAGGTGTGTGCGAAAAAAGGAAAAATATTACAAGTAAAATACATTGCATGAGGGTGATCACATAAGATAGAATAAGAGGATGCATAAAGGTTTGTGCGCAGGAGCGATCAAAACAACAAATATCCAAAAACAGAGAATGGCTAAAAATAGGAAAAGCATGGGTTGGCGTGACAAGTAAGGAAAATATATAAATGGATAAAAGAAGCATTAAAGCACATGCATGGCATTGGATAAAGATAAAATACACATGGGAATATGCAACTAAATATAACATGGCATGAAGATCAGTAATCTATTAATAACACACATGGAGAAAGAACAACTAGATGAAGACCAAAGCGCAAATCAAAGGAACATGCAAGATAATTATAGAAGATTCTATTAATAGGTTAAAGCATTGTAAATTAGTGAAGGAAACGTTCCCACCAACTATATATAGTTGTCATGTCTGTGTAATAAAAGGAACGATGATGTGAAGTGTAATAGTGTGTGAAAGATTATATGAGAGTTATGCTACGATTATAATGTTTTGCAATGGATGATATGATTTGGACTACCAAGTTTAGGAGACATGAATGAGGTGTCATTGGCATTCAGATTTTGATGTTAATTATATATGTTGTGGAATGAATTGTTAAATCTCCTTACTATTATTATATTTTTCATGATTTATATTATGTTGTCTCTTATTCTATCATGCACAATGTGTTACACCGACTACAAATATTGCATGATCTAAAAAAGAGGGACTTGATTGGTTACACATGATTTGGGTGAGAAATTGGAAATTATTTTCAGTGATGTACCAATGCACCTGATTAAGTGGTGCCAAAAAATTAGACTACATATGGTGATATTGTTTTTATTGGATTGTATTGTAATATTTTTCATTGAGAAAACTGATCTACATAAAACTTGACATCTCTTCCCATGTATTCAAATTAAAAATATATTACAATACACCAAGTAAGCATACATATAATATATATCCATCAAAGACAACTAATAAGCACACATGACCCTATCCAATCCCACATATATGATATGATATGTAGAAATATTTGTACCACTCGGTACCATCATCGTCACTAGTCAAACTACAACCCTTCTAAAGTATTATTTGAGATTAAATATAGGCTGCATTTTGGAAGGTTGATGCATGAATAATGAGATGAAAATCTATATGTGGATGGGTAAAAATTTGAGTTTAATATTTCATTAAACATAAATAATGAACTTGATGTTTAGTATTAATAAGATGGGAACTTTTGTAGTTACTCGTGGAGTACTTATTGAGTGGGACAAAGGAATTAAAATCAACCACATGGATTCAACCATTTTTTTATCAAAAGTAATTTGATAATTGATTGTATGGGGTTTTTAGTAAAGGGAGGGATTTATATTAAGGGTTTTCTAGGGTTCATTTTAAGAAGAAAACGGTAAATGGAGGTGAAAAATCCCCAACGAACATACTGGAACCACTTTCATCGGAAAGGTGAATTTTCTAGGATTTCAGAGTCAAATTTTCACTTGTCATTTTATTAAGGGGGAGAACTCAACATTTTTTTGGTGTCGGGTGACAACAAGGTTATCTATTGCATGAAAAAATCCTACATCAAACCTTTTTGTCACATGACACCAAAAAAATGTTGTATTTTTTTGACCGTCTGCAACCCCCTTGTCACACGTTAACAACACTCATTTTTCACCCACTTGTAAACCTCCCTTATCGTGCGTCAAAAAAAATATTTTTTCACATCAACACATTCTCTTATCACGTGTGAGAAACAATATATTGTTTCCCTTCTAGAAATGAAAATCTTCCTTGTCATGCGCCAATGACACTTTCCTATTACAAGTCTGTAATAAGTAGTCTGAGACTCTGATCCACACTTTTTCTTCTTGTAATTTTCAAGTAATTCAAATGGTACCTTAGTAAGTTACTAGTATACTATTAGGTGAATTACCTAGGTTTATATAGGAGTAGTTTTCAATGGTAGGTGAAGGTGACCCTAAAAAAATTTCTTTGGAAAGTTTAAGCGAACAAGACTAATCGACTGCTCTAAAAAAATTGCCTTTCCAATTTTTACTAAAATGGAAAATTAAATCGCTAAAAAGATCCCTAGGGTTTTCATAGGAGTTTAAAATTAAATGAGTTTTTGACAACCTTTCTATAGAAAAAAATTCCATTATAATATTATGTGAGATTTGATTATATGAGAAAATCAAAAATAAAACTCTAACACCTTTAAAGATTTTTGTAAGTAGGTTCAATAAAATTTTAAAATAAATATTTAAATGAAATAATCTAGTGAGTGTTGGTGTGATAACAATTTACGATATATTGGAGCAAGATGGTAAAATTTTAAAAAATCTAATGTAATGAAGCCACAATAGATGGATGCTTGGAAGGTCAATTTTGGTATATAAAAAGCTATGATGCATAAGAAAGAGTTAAGATTTGTATGGAAGTTTATCTTTTTCGTATCTTATTGCCACCTTTTGAAACTCAATGAAACTTGATATTAAGTTAAAATTTTTGTATTCCTATTTTGACAAAGGTTATGGGAATATATGAATTTATGTGCTCACTTATCATGCCAATAATTTAATCAAGTAACAAGGAAGCCATATGAATTTATATGCTCATGATGACATGAGAGTGCATGTCCTCTCCCCACACTATCTACAACAACCTCTTGAGCAGAGCATAACATATAGATGAAGGTGATGTTTTTACCTCATCCTAGTACCCTCTTTGGCCCCATAATTAATTTATAGAGGGTGTGAAGAAAATGAATGGTATCGACATAAAAATGCTAAGGCTTGAGCCTAAAAACATGTGCATAACATGCTCAATTCAATGAAGTATACATTTCTCATTTTTTTAGAAAAAGTCGATAAAACTTATAGAGACACTAATATTTTTGTGGGATAGATTGGTATATAACTAAAGGGGAGGGTTAAAATAAGAAAAATAATGAAAAATATATTGAACTAGATGAAGAGGCAAATGTAGAAGGTAATAAAATAAAAAATCAAATGACATTTTAATGAAACATTAAATAACTTATAAAAATTGATATCTAGGACAACGTGAAATATTAAATTTAACTATAAAAATAATTTATCACAATAGTTAGGTATGTAACTTCTAATCTACAAAACTTAAATTATTATTCCCAAAGTGGAAATCTATCCCATAACATGCTTAGGCTTAGGCCCTAATCTCTATTTGAATTGTTTGGATGCTTGCCAATTTATTTTTCTTCTTTGTAGCTATCCTATTTCCAATGTAAGTCCTAATCTTTATTCAAATTGTGTATAGTTTCCAATTTCCATTCCTAAACATTAAATTAGCTATTACAAACAAGTTGTCTTAATAGTGACTTTTTTAATCACTAATCTACACAATGTGCATTATTTCCCCTTGGGTTGAGAACCTATCCCCTTCAATGGCAAGGATCCAAAGTGTTCATTTCTATTTGAACTATGTATATGTTTTCTGAATTCATATTATTCTTACTAGTGATGATGTAAGCCCTCATTTATATTCAAATTTTGTGTATGTTTTCCAATTTCTATTGCTTCTCAGCGATGATTCTATTTTTGATGTCACTAACCTCTTCAATATATGTGGTTATTAGAGCACCAAAATGTTACTACCACATTCCTTGCACCAAATAAGATCATGAAAACCATTACAATGGAGGATCACTACTTAACCATTGGTATACAAAGGTGATGAAGAACACATCCACACAATATGAATAGAGATGATAAGCCATTCATGGAGATCCATTATGAAAATATGTTTCCACAAGGGGAATAATGTAACTTATTTGTAAATTAGTGTTCATAAATAACCATTGTAACAACAATTTCAATGAGTATTTAGACATGACAACATGTAATTGCATTCAAGAGTCAGATAAAATTTACATTTCAATCCTAATACATATTATATCTCAATGATAAATCATGTAGTATGACGTGAAACATCATTTAATATTTTTTTTACATAGTTTTATCTAGAAATCATGTTTTTAATATTATGAATTGTGGAAGCTGTTGGTTCCCAATCCAACACCCTTGAAACAAGAATGAATTGCATATTTGCATGAGGAGGGATAAAAGGAGGAAGATAGGCCTATTGATTTTTGTTTGCATCCGAGGATGGATCTACCTTCTTCTCATGGTCAAGCCTTGTAGGGACAAAAAGGAGGCACTTTATTGAGGGTGTGACTATTTACGTGCTACTTTAGGGATATGCTTGAACCAAGGTGAGAGAACCTAAAGGGTGTCTTGAAAGAGAGAGGGAGATATTATATTTCAGGCCCTCAAACTTGTTAGAACCTCAATCTAAGATCAAGTGTGAAAAAATTGAAATTCTCATTCGAAAGAATGGTCACACAAGCATTGCAAACAATTGATACATCAGATAAAATTTATTAGAGAAAATTGGATGTTATCACAAGAATCATTATGAAAGGAATCATTTGATTTTTTTTGATTAAATGATACTTGAGATGTTAATATTCACAATTCATGGAAAATACACTCAAAATATGCAAGGTAAATGTGATTTGTAAGAAGATATCATGTTGGATATGCAAAGGGAGATGAAATCTATAGGGGTAGGGAAAAAGGATAGTGTAAATGAAAGTGAAGGTGGATGGAAATGGGGAAAAGGATCAGTGAGAGGAAGTAGATGAATTAACCATGTTGTCCCTGATAATTCTCTCGTATTCACTCCGGGATAAAAATCACACTCCAAAGGTTTCTTACCCTCATGGACACCCAAATAAGGCAAGAAATGCAGATTAACCCTTGAGACCTCAACATAAAAACCTGATAATGAAGCCTCATGCACTCACCATACCAAACTTCTAATGCCAAAGGAAACCCTAGGGAAGATAGATATGCATTTACAAAAATTACAAAAAGGAGATTTACAATTGAAATAAATGGTGCAAAGTAACACTACAATGCAACAAACCTTCAATACCCAATCACAAAATTAAATATAGAATGATTTTCTAAAGTTATTTGGCATAATAAACACATGATTACAAGGGAGAGTCATCATTTATTGATTTCAAGTTCATTTTACACTGAGAAATACTGGAATTATTCATGGCAGAATTGACCTTGCATGTCTATTTGTAGAGAAGACAAGGGAAACATATAAAATATGAGTCTTAAAGCCTTCTAATGGATGTACATCAACAACCACCTTATCATGAACTTGTAGATAAAAATTGTAAATATATAAACCTTTTTAGAGATGCTAAACAATCAAAAACCTTTCTCAGAACTTAAACCCTCCAAATTTTTATTTGTTAAGAGAAAAACATATTTTCCAACTCGTTTTATGAGGAAAAACCTCATATTTATACAATAATATTTCATCCCTAGAAGAATATCCATTGTAGATTCCAAATCAAGGGTTGAGATGGTGATCCATGTGAATTGAGGGAAAATCAATGAAGAAACATGTAATGAGGAAGATGAAAGTGGGAAACAATTCCATTTGTCCACTCCATAATACACAAATCATCCATTCTTCAACTAGTGGGGTCATGAGGGTGTCTTCCATTTCTAGAAGCATCTAGGGTCAAAATAGGATCAAGAGATCATTTCTAGTTGTTAAATTTATCATTATATACATGAAACCCATGGTATTGTCTCAAATCTCCAAAACCCGTGATCCAAACACAAATAAATGAAGGATTAAGCAGATCCCCATAGAAAAGATGCCAAATTTGAGTGAAATGATGGATAAGCTGGGAAAGAGGGAAGAGAGAAATCCATTTTCTAGGAATGCTCATTCTATTTTGCATATTTTGCAATCATTTCCGCTCCTATAAACCCATATAAACCATTTACTTTACATTTACAAGATGAGAAGGGCCCTATGAAGGATAAAACACTCAAATTGAAAGAGGAATGACAAAATTTTCTTGTAAAATCATCATTTAGGCTAAGAAAAATCATGCCCGTAAATTTTAACAGAACATTCACTTTCATGACATGTAAATTACAAGGAACATGTGTCTAATCACCATTTTTACCTTTTCCATGTGGAAATATCGACTAGATGCTTAGTTAATGTGAAAAATCATAGAAGCGGTGAAACTTTGGAGCAGTTCCCTCCGTGCCTTGGATGCCCGACTTAATTGATTAGACATGTGGTAGAGGATGATTGAAGGTTAAATAATTAGTGAAGTGGGCAAATGATGGAATAATTCCATCCAAGAAAAATAGAGCCAACTTAATTGATAAAAGGGGAAGTGAATCGGTGAAGAAGAAACAAACACTTGGAACTAAAAACACTTATAGATGGGAGTATTCAAGCCAACTATTTCACTCGGAATGACTCGTTCCTTTTAGAAGCAGATAAGAGTTAGGTGCTAGGAGGAATACCTGTAGAATGTCGAGATGGTGTGCGCGTACCATAGAGAAAGATCAGGCTGACTGCGAAGAACTCCTTTTTGTCTTGGAAGGACTACCTGCAAATAAGAACACAAGACCACAAGATTTTAATTAGACAATAAATGAGGGAACTGCCTTGGGCCCAGGAAATATAAAACTTCCTTTCGAAGGTGGTCAGTTCCCCTGCTAATATGAATTAACACAAAAGACTGTAAGATATCAATTAAGTTGTTTCGTTGAACTGGGTAGGGGAAAGGCTGGTTTTCTGGTTTTGATCAGAGGAACCGATGCCGGTTACTGATAACCGATGCCGGTTAACGATAACCGATACCGGTGGGTTCTAGGATCTTCTTGGTAGCTATGGTGTTTGTAAGGCTGGTTTATGGATGATATTAGGAAATGAGATGATGAGGGTAAAGGAATGACAGTTAGATGCAATGGCACGTTGGGTAGTGGATTCAGAAATGGATTTAGGAGGACTGAGATTCAAGAAGCATAAGAAATGTTATAACAGAGGACATGTAAGATGTGACTTACTGGTTTTGACCAAGATGCAAGTTGATCTCCTTTCTTTGTAAACACTTACGGTATTTCCACTCGTCTCGCTTGGTCAAGTGAAGATCGGACTCATTTTTCACTCCCAATGCTCTCTGTTGTTTCAAAAATCATTCGAACTTTGATTTTGGTTCGGGAGCCCATTTACAAGGAACCGATGGCGGTTTACGTAACCGACGGCGGTCGAGTAGGAACCGGCATCGGTCAGGAAAAAGTAGGCTATTTTTAGTAAAATAGCCCACCTTCCCTGCTTTTCTCCCGAGAGATCAGTTGCGGGCTTGGTCAAGTGGCTAGAAGGTCAGCTTTGGGTGTGAGTAAGGAGGCATTAGTTATGGATGTGAGTCTAGACCAAGTCATGGGTCTTAATTAGGTTAGTTTAGGGTTAGGGCTAGGTCATGATGAGGTGGCAAAGTGAGGTGGGGTAAGGTGATGTGGATTTATCAATTATAAGGTAATTAATAAATAATTGTGTAAGGTTTAGGTGATGAGGTTAGATTGCGAGATGAGATGCGGGTCACAAGGGGTCGTAAGACACAAATTTGGTGTCTACATTAGCCCCTTATTGTCGTGTAGCTTATTTTGTAAAGCTGCACGGACAATAATATGAAGTGGTTACTCCTGTTAAGGGTATAGGTAATCCCCCTCAAATCTATCACAGATTGAGTGAACGAGAAATCAGGGATAGGGTTGATAACGGGTAAATGGGGTAGAGGGGATGGTAAGATGGTGAGGTAGGTTCAAGGAAGCAGACGCATATTGAAATGCAATAGTACGACTAGGGTACATGATTTGACGAGCAAACCAGCAGTGCAGAGGCAAAGGTCGATAGTTTATCCAAACAAGGGTGATATAATCCTGGTATCCAAGGCATAGGAAGTAGCCCCAGGGTATATAACAGGTAAGGTACAAGAACGTTTAGGCATGTTCGGCAGTACCAAAAGGTTGGTTTGGTTGAGATAAACGTCACGGTCTAGGTCTAGGCAAAGTTGGTCGACAGATCAAGTCAAGGACCCTAATCATGCTAAAACACGAACAGGTGAGGTCGATTGAACAAAAAACTACCGGATGGGTGGATAAAAGTGTATGGTGTTGATTTTGGGTAAGGGATGGAAGTGGTGCGGCCGTGGGTCGGGCCAAGTTGTTGGGTTGCGGCCTTGGGTCGGGCCAGAAGGGTAAAGGGAGGCCTTGGGTCGGGCCAAATAGTGAGGGCGAGGCCTTGGGTCGGGCCAATTGGTAGGTTGAGGCCTTGGGTCGGGCCAAATTGGTAGGGCGAGGCCTTGGGTCGGGCCAAATGGGTAGGGCGAGGCCTTGGGTCGGGCCGAATAGGTAGGTTGAGGCCTTAGGTCGGGCCGAATAGGTAGGTTGAGGCCTTAGGTCAGGCCGAAAAGGTAGGTTGAGGCCTTAGGTCGGGCCGAATAGGTAGGTTGAGGCCGTTAGGTCGGGCCGAATAGGTAGGTTGAGGCCGTAGGTCGGGCCGAATAGGTAGGTTGAGGCCTTAGGTCGGGCCGATTGGTAGGTTGAGGCCTTGGGTCAGGCCAAATTGGTAGGGCGAGGCCTTGGGTCGGGCCAAATGGGTAGGGCGAGGCCTTGGGTCGGGCCGAATAGGTAGGTTGAGGCCTTAGGTCAGGCTGGACAAGTGAACAAATGGTGTGCAGCAAAGGTGGATAGAGGCGATATTGGTGAAAAAGAGGCAAGGAGTAAATAAGGGCAAAGAATGGGGTGAAAGTTGGGTAGAGAACCGATGTCGATTCTGCATGACCGATATCGGTTAAGGGACCGATACCGGTTCCTTAGGGCAAAATGAAACCGATATCGGTGAAAGGCGAAAAACCTATAAAAAGAAAAATACGGCTTGTCATTGTCACTTTTGTTATTTGCAAACCAAATCGACTTGTCTGACGTGGAGAGTTGAGATTAGAGGCTTGATTGAGTGAGGTGGAGCTATTGTATTGGCGGAGAGAGTTGATAGTGGGCCCGATTAAGGAGGAGGCAGCAATTGATTGGCCGGGGACCCAGCAGATCAGGATTGGAGCCATGGCACAGGCAGGAGGAGCTGGAGGGGCTGGACCAGCTGGACCGCCACCACCCATCCCACCACGACGACGTGTCGTCGTTCGGGTAGATTCGAAACTCTTTAATTTGGTGATTTGGTTGTATTATGCTAAATTGGGGGTTTGGGTAGGAATTAACCTTTTTTAGGAAATAATGAGAAAATGGAAATGATTTGAAAAAGGGAGAGGGTAGATAGGCTAGATAGGCTAAGGTGGGTAGGTGGGTAAGTTTTTAGGGTATTTGGGTGGGTAGATGGGTAGAAATAGGTAAAAAATGGGTTTTGGGGGCCGCGCGGGTGTTCGTCTGGGAGAAGACAGTGACCGATGTCGGTCACTAAGCGACCGGCATCGGTCGCAAAATTTTAGGGAAAGGGATTGTTGTTGGTGACCGCGCGTCATGTCATGTATCGGTCGCGCAGTGTGGCTTGTGTGTTTTGGTTTGTGGGTTGTGTGGGTGGGTTGGTTGTTTTGGGTTTTTGGGTTGGGTGGTGGGTGGGTGTGGGTTGGGGTGGGTTTGTGTGGGGTTGGGTTGGGTTGTGGGTGGGTGTGGGTTGGTGGTGGAGAAGGGTTTGTGTGGGGGTTGGGTTAGGGGTGGAGAAGGGTTTGGTGTAGGGTTGGGTTTTGGGTTTTTAGGGTGGTAGGTTACTAGAGGGGGTGGTAGAGAGTCGGGGTATGGTCGGGGGAATAAAAATGGTGTTTAGATGATAAAGTAGATGTTGTAATAAAGAGTAGGTCTAAGGATGTGGGTTGGTTTTGCGAGCACGTCGGCGGTTGGACGATGCGGGATAGGATGCCCCCGCTGTTGGTGCGGATGAGGCCACACGTATCTGCGGCTCATTGGGCCATCATGCGTGAGGTGGGACTCGGTGGAGTCCGAGAGTGCAGTGATAGAGAGAGATCACACCTGATGGTCGCCCTCATCGAGAGATGGGATCCGCGACCAATGTGTTCCATCTCCCGACTCGGGAGATGACCGTCACATTGGAGGATGTGTATCGCATCCTTCAATTACCTATCGAGGGAGAGGTAGTCTTCCAGTAGATTCGAGAGATCGCCATGGACAGCATCTGCAGTTTTGGGGATGCGGCGCGCTCACGACCTAACATAGCGCGAAAGTATCGATGCACGGTGACATGTACCGTGCGCATCGACACGAGACACGACTCGCTGTGTTGATGATGGTTGGGATCACCTGCTTCGCCCTCCCGGACTCAGAGGGAGGCCGCTTCCCACGAGCATTGATGGGGGTGCTGCTTGAGATGGTGGAGGAGCACACCTGTTACGCCTGGGCACCAGTATATCTAGTGCAATTGTACAGGGAGCTATGGGGCTATCGCCGGAGGAGGCGATTCGGTATTTGCTCTACATTTTTGTTGCATTGTTGGGCATACGAGCACATCGTATGCATCAAGCCAGTAGGGTTACCCCAGCAGCCAGGGCCATAGGTCATATACCGATATGGCTTTCAGAGGTGGTTGGGGGTCGTGGGCCAGCCACGAGTAGTTGTTGCAGGTCGGGATGTGGCATACTATAGACATTTGCTAGAGGGCCTTACAGCAGTAGACATTGTATGGAGACCCTACAGAGGTCACCACCCTGGCAGAGGAGCCCGCTTACAGTTGCGCCTAATCCAGTACACATTCTGGATAGCAGGACGGAGGCCAGGAGAGTACGAGTGGATACCCCTGGAGAGGGTACGCAGGCAGATGGGGCTGCGACAGGACGAGCCACCTCCCTTCCCTCAGTACAGGAGGGATGATGTAGAGGCCCCACTGCCTGCACCACAGCCTTTGGATCCAGATTGGGTAGTGGAGAGGTCAGCAGGTGAGGGTGTAGATGATGCTGGGTGCACGGGAGCATACAGGGTGTGGTGGGCTGGGCAGAGGGCAGCCAGGATAGTACCGCCTGCACAGCCAGACTTGGCTGCAGTTATAGGAGAGAGAGATCAGCTCAGGGGTCAGGTGCAGCTCTTACAGGGGCAGCTAGCTGCGGCACAGGCACAGATAGGTGTCTTACAGGGGCAGCTAGCTTGAGCTCAGCACAGAGCACAGTAAAGCACCACCACCGGACACCACGGCCACAGTGCAGTACAGTGGCAAAGTAAAGATAGTACCGCAGCACCACCGTGGCCACTGAGCACCACCAAAGAAGACCAAAGACTGAGCTCGGGGGCATTGGTTGTAGGTGCCAGGGGACCAGCCCCAGCTCCGTCAGTGGCTCGAGAGCGCTATATGGAGGTTAGAGCAGAGGCCCGATATTATCAGGATATTCTTGATGGTACCGGAGTCGAGTATCAGGCTTATGCAGCGCATAGGGCAGAGACCTCTCACAGCCAGAGATCTCAGGGAGGTGCAGCCACAGCTGGCGTGTCCGTGACGGGCAGGAGGCGAGAGGCACCACAGGGACCAGCGGGGAGAGGTGCCGAGGGCGGTGGGGAGAGCTGAGAGATCCCAGACATGGTTGTTGTATTTTAGAGATGGGCACCGGTCTGCGAACCGGGTGTATTGATAGAGGCCTGCGTGCCTATGTATTATTCATGTATTCATTCATTCATTTATTGTATACCGGCCTGCGAGCCGAGTAGGGGTTGTATAGTGGAGACCGGTCTGCGAGCCGAGTATATAGCTATTTTTGATACGAGGGACCGGCCTGCGAGCCGAGTCGAGATTTTTTGACAGTTATTGCGGCCTGCGTGCCGGCTTTGTTGTATGATGAGATCACAGAGGCCCCGATGTAGGGCACATTGTATTTTTGAAAACTTGTATATATATATATATATATATATAGAGACGATGTTTTGATCCACATGCAGTGTTCAAAATGTGTTTAAATATTTGGTTAATAATTTGGTAATATATAGAATGTGTGATGAGTTTAATTGACATGTTGATAGATGGATGATGCTGATGTTTTTTTTTTTGTACGTATATATGAATGTCATGTTATGTGATGAATTGGTGGTTTTGTGACATTGTGATATATGTAACTGATGAGTTGGATCCAAATGATGTATAGATTGATAGTTTCTTGATATCCGTAGTTGATGGTTTGTGTATTTGTATAAAATAAATGATGTTAATGAAATTGTAATGCTATGTGTGGTGGATGAACAAATGTGGTAAATTGTGTTGTTTATGCAGGAAAAGAGGCGGGCGCGACAAAAATTTAGGTGAGAAATGAAGAAAAGAACGCTGTTGAGAAAAGATAGGTGTGTAACCGACGCCGAGAGTAGTAGACCGATATCGGTTACATAACCGATACCGGTTATTTAGGTATGAGCTTTTCTAAAAATAAAAAAGCTAGGGTGGCAACTTAAGTTCTAATTTTGAGAGCCATGCAAGAAGTTAAATACGCGAACGCGACGCTTTTTGACGACTGAGACAGGTAATTGCATGAGAAATTTGAGTGATTAGGAGTAAAGAGACAGGGAAAGTGATTGTGATCTGAGATTCAGAAGACAGAAAGGCAGGTTTGAAAAAGGTGGTGATAATGGCAGGACGAGGAGAAACATCCAGCAGGCAGGGACAAGAGGGAAGACAAGGGCCACCTCAAGCTGCTGCAACCCAAGAGGTATCAGCTTGTTTGTGATTTAACTACTGCATGTTTTGGGAATGAGCTAGAGGAGAATAGGTAAGTAGATATGAGAAAGACAACATGATAGCCAGGGGTATAGATGAGGTGAGTGTTATGGGGTAGGTAATTCGGGGTTTTGGGTATGTCTGTGTATATAGAAAGGAATAAACGATCAATTTATTGTCGTAGGTGGTTGTTTTTAGGGAAGGTGTATGTAATTGACAGTGACCGGTAGCGGTTAGGGAGAACCGGTATCGGTTACTGAACCGATACCGGTTATGTATAACCGATACCGGTTACTGGAGGAATTTCCAGAATGTTTGAAAAACCCTGACGGATTGAATGGTTGTTTGTTGTTTTGGTGTATGCAGGCAGAGGCAGGGTTGAGGATGAATGATAGTGTCTGCCAGCGCTGTTGTCACGAATCCGAGCGGATGTAACACGGCCGAATGGACATTGATAAATTGTTTGGGGTTAAGTGGAATCCGTTATTATTCACGAATCGCACGTAACCCAGTATGTTACGAGCGTTGATTGAGAGATGGAATCCCTAGACAAATACCTTTTATCGCCGCCAATGGGGAGATGACAGTAACATTGGAAGATGTGTTCCGTATTTTGAGACTCCCTATTACAGGAGAACCAGTATATCAGGCACTACCTAGCGCGGCACGGGGAGCGATAACCGCAGTATTTGGTCCATACGCACGAGATTTGACACAGCGAGGTTTATCATTTACGTATGGGGTAATGTATGCAGCACATCCTGAGGAGACAAGGTTAGCAGTAATATTAATGATAGCGGTAGGGTATTATGCATTACCGAGGGCGGAAGGGGGAAGATTTCCAAAGGCATTGATGTGTGTTATCTGGGAGATGATAGAAAGGAACGTGACTTTTGCATGGGCACCTGCATATTTGGCGGAGTTATACAGGGGTTTATGGGCTTGTAGGCAAAATCACAGGACGACACTGGATTGCTCATACTTATTACACTGTTGGGCCTATGAGCACATTGTTTGTGTGTGACCAGTAGGCCGATCCATCCAGGCAGGAGAGACCGGAGTACAGAGGTTGGGATTCAGACGCTGGGTCGAGACAGAACAAGAGGCAAGATCCCAGGCCGTGACAGGTGATATTGTGTATTACAGGCAGGTATGGGAGAGGGTGATGGTTGTGGACATCTGTTGGAGGCCTTACGGTAACTATATGGTAACAGAGAGCATGGCTGAGGAGTTAAGGGGTGTAGAGCGAATGAGGTGGATCGCGGGGCATAGGCCAGGTGAATATGAGAGGATTCCTATAGATCGCGTGCGGCGACAATTTGGATTTGTGCAGGATATACCCCTGGCTTATAGACCATATATGAGGATCGACGCAGAGGCAGTACTCTCACCTCCCCAGCCAACACCTCCAGAAGGTCCTGAAGAGGTAGCAGCCGATCGCAGGGTAATGGACGCAGGAACGACAGAGGCCTATAGATTATGGTGGGCAGCGGAGCTGCGAGGTATACATGATTGTCCTGACATAGCTGTGATTACAGCAGAGAGGGATCGTCTGCAGTGTTTAGTTCAGCAGCTCCAAACGCAGGTGAATGAGACAAGAGGATTGTTAGCGGTTGCGGAGTCACGGGCGGGGAGACTAGAGGCTGGAGTCCTCCATGCGAGAGGGCGTATTCATATGTTACAGGAGAGATTGGCAGATCAGTGGGCGGTACCAATAGCCGTGGTACCTTTGAGGACAGAGAGGCCCGGCGAGAGGGGTCGACGATCACGATCATCACCTAGTTCGGGATGAGGCGTGAGGGTCTGAGTAAATGTTAGCAAGGTATAAGAATAAATAAGGATGCCGACCTGCGTGTCGATGATAGAGAAGATGTATTTGTTTAACATCTAAATAAAACTGAATATGTATGGTGATTTGAGTTATGATAATAATAAGAATGTTTGCGTTGTGACTTTTGGTGTTTTGAAAAAGGATAAAGAGGAATGTGATTAAATAGAAATACACAGAAATATTTATTATACCACACATGATAGATTATGGTAGGGGATGGTCGAGCTAACCTTGGGAGACCCCATGTCTCCGAAGTGCTGCCTACATAGCCCATTGCACAAAGCAAGGAGGGGCCTCAGACCGATGTAGTTCTCCCTTAGGATCAGGGAGAGGCGAAGTCAGGCAATTTGGTACGGTTTAGGCAATTGGTTGGTTGGTAAAAATATTAAGATTGGTAAAGGTAAGGTTGATGGTGTTGGTAATGAATTGGTGATGTTGTAAAAGGTATAAGGGAAGTGAAAGTTAGCCTACCCAAGTAGAAGGGAACCATGTCCTGATTAAGGTCAACACACAATCCTAGATGCGAGGCAAAGTAGAAAGAGTGCTCCGTAGGTGAAAAGAGCTAAACAAACCACACAACGTAGAACGAGCTTGGAGCCCTAGGTACCATGCATAGACGAGAAGTCAATAGGTGAAAAGAGTTGTGTGATCACAATATATCGAGCGTACATTACGTCCCTTGAGTTGAAACAAATGGTGAGGTGAGGTGGATGGTATAGTAATGAGGTGCGAGAGAACTTATTACAAAGTGAGTGTTCGACGAAAGAGAACCTACCCTAAATAGACAAGTCCATGACTCAAAAGTCCTTTTGAATGAGGCTTTTATTTTATTGAATGTAGACTCGATCAATGCGGAAGTCTACAAGGGATATTGATTGTATTATTCTTGAGGTCTTCACGAAGCTGATCGATGCGAGAAGCTTCTGCTAGAGGCTGACTGTGTATAGCTGTCCTTCGAGGGAGCAGTCTATTTATAGTAGCAGATATGATTTTAGTGCATAGCTGTCCTTCAGGGGAGCGATCATAGAGAATAAGAAAGCAATAATTTGGCATATAGCTGTCCTTCGAGGGAGCAGTCTATATTTAATTTAGATGACTAGATGTTCTTTTTAGCGTGAAGCATCTAGTTTAGTAGGAAGTTTGACTCAAGAAAATCCCATAAGAATACGGCTTATTTTAATACGTTGAAGTCATGGACTAGACTAAAAAGGGGAAGGCATCGTTAAGGGGAGGTGAGAGGTGAGCTTGATTTTATTTCGAGATGTAGGAAACAAGTGCATGTGGTGGTATGGGAGCTCAAGGGACGAGCAGTAGGCAGATAAGAAGTGATATAACACTAATTTCAACAATAGAATGGTCGAAGATGCAAGGCATTAAGGGGCTCGAGCTCGGAGTTTACCATTAAGCGAAGCTAAACGATAAGTACCCGATCCATAGGTGTGAGTGATTATATAGGGCCCAATCCAATTGGGAGCAAATTTTCCACGTTTGCTCTTTTCTAGTTTGGTTACATGTTGATTCTCTTTAAGGACAAGATCACCAACCTTAAAGGCGCTCATGAAGTCGCTTATCATAAGCACGTTTAATGCATTTTTGATAGATTTGAAGGTGATCAAGAGCCGTAAGATGGCGTCGTCAAGAAGCTCAATTGGGCTAACCGCTCTTGGCTGAAATCATCGTTGGTGAGAATATCCCTGAAGAGATATTCTAAGGGAGGGTATTTGTATTTCAAGAGGCAAAACAGCCTCGGTAGCGTATACCAAAGAAAAAGGTGTGGCATTAGTGGAGGTACGAATACTAGTGCGATAAGCCCAAAGGGAAAAGGGGATGTGATTGTGCCAATTTCTTCCGGATTCATTGACAACTTTCATAAGGATTTTGGTTAGTGTTTTATTAGAGGACTCGGCTTGCCCATTGGCTTGTGGATAGTAGGGTGATGAGAAGCTAAGTTTGATACCAAAGTTGTCACAAAGGTCTTGCAACAACTTGTTTTTAAAAGATTTACCATTATCTGTTATTAGGCGATGAGGAATACCAAAACGACAGATAATGTGATGGTTAATGAATTCAACAATTTTTTCTTTTTTGATTAAAATGAGTGGAATAGCCTCCACCCATTTCGTGTAATATTCGATCGCTGTGATTATCCAACGGTGACGTTGTGAAGAGGTCGGGTGAATCTCACCAATAAGGTCTAAACCCCATTGTGAGAAGGGCCAAAGATCTCGAGCGACCTGGAGCGGGTGGCTAGGAGTATGTTGAAGGTTGGCATGTTGCTGACACATAACACAACGCTTAACATATTCGTAGCAGTCGTTATTGAGAGTAGGCCAATAATAACCAAGGCGAAGGATTCGTTTGGCCACGGCAAGGCCGCTAAAATGTCCACCACAAATACCGTCATGGACCTGTTGGATGGTATGAGTGGCCTCCGCGCCAGTTAGACAGCGAAGGAGGATGCCATCAAAGCCACGTTTATAGAGGAGTCCCCCATGACAACATAACGTGAAACACTTTTAAGAAAAGCACGTTTTCCGTTACTAGTAAGGTCAGGTGGGAGGACAGAGATTGTAAGGTAGTCGTGAAATTGGTGGTACTAGGTATCCTGCGAACTAGTAGACACAGTATTTATCGTACAAACTACCGGGGTTGAATAGGATGGGACAAAAAGTTGTTGGACCATGACGAATAATTCAGAGTCAGTTGGTGCGGCGGGAATTTGCGAGGCTAAGCAAGCCATAGTGTCCGCAAATTTGTTAGTGGAGCGTGGAATGGTTTGTATAGAATAGTGAGTAAATAAGGCTAGAAGTGAATCCACGTAGTGTTTGTATTTTTGAAGTTCCTCATTTTTGCATTGGTAGACGCCCATAACTTGATTGACTACCAATTGAGAGTCGCCAAAAATGTTGATAGATTTGATGCCTAAGTGTAACGCAACTCGAGACCTGAACAAGGGCTTCGTATTCCGCTGTTTTGTTTAGTGCAAGGGAAATCAAGCCGAAATGAAAGAGGCATAGGTTCAGCATCGAGAGGAATGAGAACAACGCCGGCTCCTCCACCGCGCTGGCATTTAGATCCATCGAAGAAGAGGGTCATTTGATACAACTCTTCCCGGAGTGAAAGAGTGGCGATGAGTTCGTCGGGGAAGGTAAAATTGGTAAATTGTTCCCCAGGTAAAGGGGCCTCCGCAAGTTGGTCTGCAAGAGTTTGTCCTTTGATTGACTTTACATTTATGCGAATTCAAGGTCAAGGTCAGTGAGGAGCATAAGCCATCGAGCGATACGTTGGTTTAGATGCGGTTTGGCGTACATATAATGAATGGGGTCTGTGTTGGTGATGACAAAAGTTTTGTGATTCAGGAGGTAATGTCGGAGTTTGGTGGCTACAAATGATAGGGCAAGGCACAATTTTTCTACATGTGTATACCTAGTCTCATAATCCACGAGGGTACGACTTATATAATAAACGGCCTGTTCTCGTCGTGCCGAATCCCGATGTGCGAGCATAGCACCTATAGCATGGTCAGTGGCGGAAAGATAAAGGTAGAAAGGGCGGTCGTCCTGGGGTGGGATAAGCACGGGTGGCTGCAAGAGATAGGATTTGAGAGCTTCGAAGGCTTGGTGACACTCCTCACTCCATTGAAAGGCAATGTCCTTTTTAAGAAGGTGATGAAAAGGTTGACACCGATCCGAGAGTTGGGAGATGAAACGTCGGATAGATTGGAGCTTACCCTGTAAACTACACAATTGTTTGAGATTTTTGGGTGGGGGCATTTCTAGGATAGCTTTGACTTTAGATGGATCGACCTCAATGCCACGCAAAGAGATGATAAAGCCAAGAAGTTTTCCCGAAAGAACACCAAAGACACATTTCTTTGGTTGAAGGTGGACAGAATATTGTAACAGGTGATCAAAAATAATGGTTAAAACATCGAGATGTTCACTACGATGTTTAGACTTGCCGAGAAGATCGTCGACATAATCTTCAAGGATAGTGTGCATAATGTCATGAAAAATGTAGGTCATAGCCCGCTGATAGGTAGCACCAGCATTCTTAAGGCCAAATGGCATGACACGATAACAGAAGGTTCCCCAAGGAGTTATGAAGGCAGTTTTATGTTGATCGGCGAGTGCGACCAAAATTTGGTTGTATCCTGAAAAGCCATCCATGAGAGAAAGCATTTCATGGCCCGCAGTGAGATCAACAAGTTGATCAATACTGGGTAGGGGAAAGTCATCCTTAGGGCAAGCAAGGTTAAGATCCCAGAAATCCATGCATATCCGAAGTCCCCCCGTCACTTTCGTGACAGGCACGATGTTAGAAATCCATTGAGGATAGTCAATAGGCAGAATGAAGGAAACATAAAGGAGTCGTTGGAGCTCCTCTTTGACCAAGAGGGCAATGCGTGGATGCATTTTTCTCAATTTCTGTTTGACTGGTTTGGAATCGGGGTTTAGGGTGATGTTATGGACGGAAATGGTAGGATCAATTCCTGGCATGTCAGCGTAAGACCATGCGAAAGCTTGGTTGCGAGCACGGAGAAAGGTAGTAAAGGTGGCTTGTTCTGATGTGTTAAGGGATTGTCCAATCTTCACAATGTGAGGATCCTCCTTCGTGTGGATGTTGATTTCTATAGTAGATTCGTTCAGCATGGTTTGGGTTTCAGATGGTAAGGCTCGTTGAACATAAGAATCATCCGCGCCAAGGTAAGTGAGGATGGAGTCATCATCCTGGCATTCAACAACATTAATCAAAGGTGAATCCTCTTCGATCATGTCTGGATACAGAAGGGGAAGAGAAGATGGGTCCTCATTATCACATTGATAAGTGAGAGGACCTATGAAGATAGCATTTATGAAAAAAAAAAAAAAAGTTAGGGGGATGGATTGTGGTCTATAGATTCTCGTGGGTGATGATGGCAAGGTGGGTGATGATGGTTTGGTAGGGCGACGTCTTCTTCTTCCGGGATACGGTGACAGAGAGGTGTCTCTGTGTAGGTGTTTTGGAAAACCGAGACCACTGCGATCATTATGTTTACGGGTAGTCACGGGAATGAGTGTATGTCGGCCTTGTTCGTAAAGGCCAAAACCAAAGCCTTTCCACGCACAGCGAGTCAAGAAGGTGAGGGCGAAACGACGATTTGTCAAGTATTGAAAATCGGATTGGAAAGGAACCACACCAAGAGGAGGTTCAGGGGTAATGGAGGATGCGTCAACACCCCCATACGTTAGGTTAGTGCGGCAATGGGGTGGTCCGTAAGAGATTACCTCCCCCACGCGACGGTCGTAGGTGGGATGTGCATGTAATTGTCCGTACTCCTGCGGGGTAGGGAAAGAACTAACGTTATATAGGCGGTACTCCCCCAGCGTAAGGCGCTGAAAAACATCTACTAAGGGGTCGGAGGTTGGAATGTTAGCTGCGGGAAGGGAAGTGGTTTTTGCGATGGTGGTTTCATTAGTTGAAGGCGTAGGTGCGGTTGAGGTGGATGGTTGAGGTACATTTGAAGAGGATGGTTGGGTTGAATGTATGGGTGTCTTGATTGGTATAAGCACATCGTTAGGGCGGTATAACATATTGCAGGTTTTAAAGGGGGGAGGGTCAGCTTTTACGGTGTAGGACTTCCCCTCGTACTCAAATTTTATGCATCTATGTAATGTTGAGGGAACGCATCCCATGGCTCGGATCCAAGGACGACCCAGCAATATATTATATTGGAACTCTCCCTCCAAGACATAGAAGAGTTCGGGTAAAGTACGTGGTCCTACCCGAATGTTGAGGATCACGGTGCCTAAGGTAGAAGTAATAGCGTCATTGAATGACCGCAACATGATGGGGTTGGCACACATGCAACTAGAAGGGATATTCATTTGTTGGAAGGCTTTTGAAGAGATGATGTTTAGGCTAGCACCCCCGTCAATCATAACACGACGTACCCGAATGTCCCGGATGTAAGCTGAGATGAAAAGAGCAGGGTCAGGATCTTCTGTACCAAAGTCAACAATTTCGTCTTCGGAGAAACTGACTGCAGCAGCTTGTTATACAGAGACAGAAGTGGTTGGGGCAGTGGGTTGTTTGGTGAGAGAAGCAACGTGATTGGGTGTTAGAATGGAGGCGACAGGCAGGGTTTCATTAGGTAAAACCTCTATCCCTTGAAGGATCTCAACGAGAGCTTGTCGATGAGATTCAGAAGTCTGAATGAGATCATACAGTGTCATTTTTACGGGCGATTGGTGAAGCTGTTTAATCATATTTCGGTGGGCAATGCCATTAGAGACGGGATAGGCGGGTCCGCGAATGACCACTTTAGGTGGTGGTGCAATCGGGATGTTTGACGGAGAAAGAGATGCCGCAGGTGTGTTTTCTTTTGCTTTCCCATTGTTTTTCTGCCCTCGAGTAGCGACACTAATCATATTAATCTCGTAGACCTGAGATAAGGAAGATGGTTGGGATAACTCATGGTCTTCAAGAGGTGGGGTTGTAATAATGATAGATCTTGGTGAGGCGGGGACAGATGGTATAGGAGAGGGAATGGAAACTAAAGGTCTCTCCCTTCGTAAGTTGTCTTTCTTAATCTTTCTATCCGGGAGAGGTGACTGATGAAGGATGGTTTTAGAGCTTTGCATCCCTCCACATCATGTCCTGGTGTGCGGTGATAAGCGCAGATTTTAGACTCATCGTAACCCATAGGTCGGGGTTTAGACGGGTCATAAGGTCTAAGTGGAGGTAGGGAAATGGTCGCATTCTCCACCAACATAGTAAGGATTTTGGCGTAAGATCCTTTGAGTGGGTCAAAATCGGAAGAGGATGAGGGTATTGGTTGTGCGGGTTTTGGTAATGTTTGGGCGTGGTTGGTTCACATGGGTGGTGGTTTAGCCGAGGGGTGTTGATACGTGGTTTTCACTAAACGTGATTTCTTTGGCGCAGAAGCTATGTTGGATGATGAGGCCGCAGATGATGTGGTATCAGAAAACAGCCACGGGGAAATAGGAGTGACTAAAAACAAATCTTTTGATGATGGAATTTGTTTAGGGTTGATAGGTGGACAGGATACGCGGAGTGATGGTGTTGCTATACCCTGGAATTTCTGTATGGGTGCGGAAGGCGTAGGTTATTTTGAAGAAAATGCGGGGAGGTATGATATATTGATGTAAGGTAGAGGGATGGGGTCCCAATATGGAAGGTAGGTATGACGATGATGGTTTTGATTGTGATAGGGGCACGGATTGAGTTTGTCTCCTAGGTGGCGGGACGGATTTATTTTTGGATAGATCGAGTCGCTTAGGCGGGTGCGTTAGACTGGGCATTGGTGAGGTCCCAAGCGTAGGGGAAGATCCGGTTAAGTTGATAGAAGTGGACGGGGCATTTGGTAGAGGTGAGGGGGGTGAAGGTGAGAACAGGGGCATTTTAAAGCGTAAACACTTCGGGTATATGGTGGAGACATCAGGATCAGTCATTTGCATTTGAGTAGAAAAAGGGGTACTCAAACGTTCCCATAGGGCCTGTCTATCTTCTGTGGAATGACAGTCCTCACGTGTGAATATGAACTTTTGTACGGAAGAACGACGGGTTGTGATTCCAGTCCACTGTGGGTGTGACACAGGAGGTAGATGAGGCACTGTATCAATAGATGTTAAGAGGTCAACCGGTCGTTGAAAAGATTTAGGCGATGAGGGACTAATAGGTAGGAGGGCGTGTTTGAGGGGATCTGTCATGTTTAAAGAATGTGGTGATGTCAGTGTAAGAGATTTCTCGTCTAAGGATGTCAAAAGGAGTGGCGAGCCTTCCTCTTGTGCAGCAAGAGCGGTAGAAGGGGACGTTTGGGAAATAGATAAATTAGATAACATCCGCTCACAGTCTTGTAGGGATGTGGTGTAAGAAGACTCATCGATGAGAAGAGAAGTCCGGGCAGTTA
This sequence comes from Taxus wallichiana var. yunnanensis, assembly GCA_018340775.1. NCBI lineage: Eukaryota > Viridiplantae > Streptophyta > Pinopsida > Cupressales > Taxaceae > Taxus > Taxus wallichiana. Next base: position 293,756,729 of record CM031235.1, on the reverse strand, counting down.
ACTCTTTTATGGGTAAAGGAATGATTTCACTTTGGCTTGATGGTGGTGAAGGAGGTTCAGACTCCTGTATTGGTGGAGAGGCTTGATTCAAATTTTTTTCAATAGAGGCTTTTGGCTGAGAATCGAAGACTGCATGGATCTCATGAACACTCTCCTCGGCTAAGATATCTTGGTTTACGTTACTGTTGGACGAGTGATTCGGGAATGGCTTGTTGAAAATTTTTAGATTTCGGTTAGCAGGGGCGTTAGGATTATCGAGGGCTATATCCCCCGCATCAACCATTTCCTGCACTATGTTTTTCAACATCTTGCAGTTCTCATGACTGTGTCCCTTCACGCGGTGGAAGCTACAGAAGTCATTTTCTTTGTACCAGGAAGGTATTGCGCGGGTGGAGTCAAACCCAGAGTGAGGTTTAACAGGGGGCAAGGTGATAGCCCTAGCTTTGAGCAATTTCTCCAGGATGACGCCATAAGTTTCTCCCAAGGGAGTGTAATTGATGGGCTCGGCTTTTCACTTATAGGTGGTTTTTGGCGGAGTATTGGACGGTGTTTGAGATTTGACCATTACCGCGTGGACAGCTCCTTTTGATTTAGAAGAAGTGGACGCGTGAGGAGTGGTGGTGTTTGGCTTGTTGGTAGAATCAGGAGTTCGGAAATTGGGGTTTTTGTTACGCAACCGCAATTTCTCCTCTTCTAAGGCTCGAATTTCTAATTTTCGGGCCATAGTAAAGGCCTCGTCGAATGTACGGAAAGTTTGAATTTGGAGGGTGGGGGAGATGTGCTTAGCGCAGGCCCACGTAAACAGTTCGATAAGTTCGGTTTGAGGTAAGGCATACGTAAGTTGGTTGATAAGGCCCCGCCATCGTCCAATGAAATCTGCGATAGATTCGTCCTCAAATTGTCGGATGGCATAGAGGTCGGTGATAGATACTTTCTTGGCAATGTTAATGGAGAAATGATCCAAGAAAGATTGGGCTAGCTGGTTAAAAGAAAAGATCGAGTGCTGGGTTAAAGCACTGTACCATTCCAAGGCGGGTCCTGATAAGGACATGGGAAAGGTGCGGAGTAACAAGGCATCATCATGGGTGATCAAATAACAAGCGTGTCTAAATGATCGCAAGTGTTGTTGAGGATCCTCTTTACTGTTAAAACGAGTAAATTTTGGCAACTCCCATTGAGGAGGATATGAATGAAGGGGGACAGAAGGGTGAATGGGCTCCCGACAAACTTGTTCGTATGTCAAGGCGCTACGACTTCCCGAAACCGAAGCCTCCAGATTTTGCATTTTGTCCATCATTTGTTTGATGAAATCTGTGGTTGGATGAGATGATGGTGCGGTTGTGGTAAACGGAGGCAAGTTGGACCAAGGGCTTCCGCTGGACAATGGTGGGGCTAAGTGTTGATAAGGTATGGAGGATGAGTATGTTGGAGCAACAGAATAGGGATGTCCCATATAAGGTGTTGAGGTTACTGGATACGTGTATGGGAATGAGAAGGTAGGCGGAGCTTGAGAAGGAAAGCTCGTGTGAATAGGTGGCAGAGAGCAAGTCATGAATGGAGTGGTCTGAAAGAGAGATGAGGTAGGGGCAGTTGGTGGTAACGATACGTGAGGTCCAAAATTAGCCAAGGAAAAGCCAATCTGAGTCGTATGAACCTCTGAAGCTGTCGGATTGGGAGAAGGGGCTAAAGATGCAGGAAGTAAGGCGGTGTTATCAGGAGGAGTGGGAGCTAAATGAGCAGCTATACTAATAGGCATGCCAACAAGGAGCTGACCATCAGGCGTACGGTCAGGGGCATGAGACAAATAGTATTGTACAGTACCTGGGATTAGCATCCAGAAATTTGGCAAAGTCCTTGTCTCCTACAGGAATTTGGGGGATCTCCTTTGGTGTCCGTAGTAGGGTTCCTATAGAATGTGAAGGGGTGATTCAGGCAAAGACACAGAGCAGGCATGTGAAACCATGGTGGCGGCTTGCTTCCGAGTGATGACAACCATGGACAAGAACACACAGGAAAGTTTCAATCTATCAAGAACAAAAACAACCTCAGAATGATGAATTTGGCAAGTTCTTTGGTTTGTCGGGGCTGATGAAGACAAAGAATCGATATCGGTTTAATAACCGGTGTCGGTCGAGAGCGACGGCGTTGGTCGATTAACCGATGCCGGTGTCAAAAGTCTAGGATAAGAAGATATAAAAGGCTGCTAATTTGATTTTTAGCAACGTTGAGTATATTTGTCAACTTATTGATCACAGAAGACAAAGTATGACAGAGAAAATAGAATTTGAAAACAAGCAAGATGCACACGCAAATCCAGAGACTAATCCTAGGGTTAATTTTAGTTATCGTGGGCTTATGCCTTTAGACGTAAGATGATGTCAGGATCCTAAACAACAAGACCTAGGGGAAATTTCAAGTTTGTTTTGGCTTATAAGGTTACCTCAACCTAGGCGGAGGAATACCGCGGAAAAGGGGGATGTTTGAGTGTTGTGTTAATTGTGCGGTGATTCGGTATGTGTTGTGCAGTGAAACTAGGGTTAATTTCTGTCAATACCGTGGATATCACCCCACATGTATGACATTACTTAATCTATGTTCACTAGAATTGAAGAACAACAAGCAGGAATGCAATGCATGTGTTTTAAACCCAAATCGAAAATTATGTTCGATGAAGCAAGAGAGATGACTTTCACTAATGCGAAACTAGGAAAGCAAGACAAATTCTTTACGAAATATATAACAAAAGCAGCAACAGCAAGTATGCTTCCTAAAATGAAAATAAGCAAGAGAAAGAAACCCAAAATGGGTCCCACCGGGCGTGCCAAAATGTTTCACTCGGAATGACTCGTTCCTTTTAGAAACAGATAAGAGTTAGGTGCTAGGAGGAATACCTGTAGAATGTCGAGATGGTGTGCGCGTACCGTAGAGAAAGATCAGGCTGATTGCGAAGAACTCCTTTTTGTCTTGGAAGGACTACCTGCAAATAAGAACACAAGACCACAAGATTTTAATTAGACAATAAATGAGGGAACTGCCTTGGGCCCAGGAAATATAAAACTTCCTTTCGAAGGTGGTCGGTTCCCCTGCTAATATGAATTAACACAAAAGACTGTAAGATATCAATTAAGTTGTTTCGTTGAACTGGGTAGGGAAAGGCTGGTTTTCTGGTTTTGATCAGAGGAACCGATGCGTTAATCGATAACCGATGGCGCTGTTTCGATAACCGATGCCGATTCTTGATCGATAACCGATACCGGTGGGTTCTAGGATCTTGGTAGCTATGGTGTTTGTAAGGTGGTTTATGGGTGATATTAGGAAATGAGATGATGAGGGTAAAGGAATGATGCGGTTAGATGCAATGGCACGTTGGGTAGTGGATTGAAACGGATTTAGGAGGACCGAGATTCAAGAAGCATAAGAAATGTTATAACGAGAGGACATGCAAGATGTGACTTACTAGTTTTGACCAAGATGCAAGTTGATCTCCTTTGTTGTAAACACTCCTGGTATTTCCACTCATCTCTACTCGGTCAAGTGAAGATCTGGACTCTGTTTTTCACTCCCAATGATCTCTGTTGTTTCAAAAATCATTCGACCTTTGATTTTGGTTCGGGGAGCCCATTTACAGGGAACCGATGGCGGTTACGTAACCGACGGCGGTCGAGTAGGAACCGGCATCGGTCAGGAAAAAGTAGGCTATTTTTAGTAAAATAGCCCACCTTCCCTGCTTTTCTCCCGAGAGATCAGTTGCGGGCTTGGTCAAGTGGCTAGAAGGTTGGCTTTGGGTGCGAGTAAGGAGGCATTAGTTATGGATGTGAGTCTAGACCAAGTCATGGGTCTTAATTAGGTTAGTTTAGGGTTAGGGCTAGGTCATGATGAGGTGGCAAAGTGAGGTGGCGGGTAAGGTGATGTGGATTTATCAATTATAAGGTAATTAATAAATAATTGTGTAAGGTTTAGGTGATGAGGTTAGATTGCGAGATGAGATGCGGGTCACAAGGGGTCGTAAGACACAAATTTGGTGTCTACACCAACTTAACATATGAAGAAAAGACATGTGGAAAATTGGAGAGCATGGGGAAGTGAGACATTTAGAGCGTTTGGAATAGGTTCGGATGGGCTGAGTTAGGCCAACTTAACCAATCGGTGAGGGGGTCGACATGTAAGGAAAAAAATGGAATGGAGAGTAGGTTGAACACTTGAATAATTCCAATTGGGCTTAAAATCACCAACTTAAATGATAAATAGATGGGCTTGGAAAAGTGGTGAATGTGGGGAATCTGGGAACAAAGGAAACAAGAGAACAATTGTAGACACCTAAATTTGGTATACATACCCTTGATCACCCATGTGTGCATATTTATTTAATCCATCCCATTTATCTAATTAAATTCCCATTAATTAATTAATCCACATTAATTAATTAATTAATCATTTAATATCTTACATGCCCAATTATCCCATCCATATTAATATTTATTCCTATTAATTAATTAATTCATATTAATTAATTAATACCCATTATCTTTCCCCAACCAACCTTCTATTTAGGATGCTTTTATCCTAAATCCATCCCCTTTGCTTTTCTAAGCTTTTCTCCCATCTATTTTTATGCCCTAACTACCTACAATTCATCCCCAAGTAATATAATCCCGCCTATATGCTTTAAAGCATTCGACCAATCCTTAAAAAGCCAAAATCACGCCAAAATCACAAAATCTTTCCTATTGGGGAAAATTTCCCTATAATCGGCGCTAACCCACCCCAATCATTGACCCCATAAAATTGAATCTTTCCTTTCTAATTCCGGATCGATGCATGAAAACATCAGAGTTCTCTTGCAACCCATTAAATTTCTCTCTAGTCTTAACATTCATGCAATTATCATAGATCTCCTAGACATCATTTCAACATGCTTACATTACTCACAATCATATTTCATGAGAATTATCGATATCTCTGTGTTGCTTTATTGATATTTCATCAAATCATCTTGGTATTACTTGTTTTATCTTTTATAGGTACATAACAACTTCTTCAACATCCAGGAACACTTAGAATCCTTCCCCTTAACCCCTTTACCCATAGGTTGCCATATTAATCCTTTTATCCTCGCTTTATACTTCTCGATACAATCACCATCAATCCCTCTTGGTCACCGTTGACCGAGGCTCTGTTCATCCACTAATCTATCCAAACTATCATTTTCTTCCCTTTTCCTGCTTCTCTGTCTCTAGTTCTCTCTCTGAGACCCTCTTACAAGATTGATGGACCTTTATCAACTTCCAATTGCATTCGAGACCTTACAGGTCTACATATTTCATCTACAAGTTTAGATCCATCCTCCTAGGTCACCGTCGACATGCCTACACATAGTATGGGTCACAGTTGACCCAAAACAGGTAATACTTAATTTACCAGTTATTGCAATCTAATCAAATTTAAATCAATTTTTTTCATTTCCTAAGATTTAGTAAATGTTTCATTTTTTGCACGCTATCTTATGTTACATTCTTTACTTTGCTTTTTCCAAATGAATGGGGGTTGAAATCCATGAAAGGAAGATAATTACTTGTTGGAATAAAATTATTGGGAAACACCACATATATCTATCTAATCCATCTCCATTGTAGTTTTGCAAGTCTATCAAGTTGCAGCAAAAATCAGCCATTTTGCATTTGTGTATCCATCATATCACATTTGAGGTAACATAAACCCTCCAACATTTCTTAGTTGCTAGTTTATTTTATTGCTAGTTCATTCGTTGATCGGTGAGAAAGTTTCTTATCCAAAAGCTTTGGCACGCCTAGTGGAAAAACCCTTTTGGTAGTCTCTTTCTTTTTCGTACTTTGCTTTTTTGTCTTCCACTAACACTACAACGTGAGGCTGCTTTTTTGATTTTTGTGTTGGGATCGTGGCTTGGATTGCTCATCGCTCAAGAGTGTAGAAAAATAGGAAACACATTATCTAGGTATTCCTCACTTTCCCTATTTTCTCCTTTTTGCATCATAATTTTTCATTCTTTTCTGTGTCCTCATTAAATATAACACTTCATTTTGGGCTTAAAAAGAACATTATTTTTGCATCTTACTTGCTCATATAGTTTAAGTAGGGGTCTAACTTACTGCATATCACATCTTATCACACACAACCTAAAACTCACAAATGAAATTACACATCAAAACACTTCCTCTCCCAGTAGACTAATTGAGACTTGATCACCCAAAAGTAAGCCGCCTCGAGACATTCCTTAGCCATAACTTACCTGAAACCAGACATAGTTTTCCTTCTCATAGGTACCTTTTTATCCATCCCCTTTTATTTTTCACACATTCATAATCCAAACATAAAAGAATTTTTTTTCTTGACTTGTATGTTTAAAATGGAACCCAAATTCTCCTCGAACAGTTCTAAAGTCCACCATAACCCCATCCAAACCCTTGGTTTCTTCTAGTATTCTTCCAACCCCATCTATTATTACCTTTTTCGTAGACCCGCTACTTCTCAAACACATCAACCCATATATTCCAATAAATCCCCGCCATATTCTATCATCTCTGCTTCATCTAGCATGACCATCCCTATCCAGCCTATGACATTCCTATCTCTCTCTCTCTCTCTATATTAGATCTTCCCTCTAATCCTAATAATATTATCATGATCTTGCTTCTTCCCATCATATGCCTCCTTAATCTATACAATCTTCACCACCCGATGCTTTTAAGAAATCCTTTCATAACCCACCACCAAAAAATTTGTTTTCATCCTCTATACCATATCAATTCAACCCATTTTCAATCAACACCATACATTAGACACCTCCCTCCACATCTATCTTATCTACCTCATCATCCAATCTTATTCTAGACATTGTACCTATGCCTCCTTCAGGAGCTATCCTCACATCAACCATACCCACAATCCATTACCTACCACCTTAACTTCCACCACCTCTCTTTGTCTACATTCAGTCTATTCTTACTACATCCACATCATCCATGTTTGTACCCGCCTCTCTATCCACACCTATCATTCCTAAAAATTGACCACATCTCTTTTAGAACACCCATCATTACCATTATATATTATAAATCCATAAATCAACCCATGTATACCTTGAAATCCTTGTCACATATTTACTTTGCCATACCTACATCATCTATTTCATCCTAATCTTCTACATCTACATCCCCCATCACATCTTCTCAATCCACATCCACATCCACAATATTTCTTGAGACAAAAAAAAATTCACACCTCTACTATAGATCCCCTCATCTCTATGCTAATTCATCCACCATCTATATCACCTCCTTCTCACATAGATCTCATCAATCAAATCATCCAAACACCCCTTTATATTTATATAGCCACGCCTAGTCCCATTATTGACTCACACCCACATCTATCCCATATACCTCAGTCAATTCAAATCCCCATCCACATCTATTCCACCTTTTCAGTCATACCATCTTTAGAGTCCATACTGGTTCCTCTTTCTGTGGTTTTTGCCCACACCTACCGCATCGACCATCATGACCACATCCCCATTATCTCCTTCTTCATCCACACCACCTACATCATTTGAGAAATATTGGAGAGCACTTCAACTTGTAGCCACCATAGGTGATCCTCCTATCTCATCCACACGACTAGACATTCCCACATTGAGATAATCCCCATCTTCCTTGGAACAAATCATGTAAAAATTACTCCCACCATCCACCACAACACCACCTTTTGATCCACTGTCAAAATCATTTTCATCCCTGCCAAGGGAACTCCTCAAAATCCAAATCCAAAAACCTTGGAATCCTTCCACAACAATCCCTTGAGCATCCTCATAAGAAGATTGACATTCCTCCAATCAAGACCAAATCTACATCCTCCATCTTGGGGCTGCATCCATCTATCTTAGGACCCCTCCTCCATCATGACCAATCAACCAATCCAAATCCAAATAGTTTGATTCCCTCCTAGGACCAGTGCCCTCATCAAAAACACCTCCACCTATCTAACCATCCAATCCTAAATCATCCACCAAACTGCGTCTTGTTCTAGACCACCTAGACCACAACACAATCTACCTTCATCATCACTATCCACACAATATCAAAGGACCTCTCCCGGTGCATACATAGAATAATACGTGGAGGTCCTCTAACATCTACTTCAAACTTATTCCATCATGCTCCCAAATATATGGTCCTTTGACCCAAACCGTTCAAAACCCTCATGGTTTGATTACCACCGCATCTCTACCTATCCTCGTACTACGGGTCACAAAACCGAGAATTGTAAGACCCTTTAGACTATCATCCAAGATATTATTGAGTGAGAGGACCTCCTTGACAAGTCTCCTTCTCCATCTACTACCTCATCCATAACCCATCTGAATCCTTTTACCACATCTCCATCCATTTAGCCTTTTCGTTTACCCACATCATCTTCTATTATCCCTCCTCCACACATCATTCCTCCTGATGAGGGTCCTCCTTATTCATTGATTCTATTTTCCTTATTACACCATCCTCCTGACATCCATTTCATATCTTTTGACATCCACTATCTTATCCACATCCCTTTCCTAGGGTATAATTTTTCCCCGTTATTTACATTTTAGAATTCTTCTTCTCGTCTTCATCGATTCATCCTCCTATGTTAGGGGACTTATTTCTAGGACTTGTTTGTTCACAAATTAGTTTCTCTCCACATTTGGCATCATCACATCTCATATAGCTTGGTTTATCTAATCATACTTTCATCTCCTCCTCTTATGACCACTTTCGTGGCCATATCTGTGCTTCCCTTCGAAGCACCATGGATTTGTCTAAAATCCACCATTAAGGTACATATTTCATGATCTTTATTTAATTCATCTCATATGGTCCTAATTTATCTTTTCTATCTAGGGGGAGCATCCATTTTTCTTAGACACATATCTTTCACTTCCTTAATAGGCAACACTTACTCTTATTTTTTCTTGTTTATCTCATCCCATCCCATCTTTCTAATGCAACGTTAACATCAACAACCTTGTCATTTTATTTGAATTTCACTACTCTAGAAAGGATCCAATGAGGAAAGTTTTCCCCTAATTGGATCTGACCATACACACAAGTATGGGCCGAGCTTATCATTTGGCCTCCTTGATGGTAACCGAACAAGAACCACTTAACACATTGCACTATGACCATTCTATTGTTTAACATTTACTAATGTGATCTTAGTCATATCTTTGGATCATTCCTCCATATTAACATTTTCAATCTCTCATTGTGATTATTTGGAGCTATGTGGTCTTCTGTCACTTCCTAGATGTGACCTTAAATATGGGCACCATGGCTCTACATGTAGCTTATTCCTTATGGATAGGTTCTCCCTTTGGTGAGAACTCCGTAATCATTACATCCATCACCCTCTTATTCACCTATTGGAACCATGTAAAGGGTTATAGGGTGTCTCTTGTACACTTATTATCTCCTCCTAAGTGGTATAATTAGGTATTCCTAGCTCTCCCCCATGTAAAATCAAAAATCATAGATGCTCGAATAAGAACAATCAAAATTGTCAAAAATAGATTGATCCCTTGAAGGATAGTTGTTCATATAAAAAAAGAAAAAAAAAAAAAAAGCATGTAAATCAAAATCAAAGTTGAAAGAAAATAAAAAGAAATATACCGATCCCTCAAAAGGACGGGTATCATATTATTCTTACCATCTATGTATTATATAAAGTAGACCATACCCTCGGAGGATGGATACTACTTATAAAATTGAATGCTTCCTCCATTGATCAACCTTCCATTTTATTAGAATCTTAGAAAGCTTCCCGTATTGATCAACTTTCTCATAGCAGACTTCTGGCATTGATCAGTTTGCTCTTTCCCCTTCCCAGAGCTGGGGCATAGTTTTAGGGAACACCACTTTTGGAGAACCCTCTTCCCTCTGTACAAGTACATCTCAAACCCATTTTTTTCATGTCAACATTAGGTTTATGAGATCATCTCATCCTTTATTTCCTTATGATATTTGAAATGACTAACTATCATTGGTTATTTGCTAACATTTTTTTTGGTCACATGTGCCTTGCATTACCTGGATCCCCTTTTTGTTTACCTCCAATGTAGTTAGAGGAATATTTTCCTTGTATGTTCCTCGATATAATGTAGTATGTCACCACATTGTTGTAAGGTATTTTATCCTAATCCTATCACATCCATCTTTCAACATGACCTTCTTTATCTCAATCACCTACAATCCATCTATCTATCTTACAACACATTTATTCCTACTTACATCCATCATTAATCACATCCATTCTCAATTTGTTTTCATCACATTTTACCCATATACATTCTAATCATCATGATCAAATTCAAACACAAACACATATTCCTAATCCTCATTAACACATCACACATTTATATCATCATTTCATCCATACAAGTATGCACTCAAAATAATTGTGTAATCATACATTTATTTCACCATCATCATCAAATATAAAAACCACATGTTTCCAAAAAAAAAACCATCACCATCACATCTAATCTAAAATCCATCATCATGACATATAATCTAAAATCATCATCACATCGAATTAAATTCATCACATCACATAATGAACACATAATAATCCACGAAAAAACCATATATCATACATATATCAAAAGTGTATTAATACATCATGGCCATCAAATGGGGCTCTCTTAGAGCAGAGATGCTATTGAAATTCGTAAAGTGTATATCTGAGGCTCTCAAGTCATCTCCTCCTAGGGAAGGCACAACACCTGATCCTTGTGCATCTCTGCCACCCTTATGGCCTCCTCTACTCTTGTGGCTGTGCCACACTCACCATGCTCCTATATGGCCTTTCTCCTTCTGCTTTGTTATCCTCTGTAGGTTCTCCTAGTAGCTTAGTATATTTGGAAAATTCTCGAACAAGATCCCCTTGTAATATCTATCCTCTGTGGCTAGTGTTCTATACCTATCCATGGAAATCATGCTGGGAGGTGTAACCTATCCCGACCCCTGTGAAGCTTCCTACACACCACTAACTGAATCCATCAATAAAATAGTAGTAAAATAACCAAAATGATCCTTGTAGGCCTCCTTTGTCCCTAGTAGTGGTCTCTCTCCTAAATAACTCGGTCCCTCTCGAGTGATGACATCCGGTGTTGCGAGAGTTGTTTCTCTCTCCACCCTCATCTAATCTAGCTCAACACACAAACATGTCACCTTTTTAGACTCCCCTACTCCACCATCTCCACCTCCTCTACCTCAATCTCCATATCCTCCATCTCCTCCTCATCTCCTCTCTCCACAACCACCCTAGTTTCCTAGATAACAACCATCTAGTCACCAAACCGGCCCCGACTCCAACATCTTCATCCTCATCCCATGACACTACCTCCTCCTCCACTAGATCAGCCATGATGGGAATCAATATCTCCCTATCCAACTCCTCCCTCTTGTACAAAAATAGGATCATGATGTACCTTTCTGGATGAATCCAAAGTGTCATCTCACCCTATCGAACTGAACAACCTTGATCATCTCCTAATGTATCCCCTACATCCACCTCGTCCTCCTCATCCCTGTCAACTCTATGTCTACACCAAGCCATGTAGGGAAATATCGATATGCTTACCACCTAATCGATCAATTTCCAAATTTGCAAGTGGTTCACATACCAATCCACCCTCCTCTCACTCCTATCGCCGAAGGCTGATCGTCCTCTATTTCAAAATCCCACCTCTAACTAAATGTGGTCTTCTGTGACCCATGTAAGCATGGGTGGATGAACCACTCCTATATGCTCATATGCCCAATTGTGTAATAAGAAGCCCATTTCCAAGCTTGACCTCCATCCTACCCTATACATGGAAAGCTCATGGTATCCTGAGCCAATAGATCGGTCCCGAATGAAAACATCTTTGTTTGATGATTAACTATATCTGCCACTACACTGGATAATGCCCATAGAAATTTAGCCCCACCGCAGTCGAAAAATTAGAACATAACATGACCATCATTACCATGTAGATCAAATGACTATGTGGCACCCCAACCTCATATCTCAACTCATATGCAAAATCCCTTGAAGAAAATATGATGTGGGGTGCATCGACTCCAAATAGCCACATCAACACTGCTAATCTCTCCTCACTGGTAATGGGAACTATATTATCCCCTATATCAGCAATCTTAGAATCGATAAACATCCTCCTAAGGGTGAATTTAATCTCCCTGTCGTGAACCAATGTGTCCCTATCTAACGATCCCATCTCTCCACCAAAGTAATCATAAGCCCCACATCCCATGGGATCCTTTGATAATACCTAAATCCACCCAACCCCACTATGGCCAAGTGATCCCACTTGACATTTGTGACATCTACTATGATATGCTCATATAGAGAAGGCACTCTATCCCTCAAATACAAGGTATCTTTGGCTTGTAATCACAAACAAAACATACATACATCAGATTGACCATACAAAATCTGATCATAATCCATTAAAATTCATAAACCTAATTCTAATCCATTAATTTTTATCCAAAAATCAATCTAAATCTAAACCCTAATCTATCCAAACCTACCCCAATCGACATCGACCTTGGTTGGGTCAACATGTTTTAGGGGTCAATCGACGTTCCTTTGGGTTGGGTTGATGTCGACCCACCTGGGTCATTGCCAACCACCCCTGACGTCATCCACTTTTTACAAAAAATGTAAAAAAATAATAAAAAATAAATTCAATTAAAAACCAGCATGCTTTTTTGTTACTCACCATCCTTCCCACCATATGGCGGTTCTTTTGCGGCTCTCCGATAGATTCCATCTTCCAGTTCTCTCTTTAATCAATATTCTCTCTCTCGTCAACTTTGTGCATGAAAATGAGCATCGTTGACGACCCCTGGGCTTATATAGCCACCGAGTTTAGGTCAGTCCTTTGTTGATTGGCTCTAGTCACTATCAACTCCCCTTAACAATAATTATTTTCTACTTTTCCCCCTTTCCTTGTATCCTTTCCTAGGGCATCATCTATTTTTGACCTTTAAGTCCACATTTTTGGCCATAACCATTTTCCCTCCAGGAATTTTGATCCAACATTCAAACTATTCCTCCTTCAGGCATACATACTTTCTAAGTCCACATCCGTGGCTATATATATATATATATATATATATATATATTTGGGCATTTAAATCTTATTATACTCTTTAAGTCCACCTTTCATGGCCATAATAAATCCTCCTTTGGGAATTTTAATTTACAATCCTATCTAATCCACGCATGAATTCCTCCTTTGAGGCCATATTCATTTTCCCCTTTGGGCATTGCATTCATCATATCAAGTCTAATTTTGTGGCCATACTTTCCCCACTTAGGGAATATTTTGTTTCCTTTTTCCTTCACGGCCATACCTTTCCCCACTTGGGGCATATTTTTTTTTCCTTTTTGCCTTCATGGCCATACTTTTTCCCCTTGGGGAATATTACTTCATCACCATTATTTTTCATTTTCCTTCTCGACCATTTTTTGTGTCCCATTGAGCACCATAACCATTCATCCTTGTCCCTTGTGGATGCATAACTTTTTCACTTGATTCCTCATGTACGAAGGATTTCACATACCTTTCATATTTAGTTGCGCATAATTTTATGACTTTCCTTTGACCCATTAGTCATCGTGGGCTTACATCCATACTACAGTGATCTTCACCCACTCACTAGTCTATACAACATTGTAGCTTGTATTTGTTGAAACCACAATTTTCCTCTCTTGATGTTATATTGGAGTAACCATCATGGTTTTCTCTATTATTGTGATCCTTTTTGCATGGGGAATCTTTCCTTGGTTATTTCACCCATATTTTCTTCACGCACCTGTCCTTCATCATCTAGCTTTTCTTTTAAACGTGTCATCGATTTCCCTTGACATCATCGATCCCCCATTTGAGGGGGAGCTTATCATAAATCCTTTTATTTTCCACCAACTATCATCATTTTTGTCTCATGGCTTGCTAGCTCAAACCACTCAAAAAAAGGGGAAAAATGTAGACACCTAAATTTGGTATCTATACCCTTGATCACCCACGTGCACATATTTATTTAATCCATCCCCTTTATCTAATTAAATGCCCATCCAATTCCCATTAATTAATTAAGACACATTAATTAATTAATCATTTAATATCTTACATGCTCAATTATCCCATCCATATTAATATTTGTTCTATTAATTAATTAATTAATACTCATTATATTTCCCCAACCAACCTTCTATTTAGGATGCTTTTATCCTAAATCCATCCCCTTGCTTTTCTAAGCTTTTCTCCCATCTATTTTTATGCCCTAACTACCTACAATTCATCCCCAAACAATCTAATCCCGCCTATATGCTTTAAAACATTCGGCCAATCCTTAAAAATCAAAAATCATGACAAAATCACAAAAGCTTGCCTAGTGGGGAAACTTTCCTCATAATCGGCGGTGACCTAACCCATCATCATCAATCCTATAAAACTGAATCTTTCCTTTCTAATTTTGGATCAGATGCATGTGAACATCGGATCTCTCTTGTGACCCGTGAACTTTATTTCTTGTCCGAACATTCTTGCAATAATCACAAATCTCCCTCACATTGTTTCGGTGTGTTTGCATCACTGATGATCATATTTCATGAGACTTATCGGTATCTCTATGTTTCTTTATTGAGATTTTATCAAATTATCTTGGTATTTATTCTATTTAAAATTTCGTAGGTACAAAGCAACTTCTACAACATCCATGGAACACTAAAAAGACTTCCCATACAACCCCTTTTCCCACAGGTTACCATATTAATACTTTTATCCCTTGCTTTATACTTCTTATATACATTCATCACCGATCCCTCCTGGTCAACATTGATTGAGGCTCTATTCATCCACTAATATATCCAAACTATCATTTTCTACCCTTTTCCCGCCTCTCCATCTCGGTTATCTTCTACGGACCCTCTTTCAACATCGAAAGACCTTTATACACTTTTAGATTGGATTCAAATATTGCAGTTCTATAAATTTCATCTATAGGTTCAGATCCATCCTCCCAAGTCACCATCGACCTTCCGCACACAACTGGGTCACCGTCGACCGCAAGCAGGTAACACTTAATTTTCTAGTTGTTGCAATCTAATTAGATTTAGATCAATTTATGTCATTGTTAGTGAAAATTCATAGCACCCCAATATGATCTTCATATATTATTTTCTAAGGCAATGTCATTTGGTGTGAATGCACAACATTGAGCTTTCCCAAAGTGTGGGATCTTTGCAAATGGGGAAAGCTCTCCCAGAGAAGGCTAGTTCCTCTTCCTAAACTACCTTCCACAAGATATTCTAGTGCAGGCAAGCTAATCTAATCCTAATCTAAATTCCAAGGAGACAAGGAGAGAGAGAAAAGAGGGAAAAACAAATCCTACACTAAAATGGTGATACACCAGAGAAGGAAAATGTTGAACATCTATCAAAACTACCATGGAACAAGAAGAGGTGAGCAATGGAAAGGATGGACAAGTGCATCACAAAACCAAGGATGGATTTCACAAAAAAATGTTCCAAAACTCCATGAACACAACTCCAAAACCTGCAATGAACATTCAAACATGCACAAATACCTGCAATGAAGAGAGGCAAGAAGGAAACAACCAAAAACGAGCAAGGATGGACAAATGCATCACAAAACACATTTTTATATTGCTCAGAAGTTTGCACAAAACATCATTTCACGGGTAAGAGGAAAAAATGCCATTATAGAGCAGGGGAGGAGGTTCAAACTCCATTTTAACCCTAGGGAAGAAAATAAGGGAGAGGTAGAGAAGAATGATGAACAACCTTTTACAAATGAGCCAAATTTGGCTTTTAACCATCGAACAGAATGAAAGAAAGGTAAAAATGCGGGAAAATTGATTTGAAACTCCAACCACCAACAGATCCATTTAATTAGCCTACAAAGTGATGGGTTTCCATGAAAAATCCCATACTTCATTGTACATTGCTTTGCAGAGCAAAACAAAGGCCCATACTTCATTAATTTTGGTGGTTGGGAACCATTTTTGTGCATTTTTTGCATGCTAGAGACATTTTCCAATTTTTCTCCTACAAATATCTATCAAAAATAAAAATTGAACCATATATCATGTAGAGGACTTCAACACATTTCCATCGATATAAAAATCATGAAAAATGGAGCTCTAGTTCGAAAGATATGGCCCTCAGAAGATTAAGGGAAAAACTGATAAAAAACGGGTCAAAATCGGGGTCGGCGGGGTCAAACCTTAAAAATTTACCTTTTGGAAAAATTCCCCAAAATCTCCATGCCTCCACTACTCTAAGACATGTGGCATCGCCCAATTTTCTGATGGGATCGCGGGATTCAAAATAACATTTTGCCTCTTTTTGTGAAATTGGGAAAATTTTCAAAATCCTCCGCCGGTTTGCGACTCCGAGACACGTGGCACCCTCTCTGGTCACTTGGCGAGAATAAATTCCATTTTTTACCTTTGTGCCCTTATGATTTGGAAAAAAAACCAAAAATTCTCCTGCTGCCCCAACTCCCACCGACACGTGGACACGTGGTACCATTTTATTGCCCGGCGGGGATGCGCCTCCATTTTTTCCTTTGACACGCTTTGACCAAACGCCAAAAACTCAAAATCCTTTCACCCCCGCCACTAATCCTTGACATGTGGTGTCATTTCATATCCTTGTGGGCTTTCAGACTGAATATTTCCCTCAAGATTTTTTCCCAAAAGGGCTAAGTGCCAAATTTTTTCCCGTGGGTCCGTCTAGGGAAAATTTCCCCTCCAAACTCGCTGAGCCATAACTTGCAAAATACAACGAGTTAGGAGGACTTCTTTACCTTTCTGGAAAGGGGAAAGAATTATCTATCTGATGAAGAAATACCTAGAAAATTTTTAGTCCTTGAAGTGTGCCAAAAATTCATTTTAAGTGCCAATAAAGGAAAAGGAGGAGTTAGCCAAAAATAAGCATGGGCTTATTTTGGATAACACTTTTGGTGACTCAGAGGAGTCATCTTCCTGCTAGATGAATGATCAGTGGCTTTTGAAGTATCCATTGGGCATGAAGTCAAGCATGATAAATTGATTTTGATCTAAACTCTGAAAATCTGACCTCTGAGCCACTTGGAAACCCATTGAAACTTGGAGTTGATCCTCACCAAAAGCCACTGAAATGGACTATGCAAGAGTAACCAAAACAACACCAAAAACTATGTACAAATCTGAAAATCATACATACCCCAAGTGGGATATGCAGAGTGTGCACAAGCACTTCTTTTGCTGAAAGCAAACCTACCTACTCTACTCTAACTAAGAGCAAAGGCAAGCTAAACAAACCCTGCAATTGGTTGTGCAAAATAGCTTCCTTTCTTCAAAATGGGTAGCCATGCAATTTATTTGGAGCTGATCATGGCTGTTAGGATGAGTGGAAAATCAATAAGAATCTGGTCTTCTACCCAAATCAGCAAGGTGTCAACTGAAAACAAATTGAATACCTCTTTTAGTTGCTCTGCATTTGGATTGTAGAGGTATTGTAGCTGATCCTTGGCACTTTGCATATCATCCTCATGCTTAGAGGAAAGCATGACTAGTTTTGGCTTCTCCTTTGGCTCCAATGAAGCCAAATATCTTATTGGGCAAGGTCGATCCTTTGAATTTTCCCATAGCTCTAAAATCTAACTCCAAGAATGGAGTCCTCTTGTAGACCTTCTTGAATGGATGGTGTGGAAGAAATGGTGAAGTTCTTGGTTGTTTTCCTTCTTCCTCCAATGAAGAACATGGAAGATTAAAATATTCCAATCTTGGCTCCAAAAGGCTTCTATAAAATGCAGGCTACTGCAATTGAAAGTTCTCCTTCATGGCAACAGGTTCTTGTGTTTGGAAGATGGATGATGAAGGAGAAAATGGTGGAAACTCAACCGGTTCCTCTCCATCAAAATAGTCCTCCAAATCTAACAGATAAACTACCTCATTGTTGTCCTGCTACAAATGTTCAACCTCTTCCATGGTGTTCTCTTGATCTGCAACTTGATCACCATGTTTATCTTCATTCTCAAAGGTGAAGTTTGAAAGATCAAACTCTTCTTCAACGTTGGAGCTTGAAGAGAATGAAGTAGAAGGAAGAATTGAAGGTTCTTCTATAGCCTGTTTTGTGTTCAAATCTTTTGGATCTGCAATTTTCTCCTCCACAATGGAATGTTCTCCTCTTCTTTTAGATTTGGAGTAGCTTCTCCTTCCTTTGCTACTTGAAGACAATTTTTCTCTTGATTGAACTCTCCCTCTAGCATGAATTTTATCAAATCAAACTCTTCAATCTGCTACTCTAGAGGACAAGTTGGGGCTGCAAGATCTCTTTTAGAGCTTTCCTCTTCCATGGCTGATTGTGCAACTTGAATTGGATTAGCATTTCCTTCAAGTAGAGTGCCAACATAGACACTAAATTTTGAGCAAACTGATTTCTGATTTGCTTCTTCTTTTTTCCCTTCTTCTTGCAACAAAATCAGTCCTAACCACCATTGACTCTTCAACTCTAACCTCCTCTGAAGGCTTAACCATCAAGGGAATCCTTGTTATCCCAAATTTGAGAGCTCAAATCTTCAAGTTGTTTGTTATTTATTTTCTGTTGGGATCCTCTTTTTTTGTCCTTGACTGGCAATTTGATTTTTATCTTCCCAACATGGATTTGGGAATGCGGGAGGGGTGGGTTATAACTCAATTGGTTTTGCAATATTTTGTGGTGCTGGAGGAGGTGAAACTTCTTGTTTCCTTAGAGGGGATGACTATTTGGAATGGAAAAGAGTAGAGAAATTGAGTGGGATGGGAGACTAGGAGATGGAGAAATGGAATCAACTTTTGGGACAATAGATGGAGAGTTTAAAACTTGACACTGCTAAGATAAAATAAATTGGGAAAGAGGAAAAGAAAGGCATGAGATGGTGTGCTTACCCGTTGAAAAGGTTGTTGAATACTCCTCTCATACACCTCTATTCCTTCAGTCCACTTTGCAAGCAATGGCAGTGTTGCAACCATGAAGTCAAGTTTCTCTTGCAGGCTATAATGCCTTGGAAAGGGTCCCACCCATGGACAGGGTGCTCCACAACCGATTCCAAATTCTTTCATTTGTGCTTGAGCCCTGGATTGCACCATGTTTGCCTCCATATTTTGGATTTTCTCCAACAAATCCACATTTTCTTCTTGACTGCCCTCATCATATGCATATTCTTGTGCTTGATATGCTTCATAGCTAAACTAATTTTGGCATTGCTCATATGGATATGCATACTGGTTTTGAATTTGATCAAAATGCTGATTTGGAGGATTTGAAAAATACATTGGAGGTGGGAAACATTGCTGCTATTATAAATGAAAATTCCATGATGGAAATGAACTCATATTTGCACAACTTCATGGAATGGAAGGAGATGGAAGAGCTGGAAGGAAAAAATGAATGAAAAATGGATGGAAAACAGGTCCGCAACTCGAGAGAATGAGTTATTGATCAGATGGAGTTGCCAGATGTGTTTGCAAGTTCCTCCAAAGGCTGAAATTTTCATAGGAACACATCAACCTACAAAAATGAAATGGGAGACCTCTAAGGTCCCACTTTGGGTGTGCCAAAACTGTTAGTTCAAATTCACAAAGCACCTCCAAAATTAAATTTAGATCTACTTTTCTAAGGCAATGTAATTTGGTGTGAATGCACAACATTGAGCTTTCCCAAAGTGTGGGACCTTTGGAAATGGGGAAAGCTCTCCAGAGAAGAAATTTGGTTCCTCTTCCTAAACTACCTGCCACAAGCTATTCTAGTGCAGGAAAGCTAATCTAATCCTAATATAACTTCTAAGGAGACAAGGAGAGAGAGAAAAGAGGGAAAAAAATCCTACACTAAAACGGTGATACACTAGAGAAGGAAAATGTTGAACATCTATCAAAACTGCCATGGGACAAGAAGAGGTGAGCAATGGAAAGGATAGACAAGTGCATTAGAAAAACAAAGATGGATTTCACACAAAAATGTTCCAAAAATTAATGAACACAGCTCCAAAACCTACAATGAACATCCAAACATGCACAAATACCTGCAATGAAGAGAGGTAAGAAGGAAACAACCAAAAATGAGCAAGGATGCATAAATGCATCACAAAAACATTTTATATTCTTTGAGAAGTTTGCACAAAACATAATTTCATGGGTAAGAGGAAAAAAAACCATTACAAAGCAGGAGAGGGGTTCAAACTCCATTTTTGACAATAGGGAAGAAAAGAAGGGAGAGGCAGAGAATAATGATGAACAACCTTTTACAAATGAGCCAAATCTGACTTTTAACCATAGAACTAAATGAAAGAAAGGTAAAAATGTGGGTAAAAATTGATTCGAAACTCTAACCACTAAAAAATCCATTTAATTATCTTGTAAAGTGATGGGTTTCCATGAAAAATCCCATACTTCATTGTACATTGCTTTGCAGAGAAAAACAGAGGCCCATACTTCATTAATTTTGGTGGTTGGGAACCATTTCTGTGTTTTTTGCATGCCAGAGACATTTTCCCATTTTCTCCTAAAAATATCTATAAAAATAAAAATTGAACCATCTATCATGTAGAGGACTTCAATATATTTCCATTGATATAAAAATCATGAAAATCGAGCTCTGGTTCAAAAGATATGGCCCTCTGAAGATTTAGGGCAAAACGTTAAAAACGAGTCAAAATCGGGGTCGGCGGGGTCAAACCTTAAAATTTTCCCTTTTGGAAAAATTCCCCAAAATCTCGTGCCTCTGCCACTCTGAGACATGTGGCATCACCTGGTTCACTGATGGGATCATGGGCTTCAAAATAACATTTTGCCCCTTTTGCGAAATTGGGAAAATTTCCCAAAATCCTCCGCCGGTCCGCCACTCCGAGACACGTGGCACCCTCTGGTCACTTGGTGGGAATGTGTTCCATTTTTACCTTTGTGCCCTCGGGATTTTGGTGAAAAAACCAAAAATCCTCTTGCATGCCCAAATCCCACTGACATGTGGACACGTGGTGCCATTTTATATTGCTCAGGATGTGCCTCCCTTTTTCCTTTGACGCGCTTTGACCAAACACCAAAAAACTTGAAATGTTTCTGGCCCCACCGCTTCACCTTGACACGTGGCATCATTTCATCTCCTTGTGGGCTTTCGGACTAAATATTTCCCTTGAGATTTTTTCCCAAAGGGGCTAAGTGCCAAAATTTTTCCTGCGGGTCCGCTAAGGGAAAATTTCCCCTCCAAACTCCGCTGAGCCTGAACTTGCAAAATACAAGGAGTTAGGAGGAATTATTTACCTTTCTGGAAAGGGGAAAGAATATTCTATTTGAAGAAGCAGGAAATTTTGAGTCCTTAAAGCATGCCAAAAATTCATTTTAAGTGCCAGCAAAGGAAAAGGAGAAGGAATTAGCCAAAAATAAGCATGGGCTTATTTTGGATAATTGTCATTTCTAAGATTCAATATTGTTTCTATTTTTGTATGCTATCTTCTGTTACATTATTTACCTCACTTTTTCTGAAAAAATTGAGGTTGACATCCCTGAGAGGAAGCTAATCACTTATTAGAACCACATTTTCTAGTAATCCCCACATATATCTATCTAATCCATCTTCATTCCAATTTTGCACGTCTATCAAGTTACAACAAAAATCAGCTATTTTTTTCCCATGTATCCATCATATCACATCTAAGGTAACATAAACCCTCCATCATTTCTTACTTGCTAGTTTCTTTTATTACTAATTAATTCATTAATTGGTGAGGAAATTTCTTGTCCAAAAATAATTCCTTTTGTTTGTCAATATTTTGATTCGGTTGATGGAAGGGTTTTTCCAAAAATGGCTAAGTTTTTGGCTTGGAAGGGAGTGTTTGTAGAGGAGGGAGGTGGATGGTACCATTTTAAATCTCTATAGATGGTCATGAAACTTGCATATGGACCCCGTAATACATCCTTCTCACATGATTATGCTAAAATCACTTAGAATGGACATCAAGAAAACCCTTCCTTTTGAACAATGCCAATTACACCTAGAACATCACCAACCCTACAATTCATCCCCTGAAAAACCATGCCTTCTTATTGAATAACACAATAGTCAATTAGAACATCCTAAACCTTGCAAATTAGCCTTCTGAAAGTTCTTCAAAGCATGAACAAGGTAAGAAACTAGCAACGAGCACCAGGGAATTGCAAAATCATTATTGGAAATCCTTAAACATTTAAATTATCTTTAGGATCCCTTCAAGCCTTCTTGAAATAGAGTGACTAGTACCTTAGGGAACTATGAGACAAAATGATGTTATTAAGGTTTATATCAACATGACCATGTGTGTTCAATGAAAAGTTGTAAAAGACATGGATTTGGGGTAAGAATCTTTAAAGAAACCCCAAAGGCTTTTAACAATCTGATCAATGGACCATGTGATAAGAAATGAGCAAGGTTTTATTCTTTATATACATTAATTTGAAATAAACATGCAAACTAAACAAATGAAGTTAACCTCTATTCTTTGAAAGCTTGAAACAATGAACCTAAGAGGATCTAAGCATTCATTTATGTGTTTAAGAGAAAGAGATCTCCCCATTAATGGCTTCAAGGCCAATGGATCTTCCATTTTACTCCATGTTAGTGCTATGAAATAAAAAATCAAATGCTTTTAGCTCAATGTAAGAAGATGAAATACAATCGAAGCCTAAACAAATTGCTATAATCTATGCTAGGAAGAAGAGAGAATTCTTAGGAAATGAGGGAGGGGTATAGCCCTATTTATAGTTTTTGGTTTGGGGAAATGGGATATTTGGGTGCATGTGGGACAAAAGATAAAGTCCAAAAAGCACTTTTAGCAAGTCAAAGTGTGATTTGACTATGTTTTAGGGTATTTAACCTAGGCTAGACTAATTAATCTCTCTTAGAGAGTAATTAGGGTTTTGGAAGGGTTTTGAAGGGCTCAATCAATCCAACAAAGTGGATTGATATTCCAAGGAGCTAATAGAAGCAAGATAGAAGGGAATAAGAAGCTAATGTAGTTAGAACGAGGCTATAACAACTGTTTAAATGGTTTATAAGAGGAAAAATGACCAAAAAGATGTCATGAGAAGAGAGTTAGATAGGTCTAACTGGCGGTGTGCTGTCAATTTGCAAAGGGAAGAAGTGTTATTGTACCATTAGAAATAATAGTGTATTGATCAAACTACAGGTGTCTACATTTGCCCCTCTTTGAGGTGACGTAAGCTATGTCACTTCAAAGAAAGTAGACAAACACAAACAAGTAGAATTTTTTTGAAGGGGTAGAAGAAAAATTAATAGGATGAAGGATGACGAATGCCCCCTTGAGTGTTGATGGGGTGACAAAGAAACTCGATCGATGATTGAAAAAGAAAACAATAGAGAGGGAAGTGGACAGAGAAGATGAGAAACTTAGAAAAAAGGGATATTGAGCTATGCACAAATCAATTGCTAACAATACTTAATCATCATAATGTTTATAATCCTCCTCATGGGTCCTTATTAAAATGTGAGCATGTGATGGAAGCGTAAAATGACATGAAAAGCCAAGATAAAAACAACCATCCTGTGCTAAAAATGACCAACTCCATGCAACATACACAAATGTAATGTAATACGACAAATAAAAAACACCTAACAGGGAAATAAGTACAACCACACACACTTAAACCAACAACGTTTAAGATAGTTGCAAAAATATTTTTTTATCAAGATGAAGTCCCAAATGTTCTGATAAATGACAAGGGTGAAGAAAGATTCCCCAAGCAACGTGTATTATGCAAGGGGAAAGATGGAGGACACTTGGGTCTCATGAAAAAGCAATGTCCATGATGAAAATAGTACCAAGCAACTGATAGTGTCCCAGAGTACATATGAAGTTAGCAATATAGCTTTTGTAGGTGATTGAAGATTTTGGTGATGCGTGAGTCGTTGTTTCAAAACATTTTGAAAATGTTAGCAAGATTTGGGATGAGTGCCATGCAATAGACACAAATTTCAGCCGTAGATGATTGGTTTTACCAATTTTAAAGCCATTCTTGAGGAATTGCAATGTTTTTGTTGTTTTTAAATATCTTTTCGAATTTTTTTCTTTTTCTTTTAATTTTTTAGGTTTTGATCGATCAGAATAATTTCAAAAGATAAAAGATCTTCTAAAAGTATGCGCGAAGGTGGTAACGGGAAGGTGAAGCTTCTAGAGAGCTAGGATATATGCTTGCAAGAAGAAAGACAAGTTGGGAAGAATTCATTGAAAATAAATGAATAAATAATTATCAAATTGGGGGAAAATAGATGAAAATTAGAGGAAAAGGTAGGAAAAGGCACCTGAAAGATGTGTAAATAATTTCAGTGTGACGGAGAAGTGACCGTTGGGTGGCACGAAGTGCCCTAACGCATGAAAATTAGTAAAAATAATTATTTTAATACACAAATAATGATCACAGTGGATAGAAGAAGGTTAGAATGATCATGGTGGAGAAAACATGCCCTAAGGGCATTGTGATGGGTTAATATACCACACCTAGGGTTAGTAAAAAAATCAAGACCAATTCATTTCTACCGAGAGATCTTACAAATTTTTACTCGTGAACAAGAGCAACAAGCCAAAGCTAGAGAGAGATGGTGAGAATACCGAGGAGGATGAGACGCGTGGATCGCATTCGAGAGTTCATGTGGGACCCAGTGGATGGACCAGACATGAGTGGCCTATCCCTCCCATTAATTATGCATTTATTACATTTTCTAGGGCTTTTCTAGGGTAGGTAGGATTTTTTTGACGCATGCACATGGGCGCATGTGTCAACTTGACGGTACGTGCATGCGTATGCGTCAAAATAGACATGGATGTACACATGTTTTTGTTCAAGGAGGTAGGGACGTGTACGCATACCTATTTAGAAGAAGCGGGTATGCACACGTGTATCCATTGGAAGAGGTGGGTACATGCACGTGTATCCATTGGAAGAGGCAAGTACGCACATAGGTACCTATAGAAATATTTAATGGCGAGAGGGTGTGTATGCATCACCTAGACTATAATAGCCATGTGCATGCATGTGCATCAAGGTAGGTGCGTAGGTGTTATAATGGGCATGTATGCATTGCGTGTGGCCTGCAATAAAAGGAGAAAAAGAGGTAGTGTGCCTATACATCTGTAAGGGTGCGTATGCATCGTTTAGGGCACGAAAAGTGCAAAGGAGGTGCGCATGCACTAGAAAGAAGGGGGAAAAGATAAGCGGCTAAAGAATAACTAAGTATAGAAGAATATAGATGAGATTAGTTCAGAAGAAAAGAATAATTGGTGAATTAGATGTTTTTTAAAGAAGCATTTTTCCTTAGAAAAATAGAAATAAGTAAGTGTTTAACACTTGTGTTGATTTTACAGCATATACTACCCATTCTGTAGACTCGCGAGTGCTACGGTTGGCTAGCTGTTATAGAGGCGCAGTTTGATGACAATGATAAAGTGACTCTGGAGAGCCTTTTGCATGTGATAGGATTGTCTCATGTGGTAGAGATGCCACATATTACATTGGACCATGGCCTCTTGATAACCATAACAGAGAGATGGCATAGTGAGAGTCAGTGTTTTTGGCTCCCAACCGGGGAGATCACCATTACACTGGAGGACATGTGGCACATCATGTGGGTTCCCATTCAGGGTCAACTTATCCAGACTACGATCTTGGGATGATATTCAGCGATATATTATACATTTATTTGGTGTCCCCACTATACCACGGTGCGGGATGTCCATCAGATTATCCCGATGTATAGATGATCCAGAGTTAGACCGAGTAGTGGTCTACATGATGGCTTTTTCAGTGGAGTTTTACTCCCTAAAGAGACTCGGTGAATATTTTCCACTTAGACTCCGGGAGTGATGATTGGTTTAGTGGAGGGAGAGACCTACTGCTGGGGTCAGTGCATACTAGCACATTTATACTGGGACCTTCATTTGATTACTTACTACCATCAAAAGATGGTAGGACCTACTCACCTCCTGTAGATTTGGGCATGGGACCATATTGCCATTGGTCACCCCTTAGGTGTTTTGAGAGTTTGGGCTCTTGACGAGCCATTGGTGATGGGTTAGGTCCTGAGGAAGGGATGTGCGACCCAACATGGGGGTCGTATATCATTATCAGCATGAGATGGATGAGCTGAGGTAGGATTCCATGGTTTGGAGGCCTTATAGACATTTCTAGTGGCCTGAGGATGGCTTAGAGCTCAGTACCACCACTATAGAGCATTTCATTCTAGGCATCTACAGCTATATGCGAGAGATATATAGGGTTGATTGGTGCCAAAGGCAGTTCGACATTACCTAGGATGTTCTGGGCTAGATATATGGTATGCTCATAGATCTCGAGAGCATTTTGACATGGGGCCATAGATTACTCTGACAGAGCACTGATTAGTTTTTGATAGGTGGCACCTATTATTTGGGTGCCATTGAGACAGATTAGGGATCTTGACACTACTCCTGAGTACGGGCCTTGGTATCACTAGTGTGCTTCCGCACCGTTTGACTATATCTAGAGTGGCGTATATTGCCGGTGTGAGACCTCCTCTAGTAGGGCCTCCTAGTGGTGACAAGGGTGGAGCCATTGGTGGCACTGACAATGATGATGATGATGATGATGACGAGGGTGGGCCCGATGCACACCAGTATGTCAGAGGCAGGAGACAGGGTCCCATACCACAACAACCACAGGGATAGGGTCCCAGCCCAGGATGAGATAGGTATATAGGGAAGTGGACATAGAGTTGCCCCCAGTGGGCATTCTAAAGCAGGATATATACCCCTCTTCAGCAGGTACTTCCAGAGCAGGGCCCACCACTTGATATTCCAGAGAGTAACAACACTAATGGGCAACGGGTTGCTCTTTAGCAACAATTATAGGCAACTATTGCTTTACAATTATAGGTGGCTGGGGAGAGAGACATAGCTAGGGCATAGGTACATGCCCTCATAGAAGAGAGAGATCAAGCACGTGCCTAGGTGTAGATTTTGACCACTGAGAGAGATCAAGCTAGAGCACAGGCCACCCAGGGCAGCGATAGTGCTTCATGGCAGAGTCAAATGTGAGAGATGGCCACACAGGGTGCTTAGATATTGAGCCTCCTACACTAGTCCCAGACTTAGGTGTGGATGGTTGTTGCCTAGAGGGACCATGCATAGGAACAGTCACAAGGCTATATTATATAGAGGGATTAGGCATGAGCCTAGGTGTGAGTTATTACGGTAGATAGGGATCGAGAGGCTACTGCCTTAGAGACAGGCTCAAGCTGATATTGGTAAGTTGATAGGCCAATGAGATGCCACCCTATAGGCATCTCTTGCTTTTGGAGATGCGGATTTGATACAAGATGTGATGAGATCCGGTGGTGAGGCCTTGTACTATAGGACTGCCTACTTTAGGGCAGTTCTGGCAGATCAACGAGTAGTATCATTCCAGCATTCAGATACAAGTGTGATAGACTCCAGTGTCATGGATATTAGGTCGTTGATATTAGTTAGGCAAATAATACCAATAGAGCAGCCCGGTGGACAGGGGCCATCTAGATAGTTGTGGAACCCTTGGTATAGGTCCATCATAGCCACCATTATTCCGTCGACTAGGTGACAAACCCGGGAGCCTCGACGAGGGCGAGAGCTATGGTTGAGCTCATTTTACTGCTTATTTTTATACATATTATTGTATACATGCCTCTTATGAAGGCTGATTTTGATGTATAGTTGTATGTATAATTGTTTTGAGGATGCCTCTTGATGAAGGCTTGATTATTTTGATGCATGCCCCTTTTTGATGGCATATTGTATCGATGATGTATTATTTTGAGTACTGACTTGGATAGTTATACATGTATATACAAACATTTTTGATGTATCATACTATGATGGATTTATGATATATGATTTCCCTTTCCTTTATGTATGTGACATGCCTCAGATTTGGAAATGTGTATATTTCATGCTTTCATATTGATGATGTATCTGTAGATAACACCACATGTTTTGGATTCATGAGTTGTTTCTGATTTTATATTCTAGCACTTGGGATGATATTAGATGATATTGGTGTGGGGGGGATAGATTTTTGATTATGCGCAACCCCTCTTGCCCCCATTGATGATACGATATGTGATGATTATCTTAGCATACATTCATAATGTAAAACTTAGGATTTTTGTATATATATGATGTAGTAAATGATGTTAGAAATGTGATGAATTGATAAATGATAGATGTGATAACAAATAACTATGTAAAACACACAAGCAAAAGTTAACAAAACTAAACAAATATACACATACAAACAACACAACAAACTACAACTAAACAAACACATGTAAAAGCTAACAAGAGATTAAAATGAGATCTAATCTAAGCAAGTAAAAATGAACTTTAATAGATGCACATAACAAATAAAGAAGCCCACAACAATTTTTCACAAGCATGAGAGTTCCTAAATGTATGCAATGCAATACATAATTTAAATCAAACAAGATTCAAAATCAGATAAGAAAATGATCCATTTAAAGAACCAACAATTCAACAGACTAAGTACATCAAAACTATACAAACCAACAACTAAAAGTAATTAAAGCACTACCTTGTTTTTGTGGGACAACATTGACATATTTTCTAATGTTTTTGGGTTTATCTAAAAAGATAAGTTTTCATAGCTACGGTCTTTATTGTTGTCTAGGTGTTCCTAAAATAACGTTGTGAAATGAATGTAGCTTTATCCCTGAAAAGGGAAATTTTCTAGATGTTTAGGTTTTTGTGTACCCTTTTCCAAATGTTTTTGTATTTTCTAAGGACATGTTTTGAAAGTAATGTACAAGAACAAAGAAGCATGGATGCCCCCAACGTGATGTGGGAATATAAAAAAGGCAGAATGCCACACGTGTATGTGTGAGAAGGTGACAACGGTGCATGTATGCTTAGCATTGGATGGGAGTATACAAAGGTAATGTCCTCCATGTAGATATAAGAGAAAATAAACCAGATCATGGCAAGGCAAAGGTGGCCCTAGTAGGGTTCCTAGACCTAGTAGAATAAGGTCATATCTAAAAAGTGGTAATGATTACCCATCCTTCGTAAGAGTAACTTGTGTCCGGTGAATCTTCCTTGAGTGCCAAAAACTAGTTTTCACTCAAAGACCTGCCCACTATGCCACAATTGCATGGTTTTCACATGTGGGTGACCTACTTTTTCTTTACTATTTTCTCATCATTTTCTTTTTTTTTGCTTGTTTTTTCTTTGTTTTTCTAATTTTTAGTTCTTATTTGATATTCTCGTCATGCCTAAGCATAGAACCACTTTAGGTGCATGGAATTCATAGGTTCTGGAAGCTCTTCACCATCTGAATATGCAAGTTTGTAGGCTCTTGATCCATATTTTGTAATTACAACATAAGGACCTAACCAGTTAGCCTCAAACTTTCCTTTCTTTTCTCTATCTTTGACGGTGTTCTTCTGATTTTCTTTGAGAACTAGATCTCCTACATAAAATTCCTGATGAATGATGCATTTGTTATATCCTCTGGACACTCTATTCTGATAGACTTTTAGGTGATTGAGTGCTCTGATACGCCTTTCATCTAATAGTTCTAACTCTGTTAGGCGAGAAACCATGTAGTCTTCATATTTATCAAGATATTATCCGAGAGATATTCTCGGGAGGGAAGTGCTTTTGGACTTTAGATTTTTCCCACATGTACCCAAATATCCCATTTCCCCATACCAAAAACTATAAATAGGGCTATACCCCCTCCCTCATTTCCTAAGAATTCTCTCTTCTTCCTAGCATAGATTATAACAATTTGTTTAGGCTTTAGATTGTATTTCATCTTCTTCCATTGAGCTAAAAGCATTTGATTTTGTATTTCATAGCACTAACATGGAGTAAAAGGGAAGATCCATTGACCTTGAAGCCATTAATGGGGAGATCTCTTTCTCTTAAACACATAACTCGAATGCTTAGATCCTCTTAGGTTCATTATTTCAAGCTTTCAAAGAATAGAACTTCATTTGTTTAGTTTGCATGTTTATTTCAAATTAATGTATGTAAAGAAGAAAACCTTTCTCATTTCTTATCACATGGTCCATTGATCAGATTGTTAAAATCCTTTGGGGTTTCTTTAAAGATTCTTACCCCAAATCCATGGCTTTTACAACTTTTTATTAAACACATTTGGCATGCCGGTGGGACAAAAGCTGATTTGACTATGTTTTAGGTATTTAACCCGGGATAGACTAATTAATCTCTCTTAGAGAGTAATTAGGGTTCTATAAGGGTTTATGAAGGGCTCAATCAATCCGAAAAGTAGATCGATATTCCAGGAGCTAATAGAAGCAAGCTAGAAGGGAATAAGAAGCTAATGTAGTTAGAATGAGGCTATAATAGCTTGTTTAAATGGTTTATAAGAGGAAAAATGACCAAAAATGTGTCATGAGAAGGGAGTTAGATAGGTCTAACTGGTGGTGTGCCATCAATTTGTAAAGGGAAGAAGCATTAGTGCACCATTATAAATAATAGTGTATTGATCAAACTACAGGTGTCTACACCATGAACAATCTTGCAAAGAATAGACACAATGAGGAACATTACTGAAATGGAAGGGTCACATTAAATAATAATACGAGAACTTTGTAAAAATGGTGCCAAGGATACATAAGGATAAAAATTATCACCAACATTGGCTCTAGCTCGGGTATGGAAACCTCTAGTGGGTGTCCCAAGAACCACATAAAAAATCATGGATGGAGTAGCCCAGGTTCCTATCCATTTGGAAATAGATTCAAATGGGAAAACTCTTGGTTTTTTACCTTTTAAGATCACATGAGCTACAAAAATATACCAAGAACAACAAAAAGGGACAAAGGAAACAAAGAAAAGGGAACAAACAATAAAATATAGGAAAGATAATACACTCCATAAGGGGAATGATTTGAGATACACCTAATCCAATAAATGTTTAAGATGTGGAGCTCAAGTATTTTACCATCTAAATATCTCAAGAAAAAGGTATGCTCCCCAACTTTGACATCTATGGAGTAAGGGCCTATCCAAAGAGCTTCAAAATTTCCATTCTTTCCCTTATTTCATGCATGCAGTCCCATAATAACAATAAGTCTCTGATTCAGAAAATTCTTGGAGATAAATTCTTGTCAAATATATTCTTCAACTTTTCCTTGAAATTTATGTACCTTTTGTGATATTTTATCCTAATCTCATCAAGTTAAACAATCTAGTTGATTCTTGTTTTATAAATATCAATTCGTTCTTCCTCTTCAATATTCTACATGAATTGGTACACTGATAACTTCAGATGAAGAGGAATAACTATTGAGTTCCATAGAATATCTCAAATGGGATCTTTCCAATTTACCATTGGGGCATGATTCTATCAGCCCAAACTATAAATTTCAATTTCTCACCCCATCTATTCTTGTTAACCTCCAAGGTCCTCTTAAGTATCTTGAGAAATTTATTGTTGCTTGATTCAACTTACCTTTTCTTTGGGGGTTATAGTGCGAGGCATAAGTCAAACTTGTTCCATACTCTTTGCACAATACCACTAAACATTTAGCTTTGAAATTCATAACATTATCAACAACTAAATTGGCTGGGAAACCAAATATACAAATGATTTTGTTCAAAAGGAAGTCTATGGATACTTGGTGAGTAACCTTCTTGGTAGGGATTGATTCAAACCACTTAATGAAGTAATTTGTATCAACCGAACTCCACTTTTGGCATGCACTAGATGCCTAGGTTATTTTAACAATAAAATCCAATCCCCATTGTCTAAAATAATACTCAAACACAATAGGTTGTAATGAAAGGGATCCTAAAGCTTTCAACCTTCCCGAGAAACGTTGAAAACCTTCGAACTTACTCACAATTTGAGAACCATAGTTAAAAATGGATGGCCACTAACAACCGAACTAAAAATATTATGAGCGATTACCTTAGAAACATAATTGCCACCAAAAAATCCTCCATAAAAATAATTAATCAATCCATGATCTTTATCTTTAGTTATACATATTATCAATACCCCTTCTATATTTTTCCAGACTAAGCCAAAGTCCGCCAAGATATATTTTGGGAAACTAATTTCAGCGTCCTTATTTGATTCTTGTCTAGGTCAAAATGACAATTCAAATTATTTAGGTAATATACAATGTCCTTATACAAAATAGAAGCACATACCTTTTCATAAGGATAATCCAAATCAGCTACAACATTGTGCAATTCAACAACCTACATATTTGCTTCTACCATCAATCTTTCCAAACCCATGCCTCTTGTAGACACCTAAACATGAATATACGATTTTAATGTTAGAATTGCACTAATTATCCTCTTTCCCATCATTTATTTATAATTAGTGACACTTCGTTAATTAACTAGTTTCTCCCTCATCTTGGATTCCAATTAACGTCATTTCATTAGTTATAATCCCATTTTAATTAATTAATTGACCATTATTAATTAATTAAGCCTTTAAATCTCATTTTTAATTAATATAACTTGTTATTGGTTAAATTATCCTATCAAACCATTCAAATTCTACTATTTTCCCTCCAAATGGATTCTACAAGATTAATTTGGCCTATTAATTAATCCTAGTTAATTAATTAAATCACCCAACTCCCATGAGTTACTAATATTTAATTAATCTTTTTTGGCCGTTATGTGTTAGTGTTATCGTTAATGTCAATTCCATTGATGGAAAATGGTGTCATGGAATTGTATGAGTCTCAATGAGGTGTCAAGTAGTTGTCAAAGATGAAGGTTGTGGTAGTAGTGTTAGGATTTGGTGAGTTGTCTTGGTGTCTGGCATGGTTCTAGCTTGCATAGTCATGGTATGATATCTCTTTAGTGGATTGAATGGTTTCATGAGGTCATAAATGGTTGGTGTAATGTTTCATGAGTGTACATGGGTTTTTATGAGGTCATCATGCTTGGGTCATGAGGTTATATGATTGAATCAACTCATTACAGGCTTATTCCTAGACTGGAGCATGCATAATGAGGTATACATATGAGTTTTATACCTAATCAGTCATGGTGGAGCATGTTAGTAGTATGGTGGCACTGTACCTAAGGTATATGATGAGTCTTGGGTCAATATTCTAAGGTTTAGTGCATTTATGAGGTCCTTGTGAAATAAACAATGAGAAATAAGCAAGTAAGCATAGGTAAATGATATTGGATGGAGAGTTATAGGAAAAAATGAGTTATATGATTAGTATACAAATGTATAAGATGTTTTCATTATTCTTCCCGACAAGTTTTATGTCATTTCGACATGGGAGTTGCAAGATATGCAAGTTTTGGAAAAATTAGGTAAGTTTCAGTGTGTTTTTAAAGCAAATGTGGACCTTCTAATGCTTGTTGTGAATTATATGCTTTGCATGGGGACCTGAGATATTTGGAATAGCTTCTTAGGTTAGTTATGAATATTTCACAAAAATAATTAGGTTGTTTTATCTTTAGGTTTTTATGAACGGTCGTGAAGAAGGTAAAGTGGTTTGAAACCCTAGTTAGGAGTGACTTGGAGAAGATTACTTGTACCAGGATAGTTTTTATTGGTTATGCAAATTTGATGATTTTATGTTGTAGAGGACTTTTCTATATTTCTCAAAAGATATATTAGAGCATGTGAAAGTATGTGGACCCCACCTAAAATTGCTTGTTTATGAAGTACAGTTTGTAAAGAAGTTCTCCAGAGAAGGTAAATAATAAATGGACATTTCTTTTAGACCCTGAGTTGTTCTAGATGTACACAATAGTTTTAGGTCATGGTTGAAGTGAAAAAGGGAAAAGTGTACCCTATTTATGAAGACTAGTTTTTGGGGTAGTTTGGAGAAGCTTGTGGTAAAATTGACATTACAGGAAGACAAAGAAGGAGTTAGCAATACATTCAAGTTTTTTTGTGATATTGGTTCAAATATATTTTCAATGGTATATAAATATGTTTTTTTATATTTTATGCAAAATTTATGACCTATTTTTGAAGGTCAAATATGGAGGATGCTTGTTCTAGCAGGGTGCTAAGTGGCTACATAAGGTAAGATGATGTTTATGAGTTGTTCAAGCTTGGTGAAGGTTGATGAGTGCTTAGGGATAATTTATAATTATGTTCCATGATTTGGATGAGCTTGTAAGTGATTTTTGGTGTGATGGAGTAAGTTGGGCTAATGGTCAGTTCTTGAGTCCAAGAAGGCATAAAAAGTAGTTTGTAGAGATTGGATTGGTTAAAGGCCTTACACTTGGAGTTCAAAAGATTTACAATATTATACAGAAAGGGGATTTAGAGGGAGTTCCATTGATGTATGTATTGTGTATTGGTGATGTTATTTTATGGCTATTTTAGGTCAATTTGTGAAAAAGAAGGTATGCTGGATTTCAGGACAGGTTTTCTCAGTGAAAGATTGAGTTGGTTGAGACATGAAATGGATTGGTTTATGCTTGATATCACCTGGAAAGTGAAGAGGGATGATTTTTTTCTCCTATTGAATGCATTTTTAGGTCTTGAAAGTGTCATCAAGGGTGAAAACTAGTTGAGTTTGCAAAATAGGTTTTTGGGTAACTTGATTTGGTGAAGAGGAAAGTTGTTGTGGTTTGAGAATATGGATGTTTCATGATGTATACCATACATGGGTCTGTTATAAAGGTTATTATGTTTCCATTGAGTGGTCACATTCCATAGTTGAGTTAGTATTGGGTGGTCTTTAGGCCCAAAGGTGAAATCATGGTGTTGGAAGCAACTATTTGGTGAAGGATATGATCCTGTGGGTCCATTTTATGATTTATTTGATTGGTTAAAGTAAATTTACGACCATTTATGATACTTATATATTATATTACACATGTATAGTGAATTTTAGAGCTGTGATTATTATGGATTTGTGTTTTGTGGTTTTAGCTCATCATAGTGATAGGTTTTGAGGCATTTTTTGTGCTTGTATGGAGGTTTTAGGAATGAAAGAACTATATGGGTCATATGTGACCATTTTAATGAATTGTTTGGATGTAATTATGATGTATTTATTTTTAAAAATGTTTTGGATTGAAATAATTCATGTTATTGAGATGGAATGCATATAAAGGAAAAGTTTCGAGTTCAAACTTGAACTAGTATTATGATAGGAAAAAATGTGACCTACCTAAGAGTGTGAAGGAGATTATATTGCATGATTTAATATCTGATGGAATGTGTGACATGTTGAAGAATCATTAAGGGCATGTGTGTAAAGGTGTAAAGCCAAGACAAGTTGAGAAAGAAGAAGAAAGAGCGAGCTAGAGGAATGAGGGTTTGAGGAAGATTGTGTGAGCTAAAATTGTGATCTCCATCAGTTTTGGAAGAAAAAAATTCAGATATCATCATCATCATCAAGTGTATAATTTGGTTCTTGGTCATCTTGGGGGTTATACCCTCCTCATGGATTGCATTATTTTCTAAATTAGGGGTTGGTGTTTTACTGAACTAGGGGTTGGTGCCTCAATAAATTTGAAGCATGGAAATATAATGTTTATGTTTCACTAGGTTTTCTTCCCCATGAGGGTTTTCCACAAAACATATTTTGTCCATGAGATCTCTCTCATGTTTTATGGTTATTTGAATGTATTTTTCACACTTAATAAGCTATGGTTGAATGTATGTGAATGGATAAATATTAATGGTTGTTATAATTAATGGTAAATGAAAAAATAAATTTTTAGGAATGATTCACCCCATCCCTCTCTCATTAAATTATTCTTCCAACAATTGATATCAGAGAAGGTCCTTGTAAAGAAACTTTAGAAGCTTGAAGGAGATCATTTAAAGCAAAAGCAATGGGTAAGTCTTCAAATGTTGAAGCGAAATTAAGGAAGAGAAAGTAGGTTACTCAGTTAGTGATTAATTTATTACAAGTTCATATCAAGGATATGGAGATAGAGCATGATCAAGACATCAAGGGTTTGAAATATCAAGTGGAAATTTTGTCTAAAGCCCTAAAGGAGAAAGAAGACACTTGTTCTAGGTATGAAGAAAAATTGAAATCCATAGAATCAGATTTGGATAATGCATCTAGTAGGTTGAAGATGTATGAGAGACTTGATAAGATCTCTAAATATTTTGATGGGATTATAGAAGGAAAAAGGGTTGCTAGTGACAAATCAGGCCTATGGTTTGAAGGAAAACATGTGAAGAGTGATGGTGAAGCTGGTCCATGTTCTAAATATGATGAGAAGGTGATAAAAGGATGGTTTGAGAAGGTATAATCCTATTATAAAACCTAATGCTAAGATGTATGGTACTCCCTTCAATGGATATTGTTATGTTTGTCATGATTTTGGCCATAGAGATAAAGATTGCAAAATATGTCTCCTAGGAATGTTTAAGCTCTCTTGAAAGTTAGATATTTTTCATGTTGTTAGTATGGTCATAGGGCCAAGTATTGTGGATGGAATCTTAGTGTTGTTGAGCCAAGAATAAAGAGGAGTGTTATTTTCTTCATTCATCAACAATCAGGTCATATAGCAAAATTTTGCCAAAGAAGTAATAGGTTCATTATAAGGTCTTCTCTTATGGTCTAGGAGGAGGTTGCTTAGGTCAATGAGGTCAAGAAAAATGATTCTCATCACACCATGCAGTATGTGAAGTTTTTCAAGGATGAATCTAGTGCTATCAAGGTTGTAAACATAGTCAAGAATCCCAAATAAAGTCAAGGATGCATGTTTGCACTTGTTGAAGAAGATCATATGTGCATATCACCCATTCAATATCCAATGTAAGAAAAGTTGAAGAAATTTGGTCTGTGGGAAACTTCAAGGGTAATGAGGTATGGGAAATGATCCATTCATGAGTTTCAAGTTCTTGTATGTTAGTAGGATGTCATTTGCTTTAGCATAGTTGAGTTTGAGTCGATGTCCTCATGAAAAGTCAGTGTGAGTGTGTCATGGTTGTCCAATGCCTGAAATATCTTGTCTTGATCTATGTCAAAGTTTTGATATGATGTCATATTATGAAGGAATTTTTACTCCCGAATGTGTCTAAATTTTCTCTTCAAGGTCTATTATTTGTATATGAGTCTATGAGTCAAAAATATTGTTTTGTGTGTAAGATTATTGTTTAAACTATGACGGTACTCATTCATGAAGTCAAGAGTAAAGTCTTGAGCTGTTAAAGTTGTTGAGAATATTTGTTACAAGGTGTTAAGGGTATAAAGTAATTTCAAAAATATATGAGTTGAATATGAAGTCAAATATGTAAAAATCCAATGAGAAAGTTTCAAAGTAGTGTGAATTTGTCTATCAAAGGTGTTTGAGTTGGAATCACGAGTTAAAAAGTATAGTAGTGTCTCTCAAAGTATGTCATGTCATTATTATATTGAAGTGGAATATCTTAGAGATTGTGTAAGTTCTATAGGCTTGTAATCATCATAAGTCCATATTTGATTCAATATGATTGTCAAGTATATGTTTCCATGGATGGATCCTATTAGGTCTAGTCTTGATTTTCTTAGGTACGATCAAGATCCATATTTTTTCCTTGGTTAATTATGAATCCTTAATTGTTTTATCTTGAGAAGATGTTATGAATTAGTTGAAGGAAATGGTATGTATCACTATGTTTAAAGCTTATGTCAGTCATGAATTTTTGTAAAATAATGTTGAAATTGAGAAAATGTCTATGCATAATGAAAGGGAAGTTCAAGTCAAAGGTCATGTGTGAAAAATGAGCATGCCCCCATGGGGAGTTGGGCTTAAATGGAAGAAGAAGTAATTATGACCCTACAAGTATAAATATGATGTCTCAAATGGTCTTTCATATCTTACATAGTTTCAAGGTGAAAAAATAAGCTTATCAGGGTCTGCATAGGTAGAGTGGTTGTTATACCATCTCAAGAGACAATTATGAAGATCCAAACTTTGAAGGTGTCCAAGATGTATAAGAAGGATTGATTTATCAAGGAGGTATGAGTTGGTGTCAAAGAAAGTTAAACAAATGTGTTTATATGTTGGAATGGTGTTTAGGACTGAAAGAGGTTAGTTTCCATGGAATGGAGAAATGTAGCTGAGTTAAGATCAAGGTGTGTTTTGAATTGTCAAGAGTTTTAATGTTGAGTTGAGATCAAGAAGTTATTTAAGTAGCATGATGATTCAATTCAAGATGCGTATGCTTCAAGATGATTTGGGGTTGATCTAAGAAGTTTATATTGTGTCGAGTGTTTATGTTTCGTAAAGTTTTTATTAGAGAAATTCAAGGAAGTTAATTGAGCCCACAGGTGCTATAGATCTTTTGCTACATTTTTTGCATTCTGCTAAATTTTTGATGTCATTCTACTACTTTTAAATAGGTTACTGAGACTAGGATTTAAATTTGTTGTGCAACATGTCAATCCCGCATATGAGTTTTAAAATGTTTATTATATAAGAACTATGGTATGCTAATGTGATATGAGTTGAGTATAATTTTTGTTGCATCAAGTTGTATGAAAGACTATGAATAGGGTTTGGAAATGATGAACTAGGTCAGATGGAAGAATAAAATATTGACAGAAAGGAACAAGTATTTTATTGTTGAAGGTACATTGAAATGAAAAGGAAGTAATATGAAGTTTTAAAAGTAATGAAGGTCTGTGAAGGTGTGTTTTGAATGCTAGATGAGAAATCAGGGTGCTCCAAGTTTGATCATAAGTTGTGTAAGCTCACAGAGTTGTCCACAAGTTTGTGTACATTATTGAAGGACTTTGGATGTACACACAAGTGATCAAGATGTATTCATACTACATGAATACTATATGGATATAGCTAGAGCTATGAGGAGAAGAGGTAAGAAATTTGAGGGATTCTAGCATGTAAAAAGGAACTTGTTACTACGTCTAAAAGAGCATTTTGTGTATGTGTGCTAAACAAGTCCACAAAGATAAAAAGATATGCTTTCTCAGTACAAATACTTGCAAGTATGGATCCATAGGTAGATGTGCCAATTTGTTAACATTCTTAGGAGAGTCTTGTATGGTTAAAGATTTATAAGAATGGTCAAGTAAAGATGTCTAAGGGAATTGTCAAAAGTCTAAACACAACCATGATGCATTTCTTAGATTGGAATATCAAGAAAGAAGCATGATGGTGCATGTATGTCAAATAATTCATGGATCTAGGTATATGATAGTTCACTCTAAAAGATAAAAATCGTGAAGGCACATGTATGATAGTGCTCATCAAAGAAGGGGAGAAAGTTTGAATCTAAATGAGGTGAGTAAGATGCCAAGATGCTAGAAAGGCAAAATTGAATATAATTGGATTTTTTTGACATGAAAACCAATTCATATGATCATTAAGGATGAAATTACATACAAAGAAGGTAGAAAACACTAAAGGAGTGCCTTAAATCTGTTTTGAAGTCCATTATTCATCTCTCGTGACATGAAAATAAGGTATGAGTTCAATTTTTGTCTTTTTAGTAAGATTTAGGTGCTATAAACCCGGGGGGTAAAGAGAATAAGTTTTATGGGGTATGTAGAGTTATAGAGCATGAATAAGTTTTCCAAAAAGACACTCGAGAATTATGTTTAGGTCCAATGGTCCTAAGGGTGGATATGGAAGGGACAAAGGTAGATTGGGCGATCTCAAGTTTGGTTAAGACCTCGAAAATGTTGTATGACAATAATGAATGAAAAGATAGAGTGCATATGTTTAGGGGATCAATTTTGAAGCTCTTATTAGGTCCAATGGATTAGTTTTTACAGTTGTTGGAGTCAAAGAAGACCAAGTATAGTCCAAGGGGGATCCATTTGAGCAAGTAAGTCAAGTTTTTGCATTGTTTCCATTGTGTTTAGTCATGTGTTGTCATTTTCCATGAAGAGTCATCATTATAGCATTTTTCATAGATTTCAAAGGGGAGAGAAGCATCAAAAACATGGGAATGAGTCATGTATGTGTGTTGGTTATTTTGGTTACCCGATAATGTTTTTAAAGGTGGTTGCCATCAATGAAAAAGGGGGATATTGTTGGCCATTGTGTGTTAGTGTTGTCATTGATGTCAAGTAAATTTATGGAAAAGGGTGTCATGAAATTGTATGAGTCTCCATGAGGTGTAAATAAGTTGTCAAAGATGAATTTTGATTGGTAGTGTTAGGATTTGGTGAGTTGTCATGATATCCTGACATGGTTCTAGCTTGCATAGTCATGGTATGAGATATCTTGAGTGGATTGAATGTTTTCATGAGGTCATACATAGTTGGTGTGATGTGTCATGAGTGTACATGGGTGTGTATGAGGTCAAAATTGTTAGGTCATGAGGTTACATGGTTGAGTCGGGCCATTCCGGGCCTTTTCATAGCCCGGAGTATGCAAAATGAGGTAGAGGTATGAGTTTTGTACCTAATAAGTCATGGTGGAAAATAGTAGTAGAATGGTGGCAATGTATTTTATTTGTATGGTGATTTTTAGGTTAGTATTCAGAGGTTTAGTTCATTTATGATGTCCTTGGGAAGTAAACAATGAGAAATATGCAAGTAAGCACATGTAACTTAGATTGTATGGAGATTTTAGGAAAATATGAGATATATGGTGAGTAAAAACAAGTAGAGCATGTTGTCATGATTTTTCATGACAAGTTTTAGGTCATTCGACATGTGAGTTTCAAGATATGCATGTTTTGGCAAAACTAGGTAAGTTTTAGTGTGTTTTTGTAGTAAATGTGGACCTTCTGATGCTCGTTGTGAATTGTATGATTTTCATGGGGACCTAAGATCTTTGGCATAGATTATTAGGTAAGTTATGAATATTTCATTAAAATAGTGAGGTGGTTTGAGTGTCACATTTTTATGAAGGATTGTTAAAAAGGTAAAGTGGTTTGAAACCCTAACTAGAAGTGACTTAGAGAAGTTTTCTTGTGCCAACACATTTTTGATTGGTTATATAAATGAGATGATTAGATGTTATATAGGAATATTCTAGATTTCAAGAAAGGTATATTAGAGCATTTGAAAGTATGTGGGCCCCACCTGAAATTGCTTGTTTTTGAAGAAGTCTAGTTTGTGAAGAAGTTATCCAAAGAAGGTAAAGAATAAATTGACATTATTTTTAGCCCCTAAGTTTTGATATATTTCCATGATAGTCTTAGGTCATTTTAAAGTGGAAAATGGCAAAGTGTACCTATTTATGAAGACTTGTTTTTGGGGTAGTTTGGAGACTCTTGTGGTAAAATTGACATGTAGAAGCTAAAGGAGGAGTTAAAAATACATTAAAAAGTTTTCATATTGGTTTAGAGATATTTCAAATGGTAAATCAAAATTGTGTTTTGATATTGCATAAAAAATATATGAGTAGTTCTTTAAAGGTCAAATGTGGAGGTGTTTGTTCTAGTAGGGTGCTAAGTGGCTACATAAGGTAAGACGATGTTTATGAGTTGTTCAATATTTGTGAAGATTTTTGAGTGCTTAGGAATCATGTGTAAGTGTTTTACATGATTTTATTGATATTGGAAGTGATTTTTGGTGTGATGGAGTAAGTTGGGCTAGTTACCAGTTCTTGAGTCCTAGAAGACATAAAGAATAGTTTGTAGAGATTGGATTGGTTGAAGCCTTTCACTTGGAGTTGGAAGGAGTTACACTATGTTATAGAAATAGGATTTAGAGGGATTTATAGTGATGTATGAATTGTGTCTTTATTAGTTTTATTGATATATATTTCACTTCAATTTTTCAAGAAGTAGGTATCTTTGGATTTTAGGATAGGTTTGCTCAGGTTGAAAGATTGAGTTTTTGTGACATGAAATGGATTGGTTGATGATTTATATCACCTAGAAAGTGAATAGGGATGCCTTTGGTTCCTGGTGAAGGCATTTGGAGGTATTTAAAGTGGAATAAAGGGTACAAAATAGTTGCATTTGCAAAAATAGTTTTGGGAAGCTTGATTTGGTGAAGAGGAAAGTTTTGTGGTTTGAGAATATGTATGTTTCATGATGCTTAACCTACATGGGTGTGTTATAAAGTTTTTCAGGTTTCCATAGAGTTTCTACATACCATAGTTGAGTTAATATTGGGTGTTATTGAGTCCCAAAGGTGAAATCAGGGTGTTGGAAACAATTGTTTGGTGAAGGATATGAGCATGTGGGCCCATTTTATGATTTATTTGATTAGTTAAAGTAAATGTGTGACCATTTATGATTCTTATATGTTATATTACACATTTATGGTGAATTTTGGAGCTTGACTAAGTATGGTTTTGTGATTTGTGGTTTTAACTCATCCTAGTGATAGGGTTTTGGGGCATTTTGGTGCTTGTATGGAGGTTTTGGGAATGAATGACCTATATGGGTCATATGTGACCATTTTAATGAATTTATTGGGATGTTATTATGATTCATTGGTCATGAAAAAGTTTTAGGACCGACCTCCTTGATGTTGTTGAGATGAAATGCATATAAAGGAAAATTTTTGAGTTCAAATTTGAACTAATCATGTGAGAGGGAATAATAGGACCTACATAAGAGTGTGAAGGAGATTATATTTCATGATTTCATATCTGATGGTGTGTATGAAATTTTTAAGAATCATTTAGGGCATGTTTTCAAAGGTTTAGATCTAAGACAAGTTGAGAAAGAAAAAGAAAGAGTGAACTAGAGGAATGAGGGTTTGAAGAACATTGTGTGAGCTGAAATTGTGATCTCCATCAATTTTTACATAAAAAAATTCATATATAATCATCAATAGGTGAATAAGTTTGTGCTTGGTCATATTTTGGGGTTTTAGCCTCCTCGTGGTTTGGGGG
Source organism: Taxus wallichiana var. yunnanensis (assembly GCA_018340775.1). Classification (NCBI taxonomy): domain Eukaryota; kingdom Viridiplantae; phylum Streptophyta; class Pinopsida; order Cupressales; family Taxaceae; genus Taxus; species Taxus wallichiana. Next base: position 293,713,843 of record CM031235.1, on the reverse strand, counting down.
CTTCACTAAATTGGGAGTTGCTTCTCCTTGTAGGGTTGGTGCTATACTAAATTAGGGGTTGGTGCCTCACTAAATTTGAAGCATGACAATATAATGTTTATATTTTAGTAGGTTTTCTTCCCCATGATGTTTTTATAATTAAATCTTATTTCCATGATCTCTCTCTTATGTGTTATGGCTATTTGAATGTCTTGTGCACACTTAATAAGCTATGATTGAATGTAAGTGAATGGATGAATGTTAACGAGCTACTGCAATTAATGGTAAATGAAATAAGAAATTTTTAGGATTAATTCACCCCCCTCTCAATCCATTGTGATTCCAAAAATCTCTTCTAATCATACTTATCACTTTCTAATCGTGCTTTACCTTTATCCCACATTCACTAGGTTGCAAGCTTCTTTGAAACTAAAGAGATATATACAGAACCTAGTAAACCATGTTTCAAATTACACCATATGTTTGTAAGAAATTTACACATGCGAAAATAATTTCATGTTGGAAATATTATTGAATCAAGTAAATCTCCCCTTTCTCCTTGGCCAAGAATAGTAAGACAAGAACCAAAAATGGCAATCAAGCCATATAGAGGAGATCTCTTCCTCTTCCTTGGATAAATCCTTTGATCACACATAGTTGCATTTAACTCATAAAGTAACTATCCACAATCTAAATCCCATCCAAAAAATCAAAGGAGAGGTTTTCATTTCAATTTTAATTTAATGTTTTATGCATATTATCTTACCTTTTCCTTTCATGGCTTTATCATGATGTATTAGTTTGATTAACTAAGTTATGAATCTACTTGGTGTTAGGTTCTTTTCATTAACTTAGATTAGTTTAGCATGCATGCATACATATGGCACGTTTGGTGGGATACCTATTTTTTTCATGCGCATTATTTATGTTTTCTTAGTTTAGAATTCATTTTCATGTTCTTTATTTCAATTGTTAAAATTCTTTGGTTCTTGAGCATGTTTAATGATGTTTGATAGTGTTGAGTGTTATTTATAGATATTTAGGAGGAAAAATACTATCAAATTTGAGTCTTGATGAGAAAAATATGAGATTTATGTTGTTTTTGGCTTAGTTTTGACTTTTTATGTGCAGACATAGGATCCTTGTGCTAGCATTCATATGTGCATGTTATCTTGTATCATTATATATGCACTATCGTATCACTTTGTAATTACACCAAAATTCATCGGTTTGTGTCTACATTTATCTACATGCACCTTCATTTCATTACACGTGTTGATGTTACACTAAAATCTTCCTACACACGCATGCATTCAAATCCTTGTGCTAGCATTTCTATGTGTTTTCCTCCGATGTGCACACTACCATTCATATTTAAATGCATACATTCATCTCGTACATGTCTACGTGTCATTACCTCCATACGTGTTTCATTACACATGCTTGAGTTCTAAGATACTATTTCACTTGCATGCACCAATGTGTCATTCCTTTCTCTAGTGTTCACCTATATGCACATGTGTATACTTTATGATTTGCATATATGTTACTTGTGCTAGCATTTATCTCTGTGATAACACTCCTGTGTATGTGCTAGTGTATTGTGTAAATTTTCTCAATTTTTTCAAAAGTTTCAAAGATAATGTTTAATTTCCTGCAGTTTTATACATGTTTCTAATTCTAATATGCAGGTTTTAGTCTAAATTAGTGCTAACATTTTGATTATTTGTTGGAAATATCCTTTTTTCTATAAATTCTTCAAAACCACCTATGCTCTTCTCTTGCACTTTTCGAATGATCTTGAGAATAAAAAATCACAATGATTTTGGATGCTTTTCTATCATTTTGGTTTTCATTTGAAAATTTCACTTACGTTTGAAATTTTTGATTAAATTTCCATGTTGGTTTAATTTTATCGAATACCACGTATGATCTTATTTTATGCTTTCTAGTAATCTTGAGAAACATAAATGGTTGAGATCCTTGATATTTATCTAATATCATGTTCATATTGAACCTATTAATTGTTTGAGTGTAGGATCATTTACACTTGTCAAAGGAAAAAATAAAATCAAATTACTAATGTCTTGTGTGTAGGTTTCCTTAGTCAAAGAAAGGGACTTAAGACAATCACATTTTCAAAAAGATAAAAATGACCAAATCACACTATATTTTTAGGTTCAGATAAGGATTAAAACCCATCTGATTTAAACTGTGGGAAGTGATTTGGCTTAAGCCATAAAAATATTTGTGGGGAGTAATACAAAAATCAAAAATTAGTAGGCACATTGAGGGTACTAGTCGATGAAATGGGAAGTGCCCCAACTACCCACTTGACTAGTAAAACCCATGAGGAATATCAAATGTTGTCTGTATGAGGCCTATTTCATTAATTTTATTATGGGGTAATGGTCCTTATTTAGAATTTATTATAAATATAGTGTACCTCTCTTAGACAAATATTGGTGAGTTTTGAGAACAAAATCCCTAGGAAGTTATTTGGCATTAGGGCCAACTTTTCCATATCCATTATCATTGGTATCAAAATCCTTACTAAGCAAAACTTTGTCTTAGTTTCTACCTTTTTACAACAAGGATAAACTCTCTTAAAGTTGCACCATGTATTTTTGGTTATGAAACATTTTTAACATACCCCCTTCACAAAAGTTTGGCTCCCTTTTATGAAAATTGTTCCATCTACTTTTAGATACTTAAACCTTATTTTCTTAAAACTTGATTTGAGTGTTGAAATTACGTTGTTACGCTTCCCAAATTGTATCAATCCATTTTAATACTTAAATCTTGTTTTCTAAAATTTGATTTAATTTTGAAATTATGTTGTTATGTTGCTTGCATTGTATCGACCACTTTTGATACTTAAGCCTTGTTTTTCTTAAAACTTGATTTAAGTGTTGAAAATTTTCCATATCAACCCATCTTTAATACTTAAATCTTGTTTTCTCAAAAAATTGATTAAGGGTTGAAATTGTGTTGTTATGATATTAAACAACCTTTGAAACATTTTACACATTAGAACATCTTCCTTCATGTATTTGTCATCTCTGCTTAGAATTGCGTAGATTTTCCTTGGTTACTTTCATCATACATTCCACACCCTTGGAAAAGTCTTCATTTTTTTATTGCAACACTTTGATCATTTTTACCTAGATTCATTGTGAAACTTTCACATATATCCCAAATATTTTCACAAAATATTTTCCATCATGGCACCTATTACGATATTGAAACATAAAAGGTGAGCATCTAACCCCTTCCTCCAAAACCCATTAGAACCATTAGATGATGAAGAGAAAAAAATTGTTGACCATAGTGGATCTGAGGACAAATTCCCCAAAATACCTATGATTATGACCCCACCCACATGGATAATTTCATCTTCCACAACAAGGATCAAGTCTTATTGTGATTAATAGAGTTAGGGGCCAAATTTCCATCTACCTTCGACCCCACTTTACTTGAAAAAATAATTCGAGGAGTAGAAATAATAAAAATGCATCCTTATCGAATAATTGAGGACATACTAAACCATGGAAATGATTATACCTCCACTCAACATAAAGCTAATAATTAGGAAGTAGAATCTTCTAAGACTACAAGTGGCTATCACATACCATTTATTCAAACCAATGTGAAGTTAGAACAAGGGGAAGAACTAGAATGAGACCCCACATGAACCTCAACCAGAACCCTAAAACAAAGAGGTCACCACAAAAAAATTACAAACTCTTATCCACAAATTAGTAAACCTAGCTTCACATTTCAATTGGGACACAAGTAAAGCTACATGTAGTGAGAAAGATAAGGTGAATTATGTAGAAAATTACACTAAAAACCGTTGTAGAAAAACATCAAAATCTAACTATGTATACATACTCACCACAACCTTGAGTGGAAAAATATTTGACCAAGAATGAAAATATATGAATGACGTTCTTTTTGGTCTTTAAAAAAACAACCTTGGACACAATAAGAAATATCAGTTCAAAGAAATGTGTCTTTATCCTTTCGATTGGGAGATATTACTTACTCCCTTTCCACCTATATTTGATTGCCCTAGATTTGACAAATATAAGGAAAGGTGATCTCAGTGATCACGTAAAATATTTATTAATGACTTGCCAAGAAGTTTCCTATAATGATAAGTACCTCATTCACTTATTTCCATGGAGTCTTCAAGGCCAAGAACTTAAATGGTTTATCCATCTCCCCAAAGGGTACATTTGCACGTTTGCAGACTTAGTTGAGAAGATTGTCCACCACTTTTCATTAAACATGGAAATTTATATCATTATGATAGACCTTTTTAATGAAAAACAACAAAACGATGAAAAATTCATTGGTTTCTTACAATGGTGGCGAGGGTTAGATAGTCACTTCCCTTGCTCCATTCAACGAAACAAATAATCAATATATTTGTACTAAAATTTCACCCTGAGATATCCTTTCACTTGAAAATTCATTGTGTAAGCACATTAAAAGAATTTATTAAAAAAGGAAGCTAGATTGAAAAGGATTTGCTTTCTAAAGGGACTTTAAAACCCTTCCAAAGAGATAACCATGACTCAAAACCTACATAAAAGTAAAATTTATTCAACAAAAATAATAATGTTGTAGAAGACAAAATTACGATTCCAAACATGTCCAAGTGGTCCAAAATAATCCTCATTTAAAAATCTCATAAGGACCACTCAAATATGAAGTCAAACGTAAAGAGTAAACTCCCATCACAGAGTCTTTATCATCAATCTTGAACAGCTGGAGGTGGTCAACATGGCCCAATTTCCCACCACTATAGCCTTTACCAAGGATGCACCTAAATTGTCATGGTATAAAGACTAAAAATACTATGAATACTATTACGTAAAAGGCCATGCAAATGAGATCATTGTATGAAACTAAAACACTTCATTCATGATCTCATAGATTGAGGAGACATCCAGAAAGATACACAAGAACCCAAAAAATTTCTAATAATAAGTTGGGAATTTATAAAGAACCATTCCCCAAGCATAAAAATGTGGAGGAGAATCCAGATCTAGGTTAATTGTCACAAGGAAAACGTACCAATCACATTATTTCCAAAACAACCAATCCCTTTGATTATCTTATTGGCTATGTCCATCCCACTACTGAGCATATAAATACCATCAAAATAAAATCACAGGAGTGTGTCGTGGAAATGCCACACACTCATATTATCATCACAGGACCTCCTTTACCTACTCCTTTGGATGGTCATTACGATTTCCTAGAGCATCTTAGGAAGAAAATTGCCAATATCTCTATCTTGGATCTTCTTAAGATATCTACTATTCACAAGGATATCCTCTATAAGACCCTTTAGGAGTCAAGATTTCCCATGGACATTCATGTTTCATGATTCCAAGCCTTGGTTGTGCAAATCACTCCATATGAAAAAATCACTTTTATCCAAAATGAGATTCCAACAGATGACCAAACACACAACCTCCCTTAGTACATTAAAGTTATCATTACATGAAAAAGATAAAAAGTTTACTTTTGGGAAATGGATCAAGCCTTATCATATGTACCTTGAAGCTCATAAAACAATTGGGACACACTGACATTGAACTAGAGCCTAATGTGATCACCATTAAGGCTTATGATAATGTAGAGAGGCAATAAGAAGGTACGATTACCTTCCCAATGGAAGTTGGGCCTATTACACATGAAACTTGATTCCATGTCCTTGACTTAGAGCTACCTTATAATATTCTCCTCAGTCTCCCATGGATCCATGCCATATAGGTCGTTCCCTTAAATTTCCACCAGTGTATCAAGATCTATCATCAAGGACAAGAACTTACCATTCTTGGGGACCCAAAAAACTTTGCACATTATAGAGCATTATCTAGACATTACCCCATAACATACATTTGTCCTTCTATAAAGATAGATGTTGATATTCAATTAGAGGACCTTTCCTCTTGCACCAATCGTTATACACAATTCCCATATGAAAGTGGTGCCTCCACATCCATATCCCCATTTTCTACATGGGAACTAAAAATCATTCCTACTAGTTGTGGGGAATATAACCTCCAATAGGACCTCCTTGTTTTAAATATCCCCTATCACCCAAAACATGTGGCAGACCCAAATTTTAGATGCAATGACCTTAGGAACCTTTTAGTATTGATAAATTCTTCCCTGGTGGTTTCTTGTTAGATGAAAAATTCATAACACTTATACATCCCAATCACCTAATGAAAGGATGGATTCTTTTTATCAATCCCATGAATATGTCATCCCTAATAAGATGATGTATACTATGGGATACAAAGGATATGGATGTGGTGTAAATGAACAAGGAGTGTGCAAACTGTTTCAACACATGATAAAATGGAAAAATATGAAGTTGGTATTCATCCCTATGGATCACCACCTACAGAAGTTGAGGCCACCTCCTCAGAATGTGAGGATAGCTATTTAGATTATGATAGAAAACCAAATCTCCTATGTATCCTTTATGAATACATTACTTCCACCAAATTATTCGATGACATGGCTATTTTAACCCTATCCCCTTCCATTCTTGAATTAGACCTTGTACACCCTTCCCTTATCAACTAGGACCAACAATGGCATATACCAATTGATTTATTTCATAATTAAAAATAAATTAGATAATTAATGGGGTTTGGTGATGAAATTCCTATTGGGGACCATAAGAAGGGATTATCTATCAACCTTAATGCAAACAAGTATTTCGGGGAGGAAGCGAGTTGATAATGCAGAAAAAATAAAAAAGAGAATGAGGGAAAAATATCTTCCAAAAAGCCTTGAAAAAATAAAATATTCAAGTCCTATAGTGAAAATATCTTCAAGGAAATTATGGACAAAAAAATAGAAAAATTAAAAAAGGATATTAAAAGTGACCATCCTCTTAGTGAAAATCTTATCAAGACGCCAATAGAGAAAGAAATCAATCTCCCGATCCTACCCATATGGAGAATGGATCCAAATTACTTATGGAGGAGACTATTGATATCAAAATCAGCACAAAAAGTGAGCCTAGAATTGTCAAACATGGGGCTTCTCTTCCAGGATATGAACAAAAAGGTTTTTTTATACTCAGATAATTTTTAGATGTATTTTCTTGGTCCTATGCAGACATGTCAGGCTTGGATCCCTCTTTAGTCATGTATAACCTCGTTGTGCATGAATCAATGAATCTAATAAAAAAATAATGCAAAATGCATCTGCATGTGCCTCTTTTCATAAAATAGGAGTTAGAAAAGTTATTAGTAGTGGGATTCATTAGACCTATTGATTACTCGAATGGACATAGTTCCCATTTAGAAGAAACCCGTTGTATAAGGATTCTCATAGATTTTAGGGATATCAACAAAGCATGTATTAAAGATGAATTTTCTATTCCAAACATTAACATGATTGTCGATTCTACCGCTGGCTACAAAATTCTATACATGATGGAAAGGTTCTTAGGGTATAAAAAAATCAAAATCATGGAAGAGGACCAACATAAAACCTATTTTACTACTCTTTAGGGAACCTTTTTCTATCAGGTCATGCCTTTTGGCCTCAAGAATGCAAGAAAAATGTATCAGAGAGATATGACTTTCATATTCCATGACATGTTACATGATATTGTGGAGGATTATATGGATGATATCCTTAGAAAATATAAGACTAGAACATAACACTCTCGAAATCCTTCATCATATTTTTTAATGAATATGGGATTACAAGGTCTATTTTAATCCTAAGAGGCTGTGTCTTCAAAATCATCTCGGGTAAACTATTAGGATTCATTTTGTCTCATCATGGAATTGCATTAGATCCCATCAAAGTCACTACTATCATTGAGATGCCTCCTTCTAAGAACCTCAAACAACTATGCATCATGCAAGGCAAAATTTAGGCCATCCAAATATTCATCTCACAAATTGTATATAAGTACCACTCCTTCACCAATTTGATAAAGAAATATATTGATTTCCACAGGGGACAAAATTACTAACAAGAATTTTATCAATTCAAACAATATTTGAAAAATCTGCCTATTCTTGTACCATGACCCCGGGTGAAACTTTTCTATTATACATATCTACTACCCAATTTTCTATTGACATGATCTTAGAAAAATATGATTACCAACACAAGGAAATATATATCTATTAGCTTATCTACACCTTGATCTCCTATGATCTCAACTATCCATAGAGTAAAAAAACATGCTTGGTAGTTGTCTTTTATTTTAAAAAAATCCATTACCTTTTGAACAACCATACCAAGCTAATATCTAAAGTTGACCCTCTCAAATACCTTTTGTCAAAACCTACACTTACAGGAAGGATGACCAACTAGATTATTTTGCTGAGTGAGTTTGACATTGAGTATGTCAATAAAAAAGAAGTCAAAGGACAAGTGATTTATAACTAAATGGATGAAGCACCACTTATAGGAACATAACCCTTAAGTCTAGATCTTCCAGATGATTTTTATATATCAAAGAATCATAAATCTATAAGGTATATTTTTGTAGGTCATTCAAATTTAATGGCTCGGGAGGAGGAGTGATCCTTATTACTCCTACAAGTGATATCATCCCATAATATTTTAGAATCCACTTCTGTGTAAAAACAACATTTCGAATATGAAGATCTCATTATAGGACTTAAAGTCACTAAGATGGAACATAAAACAAGTTGAGGTTATAGGAGACTCCCAACTTATCATCAAATAGGTAAATGATGAATACAAAGTCAAAGATGAGAAGCTTATCCCATATAAATGCATGGTAGACAACTTGAAAGAGTTTGTTGTTCTGATTTACTTCTATCAAGTTATATGCATGCATAACAAATCAATAGATGTTTTAGCTACCATTGGATTTGTTACGCTTATTCCTAGATATCGAGAGATTTTCAATTCCTTATTGATAATATAACGGAACTAGACTATGACATGTAAGAATCATGTTTGGTATGTGAAGTTGGTCTCTTTCCCCCTAGTACATCGATATTTATAACTACCTATATAATGGTACCTTCCCACCCATGTTAAAGGAAAATGGAGTGAGAGGGTGGTAAAAATCAGTCTTGAAAAACTTAATTCTATTTCAGATTTCTCACTTAAATCATAAACAAATTAACCATCCATTAATGTGTGCACAACATTAAATAACATGGATTCAAATAACCATGAACAAGAGAGAAGACACCATAACACAAGATACAAGTGGGAAATATCAAGGGAAAGAAAACCCACTGAAAATTCTAATTATATTAGTCAAATAAAAATTGTTTAGTGAAGCACCAACTTCACAAGGAGCACCAACCCCTAGTTTTGTGAAGCACCAACTCCACAAGGAGGATAAAACCCCCTAAGATGATCAAGAACCCACTCAACCACATTTTAAGAATATATATGATGTCTTTTTTGCTGCCACAATTGATTGAGATCACCTATTCAACTCACACACCTTCAAACCCTTGTTCAAACCCTAACTTCTCCAATTCACTATTTCCTTCACTTTCTCAACTTGTATTTGCTTCAACCTCTTGAAAAAACAATTTAAAAAATTATTCAAATTATCATACACTCTCTTATATCTCAAAAATTCCTTGGTACTTACAACACACACTCACATAGGTCATACTTTTTCCCTCTCTTGTAACTAGTTCAAATTTGCACCCAAAGCATCACTTTTATATCCTTCTCTTGATTCAAAACTCACTGAGTAAGTTTAAATCATTTGGTTTAACCAATTAATCTTACAAAAAACTCAATTGAATCATTTAAAGATTCACATATGACCCATATAGGTCGGTCATGCCCAAAACCACTCAACTTGCACAAAACAAGCTAAAAAACCCCATCACTAGGATGAGTAAAATCCACTAACACAAAAACCATGATTAGTAAAGCTATAAAATTCATCAAACATGTGTAATATATCATAAAAACATCATCCATGGTCATTAATTATCTTGGACCAATCAAATAATTCATAACACACCTCAAAAGCCTTATATACTTCATTAAGCAATTGCTTTCTAAGTACCCTGTCTTCACATTTGGGCATCAATATCACACCAAAACAAATAAAATATGGAGTTTAAAAACAATATGTAATACTAAATACCTTTAAATAACAGCCATGCATGTTATAGCTCATGAAACATCCATTTTTCAAACCACAACTACTTTTCTCTTCACTAAATCAATCTCCCCAAAAATTAGTTTTGTAAACTCAACTATTTTGTACTGATTATGCCACTTTAAAGACCTCTAAAGGCACTAAATAGGATAAATATTCATCCCTATTCACTTTCCAAATGATAGAAAGCATCAAATCATCCATATTGTGCCTCATTCACCTCAATGTTTCAGTCTGAGAAATCCTATCCGAAAATCAACTTACCTTCTTCTTCACAAATCGGGATGAATGAACCATCAAATAAACTAACCAAGGAAACAAAATTAAATGTAAATAAATATACATCATATTTAAATACCAAATTTTAAATCCTTCGAATTCAAAGTGGAAGACCTTCAACCAAGACCATCTCTACAAACTACCTGGAACTACCCCAAAACTGCCCTTTGACTAGTCTTCAAAAATAGGGTACACTTTTCTATTTAGATGCATCACCATGACCTAAAACAACCATGGAAATCAAGAAAAATACCATAATAAAAATAATTTCCATTTATTTTGTAACTCATTTGGACAACCTTGTCCCAAACTAAACTTCTTCAGAAATAAGCTTGTTTGAGTGGGGTCCACTCATCACCAAAAACTATACCATACCTTTTTGGAAACCTAGAGGAGTCCTCTACATCATCCAATCATCATAATATCACCAAATATAAATTCTTGGCACTTATGAACAAAATATCTCCTACCACTTTTGAGATAGGGTTTCAAACACACAAAATGTTGTTTACCTTCTTAACATTTGTTCATAAAAATGTGACAATGAAATGACCTCATTATTTTTGTGAAACATTATATAATAAATGTATAAACATACCTAAAATCCATAAGTCCCCATGAAAAATACACAATTCAAGGTGAGCATCAGAAGGTGCAATTCAAGCTAGAAATGACCTTATTTCACTAAAAATGACATAACTTGCAAAATACTCTTCAGAATGACTCCAAATTTTTCTCACACCTCTAAGAAACCTATTTTCATCATCTCCAATCATCATCATATCTCAAATAGTTCTCCATATTCTCATCCCATCTCATTTTCATGACTAGCCCTTGGGGTTTTACATGGTTTAGGCTAGAATCAACTAAAACTCATCATGAAAATCTCTCAAAAGGTCCTAACATCCTTAGTACATCATGAAAAACTGAGTACATGCATACATGAGATCACATGGATCCAAAAATCATCCTCATACCTCTAAACACCTAGACCTGATCTAGATGAACACCTGAATCTTGGTCTTCAACCCGTACTTACACACCCGAAACTCATGTGAGTTCCTGAATACTCCCCAAATATGATATACATGCTGCCAACATTATCCTCTAGCCATAAAAATATCCAACCATGATGCACCATCACCTAGGATAGCTAGGTCACCCGATAAGGCTTGCTAGACTAAGCCATTTTCACTGAATCACCTCATGCCATCATGTAAACCTCTGAATCTCCATGTCACGATCACACTCAGAATTCTATGACTATAATCCATCATCCTCTTTGTCATTAATGAGATTTTACATCAATGACAACACCTAGAACATAACATGCCAACAATCTTCCCCTTTGATTGAAAATCTCCTAAATGTCTCCTCCTTTTTACATTAATGAAAAACCATACCTGAACTTGCATGATATTTACCTTTCTCAGATTCATAAGGTCATCTATTGGCTAGAAACATCAACCAAAGTATTCATACTAGCTCACAAACTAGAATTTTCTCACAAAATCTTATTTTTTCTTCTTTCAAGGCATGAAAACACTGTACTCCCCCTAGGAAAGAGCATATACAACACCTATTCATGTAAAAATGATGATATAAAACTAGTAAAAAATTTATTACCTCCTTATGTTGGCTCAAAAACATGTTTTCATCATCTCATACCCTGTCTTTGACCATTTTCAACTATGATAATAGTGTCACGAGACACTGGATTATGTACATACCTCATACTTTTGCCAACAATCATGATTTATGGGCTTAGATCATCAACTTCACCTTTTCACATTTTGAGAAATCATACTTTTGACCAATTTCTTGCATACTATGTCTTTACACCATTTTGGGGAAGAGTTCCCTAAAACCACCTTTCAGTGAAAAGTAAGCCAATTTTAACAAGCTCTAGGATCACATTCACATAGTGATATGACTAGACATAGACCCCCTAAACCCATACCACTCTTCTTAAGTGGAAAACACAAAAATGAAGTCCCTTACCTTGCATGCAAGTCATAGAGATAACTAAAACACTTGAACCCTCCTTTAAGCTCCTTTTCAATATTTTTATCCTTATTTAGACCCAATCCACACTAATTTGAGTCAAAAACTATTTTCCACTTGAGATAGGAAAGAATGTCAACATTTACCTTACCTTACATCTCTTCTAGTCTTCTAGAACAACTTTTATGAAGATAAAACATACTCCCATGTCTTGGAGACACTTCAAAACACCGTAGCTTCATAATTTTCATCCATAGACCCCCTGAAACTTTGTCATACTAATTGAACGCAAAAAAGACTAATATATCTAGAAATTCACCTGTTTATTGTCACACTTTCTCATACACCATTCATAGCAACAAGAACTCCTGGTAATCCCCAAAAGTGACTCTACCTAACTTCTCAACACCACCTATAGACCTATAGGATGAAATTTGGATCGGGATAACCATATTCAGCCATAACATGGTCTAACTAACCTCCCTTAGCAATCATAACACATGCTTTATTACTCATATAACACTATATTCTTGAGATGGAGGCCAATCAAAATTCTTCTCATCATGGGTAACAATATATATCAATAGTCCTTCATTCACTTACTGAGACTGGGTAATGAGACTTTGATAACAAAGATGAATCTCAACTAATAAACTCATATATTGGATAATTTCTTGCACAAATTATTGTTAGGCTTACCTTCATAGTCTTAAAAAGTTACTAGGAACCCTAGTAGATACTTCATACACTTGATCAAGGAAAAAATAAGCTTACCTTATCTTTGAATACAACTTCACACCTATATAATCTTATACTAAGCTTTGAGCTTAATGTACGTTTATATTCATTTTTGTAAGCAACTTAAGACCCATCCACCTTGTCACGTCTGTGGCATCCTTCACAATTACAAAAATACCTATGGTAGAATCCCAAGAATGGCTTCCCCGACTCATTAGGAACATGCACACCTTTTACACATGTAGCCACACAATACTCAATGCCTCGATCCACAAAGCTTTTCCATAAAATTTATACTTTGTTACTTCAAAAGTTCCTTAAGACAATCAATAATGAATGAGCACTTTGTGAACTAAAGCATATAAGGGTAATGAATCATATAGGTGATAATAAGTTAACATAGTGTTAAAAACACTATCCCAGATCTAGGACGACCATGCACATGATCAAAATATTCACTTTTGACCTTTTTGACTGATTACACTTAATCCACCTCTTAACTCACCATTAGTAAAAGAACCATCACTTAGAACATGATGAAATACTTCAACAACCTCATGAGAATTATTTTATTACATATCTCTATCAAAGGATTCATTATAAGTGCAAAATTCCACCTACATGCTTGTGATTAATGATTAAATCCAAAAAAACTGTATATTGTTACTTTATGGGTGAAGAGAGACAAAATAACACACATTTCTGACCTTGGCACAATCTATTAGAATCCCTACACAAGATTTCATCACCTTATTCATGATTTCAAATTAGGTAATGCATAAAAACTGTCTCTATACCATATTCACTTTTAAAAATGTGCACAAAGACTATTAGGCCTACATTATGAAATATTCCCACCTAGATTTTGATGCATACACTTTCTCAGATAAACCTCACTTGTTTAAAGTACCCTTTTGGCTATTTAGACACCTCAAAGAACCTTGAAGCATATCATTATGTGAGATTTTATTAGTGTGCAATATTTCCTCCGTTAATTAGGTCTCGAGCATTCTTATCTATCAAATCTACTAAGCTGTTATAAATTCCTATGAATTCTAACTCCCTCTTAGACTGAAACCACTTTAATATTCAAATACTCCCTTTTAAGATGATTTTTTTCAAATTTTGGATTTCAACTTGATCATTTGCACCCTGAGTACACATTTTCCTTCATACTACTTGATATGAACTGTTAGAGCCCAATTTGGGTAAAAATACTCAAATTGCATTGGTTTTGGTTTTCAAGATCTCAAACTCTACCAAAACTAGTGTATCAACATCCTCTACAGTCCTAAACATCCATTGCTTAGCATGAAGTAGAGAATAATGACCACATACCTATATTCTCCTTAACTTGGCTCTTTAATAGTATCCACGAACTATGTGTCAAATTTTCATGGGATGATGGTATAATTAAGTCAACATATTTGATGACTTATTACTTTTTCATCTATCCTTTGTGAAACATGAAATTCCTTGGATCCATTTGAAACACAACGCAATGACACTTAATCCAACTAATGACAATGGAGAAACTCTTTTGACTCATAAAACTAGATGCCTTTATCATTTGACAATGCCCCATGATATGAATCAACAAATTTTATTCTCAAGATTTCATTTATTGACTCAGATAGACTCAAATTCCATTATAATTCATAGAGTATGCTTTGCAACATTTAACATAACATAACCTTCTTGACTTGACCAACATGGACTCAGAACCATCTTTATGAGGTAACATAGACCTCTGTACTTGCCATCAACACTAATCACTGAATCAAACTAAGAAATGACTCTTTACTTTAAATGTCATGGCTTAAAAGACTTTCTTTGAGACAACAACATGACCTTGATACCTTGGATAAGACACTCAAGAACCTAGACATCTCCCCCTCACTCCAAAGCTTCATATGAACCAATATACCTCTAAGAAGCCTAGTAGGGGAATAAAACACCATGATCACCTAAAATAAGGGCTTGAAGAGGTCCCAATCCCTCTTAGACACATGATAAATTCCTTCTATTCCTTGCTTCGATTTAAGCTTGTTAATCATAGCTTGATTTGTATCAATATTTTCTCTTGATAAGATTTCCTTATTCCTCCTAAGTTCCAATATCTTACCTTGTCTATTAGCTTACATCTTAAACCTTTGAAAACATATTTCTTGCATTTTAGGACCTTGATGTCTCTAATTTTTCCTTGAGAAACAATATTACACTCTCTAGCAACATGACCAACCTTATTGCAATTGAAGCACACCACTGAACTCTTTCCTTTGTAGCCTTCAACTTGACTAGGTGGATCATACAAACAATATCTAGCAACATGAATTCTTTCATTACAATTTATCATACCAAATTATTAGCTTTCTCATTCCTACTATATCTCCATGGATAATCATATGTAACATAAATTCTATAAATTCATTTTCTCTATGACCAAATTCATTACAAGTAAAATAATAACCATTGAAATATCTTTCATACCTTGAGGCATTAGGTTGCATAATTGAATTTGTATTCACATTATCTTTGATGAGAGCCTCCTTATTTCCTTACTTGATGCTTGGTTTACCTACTTCCTTTCTTGAAAAAATGTCCTCATGATTCATTTCCTTTCTTTTCAAGTCCTCTTTTAAATCCAAACTAGCTCTATCACGGATGAATTCTAGCTGCTAAGAAAATAATCAATATCATTGAAAATTTTCTCAAATTTCTGAAAGGACACATTTTTCTTTCCAACCTTCAACAATTATACCTTTTGAAAATCTACATCTTCTTCAAACTTGGTGCACATGCTCTCCTTATCTTGCAAACTTGAGACAAAAAAATTTACCTTTTCTTCTAGCAATCTGATTGACTCATTGAGCTTTCTTGTTTTAGACCTATGCTTTTCTTATAGAACATGAATTTTATTTTCATATTCTTTTAGCTGAAAGTAAAACTTCATGTTATTATTTTCAGCATGTCTTAACTCACTTTGGATACATAATATATCACCTTTAACAACCTCTTCATCTTCTTTAGAATAAGCTGCAATAATATGATATGAAATCACCTAATAATGAAGAACCATCATTGTAGGTTTGCATGCCATATTTAGTCATGAACAACACCTCATTACGAACATCATCATGATAATATTTAGACTCAAAATATGAAAAAAACTACTAGCGTCAGATAAAAAATCATTTTCCTTTGTGTAAAACCTTCTTTTCCCTTCTTCTTATAGTCAAACCTCTTAAATTTATTCTTACCTTTACTAAAATTATGATTCTTCTTATTATGATCATCCTCATGATCTTCATCACCTTCCTTTTATTTCCTATGAGGACACTTAACAGCAAAATGACCTACTTCACCACAATTAAAACACTTAAATGGAAGTTCACCTTTCTACTTACCAGAACCAACATTTAATCTTCTAGCCATCATTGTAAATATTTCTTCATCATCAATTTCAAGAGTATCTTCAACATCTTTGGTCTTCATTTTATATTTGAAAGAAATATCTTTCTTGACTGGTTTAGAATCAATAATCCTCATTTCATATGTAGTCAAAGTCCCATGTAACTCATCCATCTTCAAATTAGTCAAATCCTTGGCCTCTTCAATAGAAGATACTTTGGAATCAAACCTAGGAGTTAGGGATCTCAAAACCTTTTGGACTACAAATTATTCTTTCACATCTTCTCCTAAACCTTTCATGGTGTTGAAAATATTTTCAACTCTAAGAAAATATGAAGTAATAGACTCATCATCACTCATCTTAAGACTTTCAAATTGATTTCTAAAAGTCTAAATTTTAGCAATTATTACCTTGGAGTCTCCTTCATATAGAACTTGAAGTTTCTCCCATGATTATTTTTTTGAATTGAAATGCATTACCTTTACCATATCATATTATCCTATACCACACAAGATAACATTCAAAGCATTTGAATTGTCACTACATGCCTTCTTATCTGCATTACTAGTTAGTGGAGTAGCAAGAAAAATCTAAGCATCCTCCACAACTTGCCAAATATCATACCCTAGGGATATGATATGATTATTCATTCTCAACCTCAAAAACTTAAGTTCACACTATCAAACAAATGTTCCTTACTAGTAGAAAAACCACTCTGCTAACTCGCCATTTTTGTGCTTCAAAGGATCTCCTTTCAAGTGATCAAAATTCTACAAAATAACCTTTCTCTGATACACATTATTGGAAGCATAATGGAATGAGAGGGGGTGACTCAGTCCTTACAAACTTAATTAAATTTCAGATTTCTCACTTAAATCATAAACTAATTAACCATCCATTAATGTGTGCACAACATTAAATAACATGTATATAAAAACCATGAACAAGAGAGATAACTCCATAACACAAGATACAAGTGGGAAGAATCAAGGGAATAAAACTTGTTATGTCAAAAAAGTAGCACCCTGGGATATTTGGTTATGGACCCCTACTTTCTAGAAAACATGGGATGATCTCACAAGAGTGGGACTTACACAAATAATACCAACCTCCGGAGATCCGGTTCTTCTTCCTAATATAAACATAACACTACTCCTAATGCAAGAAAAACAACTAATTAATATTATATTATGAATTCCAAGGGACTATGGAGAAAGAGAAAGCATGAAAAAAGTAAATCCTACACTAGGGAGGTGATAACACCAAGAGAAGGGTAGTTTCAACACTCTCAAGACTGAAATTGAGTAAAATGGAGATAAAGAGGATGTTCAAGATATCACAGTCCATAAAAACACATCTACACTACTATTTAAATTAAACACAATCACCTAGAGCTTGCAAAGAAACATTAAAATGCATAAAATACCTTTAATATATAGTGAAAAGGCCAGAGAAACTGATAAAACACAAAAAGGGTTACAAAATCACCACAAAATTTATTTTATCGCTTCAAATATTGACACAGATTCATTACATTGGAGGATGGAGGTATATATTCCTTGCAAAATGCACAATATTGAATGTTTTGAGCTCACAATACATCTTCAATACCTGTAGAAAGTAAAGGAGATTCTGGAGAATGTCCAACCCCTTACAAATAGGCTCCTTTTATAATATATAGAAGCTAGAAAAGAGAGAGAGAGAGGAGGGAAATTGAGTACCACATTCAACCACCAATAGAAGTCACTAAATGACTTACCAATATCAATGAAAACCTATCAAATCCCATTCCTTCATGATTTTTCACTTTTAGACAAAGAAATATGATTTTATGCCTCTATTAATGCTTCATTTTCCATTTGGAAGAGTTTATTTGGAACTGAGGAAGTTTTTCATGCTTTTAGGCCACCAACTCCACCTATTTCCCATTTTTTATGATTCTTGAGTGTGGGGCTTGAGAAAATGAATCCAACAAGTAAAATTTTGTTAGATTTGGTGCACGTGGGAAAAATTTATGAGGATGTGGGTCTCGAGGCATTGTGGAGCTTATTTTTAAATGTTTCATCCTCTTGTTATTTTTCCCATGCCACAATCTACAAAAAACTTTCATTATCCCTTTATTTCCCTTTATAATTTAATATTTATCTTTTATCCTTTGACTATGGGAAAATAAGATATTTCGGGCCTGATTGGAATACATGGAATAGGGTCTCGAGTTACTCCATTCTTCGACTTCCCCTCATCCACCTATCTCCCACACTTCATTTTTTTAATCTCTCCTATCACATGTTTACTTTCCATTAGATTTTGGGTCGATTGAGGGTGTAGAGAACCTATATCACTATGGAACTGGGTCATTTGTTCATTTGGGTCTTGAAATATCTGCATCTCCGCAATATACCCCAACCTCCATTGGCTTGTGGATTTTATAGCTCTACATATAACTTGTTCCCATGGGGAACAAGTTCTGATAAGTTGAGGATTCTAATAAATACTGATTTAATCAACTTACATATTATATAATATTACAATAAATATTTAAATAAACATTACATCATAACATAAGTAGATAAAGAAATACTTACACCAAATAAATAACACGGTGGAACATTATTTATAGTGGAAAACCCCAATTGGGTAAAAACCACTTTGAAAATAACCTTTTACTTTAGAGAACTTATTTTACATCCAATAAGATCACCTCCTCCTTTAAAACCCTATTTACCAAGGTTAAAACCAAACCACTCAATTTTCACACATTTGATATATTTCCTAAATATATCAAATGAGGACCTAAAGTCCTTTTTTATATAAGGTGATCGGGTATGTCTCTGACCCACCTTTTCAACCTAAATGGTTGACACATACACCTAGGTTTATAATATTTAATATTAGAAATATAATCATTTCATGATATTAAATATTTAACCTAAAGTATATACCTAGGTTAGCATATTTAATAATAGAAATATAAATATTTCATATTATTAAATATTAACCTATATATTAGTGATGGACCTATATACATTAAGGGTTGGCCAAACCACTTAATCATTATGTTCCAACACTCCCCCTTAATGTTAAGTGGGATAACATAACATATGCCAATAGATTACCTACCCGTGGTACACTACATGATTTACAATCCTTAAACCATAAAAGTTTTAGGCTAGCATATCGGTTGAAGTAATTATAACACCTTTATCATACTCAATTTACCTTTTGGTACAAAAGGATTTGAAATCCCAAATATCATCTCATGATCAATGAATAAGTATGATTTGTGAGTTTTACATGTTCTCACATGTTCTCATAAAGGTTATTGAACCCAAACATAACAATATGCAAAGTATGATTTGTGAGTTTTACAGGTTCTCATAGGAGCATTTTACAACCAAGGACCTCCTTAAAAATATGCTTGTACTGGATATTTACTATTAAACTCAATAGCACTAAAGAGTTTATTGAAGACCACCTTTAAGATATTTCTACAATTCTTTCTAAAAAAGAAGCCGAGGAGGTATACATGCCTCGAAGGTCTTTTTACACTTTCTCGAAGGTATTTTTACATTTTCCCAAAGGTCTTTTACAAATGCCGAAGGTATTTTAACAAAAACCAATTTCCATTAGGAGGTGACATTTTCATGCACACTCCCCCTCAATGGAAACTCCAACAATCCAAGATTTTCACGAAAGTGACAAAACTTTACAAAGACTCGGGAATTTGTGAAGATGTTAACAACCTACTCTTCAGTCAACATGAACTTGAGATTTATCTCATCACTTTGCACCTTCTCACGGGTGAAGCGTATATGTATCTCAATGTTATTCATCCTCTGATGTTGAACTAGATTCTTAATCAAGAGTAATACAACTCTGACCACCACATAGAAGAGAAATACTTCCTTTAGCTTCCATGTGTATCTCTACCAACAACCGTTGCAACCACATGACTTCTTTACTTCTTCCATTGTACTTCTCTACCTCAGTAGAAGAAATGGAGATTGTTGATTGTATTTTTATTCCAAGTAATGGTTCCTACACCAAAAAACTTGAACACATATCTAATATATTTTATAACACAACATCAAGTATGGTTAGAATCACAAAATCCATATAAGATAGCATTTTCATTCTTAGTATAATGCAACCCATAATTGATTGTTCCTTTCAAATATCTAAAAATTCTTTTTGCAAGATTTCAATGATCTCTAAAAAGGTTCCTACATAAACCTTGAAGTAATTCCTACTGTATAGGAAATATTTGATATGTTTATAGTTAGATAAATCAAACTATCAACTAACAGTGTATCTAAAATAGGATTAACATTTTTCATATGCAGATTTAGGATCAATATTTATTCCAACTTCCACTGAAGTAGAAAATGGTTTACAATAATCATAAGAAATTTTTTCAATACAATGGTTGCATATTGTGCTTTGAAAAATAACAATAGAATGAAATACAGTCATACAAATAACATGATGTGAGAGACCCAACTCATTCATAACAAAGTATTGCTTCAATTTCTCTTTAATCCTATGAATTAAATAAAAATTGTCACCAGACATAAGCAAATCATCAACATATATACATATAATGATAATATGAGTGACTTATTTCTTAATGAATATATCATTTTTATAAGAACAATTAACAAAACTTAACAATTTAAAGAAGGAATTTTTTTGCATACCAAGCTCTAAGAGCTTGTTTTAAACCATACAAGGATTTTTGAACTTATAAACATAGTTTTCTTTACCCATTTCTTCAAATCCTTTAGGGTGAAACATCTAAAGTTATTCTTTTAAATTTCAATTTAAACAAGTATTTTTCTTATCCATTTGGTGGATTTCCCACCCAAATTGAGCGGCAATTGCAAATAAGGCCCTAACAGTACTCATTTTAGCTACAAGAAATGTCTCAACATAATCAATACCATATTTTTGAGTAAAATCTCTAGCAACAAGTATAACTTTATGTTTGTTAATACTACCATCAACATTATATTTTACTTTGTATATCCACCTAGACCATATAATAATTTCCAACTCAGGTTCATATAAGGTAATTAATGCATGGTACATATGATGGCTTCTGGTCATTTTACTAAGGTTAATAGGATTTGAACTTTCTAACATAGATTGAGCCCAATTTAATTTCTCATCTAAGAATATTGAGCCCAATTTAATTTCTTATCTAAGAAGATAAGAGATTCAGAAACATATATAACATTAAAACATCATCATGACCATTTACTAAATCAGAATCAAAACCATAATTTAGAAGCATTTAATGAAGTAACTTCAAGAGAAGAAGACAACACATGTAAACCTTTCACTATATTATATCTAGACATTTCATATAAGCTTTGATAATTAACATGTCCTAACCTTTCATGCCATAGTTTTGAATTATTCAAACTTTGAGATATAAAACAAGATGTAGAAGAGAAATCATAAAAAATATACAAACTATTTCTTTGAATTCCTTCAGCTATTATACTCTCATTACTATCCTTGATATACCAAGTATCCTTCATGTATGGATTCTAGTTGTGACCTTACCTCTTTCGGATGTTTGATATTACCAATGTATAAAAGATACTCATCATTCACATTGCGTAGAACTATAAAAAGAGCCTCCTGCATTCCCTACAAGATTGTATTCATGTTATCTACACTTACTTGATGACCGGTTGGAGAAACCTCAGATCTAGAAATAATTATCCGAGTTTCCTCACCATAAATTCTATTTCGACCCAAATGTTGTAGTTGGTTTCATTCAGGATCTGAGTTTTGTCAAGATAGAAATAGTTGGACACCATTATTTTCCTAAACTTGTAAAACATACCTCATTATAATATACAATGTACCACAAAGTTAGATACATATTTATCGATAATAAAAACAACACTTTTAATAGAATCAGATCTAAATTTTATAGATGTAAATAAACTATTTGATCATAACTAATTTTGTCATTACAATGCATACTAATTAACCTCCCATGATCAAAATAACAACCTGCAATATAAAGGGCTCTGGATTATACCTCATATTTATATAAAAAATATTTCCAACCATATAGAAGTGAAGAAGAGACCCTAAGAATGCATAACAACTTCAAATTTTTGAAAAAAATTAATGTAGACAAAAATCCAACCATCTTAAATTTGACGTCTAAATGACTATCATAATGGCTTTTTTTTGGTCTATTGTGATGGTCATTTGACCATCAATTTTAACACAGTGAAATTTTCTGGAACCTATGAGCTTAAATTTGATGTCTAAATGACCGTCATATTGTCTTATGTTTGGTCTACTACGACGGTCATTTGACCGTCAAATTTAATGAAGCCAAAACTTGTTGTGTATTTCCAGAATGTGAAATTCCAGATTTTTTTGTTCTTTATAATATTAGGGAGATTATATTTTAACACATTATAATAACCTATTATAATTTATAATGTAAAAATACATACACTTTTTAAAAAAATAGGTATATAGTTTATAGAATGTAAATAAAAATAACATATAGTTCGTAAAAATTATAAACTATAGTATATTTTTTTTTATAAAAACACATAACCCTTATTAAAGGGGTTTAAAGGACATAGACTAGGTTAAAATAATTTTACCAAGTGCAAGTAGATTTATGAGAGTATAGATTAACCTGCATATTTTATAGAGGGGACAAGTAATTTCACCCGACCAATGAAATAAATTGAAATCCCTATTTTCATGAACCTTGTCTCCTCCTTCATTTACTCTTAATTTTATCCGCACACATTTAAAAATATGGAAAGATTGCAAAATATTTTATATAATTCTTGCAAGCTAAAAAATTTAAAACTTTTATGTGGCTATAACTACCAATATTTTAATAAATATTTACCACACTTCATGTGGGCCACCAATAAACTAGATTTTTTTAAAAAAATTCTCCATTTATACCTGAGAATTATTCATATGTCATTGTGGAACTGAATCATTTGTTCATTTATGCCTCGAAATAGCCACATCTCATGCAAAGTATACCCCAACCTCCATTAGCTTGTGGGTTTTATAGCTTTCTGATTGTGCAACTTGTTCCCATGGGAACAAGTTCCTGTTAACTTGAGGATTCTAATAAATACGGATTTAATCAACTTACATATTATATAATGTTACAATAAATATTTAAATAAACATTACATCATAACATAAGTAAATAAAGAAATACTTACAGGAAATAAATAACACAAAGTGGCACATTTTTTTTATAGTGGAAAACCCAATAGGGTAAAAACCACTTTGAAAATAACCTTTTACTTCAGAGAAATTATTTTACATCCAGTAAGATCACCTCCTCCTTTAAAACCCTATTTACCAAGGGTAAAACCAAATCACTTAATTTGCACACCTTTGATATATTTCCTAAATATATCAAATGAGGACCTAAAGTCCTTTTTTATATAAGGTGATCGGGTATGTCTCCTGACCCACCTTTTCAACCTAAACAGTTGACACATACACCTAGGTTTATAATATTTAATATTAGAAATATAATCATTTCATGATATTAAATATTTAACCTAAAGTATATACCTAGGTTAGCATATTTAATAATAGAAATATAAATATTTCATATTATTAAATATTAACCTATATATTAGTGATGGACCCATATACATTAAGGGTTGGCCAAACCACTTAATCATTATGTTACAATAGTTCCCCACACCTCCTCATGCTCGAGGACCCTTTCCGCCCGCATTCTACTACCACCCCACATCTAACTCCTCGGCAATATCGGTTAGCTCGCCGAGCTCCCTACAACTCGCCCTTTCCTTTCGGGGGAATTTGGATCCCTGTAGATACCAATTTCCCCATGGCCCCGTACCTCACCATCCCTTTTGGCTCGAAACCTCCAATCGGCCCACATTACACTTATCCCGACATTCCTCATTATCGCAATGCGGGTGTTTGACCTCATTTGGATAACTCCTTCCCTTAAGGAACTTGTTCTCCGTGGGACTAAAACATTCAAAATTTCCACAATGAACTAGTTCCTTTATACTTAGGAAAAATTGGTATTACAGAGAACATATGACACTGGGAGAACTTGTACTATTTATGTTCCAAAATCTTGACTTCACCACACAACATTACACCCTTTGGAAATCAGCGTTATCAGAGGGTCGAGAAATTTGGGACCTAAGGAATTTGTACTGCCTAGGCTTGAAATATCTAATTTTACCACAAAACAAAGGGCCATCCTAACTCCAATGAAAATTAGTTTTTTCGGCCATTCGGATAACTTGAGGTTTACTAATCCTTGTTCCATATGTTCCATCGGGGGCCTCTTTTGCTACATAAGAAAGGAGGCACTTGAATCTTTACCAAATCAACTCCCAACCAAGGTTCTTGGAACCCTAGATCCACCCGCACAACATTAGAAAACACCATTTATGCCCTTCAAAGCCAATAGTCTCCATACTTAGCCATATTTTTTTGGGATTTTTAGGAACCAAGAGCCATAAAAATAGGAATATATCCTCAAGATATTTTTGATACCCCTATCTCATTTTTACCCCATTTTGAATCAAATATAAACTAAAATTTCCCAAGTACTTAAACTAAACAAGGGGTAAAAGCACTCCAACTGTTCCCATTTTCTCCAATTTTTAGCTAACTAAATTCCAAGCCAAGATAAAAACACGAGTTACTAGAATTACCTCCAAGGTTAATTTTAGATAACAATTTGGTGACTCAACGGGGTTATCTTCTTGCTAGGTAGAGTGATGAGTGGCCTTGCATCTTTCATTGGGTATGGAGTCAACTTGAAATTGATTTGAAACCTTGAAACTGATTTTTGAGTGACTTGAAACAATGCTTGGACTTGGAATGGTTTCTTCTCACTTTAATTGATCACTCACATAATAAAAATCCTATGAGGAAGGTTTTATGCGAGTAGAAAATTGTTTGGATTTGAAATACACCTCTTCTTCCCTACAACAGTGAACTAAAAATTAGATACTTTACCCTTTAAACTTCTGGAACATTGATGAATGTTATATCGATCTAAAAGTGCCCAAGCTACTCATAACTCATAAAATTTTAAATTGAATAATATTCAAAGAGTGAGAAAGGAGGATTTGAGGTTGATCTTCGCTCAAACCGAAAAGAACCTGGAGAAGCGAGGGAGATTTCCTACTAACTTTGGGAATATGCAAAGTGTCATGAGGCCTACCATATGAAACATATTCAACTACTGTGAAAACTGATATTTTGATTCTACAAGAGACATTAAAATATCAACTGTGACTAGTTCGAAGAGACAAGGGAATGAAACACTTTGAAATCTATCCTTAAATATGATTTTAGTTGCTCTGCATTTAAAATTTCTCGAAATAAGAATAAGCTATTTCTTACAACTTTGAGATTATTTATATAACATTCTCTCCTTAGAAACATAGTGAACTATGTAAAGAGACTACTAGAATCAATAGAACCCGCAAAGAACTTATGGGAAGGAAACCTAATATAATAACAAAACAATGTTGTAGTCATTTTTATGCCCTTAGAAAAATAGTTTAATCCCATGTGCGGCGTATCACCCAATGGGCGTTGGGTGCTCACCGAGGCACACGCAGCTTGCTGAGCCCTTCTTTATGTGATTCTTGTGAATACATTGATCAATGATAGAAACTTAGATGCAAAAAGGTAAAGAACCATGCATTCATTCTGAGAGCTTAAGATGAGGTATTATATTAATATACCCATTAAGATAACTAGAGAAACATTATATGAATAATGATCTGATCCATACTAGAAAGGAAATATACTAGGATTCACACCCATGAATAATTTATACTTAGAACATAATCTTATATTCATATTAGTCAAAGTTCAGTAACCATATTACATTCACCAAGCCATGATAGGCCAATGTAACAATACTAGATCAAACTTATGCATTAGAAACCCTAACTATGCTCCCATATTACATAAATATTTTCACAGACCCATCCCTCTAGAAAAGCTACTACTCCTATAGTCCTCTAAATGAGAACCTCAACTCTTTGGAACCTTCTTATCATTCCTGTAGAGCTTCACCTTTCATTTTCTCTATATCCGTTGTCTCTTCTTCTACCCAAGCATCTCTATATATAGCTGTATTTCCCACCACCATGCCTTTTTGAAGTAACAGATCAGTCACCAAGTGTCAAGGTGGTCCTCTAATGGAGCATGCTTCTTCTCATCCAAGATCTCCACTCTTTGCAATGATGTCTTTCTGGATCTTTCCATCATATGGAATATTCCTTTCTTGACCACCAAGTTTCCAAGATGACACCTTATCCACTCCACATGCGTAGTCAGGTCACGCTTTTCTCATGTGCTTCTTGGAACACCAAATATGGCTAAGGCCTGAAACCCTTTCCTTTTTCAGGTGCGCACACCATGGGTTTTACTTAACCATTCTAAAACCCCTATCTTACGTTCCTTTACCTCACACGTCCTTCTTCATATTGGTTCCACGTGCCCATATTCCCTTTGGCACTTATCCAATATTTTGAGGCCCAACATCACCCCACACTAAGCTTGTTCTCCATCCTTGGAAACACACTCCTTTAATGAATAAAGAATGGAGGACTCTGAATAGTTGGAATAAAGAATGAAGGAATGAAGAATGAGGACTGAACTAATTAAAGAATAGGGGATGTAGAAGGATTTTTTTATTACGTAAGGAGGAGTGGGAAATCCTTTCCAATATCTATCTCGAGCTTCTCCCAGGATCCTACCTCATTCTTTGCTTGCTAATAGAGGTCACCTACTAGGGTGCTTACCTCCTCAAAAATTAGCTCCTCCCCCTTGGCACTCATCATATCAATAATACCCTCCAGTTATTTTCCAAGGTCATCAAGTGTATCCATTCTGTGGGTGATTTGGGGATATAACTCCTTCAGCTAGTTTTTGATCGAGCCTTACAAGGTCTTGATAGCTTCTGATTTCTTCTCCACTTTGGCCAAGATCTTATCCCTCTCTTCTCTATTCCCCTTATTATTCCCTTGAAATTATTTTATCTCCACTTCATATGTATCATCTAAAATGCATGCTACCCTATCCCTATTAGCATAATTATCATAAGAGAGCCTCAACAACTTGCGTGGCGGCCTTTACATCGGCGAGGAGTTTGGTATACCAAGAAATGATTTCTACCACCTTCAACTTCTCCTCCCTTTCTTGGCATGCCAGTGCCTCTTCTGCAGATTCTAAGGTGAGTGGTCACCTCTCCATTATGAGGATGCGAGTCAAATCCTCTAGGAACTACAAGGTTGATTCATATTTTTTCTCGGGCGGTGCTAGGTTGGGATGCTTTAAGATAATAACATCCGTAATCATCTCAATTTTATTATATACTTCATGCACCCTTGCCTTCTCTTCTTTCAGTTCACGCCTTAGTTTGCACTGCTTTGTTAGTTCTTTTTTTTAGATCCTTTTTTTCTCGAGAATATCCTCCTCCTCCAATTCCACCTCTAGGAATTTCACCCTATCATTCCTTCCAAAAATTCTAGCCTCAACCTCAACTAAAACCTTGTTGAGTGCATTACAAACTTTCTCATCTGAAAACTGTTGAGCATTTACCAAGGGGTTTATCCCTTTTATCTCTGACATATTCATTAGCGCCCCTTGTCTTACTACTTCAAATTAGGTTCATTGATATGATATTTGAACACCCAAGATAGCATTTTCCTGATTCGTGGGTATGCACCTTCTATGTCAAATGAGGGCATGACCAAGAGTTGTTCTATTGGCATGGTGCTCTAGAAGCACGTGCATAACACCTTACTTGGATCATTGATGTAACCCATTCCTTGCCCCTATGTTGCCACTACGCTCTTCCCACATGTTTGCAAGCCTTTGGAAAGCTTACTTTGCTAGGTGGGGTCTCCAACCATGTTGCCATACTCTTTTCCAATTCTCTCCTCTTCTATCTCCTTGAGCACTTCATCCATGCTACACTCTACCTCTGTTCCACTAAATTTTTGATAATTCCTACCACTTCTCTCTCCATGGCCTCTTCTATTTGTTCCTTGGTGAGGCTTGGGGTCCTCTGATCTCTTGTGTTCACTTCTTTGCTCACCCCTTTTCCTTGAGCATCCACTTCCTCCTCACCATTCTTCTCTTTGCTTCCTTCTTCTTCGAATCATGTATATCATACATGGGATGATTATGAAATTCTTCATCCTCATCATCATCCTTCTCACCCCTATAGGCCTCCAAGCCCTCCATTTCCTCTAATTCTTCCCTCTCTACCACCTTTTGTTTCTTCCTAATTGGTGATTCTAGTATAGGAGACTCTTCCTTCTCTTTCTCTCAGAGCAGTGACTCCTTCCTTGGTGACTCTTCTTGTGTGGGAGGCTCCTCTTTCTCTAGTGCCTCTTCTTCTGGGGTCTTCTCCCTAACTGGGGACTTCTTCTTATGCACATAAGTGATTGGCTTAGCACTTTCTTTTGGTGTGCCCACAAATTGTGTTGTTTGCACACTTGGTGCCTTCTTCTCCTGCACTTATCTCTCCTTTTCTTTGGTGCAACCTTCTTCCTCCCTGTGGGGTCCTTAGGAATGGAGACATCATTCTCCAGGTAGGTTCCCTTTTCAAAATTTGGTCTGATGCATAAGTATACTCTTGCTGCAGTCCTTTTGGCAATTGGTAGTGTTAAAGGCTTCATCATCTGTACTTTATGGGAGACATACTTCTCCACATATGCATGCTTCTTTAGATATACAAGATTTTGATGTAGCTTATGGTGGTCTTGGTCCACTTCACTTAGGTCAAACCTTATCCTTTTGGCCTCCTTGAAATGGTTGACCCCTACCTGGAAATACTACATGATGAAAGAGAATGGAAATTTACACCATGGAATTTGAGTCCCATCCATCAGAGTGAATCTTCCAATGTAGAAATGTTGATACATAGAAA
Source organism: Taxus wallichiana var. yunnanensis (assembly GCA_018340775.1). NCBI lineage: Eukaryota > Viridiplantae > Streptophyta > Pinopsida > Cupressales > Taxaceae > Taxus > Taxus wallichiana. Next base: position 293,684,296 of record CM031235.1, on the reverse strand, counting down.
AATCAACCTCTTCACCTATAAGTATGCGATAGTTACTCAGGTATCCTCCACTCTACCCCAAATGTGTCATGCATTCACTTGTACCATTTTTCTAGGTATGCCTTGTGGGTGGCCATCATGGTATCATAGGTATACTTCTCAAACCTTTTTGTGGGTGAGGGATCTTCTTCTAGATACTCCCATATGAACTTCTCTGGCCCATCGGGCACTCAATTTATGAGAAAATGATGGTGAGGAGAACATTGTTGAACATTATCTTGTCCCTCCTACGTGCTGCTAATGATTTCATCTGCAATAAAGGATAAAGGTAGAAAATTTGTAGATGGTTCCTTTTGAAATTTTCTAACATACATTCAACCATGCCTTGTTTACTTGTGTCCACCTTTCTTGACCATTCAACTTGGTAACCAAGCATGTGGCCATCCTCATTACAGGGTCGGGGATATCTATGATATCAAATTAGCACAAACCCTTCTTGTAGTCATAGGCCTCCACAGTCTCCTTGATGGCCTCCTTATCATCCAAGTTGTCATCTATGGAGTCTCCTTCACAAATTAGGCCAATAAAATTTGATATAAGTTAAGGGGTTATGCACATTTTTGCAGCTGTAAAATAGAAGTGATCTTCATGTATGCCCAAAATCAACCACTAGTATAACCACTCGGGCTTTCCAAAATAGGGCAACTCATATAGTTCTGACAACCGGCCTTACCAACTTTACCTTCACGCCTCATCGCTATAGATAAAAATTCCTTACGGTATTCTTATATCGAGTTGGATGAACCAGTTTTAACGCCATCTCCTTTCTATGGTACTCATGCAATGGTTGTAGTCACTCATGGCCATCTTCGTGATGTGTGATACTATTCTTTCCCTAAAGAAAAATCCATTTGGGTACTACATCTCTATATACCACTCCTCATTAAAACTAGTTGTGGTAGTTTGTTTCCCTTTGCCCTTCTTCTTCGGTGAAACAGTCACCTTCTTTGGTGCCATTTTTACTTGTCGGGTTATTGCTAAACTCTTCTTGCTCCTCTTCCTTTCTATTTGATCATGTGGCTCAACTCCATGGAAGAATCCTTCTCCTCCGTGCCCTAGCTATAAAACCCTAACTTGGAAAAATCTTCCACAAGATGGCATACTCCTCTAAAAATTTTCTTCCCTACACCCATGTACTCCTTCCACTCTGGTTTATAGATCAACCCTAGTCATGTACTCATATCTCTATGATTCTCTCTTCACACAAATATCTCTTCACGGATGCCCTAGTTCACAAGAGCTCTTTAATTTCATAATCACAAGGTAAATAATAACATTCTTGACTTCATACTTATAGATTTTCTACCCTTTCCAAAATAAATGCTACACCAAAACTAATGTACTTAGCATTAAATGTGGCTATTTTCCCTAAATCTGAACTTAAGTGCCCTTAGCCATGTGCCCAATCCTATGCGAAACCTTTACAACCTTCTGGTGCACAATATTCCTTACTAACCAAAGACTCTTATGCGCACGTCTTCAACGCCAAAGGAACTTCTTCTTTCGACTTGATTTTTTCCCTCACCTACCTCATGTTGTTCCTACACTTATCATCCTTTGAATGTGGTCTTTATTAAGCTATCTTGACACCAAAATTCTTATCCACCATTTCCATGCATGTTCTTCTATCTTTCGCACCTTTAATCCTTTCATCCAGGCCATACAACTTTTACTACCAAATTAATCCTTCACTTCATCACTACTCCTTTGCATTACTCCACCCCACACTAAAATGGATGTGTGGTCCTCTATACGCATACACAACCTTTTTGAAAGTAATAAGTGGTTACCGGTGCACAAGGCACAAAATAGAACAAAAATAAAGGAACAAACAATGAGAAAGGGAAACACAAGGAAAGGAAATGCATAAAGGGAAATCCTAAGCTATTGACAATATTGCCTTATTTACAAACACAAGGAAGAATTATTTATAGTAGGGCTTCAACCTACTTCCATTGAAATGGCCAAGTAACCTCGTCCCATCCAGCACTTGCAACTGGTAGGCACCTGAGTCAAGGATGTACGAGATGATGTAAGGGCCCAACCAATGGACTTTCAACTTCCCAAGATGGTGTAGAAACTTAGAATCATATAATAACACCATTTCCCGACATCAAACTACTTATTATTGATATGACAATCATGCCATGCCTTTTTTGGCCTTTTTAGTCTTCTGACTCCATCTAGAAAGTGATCACCTTTCTCTAACTAGAGTAACTTATCAATCCTTTCCTTGAGTGCTTGTTCATCAGCCAATCCTTTTACACACACTATATACAGTGATGATAACATGAATTCTGGAAAAAATGGCCTTGTGCCAAACACCAATTGAAACAACTTGGCCTTATTCAACCTTTTATAGTTTGTCTATATGCCCATAGAACTGCTATTGATACCTTGTCATCCCAATATTGTCTTCCAACATCACAAATTTTGGTCAGAGTGTGATTTAGTATCTTGTTAAATGCTTTAGTAGTTCCATTCACTTGAGGGTGATAAGGGGTAGTCTTGTGATGGCCACCATAAATTCTACTAATAGAATCCTGAGCGCTTCATTCGAAAATGTGTACCCCTATCACTAGTCAAGCTCAAAGGACATCCATACATGTTGATTATGTTTTCCCAAATTAATCTAGCAGCTATCACTATAGTGAAATCCTTTATAGGTGTTGCCTCTTCCCATCTTGTCAAGTAATTAGTGCAAGTAATGATATACCATGAACCAATCCTTCGTGTGACTAGTGAAATTGGTCCTAAAAAGTTAATTACCCATATTTCAAATGGCTTTGCACTAGCTATCAACCTTAATGACATCTCATCCCTCTTTCTAGGTTTTCTTAGGTGTTAACAATGGTTGTAGGCCTTACAAAACTCAATACAATCTTGGTAGATGCTTTCCCACCAAAGCCCTCTGAGTAGAATCTTTCACACGTAGTTGTACATTTCCTACATAGTTCCCTACTACAATCACACCATGTGCTTCCTCCATAATCACCACGTGATCATGTTCTAATACGCATCGAAACAAAACCTCATCATGACCTTACTTGTATAGATCTCCACTAATCAACATGTAGGGCACAATGTGTATTGCTAACTATTTTCTCTCTAAAGTCTTAATCTCATCCGACGCCACACTTTTTAAGAACAATGCAATATCTTCTAAGTCTGAGGGCACATGCCACAACCTAAACAATTGAGCATCGACATGATATCCTTAATGATGTGCATGTCCTCTTCCAAGTCAATCCTTGATAAGTAGTAAGGTCTGAATTAATTTTTCCGGTTTTACCCAATGAAAATTCAAATTCTTGAATCAATAGGACCCAACGACATATGTGCCCTTGCAAAACTGGCTTATTTACCAATTACTTTAGTGCCATGTGATTTGTGTAGAATATAAATAGTTTTTCTAGCATTACCAGTGCATCCTGAACTTATCCAATGTGTAAATAATTGAATGTGCCTCGTAAAACACAAGGGATGACAATAATCCCATCATGAGGTTATACTAATACTGATCTAATGACTATTCCGAGGCATCAACATGAACATGGAAAGGCTTATCTCAGGAAGGGAAACATATTTTGGGTGCAAGTAACAAGCCTATCCTTCAAAGTGTTAAACACCTTACTGTTGTGACTTCTCCCTAGTGAAAGGAACTCTTATGCTTAAGAATTATTCCAAGGGCATGACTATCTTGGCATATCCTTTGATGAACTTCTTGTAGTACCCCATATGCCCAAGAAATACATGCACTACACTCTGACTAGTACGCTCTCCCAATCCCACAATAATAAATTTTTTTGTGGGATCCAATAACAAGCCTTCCTTACATATAATATGTCCTAATAGGGTTTAAAATTGAGTAACAAAGACACATTTATTAATGTTGAGGGATATCCTAAACTACCGACATCTCTAGAACATCAACCTCAGATTGTCACAATGGTCTTTTACCAACCCATACACGAGTCCATTAATCCATGTAGACTTGAAGAAATTTATGGATGACGTCCTGAATGCTTGTACCATGATTCACGAGAACACGAGTAGCGCATTCTTAAATCCAAAAGGCATAACCATGTATGCAAAACTTCCCCACTTAGTGGAAAAATTTGTCTTTCTCTAGTCTTCCTTTGCAATCCTGACTTGGTGATACCCCGAAGAATCCATCTATGAAGGAATATACCTCGCACCTAGATACTCCTTCCAAAATTTCTTCAATGAAGGGGGTTGGAAAAGGGTCAATGACACATATTGCATTCAAGTCCCTGTAATCAACACAGATCCTTATCCTCCTATCCTTATTAATGCTTATAACCATTGGGATTACCCATTTTGATTCTTCCACAACCTTAATGATATTAGATGTTATCATCTTGTCTATCTCCTCTTTGAATCTTATAGACAAGTTTAGATTCATTCGTAAGGGTATCTTGAATCAAGCACTCACCTTCCTTCAACTTGATCCTCATCTCCCCAAGGAATGGTGAATGCCTTTGAGCTCATGGTACCCATGCGGGAATAGATCTTGAAAATCGCAAACAGATCAATGATTTTTGAAACCTCTTTCTCTAACCAATAATCCCTAATGATAGCTTCCTTAGGTTCTATCTCTATCCAAATGTTAACCTTATTTCTTTTAAAGGGCTAATGGTATGTGTGTGATTTCTTATTAGTGCTATTTATGACTTCATGCATACCTTGTAGAATGGTTAACATCCAAACTTTCCATTTCTTTACCATCTACTACATAGAAAATATTTCCTTTTTCCTTTTCAATGCACACACACTCAAGCTGTATCTCTTCTGATTCTTCTTCATTGAAACACATATCAAAAATAGGTTCACCCAGAAACTCTAGTAACCTATCTTTCGCCACATAAACTATCTCTCATTGTAAGGTGCTTGATAACTTGTAATGCCTTATCCACTGATGGCTTGGTACTTCGAGACTCAAAAGCATGAATGAGATCATTGTTAACTCCTCCTGTCAATATCCTGTCTAATGGCGTGTCTCTAAGTGAATACACCATGTGTGTGTACAACCTGTAAGGTGGAATATAACTTATGCACCCATAACAAAGGTGGTAAAGCTTTTGTGCCTCCATCTAGGCCTTCTCACATGCTTGGATATGGGAAGATGGGTTCTTTTCCATGGTAGTAATGGATAATAGTGGGTGTTTCTTCTGTAGAACATTACAGAAAATTAAAATCTTACCTTGCGCTAATCTAGGAGACTCTCGTGATGTGTTTCCCACCAACACGCTATAGTCGAGCAAGTTATAACTGAGCATACTTCTTCTTTCATCCTCATTTTTCCACTGAGCCTCCATTTCTCGTAAGAAATCATTAGGTCTTGCTCCTGGAGTAACTTGGTAGCTTCTTCCTTCCCAGGTGCTTGACTGCACATGCCTTTGTTACTCTTGTTACATATCCTTTCAATTGTCACCCAATTAACTCATAAGTCCCATGTGCCCAATTTTCACATGCTATGCTAGTTGTATCACTCATTGACTGAGAATCTTCAAATTGGATAACTCCTTCTATAGGATGAATTATCTCAGGGTCTCTAATGGAGCACACATAGATTCTATCAAGGACTTCCTCTCCTAAGGGCTTAGTATAGGGCACTTTGACTTCCCATATATTAAAGGGATGATCACCCTTTCTTCCTTGTTCTCGAAACTGATATACCCCTTGTTAAACCATAGGTCGGCATTGTTTTTATAACACCAAGGGCACCCAAGTAATGCTAGAAAATTATCTACCTCGGTGAGCGCCAAGACTTCAAATTCCCCAGTGAACTTGGCCCCTTGAATAGTGATGACCGCATCCTTCAAGACTCTAATGGGAATTTCTTTTATCTTAGTCACCATATACATCACATTTAAAGATGAATGTAATACATGCCTTCCCATTTGATGCCATTCATCCAAGGTAATAACATTGACCTCTGCTCCTATATTAATGAGGATATTACTCAGAAGCCACCCATCAACAATTGCATTCAATGTAATCTCTTTATCATAGTTAAGGATATGAGGAGGAAGGTTGGTGTGTAGGACCTTCCTTTCACACTCTCTCCTAGTGCATGGTACCTTATCTCATAACCATTCTCCTAGAAAGGGAATGCTATTCTTCTATCTTAGAATTTTACACACTTCCTTGACCTCATCGAAATACTTCTACAGAACCTCAACATTCTACCTTTGCTCCAATTTCCATGACTACTCCTTTAGATTTGGATTTCTCCTTGTAATCCCGAATCACATCCATAGTCTCTTGATAAACCTATTTTCGATGAGAAAGGTCAGTGATTCCCATGTACCACTTCTTCCCTAACACCCAGTTTCTACCTTGACATGTCCCTTGCATGCATAGCCTCTCCTTGCATTGTCACTAGTATAGGTTCTAATCCTGACTCATGCACCGTTCTTGGAAAACACTTTGGGTTGGCCTTATTTATCTTACCATCCAATGCCTTTATCCTTTCGGGGATATTGGATCATGTGTTCAAATAACTCAGGGAAACTCCTTGTACTTATTCTTCATTTTCTAAACCACAAACATTATAACAGATAAGGACACTCACGTTTATAATGCTTTGTTAATCCACAATTATAATAGGTTCCACATGGGAACTCACTTCTTCCTCATTTGGGGTTCTTGTGACTAAAAAATCCTTCACAAAAACCTTTCACATGCTCCTCCATCTATGTACCCTTCATAATAATGATCATCATCCTTGGAAATGCTTGCAAGGCTAGTCTAGTGCACACCAAGATCAATGGCATCATGAATCTAGTCGATTAGCCTACGTAATACTTGGTATCATTGGTGATAAAGGTACAAATATTGCAATAGAAAGAAACATTCTTTTGGATCACGTGTTGTAGTAGAGGACACCTAATTGCATCATGATCCCCATGGAAGATTTCATAGTCTGTTGTCATGGCACATACAACTTTACGGGGGAAAATATTCTTTGTATGCCCTTCCAATTCACAATCTATGCACCAAAGACCATTACGAACATCATGCAATGAGTTCACAGATGATTTCTCCAAATACTTGGCCATTGCAACAATTTGAGCCTCCAAGAAATGGCTCACACTGGTATCAATGCTCCTAACAACCTTAGTGCGCAGGGCAACTTCCAAGGCCTCATACGGGTCTGTGAAAGTCTTGTGTGATAGTTCCCTTCTAAATAGTGTTATCAATCCCACCAAAAACATTGAGAATGATGAGAGGGGTCTATGTCATAGGATAGTTTTGATAAGAGCGTTTTGAACCATACATTGTACTCTCACACACTCTTTTCCATTCCTTGCTAGATCTCCTTTAAGGCGTTGATGCTTTTTTTCTCAAACTCAGGGATATGGAACTCTGCTAGGAAGGAATTCTTCAATGTAATGTAATACATGAATTTCTAGTGTGGGTCATACTTGAACGGTATTTCTATGCATGCACCCCTGTAACATTGTTTCAAATTGAATTATTTTTCACTCTGGGGTAGTGATCCCCTTTGGGTACCATAATAATTTATGCTTATGCACATACTTTGTAGCTTTCTCAATACCTCTATAGTCTAGTAGGTGTAAATACATCTCAAAAAATAATTTTGGGGGTGGCTAAGGCCCTTGTCTACGATCCAGAACCTTGGTTTCTCCTCTCGTGTTTTCCTTCACCACGTGATCCACTAGACCCACCAGGTCTTGTCCCTCCTGAGCCACTAGATCTTCTAGATATCCTAGGTCCACTAGGTCCTCCAGATCCCCTACACATTCATAAGATCCACCTCATGTAGCTAGAAAATGGCCTGAAGTGGTCATGCCTAGTGTCCCCCGATGTCCCTTTGAATCACGCATCGTTGGTTTATGATATTACCCCACTTCCGGTTTGTGTTGTGTGTCCCATGCAACTCCCAGATGTGATACCAAAACCTTGTGTATTTGCACCTTGTCTAAAAATTCCTCCAAATACGGGAATGGTTTGTGTAGCCATAGATGTCCCAAATGAGAAATTATATCTCCTAGGCATAGATCAATTACTTCCATTAATACCAACCAAATTAACAATACTTCTCCCTTGATCTAGAAAACCAAGTGCCAGGGGTTGGTCACTAGGTGGGTTCTAGATGCATGCCAATGGATCTCCTTTTTCCATGTGATGAAATCTCATCAGAAGTTAAAGGGCTTCTCTCTCACGCTTGCCAAGATGGGGTAGCACAAACTACTTAGGTTCCACATCCTTTGCGTGAACCTCAACTCCTTCCCGCAATGTATGCCTCCATAGATCCATGTAACCTTGTGTTGTCTAGCCTTCTCCTTTTCATGAGCTTCACTAAACTGATGACTCATCTCTCTTCCCTCTCCTTCTCACCATAATGTCCAAATATCTTCCTCCATCCTAGCTTCCTTACCCAACACTTAGAGAAGCATTAGCTTAGGAAATGCCTCTAAACTTAGGGTAATGATTTGGATCTTCATATCAAGAGGAAAACATGTCAAAATGATCCTCTAAGGTTCCCTTAGGAACTTGAACTTAGCAACCCGGACAATAATATGTAGAAATGACATATTCTAGAGTATATGCACACCAATGCACCTGTTGGTCTATTACTGATTTGTATGGTGTGCCCTAAATTTTTATATATCCAAATTTGTTCACAAATATTCCATTTGGTCAATTTGGTGGTCTGCATTTTCTCCCTCCTTTTCAAAATCTTGCAAAATGCCGAGGTGTTGTTGTTTTTCCATCATTTGAAGTAATTTTCCAAGTTGCCCCCTTTTAGTGCCTTAATTTCTTCTCTTTTACGGGCCGTGTTATTTTTCCTTCACAAATCGTGAAAAAGTTGAGTATGATTGAACCCCATTTTTGTTCAAGTGTTTCCCCAATCATAGGCTCGAAAGAAATGCCAAAAATAGTTCAATTGATTTAGAATTATAAAAATCCACCTTCCTTGTCAAAATTTTTATTTCTAGGGCATCGGTGAATTTTTGACATTATGACGATCATCATGCGGGCGTATTTTACACATCAAATTCATCATCAAAATATTATTGCAACGTGGCACATGTTGATTGGTCAAGGAGTGGTGGATTTACCTTAATAATTTTGGCTTTCATTTTGGCAAAATTCTCAAAGTCAATTTTTTCCCGAAGGCCTACAACGAATAGGAAGAGCACACGTGGCAAAGTGGGCATGTGGATGGAGGAGGTAGTTGGAGAATTTTGATGTTTTTGGCTCAAAATGTCAAAGTGAATTTTGACTCGAAGAACCACATCCAATGGTAAGTGGACACGTGTCCAGGAGGAGCCAATATGAGGGGGCAGAGATTTTGATGAATTTGAAGTTTTTAACTTCAAAATTTTAAAGTTACAATTTTAGCTGAAGTTCTACTAATAGTAAGACGTCGACATGTGTCTAGAAATACAAAAGGTGGAGGAAGGGGATGGGGGAAAGGTTTTTGTGAATTTTTTTCTTTGTGTTTGAAAGGAAAAAAATGAAAGGTGGTCCCGCTACCACATGAGGAGTCAACACGTGTCGGGTCCTAAGTAGTTAAGGGGAGAGCGCGGGCCCGAGGAAAATTTTGAAATTTTGCAAAATTAGTAGAGAGGTGATGGTAAGGTGAAAATTAGCTTGGACCCATGGAAAATGGGAGAGCACCACATGCCTGAGGAAGAATGCGTGTTCGGGATGGCGAGAAAATTTAAAGAAAAATTTCCTGAATTTTAAAAAATGTCAAATTTCATCAAATGAATCCATAGTTTTCGGTGGGGCCCACATGTGGACACGTGGTGGGTCAGGGGAGAAGCGGATGATTTTTGCAAAATTTTCCAAAATTTAAAAAGGGTCACAAATGCATTTCTAAAGGATGGGAGTTCGATCCCATCATTTTGGCACATCTCCCCCTTATCCAGAGGGAAAAAAAGGTAATATTCGAGCTTATTTTTTTAAATGGCATTATCCACGTGGAGGGCGGATATTAAAAATTGATCAAAATCGACGGCAACTTTGCATTCTCCCTTTTAGCCACTAGGGAAGCTCCAATAAACTTGGAAATCATTTTTAAACCAAATGCATCGAATTTTATATGATTTTCATCCTTCCTATTTTTCGAGTGAAGTGGCACTATTTTCATGAGTTAATTTGATGGTCTATGATATATTTGATATAATAATTTCCCTCCTAATGTGAGAAAACATGAAAAGTAAAAATCAAAGGTTGTAGAGGTAAAAATTGAAAAGGTAAAAGGTGAGGAATGATTGCTAAAGCATGCTGGCATGCCGAATGACAAAAATGTGACCTTGAGATGGATAAGGATCCTGAATTTATGTAATATTTTAAATTTTTATGTATCCCTAGCAACCTGCGAATTGTTTTCCAGTTTGATGTCATTTTCATGGAATCATGGGGGTTCTTGTAAAAATTTGATCCTTAAGAATATTCTTTTCTTAGGAAAGAAGACTCCACGATGGCATGAGGTATATCATGCATTTTTTGGTAAATTTTTTTAGGGAGGAGAAGGGAGAAAATACATAGAATTTTTAAGGAAGAAGCCCATTTTCTATGAGAAAATCACCTGAGAGCCATTTTAAATTCCATATTGCATCGGATTTCATCATGTTGATTTGGTTTTAGTTGTAAAGACATCAATAAGCTCCGAGATTGTTTCATGACATTCCCCTATTGATGTATTTGATCAATTTTTGGATTATTTGGTGTTATCTTGGCAAAATATACATATGCTTATGTTTAAGAATGATGTCAATTTGTGTTTCTTATTCATGTAGCTATCTTATGTTCAATATCTCTTTGATCATACATGGTATCATTTCTTGTTGATGGTTCAATGGCATTTGCAATCTTATATTCAAAAGAGCCTTCATATGATAGAAGATAAACAAATTTAAAATCATTTTATTGTCCTTGAAAATTGAGATTGTTTGTAAACCTTTGGGGGCACCTTAGGTCATGATCAAATTGGGATTCCTAGATACTTTGTTGGTATTTTGCTTCAAGCTTTTGTGGCAGGTTATCAAAGGTTGTGTGGAAGAGTGCAGATCTGGGCCTCCATTTGGTGCACATATCCTAGTTGAAGGAGTATTTTAAACCCATTGAAACATCTCTGTTGTTTAAGTGTTGTAGATCTCTTGCAAAGGTTCTCAAAGAAGTTGGTAATTCCTAGCTAATCTTGTCCAACATCTCCCAACAAAATTTCATTCAAACTAACTCATCCTACCCATACTACCCCTGCATTGCATTGTGTGTCAACAAAAACAATACAAGCCATTCACACAAATGCACAAAGTATATCAGGATTTTATCATGTCTCTAATGCCTTAGCCTTCTCTTGAAAGCATTTCCATCATCTAGTAGTGACAACTCTTTTGAGTTTAAATAATGGATAATTGATCATGTTTTCCCAAGGCCATCTCCATAAAATGTGTAAAGCATAAGGATATCTCCACCTCCTTCATCAAACAAAGGGCTGCAATATAGGTTCTCTTACCTTGGTTGAAAGGCACAACCTAGAATAGTGAGGATTAGATCAAAATACTTCTGAGGTGCTACCCACTCCTTTAAGTCTTGAGTGCTAACAAGCTAGATAGATGTGCTCCGTGGCTACAAATGACACATAAATCATTTATCTGCCCTTGAGTGTCTTGTGAGATCCATGATGCTGGCTTGAGCTATGAAGGAGATTAAGTTTGGGTACCAACACTAAAATTTACACCATTTCCGGGGAGGTTTTTGGAATTTCTTGGTGTTTTTGGAGTGTTTGAAGGGTTTGAGAATTTGCATATTCAAGTATCTGAGCTGTTGCATTCTTGAAATATTATTTTGTACTTCAGATCTGTAAGTTTTAGGCAAAAATTTCAAGCTTAGCCTGCTCTTTTACATTTACTAGTAGTTTATACACTTTGGTTGCATAGTGATTGATTGATCTAAGAAGAAGAAGGTTTGATTTATAAGGCTCTGCAAAGTTTTTCCAGTGCTAAGATACATTTGATAGAATATTTTAGTGCATTCTTGCACAACTGAGGTGAAATTCCTTAGTGGCGACTCCATGCTGATTTGAATTAGAAATACCAGTGCCTTGAGCTTTCTGTCATTTATTTTTGTGCTATTGATCTCTGTAAAATTGGAGGGAAGATCTCTTCCCCTTAAAGACTCTACTAAGAAATTTTTCTCAGATTTAAAAAATTTAGAGTTGGGAGGGAGAAGAGTATGGAAGGTGGTTAAAGGTTAGACATCAAGCAAAGATATAGTCATTGGTGAGAGAGATCAACCTTTGGTAGAGGACTATCACTCTTCTTCAAGTGATTCTAATTCAAGAAATCCTCTCATAAACTTGTTTTCCTCAGCTAGTGAAGGTCCTTCTACTGTACTTGGTAAGTTCATTCTCTAATCTGCACCTCTGTGTTTTAATTCAAGTAAAAATTTCCAAGAAAATCAACACTTAGAGGGTACTAGTCTTGTGAATCATGTTCTTGAGCCCCAAAGATATTGCACTCCTCATCAGCTTGCCTCACCTCCAGGATCACCCCCACCAAACAATATGGCTCAGCCTAGACCTCCATTTGTTGTTAACACTTTTGGTCCTATAAATTTTAGAGGAATGGATGGTTACCCAAATGCTGTCCCACAAGATGTCAGAAATAGGTTGCCAAAATTCCAAGGTAACAATGCCATCACTGGTGATCAACATCTCAAAATTTTTGATAATATGATGGAAGATTTTGAGATAGAGTTTGAGGATGTGTATATTAAGTTGTTTATTCATACACTAGAAGAATATGATAGGGATTGGTACAAGGCTCTACGATAAATTTATTGATTCTAGATTTGAAATGAGGATTGATCCTAGATTTCTTTTGTCTAAATTTGAGAATATCAAGAAGAACCTGAATGAAATAGTCCATGACTTCAATACAAGATTTAACAAAACATTGAGAAGGATGCCTATCATTTTGAGGCCTTGTGATGAATCTTGTTTGATCAAATATGCAGATGCATTTGATAAAAATGTAGCCTATTACTTGAGAGACAAAAATGTTGCAAACTTGATGCAAGCTTTCACCATGAAACTTCAAATTGAAAATAATATTAACGCTATTGGCAAACCACTTAAGAGGGATGGTGTGAAGCTGATAAAACGTGAGAAGCCTTAAGCTAGCAAGGGTGTTGATTTAGAAGATGTTGTCAAGACTTTGGTAGTGGCTGTCAAAGAAATTTCTTACAATTTATCCCGGGCCGAGAAAGGAATTGGGAAGATTTCACTAGGATTGAAAAGAACTAAAAACCATGATAGATTTTGTAGTCATCCTAGGGGTGATCAAAGACAAGATGATAGAGGTAAAGGGCTTATTGGTGGGGAAATAGACAACCCCAAGCACGTGAAAATAGAGTGGTGCTCGACCCTCTAACTTCAAGAGTTGTTGTTCAAGAAATTCTGATATGGATTGGTGTGATAAATTTTTTCTTCCTCATCCTCCATGTGAAGTGGACCAACAAGTTTTTGAAGATGATAATGAAGATGAAATGGATGATGACATTTTTATGATGGGAAGCTCTTCAAGCTCGCAACAAACAACAACATCACTTGAGATGATGATGATAAGTGCAAGGACTGCTGACCTTTTTGGGATTGCATAAAGAGGGTACCAATCCTTTACTCCTCTCAAACTCATGAGGTATATGTTGTTCAAGATTTTGAAATTCCTAATAATGAATTTGAATATCTAAGAGCTTTAATGATCAAGAAGTATGATGGTGGTATTCCCTCGGAGGAAGATAGACAATTGTTAATGAATGATGTGGTTGGTCAAGAGAAAGAGTATAATACTAGAAGTAAAGTTGTTAGAGGAGCTGGTCCTCAAGCCAAGACAAAGACACCCTTGCTCACAAGAATTCTAAAAGACAATCCTAGAAAAGAAACATTTTCCAAGAAACCTGCTGTCCCATGCAAAAATATCAGTCCTCTTCATGCCCGGCATCTGCCAAGAATCCTTCTCTACCGATGAATCTACTTATGACCCTCCCAATGCTGTCCTACCAAAGCGTGTTCCATATGATATTGCCCAAGTATTGATTCAAATCAAAGTGAGTGTTCTCATCATTGAGTTTCTTAGAATACCCGAGCACAAGAAGAGAGCACTTGAATACTTGGGATTGAAGGAGGAAAAGAGTATACCAAGTAGAAATGTAAATGTTGTTGATACTCCTCTTCAAATAATTGCTGACCTTGGAACACCATCAACATTGGAGGATCTTGGAGAGGCTCCTGAAGTGTATTTAGGGACATCCTTGGTTGATTCCCAATTGAATGTTGATCCATTTTCACAACTTTTCTCATAAAATACAAAGCTCTTTGCATAATTGCATGTTTGATTCCGGTGCATCATTTAATGTCATGCCTCTAGAAGTCATGAATGAGTTGGATATCAAGGTGATAGTAGAATATGGGAAATGTATAGCCATGAATTCAAGGGAAGTGCTGTTTGTTGGTTGTGTGAAGGGTTTAGTAGTGCAACTTGTAGCCTATCCGGGTAAGAACTTAAAACTTGATGTTGTAATTGTTGATTGCCTTGCCAAATGGGGTATGCTTTTGTCAAGAAAATGGGCTGCAAGTGTTGGTGGTAGTGTTCAAATGGACATTTCCTTTGCCACCATCCCCATTAAGGGTAGCCTTGTAAAACTCTATGGTGAAAAGAAGATGTTGCACTTGATTGAAGATCCCAACAATGCTTCTTATGAAGTGTTGTTTGCTGATGTAGATGCTGAAAATTTCATTGGTTTTGCTGATGGAAAAGAGAACAAGATGGAAAAATTAGAATGCCTTGATATGGTAGGTTCTCCATGGACATTTCTATTTGATGGAGCTTGCTCCAAATTTGGAAATGGTGCTGGTATAGTTTTTCTTTCTCCTAGTTTGGAAGAGTTTCCTTTTTCCTTCAAACTTAATTTTGAATGCACTAACAATATTACTGAGTATGAGGCATTGTTGTTGGGGTTAAGGATTTCATGGAAGTATGGAGTGAAGGATATTGTTGCCAAGGGGGATTCAGAGTTGGTTGTCAAGCAAGTAAGGAAGTTATATGCCACAAAAATCAGCGTATGAAACAATATAAGCATGTTGTTTGGGACTTGATTGAAATGTTTGATTCCTTTAACATTGTTTACCATGATAGAAGTCTTAATGTTGTTTGATAAGTTGGCAGTGCTGGGTTCTAGATTTGAAAATTGCACTGTTTCACCTTTTTGTGAATATAACATTGAAGTGCTTTGATAAGGCCATTGTCTCGAGATAATGTGAAACATTGGAAATTTTTGATGATGATGCACAAGTGTTGAGGTTCTTACAATGCCAAGGTGATTTTTCTGGTCAGAACATTGATTGGGAGCCAATGGTATGCATGAATGAAGGGAGAGAAACTTTGTTTGACAAGGATATTATACAATTAAAAACAAATACCATTCCTAAAGGTCTTGTTGCACTTGAATCAAATTTTAGCAATGTTGATTGCATCATTAATAGGAACATGTTTGCTTCAAGGGATGTGGAAGAGCACAACTTGGGAACTAGGGATAAACCAAGGAAGATTTGGTTGGGCAGAAATCTTAGCAAAGAGGAAAAGTAGTCCTATGCCCAACTCTTAAAGAAATATCAAGACTGCTTTCCTTGGTCTTATTCAGAGCCAAAGGCATATAAATAAGATTTGTTCCAACATGAGATTCCTCTTGAGGCCAAGACTAAGCCATTCAGATAGAGAAAAGGCCTATTAATCCACTTCTCTCCATGAAAATGTAGGAAGAGTTGAAGAAATTGAGAGATGGTGGTATCATTCAGCCCACTAGGTATTCATCTTGGGTTGCAAACCTTGTGCCAGTTAGAAAGAAGAATGGAGACATCAGAATTTGTGTGGATTTTAGGAATCTAAACAAAGCATCCATGAAGGACAACTACCCCTTGCCAAACATGGAAAATATGTTGCAACTTGTGATAGGGTCAGAAATGCTTTCTACTTTGGATGGTTTCTCTAGATACAATCAAGTGGTTGTTAAAGAATCAGAAATAATTAAGACAACCTTCACTACTCCTTGGGGAACTTATGTTTTTGTAAGGATGCCCTTTGGATTGATGAATGCTGGTGCCACTTTTCAAAGGGAAATGTATGTTTCCTTTGTTGGTTACACCAATGAGTTTACTGCAGTCTACCAAGATGATGTGACTATTTTTTCAAGGCAGCGAGGAGACCATTTGCAACACCTAAAGAAGATGTTGATCAAATGTAGGGAGTATGGCATTTCTCTTAATCCAAAGAAGTGTCATTTTGGTGTGCAAAAGGCCAAGTTGCTGGGACATATTGTGTCTAAGTATGGTGTCATGATAGACCTTGAAAGAGTGGAGGCAATCAACAAAGTACCTATCCTAAGAACCAAGAAAGGTATCCAATATTTCTTTGGCCAAATAAATTTTATTAGAAGGTTTGTTTCCAATTTTGTTGAGCTGACTCTTCCAATCACAAGCATGTTAAAAAAGGATCAAGTTATCAGGTGGGAGGAGGCTGCCATTCAATATTTTGAAGGAATAAAGGATGCACTTAAGCATGCACCTATTTTGGCAGCTCCAAACTATAAGAGGCCTTTCCAAATCTTTTCTTTGTATCTGAATTTACTATTGATTCAATTTTGTTACAAAAGGATGAGAATGGAGATGAGAGGCCTATTGCCTTCTTTAGAAAGGATTTATAAGTAGCTGAGTTGAAGTATAAAATCATGGAAAAACAAGCGTTTGCCTTGGTGAAAGCAACAAATATTTTCAGGCCTTATATATTGAGTTCAAAGGTTGTTGCCTATTTTCCCCACACCATGGTTAAAGACATCTTATCAGACATGGAGATATCAAGAAAGAGATGTATATGGGTCAAAAAACTACAAGAATATGATATGGATATCCAAACAACAAAGCTAGTAAGAGGTTTGGGTCTTGCCAAGCCCATGGCTAAGAACAATTTGTAAAATGTAGAAGTGAATCAGCTAGAGGAAGAAAGGGCAGATATTCTTGAGAGATCGGTGAGTTATGAATGGTACAAGGATGTGATCTTCTACCTCATGCACCTATGCTGTCCTAGTCACTTGAATAAAAATCAGAAAAGAGCCCTCAGGCTGGCTTCTCAAAAATATATCATAATAGACCTTGGGCTGGCTTGGAAGAACCCTGAAGGTGTCCTCTTGAAATGCATAACTGAAGATGAAGCTCCCAAATTGATTGCTGATTTCCATGGGGGAATTTTTTGGAGGACATTTTTCTGGGAGAGTGACAACACATAAGATTTTAAGAGCTGGTTATTGGTGGCCTACTCTTTTTAAAGATACAACCAATTTGGCTAGAAAGTGTGATAGTTGCTAATGTTTCTCTAGAAGACTAAAAGCAGGATCCCTTCCTTTGCAGCCTATATTAGTTGAAGCCCCTTCAAACAATGGGTAATGGAATTCATTGGTGAGATTTCAGATCCTTCTAGTGCTGGTCATAAGTGGATCCTTATGGCAACTGATTATTTTACAAAGTGGGTTGAAGCAATTCCATCTAGAAAGGCAACACACCAGTGGTAATGGATTTCTTGTTGAATCATATCATATACATATTTGGAGTTCCGAGTTAAGATTGTATCTAATAATGCCATGTGTTTTAGAGCCAAATAGTTGATGGCAATGTCTAATGAATATGGAATCAATCTAACTTATTCTTCAAACTACAATCCACAAGGAATGGACAAGCTGAGTCAAGTAACAAGAACTTTCTCAAGATCATTAGGAGGACCTTGGAAGTGAACAAGAAGAAGTGGGGAGAACAATTGAAGTTTACAGTTTGGGCTGATAGAATAACTCCTAAAAGAGAAACTGGTAAAATCTGTTTGAATTGGTGTATGGAACTCAAGCATTGCTGCCCTTACATCTACAATTATCCTCATTTCAGTTTGCTCAGTAGTTGGAAGATCAAGAACATGGCCCATATGAATCAAGAATCAATCAGATCATTGAGTTGGATGAAGAAAGAAGAGCCTCTCATCAAAGGCATATCAGATTTAGAGAGAAATTGAAGAGGTTGTTTGATAAGAAGGTCACTCCTAGAGCCTTCAATGTGGGAGATCTGGTTTTGCTATGGGATAGTAGGCATGAAGACAAGGGAAAGCATGGCAAGTTTGATGCATTATGGATGGGCCCTTATACCATTAACATTAGAATTAGTGAGCACACCTTTTTTCTCAAGGATCTAGATGGGGATTTGTTGGAGATTCCTATTAATGGAAGACATTTAAAACACTTCTTGGATTAAATCCCCAAGTAAGGTATGCACAAGTTATATATTTGTATAGTCTTTGTTCTTTCTTTGTTTCTTGTTGTTGGTCGGTGTGTGGTTTGCCCTTTTGTCCTTGGAAACCATTTTTGGGTGGTTTTCTTGGTCTATTTTTGATGGTAATTCTAGTTTTCGAGCTGCCTTCATGTTTTGAATCCTTTGCCCAATGGTTTTTGGCACTTGGTCTATGTTTTGTCCTTGTGGAACTCGTTGGGAGTGCCCATCCATAGGAAGGAGCCAGTGTTGGTGCCAATACTCAGTTTGCATGGTGTGCCCTAAATTTTTATATATCCAAATCTGCTCACAAATGTTTCATTGGTCGATTTGGTGGTCTACATTTCTCCCTCCTTTTCGAAAGCTTGCAAAATGCCCAGGGTGTTGTTTTTTTTCCCTCATCTGAAGTAATTTTCCAAGTTGCCCCCTTTTTGTGCCCTAATTTCTTCACTTTTACTGGTGTGTCATTTTTTCCTTTGCCAAATCATGAAAAACTCGAAAGTCCGATCGAATCCCATTTTTGTGCAAGTGTTTCCCCAATCCCAGGCTTGAAAGCAATGTCAAAAATGATTCAATTGATTTAAAATTATAAAAATCCACCTTCCTTGTCAAAAATTTGGTTTCTAGGGCATCCGGTGAATTTTTGATGTTTTGATGGTCATACGAGTGTATTCTACCCGACAAATTCATCATCACAATATTATTACAACGTGGCACATTTTGATTGGTCAAGGAGTGGTAGATTCACCTTAATAATTTTGGCTTTCATTTTGGCAAAATTCTCAAAGTCAATTTTTCCCAAAGGCCCGCAAAAAATAGGAAGAGGACATGTGGCAAAGTGGGTGTGCGGATGGTGGAGGTAGTTGGAGAATTTTGATGTTTTTTTGGCTTAAAATGTCAAAGTGAATTTTTGACCGAAGACCCAAATCCAATGGCAGGTGGACATGTGTCCAGGAGGAACTAATATGAGGGGATGGAGATTTTGATGAATTTGAAGTTTTTAACTTCAATATTTTAAAGTTACAATTTTAGTGAAGTTCCACTACTAGTAAGATGTTGACACATGTCCGAGAAATAAAAAAGGCAGAGGAAGGGGTGAGGGAAAGTTTTGTGGATTTTTGCCTTTGTGTTTGCAAGGTAAAAAATGAAAAGTGGTCCCACGACCAATGAGGAGTCAACATGTGGCATGTCCTAAACGATCAAGGGAGAGTGCGGGCTTGGGGAAAAGTTTGAAATTTTGCAAAATTGGCAGGGAGGTTCGATGGCAAGGTGGGAGGCTTGGACCCGCGGCGAATGGGAGAGTGCCATGTGGCAAGGAAGAGAACGGGTGTTCGGGCCACGAGAAAATTTAAAGAAACATTTCCCTTTTAAAAAAATGTCAAATTTCATAAAATGAATTCACGGTTTCGGTGGGGCCCACATGTGGACATGTGGCGAGGCCCGAGGAAGAAGCAGAGGATTTTTACAAAATTTTCCAAAATTTAAAAAGGGTCGCAAATGCATTTCTAAAGGATGGGAGTTCGATCCAATCATGTTTTGACACATGTCCCACCCCATTCAAAGGTCAAAAAGGTATTTTTGAGCTTATTTTTTTAAATGGCATTGTCCACGTGGAGGAGGATATTAAAAATTGATCAAAATTGATGGCAACTATGCATTCTCCCTTTTGGCCGCCAGGGAAACTCCAAGAAACTTGGAAATCAAGTTTTTGCACCAAATTGCATCAAATTTTATATGATTTTGCATCCTTTCAGCCTTTTGAGTGTAATGGCACTATTTTCATGAGCTAATTTGATGGTCTACGATGGATTTGATATAATTTTTCCCTAGCCCATGAAAAAACGTGAAAAGTAAAAATTGAAGGTTGCAGAGGTAAAAATTGAAAAGGTAAAAGGTGAGGAATGATTGCTAAAGCATGTTGGCATGCCTAAATGACAAAAACATGACCCTGGGATGGATAAGGATCCAAATTTATGTAATATTTTAAAATTTTTATGCATCCCTGGCAACCTGCGAACTGTTTTCTAGTTTGATGTCATTTTCATGGAATCATGAGGGGTTCTTGTAAAAAATTTGATCCCTTAAGCATATTATTTTCTTGGGAAGGAAGAATCCATGATGGCATGAGGTATATCATGCATTTTTGGGAAAATTTTTAGGGAGGAGAAGGGAGAAAAATACGTAGAATTTTTCAAGGAAGAAGCCCATTTTCTCTGAGAAAACCACCTGAGAGCCATTTTCAATTCCATATTGCATCAGATTTCATCATTTTGAGTTGGTTTTATTTGTAAAGACATCAATAATCTCTGAGATTGTTTTCATGACATTCCCCTACTTGGTATTTGATCAATTTTTGGATTATTTGGTGTTATCTCTTGGCAAAATTTGCATATGCTTATGTTTCATAATGATGTCAATTTGTGTTTCTTACTCATGTTGCAATCTTATGTTCAAGATCTCTTTGATCATACAAGGTCTCATTTCTCATTGATGGTTCAATGGAATTTGTATTCTTATATTCAGAAGAGCCTTCATCTGATAGAAGATAAAAAAATTTAAAATCATTTTATTGTCCTTGAAAATTGAGATTGTTTATAAACCTTTGGGGTACCTTAGGTCATGATCAAATTGGGATTCCTGGATACTTTGTCGGTATTTTGCTTCAATATTTTGTGGCAGGTTATCAAAGGTTGTGTGGAAGAGTGCATATTTGGGCCTCCATTTGGTGCACATATCTTGGTTGAAGAATTATTTTAAACCCATTGAAACATCTCTGTTGTTTAAGTGTTGCGAGATCTTTTGCAAAGGTTCTCAAAGAAGTTGGTAATTCCTAGCTAATCTTATCTAACATCTCTTAGAAAAATTTCATTCAAACTAACTCATCCTACCCATACTACGCTTGCATTACATTGTGTGTCGAAAAAAATAATACAATCCATTCACAAAAATGCACAAAGTATATCAGGGATTTTATCATGTCTCTGTGACCTTAGCCTTGTCTTGAAAGAACTTCCATCATTTAGTAGTGAAAACTCTTTTGAGTTTAAATAATGGATAATTGATCATGTTTTTCCAAGTCCATCTCCATACAATGTGCAAAGCATAAGGATATCTCCACCTCCTTCATCCAACAAAGGGCTGCAATACAAGTTCTCTTACCTTGGTTAAAAGGCACAACTTATAATAGTGAGGATTAGATCAAAATCCTTTTGAGGTGCTACCCACTCCTTCAAGTCTTGAGTGCTAACAAGTCAGATAGATTTTCTCCCTGAATACAAATGACACATAAATCATTTAGCTTCCTTGAGTGTCTTGTGAGATCCATGATCTTTGGCTTGAGTGTGAAGGAGATTAAGTTTGGGTACCAACAACTTTGAAATTAGCTTATTACGAGGAGGTTTTGGAATTTCTTGGTGTTTTTGGACTGTTTAAAGGGTTTGAGAATTTGCATATTCAAGTATTTGAGATTTTTTATTCTTGAAATATTATTTTGTACTTCAGACCTGCAAGTTTTAGGTAAAAATTTCAAGCTCAGCCTACTCTTTTACATTTACCAGCAGTTTATACACTTTGGTTGCATAGTGATTGATTGATCTACAAAGAAGGTTTGATTTATAAGGCTCTGCAAAGTTTTTCCAGTGCTAAGATACATTTGACATATTATTTTAGTGCATTCTTGCATAACTGAGGTGAAATTCCTTAGTGGTGACTCCATGCTGATTTGATTTAGAAATACTAGTGCCTTGAGCTTTTTGTCATTTATTTTTGTGTTATTGATCTCTGCAAAACTTGAGGGAAGAAGATCTCTTTTCCTTAAAGACTCTGCTAAGAAATTGTTCTCAGATTTAAAAAATTTAGAGTTGGGAGGGAGAAGAGTATGGAAGGTGGTTAAAGGTCAGACATCAGGCAAAGATATAGTCATTGGTGAGAGAGATCAACCTTTGGTAGAGGACTATCACTCTTCTTCAAGTGATTCTAATTTAGAAAATCCTCTCATAAACTTGTTTACCTCAGCTGGTGAAGGTCCTTCTGCTGTACTTGGTAAGTTCCTTCTCCAATCTGCACCTCTCGTGTTGTAATTATTGTGAAACTTTCCAAGAAAATCAGCACTTAGAGGGTACCAGTCTTGTGAATCACGTTCTTGAGCCCCAAAGATATTGCACTCCTCATCAGCTTGCCTCACCTCCAGGATCACCCCCACCAAACAATATGGGTCGGCCTAGACCTCCATTTGTTGTTAACACTTTTGGTTCTATAAATTTTAGAGGAATGGATGGTTACCCAAATGCTGTCCCACAAGATGTCGAAATAGGTTGCCAAAATTACAAGGTAATAATGCCATCTTTGGTGATCAACATCTCAAACTTATTCAAAAAGAGGTCCCGACAATGGAACCAAGATGTAGTCATTTTTATGCCCTTAAAACAATAGTCTAATCCCATGCACACTAACCTATCACCCAATGGGAATTGGGCGCTCACCCGAGGCACACGTAGGCACTGAGCCCCTCATTTATGTGAGTCTTGTGAGAACACATTGATCAATGATAGAAACTTATATACAAAAAGGTAAAGAAACATGTATTCATTCTGAGAGGTTAAGATGAGGTATTGAATTAATATACCCATTAAGATAACTAGAGAAAAATTATATGAATAACATATTTGATCCATTGTAGAAAGGAAATATACTAGGATTCACACCCATGAAAAATTTATACTTAGAACAGAATCTTATATTCATATTAGTCAAAGTTTAGTAACCATATTACATTCACCAAGCCATGACAGGCCAATGAAACAATGTAAACTAGAATTATGCATCAAAAACCCTAACTATGCCCCCATATTACATGAATATTTTCACCGACCCATCCCTCTAGAAAATCTACTGCTCCTACAAAGTCTCTCTAAATGATCACCTCAACTCTATGGAACCTTCTTATCATTCATATAGAGCTTCTCCTTTCATTCTCTCTACATTTGTTGTCTCTTCTTCTACCCAAATATATATATATATATATATATATATATATATATATAGCTTTATTGCCCACCACCATGCCTTTCAAGTAGCAGATTGGTCTCCAAGTGTCAAGGTGTTCCTCTAATGGAGCATGTTTATTCTCATCCGAGATCTCCATTATCTGTAATGATTTCTTTCTAAATCCTTCCTTCTCATGAAATATTCTTTTCTTAACCACCAAGTTTTCGAGGCTAGCACCTTATCCACTCTACATGTATAGTCGGGTAATGCTTTTCTTATGTGCTTCTTACAACACCTTTGAATATGGCTAATTTCTAAAACCCTTTGTTTTTTCCTGTGTGTGTGCCATGGGTTTTACTAAACCCTTCTAAAACCCTTGTATTACGTGCCTTTACCCCGAACACCCTTCTTCATATTGGTTCTCAAGCACCCTCACACCCTTTGGCACTTATCCAATTTTCCAAGGCCCAAAAAGTGTGCTACAAGAACTTATAGTAATTGGAAATCCTAAACTAATATGTACAAGGTTAGAATTTACTTTAATAAAAATGTTTAAGATGGATCCCATTGACTGGAATCAATAGTTCTTCACCATCCAAATTTGACAACTGGAAAGCATTGTTACTCTTGCACCCTGTGATCATGTATGGACCACTCCATATAGCATAAAATTTGGAATGCTTACCCATTTTTTCCCTGTTAGCATCCCATTTTAGTACCAAGTCACTTACTTAGAAGCCTCTATTCTTAGCCATTCTATCAAATCTCTTCTTGATTTGAGCTTGGTATTTTTCAATTGATTTGCAATGCTTGATCTCTCGGCTCCCTAAACTCCACGAGTTTGGCATATCTAGCTTCAATGGGATAAAATGCGGATAACTCTAGCTGCTTGAGAAACTCCAATGTTGGTAACTCAAGAGATATGGGAAGTCTAGCTTCTGTGCCATAGACTAACTTGTAAGGAGAGATGCCAGTTGATTTCTTATCTGTTTTTCTATCAGCCCCTAAGGCTGATTTGATCTTGGTATGCCATGTCCTCTAATTTTTGTCTAGGGTACTTGATAATCCTCAAGAGATTCTTGTTTGTGGACTCAACTTGTCCATTACCCTGGGGGTAATAATTAGAAGTGCTCAAATAAATTCCATTTATAACAGCCCCTCCAAAGATATTGGTGCCAAGGAATGCTAAAGCATTGTCGGATATGATAATTAATATATTTGGACCAATTTGCAGAAATACAAACACACTAATAATATGTTCATTTAATTCATTTTGGATCACTTATATATATATATATATATATATATATATATATATAGGAGAAACAATTCCTATATTCAAGGAGGTTTTTTTAACAACACTCCTTGTATACTTATTTATGTGAGTTTTGTTTAACAACCAAAACTCACGTATAACAATATTCTAAACAACTCACATATAATTATTGTTCACACTAATATTAATATCCTAACATTCCCCCCCTTAGTGTGAACATGGGAAGAAAGCACATCTCAAAAATTTGAAACATAATCATATGCCTCCGCATACTTTTAGGTCTGCATAATGTTGGTTCAAATCTTGTTGTCTGGATCTTACTGCACATGACCAATCCTCTTCACCATAGTGAATCCCTTACCAGATGATCACACTTCCACCGATTCACCTACATACGTGAACTCAACAGTTCCCACTTTCACTTCCAGTGAATGCTAGATTTCACCGGCCGATTGATGTTAGAAGTATGACAAGTAGAAGGATCTCTGCAGTCAGAGGATCACTCCAATTCAGCTGCCCTCCTATACAACTATTCAAATATTCCAAAATGTACATCCTCCTCATTTTAATCATTAATAGGGAATGAAAAATAGGTTTTTATTTCTATACATGCCACTCAAAGAAAATAACTAACATAGTATAAAATAGTGCCACAAAAGCTATAAGCGACCTCGTCATTGGTGATTGACGAGAGATGTTGATCACCCTCCTTCCTCCATTGCCTCTGACCTCCAATAGGTGAATTATTTACCATAAGAATTCCTCATCACTAGGACAAGAAAGTTCTTCATCTTTAGAATATTCATCCCAATTAGTTTCTTCTTCAACCAAAAGGTATTTTTGATCTATTTTTTCATCAAGTAGATCTTTTGCCCTCTTTTTACAATTCAAAATTACATGTCCTAATTCTTTGCAATAAAAAAATTTAACCTTTCCTCATGATGGAGCATGCTTTGAAGTATACTTTCCCTTTTTGATGATGTACTAGCTTTATTGTGCACATATAAAACCTCCTCTTCTGGCTCGAAAGGTTCATTATGATCAAGAAGAGTAGAAATTACTCCTTCTAAACCAATGTTAAGCTTGCTCATAGTAAAAATCATATGAGACATTTTTTTAGGAAAACTATTCAAAAGAATTGCTTTGGCATCATCATCGTTTACCTTTTCATTAATGCATGCGAGATGATTAAGTAGAGAGCAAAATTTTCTTATATGATCTACCATTTTTGCACCTTCGTCCATCTTTAATCCATATAATTTTTGCTTCAGAGTCATCTTGGCACTTTCCGCTTTAGATCCAAAAAGCTTGTTTAAAGTCTCCCAAATCTCCTTTGCAGACTTTGTGAAGTCCACATGGTGTAGGTAAGCTTTAGATAGACTGAGACCAATGGTTCCCAAGGCCTTTTGATCCTTGATAGTCCACTTTGTGAGATTTGTTGCATTTTTGGTATTGTAGTATTAGGTTTAACGACATCCCACAAATCCTTCTCAATCAAATTCAGTTGCATCTGAATTCTCCATGTATGAAAATATCATCCTTCAAACTTCTCAACAAGACTTAACTTCTCCATTTTTGCAAAAATTGACACACAAAAAAATGAAGGACATCGGAAAAATAAAATTATCCCAAAATCACTTTGTTTTACAGGAAAAAATTACATGGACTGGGTAAGTGTAGCAAGTTGGGGGACAAAAAGGGGGTCATAAGTGGACGTCATATTGTAAATAACAACATAATATCAACTTGTAGGGATTATTAGCAATATATACACTCAAAATTAGAAAAACTTATATTAATATGAATCGTAGCATCCGGAATCTAGTTTCTAAAATACTAATTTTTAAAAAAATGGACAAGATTAGATATATTAAACACTCAAAATTCAATGACTTGGTATTTTTTAAAAACAACTCCTATAAAATTATAGTCCGTTTGCCCACGATTTGGATGACCAAAAATTGATATATATTTTTCTCCTTTGGTGAGAAGTTAGATGCCACTATCTATCTTGGGATGGATTTTATTTTTTATTTTTTTGAGTAATATTTTATTTTTTATGATTTTTTCCGTGAAAGTGGTATGAAAACATCAAGAAAGCAGAGCACTTTCTGTTTGCCCGCCATAACTTCATCAAAAAATATTGAAATCAAATATATATTTTTTTGAACATGTATATAATTTCACCACGGTTGGGATGGTATAAGTTTTATCACATTCTGATAAGTGAAACAAAATTTGTAGTCTTAAACCTACACATAAACATTCATAGGAAAAAGTGTCTTAAAGACCTACTATTATTAAAAAATTATAAAATCATATTTATCCTATTCTATTCACTTTAAAATCAGCTAACAGTCTCCCCTACGCAATGGTACCATTTTTATGACATATTTTTAAATTTTTGGCATGGTTCAAGTCCGTGGAAGACTAAATTTGATGTTTTGCTGTTTTTAATGTAAAATTCAGGATTTGATGTCCACTTAATTGTCCCCAACTTGGTGCACTTACCCGACTAATAAAATTTTACGGTGAGGATCATACAGAGATCACGTTACCGATTCATTTCCAAAAAATTCAGAATGAGTGCATGAAAGATAACAACTGTAGTCAATTTTTATACCCCTTAACAAATAAGCAAAACCCCATGCACACCGGTCTATCACCTAGTGGGCGTTGGGCACTCACCCAAGGCACGCGTGGGTACTGAGCCCCTCTTTTATGTGAGTTGTGAAAGAATGTAGCATAGACATGTAATAGGAAGACAAAAGAAACTCCTTATTCAACTAAGAACTCTGCGTAAACACTAAACTAATGTATTCATTTATACAAGAAGCATATTTTAAAAAGATAGATTTGAACCATGAGGAAAAGAGGA
Source organism: Taxus wallichiana var. yunnanensis (assembly GCA_018340775.1). Classification (NCBI taxonomy): domain Eukaryota; kingdom Viridiplantae; phylum Streptophyta; class Pinopsida; order Cupressales; family Taxaceae; genus Taxus; species Taxus wallichiana. The sequence continues at coordinate 293,656,750 of CM031235.1, read as the reverse complement.
TGCATAATGATTATACTCATTCATATGAAACATAATGAACATAACAAAAATATATGTGTATGAACCGTGAACCACATATATTCATTGTTGAAAGCATGTCCAATAATCACATTACATATATCGGGGTCATTACATGGACCAAAATTATAGTGCATATTAGAACCATATAGTAGGAATAGACTTACGTCCATTACAATGCAAAATAAAAATATGTACCCATCCCTTGATACATCACTCTTCCTAAATATCTCCTATTCCTCGACCCATAAATATCTCCATGTGTTTCTATAGAGCTTCACCTCTCATCCGATCTCTCTAATCTATATGTTTCTCTATCGATCTCTTTTTCTTCTATTAGGCGCTTATATTTATAGCCTTTCTCAACACCTTAAAGCCTTTGTGGGAGTTGCAGATCCATTTCCAAGTTTCAAGGTGGTCCTCCATGGGAACATGCTTCTTCAAGCTCGAGCTCTCCACTCTTTGCAATGATGGCCTTCTAGAATCTTCCATCGTAAGGTATATTCCTTCCTAGGGCACCCTATTGCTAGGATGGCACCTTATCCATTCCGCATGCTCGGTCGAGGTCACACTTTCCTCATGTTAAGTATTATAAGAAAAACATGGATAAGTCCCAAAACCTTTTCTCTACCTTGCGCATGTTTAACTTGTTCTACTAAACCTTATAGGACCTTGTCCTACACACTTTCTCCTTGCGCACCCTTCTTTAAGTAGGTCATGTGAACCCATGCACTTCTCACTACTTAGCCAAAATTAGGGACCCAACATCACCCCACACTATGCCTGTTATCCTCCTTCAGGAACACCTTCTTAATGAATGAAGAATGATTTTTTTGAATAGTTGGAGAAAGAATAAAGGAATGAATAATTTGGGGAAGAATGAAATAATGGGAACTATGATTATTTTTACAATAGGAGAGGGAAATATTTCATCAAGTCTACCTCCAAATTATTCCAGGTATCGACCTCAATTTGTGCCTATTGAAAGAGGTTACCAACTAAGGTGCTCACCTATTCAAAGCTTAGCCCTTCTCTTTGGGTATTCAATGTTTCCATAATCCCCTCTAATTGTTTTCCCAAATCCTCGAGCACATCCATTCTTTGAGTGATCTAGGGATACAACTCTTTCAGCTGGTTTTTGATTGAGCCCTACAAGGTCTCAATAGCCTCTGATTTCTTTTCAACCTCGGCTAGAATTTTGTCTCTTTCAGCCCTATTCCCCTTGTTATTTTCTTGAAACTCCTTGAGCTCTGCCTCATGGGTGGCGACTAGGATACTCACCACTCTATCTCTATTAGTGCAATTTTCATAGATAGCCTCAGCAACTTGGGTGGCAGATTTCACATCTATGAGGAATTTCTTGTACTGGGACACAATGGCCACAACCTTCATATTTTCCTCTTTTTCTGCGTGCATTGATGCCTCCTCTATAGACTCCAAGGCCAGTGATTGTCTTTCCATTGTGAGGATGTGGGTCAAGTCCTCTAGGCACTTTAGGGTGGATCCATACTTCTACGTTGGTGGTGTTAGATATGGATGGTTCAAGAAAATGGCATCTATGATCATTTATGCTTTCTTGGAGACCTCGTGCACCCTTACCTTCTCTTCCTTTAATTCACACCTTGGTGAGTGCTCACTAGTTCCTCATGTTTTAAATCAGTTATTTTCCCCATCTCCTCTTCCTTCTTCTCCATTTATCTCTAGAAAATTCACTCTGTTGTTCCTCCTGAAGAGTCTGGCCTCTACTTCCACCAAAACTTTATTAAGCGTGTTGCAGATCTTTTCATTAGACAAGCTGTTGAGTGTTTACCTAGGGGTTATTACCTTTTAACTATGGTACCTTCATTATCACCCCTTGGCTTACTTTGAATTTAGGTTCATTGATGTAGGAATTAAATATCCAAGAAAGCATTTTCCTTGTCTAAGGGTATGCACCTTGCTCATCAAATGATGCAATAGCTAAGAGTTACTCAGATGGAATGGTGCTTTGAAAAAGTGCGCACAACACCTTGTTCGGGTCATCATTATATCCCATCCTCTAAACCCGTGATTCCTCTACAATTTTTCTCCCTATGAGTGTGCCCTTTGGGAATCTCACCATCAAATTGGGGCCTCCTATGTCACTATCGTGATCTTTTCCGATATTGTCTTCTTCAACTTCCTTCAGCACTATCTCCACACTTCACTCCAACTCTTGTTCTACCAAGGTTTCAATTATCTTTTTCTGCTTCCTTTCTATGACCTCATTTATTTATTCTTTAGTGAGGCTTGGGGTCGTTTGTTATTTTGTGACTTCCTCACCTACCCCTTGTCCTCGAGTATCTTCCTCTTCCTTGTTAAACTCCCTCTTGACAAAGACGTATTTATTTTATTCTTCCCTCCTTCCTCCTATGAGTCATGAAACTCATAAATAGGATGGTCTTCATCTCCTTGTTCATCTTCATCATCATCATCTCTCTCACCTCTATACGCCTCAAAGTTCTCTGTATCCTCTGAATTAGCTTCCTCCATCACCTTCTGTTTCTTCCTAGCTGGGACTCCAAAGTATGGGGATGTTTCTTTCTCTTCTTCCTTCTCTAGTGACTTCTCTGGGTGATGGATTCTTCATGATCTGGTGCTTCTTCCTATGGAGTCTTTGCTTTCACTAGGGACTTCTTTCTCCACATGTAAGTACTGGGCTTAGCGTTTGTCTTCGATGCACTTACTACTTATGTATCTTGAACACTTGGTGATTTTGCACCTCTTCTCTTTCCCTCTTCTTTGGTGTGGGCTTCTTTCTCCTTGAGGGGTCCTCAAGGATGGATACAACATTTTTAAGTATGCTCCCTTTTCAAATTTTGGCCTAATGCGAAGGTATATTCTTGTTTTAGCCCTTCCAATGATTGGAAATGCTACTAGTTTCATCATTTGTATCTTGTGGGAGACATATCACTCCATGTATGCACACTTTCATGAACTTGTTAACCCCTGGCAGAAAGTATTATGTGGTGAAGGAGAAGGGAAGCTTACACCATGGGCTCATTGTTTCATCTGTCAACATAAATCTACTAATGTAGAAGTGTTGATATACTGCGAGTTCCGCTTATCCATTCACGAGCATAGGTAACTACTTTGGAATTCTCCATTCGGCCCCAAACGTGTCCCTCATACACTTTTACCATTTTTCTAAGTGCACCTTGTGAGTGGATGTCATGTTCTTGCAAGTATATTTTGTGAACCACTTTGCAGGTGAGGGATCCTCTTCGGGTAACTCCTAGATAAACCTTTCTAGCCCATTAGGCACTCCAATTTCTGAGAAGACAATAGTGAGGAGGATATTGCCAAATAATATTTTTGCCCTCTTACGTGTTGCTTATGATTTCATCCATGATGAAATTGGATAGATTAAAGATGGTCCCTTTAGTTATTTTCGACATACATTAAGCCATGACTTCTTCACCTATGTCCATCTCTCCTGATCATTAAGCTTTGTAACTAGGCGCACACTCATCCTCATCACGGGGTCTAGGATCTCAGTGATGTCAAAGTATCATGACCCTTTCTTGTAGGCATACATGGATACTATCTCTTTGATGACCTCTTTATCTCTCAAGTCATTATCAAGACTCTCTCCCTCACAAGTAAGGCCTGTGAATTTTGAAATCAACAGGGGAGTTATACGCATCTTGCACCTCACAAAATAGAAATGATCCTCGTGCATGCGTGACATCAGCCACTGGTAGAGGCACTTAGGATTTCTAAAGTATGGCAGTTCATAAAGTTGTAGCAACCCTACCTTCTCCATCTTAACTTTTACCTCTCGCCGCTATAAATGGGCATTCCTTCCAAGCGTTCTCTTATTGGTTGGGTGCACTAGCTCTAAGGTCATCTCCTTCTCTGTTGTAGTTGTGTGATGGTTATAATCACTCATCGTCATCTTCCTTAGGTTTTATTCCCATTCTTTTCCCAACAATACCCCATTAGGTAATGCATTATTGTGTACCATTCTTCATTTATGCTCTTTTGACTATTTTTGTTTTCCCTTTCCCTTTTATTTATGATTCTTTGGTGATATGGTTGGTTTTCTAGGTGTCATATTTTTGACTAGTTTTAGTACTTAGAAATTCTCCCTCTTACTTTTCTTTTCCACTCCATCCAACCCTAAGCTCGATTTTGTAGAAAAATACTTCTAACTCTATGCCCTAGTTGCTAAACCCTATTTGGAAAAAACCCTTCCACAAGATGACGCTTGCTTACTTAACTTCTCCACACCCGTGTACTCCTTTCCTATTGGTTTGTGAATTTACCCTAGCTATGCACTTTAGATCTCTCAAATGCTTCCTTCGTTGCAAAGATATTGCTTTGGATGCCCTAGTTCACAAGAGATTTCTTCCCTTCATAATCGCAATGTAAATAATTAAGTGATTGACCTCTTATTTATAGATTTTTCCTTTTTATAGCATTAATTACTCTCTCACCTACCACCGTATTACTTGACCCTAAATGCAACTTTTTCCACTAAGCCGGTCTTAAGCGCATTTTCCCACGTGCCACATCTTGCATGAAAAACCCTTTACAACCTTCTGGTACGCAAAAATTCAACCCAATGAAGACTCTTACGCGCATGTTCATAGCACTGAAGGCACTTCTTCTATCCTTTTCCCTATTTTTTCCTTACCTACCTCATGTTGTTCCTGCACTCTTCCTTTTTCATGTACATGGTTTCTTCAAGGCTTCCTTTCAACCAACCATTCACATCCATCTCTTCTATACATGCCTATTAACCTTATGTGCCTTTAGTCCTTTAATCGGGCCATCCACCGAAACTTCTACTACCAACGCATAGTTGTATTATAGTCCCATACTTCACATCACTCCACCCTACACTAAAAAAAATGTGTGGTCCTCTACGCATGCAAAAAATTCAAAAAATAATGTTGTTATCGGTGCACACAATGTAAAACAAAACAATAGAAAGGAACGAACAACGAGAAAGGGAAACACAAGGAAATAAAATGAATCAAAGGAAAGTATATTCTAAGCGGCAACAACTTTGCCTTATTTATGAAAACAAAGAAGACTTATTTATAGTAGGGCTTCAACCTAATCCCATTGAAGTGTCTGGAAATCTCATCTCGTCCAACGCTTGAATCTGTCATGCACTGGATCAAGGATGTATGAGATGATGTAAGGGCCCAACCAATGGAATTTTAACTTCCCAGGATGGCACAAAAACTTGGAATCATATAGCAAAACCATCTGCCCAACCTCAAACTTCTTGTTCTTGATGTGATGATCATGCCATGGCTTTTGTTTTGATTTTTCAGTCTTCTGGCTCCACCTGGTGAGTGACCGTATCTCATCCAACTACATTAATTTGTCAATCCTTTGTTCCAGTGATTTCTCATCGGCTAATCCTCCTGTATGTGCCATACGTAGTGAAGGTAACATGAATTCAACTGGTAGGAAAGCCTCTACACCAAACACTAATTGAAATAGTGTGGCCTTATTTAACCTCTTATAGGTTATCCAGTATGCCCAAAGAAAGGTGATACTTTGTCATCCCAATCTTGTCTACCAACATCACAGATCTTAGTAAATGTGTGACTAAGTATTTTGTTAAATGCCTCAGCTAGTTCCATTTTGTTGAGGGTGATAGGGGTAGTCTTGTGATGGGACCAAATGAATTTCGATAAGAATCCCGACTATCTCATTGAGAAAGTGCGTAACTCTATCACTTGTCAAACTCAATGGGCATCCATACTTGTTGATTATATTTTCCCATAAAAATCTAGCAGTTATAGCCATTTGTACAATATTTTGTAGTTGTTTCCTCTACCCACCGTGTCAAATAATTAGTGCAAGTGATGATATACCATGAACCAGTCCTTCGATCACTGCTGACAAGATTGGTCCTACAAAGTTGATAGCCCATTTCTCAAATGGTTTCACACTAGCTATTGGTCCTAAAATCATTTCATCCCACTTTCCAATTTTTCCAAGCACCGAGAATGGTCACATGCCTTACAAAACTCGATAGAGTCTTGGTAAATGGTTTCCCACAAAATCCCTACAAGTAGAATCTTCCACAGTGTGGTTGTATTTCCCACATAGTATCCTCCAGCAATTCCACCATGCACTTCTTCCATAATTACAATGTGCTCATGTTATAGCACGCATCATCGTAGAACCTCATCACAACCCAATTTGTATAGATCTCCACTAATAAGCATGTAAGGTGTGACACATATGGCCAATTGATTCCTCTCTAATGTATTCATCCCTTCTGGCACCATACCTATTTTGAGAAACACCACAATATCCTTTAAGTATGAGGGCATGTGCCACAACCTAAATATTTGTGCATCTAGCATGGTCTCCTCAATACTTTGTGTGTCCTCTCTGAGTAAATTATAGACAAGTGATCGGGGCCAAAATTACTCTTTCGGCTTCAAAACATGGTGAACTCAAATTAATGAAACAACAAGACCCACCGACATATGTGTCCTTGAAGAATATAATTATTAACTAAGTATTTTAATGCCATGTGGTCCATGTAGAATATAAAGGGTGTTTCCAACAGATACTACCTAAACTTATGCAGCATGTAGATCATGGATAATGCTTCGTGCTTAACATTAGTGTGTAATTTTTCTCTGTTGGTGTTACCTTTTCTATGTTGGCAAAACACAAGGGATGATCAACAATCCCTTAACTAGGTTGTGCTAATACTACACCAATGGCTGTGCCTGAGGCATCAAGATGAACATGGAAAGGTTTATCCCAAAAATGGAATCATAGTATGGGTGAGGTGACAAGCTTATCCTTTAAAGTATTAAATTCCTTTTTCTTCACCTCTCCCCGAAGGAAGGCACTCTTTTGTTTAAGAAACTTTTCTAAGGGCGTGGATATCCTGACATACCCCTTGATGAACTTCATGTAATACCCTGTATGCCTAAGGAATCCACACACTGTGCTTTGGCTAGTAGGCTCCCCCAACCCCACAATGACAACAACTTTGGCGGGATCTACTAGTAAACCCTCCCTACATATGATGTGCCCCAATAATGTTCCAAATGGGGTAGAAAAGACACATTTCTTAATGTTGAGGGATATTCTCAACTACTGACATCTCTCAAACATTAATCTTAAGTTATCATAGTGGTCCTTCACTAGCCCATACACTGTCCAATCATCTAGATAGACTTGAAGAAATTTGTGGATAAAGTCCTGAAATGCTTGTACCACAATGCATGAGAACACAACAGGTGCATTCTTCAACCCAAAGGGCATGACCATATAGGCAAAACTTCCCCACTCAGTGGCAAAAGTTGTCTTCTCTTGGTCCTCCTTTGTGATCCAAACTGGTGGTACCTTGAAAATCCATCCGTAAAGGAATAGACTTCACGTCTAACCACTCCTTCCAAAATTTCTTTAGTGAAGGGGGTTGGAAAAGGATCGATGACACAAACTACATTCAATTCCCTATAGTCTACACAGATCCTTATCCTTCCATCATTTTTGATACTAATGACCATTAGACTACCCACTCGACTCTTCAACATCTTTGATGATGCCCGATGCTATCATCTTATCTACTTCTTCCTTGACCTTCATGCACATGTTAGGATTAATTTGGTATGGCATTTTCCAGATGGGCATGTACCTTCCTTCAATTTTATCTTCATCTCTCCTAAGGAATGGTGGACGCATTTGAGTTCATGATACCCATAAGGGAATAAATCCTAGAACTCACGTAAAAAATTAATGATATTAGAGACCTCTTTCCTAACCAATAATCCCTGATTATGGCCTCTTTAGGTTCCTCTTTCGTGCCAATGTTAACCCTTTTTGTCTTTAATGGTTCATGGTAGGTGCATGCCCATTCATCAAATTTATCTATCACTTCACATGTCCCTATAGAATGGTTAACATCAAGCTTTCGCTTCCTCCCCATTAATTATATACACCATCTTCCCTTTTTTGTTTTCCATGCATAGGCACTGAAGTTGTATCTCTTCTAATTTTTCTTCCTCAAAGTGTTCCTCCAAGCCAGGTTCTCCTAGAAAATCTTGTATTCTATCTTCCACCATAACATTATCCCCTATTGTAAGGCACTTAACAACCTATAACACCTTATCTACTGATGGCTTTGTACTCATATAATCGAACATTTGAATGAGATAAGCCATCAATTCTTACCAATTACCAATTTGATGATGCATCTCCGATTGTATATACCATGCGCATGCATAGCCTTGTAGGGTGGAATACAACTTGTGAACCCATAATGAAGGTGGTAATGCTTCTGCGCTCCACATTCGGGCTGTGTCACATGATTGGATATAGAATGAAGTCGTATCTTTACCATGGTATTCTTGAATGACCATGGGTGCGTTGCTTCTATAAAATATTATGAAGAATGTGATTATTAACTCACATCACTCTCGGAGGCTCTCTCGATGTGTATCCCACCAGTGCGCTATAGTCCCAAGTAGGCTATAACTAAGCATCCCTCTTCTTTCATCCTCATTTTTCCACTGAGCTTCCATGTCCCGTAAGAAAATTTTAGGGTATGCCCCTCCAGAGTAACTTGGTAACTTATTTCCTCCTAGGCACTTGAGTGAGCATGCCTTGGTCACTTTTGTTACAGACCCCCTCAGTTATCACCTAATTAACTCATAGGTCTCGTGCACCCAATTGTCACACACCATGCTTGTGGTATCACTCATAGATTGGGCATCCTCAAATTGGATAACTCCTTCTATAGGGTGAATTATCTTTGGGTCTTTGATGGAGCACACATAAATTCTATCAAGGACCTCTTCTCCCAAAGGTTCAGTGTAAGGTGTCGACTTCCCATCCATCAGAGGGATGATGACCCATTCTTCCTTGTTCTTGAAACTAATATATCCTTTGTTGAATCTCAGGTCGAGTTATTCTTATAGCACCATGGGCACCCAAGTAATGCTAGAAAATTATCTACCTCGGTGAGTGCCAAGACTTGAAGTCTCCAGTAAACTTGGCCCCCTGAATGGTAATCACTACATCCTTTAATACTCTAATGGGCATTGCCTTAGTTTTGTTTTCCATATACAACACATTCAAATATGGATGTAATGTGGGCCTTCCCATTTGATGCTAGGAATCTAGTGAAATAACATTGAATTCTACTCCTGTGTTAATCAATATGTTTCTTAGAAGCCAACCATCCATAACTACGTTCAGCATGATCTCATTGTCATTGTCAAGGCTATGGGGAGGAAGGTTTGTATAAAACTACCTTTTGCACTTTGCTCTCACGCGTGGAATATTATCTCATAGCCATTATCCTACCAAGGTAATAATATTCTCTTGCCTTAACATTTTCACACTTCCTTGAACTCATCGAGGTCCAGGTCTACTGAGCATGAGCATTCCTTCTTTGCTCCTACTATCTAGACTACTCCTTTAGACACTAGATTTCCCCATGTAAACTCTGAATGACATCCATTATCTCTTGGTACACTTCCTTCTGGTGGGTAGGGTTTGGATAATTCCCATGCACCACTTCCTCCTTGAGACTAGAGTCTTTTTCCTTGGTACTTCTTTAGCATGCACAACTTCTTCTTGTGTTGTCACCAAAACAGGTTCTAACCCTGACTCATGTGCCACTCTAGGCATCCACTATGTGTCGGCCTTCTTTATACTCACCATCTCAACTCCCTTGTCCTTCGGTATTGTTGGCTCATGTGCTCAAAAAAATCAAGGAACTCCTCATACTTATGCTTCTTCCCGCACCATGAGAACTGTAATAACTCTAGGAACTCGTGCTTGTAGTGTTCTGTAGATCCACAGTTGAAACAAGTTCATCGTGAGAACTCACTTCCTCCTCCTCCATGAGTTCTGTGACCACAAAATCCTCACGATGAACATCTCCCATGTGCCCCTCCATCCGCATACCCTTCATAACGAAGATCATCATCCTTGGAACTATTGACAAGGCTGGTCCAGCATACACCATGATCAATGGATTCATGGATCTGCAGTCAATAAGTCTACAATCTTTAGTATCATGGGTGGTAGAGGTGTAGATCTTAACAGTAGAAAGACACATTCTTCTAAATCATACGTTTCAAAAAGGGACATCTACTCACATCATGGTCCTCGTGGAAAATTTCACAATCTACCACTATGGCACATAATGATTTCTAGGGGCAGCTATCCTTGGCATGCCCCTCTACTTCACAATCCATGCACCAAAGACCACTACGAGTCTCATGTGTAGAGTTTACAGATAGATTTTCTAATTGTTTGGCCATGGCAGTGATTTGAGCCTCTAGAAAAGGGCTCACACCAATATCAACACTCCCAACTACTTCAACGCATAAGGAAGCCTCTAGGGCCTCACGTGGGTCAGTAAATGTTCTATGGGACAATGCCCTCCTAAAAGGAGTGATCAACCCTCAAAAAAACCATTGAGCATGATGTGAAGGATGAATGCCATATGAAATTTTTGACAAGAGAGTTTTAAACCATGCGTCATAATCCTGCACACTCTTTGCCATTCCTTCTTTGGATTTATTTCAAAGTGTTAATGCTCTTTCGCTCAAACTTAGGGATGTGAAACTCTGTTAGGAATGAATGTTTAACGTGGTGTAGTCTACCACCATCTGATGGGGGTCATACTTCCTATACCAGCTATCTTTGGCGGTGCCCTTGCAACATCATTGGAAATTGACTAGCCTTCCATTCCGAGGTTGTGATCCCCTTTATGCACCATAGTAACTCACACTTGTGAACATGCTCTGCAACATCCTCTATGCCTTGGTAGTCTAGAAAGTGTAAAGACATTTAGAAAAATACCTAAGGAGGGGGTTGAGGCCCCTATCCTCTTGATCCAGATCCTTTGTCTCCTCCTATGCCAGACCCACTGGATCCACTAGGTCCTGTGCCCCCAAATCCACTAGTTCCACCTCCATATCCTCCCATGGCTAGTAATGAGCTTGAAGTGGTCATGCCTAGTGTTCCCAATGTTCCAATGAACTACACGCAAATATTCTACGAGATTGTTCCACTATCAGATGTGTTTCCCACGCCACTCCCCAATGCGTTGCCCAAACCTTGTGTATTTTCCCCATGCCAAAAAATTCCTCCTAACACTAGAATGGTATGTGTAGCCATAGAAGTCCCAAATGAGAAATTATATCTCCTGTGTACAGATCAGTCACTTCTACTGATACAAACTAGGTTAATAATACTTTTCCTTTGATCTAAAAAACCAAACGCCAAGGTCTGGTCACTAGGTGGGTTCAAATTCACACCAACAAATATTCTTTTCCATGTGATGAACTCTCATCGGAAGCCAAAGGGGTGTCTCTATTGCAATTTATAGGATGGGGTAGAACATACTACTTAGGTTCTATGTCCTCTATGTGAACCTCAACTCCTTCCTACAATGTTTGCATCCATAGATCTATCACACTTGCAACCTCACGTTGTCTAGCAATCTCCCTTTCACGTGCTTCACTACACTTGAGTTGTCTCTCCTCCCTTTCTTTCTTAGCCACAATTTTTTCATCTTCCTCCACCCTAGCTTCCTCGCTTAGCACTCATAAGGGTTTAGAAGACCATTGGAAATACCTCTAAACTTGAGGTAATGATCAAGATCTTCATCGCCAAAGGAATAACACATAGAAATGATCCTTTCGGCTCACTTAGAAACTCGAACTCAACAACTTATAGACAAGAGTACGTAGAAATTACATATTCAGAGTGTAGCTAACTAGCACTCCCTTCCACGTACATAGTCTACATATTTTATCCTTTAAGTAATCATTTTAGGTCCATATGTAAACTCTATAGTACCATTGATCTACGGACACATATCTTTGAGATCCATTCATATAGCTCTACTGGGAAGTAACAGAAGAAAGTTTCATACAACTCATGGTAGAGGTTATTTTCTACCCATCTATGTGCATCAAAATCAGGTCCAGTGTTGAATCTTTGAGAAAATTCATCCTCCATGCTCTTGAACCATGTTTCAACACTTTCTAAGGTTAAACACTTTGTCATCACATAGTATAGATACAAAGATGCATGTCATTTCTTACAACAACTTCAAAAAGAGGTCCTAAATGGAACCAAGATGTAGTCAATTTTTATACCCCTTAACAAATAAGGACAACCCCATGTGTGCTAGACTATCACCCAATGCGTGCTTTGGGTACTCACCTAAGGCACGCGTGGGCACCGAGAGCCCTCTTTCATGTGATTTGTGCAAGAATGTAGCATAGATATGTAATAGGAAGAAAATAAACTCCTTATTCAACTAATAACTTTGAGTAAATGCTACACTAATGTATTCATTCAAACAATAAGCATATTGACAAAAAATAGATTTGAACCATGAGGGAAAGAGGATGCATAATGATTATACTCATTCGTATGAACCATAATGAACATAACAAAAAGAGATGTTTATGAACCGTGAACCACATATATTCATATTTGAACATGTCTAGTAATCACACTACATCTATTAGGGTCATTATAGACCAAAATGATAATGGAGATTAGAACCATGTAGCAGGACTAGACTTACGTCCCTTACAATGAAAAAGAAAAATATGTACCCATCCCTTGATACATCACTCTTCCTATATATCTCCTAGCCCAACCCATAAATCTCTCCATGTATTTCCACAAAGATTCAATTCTCATCTGCTCTCTCTAATCTCTATGTTTCTCTACCAATCTCTTTTTCTTCTACAGTTGCTTGTATTTATAGCCTTTCTCAACACCTTCAAGCCTTCACGAGAGTTGCAAATCCATTGCCAAGTGTCCAAGGTGGTCCTCCATGGGAGCATGCTTCTTTAGGCTCGAGCTCTCCACTCTTTACAATGATGGCCTTCTAGAAACTTCCATCACAAGGTATATTCCTTCCTAGGCCACCCTGTTGCCAGGATGGCACCTTATCCACTCCGCATGCGCAGTCGGGTCATGCTTTTCTTGTGTTCTTTCTGATATGCCAAATATGGCTAAGTCCCAAAACCTTTTCTCTAACTTACGCGCGTGCCACTTTTTCTACTAAACCTTCCTAGAACCCTATCCTGTGTGCTTTCTCCTTGCACGCCCTTCTTTTAAGTAGGTCCTGTGTGCCCATGCGATTCTTAGTAATTAGCCCAAATTAGGGGCCCAAAACCAATTGGGAAGGCACAATATGGTTTTGTGTTCTGATTCTTTGTAACATTCCAACAACTATTCAGGAATCTTGTTGATAAATAAGCTGCAAATCAAGACTACCCGTTGAAATGAAAATTATACTTGAGCTTTGTTGAGAGTCTGAAATGCTTGAGATCAGAAGTCAATGATTGTGCAAGTAATTGATGCCAAATCATCCTCCACGTGTTCTCCAAATCTAATTAGAGGTTGTAATCTTCAATGCAAATGGTGAGAAACATTTTTCTCTTCCATATGCACCATTTGAATGCGCAAAAAGTTTGATGCAACGATGACTAAAAACTGAATTCAATGTAGAGAGTCCAGCTTATATTTGTATAGAAATGTGCATCTGATCTATACTTGCATGCGGTCAGAGGAAAATGTTTCCCCACTTCCACGCAAAAATATTTTTCAATGCATATAGAGACATCTGTAAAGATTCATATAATATGAGCACTGATAACTGTATTTTGTCACATGTATCAGGGTCATCAAGATTGCATGAACTATTCATAATAGGTACGCGGATTACAAAACATCGATGTAATATAATGTAGATATGCTCCTCTCCAACCTAGAATGACATTGTACACTCAAGAAAAAATACGCTTATCTATTGACCAAATTACACCAAATGATAAATGGCTTATTAATAACAATTGTAGGCTGAACAATACACTGGTAGCACACATCACTCAAGCACCACTAGAAAAAGAAATAATATTTCCATATGTGGGAAAACATATAATGGATCTACCCATACAATGATTAGAATCTCATATCGTTTCTCACAAGACTTGGATATGATACCAAATAATATATTTAGACCAGTTTGCAGAAATACAAACACACTAATAATATGTTCATTAATTCATTCAGGATCACTTACATATATATAGGAGAAACAATTCCTATATTCAAGGAGGTTGTTTTAACAACACTCCTTGTATACTTATTTATGTGAGTTTGGTTTAACAACCAAAAATCACCTATAAAAATATTCTAAGTAACTCACATATAATTAGTGTTCACACTAATATTAATATCCTAACAATAGAGGAAGGAACACCAAACCTTGTTACAATTCTCTCATAGAATCCTAGTATACTTAAATCATTATATTCCTTGAGAGCTAATTCTTCAGTCCATTTGGTGAAGTAATCCATTGTAGTAAGAATCCAATTATGCCCTTGGATAAAATTAGGATTGATAAATCCAATGAAATCCAACCGCCATTGCATGAATGTATGATCAAGTGATATTGGGTGGAGTGGGAGTATTGTTTGTTTTTCCTTTCCTACAAATGCACATCTCTTTCACTTCTTGATCCATGCATAGTAAATAATGAACATTGTGGGACAATAGTAACCAACCTTCATGATCTTGAGAGCTATTACTCTTGGAGAAAAGTGGCCTCTAGCTTCTCTACCATGGAATTCATGTAGCACTTTCTCAATTTGATTAGTAGCAACACATCTCAAGAGAACATCATTAATATCTTTCTTGAACAAAATGTAATCAATGAGAACATATAGAATGGATTGGAGTCTAAAATACCTTTTTTTTTTGCTGAGTCATGGAGGGCATAAACATGTTTGAAGGAAGTTGATCATGTACTTGGTCCAACAAGGAGTGGGTATACCATCTGCTACTTGCTCTTGATCATCTTGAAGCACTAGAATAACTCCCTCTTTCATACATTAACCCACCATGCTGATTTGAAGACGGTTGTTCACACAAACCTTTTCTATGGACCAGATTAGTTATCTTGATCTCAATGTCATATTCCATGACATGGGTGATCCAACCAGCCCTTTTTTCATTCAAGTCCTTATTGAGGAGAAAATCCTTGACTCTGACATGAGAAACTACACTAAGTGAATCTTTTTATTTGAAACTAGATGCCTAAAATTATTTAATCTCCTTATAACAATGAGAACATGATTCTCAATGAAATATTATCTCACCTCATATTCTTCCAAGATTTGACTTAAAATGGCAACCGGATTCTCGGATCCTTCCTTATTCAGTTACACCAAGATTGCAAAGATTGTATTGGAGCCACAAAAAGAGTAGAGGATGAAGTCTTTGGAGAATTCGGATTAATGAGAGATGGAGTTTGTGAAATTAATTTCTTGATGGCCTCAAAAATATCTTTCCCCTCTGCTATCCATTTTAACACCATACTCTTATTTAGCATCATTGTCAGTGGTTTAACTAGATTGGAAAAGTTAGGTACAAATATTCTGACAAAATTGATTCTCCCCAAGAAGCTTTAGAGGGATTTCTTGTGAATTGGAAAAGGCAATGCCAAAATAACTTCAACTCTCTTAAGATCAATGGTCAATCATTCCTTTAAAACAATGTGACCCAATAGCCTACCCTCATGTGCCAAGAATATACATTTCTTGGGATTCAAAGATACTCCAAACTTCCTACATCTTTGGAAAACTTGTCTGAGGTGAGAAAGGTGATCAGCTACATTCTTGGAGAATATCGTGATATCATCAAGATAAACAAAAACCATATTGTTAATCAACCCCTTGAACCCCATGTCCATAGACATTTTTAATGTTTCTCCGGCATTTGATAACCCAAATGGCATCTTCCTATAGGTGTAAGTACCCCATTTGGTGGTGAAGATTGTCATAAATTGATCGTCCTTGTTCAACATGATTTGGTTACAAATTGAGTAGCAATATAGGAGTGAGAACCTCTTTGATCCAACTACTACTTGTAATATTTACTCTATAGAATGAAGTGGATAGTGGTCCTTGAGAGAAGCTCTATTAAAATCCCAAAAATCCACACACAATCTGATTTCTCCATTCATTTTCCTAGCTAGCACCAGATTCTCTACCCGTGACGAGTTCTTAATTAGAAAGATGATACTTTCCTCTATGAGTTTTTTTAGTTCCTTTTTCATGAGAGGCTCAATGTGAGGATTCAAATGAATTTGATTTTTCTGATGGGCTTGGATCCTGGATTTAGATCAATAGTGTGTTGTGCCAATTTTAGATAAAATCCTCTCAAATATTCATAAATCCAAGCAAAGATATCCAAAAATTATTGACAAAGTTGAATGAAATCATATTTTTCTTGATGAGTACTTACTTTGCCAATTTGGAGCAACTTTCCTTTACCCACTGAAATGGACTCTGAATCTTCTCCCTTGACTATGATATTTTCTTTCTCTTTCTAGAACTGATCATTGGGATTGAAGATTGACTCAAGAGTTACTAGGCCTATTAGGAGTTTTTTTGATTTCAGATGAAAAACTTAATCCCCATATTTCCTTTCCAATTTATCTTGATTCCTTACAGAGAACTCAACTTATTCTTGTAATAATTTGATGATTTTTTGGTCATTCTCGAACACCTACCAACTAGTGTTATTATCTAGAATAGATGGCCTTACAACCACTTTGATATGAGGCTGAGTTTGATCTTTCTTGATACTTTCAACCACATCAAATGTTTCCCCAATCACTACAAGTCTATTCACAACCTCATTCCTCTTCCTTGGTATGGGATTTATGTTAAATTATTTCAAATCATCAATTTTATCCCATACTCGGTTATTATATCTCTGGAGAAGATATATTTTAGTAGCATTTAGTCCTCTAACTTAGTGAACAACTAGTTTTCTATCCCCAAAACTTGTAAGTTATTGATACCTATTTTTCTTGACCATTCTAATTCATGGATTAAAGATTCATATGCAATTGTGTTATTAGAACAACTGAATTGGAAATGGAAATATGAGTAGTACTTTCTACCTTTGGGATATATAAGCATTGTTCCTCCTCCCGCACCTTTCTTGCTCCTTGAACCATAAAAAAGCATCTTCCAGACCTCATTCTCATCTTCATCATCTGGTTTGGTGATGCTAGGGAGAGGTGTATTTTCTTCATGTAAGAAATAAATACCCAACTCAAATTCTTCCATTTCTTTGTATGGATCATAGCCATGCTTCTTGTTTTCCCATTCATCTAATGTCAAATTTGGGATACCTCCAACCTTAGTATCTGTCTCCGACATGCTTGGGAAATATTATTAATCAAAATCCAAACAATTGACATTTATTGGGATTGGTACGGGAGGCTCAATGTGATAATTTGAAATTGTCTTTGATTTGATTATAACAATAGCTCCATACCTTGTTCTAAAAAGCATATGGGACCAATTAGATGATAGGTATCCATCAATTTTAGCTATAAAGTCCCTTGAGAAACATAAATAAAAGAGTGGTGGTAGACAATTGACTGATATATATTGATGGAATGTGACATTTGGACATGCATGCAGTGTTATATTCATATTCTTGATGATTCCCACTATCCTTACTGCTGTCTCATCCAACTGTACCAATCCTTTTAAGACAATTTCATACTTTAGATCAAACTGATATAATATTTTTTAGGAACTATTGAGCTACTTGTGCCTAAGTCCATCATGTAATTGTGTACTAGGTTGTTTCCATTGATTAGAGATACATAAAATGGAGGAGATTTCATGTTTCTACCTGATTTCCCCCCTTCTTTTTGAGTAACATTTGTGAGAATTTTTTATTGATTATTAGATGCTTTATTTGGAATGGATAAGTTTTCCATGGTTGCATGCAAAAATACCTCTATCTGGGAATGGTTAGATATTTCCACATTGAAATAATCACATTCATCTTATTCATTTAATCAATGATTTTGAATGGAGATGGGTTGTATTTTTATTGCCATTTGTTTGCCATGAAATTCTCTTGAACATGGGCTATTACAACATGTATTCTAAGTTGATTTTGTGATCTTGGAACTGTATTTGAGCTACCAAATCGCTGAAGTGTGGTAGATGGTTGAGAAGCATTGGAATTTGATGAGTATCCTTCCTCTATATTTCTCTTCTTAGATCTTGTGTTTTTCACGAAACCCTGAGAAGGAACTTGATTCATCCCGAAGAAATCCTCAGCTTGCTAGTTCACAAGTGAAGTATCACTTAGAAGTGTTTCTTGAGTAGTTGCTTCATACTGATTTTCTTCTTGATTAGTTTCTTGAGACACACCAATAGTTTACACCATTAAGGCTTGATTCAGAGCACCATTGAAGCATGTTTCTTGATTATGAGGTTGATCACAAGGGAAACACCACTCATATTCTTGTGCCAATTTGTTATGGACTGGAACCAAGGCTTTGGATGTTGAAGCTAAATTTGGGTTATATGGTTGAAATGACTTGACAACTTGAGGTTGTCCTTGGTTCTGGTTTGTATATTGAGCTGGAGGTCTATTTGATTGATATGGAGGCCTATTTGGTTGGGCTTGAGGCTGATATGGTCTGAAATTTTGGGCATGTTGCCTCTTAATTGTTACCAATTCATTTCCTAGATTCTATAACTATTTCATGACTTTATGAAGCTTAGTTGAGGTGCTATAAGAAGTATAAGATTCATTATAATTATTATTTTTTAGGGCTGGGATAAGAGCTAATGTAGGTACTTGAATAGAACTAAGGTTCCCCATTTCTAGATAAATAGGAAAATGTGGTCTAGGTGCAAGTTTACCACTTAAATTAGGTAATTCTCAGCTCTAATGGCTATGGCATAAGCTCTGGTAAGGTTATCCCTCCCATAGATTGTATCATGACATATATATATATATATATATATATATATATATATATATAGAGAGAGAGAGAGAGAGAGAGAGAGAGAGAGAGCTTTAAGGAAATAGAGAAATGCACCTTCAATAGTTGGTCTTATGGAAATTGGAATCATGTCCCATGTCCTTTGGAATATAAAATTGAAGTCAACCATTTGTTCATTTGGTGCTCTTTTGATTGTAGTCAACTACTCCAAAAGAGATAAATTGTCTACCCTTTCTCTGAACTGGTCATAAAGAGCTGCACACAATTGATCCCAATTCTAAATTGACCCTACTCTCAAGATTCTAAACCACTACATTTTCCTTTGAAAGAATAAGCTAAAATTTTCACTTGCCACATCCATCTCAAAATTCAATGTATAACACAGACATTTGTAATGTCCTAGATATGATCAATTGGGGTTGTGTGATTTTCTCCATTGAAGAATGGAATGTTCTTCAAGGCTGCCACTAGAATTGGGTTTTTTGCATTGAGGGCAAGTGGACTGATGCCCATAAAATTAACAAATGGGTTTGGTGGTTGTTGATCCATTCTAATTTTTCTAATAACTTTGGTGGATTGTAGAAATGGCCTACCAGGTGCAGGTGTTGAAAGAGTTCTATTTGGTGGAGATGGAGAACTCTGAACCTGTCTTCCTCTTCTTCACCTTCCTAAAGACAAATGCAAGTATTCAAATATCCATTCTTCTCTTATTTTTTTCCCGTGTTTGGATCCTTCTCATGAGTTTGAGAAATCTTGGTTGCTAAAACCACTAAATTTTGATCATGGGAGTCACCAAATGTGCAAATGAGATCCTCCAAAGGATAGAAATTCAACAAGAAACACATCCAATCTAGATAAAAATGAAATAATTTACTTCTTAGCCCCAATCGATCGTGCCAAAACTATTATGTAAAAAAGTAGCACCCGGGATATTTGGTTATGGACCCCTACTTTTTAGAAAACATGGGATGATCTCATAAGAGTGGGACTTGCTCAAATGAGACCAACCTCCAAAGAAAGCTAGTTCTTCTTCCTAATCTAAACACTACACTACTCCTAATGCAAGAAAAATAACTAATTAATACTATCTTATGATTTCTAAGGGACCAGGGAGAAGGAGAAAGCATGAAAATAAGTAAATCCTACACTAAGGGAGGTGATAGCACCAAGAGAAGGGTAGTTTCAACACTCTCCAAGACTAAAATGGAGTAAAATGGAGATAGAGAGGATGTTTGCAATATCATAGTCCATAAACACACATCTACACTACCATTTCAGTTAAACACAATCACCCAAAGCTTGCAAGAAACATTAAAATGCACAAAATACCTTTACTATATAGTGAAGAGGACAGAGGAACCAATAAAACACAAACAAGGGTTACAAAATCACTACAAACTTGATTTCATTGCTTCAACTATTGACACAATTCATTACATTGGAGAATTGAGAAATATATTCCTTGTAAAATACTCAATAATGGAGGTTTTGAGATCACAATACATCAACAATACCCGTAGAAAGTAAAAGAGAAACTGGAGAACGTCTAACCCCTTACAAATAAGCTCCTTATATAGTATATAGAAGCTGGAAAAAAGAGAGAGAAAGGGGTTAAATCAAGTTCCATATTCAACAACCAATGGAAGTCATTAAATGACTTACCAATATAAATGAAACCTCGAATCCCATTCTTTCACAATATTTTGCTTGCGAGAAGAAGAAATTTGATTTTTATGCCTCTATTAATGCTTCATTTTCGATCCGGAAGATTTTATTTAGAATTGAGGAAGTTTTTCATTCTTTTGGGACACAAAATCTGCATACTTCCCATTATTGATGATTCTTGAGTGCGGGACTCAAGTAAACAAATCCAACAAGAATTTTTTTGTTAGATTTGGTGCACGTGGGCAAAAGTTATGAGGATGTGGGTCTCAAGGTGTTGTGGAGCTTATTTTGAAATATTTCAGCCTCTATTCTTTTTTTCTCGTGCCACATTCCACAAAAATGTCATTATCCCTTTATTTCCCTTTGCAATTTATATTTAACTTTTATCCTTTGATGTGGGTGAATCGGCTATTTTGGGATTGAGTGGAACACATGGAACAAGGTCGCAAGTTCCTACCTTCTCGACTTCCCACATCCACCTATCTCCCACACTTCATTTTTATCTCTCCTACCACATGTCTCCTTTCCATTAGATTTTGGGTCGATTGAGGGTACGAAGAACCCGTGCTTCCATGGAACTAGATCTTTTGTTCCTTAGATCCCTAAAATATTTGCATCTCCATAATATACCTTGAAATCCATTGGATTTTAGGTTTTATAGCTCCACGGGGAACTTGTTCCCATAGGGAACACGTTACCCACACTTCCTTGAGCTCGGTGGACCCTTCCCGATTCGCACTCTAATACCACCTTGAATTTAACTCCTCGGCGAGCACGGTTAGCTCGGCTGAGCTCCTATAACTAGCCATTTCCTTTACAGCATCGGTTCCTTACGGCACCAACGTCCCCCACAATCATGTATCTCCTTAGACCTCTAAGCATGAAACCTCTAATCTCCCCACGCTACACTTATCCTAACCTCCCTCCTTACAATGCGGGTGTTTGACCCCACCGAGAACTCCTTCCCTCAAGGAACTTGTTCCTCGTGGGCCTAAAAATCCAAAATAGTCATAATGAACAGGTTCCATTATACTTTAGTAAAATTTTCATTGCAAGGAACACACGCTCGGGATATCTTCTACCACTTTTGCTCCATAAACCCGACTTCAATGCTCAACATTGCACCCTTTACAAATCAGATTTTTCGGAGGGTCGAAACTTGGGACCTAAGGAATTGATACTAGATGGGCTTGAAATATCCACTTTTACCACGAAACAAAGGGCTTGCCTAACCCCAATCTAAATTGGATTTTTCATCCGTTCAGAGAACTTGAGGCCCACTAACCCTTGTTTCATGTATTCCACCGACAACCTCTTTTTCCACATAACAAGGGGGGTGATTGAATCCTTAGCAAATCGGTCTCAACCAAGGTTCATGGAACCCTAGATCTACATGCATAACACTAGAAAACACCACTTCTTCCCTTTAAAGAAAATTTTCTCCATACGTAGCCATTTTTTTGGGATTTTTAGGAACCAAGAGCCATAAAAATAGGAATAAGATACCCCCAAGACATTTTTGATACCCCTATCTCATTTTTATGCCATTTTAATTAAATATAAACCAAATTTTCCCAAGTATTAAAACTGAAAAATGGGTAAAAGCTCTCCAACTGTTTCCATTTTCTCCAATTTTTAGCTAACTCAATTCCAAGCTAAGAGAAAACATGAGTTATCGAATTACCTCTTAGGGGGAATTTTGGATTAAAAACCCGCTAAAAATTCTTATTATATTACTCAAATCAAAAGTTTTTAGTGAAGCACCAACTTCACAAGGAGCACCAACCCCTAGTTTAGTAGAGCACTAACCCTACAAGGAACACCAACCCCTAGTTTTGTGAAGCACCAACTCCACAAGGAGGATAAAAACCCATAAAATGGTAAAGAAACAACTCAACCACATTTGAAGAATATATCTAGTGTGTGGTTTCTACTACAACCGATGGAGATCACCTATTCATCTCATACACCTTCAAACCCTAGCTTCTCTAACTCACTATTTCCTTCAATTTCTCAACTTATCTTTAGTTCAACCTATTACACACACTATTTCACAAATTACTCAACCTATAATAAAACTATCTTAGATATCAAAACATGCCTTGGTACTTGTGAAACACACACTCATGTAAGTCACACTTTTTCCTCTCTTGCAACATGTTCAAATTTACACCTAACACATCATTTTTATATCCTTCTCTTGAATTAAACACTTAGAAAGTTTATTTCCATCCTTTGGTTTGAATAAAGAAACGTAAAAAAATATAAATTGAATCATTAAAACATTCACATATGACCCATATAGGTCGAGATATTCCCAAAACCACTCAACTCACACAAAATAAGCTCAAAACCCCATCACTAGGATGAGTAAAATCCAATAACACTAAAATCATGACTATTAAAGATCTAAAATTCATCACATATGTTTAATATATCATAAAAACATCATAAATTGTTTTTATTTAGCTTGGAACACTCAAATAATTCATAACAAAACTCAAAATACTCATATCATTAACTAAAGAAATGCTTCCAACCCCTATCTTCACCTTTGGGTATCAAGGTCACAAAAAAAAAACTCTAATATAGCATGTAATAAATATATGGATTCTCAGGACCTATAAATCAAATCCATGCATGTTATATATCAAGAAAAATCAATGTGTTCAAACCAAAACTAATTTCCTCTTCACTAAATCAAGCTACCCAGAAACCAATTTTGTAAACTCAACTATTTTTCAACCTTTATGCCACTTTAAATACCTATAAAGTTTATAAATAGGAAAAAAATTAATTATTATTCAATTTCCAACTGATATAAAGAATCAAATCATCCATCTCATTCCTCATTCACCTCAATCTTTCAACCTGAGCAATCCTATCTTGAAAATCAACTTACCTTCTTCTTCACAAATCAAGATGAATGACCCATAAAATCAACTCACCAAGAAAAAAACCATACATCAATAAAAATACCTATAAATTATCTTTCTATAACACATTAAAACTCCTTCCAACTCTAAGTTGATGGCCTTTAACCAATACCATCTCTGCGAACTACCTAAAATTGCCTCAAAACTTCCCTTTGACTAATCTTCATAAATAGGGTACACTTTTCTATTTAGATACATCACCATAACCTAAAAAACCATGGACATCAAGAAAAACTATCATAATAAAAATAATGTCCATTTTCTTAACTCCTTTGGAAAGCCTTGTTCCAAACTAAACTTCTTCAGAAAAAATCCTATTTGAGTAGGGTCCACTCATCACTACAAACACTACCATACCTTTATATAAACATGGAGGAGTCCTATACATAATAAAATAATCATAATAGTACTAGAATTTTTTTTTTGGTAACTTATGAACAACATCTCTCCTATCACTTTTGAGCTAGGGTTTCAAACACACAAAAAGTAGTTTACCTTCTTAACATTTGTTCATAAAAATGTGATGATGAAATGACCTCATTATTTTTTTGAAACCTTATAGAATCAATTTAGAAACATACCTGAAATCCAAAAGGTCCCATAAAAATTATAGAACTTAGGGTGAACATCAGAAGGTGTAATTCGAGTAGGAAATGAACTTCTTCTTAACCATGTTTCACTAAAACTGACATAACATGAAAAATCCTCTTCAGAATGACTCAAAATTTTTCTCACACATATATGAATTATCTCAAATAATCAACATATATCAAATATTTCTCTATATTCTTATCCCATCTTATTTACACTATTATCCCTTAAGTTTTTGCCTGGTCTAGGCTAGAGTCAACTGAAACAACACTAAAACTCATCATGAAACCTCTCAAAAAGGTCATAAAATCCTTAATACATGATGAAAAATACCTACATGACTACATGAGCTCACATTTCTATAAAGCTCATCTTCATGCCTCAAAGCACCTAGACATGGTCTAGATGAGCACCTGAATCTTGGTCTTCAGCTTTTACTTGCACCCTAAAACTCATGTGCGTGTATAAATACTCCCCAAAAATTCTCTCCATGTTTTCAACATGCTCCTTTAGCCACCAAGAATCTCCAACCATCATGTACCATCACCCAAAGCTATCTAGGTCACTTGACAAGGTTTGTTAGACCAAACCATTCTCACCGAATCACCTCATGCCATCATGTCAACCTATGAATCTCCATGTCACCATCACATTGAGAATAATATGACTCTATTCCATCATCTTAATTGTAATTAATGGGCTTTAACACCGGTGACAACACCTAGAACACAACATACCAATAGCTTGATCTCCTACTCTTAATACCGAATCCTTATCCAATGTATAACCTATTATACCTTACTGGGGGAACTATCTATCATTAAGGTTATAATGGGACTCTGCTACACTAACTTAATTCTAAATAAGCTACCCATGTAACCAAAGAGGTACACAAAGGCATCTGTGGTGATCATACAAGAGGCATAGTCCTCACGAAGAAACTTCTATAAGTGAGATACTAATGGCCTATTATGGAAATAGACTATTACCAATATGTGAAGAAATGTTTCCTATGTAAAAAGAAGGAAAATTGATTCATGAGTTGTGTCAGTCATTACAACCTATCACAACACCATAATCATTTTCCAAAGGGGGCTCAATATTATAGTAAAACTCACCCCACCTCATCTGATGACCACAAACACATTATCACTACTACTGAGTACTTTACCAAATGGGTGGAGGTTGTTCCTCTCACTTATGTTATAGGTGCTCATATTTCCAAGTTCATCATGAACCATATCATTTTCCACTATGGATTACCTTCTGCCATTATATCTAATAATGGAAAATAAGTTAAGAACAAATAAGTGATGGCTCTACGCTAATGCTTTAAACTTATCCAAAAGTGGTCTACACCTTATTACCTTCAAGGTAATGGGAAATATGAGGCCAAAAATAAAATACTCACTCAGATTATGGAGAATTTTTTTGTAAAATAGGCTCTAATTGGCATCTCTAAATCCATCACACCCTCTGGGACTATCGTACTTCCATCCGCACACCTAAAAGTGTAACCCACTATTCCTTGGTATTTGGAACTAAATCCTTTATACCCCTAGATATCGAGCTCCCGTCTTTGAGAATATCCTTGCTAGAACATCTGCATAGAGAAGAGCTACAAAGTATCTAGGATTACAGAGCTTGAACTTCTGGATGAAAAACACCTTCACACCTGGACCATCTTAAAGTTTATCAAAATCAAGTCTATATAGGCTATAATAAACACATCATCCCTCATGAATTTTAGGTAGGTGATCTTGTGCTTAAGGAAAATTAGTTCAATACTACAAAAGAATGTGAAAAGAAAGGTAAATTTGAGCCCAACTGGTTAGGGCCATACATTATGGTGGATAAATTTGGTTCAGGGGCCTATAAAATTACATATCCTGATGGTGAGGAGATTTGGGAACCTATGAACATCATGCATCTCAATTGTTTCTATTCCTGAGCTTGGAGGCATTCAAAAAAACCAAAAATTCAAAAATAGTAAAGAGAAATAAATTCATTCAAATGTGAAAACCACACAATTATGGAACTTTGGACAAGTCCTTTGGTGAAAACTAGGTTCCAACACCTTAGGAGGATTCATTGTTCACAAGCATCTCATACTTGGGGGTATGGTCATTTTTTCCTAACTAGCCCTTGAACCTTGTTTGAAATCCTTTCGATTCTATCCTTTGTGGAATTGATCCGCCTGATCCTACTCTTAATATATGTGCAATTTTTTCCCTTGTACATTCTCACCTCTCACTGGGGGCATATTTGCATCTTCATTTTCCTGTACATAGTTTCGAAAACCTTCAAAACCCTTAAAATTTTCAAAAACCTTTTAAATATAACAACATTGGTAGAAACTTCAAAATCTAAAAAACATTAGTAAAACCTTTCAAAATCCAAAAACATTAAAAACATTTGAAAATACAAAAACATTCAAAAACCATTGAAAATTCTAAACCTTCAAAATCGTGAAATCAAAAAAATAGTGAAAAACTCAAAAACACTAAATATTGGAAATTATCCTACAAAAATCCTACTTATGTGCTCACTCATTCTAGCACATAGCATGTGGATCATATTGTAATCTTCCTTCATAAAAAAATATGGTTTGATTTCTATATCTATCTCGCACACAATATATTGTTTCTCGGGAAGTTTCATAATGCACGTTACTTTCCACATGAATTCTATGTCCTTCATTTACTCACTTACATGTATCATTTCTTGGGAATCATATTAAACCTTGTGGTATAACTCAAAAATTTGGGAATTGATGTTAGATTACAAAAAAATTGGTATAATTCTCTTACATATTTTTTGGAATATGTTTTTTGTACTTGTTTTTTTGTTTTTTTACTTTCTCATATTACATTTTTGTGTTTTTTTCTTTGATTCATTCCGTTAGCAATGAACAAAGATCAATATTATGGATTTTCATGCCATTTTATCTTTTTATGTATGCTTATTTTAAATAAAAGGTACATATAAGCCAAGATGATACGTATGTTATGTCACAATCTTCCCTTCTATAATCTATCTTATCTTCCATTCTAACTATTTTTCTACCTATAATTTTCCATTTCTTCTATGTATCCCTCCCAAGACATAATTATAAACATGACTCATTTATTGCCTCATTTATTCCATCTTCCCCTCCCTTACTTCCTCTACTTGAGGCACAAGATCCAACTCAATCAATCAAATTAAACAATGGCCAACCAAGCCAAGTTTGAATCCCTTGGTTGCTCTATTTTTTTCTTCCATAGGATATGTGTTGAGTAGAAAAAGTATGATACTTAGCAGAAGGAACATAGAAGGTTCACACATAAGAACATGGTGCATTCAAAGGCACAGAAGGATAGGTAAGGACGTGAACACAAAGACAAGGACTGATTTGGGACTTAGCCATTTTTAGGAGTATGGGCTATTTTTGGAGATAGCGTGCAAAGCACACAAACCAGATAAAGACTTGTGTGACACACGTAGGATATTTTGGGAAGAACATTGACTAAGAACTTTGTATGGGTTTGTGCTAATAATATAATTTCTACCGATTAACTTAAGAGATGTATTGTTAGTGCACTTGTATTTGTGTCTATTATTGTAAATGCACATAGCTATTTTCAGCATGCAACCTATTTTGGTAATTATGCAAGTGGTGAAGGGAAATTATCCACCGTTATAAATAAGTAGTGATCAACGTAGTATAGAGAGGACTGGATATGAATTATTATCAAGTTATGTTGTCAGATCTGATGCATGCATGAACCTATGGTATTACTTATTGTAAGAAGATTTTGTGTATTTATTGTGTTTAATATAATGGAGTGTATTGGATGAATCAAGGTGTTAATCATGAGTATAACTAGTTCTTGCATGGTTGAATTCACTATGGTTATTGTTTAAAATCCATTACCATTAGATATAGATCTACAATATGCTCTGTAGAATGCTATGTTATTTATGGATATAAATGCATTAAGTCTTCATCACGCTAACATCTTACATAAGTAACCCTAAAGAGGGTCCTGGTACCTTTGCACACTTTGGGTGAGCACTTAGACTAGGTTGAGTGATGTGCCAACGTGCCTAGGTTATTACTAGTAAATTCTAGGCCGCATCATTGGTTCCATTTATGGGACGTCTTTTTCAGTTGTTTTCAGGATGGTTCGTGATGAAGACATACCGTTGAATGCTCGCAAGTGTTAAGGAGTTGATACAAGATCTAGAAGAAGAATACACATGGAGGTTCAAAATGGATCTCGAGTTTAACGCATGCACATGGGTGGAAAATAATATGTATGAAAGTTTATATGAGAGATTATTTTCTTTTTTTTCCAGTAGAAGCTGTACGAGTTGTTGTTGGTTGCTTATGTGTCAAAAAAGGATTGGAGATATCACACACTTGTCTGGACACAAGAAGAATTTTGGGCCCTTTATGATGCTGATATGATTTGGACATGCACTGTGGATACTTGGTTTCATGATGTTCTAAAAAGTTATATTCTGGATTACTCAATTTCCACTTATTCTTTCCCAGAGGTAGCAGAATTCCAATTTTTATGATATCCCAGGGGAACTTACTTACAAGGAATTTCACTGGCCATAAAAATATGAATGGTGACCCTGAAATTGGAAAGCAAATTGATGGATAACTAAAATCCACGACGCGTGGGGGCAGGAGTAGGTTTGGTGAAAGATGGGAGACCTAGTGGAAAAAAGGAAGAGAGAAGAAAGGTGACTTAAGTATAATGAGGTGCATGAGAGGGAGATAGAGAAGCAACAGGATGTTACAAAGTGAATGGCATTGAGGAGAGAGATGGCTCACAAAGGATTTAGAGATCATGCGAGAAGGAGTGGAGACGGAGCATCGGGAACTCACCCATTTGGAAAAACATGTCGGGAACCCCCTCGGCCTCATGTGGAAGTGCGCTAGTAGAGATGACCTGGTCCATGGGCTCACATTTGAATCTACCTAGAAACCTACCACTTGTGCTTGATTTTCCAGTATCTAGTATAAAAAACAATTAACAAGATAATTTAAGAAGTGGGAGAGAAGGAGTAAGTTACATAAAAGTACATTGATGGTAGGATAGAGATCCTTGTTGTTTGGAGGTACCTTTTTAGGTGCATCATCCACACAAAATTTGAGTGCATAAAATTTTGGACTCACTTCTGGGAGTGGTAACACTTCACAAACTATAGGGGTTTAGTTCAAGTACTACTATTGGGACACAGGGAAGTACATCCACTAGTCTGCTTCGGCTATAGGTGGAGGGGGAGGTATAGGTGGTTCTAGTTATGGTGGTTTTGGAGGTAGAGGAAACACATGAGGTTTTGGATTAGGTGGGCAAGGTCTACACCAACCCAAAAATATTTACATGGATGATGTCTCTTTGTTTTCCAGAATATAGGGGCATAGAAGATGCTTTAAAAACATGACATGTGTGAAATAATGTGGAACCAAAAAGGAATCATGGCTTCGAGCAGGGAAAGTCAATTTGCAACTACATTACAAGGACATGTACACAGTTGGTATAAAAAGTTTGACCTTGATCAGACTTGTGTAGACTATGCAACATTAAAATATGCTTTCCTTAAAGAGTTTCACATCCCCGAGTTTAAGCAGAAGAGTATAAGTGCGCTCAAGGATATCAAGAAAATTACTACTAAGAGTGTCAAGGAGTATGATACCCATTTCAAAATGCTTTTATCTAAGCTTTCTTATGATATTCACGCAATCCAACATGCACAATGGTTCATTTGAGGTATGATTACACATTTTATAAGGGAGATATAACATAGAACATACTCTAATCCATGTGAAGCACTTGAAGTATCTTTACATGCTAAGGTGGTTGGAAGTATAGACATTGGGGTCAGCCCATTCTTAGCAAGCATAGATTACAGCTATGGAAAAGCAATTGGAGAAACTATCGGTGAACTCAGCACATGAGATGACACATGGGGATTTGGTGTATAGATTGTGAAGTGGAAGGGCACACCAAGGATAGTTGTCCTTACAAATCATTACGTTCAATATTACTAGACTATGAGATATGTCATTTGAACCATGATGTTAGCCACTACCCATTATTACAACTCACAATAAGGAAGAACGTATCTTGCTACTAATTTTTTTAGGTCCAAGACCACAAAAAAATGACTCTAGCTTGATTGGCTAGATCCATGATGCTATAGATATTGGTGTGTGAAAACATGAGTCTAAAATAAATCTAAAGGTAAGAATGAGCATTAGAATTAGGATCACAATCAAGCACACTATAATCGGAATGAAGAGCATTTTGAAGGAGGTTGTGGCAGAGGTTGAGGATACCATGGTGGATTTGGAGGCCAAGGCCATGGTGGTGGATGAGGTGAGTTTCCTCATGGAACATGTTATACATGTGGATATCCTAACCACTACAGGCGTGAATGTCCTCATAATATTACTTGTTCCTTTTGTGGAAAGAATCATAGCTATGAAGAATTCCCATACTTATATGAGCATCTTAGTAAGTAGCATAAACAAGAAAAAAAGGTGTAGGGATGGTTAGGATATAATGTGTTGTGGAAAATTAGTGGATGCCCAAGTTGGAACCAAAATCTGAGGTATTTCTGTAAAGATCACTACCGCGCTAAAGCGTGTGTGCAAATACGCATTGCAAAAAAGCCTACCATCACTAAGGAGGAGTTTCTACATGCACGATACCTAGATCCTATCCATCAGAAGGAGGTGTATCAGAAACCATGGAGGTACTCAAATATTCAGGGTGAAATACAATATTTAAAGGAGCAATCATGAAAGATGGAGCAAAAGAAAGTAGTAGAGATGGTCCAATATGATATTGATGACTTGAAGGAAGTGTGCAAAATGTTGCACTAAGAGAATATCATTCCATTGTTAGGGAATTGGATAAAGGGAAACACTCCATGCACAAGTATTGAGACTGGATGGTAGATCCTGCATGTAAATCTCCCTCCCCATAGCTTAGACTATGACAAAGAAATCACTTTGAATGTTGTTGTGGATGGATGGATTTTGAGTAATATATTGATTGATACAGACACATAATTTAATGTTCTTACTTTATATGCATGGGTACAGATGGGGAGGTCCCCATTATAACCATCTTCTAATTTCTATTTATGGAAAATCAAACCAAGGCCACCCCTATTGGAGTGTTAAAAGATACATCCATTACTATACAGGGATCCAAGTTCACTGGGGATTTTGAGGTTTTAGCACTTACAAAAGAAGATAGCTTCCTAGCTCTACTTGGGCGCCCTTGGTGTTATACAAATAATGTTGATCTTTGGTTTAACAAGGGTTATATCAGTTTTGAAAACAAGGAGGAAAGAGTTATTATCCCTTTAACAGATGGAAAATATGTGCCCTATGTTGAGCCTTTGAGTGAGGAAGATCTGAATAGGATTTATGTATGTGCCATTCGGGACCCAAAAGTGCTCGAGCCATCTAAAGAAGGAATCCTTCAATGGGAAGATGCATAGTCTATTAGCGATACTACAAGTGTTTCTTGTGATAATTGGGCTCATAGTACTTATGAGTTGGTAGGGAAAAAAGTAAGAAGCACATTTTCATAGAATAATAGACCTCGTTGTATCAGGAGAATAGGTAACAAATCAGTACCTCAATACACTAGAGAAGGATATCCTATGGTATTTCTATGCACCATGGAGGAATAGTGGATAGACCAGTTGGAGAGACGAAATATGCTAGCATATACCCTGTGTAGGAAAACAATAGCGCACTGGTGGGTGGTTCACAATGA
Source organism: Taxus wallichiana var. yunnanensis (assembly GCA_018340775.1). NCBI lineage: Eukaryota > Viridiplantae > Streptophyta > Pinopsida > Cupressales > Taxaceae > Taxus > Taxus wallichiana. The sequence goes on along the minus strand of CM031235.1, from coordinate 293,624,927 downwards.
TAATATTGTAGGATGGAATGAAATTAGGATTTTCTTTCTACTCAATTTTCCAGGAGCAATGCACCTACTCAAATATGCACTTATCATGGTAATCAACCTATTCAACACCACGTTTAGTAGTGTGAGAGACTCTGGATAGAGGGGTAGGAAGATTTACCACCTTCACTGGGTGCACAAATTTTATTCCACTTTACAAGGCTATGCGTGCTTGGTATGTATATGTGGAACTCCATAGAGAGATTGGAAATTTGCAAGATTTGATTGCAAGACTGATCTAGACTTTTGACTACTTCTCTACTAAACCTCCAGTAGAAGAGGCATTAAGGGTTCTAAAGTGGTTAACTATGGGAGATAATGCAAAGGTGGAAGAACTCATTTAGGATTTATTTGATGGAAATGACTTAAGAGCATGTTTTTTGAAGAAAAAAAGACAAATGCCACACTACTTAAGCATTCTTGCTTTAGAAGAAAAAGGAAAGATGGTCTACTTAGTGGATGATGAGGAAGTGGAAAATATGGATGTAGATCATTCAATAGGTAGGCGTGAAGTTTTGGATAGTGTGGATAAGACCACGTGCACCTATCATGAACCTATGAAAAAAAGAAAGTTGAATATTGGATTAGATGTTGAGCCTAAGGAGGCCATAATTGGGGATTATTGGTTTGACTCTGAAGTGGCCAAAATCATTGAGTTACTATGAGATTATCAAGACTTATTTCCTAGGGGATACCATGAACTCAAAGGCATGCATGAATCATTAGGAGAAATGAAGATAAAGCTTAAGGAAGGTGCACGCTCGGTCAGAAGAGACCCTACAAAATGAACCCCAACTTGCGTGAAAAGGTCAAAGAAGAAATTGAAAAAATGTTGAATTATGGAATCATCAAGCCCCTGGACAAGTCAGAATGGGTTAGCCCAATGGTGATTAGTATAAAGAAAGATGGTTGGATTAGGATCTGTGTGGACTAGGAGATATGAATGCTACATGTGTGACTGATCCCTTTCTACGCCATTCATAGAGGAAATATTAGAAGGCATTGTAGGTGTGAGATCTATTCCTTTATAGATGGATTCTCTGGGTATCATCAGGTTAGGATTGCACAGGAGGATCAAGAAAAGACTACTTTTACTACTGAATGGGGAAGTTTTGCCTATATTGTGATGAATTTTGGTCTAAAAAACATGCCTGCTGTATTTTTGTGCATAGTTGTCCAAGCGTTCAAGGATTTTATTCACAACTTATTACAAGTTTATTTAGATGACCGGATGGTGTATGGACTTTTAAGGATCATTGTGACAATTTATGCCTAATGTTTGAAAGATGTTGACAATTAAGAATCTCTTTGAACATTAAGAAATGTATATTTTCTACACCATTTGGCACATTGTTAGGGCACATCATCTACAAGGAAGGTTTGTTGGTTGATCCAGCTAAGGTTCCAGTCATTATTTTCCTGAAGAGCCTACTAGTTAAAGTGAGGTACATGAATTCTTAGGTCACACTGGGTATTATAGAAAATTTATAAAAGGGTATGCTAAGGTTTTGCACCCTTGGAAGAGTTACTAAAAGGAAAAGGGACATTCTATTGGGAGAACCGCAACAATGCACATTCGAGACATTAAAGGAGAAACTTACTACAACACCTATTATGTGATTTCCTTGTGGGACCAACCATTTCATGTACATGTGGATGCCTCTGGCATGACCATTGTGTGGTGTTGGCTCATCCTAGAGAAGGTATTATAGATCATCCTATCTATTTTTCTAGTAGAAATTTGACTCATTGCATAGAATAGAATTATACAACTACAGAGCGTGAAGCTTTGTTAATGATCTATGTGCTACATAAATTTAGACAATACCTATTAGTAACACCATTTGTATTCTATACCGATCACATGGCATTGAAGTATTTGGTAAACAAGCCCATTTTATAGGGGCACATATGTTGATGGGTACTCTTATTCCAAGAATTTGATTTCACAGTTGTGGTAAAACCAAGGAAAAGTAATTCTAGACCAGACCATCTATCCAAAATATAGTTGGGAGAAGACGCGTAGGAAATTAAAGATACCATGCCTGATGCACAATTATACAAGTTACAATGTGCACCATCAGAATTAGAGGACATTGTTTTATTTCTACATACAGGTGTGGTGCTAGAAAGAATGAAATCCTTAGAGAAGAAATAACTTGCCATTCGTGTGACACCATTTATGTTGATTAGCGGTGACCTGTACAAGTTAGGATGAGATGAAGTATTATGTCGATGTGTATTAGAACATGAGCACACATATATCATGGAGGAGGCTCATGGTGGTATTATAGGTGGGCACTATGTAGGTGATGACACCATTGCACACAATATTCTACTCACTAGATTATGGTGGGAGACCCTGTATAAAGATTGTAAGGCATATTGCAAGGCTTGTGATCACTGTCAATGCCTTGGAAAACTAGGAAAAGAGATGAAATGCCTTTAAGACCTATTCCTAGTGTAAAACCATTTGAGAAATGGGCTATAGATTTTGTGGGTCCTATTTCACCAACCATGTGTAGGACTGGATCACACTATATCATCACTTGCACAAATTATCTGACAAGGTGGGAAGAAGCAACACCTACAAAGGATTGTACAATAGCTACAACAACCAAGTTTCTATGGGAAAATATTATTACAAGGTATGGATTCCCATTGAGTTTGACAAGTGATAGGGGCACACATTTTTTGAATGAGACAATCATAATTCTATTGGATGAGTTCATGATTGCACACCATAAGACTACACCATATCATCCTCAAGAAAATGGGACTCTGTTGAGGTTTTTCAACAATATTTTGAGCTAGACATTGACAAAAATTTGTGATGTTGGAAGGAAGGATTGGGATGATAAATTTTTGTAGTGCTTTAGGCATATAGAATAACATATAAGTGGTTAAACAAGGCCACACCCTTTCAATTGGTGTTTGGTGTAGAATCAGTTCTTCCTATGGAATTCATGTTACCTTCTTTGTATATACGCATGCTAGAGGTCTAGCTGATGAGAAAGCATTAGAAGAATGAATTGAAAAGTTGATTAAGTTGGATGAGTGAAAAAAAATAACATTGGATTCAGAAGAAAGAAAAAACTAGGTAGAAAGCATGGCATGACAGGCACATCAGGGAAAAAAGCTTGAGATAGGACAAATGGTGTTTCTTTATGATTCTAAGTTTTTATGCCATCTAGGAAAATTCAAAGTACATTGGTTAGGACCATATGTTATCACTTACATACTTGAAAATAAGATCTTTTCAATTAGAAACACTTGATGGAATATAGTTACCCAGTTACTTTAAATGGGAGTAGGTTGAAGCCCTACTATAAATAAGCCTTCTTGGTGTTTGTAATAAGGCAATTTCCATTTAGGTTAGGTTTTCAATTATGTATTCCCTTAATGTATTTCCTTATTTTCACTATGCTTTGTCAATTTAGTTGGTGTTTTGTGAAATAAGTATGTTTACACGCTAGAAGATAATTACCATTTGTAGTATTTTTATGCATAGAGGACTACACATACCATTTGTGTGGGGTGGTTATTGAAAAATGGGTACACATAAAGGAAAAAACTACTACATGTTCTATTCAAGTTTGGAGAGTTGGTGGAAAAATATTGCTTCCAAATAAGGACCATAGATGGAGATAAATGAAGGAACAATATAATGTGAGGTAAGCAAGTGGATGTGGAGACTACTAGGAGAAGGCACAGTGGTGAGGTACTCAGGCACATGGATGTACATGAAGAGAAGTATGTAGCCAGAAGGTAGGAAGGAGCACTAAAAGGTTATAGTTGAGACAAAAGATGTATCATGGAAATTATGAAAATGGTCAATTAATGAGAGGATTGTTGGTAGGTGAAGGAGCAATAAATGCACTAAATTTTTGAAAATCTATATAAGGATGGGATGTGAGTTCATTTTTACCATTGTAATCACAAAATTTAAATGATCTAAGTGAAAAATGAGTTGAGAGAATCATGTTGAGGTGTGGAGAGTGTGAAACTAGATGTGGAGAGAATATTTTGTGCACAGGAGAAGCTTACGTCCCCATTGGTGAAGGGTTTGAGTGAAGTAGAGCATTTCAAAAGAGTGAGGGCATGTGATTTCAACTAGGGCACACAAATTTGAGCTAGGGTTTGGAATTTCTTGTTATAGAAGATAGAAGGAAAACATTTGCACACTACAAAGGACAAAAGTTGTGATTTACAGATGGCACCAAAGAAAGCACCTGCCGTAGGAGCCAAGGGAAAGAAGAAAGTGGAAGAGAGGTTGAAATTTCTCCCGAGAGTAATTTCTTGGAGATGCAATACCCAAAAGGTGTGATAGTGGGACAAGAATGGGATTCTCACATCCGTAATTGCAAGATAAGTGATTACAACCACCGCACATTAGATAATAAAAAGGAATTGGATGTGTTGTTGAGTACGAAGACAAACAAGCACACAACAGAGGACATGCCAGTGTATGATGACGCTAGAGAGAAGTTGTTAAAGTAGATTGGAGTCTACCAGTTGTACGAGCTCCCGTATTTCAGAAAGTATGAACCTTTGTACTAGTGGTTGATGAGAAGAGTACATGAAGAATTTTTCTATTTCACGGATGAAGGGTAAGGATTATAGCCTGCATTGATTTCAACAATAATAGGATTAAAAGGCACATGAGTGGATCTAGATAGTGACTTGAAAAATAAAGCAAAAATTCTAGAGACATGAAAGAGTTAGGGTATACCAAGGGTCCGCATGGAATGGATATTGAAAATTGAAGAAGTACCCAGTGGTACAAGAAACTGCACATCTAGTGACCAAATTGAATGATCAAGAGAGATGGTCACATGTGAATACAATGTGGCTACACATTGTAAGGAGAATGTCACAAGGAATAATTTACAACATATCAGGCTATATTGTAGAGACTATCATCAAGGAAATTACACACATGTGAGAAAATTAGTTTTCGGTGCTATCCTATTGTCCCTTGTATTTATGGAGATTGGAGTTCTGATGGGCCAAAGAAAAGATTTGGGAGTATCCCATGCAAAAAAAGTCCCTTGCTGGAAATATTTGACAAGTACTTGTGTGAAGGGTCAATGAGTGGGCCATTCAAGCAGAGGGTGGAGATGTGGTATGATCGGCTCTGCGTGGAATTTGAAGAGGAGTGATGCATCCCCAAGGAGTTACCTTTGGTGGTGGGAAAGGCAGTACAATTCACGGTGTACCAACACTTCTACATCGTGTGATTTATAATGAAGGATGGGACTTGGAGCCCCTAGTGCAAACTACCATATGCCTTCATAATGTGCTACTTCTAGGCATCAGTCCACCATTTTACTGATGCATGCGCCACCTGAATTTTATTGCAGAAAAGGTAGATTGTGACTACCACATGCTTGAGGAAGACATATGTATATCTCAGGTCAGACTTCCTATATTGAGAGGTTAATTTAAGATATGATAAGCATGAAGCCTATGAGTTTGGTGATTGGAGATAGTGGAGACATGCTTATATACCTTCAACTTAAACCTAAGTTGGAGGGTAACAAGTATGTAGAGAATGAGTTCACGCTCCTAGGGCCACCTAAGGGAAAGCATACAATGGAGAATGTACCAGCTCTAAAGCCCACTAAACCTATAGAGGTAGATGATGAGGAGGAAGAGTGTGAAGATAATGGTGGCTTGGTACATAGAGGCTGAGGTAACCCACGGACAGGGTAGAAGTTGAGCATGCAAGTACTCCACCCTAGGCAAGAAGAAGGAGATGAAGAATTGGAAGTAGGAGCAGACCCTGAAGAATGCCACTTTAAGAGGGTGTTCAGATGAACAAGAACTCAAGGCGCTACTCCAAAATCAATACGAAGATCACCACGACTCTCTCCACAGAAGGAGACAACTGAGAAGAGAAGGAGAAAATTGAAGTTGAACAAGGAGGTGGAGGAGTCTGAAGAGAGTGCACCTGGATCTCCTATACAACTAGAGGATGTGGAAGAGAACCCAAGGATGAAGAAATGAAGGATGAAGAATAAGGAGTAAAGAATCCAGGAGAAACAAAGCAAGATACTTCTTAGGACATAGAGGATCCAACTCCAAACCTTGGTGCTCAAGTTCCTAAGGGGCCAAGATCAAGGAGGGAAAGTGGAGAGTATGTTGCACCAGTCATGGGCTATGAAGAAGACACAAGTAAAATTATCCACGTGTGATTCTAGAATATAGTGGGCCTCAAGGACTTGTATGGGTGGGAGTTGATGGACCCTGACATGGAAACCACGTGCATGAGGAAATAATTGTCATGGTCCATGCAAAATCACATGGATGAGCTTGATTTTGATGTGTGTGAAGAGTCTTGTGTGTCAAGGAGAATGAGGAAGGCACCACAAAATAGGCACATAACCATCAAGCCAACTATTATGACTGATGAACAGGTGAGTAATGCCTTAGTGAAGGTATCTACATAGAGGTGGCATGCAGGAATGTGGATAAAGCTACCACTATCAAAGCACTAAGAGAAGAGATCAAAGCCAAAGATGCAAAAATAGTGCATTTGAAAGGAGAGAAGGACCTAGAGAAAAGAAGAATGGGGTTCTCATCGGCATGGTAGAGGAGATCGAGAGATCATGTCCTATAAGAAAGACTACACTTGGAGCCCAAGGTACCCAAAAATTTCCCTTCGGCTATGCACTATGTGTGTACCTTAGTTGATTTGGTACTTGAGGATGGACTGTTTGGATGCTAGAACCAAAGGATCCTGAGTAGGAAGTAGAGAGAAAGGGCTTCAGTGGTAAGGAAGATTTCATCATATGAGGCATTTCTTCAAACCTTGCAGGAGGAGCTGAAGAAGGTAGACCATGCATTAAACATATGTGCAGCTCTAGAGGTAGTAATAAGGATCAGGACCATAGTAGAAGACAATGAAGTCCTAAAGGCAATGAAAGATGAGACATTGGGGATGCACAAAGATATTTACCACTAGTGAAGTAGAAGCATGAGGCCCTTGCAACAACCCAAGACCCCCACAAGGATAGGCTAGATGAAATTGGGAAACTTATAGCCTAGAAGATGGATCTTCTAGAAGGAAGGGTGACTACAATGTCAACATTGTTATCATATTGTAGAATGAGAAGGAAGAGATTGCACAAGAAGAGTTAGACTCTATTGCATTAGATATTCCGGAAAAGGTAGAAGTCACGCTAAGTGATTGGCAAGCCTTAGAGGTTGAAATCAAAGAGGAATATCCAAAGTTGATTCTTCCAGTCAAAACAAAGGATGTTGTAGGGTGAAGGTCATTCTTTGTATATAAATTATTTACTTTCCATTCATTCCATTCCTTATTCTTTATTCTTTAAAAGTATCAGGAGGAAACCATTTCTAGGGTGGAAATGTAATTTTGTGTGGGGTAATGTTGAGAAGAAAAGTATGATACTTAGTAGAAGGCACACATAGAAGGTTTTGCGTAAGAAAATGGTGCATTTAAAGGTGTAAAAGGATAGGAAAGGACATGCACATGAAGAAAAGAAATGATTTGGGACTTAGCCATTTTCAGGAGTACATGCTATTTTTTGAGATAGTGTGCAGAGCACACAAACTAGATAAATACTTGCACAACACGCATATGCTATTTTGGGAAAGGTTTCAACTAAGTGCTTTTCATGGGTTCGAGTTAATAATAGAATTGCTAATACCAGTTGCCCAGAAGAGATCTATTGTTATCGCACTTACATGTGTGTCTATTATTCTAAAGGCACATAGCTATTTTTATCATGTGACATATTTTGGGAATTATGCAAGTAGTGAAGGGAAAGTCCCCACCCTTATAAATAAGTAGTGATCTCGTGTAGTATAGAGAGGTATGGATATGAATTATTGTGAAGTTATGAAGTTATGCCATATATGATACGCACATGATCCTTATGGTATTAATTATTGTTATAAGCTTCTATGTATTTATTGTGTTTAATATAATGGAGTGTATTTGTTGAATCAAGGTGTTAATCATAAGTATAACTTGTTCTTTCACGGTTGAACTCATTATGGTTATTGTTTAAAATCCATTACCATTAGATCTAGATCTAGAATATGCTCTGTAGAATGTTATGTTATTTATGTATCTAAATGCATTAAGTCTTCATCATGCTAACTTCTTGTGCAAGCAACCCTAAAGGGGGTCTTGTACCTTTGCACTTCGAGTGAGCACTCAAACTAGGCTAAGTGATGTGTCAATGTGCCTAGGTTATTACAGTAAATTATGGGTTGCATCAATATGTTTTGAAAATCATATCTTGGATCAATGACCATGACCATGCAACATTAACAACAATAAATTTTGTAATGGTATTATGCATGGATTGTTGCTCACATTTCCTCCATATAATGATATTCAAGATATACCACAACAATGAGATTCTTATACCGATGTGGTCATTTCTCACTTCTTAATTTTGAGTTTCCACTAACATTTTCTATAACCCCATCGAAACTCAAGGGGGAATCATTATCCATAGTACTAATATTTCTTTTATTCTTTCAAAATAAAATTGTCTACTATATTTGAAATGACGTTCTTGTCTTATACCACATCAAAAAGGGGTAAATATAGATACCTAAATCTGATTATACATTTTTAATTCTAAAATTGCACTAGTTATCCTCTTTCATATCATTTTGTTACAATTAGTGTTCTCCTGCTAATTAGCTAACATTCTCTGCGTCTCGCTTAATTAATGACACTTAGTTAATTAACTAGTTTCCCCCTCATCCCTGGATGACAATTAACATCGCTTCCTTAGTTATAATCATATTTTAATCAATTAATTGACAATTATTAATTAATTAAGATTTTAAATATATTATTTAATTAATAAACTCTATTATTGGTTAAATACCCCTTTCAAACCCTTCAAATTCTACCATTTTCCCTCTAAATGGATTCTATAAGCTTAATTTGGCCTATTAATTAATCCTAGTTGATTAATTAAATCACCCCAACTCTCATGAGTTATTAATATTTAATTAATCTATTCTAATCATACTTATTCCTTTCTAATTCTACTTTACCTTTATCCCACATTCACTAGGTTGCAAGCTTCTCCCAAAATAGAAAAATATATAAAGAACCTAGTATACCATGTTTCAATTTACACCATGTCCTTGCAAGACATTTACACTTGAGAAGAGAATTTCATGTTGGAAAGATTATTGAATCAAGTAAATCTCCCCTTTCTACTTGGCCAAGAGTAGTAAGAGAAGAACCAAAAATGACAATCAAGCCATATTGGTGAGATCTCTTCCTCTTCTTTTGAGAAATCCTTTGATCATGCATAATTACATTTGAATCATAAATAAGTATCTACAAACTAAAGCCCATCCAAACAATCAAAGAAAAGGTTTACATTTCATGTTTGGTTTAATGTTTTATGCATATTAGCTTATATTTTCCTTTCATGTATTTCTCATGATGTATTAGTTTGATTAACTAAGTTATGAATCTACTTGGTGGTAGGTTTTCTTCATTAACTTATATTAGTTTATCATGCGCATACACCTCTTACCAAATTGGTGGTTTGAATATCCATGTCATTTTCCTAGAGCTTATTGACCCATATGCACCTTTTTCTTGAAAATTCCATTTGTGTTAGAATATCTTTAACCATCATGTGTGGCGCATAAGAAACAACCCTTGAGCTCAAGATGTAAGGTATGAAAATTTAGTGGCTTTTACTAAGGAAAAACCAATTTTACATGAATGTGTACTTTAATTTAGATCCTTGTAAGGCCTTGCTAAAGAATGGTTTCTCATGGCCTTCATCATCCTTTTGCAACAAAACTAAGGCAATAGTAAATTCATATGCAAAGGAGAAAATTTGAAACTCCTTATAATCTATACCACCCACACAGGTCAATCCTCAATGCATCTTTCACTCCTTTGAATGTTTTGACCGATTCATCTTCCCACTGACAACCTGATATTACTTTAGTATACTTATGATAGGAAGAGTGATCTCAGAAAAGTTAGATAGAAACATTATCATGAAGTTAATTTGACCAAATAAATATTGTATACCTTTCTTGGATTAGGGAATAGGTACTTTCTAAATTTCCTCCCCCTCTCGGGGTTAATCATGTAACATTCACTTTTTGTCAATTCATCTCTAGATTTTTTTACTTTATGCAGCTGATTTAAATACCCATATATTTAAATCTACATAAACCTTAATGCCATCCATTTCTAATAACTGTCATGAACCATGTCCAGCTGTATGAGAGAATTTCAAACCTATTCGTTCTCCCTCAATGATCTATACGAGCCATACATAAAATTTATCCTTGGGTTCCCCTTTAACAGGATATGATATATAAGTGAAAAACCCCTAAGTGTGTACCTGGGTTCCACCTATGAAATCCACAGGCATCTCACATCTTAGATAATGGTGAAATCTCGACAGTGTAATCAACAGCTTACACTACTTTGCATAAAGTATCTAAGTCATGTATGCCATGCTCGATTCTATGATGACACACTCACCATAAGAATCTTGTCATCTCACCTTATTCACTTGTTCAGTTATATGGATTCAAAAAAGTTAATGTCATGAATGTAAACACTACAAGCCTTGAATGAGGTATAAACTAGTTTAACCTACATGAAGACGTACCTCTATGTCATCCTGTGATGCCTATGGGAAGAAAGTTTTCTTGTAACAATTCACCTTGTTACTCGCCCATATATCTACCCGTAGCCATCATAGGTTGATATAAGGGTGCGTACCTAGTAGGTCCAACATGTCTTATAACTTTATCAAGGTATGTACTTAGGACAACATCATACTACAATCCAGTCTCTTGATGAGGGAACTAATTACAGATGCTAAATGATAGTATCCTAATGGTGAAAATCATCATCCTAGGGATACAAATGTGTAGTATATGCAAAGTGAATTCACCCACCTAGAATTATGTATTGGTGCATAGTGTTTAATGTTTTTGAGGTAATAATTATAAATGACCTAAGACTTACAATACCTTCTCTATGAATGGTTCATACCTAAGGTCAGGATTAAGTTGATCCTAGGACCCCCAATCTCTATAACATTTTAATTACCTTTCAATATCTCATACCCATGTTAACCATTGATAGAAACAATACTATCAATGTTAAAGACCATTATTGCAGTTTCAAAAACTGTCCCGGCTTTAACATTTAGGCTCATGCTCCTTATTTCATATTCTAGGGATATGTACTTACATGAAGCTAAGTATTTAGGTATGATTCATTCCTTGAATTAAGTGCCATAGGATATCAATGTCAATCCTCTTTTCAGTTTAAGCACATCAATTTTCTTAATTACATCTCAATAAAGAGCATTCATTTATTTTACTATCTCTAACAAGTAAGATATATTTGAGGTATCCTATATGATAGATTTTATGAACCACTTATGCATTTAGCTTTCCTTGTAATATCCTTTTAAGATATCACTCTCTAATTCTCTTTAGAGATAATTACAGTATTGACTAAGGATGAGATTCACATACTATGTTCTTTTTAACTTAGTAAGCTTGTTCTATATAACTTCCATCGTATCCGATATGCCTAGGTGCTTATAATGATGCATCATGGAATAGGCCTAGCTTAAAACATTCAATCTCTCGAGTAAATATTACATAACACATTTTATCACAATTATGCAGTTCCCAAAAAGTGAAACCATAATCAATATATAGTCATGTAAGATTACCATAAGCCCGTCCTATTGTAGCTTAGGTGTATCGTCCTAGTATAGGACTTAGAGTTGATTTCACTTAGAAATCAATATTAAATTATTATATCTTTGATAAGAGTTAATATAACCCGAGTTTATAAAACAGCCATAGCGCGAAGTATATCGATTATCATATCCTTTCCATGGTTTCATGATAATCTTGCTACTTTCTTAGCAGCAGCCATTAAGATTAGAAAATCTTACTTCAAGGTATCTTTCACTGGTTGTGTACATTCTATACAAAACCTTTGGAGAAATTATCACCACTTTACAAGTAGGTTGATATATTGTACTTTATATCAAGGCAGTTATCCATTAGCAACCTCAACTATTTCAAAGTGTGCTCAACATGTAATTACTTAGAACAAGATATTTTCAAGAAATGTTCCACCAATAGTCCCTAATAAGATCCTTAGAATCTCTCACATAAGATGTGTATAGTACTTAATACATGATTGATACTAATGATTAATACAATAGTATTGTAGATGCTGATTTCTTAACTTGATAGATTTACGACTCATAACTCATCAATCAAAAATCAACCACTTACAAAGGAATATATAAATCAAAAGGAAATTTTACTTAATTACATTATTGAATAAATACAACTCATGCCTTTAAGAATGACCCAAATATTTCCTTTAAATGAATTAAATTTTTATTAAATAGCAAGGCCTTTCGTATCAAGAAGAAGTAATTCATTTAAGAACATTCAAGTCAGTCATATGTTCAAATTTTCCTCGATAAAATCAATATTCAAAACTAAATACTTCACTCTTCCTTCTCTGCGTTTATTTGCAAAATTGTTAGCATGAGTGGGTTCACAAGAAGCTGACCATGATAAGCGAAACTTACCATAAAATGTTTTTATGAATAAATATTGCAAGGTTTAAGTAAATAAAAAAATTCTTTCTATAACATGAAAGAATCTAGCAATTTAATGAACCATGGAAGAAATCAATTTCAGATTTACTTTTCCATACAACTACTTCAGTCACTCAGAAATAGTCATACAATTCATAAGATACATAAGAATTATAAGTATTCAAAGACTACCATATAAGAGTATCAAGATTTCACTCATGCAATCCCATACTTGCATGCCTAAAATAATTTTACTCAACCATTAAGTAACCATATAAATATCAAGAACACATTCAAGAAATCTCTCAAATCTTCACAACAGATCTAACGAGGGTTTCATACACCCATAAGGATTGCTAATGGTTCAGGCAATAATACCAAAATATCAAAAGTACTTGGCTAATGAAATATGATATTAGAGAATTTATCCATGAGGATAAAAGAGAGAGCATTCATGGCTTCTGTCATACAAAAATCTGATATAACTTGAGTAACAGGCTATATATAAAACTTACCTCAACTTAAGAACTTATATGAGCATTCCAAGAATAAAAAAGAGTACACAATTCCTTCTTCAGATATGTTTCATCATATCAAGACCTAATAAGCACTAAGGTATTTAAAAATATGGAAGAGAGTAGGTACTAAGAGTTGAGGAGATAAGATACTTGTTACTTAACCTAAAAGTTCATCTAGACATATAATATCCCAAGAGTTTTCTCAACACGAATTGCAAATTCTAGCAACCCACTTTTTCCTAGTAAGTCAAGACTTCACAAGATTCAGAATTTAAGAACGATCTCAAAATCCCATTCTACTTAACAAGGTTAGATCATATTAAAATAAATTCACGACGTAGCTAGGAAAGGTCAATAAGGAAATTTCAAAACATCAAGGAAACCCCACAATTAATATATGAAATTGAGTACAGCTTTATAAGAGGAAGAGTCACTCATTTGCTTGGATACCACATAATTTGAATCAGAATCATCACAACTAGAGAGGATCTATCACATCTCACGGACTCAGTTAAAGGATGGATCTAGTTATCATCTATTAAAAGAGTAGGAGTATATATCTTACCATTTTGTCCCAAAACAGGTGACCATACAAAATTGATGCCTCAAGTTTATTAATAGAACACATAGTATGGCAATGTGATCAACAAACTTGAACTATGGTAATTACTATAGAGGGTAATACAACCAAAATTTATAACCCTAAAGCCCAAAGACTTCCTATTTAGGGTCAACCTTAACCCCCATCCCTACTTGATGACTCAATTTCCAACATTTAGAACATAAACCAGAAAAGAGCAGATAAGAGCATAGGGATGAAGAAATCAAAATCTACTATCTTTAGTAGTTCATACATTGAGATGAGGTGTGCTCAATAAAAGGAACTGAAAAACAAATTTTCAACCATAAATTCAATGCATAAACCTCTAGAAGATCAGCTCACTTTCTAGGATGGTTTCCTAATGGACAACAATGGATTGCATCTCTTACAAGAGGATGGAGATTCTTAGTCAAAGTTGACATCACTTTCAAACTCAGAAAGAATTGCAAGAAGAACCAAGCTTAGTAATAGTAGTGAATAAATTAGCCCACTAAGTAACATACAAGGTTTTACAGGAGAATGTCCATCCTCCACTATAGAGGCTAAAATGGAACATAAGTGATGATATTTTAACAAGCTGGAATTAACCATAACAGTAATCAAATCTCAATATAACCTTTCTACAACCAGCTTTAAACCTCGAAGAAGTCAGAATAGTTTGAATTATTAACTAAGCAACAAGGAGATTAACATGATATAATAGAATGAAGTATCTGGAACTTATAAAATCTTAAATTGTAAAAAAGATACAACAATTATCTATTAGAAAACTCAGCTATTTAGTCGTGCCAAGTGGCTCTAGAGTAGACCAAAGGCACCATTCTAAACTGCCTATTAAAGGTTGAAGAGGTAGACCTTATAATCATCACAATTGTCCTTATTATCTAAAACTCCATGATAATATTAATTTAGTTGAATTCTTTCAGTACACATCCTTATTTTAAATAAAATTAGGTCAATTATAAGTACATACGATGCCTCATACAAGACCAACATGACTCCATAGGCATAGATTTATTTAAAGAATCAAACCCAGTTATGTATATCCAACAAACACTAGGTCAAGGAAAGACATCTGCAACAAAAACTCACACAGAACAATTTCCAGCATACCACAATACCTTTCCATACTTATTCAAATCCATGGAGAGATGGGTAACAAATTAAACAAGTTTTTCTACAGTATGGGTAGAAATCGATTCACAGCTGCAAGAAGATTTCAACAATGTTGGCGTATCATATCAAACCCAGTATTCATTATAATAGTAGTCCTCAAACATCTCAAGATTATATTCTTTTCTTAACGATAATAAATCTCATTGAAGCATGAACATATTTAATTATTTTTAACAACATACATCATGAAGCCATAGTAATTCAAACTCCACCAAGAAATTATTAAACGATTCCACATCTCATAAATTATAAACACAAATTTCATTCAAGATAAGGTTATATTTGTGAAATCACTAAATAAAGCAAGAAATTATGAAAAGTTTAGAGTGTATCATGCCTTTTACGGCGGTGATTTATTTCCTTGTAAAACTTTCATTATTACTCAGTAAAATACCCAAACCTTTGAAACAAGTTCCTTCATTCAACAGATCACAAATTTCCCGTGATATTTTAATGAGTCTGGGAACTTGCTGTTCCAACTACTCAACTGTTGTTTTCTCCATGCAAACTCACATCAACACATAGCTAAACTTCCTCCTTGCATGCCGAGAAACTATGAGTTTCATGTAATGAAATGAATCGATACCAAAACCAAACTCGTTTTCCCCCCAAACCATTCCCACACTTCCCGAGGAAGGTGGGCATTAAAAGACATTAAATGCAGAGTTAATGGAGCTTGCCACCAACTATTCTTAGCTCTCCTTTTAAATTTAGCAAACTCCTACTTCATGCCATGCAAGGTGATTTAGACAACTAAAGTACTTCACTCCAAAATCAGTTGGTAGAGTTAATCAATAAACAATTAAGGGACTATGAGTACATATATTAGGTGGTGGTTGCCACCTCATCAACCATTTGAATTTGGGAAACATTATATCATTTTCAATGACCAAACAATATTTTATGCCATAGAAAATCTGGATGCCATTCCATTATATGCCTTAAGGCTTCACAACACTAAATATTTTCACACACCCTTTTCAAATAGCAAAGGTTATGTTCACTTCTAGCTTCACAAGTAACATGTTTGCATGTTAGGTTTAGAACTATACCACTAGGATTAGATTGTCTTTCCTTTTTGCAATATATATATATGTATATGTATATGTATATGTATATGTATATGTATATGTATATATATATATATATATATATATATATATATATATATATATGTTGATCAAGAAAGTTTTTCATGTATACTCAAAGGAGTAGATGCCCTTAATTCATAATAATTAAGTCCTTAACTGACGACTATAGCCCTTTTATCCCTAGAAATATGATCATGATGGCATTAGTCATCAAATGGGTAGATTATCAGATGGTCGGTTTAAGACCTATTATAAACCAACAGGAAGTCTTGATCACATTCCAAATTAAGTCATTAAGTGAACTATCAAAATTTTCAAAGCCTCAACATAACTTAGTTATAAAAACTATAATGTTAATAATTTAATAGAGATAAGAAACAATATCACAAATCACTTTCGAGGCTTAAATTTACACCAAGGATTTTATGACATACAACATTACAAATGATGTAATGTCACCTTAGTGAAAATAGTTCATCAATAAGATAGATCCCGGATTAGCAGGGTTCTTATCTAAGGAGATCATCCTTAGCTTATTCTTGATATTGTGATTACATGTTCACATCAAGTTTTCATTTAATTTTTGATACGCAAGGGTGCCAACAACATAGGATAAAACCATTTTTCCTATCATTACTTTGACAATAGTAAGGAAAGCCATGGGGTGTTACATACCTCCCCTCTTAAAAGCATCATCGTCCCGATGATGTGGTCCTTGCTAAATAAAATCAAACAATTCCACACAGGATATAAGAATAATTCCTGCAGAATAGTTACTATTCCCCAGAAGTTTATGGTTTCAGATTTGAAACTTTAAATTCAGTAGTTGCATCACTTATCAGACTGTAAATAGTCACGCAATCTAAATTATTTCATGATTACTTCACTAAAGTAAATCATTTTTGTACAATATATATATATATATATATATATATAGAGAGAGAGAGAGAGAGAGAGAGAGGATATAGTTAAAACAAGCTTACCTAGTACCTTTTAAGGAAAAACTATTCCTTTCTGCTGGGATTACAATGTATGGATCTGTGGTAGTTCATTTAGATAGATCTCTTCCCTCAGCTCTATTAAAGAATTTTGAATTGAGGTTCCAAAACTCTTCAACATTGGGTCCAAAAAGACAAGGTACCAACATTCATTCAAATTTGAACTTGAATATTTCTTATTTCAGTTATCAACTAACTCAACATGTCTTACACTTTTTATCTCCTATACCTGGTCCAATCAAAGAATGTTGTCAACGTGGTTATCCAAGCTTATGGATCTACCAAATTTTTTTTTTTTATAAATATTAACTCATGAATGAGTACTGACAACACATTTTCTTGTCTTCAAACAAGAGGTCTTCAAGTTTATAGATGTTTGAGAAAACCAGTTTGCCAAAAACCTCTCAAAGTGTTAAGTAACAAAGTTACCTTATTAGATGTAGACTTTGACATCCACAACATTTTTATTCCACTATTAAACCTCCTCGGTGGATTCACAGAATCGGTATTGATCCTAATATTACCAAGGTCATGTAAAATTTCCACTTGGTTTACATGAGGGTTTCAAATAAGTAGTGTATTGTTTGTAAAACCTTTTACTTTAATATATAGAAGTATGTAAATGACTTATGTTATTTAATGACTTACTAAATTCTCTTGGAAGCTCTAAATAGTCCTCTGACTTACAAGTCATCGTATCTTTCTCCCAACATATTATAAAGCATACAAGTTAATCCTTGAAAATCTAAGGGCTCAAGACACCATGCAAAGTTACATAGGAACTGTCACAAGAGATGGATTTCACAATACATCCCTTGATCCTGAACCCGCACACTTCTATAACAGGGTTCATATTAGCGAAGTGTGAATTCCATTATCTGGGTTTTACTGAAAATACTGGAATTGACCACAAAAACCCATGAAAGTTCACAATAATTCACAAACTAGAATTTCCACATAGCCACAACACGTCACGATAGGTGAACAAAAGGGAATCATGTCATGATAGGTAATATAAAATAAATCTTGTCTTGTGAGATACAAGATATTACCAGAAGCTAAATATAACCTCATATGATCTATGCTTTTAGATGAGTCAACCCAGAACGAGCCATCACCAAACCTTTTGAGTATTTTTAAGTGATAGCTTTCGAGCTCCTAGGTTCAAACCTAAGATCCTCCTTTCAACGTGATGATACCCCAAAACTTTGGGTACTTGAGTAACATAACCCAGAAGTAACATATACCAAAATAAATATATATATTACAACCACTATTAAAAGTCAACAGACAGATTATAATATTTTCAGTTCCTTGGAATTGAAATATTAATTATGTAAATCAAATATTTGATAGAATACAGAACAATCACTTAGATCAATGCTACCTAACCAGACATAAGCTGAAAATTGAGCATTTTTATTCCATATTACCAGAAAGAGTTAGGCTTCACAATTGTTGACCAGTTTTTCATTGAGTACAACTAACCCATATTTTCTTTCTTTTAGTATTGAAGAATACTAATCTCATGGATCTCTTCACAATTTTCTCTGTCTCCTACTAGGGATACATGTTCCTTTCCTTTGTTAACTACCCTTGCAGCATGCTTCATCATTCGTGACTTGTCCATCTTCTTTAAAGGACATTGGTTGGCATAATTCCCATTGCCACATGTGAAACATCCACCAGCAGGTCCTGATTTACCGCCTTTAACTTTTCCATTTGCAACAGTATTATGCTTTTTCCTGTAGGTTATCACTACAAGTTTTTGTGCAAATTTAATTTTGGCAGAGCACATTTTCTTGCTATGCTTCTTCCACCAAATTTTCTTAGCATTCCGAGATGAAGAAGAATAATCATTTTTATGACCCTTTTCATTTTTATGAGTGGGAGTGTCTAGCAGATTTGGTTTTAGCCCACTGGATTTTCCAAATATCATCTTATCGGAAGAAGATCCATGTTTATCCAATGCTTCCCCCAATTTTGGGTTTAGTTCATCTTTGGATTGGTAAGTCCAAAACTTGCCATCAATGATCAGTTCATCATTTAAATAACTCTTCTGTTGTTTATTAGCAATAGACCTAAGTTGTCCTTTGTCCAACTTATCACTTTCACCCATCACCAGCTACTCCAAGGCATCTATCCGATTCTGGGTATATTGAAGGATTTCCAGAATCTTGTCTAACTTTAGCACCGTTGAAACCATAGCAAAATCAAAACTCCGGTTCTTTCTTCTCGGTGCATCCTTCCCATTTCCATTTTTATTCTAAAAAAAAAAAAATAAAAGTTTTAATTAGCGTAAGGACCGAAAAAGTCCAAGATTTACAATCTTCAGCTCTGATACCAAAATGTAACATCCAATTTTTGTCACTTTGTCCCTAGAATTTTGTTTTTTACTTTATGTAGCTGATTTGAATACCCATATATTTAAATCTACATAAACATTAATGCCATCCATTTTTGATAATTGTCATGAATCATGTGTAGGTGTATGAGAGAATCTTTGAACCTATTAGTTCTCCTGAATGCTCTATATGAGCCGTACATAAAATGTATCCTTGGGTTCCCCTTTAAAAGGATATGACATATAAGTGAAAAACCCCTAAGTGTGTACCTGGATTCCACCTATGAAATCCATAGGCATCTCACATCTTATATAATGGTGAAATCTCGATAGTGTAATCAACATCTTACACTACTTTGTGCAAATTTTCTGAGTCATGTATGCCATGATCGATTATATGATGGAACACTCACCATTGGAATCTTGTCATCTCAACTTATTCACTTGTTCAGTTATATGGATTCACAAAAGTTAATGCTATAAACAACTACAAGCCTTGAATGAGGTACAAACCAGTTTAACCTACATGAAGACATACCTCTATGTCATCTTGTGATTCCTATGGGAAGAAAGTTTTCTCATAACAATTCACCTTATTACTTGCCCACATATCTACCCATAGCCATCATAGGTTGATATAAGGGTGCGTGCCCAAGAGGTCCAACATGTCTTGTAACTCTATCAAGGTTTGTAATTAGGACAACACCATACTACAATCCAGTCTCTTGATGAGACAACTCATTACAGATGCTAAACAACAATATCCTAATGGTGACAATCGTTCCTAGGGATACGACTATGTAGTATATGTAGTGAGTTCACCCGCCTAGAATTCTATATTGGTGCATGGTGTTTAATGTTTTCGAGGTAATCATTATAGAACAGCCTAGGAATTACAACACCTTCTCCATGAATGGGTCATACCTAAGGTCAGGATTGAGTTGATCCTAGGACCCCCAATCTCTATAAAATTTTAATTACCTTTCAATATCTCATACCCATGTTAACCATTGATAGAAACAATACTATCAATGTCAATGACCATTATTACAATTTCAAAAATTGTCCCGGCTTTAACATTTAGGCTCATGCTCCTTATTTCATATTCTAGGGATATGTACTTACATGAAGCTAAGTATTTAGGTATGATTCATTCCTTGAATTAAGTGCCATAGGCTATCAATGCCAATCCTCTTTTCAGTTTAAGCACATCACTTTTCTTAATTGCAGCTCAGTAAAGAGCGTTCATTTATTTTACTATCTCCAACAAGTAAGATATATCTGAGGTATCCTATATGATAGATTTTATGAACCACTTACCCATTTATCTTTCCTTGTCATATCCTTTTAAAATATCACTCTCTAATTCTCTTTAGAGATAATTACTAGTATTGACTAGGGATGAGATTCAAATGCTATGTTCTTTTTAACTTAGTAAGCATGTTCCATATTACTTCCATTGTATCTCGACATGCCTAGGTGCTCATAATGATGCATCATGGAACAACCCTAATTTAAAACATTCCATCTCTTTGAGAAAAATATTACATAACACATTTTATCACAATTATGCAGTTCCTGAAAAGTGAAACCATAATCAATATATAGTCATGTAAGATTACCATAAGCCCGTCCTATTGTAGCTTAGGTGTATCATCCTAGTATAGGACTTAGAGTTGATTTCACTTAGAAATAAATATTAAATTATTATATCTTTGATAAGAGTTAATATAACCGAGTTTATAAAACAACCATAGCACAAAAGTATTTGATTATCATATCCTTTCCATAGTTTCATGATAATCCTGTTGCTTTCTTAGCAGTAACCATTAAGGTTAGACAATCTTACTTCAAGGTATCTTTCACTGGTTGTGTACATTCTATACAAAACCTTTGGAGAACTTATCACCACTTTACAAGTAGGTTGATATATTGTACTTTATATCGAGGCAATTATCCATTAGCAACCTCAACTATTTCCAAGTATGCTTAACATATAATTACTTAGAATAAGATATTTTTAGGAAACGTTCCACCAATAGTCCCTTATAAGATCCTTAGAATCTCTCACATAAGATGTGTATAGTACTTACTACATGATTGATACTAATGATTAATACAATAGTATTGTAGATGCTGATTTCTTAACTTGATAGATTTACGACTCATAACTCATCAATCAAAAATCAACCACTTACAAAGAAATATATAAATCACCAAGAAATTTGACTTAATTATATTATTGAGATAAATATAACTCATGCCTTTAAGAATGATCCAAATCTTTCCTTTAAATGAATAAATTTTTTCTATTAAATAGCAAGGCCTTTCTCGTATCCAAGTAGAATTAATTCATTTAAGAACATTCAAGTCAGTCATATGTTCAAACTTTCCTCGATCAAAATAATATTCAAAACTAAATACTTCACTCTTCCTTCTCTGTGTTTTATCTGTAAAATTGTTAGCATGAGTTAGTTCACAAGAACTGAGCATGATAAGAAAAAATTTACCATAATGACATACTCTATTTAATTATTTCAAATAAATAACCCATATTATTTTTATGAATCAATATTGCAAGGTTTAAGTAAATAAACAATTCTTTCTATAACATGATAAAATCCAACAATTTAATGAACCATGGAAGAAATCAATTTCAGATTTAATTTTCCATACAACTACTTGATCACTCGGAAAGCAGATCATACAATTCATAAGATACATAGGAATTATAAGTATTCAAAATACTACCAAATAGAGTATCAAGATTTCACTCATGCAATCCCATACTTGCATGCCTAAAATCATTTTACTCAACCATTAAGTAAACATATAAATATCAACAAAACATTCAAGTGATCTCTTAAATCTTCACAACAGATCTAACGAGGGTTTTATACACCCATAAGGATTGCTAATGGTTTAGGAAATAATACTAAAATATCAAGAGTACTTGGCTAACGAAATATGATATTAGAGCATTTATCCATGAGGATAAAAGAGAGAGAGCATTCATGGCTTCCTGCCATACAAAAATCAGATATAACTTGAGTAACAGGCTATATATAAAACCTACCTCAACTTAAGAACTTATATGAGCATTCCAAGAATATAAAAAGAGTACACAATTCCTTCTTTAGATATGTTTCATCATATCAAGACCTAATAAGCACTATTAAAAATATGGAAGAGAGTAGGTACCAAGAGTTGAGGAGATAAGATACTTGTTACTTAACCTAAAATTTCATCTAGACATATAATATCCCAGAGTTTTCTCAACATGAATTGCAACTTCTAAGAACCCACTTTTTCTGGTAAGTCAATACTTCACAAGATTTACGAATTTAAGAACGATCTCCAAATCCCATTCTACTCTTGAACAAGGTTAGATTGTACTAAACTAAATTCATGACATAGCACGGAAAGGTCAATAAGGAACTTTCAAAACGTCAAGGAAATCCCATAATTAATAAATGAAACTAGGTACTGATTTTCTTTAAGAGGAAGAGTCACTTCTAGATTTCTTTGGGATACCACATAATTTGAATCGAATCATCATACCCAGAGAGAGGATCTATCACATCTCACGAGAATCATTTAAAGGATGGACCCAGTTATCATCTATTAAAAGATTAGGAGTATATATATATTACCGTTTTGTCCCGAAATGGGTTACCATACAAAATCGATGCCTCAAGTTTCTTAATAGAACACATAGTATGACAATGTGATCAAAAAACTTGAACCATGTTAATTACTTCAGAGGGTAATAAAACCAAACATTACAACCCTGAAGCCCATATACTTCCTATTTTGGGACAACCTTAATCCCCAACCCTACTTGATGACTCAATTTCCAACATTTAGAACATAAACCCAACAAGCACAGATAAGAGCATAGGGATCAAGAAATCAAACTCTACTATCATTACCAGTTCATACATTGAGATGAGGTGTTCTCAATAAAAGGAAATGAAAAACAAATTTTCAACCATAAATCCAATGCATAAACCTCTAGAAGATCAGCTCACTTTCTAGGATGGTTTCCTAATGGACAACAATGGACTGCATCTCTTACAAGAGGATGGAGATTCTTATTCAAATTCGACATCACTTTCAAACTCAAAGAAGAATTGCAAGAAGAACCAAGATTATTAATAGTAGTGAATAAATTAGCCCACTAAGTGAATATAAGGTTTTACAGAGAGGGTCCATCCTCCGCTATGGAGGCTAAAATGTAACATAAGTGACAAGATTTTAACAAACTGGACTTAACCATAACAAGTAATCAAATCTCAATATAACCTTTCCACAACCGGATTTAAACCCTGAAGAAGTTGGAATAGTTCCAGAATTATTAACTAAGCAATAAGGAGATCAACATGATATAATAGAATGAAGTATCTGGAACTTATACAATCTTAAATTGTAAACAAGATACAACAATTATCTATTAGAAAACTCAGCTATTTAGTCATGCCATCATAGTGGCTCTAGAGTAGACCAAAGGCACCATTCTAAACTACCTATTCAAGGGTCGAAGAGGTAGACCTTATAATCATCACAACTGTCCTTATTATCTACAACTCCATGATAATATTAATTCAGTTGTTTTCTTTCAGTACACATCCTTATTTTAAATAAAACTAGGTCGATTATAAGTATAGATGATTCCTCATAGAATACCAAAGATGACTCAATAAGCATCGATTAAATAAAAGAATCAAACCCAGTTATGTATGTCCATCAAACACTAGGTCAAGGAAAGACATCTGCAACAAAAAACTCACAGAACAATTTCCAAAGCATACCACAATACCTTGCCATACTTATTCAAATCCATGGAGATATGGGTAATAAATTAAACAAGGTTTTCTACAGTATGGGTAGAAATTGATTCACACTACGAGAAGATTTCAACAATGCCGACGTATCATTTCAAACCCAAAGTATTCATTATAATAGTAGTCCTCAAACATCTCAAGATTATATTCTTTTCTTAACGATAATAAATCTTATTGAAGCATGAACATATTTAATTACTTTTAACAACATACATCATGAAGCCATAGTAATTCAAACTTCACCGAGCAAGTATTAAATGACTCCACATCTCGAAATTATAAACAAAAATTTCATTCAAGATAAGGTTATATTTGTGAAATCACTACATAAAGAAATAAATTATGAAAATTTTAGAGCGTATCATGCCTTTTAGGGTGGAAATTTATTTCCTTGTAAAACTTTCATGATTACTCAAGTAAAATCCCCAAACCTATGAAACGATTTCCTTCATTCAACGGATCACAAATATCCCTTGATATTTTAATGAGTCCTGGGAACTTTCTGTTCCAACTACTCAACTATTGTTTTCTCCATGCAAACTCACATCAACACACAACTAAACTTCCTCCTTGCATGTTGAGAAACTACAAGTTTCATGTAATGAAATGAATCAATACCAAAACCAAACTCGTTTTTCCCCCAAACCGTTCCCACACTTCCCGAGGAAGGTGGGCATTAAAAGACATTAAATGTAGAGTTAATGGAGCTTGCTGCCAACTATTCTTAGCTCTCCTTTTAAATTTAGCAAACTCCTACTTCATGCCATGCAAGGTGATTTAGACAACTAAAGTACTTCACTCCAAAATTAGTTGGCGGAGTTAATCAATAAACAATTAAGGAACTGTGAGTACAGATATTAGGTGGTGGTTGCCACCTCATCAACCATTTGAATTTGGGAAACATTATATCATTTTCAATGACCAAACAATATTTTATGCCATAGAAAATCCGGATGCCATTCCATTATATGCCTTAAGGCTTCACAACACTAAATATTTTCACACACCCTTTTCAAATAGCAAAGGTTATGTTCACTTCTAGCTTTGTAAGTAACATGTTTGCATGTTAGGTTTAGAACTATTCCACTAGGATTAGATTGTCTTTCCTTTTTCAATCTAAATATATGTGTATGTTTATGTATATATATATATTCACACACACACACACACACACACACACACACACACACACACACACACACACACACACATATATATATATAATGTTAGCATTGATCAAGAAAGTTGTTCATCTATACTCGAAGGAGTAGATGCCCTTAATTCATAATAATTAAGTCCTTGAATGATTACTATAGCCCTTTTATTTGTAGAAATATGATCATGATGGCATTAGTCATCAAATGTAGATTATCAGATGGTCGGTTTAAGACCTATTATAAACTAATAGGAAGTCTTGATCACATTCCAAATTAAGTCATTAAGCAAACTATCAAAATTTCAGAGCCTCAACATAACTTAGTTATAAAAACTATAATGTTAATAATTTAATAGAGATAAGCAACAATATCAAAAATCAATTTCGAGGCTTAAATTTATACAAGGATTTTATGACATACAACAATACAAATGATGTAATGTCACATTAGTGAAAATAGTTCATCAATAAGATAGACCCCGGATTAGAATGGTTCTTATCTAAGGAGATCATCCTTATCTTATTCTTGATATTGTGATTACATGTTCACATCAAGTTTTCATTTAATTTTTGATACACAAGGGTGCCAACAACATAGGATAAAACCATTTATCATATCATTACTTTTACAATAGTAAGGAAAGCACGGGGCATTACAAATCGTAACTCCTCGAGACACAATGTATCCCAATAGCTTTGCCTTTTGCACACAAAAATGACATTTTCTACGATTCAATGAGATACTAAATTCTCTACATTTGATCAATATATTTTCAAGGTGCTCCAGTGATCCGTAGTGCCCACTTCCCTTTGACACCTTTTGATATTGATCTTGATATTGTTGATTACATTATGGACATTATTATAGTTTTGATTTAGTATGATGTTAGATGTTGGACCATGTATTGTTGTTCATCTTGATTTAGTTATGATACATGATGATTTTTAGCGACACTTCATATGTGGATGATGATATACTATTTGACATGGATATATTTTGAATGTTGTTTGGACATGTGATTTTGGATATTGTGAGTAGACCTAGAAAATGGACATTATATGATGATGATATAGTTGTGGATATAAATTTTAAGTGATATTGTTGATTGCCTTGATGTTGTTATGATTCATATGCATATATGATTTTATGATTTTATTTATATCATGTTGGATGTTCGATATGGCCACAAGGTTGAAGGAGGTATTTTTGTTTTATAGGTTAAAAATGTCACAACAAGCATTGAGGGATTGGAGACCAACCACAATGGAATTCTAGGTGAATTTAACAAGCTCACCATGGCAACATGTTTTGTGTGTGTGTGTGTTGTTTTTGTTAGGGATTCCCATGTGGGGATTTCCTGAATGTGACCAAGGGCTTATGTGTGTTTTATTAATGTGTTTCCTTTTATTATTGTTTGTATGTATTTTATTAGTGATGTGTCACTTTCTTTTATTTAATTAAATTGTGGTAGATTAATGTGAGAAAACATATGGTTAGAGGTTAATTAATTAAATTGGGACATAAGAAAGTAATTATTAAAGATGTTGGATTTTGTATTAAATGTTATAAGCATGTGTAAGTGATTTGTAAGTATGTGTAAGAGTTGTATAAGTCATATTTTGGGGTATGAAACACTCCACCTCCTTGGAAATTAGAATTTGTCCTTGGAGGTTGTTTTGGAGGCTTGTGGGACAAGTAAAACTTGTCCCATACCTCTTAATGTTACTTACCAACCATACCTATGGTTGGAGGGTTGATTTTTACCCTTTTAATGAATTTTTATAAATCTAGTTGCATGTTTTATTGCACTCTTCTTACATTTTATTTAATTCATTCCTTTGGGGTGTGGGCTTTTGGAGTGTGTAAGTTTATTTTTCATATTTTCACCCACCTCTTAATTGTGCTTTGGAGAATGAAATTTGAATTTTGTGTTGGAGTGAGGATGTGTGATGTTGCATCCTACATGGATCCACCTCATCCTCTTCTCTTCCCTCTTCTATAAAATTCAAACTCTTTGCTTTGTTTTGGGTTGTTGAAACATTTTGCATGCTTCCTTGGGGTGAATTTTCTTGTGATTGGAGCTCTTGCTTTTGGAAGGAGATTGGAGAAATTTGCATGCTTGTTGGTTGCTGATTTTGGGATTGTATTTTTGACATTGGAAGCTTACTGTTTTGGAACAAAATCCACCATGGAGAGGTAGGAGCTTAACTCTTCATATATTTTTTTTTTTTTTAAATTCTTATGTTTGTGTGAATATTGAATGTTGTGTATACTTATTGGCTATTTGGGTAGAATATTATAGGAATGGTGTAGGATAAGGCTATGTGGAATACATGTGAGGGGCATAAGGGAATGCCAGTGGCATAAGAATTCTTGTGGAGGTAGTTTGGGATTGGGATCCACCATGGAAAAGAAATAGCTTGCATTTCTTACTTTGTGGGGGCATAAGGAAATCTGTGGGGGGCATAAGGAGGGATTGTGGGGGCATAAGGATATGTGTGATGATTTATATTGGTGGTTTGTTACAGGTGGATGCCCAATTCCCATTAGGAGGCATAAGTAACTTCCCCCATAGTTCTTGCTCCTTTGGCTTGCATGAAGAAGCTTGAGTTTTATTTGTTGTGTTTCGGTGCGGTTGTAAACTACTATTTTGTTTTTGTTTGTGTTGTTAAACTGAAATGTACATATTGAAAGTTTGATGTGTGTATGTTTTGTGGAAGCCTCTTGTTGCCATGAATTTAAATACACCTTCTATTACATTGTGGTTGGGGCTCGGGGCCAATGAAGAAGGATGGATTCTCCTCTTCATTGGATGTCTTGGTTGGGTGGAGAGCGTTGCCTTTCCCCCACTTTTGTTGTGATAAAATTGGAAGAAAAAGGACCTTGCATGTTGCTGTTTTGGAGCAGAGGAGAAATACGAGTTTGAAAGTACCTTGAGAAACAAAATATTTTGTAACCTTTCCCACTTTGAAGTGGATGAAATTTGTAAATATCTTGTAATGGAAAGACATTTGTATTGAGCTATGAAAGTTGTAAATTTGAAATGTGAAAGATTTATATACTCATTATTATTGTTATTAGAAAAGAAAGACATGTATTCTATATGATGTATTTTGAAAATATATATATGAAAGGATTTGTAAAAGATTCATTAGATTAATGGAAGTTGTCTTACCTTGTTTAGAATGACATTGTTATATTTAAATTTTGTATTTGAAATCTCTATTTGAAAGAAAGGAAAACGTATGAAAGGAATGCATTACTTGTTCTTTTGAAAATATGACAGAATTGGAAATCAGACTTTGCATTTTAGTTAGTAAATGGTTTGATTAAATCACTTAAATGTGTTAGGCTATAATAGAAGTGAAATTTCCATACTTGGAAGATGAAAATGATAAACAGATCCTTTGGAAATTGATCTATGTCTCAAAATTTAAAACTGGCAATTAATTCATCTAAAATGAACAGTTTGAACCTGAAAACAATAATCAACATTAAAACATTAAAATTTAGTATGCTATGATATCAATGAACTCAATTTGACTAAAAAACTTAAGGAAATAATTTAAAACATTGCAAAATTTGGCCCAAAGTTTTCACAGTCATTTTTTTGTCAATTCTTGGAAAATTCAAATTGGAAATCAATCAAGTAAAATCACCCTCCAAATGCATCCTAAATCCTGCTTAGAATAATTCTCCATGTTTTTGTGGCATGTTGAGTGAAGGAGGAGATCAAATTGAACAAAATTTATAAGTTAAAATTTACCAATTTGCTTTTAAAAAGCATGCAGGCCGTTTTCATAAAATTGACCCCTTAAACTTTATCAAAATCTAAAATTTATGATTTATATGCAAAGAGGGCATCGAAAGATTTCCAAAAAGTCCTTGTTTGACTAAAATCGATATTTCTATCAAAATTTATGGCCTTATGAAGTTTTCTTCATTAGCATTAAAATTTTGGGGAAAATTTTTAGCAGGGAACTGCCACCCAAAATTTTCTTAAAACACTTAATAAATTTTTTGGGAATTTTTTTAACATTTTCCCCACCACCTTGCCAACCCATAGCCAATTAGAGGCTGCCACGTGTCCTCACGAGGAAAGGGAAGAGGCATGGCATCATTTTTTCTTGGAACCTTTTTAAATTTTTTGGAAAATTTTATTAATATTCTCTGCCACCCCGCGGCCTCAGCCAATGAAAGGGTGCCACATGGCAACATGGGGTGACAACGAAGGGGCAAAACCCATGCAATCTTATATTTTTGAAATTTTGTTTTTGGAAATTGTTTGTGAGTTTACCTCTATAGCCCTGCACTCCCACCTTGTCTTGGAAATCCCTTCCATTGAGACACATGGGCCAGCGCGCGTGCCAATTATCCCTTTTCCCTCCTCTCGGTGAATTTTCTCAAACTCCTCTGCCACCACACCGTTCCCTCATTTCATTCCCGCTTTGACTTGGAGCTTGAAAAGTGTCCCTGGTGGTGCAACGGAAGCATGGGTGAATAAGTGGACTTTTCCTTGCACGAGGAAATTTCAAAACATCTCCCCGCAACCCACCAACCCGAAAAAGTGGATTTTTCCCTGCTCGACACGTGTCCCTTTTGGAAAATTTTCACCCCAAGGCCCACCAACCCATAACTGAAGTTTTACAAGGAGTTAGGAGGACTTCTTTATATCATTGGAAAGGTGAGAAAATTTTCAATCCAATGGGAATAATTTAGGGAAATTTTGAATGCGTTAAGTGTGAGAAAAATAAATTTGAAACTCTAAGCCCTGTTAACGAGTGGGTATGGTGAGGAATTACCCCTCGAACCTTATGGAACCTTCTACTCCTTAATTTTGGACATTGTGACTCTAATAATTGTTCATAAAAGAAAAGTATAATCTACTAGTTTAGTATTGTTCTAGAACTTGTTAGTGACAGTTGTTGCCTTGCAACTTGGTTGTAGACACTTTTAATTAAAAAAATTATTCCATAATTTTCCTAACTAATCCTAGGTTGTTTCTTGGGTCTCAAGTGGGTTGTTTTAGTGGGCATCACACTTGGTATCAAGAGCATGGTTCAAAAGCTTGGACCATTGGGCACACTAGAAAACTTGGGACATGAAACTTAAACCTAGCACACTTTTAAATCTCAAAATCAACCTAGATTAGAAATTACATATTTTAGTAAACATGGAAATTGAATAAAACTTAGAAAAATGAACTAACTCTCACCTTGGTCTGTGTAGGAGGTGTAGATGGGATGAGGGGACTTTTCACATAGACCCAGACTTACCACCACTAGATCAGGGTGTAGTAGCCATCCTACCCCAGATTTTGTAGACTCTTCAAGATGTTAATGCCACTCTACGTGGAGGATTAGGAGGAGGAAATGCAACCAGACATGATGAGCCATATGTTGAGGCTCGAACATCTCTTCGACCCGGTGAGGAGCTTAAAGGAGATAACTCCCATGTAAAGTTAGCCAGGGAAGAGTCACCACAAAGGGGACAGGGTGACCGAGTTTGAGCATAGAGAGAGGTCTCAGAGCCCTAGGCTTAGGGATGAGCATGCAGAGAGACCTAGAGGCCATCAAACCACAACTACAGATCACATTAAGGAGATCCTAAAGCTTTGACCATCACATTATTCTGGTGACATAGGTGGATTTTAGGTAGAGGCCTGACTAGTGAGCTTGAGTGGTTGCTTCAAGCTTTGTCCTTGTTCTAGCAACATGAAAGCTTGTGTTGCGATCCATCTACTGAGGGATGGAGTAGGAGTATGGTGGAGGATAGAGGAGCAGAAGCTCCATGTAGATTCTGAGACAGTGACCTAGGAGCTATTTGAGGAGAGATTTAGGAGTAGATATTTGTCACAGAGGTTCATACAACAACAGATAGATGAGTTTCATGACCTTTGACAGGCATCTATTTTAGTAGCGAGTATGAGAGTAGGTTTTGGATCTACTCTAGTATGTTGAGTACATGTAGGATGAGTAGGTGTGGATCCACAGGTTCATTTGGGGCCTGAATCTAGACATTGGAGGTGTGGTTTGGATCCACTACCCACAGACATTAGCTGAGGCTGTTGAGAAGGCCTATATAGTAGAGGAGACTCAGGGAAAGACCTAGCAGGCTAGAGACCGAGTACGGAGCTGCATACAGTAGAGGAAGGATAATAGATCGAGGGGGTTAGTACCTCTTCCTCATGGTGGAAAGAGTTCTGCACAGTCATCCTTTAGACTGTAGCAGCAACAACAGTCCCACCCACCTCATAGAATTCCATAGAGAGTTGATGCATAGACGAGTCGGAGTACGCGGCCTCCTCCTAGGGGTCCCATTAGGACACAGGGTGGAGCTAGAGCTTAGTCAACAAGATCTCATCAGCAGAGGCCTCAATGAGACCATAAGCTGGATCATTAGGATTCACACCATAGACTTCCAGAGCACCTATTGGAGGTGTTACTCATTTGGGAGGATTAGGAGGTTGTTTTGGTTGTGGTGTTACTGGAAATTTTTTGAGATACTGCCCAAAGACCTCTAATAACAAGGGTAAGACACAAATCTCAGAGTGACCATTGTGCAACATGGGACACAACCACAAGATTTATGTAGCAGTTGAGAACCACCAGCAGAGCACCATAGCATAGTTATTGAGACTATATGTATCATTAAGGGTATTCCTACCTCTATATTGTTTGATTCTGGCTCTTTTGATTCTTTCATTGCACCATATTTAGTAGAATGATGCAGGCTAGTGGTAGTTAGGTAGGTTTCAGTTTGGATGTTGATATGGCTCCTGGAGCCAAGATCTTGGTAGAATCCTTAGTTAAGGAATGTGTCATGGATTTGGGACCTTTCACCACTACCTCAGATCTCTATATCCTTCCTTTGGGCTTGTATGGAGTCATTTTGGGTATGGATTGGTTATCTACACATAGGGCCAGGATGGATTGTTATCACAAGACTATATCTTGTGCAGATGATTTGGGAGTTGAGTCGGTGATTTTAGGGGTCAGGAGACCCATTTCTATTTGCACCATATCTACTATGTAGCTTAAGAAGTGTGTGTGACAAGGTTATTAGATGTATGCTGTTATAGTTAGTGACAGATCATACGATGGGTCTAGTGGACCATCGCTAGATGATCATCCCATTTTGATGGATTTTGTAGATGTCTTTCAAGGGGAGCTACCAGGTTTACCACCCCCACGTGAGATTGATTTTCATATAGATCTAGTTCTTGGAGCAGAGCCTATCTCATGAGTACCTTATTGGATGACCACCCTAGAGCTCTATGAGCTCAAGTTATAGCTTGAGGGTATTTTGGAGAAAGGCCTTATCCGTCCTAGTGTATCCCCTTGGGGTGCACCAATGATCTTTGTGAAGAAGAAGGATGTATCCTTATGGTTGTGTATTGATTACGATAGTTGAATAAGGTAATGATCAAGAATCATTATCCCCTTCCATGCATTGATGATTTGTTTGATCAGATGAAGGGAGCCACAATTTTCTCTAAGATTGATCTTAATTCGAGGTTACCATCGGTGATGATTTTGAGAGCGATACATTCATAAGACCACCTTTCGTACGAGATATGGGTACTATGAGTTCACAGTGGTGCCTTTTGGTTTGACTAATGCACCTACAATATTAATGATTTTGATGACTGGGGTATTCAGGACCTTCTTAGATCACTTCATGCTCATATTCTTAGATGACATTTTGATTTACTCACATATACGTGAGGAGCATGAGGGTCACCTTCACCAAAGGTTATTCATTCAAGTGTATTCGGGAGCAAAAATTTTGTGGCAACTTGGAGAAGTGTGCATTCTTTCAGATGAAGGTGCAATATTTGGGTCATATCATTTATGGGGAAGGTATCTCCATCAATCCTTCAAATATTAGAGATATTATGGATTGGTCAGTACCACTATGGTGAATGAGGTATGCAACTTAATGGGATTAGCAAGGTACTACAAGATATTTGTTCAGACTTCTCTCGGATTGCACACCCTATGACTTCCCTTTAGAGGAAAGGGAAGAATTTTGTTTGGTTGGATAGATGCGAGCTGGAGACCTTTAGGAAACTAAAGGAATGCCTCACTACAAAACCTATTCTTATAGTGTCGTATCCTGGGGTGAGTTTTCATTTGCATGGATGCTTCCTTAGCGGGGGCTTGGAGGTGTGTTGATGCTTTGGAGTGTAGAGTAGTGGATTTTGAGTCTCACAAACTCAAGGATTACGAGATTAATTATCCAACTCATGATCTTGATCTTGAGGTAGTTGTGCATGCTTTGGTTAGATGGAGGCATTTTCGCTTAGTCGAGATTCACACTTGGGATAGATCATTTGAGTCTTCATCACCTCTTCACATAGCCCAATCTCAATGCTTGTCAGTGGTGTTGGATGGAGTTTCTTTGTGAGTATGATATGGAGATAGAGCATGTGAAGGGGAAGGATAATGTGGTGGCAGACGCTCTTAGTAGATGGAGACATGTGGCTATGGCCACCTCAGTGAGAATAGATTTAAAGAGCAAGATTATTTAGCAAATTCCTCTTGATAGCTTCTACATTGAAGTTTGAGTAGAGATCGAGACTTAGAGACTCCTCGAGGGGAAGTTTGATGGTTTTTCCTTAGAGGAAGATGGTATTCTTAGGTACAGAGGCTAGATTTATGTTCCCATAGATGGAGGCTTGAGGTAGGACATCTTAGAAAAGGCACATCATGCACCCTATTCAACCCATCCTGTGGTGAAGAATATGCATGCCACCTTGAGATAGTTGTATCATTAGAGAGGACTTTGGAGAGATACGTGGCCCGAGTTCATGTCACGATGTTTATAGTGCTAGAGATTTAAGGCCAAGCATAAACATCCACCGGTGGCTTTCTTTTTCCACATGCTATACCGGAATGGAAGTGGGACACCATTTCCATGGATTTCATTATTGGGCTACCGATGTTGAGATATCACCATGACGCCATCATGGTCATGGTTGATAAACTGACAAAATTGGCTCACTTTTCTCCAATGAAGACCACTTATACAGCTAGAGCAATAGCACGGGTATATTTGGATGAGATTGTCAGGTTGCACGAGATTCCATGGAAGATCATTTGTGACCGCGATCCTATGTATACTTCACATTTCTAGACTACCATGCGGCAGGACACCTCTTAGTTGGGACAGAGTATCTCTTGGACTAGCTCTTCCGTAGGACATGGAGCAAGTAGGTGGTGTTGATCAAGTAAGATATTGTAGGAGGCGTAGGATAGGCAGACGAAGTATGAGGATCAACATAGGATTGACCATAGTTTTGATGTGGGCATGAAGGTTTTCCTTTATGTCAAGCCACACAAGAGCCCTATCCATTATGGAAAAGGTTCTAAGTTATCTCCTAGGTTCGTTGGTCCTTTTGAGATCTTGGAGCATTGCCACCTAGCTTGTATCACATACATGATGTTTTTCATGTTTCAATTCTTAGGAGATATGTTGTAGATCCTTCTCATGTGTTAGATTGGACATCATTACAAGTATAGGATTAGGGGAAGGTGATGGTGGAGCCTGTTTACATCCTAGATCACAGGACCCTGGGCCTTCGAGGTAGAGAGGTTGATCAGGTCTGGGTGTAGTGGGAAAGATATGATGAGACTGCAACTACATGGGAGGATGCTACCTTATTACGAGTTCAGTTTCCACATTTGTTCCGAAGACTTTCGGGAGGAAGTCGAGTCTAAGGGGGGGTATGTAGTGCCCACTTCCCTTTGACACCTTTGATCTTGATCTTGATCTTTGTTGATTACATTATGGACATTATTATAGTTTTGATTTAGTATGATGTTAGATGTTGGACCATGGATTATTGTTGATCTTGATTTAGCTATGATGCATGATGATTATTAGAGACACTTCATATGTGGGTGATGATATACTATTTGACATGGATATATTTTGAATGTTGTTTAGACGTGATTTTTGATATTGTGAGTAGACCTAGAAAATTGACATTATATGATGATGATATAGTTGTGGATATAAATTGTAAGCGATATTGTTGATTTCCTTGATGTTGTTGTGATTCATATGCATAGATGATTTTGTGATTTTATTTATATCATGTTGGATGTTCTGATATGGCCATGAGGCTAAAGGAGGTATTTGTGTTTTACAGGTTAAAAATGTCACAACAAACATCAAGGATTGGAGACCAATCACAATGGAATTCTAGGTGAATTCAACAAGGTCACCATGGAAACATGTTTTGTGTGTGTGTTTTTTTGTAAGGGATTCCCATGGGGGATTACATTGAATGTGACCAAGGGGTTATGTGTATTTTATTAATGTGTTTCCTTTTTATTATTGTTTGTATGTATTTTATTAATGATGTGTCCCTTTCTTTTATTTAATTAAATTGTGCTAGATTAATGTGAGAAAACATATGGTCAAAGGTTAATTAATTAAATTGGGACATAAGAAAGTAATTATTAAAGTTGTTGGATTTTGTATTAAATGTTGTAAGCATGTGTAAGTGATGTGTAAGTATGTGTAAGAGTTGTGTAAGTCAGATTTTGGAGTATGAAACACTCCACCTCCTTGGAAATTTGAATTTTTCCTTGGAGGTTGTTTTTGGAGGCTTGTGGGACAAGTAAAACTTGTCCCATACATATTAATTTTATTTACCAACCATACCTATAGTTGGAGGGTTGATTTTTGACCCTTTTAATGCATTTTTATAAATCAAGTTGCATGTTTTAATTGCACTCTTCTTACATTTTATTTAATTCAGTCCTTTGGGGTGTGGGCTTTTTGGAGTGTGTAAGTTTATTTGTCATATTTTCACCCACCTCTTAATTGTGCATTGGAGAATGAAATTTGAATTTTGTGTTGGAGTTGAGGATGTGTGATGTGGCATCCTACATGGATCCACCTCATCCTCTCCTCTTCCCTCTTCTATAAAATTTGAACTCTTTGCTTTGTTTTGGGTTGTTGAAACTTTTGCATGCTTCCTTGGGGTGAATTTTCTTGTGATTGGAGCTCTTGCTTTTGGAAGGAGATTGGAGAACTTTGTATGCTTGTTGGTTGCTAATTTTGGGATTGTATTTTTGACATTGGAAGCTTCTTTGTTTTCGAACAAAATCCACCATGGAGAGGTAGGAGCTTAGCTCTTCATATGTGTTTTTTTAATTTTTCCTTATGTTTGTGTGAATAGTGAATGTTGTGTATGCTTATTGGCTATTTGGGTAGACTACCATAGGAATGGTGTAGGAGAAGGCTATGTGGAATCCATGTGAGGGCATAAGGGAATGCTAGTGGCATTAGAATTTCTTGTGGAGGTAGTTTGGGATTGGGATCCACCATGGAAAATAAATAGCTTGCATTTCTTACTTTGTGGGGGGCATAAGAAAATTTGTGGGGGCATAAGGAGGGATTGTGGGGGGCATAAGGATATATGTGATTATTTATATTGGCCATTTGTTACAGGTGGATGCCCAATTCCCATTGGGAGGCATAAGAAGCTTCCCCCATAGTTCTTGCTCCTTTGGCTTGCATGAAGAAGCTTGAGTTTTGTTTGTTGTGTTTAAATGCAGTTGTAAACTGCTATTTTGTTTTGGATTGTGTTGTTAAATTGAAATGTGCATGTTGAAAGATTGTTGTGTGTATGTTTTGTGGAAGCCTGTTGTTTCCATGAGTTGAAATACACCTTCTATTGCATTGTGGTTGGGGCTCGGGGGCCAATGAAGAAGGATGGATTCTCCTCTTCATTGGATGTCTTGGTTGGGTGGAGAGCATTGCCTTTCCCCCACTTTTGTTGTGATCAAATTGGAAGAAAAGGGAACTTGCATGTTGTTGTTCTGGAGCAGAGGAAAATACAGTTTGACAGTACCTTGAGAAACAAAATATTTTGTAACCTTTCCCACTTTGAAGTGGATGAAATTTGTAAATATCTTGTAATGGAAAGACATTTGTATTGAGCTATGAAAGTTGTAAATTTGAAATGTGACAGATTTATATACTCTGTTCTGTTATTAGAAAAGAAAGACATGTATTTTATATGTTGTATTTTGAAAATATATATATGAAAGGAGTTGTAAAAGATTCATTGGATTAATGGAAGTTGTCTTACCTTATTCAGAATGGCATTGTTATATTTAAATTTTGTATTTGAAATCTCTGTTTGAAAGAAAGGCATACATATGAAAGGAATTGTATTACTTGTTCTTTTGAAAATATGACAGAATTAGAAATCAGACTTTGTAGTTTAGTTAGTAAATGGTTTGATTAAATCACTTAAATGTGTTAGACTTGAATAAAAGTGAAAGTTCCATACTTGGAAGATGAAAATGATAAACAAATCCTTTGGAAATTGATCTTTGTCTCAAAATTTAAAACTGGCAATTAATTCATCTAAAATGAACAGTTTAAACCTGTAAACAATAATCAACATTAAAACATTAAAATTTAGTATGCTATGATATCAATGAACTCAATTTGACAAAAACACTTAAGGAAATAATTTTAAACATTACAAAATTGGGCCCAAACTTTTCACAGTCTTTTTTTTGTCAATTGTTGGAAAATTTGAATTGGAAATCAATCAAGAAAAATTACCCTCCAAATGCATCCTAAATCCTTCTTAGAATAATTCTCCATGTCTGTTTGGCATGTTGAGTGAAGGAGGAGATCAAATTGAACAAAATTTATAAGTTAAAATTTACCAGTTTTCTTTTAAAAAGCTTGCAGCCGTTTTCATAAATTTTTAACATTTTCCCTACCGCCCCACCGACCCACAACCAATAAGAGGATGCCACGTGTCCTCACAAGGAAATGGTGGAGGCACGGCATCATTTTCTTCCTTAGAACATTTTTAAAACTTTTGTAAAATTTTATTAATATTCTCTGCCACCTATTTGGGCTGCAATGAAACGCTACAACGTGGCAAAGCATGGGGGTAAAACTAGAGAGGCGGAACCCACAAAACCTTATCTTTTTGAAATTTTGTTTTTGGAAAATTTGTGAGTTTAACTCCATGGCCTCGCACTCCTGCCCTACCTTGGAAATCCCTTCTGCGGATGCGCGGGCCCGTGCATGCCACTTATCCCTTTTCCCTGCTTCGAGTGTCTCAAACTCCTCCACCACCACACCCTTCCCTCATTTCTTTCCCGCTTTGACATGGAGCTTGACACGTGTCCCTAGCCGTGAAACATAAGTGTGGTGAAAAAGTGTACTTTTCCCCACTCGGGTAAATTTGAAACATCTCCCGTGACCCGCCAACCCGAAAAAGTGGAGTTTTCCCCTGCTCGACACGTGTCCCTTTTGGAAAATTTTCATCCTAAGGCCCTCCAACCCATAACTAGAGTTTTACAAGGAGTTAGGAGGACTTCTTTATATCATTGGAAAGATGAGAAAATTTCCTATCCAATGGGAATGATTTAGGGAAATTTTGAAAGCATTAAGTGTGAGAAAGTCAAGTTGAAACTCTAAGCCTGTTAGAGAGTGGGTATGGTGAGGAATTACCTTTGAACCTTATGAAACCTTCTATCCCTTAATTTTAGACCTTTTGACTCTAATAATTGTTAATAAAATAAAATTATACTCTAATAGTTTAGTATTGTTCTGGAACTTGTTAGTGATAGCTATTACCTTTGCAACTGGTTGTAGACACCTCTAATAAAAAAGAAATTATTCCATAATTTTCCTAACTAATCCTAGGTTGTTTCTTGGGTCTCAAGTGGGTTGTTTTAGTGGGCATCACATGATCACCCCTCTTGTTGGAAAAAATGTTATATCATGTTGGTAAACCACAATAAACTCATTGATGAATCTAGAAAATGAAACATACATTACTCTTTAAAAAGTAGCTCATGCATTCATTATAAAAATAACATTAGACATAGATATAGGTTCCCCATGTAGTGGCAAATGTTGTTTTTGTATTGATCGATTTCTTTAACCACCACTTGATTGTACCCTGAGAAAACATCCAATTTTGAGAGGATCTTTGACCATGTTACCTTTTATAAAAGGTTATCCCTATTTCGAAAAGGGTAGTTGTCTTTCAATAAATCCTTGCTTAAATTTTTGAAATCAACACACAATGTGGCATCACCATTATTTTCCTCACTAGAACCATATTGGAAACCCATGATGAGTATCTTGTAGGTTGATTGATTCATCTATCTTGAATATTCTTAAGTCTTCTTGCATTTTAGTTATAAGGATGGGATTGATTAGCCATTATTTTTTTTTCCTAAAACGATTGGTGTGAGGATATATGGGTATTAGATGCTGAAACAAGTCCTCCCTATAAGCTTTAAAATCAAAATAGGACCAAGGAAAATAGGTTTAGTGTATATTTTTTTGTTTGCATCTAATTTTCTACCCAACCAAACTTTTCTTAGCACGAAATTTTTTTGCGGCGAATATTCATAATTCGGTGAATAGTAGGAATTAAGGAATATGAATTTATCTATTTTTATGACCATAGCGATGTGACAAAGTTTCAACAAAAATTCCATTAAAAATAATTTTTCCCATGCAAATATCCAATGAATTTCAGTCCCAACGTATATTTTTATTGAATCGCCATGTGATCAATGGGCCAAGATTTTAAAACATAATTGGATTTATAATAAATATATGGAACCTTTCAAGTCATTTGGTCTCATTTGTTGACATGTTTGGGATTTTTGTAGAAATTTGATTAAAATTTCCATATATATGTAGATCTAGATTGTATAATCACTAAGCAAAGTTTAAAGGTTTTTCTAATCTTTCTAATTTTCCAATTACAAATATTCGAACTAGTAGAAAAGGATTCAATGAATCAAAATATTGCAATTTACTTACAAAAATCAAATAAATCAAGGTATTTTTGTCTATTGTGTTGTAATTTACATCCTATAAGCACTTAGTGTAGGTAAGTCTATTTAAAACCTATTTTCTATCATGTCACATTGCTTTATCTACTTTTGTAAGTTATTTATGTCATTTTTGATTTTACGGTATCATGAGTGTCATGACACTACAATCACTTAGTTGATTTGTATCTCATCACTTCCAACTCAAAAATTTTCCGTACAGGATTCAGAAAAATGAAAATTAAAAAGGGAACCTAAGGAAAAAAGCAATTCTAACACCTCCGGTATTAGCATTTGAAAAATATCATCTTATTTTGAGATACCATCTAAGAAATCCCATCCTTATCTAACAGAACTAAAAAATCAAGGGAAAATAATTATATTAAAAATTAACTTCAGAATGAGTCATTGATGATTTGATGACTAATGCTATCAATGAAGATGATAATGAAATGTCTCCCCTTGAAGACATCCCATTGAATGAAGTTGAAACTACATCATTGGATGATTTACATTTCCAATCTAGTGCTTAGGACATCATCACCTACCCAATTGAATGTTGGAGGTGAAAATTTTGGTAGTCAATAAAATTTAAATTCCACCATGGAAAATACTCAGGGGATACCTATTTATGGAAGAAAGAGAAAGGAAAGAAAATGGGACTTGGGAAGGAGTTTCTAGTTAGAGTGGGTTTCTAAGTATCCATTTATTGAACCTATTGAAAATGAAAATAAATTTGAACCTCCCAAAGAATGAAAATGTACAATTTGTATTTGGAAATTGGGTAGGGACAAGACAATGCAACTTAAATTAGATACTATTGAGAAGCACATAGAAAAGATATATGAAAAGAAAATTATAGATGAAATTTTGAAGAATGTTTCCAGATGGAAAAATGCAGATGATTGTTTACATATTAGGTATGAAAAATAATTTTAGGAGCACAAGATAACTGAAATAATAGTTGTAGAGAATGGAGGGACAATTACCTCTCAATTCAACAAGGTCATTCAAAACAATCTTTTAGGTAAAATAGTTCAGCTAGTTATTGTTTTTCACATTCGAAAAGAGGTCTTCCTATAACATATTTTCCTAAAAAAAAAGAACATGCTTAATTTTATTAGTGTCCCACACTTTCCTCATTCCCATTTTTTTGAAAGTAGTGGTTGGGATTAGGAAAAATGCATATCTATGGTTGAGAAAGAATAATTGAAAGAGAAACTTAAGTCTGCATAATACATGTATTTGTCTATTGATGATTTCATAAAATTAGACAATACTTCTTGGGTTTGTATGCATGTTTATACTATTGAGAATCATGTGAGACAACCTCACTTACTTTTTATTCACAAGATGAGAGATAAATCCAATGTTGAAAACCTTTGTGAATTGGTGATAATAATTTTGAAGGAGATCGGTGGCATGGATGATTCTACAATTGCAAAAAAATGGTATGTGTTAGGGAAGATGGGGCATATATAATGCAAGGTCATCATAATGTCCTATGTGTAATAATCCAAACATCTCATTTCCCAGTATATGATTTCCATTCATTATATGGCTCATAAAATGAATCTAACATACAAAATAGTCAACAAATTTAAACTTGTAGAAAAATTTGAAGAACTTATTCAAGAGGTGCATGCTTATTTATGTTGTAGTCCTAAAAGGTTCATGGAATTCCAAATATTTTCAGAAGGAATGAAAAATGGGCATAAAATATTAAAATATGTTGACACTAGGTGGATCTCATTGTATCAACTAGTTTGTAGGGTGTACGATGAGTATCAATCCTTATTGGGAGTAATGTGGTAGAATCACATGAAAGTGGACAAGGCTCAAGATTTGATACATAATTTGACTGATATAGATACATTTATGATGTTGTGTGGTCTCCTTCCCATGTTGGATGAAATTCATCATTTAATTAAAAAATCCCAAGAAAGAACTATATATATTACTGATTTTTCTAGTTTGAGGAAACGTGTTTGTTTGGTAATAGAATATTTGTTTATCAATGAGATTTATTTTTTAGGTCCAAAGTTTTATGGTTGGAATAATTTGATAAATATTGGAAATGTAAGTAGCTTTCTGAGGTTTAACTTGTTTGGAGAAGTATGTGCTTTTGTACATGGATATGAGATACCAATGCACCTATTTCAAATAGTAGTTGGTAAGGTTGAGAAGGTAAATGTCATAGGGACGCTCTTTGATAACATTGTATCATCAACAAGGGTAAGGTTAAGAGAAATTGTAGTTTCTATACTATAAGAAATAAGAGAAATTTTTAGTAGGGATGCTTTACTTGAAGCAATGGCTTTAGTAAATCCCACCTATTGGATTATGTCCAAAATGAAAGATATTTGTAGGAAGACTACCATAAGAGATTGACTACATTGATT
Source organism: Taxus wallichiana var. yunnanensis (assembly GCA_018340775.1). Taxonomy (NCBI): domain Eukaryota; kingdom Viridiplantae; phylum Streptophyta; class Pinopsida; order Cupressales; family Taxaceae; genus Taxus; species Taxus wallichiana. The sequence continues at coordinate 293,582,297 of CM031235.1, read as the reverse complement.
CAAAATATTTGGAATCCGTTGATATATATGACATGAATATTCTAGGCATTTTAAGAAAGGAAAACCTGATTGATCAATCCCATGAAATTTCCTCTATAATGATTGAGCAATTTAAATGTTTGGATAATCCCTTATAGTGTGGAGCAATAACCCGACTATGAAAAAATTTAGGTTAGGTACTATTTTGTAGAATACCATGTTTGCATTTTTCTCATTGGATGAGCTATGTCAAACAATGATTTTAGGTTTAGTTGAATATGAGATAATTTTCAATGCCTTGACCTTTATAAAGTCAAAATTATGAAACAAGCTTGACAAAAATTTGGAAAATTGTTTGAGAATTTACACATCATGGTATGAAGTGAATAAATTTCCCTATGATAGGGCTTTGACAATATGGACGTTGATTAATAAAAGGAGAGGGTTGATAACAATGCCAAAAATATGACATATGACCATATTGGAGATTGTGATGGATCTATTGCACCAGTTCACTATCATCCAAGTCAGAGAATTGGTCAAGAAAATGATAGAGATGATCCACTATCAATACATTAGAAGCTTCCATTTGTAGATATGTGATATAGATGTTCATATAATATATTTAAATAATCATTACATTGTTATAATAATATATTTTTCCTTATTTATACTTGATCAATGATGATAAAATTCAAAAAACTTGAGCAATTGTAGATATGCAAAGTTACTTAACTTCTTAATCTTTGAAAATAGCAATACTCTGTTTTTCTTCGTAATTGCTTGAATTTGGAATCCAAAATCTCTGTAATAGCTCAAATATCAAGTGCTTGAGTATGAAATCATCTTATTTGAATCTTGTATCCCCACGGATTTTTCCAGTCTTTTCACCTTTAAAATTAAGTCTCATTAATTCCACGTGGTGAGATTTGATAGCTTCGGATGTTATTTTCAATTGTAAGAACCATGTTAGAGTGCAAAAGGTGAGTCAAGTAAGGAGAATCCACATATGTATGGTTTTAACAGATCATTTTCTATTAAATAATCTTTCTATCATATATGTTTCACTGCAAAGTGTGAACCAATAACAAAACACCACGTAGGTACAGATTTTACAGTGTTAGACTCTACATATCCTTTGTTAGTCACCCCGAAGCACAAACCAACAAGAAAGCTCCACGCTTATACTATTTTCACAATGTCAAAATTTAGTTGCTTTCCAACTTGGTAGGTCCTACCAGTCATTTCCAAGAAAGAGACAATAGAAAATCTCTAAGTTACTTCAAAATTTTCAATGTTAGTCCTTTGATAACCTAATAATAATATTTCATGCCACTTTGATTTTTGCATAGCTAATATATGATAAGACTTTGTCAGAAATAGTCAAAAGTGAACCAATAAGACATCTCCATGTTATTTTGCATGTTGTTTTCAATTGTAAGAACCATGTTAGAGTGTGAAAGGTGAGCCAATAAGAAGGCTCCATGTATGTATGATTTTAACGGACCTTTTTCTATTAAATTATCTCTATCATGTATGTTTCACTGTGAAGTGTGAACTAATAACAAAACACCACATAGGTATATATTTTACAGTGTTATACTCTACATATCCTCTATTAGTCAACCTAAAGTGAAAACCAATAAGAAAGCTCCATGCTTATACTATTTTCACAATGTCAGACTTTAATTTCTTGCGTACTTAGTAGTTGGTAGGTCCTATCAGTCATTAAAAAGTGTGATCCAATAGAAAATCTCCAAGTTACTTCATAATTTGTAATGTCAGTCCTTTGATAACCTTGTTGGTTGTTAACCAATAAGAATATTCCACACTACTCGATTTTTGCATAACTAATATTTGTTAATAATTTTTCAGAAATAGTCAGAAGTGATCCAATAAGACATCTCCATGTTCTTTCACATGTTGTTTTCCTTTGTAAGAACCATGTCAGAGTGTGAAAGGCAAGCCAGTAAGAAGGCTCCATGTATGTACGGTTTTAATAGATTGTTTTCTATTAAATGATATTTCTGTCATGTATGTTTCACTACAAAGTGTGATCCAATAACAAAACACCATGTACATATGGATTTTGTAGTGTCGAATCTACATATCCTCTATTAGTCACCCAAAGTGCAAACCAACAAGAAAGCTCCACACTTATAATGTTTTCAATAAGTGTTTTAAAGATGTAATAGCACATGAATGAATAGCTTCTGTGTAGTTTCCTTTCTTCAGGGAAGTCGGGTTTGTAATATTTGTAAAGTACTTGTCCTGTCAATTTGTGAATAAAGAATGAATCAACAAGATCCATGTAGTTTCATAACTAAGTAAACATTGACAGTTAGCTAACACTGTGATGACATTTTGCAAACTATCATAGACAAAAATGCTTGTTTCCTTTGCAAACAAATATTAACTTATGATCAATTACCTTCCAAATTAACCATTCATAATTATAATTATGTGTTCAAACTTGTAACATTTGATAAACATGAAGTAATTTCTTGAAAATACACAAGAGCGGAGAGAAACATAACTATAGAGGAAAGAGAAGGAATGATCCAAATGTGCAACATAGATAAACATGTAGATCAAAGACTACAAATTATTTGGTACCACTACCAATCTTGGAACTACTAAGGGACAAGACTATATAAGTTATAACTACTATATGGTCATGAAATAATTTCTACAATCTTGACTTCAATCCTTCAAACCTTAACCTTTGACAATATGGATATGAAACTTCTTGTGTGCTTCACTTGTTATAAAGTGATATTGAATTTCTTATATAGCCTTCTATAGGTAAAATATTTTGATAAGGCATACCATAGGAAGATAAAATGAAAATACAAATTTAAAAATATAATTAAAGTAGATCAAAACATAGTTATTCTCAATGGAATGCTTGGGAGCTTTTTTAATATGTTTCAAATGATTTTTTGACATGGTGTAGATAATCTTGCATCACTAAGTCTTAACAATGTCTTATAGTGCTAAGTATAATTTTTGGTCATTATAGTGCTAAGTATTCAAATTTGTTCACATTATAACCTTGATAGTGCCAATAGGTCTCTATAAGTAGTAAAACTAATCAAATTTATGACTATGCAAATAGCTTATGCACATCTACAAATTTCATGACAAAGAAAATTATATAATTAATCAATCAAAACATATCTAAGAAAATTTGTGACAATTGATTGAGAAAAAATACATAGAAATTGAAAAACACTCACTGAACAATCCTTGGACTATCAAGCTCTTTCTTTATAAAAATCTTCCTCCTTAGAGGGTAAACCATTGGTATAGTTACACAAAATTACCACTTCAACGAGGCTTATAAAAACCTAGTTAAAAATAGCTCAAATAATCAATTTTTGTGAGTGGCTAATTAAAGGATAAAAATATAACTTCCATGTAAGAAAGTTGATACTTCTTATTTTTAAGATTATAGATGTAACAATATTAAATCCTAATAATAGGAAAGCTACTTGTTTGTGCCTTGTTCAAGCTCTACTTAGGTTCCACTAGAAGTTTCCTATGTAGACTACATTTGACTATGCTGAAGTTCAGTCACACATGCTTTGAACTCATTCTCAATATAACCCAAGTCCAGAATAGGTAGCCTCATCAGATTAGGCACTTCTTGTATGAGTACTAGAACTCTGTTATAGATAGATTTAGATTTTCACTCATAAGTGAAGCTTTCTCCACTTTTCCATTTTTATAAGTCACCAATGCCATAATATCTGATGTCTTCCTAGCCATATCTTCCTAGGAAAATCTAGCACTTAGAGTAGTAATGAATGATTGTAATTGTTGCTCAAATATGGACTTGTGAATTAACCTACCTTGTGGCTAATGCATAAAGGTAATATGAGATTCAACTAATAATTTAGATATATTCTCTACTATACCCCATAGCTCTATCAGTAATCCTTCCACTATGGCCATCCAATCACCTAATTATTTCAAAATGTTAGCCATGCAGATATTTCTTATATTCAAGTCCTAGATTTTGATTTGTAATACATTGAGACAAATACCCTTGTTTATGACAACTAGTATCTTGTCCATCATGGAATTTATCTTAGTCATATGTTTGTGTTGGCCTTGTACCTATTGTAACCCTTTCTCTGCTACATCTTGATGACTTCGTATAGAAACTAATAGCTCATACAAATTTCTCAAGGAAATTTACACATTGGGAAAAGTGTTCTTTAACACACTAACTTACTTCTAAGTATGCAAAGAATCAATTCAAGCCTACATTCTCTTAACCAAATCAACTGTCATCTACTAAGTGGCATCAATAACTAACTAGGGGTCTACATCCATGACTTCTTCCCTCATGTGTGCTTTCTTGGAAATCCTCAAAATGTCCTCCTCTGTTTCCATGTAGATAGGAGTAGCTCCTTGGGAAAAATTCCTCTTTGTGACCCTCTTGAGGGTTCCTATGGGAGTATCATACTTGAGTTACACCTTTGGGTCTTCAAGTTGTGCCATTATAGAAGCCATTGATTTTTTCCCAACAAGAGGAGTCTATATTCCTTTTGAAGTAGTAGATGTAATTGTCATTATGGAAGGCAAGGTAGAAGAAGGCCTTACCACTTGTGGTAAGGTGTGTGGTGTCCAAGGAAAAGTTGGTTTAGCTTGAACAGGTCCCAAAGGGGCCAAGATATGGCTCATGAAACTTTGAGTGACCATAGGATCTTGGAAAGAAGAAATGGGAATGAAAGAGGGAATTGGAAGGAGTGGAACATGCATGCCTGATAAGAAAGTTTGGGAAACATATGGTGTGATAGAAGGAAGAAAAGTTGGATGAAGAGATCAACCAAATTGGGGAGAAATTTAAATAAGGTCAAGGAAAGAAGGATAAGGCTGCATTGGTTTAATGGCCACCACTTTATTTTCAACCTCATCCTTATAAACCAAGTCATCCTTATGGGGCTGATGTTTGTAGTTGTAAGTGGCCATGCTAGGAGTGTGCTTGCATAATTGTCCCACTCTTCCTTCCAGATCAAAAATCCTTAGAGTATGATATTCTAAGTAGAATGATATCTTGTGGGATGTTATTCTCTTGGCCTTTTTCAATCAGTCAAGACCACTAAACCTACTTGAGAAAGGAAAAGGAGCATAAGTATACATTTTCTTATTTTGTTCCGAGTGCCACATGACCGATGTCATAGAAAAAGTGATATACATATTATTCTTAGCTAGCTTTTCTGAAACATATTTGGGTAGTCTAAAAGGGATAGTGAGAATCCCCTCTACTCTTATCATTGTACAATCTAGGTAACACCAGAAATATCCCCATTCTCTCAATGAATTGATGATTCTTTGACTTACCCTAGGCATAGGGGTGTCATGTATGGCATTGAAGATCATAGGGTAGTAGTTATTACAAATCACCTCCATGTTCTTCCTATAGTTATGCATGTGCATATTGCTAAATACCCTAGGGACTATATGTCTGTCTTGTGGTGACCAATTGGGGACTCCCTGAAATTGTTGGACTGCACACACGACATCAAGAAAGTAAGACATCTTACAAAAATTATCTTGATTCCCTGGAACTCATAAGATTATTGAAGAGGTTAAAATCTAGAACTCCAACCAGATTAGGTATCTTTTCATCATCAATGATCATGGCTAGTAGGGGTACCCATGTTTAATTGACATGCACAATATATAGTGCTCCAAGTAGTATATTCATTAGGGCCATTCCCACTCTCACTCCATGTTTGAAAGATCTTATATTCATCTTGTCTATTGAGACTTTGGACTTGAAACTAGTCAGGTCCTCTACCCAATCTTTAAGCACAATCTTAAGGTTATTGCTCTTTCCCCATTGTTCCACTATTTCTTGATTGAACTGAATATTAGATCTAGGGATTTGGTAGTAAGTAGCAATAACCTCTTTAGTTATATTAGCAATTACATTTCCTCCTTTGGATTTTAGAATTCCTTCATTACAACTTACATTTTCACCAAAAATTCCCCAAAGCAAGTCAATACAATGCATTACCTCTGGTTTTCCAGCTAAAATATGTAGCCCACTCTGTCTAATGGCCACTAGATCAGCCATGAATTGTGCTTCATCTTGGTCTACATCATCATCGTCATCTATCAAACTAGCTCCTTCTACCTTCATTTTCAAGGTTGTATAATTCTCTAAGCTGATGAATTGTTTGTCAAAAATGGTGTCTCCAAAGAGATGGTCCGAGTAGAAAGTGTGCAGGTAAGCCTATAACGAATATAAACTTTAAAATAATTGAGCAACTATAGGCATGAAAATCTCTCAATCTTAGAAAACACTAATACTCTATTTTTCCTTGTGATCACTTGAATTTAGACTTTGAAAGCTCAATTATAGCTCAAATACTAGGTGCTTGAGCATGAAATCCTTTCAAGAGTCATGTAAATCTTGCTAATTCGTGCTAAAATGGTGGTATAACATTACAACATTGAATTCTAGTCTGTCATTTAATAATTTATATGTTTTGCATTTATTTCCATTGATTTTTCTGTCTTTTCACCTCTTAGTTTGGTTAATTCCATGTGGTGAGCTTTGATAGCTTTGCACATTGTTTTTTATTTGTAATAACCATGTCAAAGTGTGAAAGGTGAGCTAGTAAGAAGGATCCATGTATGTATGGTTCTTATGGACAATTTTTTATTAAATGATATTTCTATCATGTATGTTTTGTTGCAAAGTGTGAAACACTAAAAAAACCATGTACGTATGGATTTCACAATGTCAAACTCTGCATATCCTTTTTAGTCATCCCTGAAGTGCAAAATAATAAAAAATCTCCATGATTATACTATTTTCCCAATGTCAGTTGTTTGGTGGGTCCTGTCATTTATTGTGAAGTGTGAGCCAATAAGAAAGCTCCAAGTTACTTCAAAATGGCAGAGGATATTCTCCCAATAAAATACACCGCTCTACATAAAAATGGTGGAGGGTATTCTTTGGATAAAATTCACCACCCTACATCCATTCCCCATCTTTTAACACATGCATACAGTGTGTTTTTCAACACAAAAATTTACAAAAAACTAACTGTTAGCGCACCTACCACTTGGAAGTGGATGGCAATAGATATATGCATGGATTTTTTTATGTAGGGTGGTGCATTTTATTGAGATAATAACCTCCACCTTACTTGTAATGGCTTGAAGTTGAAATCAAGTCATATATAATATATTAATGTAAAACCATCACCGTGATTATAATTTATGATTTATGAGTGGGTTAATAAATAGTTTGTGGTGTCACACATTAAAGTCTAATTATAGAAATATTCATTTCTAAAAAAATACCAACTTCAAATACACTTTTCTATTTTTTCATAGTTCACACGAGTTTTAATTAAATGCATAAGTGATAAATGTTTTGATCTTCTAGTTGCAACAAATTGTATATAAGGACAAGTTAGAACTGGTATAATTCACAAGTTGTATAAGCATGCTAATTTGATTTCTCTCTCTCTCTCTCTCTCTCTCTCTCTCTTTCTTCTCATCATGTGTTGTTTAAGCTTTATAGTTTCCCATTAAAATCTATTATTTCTATTTACCCACTATGGTTGACATTCCAAGGAGCTTATAACACACAATATTTTATTCTAGTGGTCCTAAATTAGAATGTTTTAATCATGTATTAAACTTTCCTAATTCCATGGAGTCATTGGAGGATTTTTCTTCTATTGACAGTTTCCATTTTGGTTTTCTTACAAGGCTAGCTAGTATTACCCATGTCTTTCAAATGTATCAATTCCTTTTTAGAAGCTTTTTCCTGAACGATTTTTTCCTATCCAAGGATGACATGAAGCCTATCTAGAAAAATATCCACCCAAAGGTTATGGGGGTAGGAGGTGAAATACATGACGTAGATTATTTGACAAAAGTTTTTCTAAGTTGTCAAAGAAAATATGAAGATTAGAGAGAAAAGTATGCAAGTTCATCAAATAGAGAACTGTGACTGTGGTATTGCACTTGAGGGAGAAATCTAAGTCACCATTTTTGGGGGAAGGGGAAGAAAACCCTTCCACTATGGTGGAAAAATGATGTAAGACTAGATGGAAAAACCTGAAGTGAAGGATAAGATTCTAAAATTTTAACCGAACCTCCTCCATCTCGGAGGAGTTTGATTTAAAAGAGGATGTATACTTCCTCAATCAGTCAAATTTTGTATGTATTTTAGGCCATGGATGATTACAAGAAATTTCATGAGAGGAAGGAGAAACTACTCTTTGCACTAGTCTCAGGTCCTCTTGCTCATATGGAACTATGAACAAGAATAATCTTCTATTTATTTTGTTGATTTTTAGTTTTTATGTCAAGAATGTTCATGTTGTTTCCTCCTACTGTCATATAGATACATGATATATTTCGGTAGTATAATTATATGCATTTATTTTATACTTTGATGTATAAAGATACACACACACAAGTTTCATGGGTGAGGTCCCTAGTAGATCCCTCTTCTATTATGAAAAAAACACAACAATAAATATTAACATGTGAAGCAACGATACAATAACTTTTGAACATATAAGATTACCTTAAACTCTACTATATTATGAGATACTCGACACATTGTTCCATTGATATTAATCAAATGCATTGGTTCTTAATTTATTTGTATTTTGATTTTTGTTCATAGCTTTATCTCTGTTGGGGAATTTCTTTTTGTTATTGTTTAGTTTTGTGACTGTCGTAACATTTTATTATTAATAGAAGCATTCTTGATTAAAAAACAATGAAGCTACTCCATTTTCTTGTGAATGTTTGGAAAATTTCATTAGTATTCTTATTTTTATAATTTAAATGAGTTTTAGTGAAACAAAGGTAATTTATAACTTTTGTTGGAGATAGAATTTTACAAAGTGCATTCATCAAACTATGTTTTACAAATTAAATAAATAACAATGGTATCACCATTCGATCTACAACATTTTTTTAATGTTTTTACAAATTTCTCAACTAAATCGATGGCTGACATTATTACACTAGCCAAACATATGAAACTGGTTACAAGGACATTTGCCACAATTTTTACAAGTTTTTTTTTCAAGGGTTCCTTAATATTTTCCCTGAATAGTTTTGGATCATGATTTAATTCCATGGAGGAGGTGGAGAATATTTCGTTTAAAAACAAACTTATTTTTTTCTATTTCTACTCTGTCACCATCATGCACATGCTTCCAAGAAAATTATATTATTCGTTCTAATAATTTAATTTGATTCCTCTTTTTATAAAGAATAATTAACGAAATGGATAAATAATGGGGATGAGATAAAGAATAAAAGAATGCTCAAGGAGTGTTGAGGAATTTTTTTCTCCTCACATTTATTTATGTATTCATAAAATATTTCAAACATCCCCAAGATGGGATCTTCACTGCCTCGTATTATTAAAAATACTATTTCTTGTTTGGATAAGATAGTGTCAAAGTATTTTTATTCTTAACCCTCTTAGAAAATTATTAAGGCACCTCTCGAGATGAATGAATTTTGAATAAAATAATAATTTAAATCCTTTGAAGATTCCAACTCTCATGTAACATGTTGTTGTATAATCTCGATTAAATTTTCTACTCTGCGATCTTAGAGTGTAGGTGTCCTTGAGGGGAAGCATTTTCTCAATTTTTGAGTCAATGTCACCTACATAATCCCCGCTTTCTCCCTCATGTATTTTAGTTTTCTTATGAAAGATCCCCAAGGTTTCTATTCTCAATTTGGTAGATCCCTTGTATTCATATTTCCTCCTTTGGAAATATGAGGGAACTATTCCTTCTTTCTCCACCACCTTATCATACAATCCTGTGATGGATTTAAGATTAAGAAACATCCTATCCCAATATTCAACCTCTATCCGGTATTTTTAATCAACAACTTACTTTCTTCTATATTCTTAAACACTTCTTTGTGACATTTAATTATGTCCTTAGGAAATTTTCTACCTTTATTTATCAATTCCTTTTCCCATTCCTTAGTGGCATTTCCGTACACATTAGTTCATTAACATTATTAATTACTTCTAGAGTGATATCTATAGTGCCCACTTCCCTTTGACACCTTTGGATGCTTATTTTGATATAGTTGATCACATTATGGACATTACTATGTTTTGATTAGTATGATGTTAGACAATTGATCATGGATTATTCTTGATCTTGATTTGGTTATGATGCATGATGATCATTGGAGACACCTCATATGTGGATGATGATATACTATTTGACATGGATGTTTTATAGATGTTGTTCAGACATGTGATTTTGGATATTATGAGTAGATCTAGAAAATGGATATTATATGATGATGATGTAGTTGTTACTTCGATGTTGTTGTGATTCATTTATATAGTTGGTTTTTTTATTTTATTTATATCACGTTGGATGTTATGATATGGCCATAAGGCCGAAGGAGGTATTTGTGTTTTGCAGGTTAAAAATCACAACAAACATGAGGGATTGGAGACCAACCATAATGGAATTCTAGGTGAATTCGACAAGGTCACCATGGCAACTTATTTTATTGTGTTATGTGTTGTCTTGTTAGGGATTCCCATGGGGAGGATTTATTTTATATGTGAGCATGGGTTTGTGTATTTTATTAATGTGGTTAAAATTATTTATTGTTTGTATGTATTTTATTAGTGAAGTGTTCCCTTATTTTATTTAATTAAATTTTGGAGACTTAATGTGGGAAATCATATGATTAAAATTTAAATAAATTAAATTGGGATATGGGAAAGTAATAATGGGAGTTGTTGGCTTTTGTATTAATTATGTAAGGGATGTGTAAGTTTTGTAAGAGTTGTGTAAGTCTGATTTTGGAGTATGAAACACTCCACCTCCATGGAAACTCGAATTTTCCTTGGGGTTGTTTTTGGAGGCTTGTGGGACAAGTAAAACTTGTCCCATACCTCTCAATTTAATTTACCAACCATACTTATGGTTGGAGAGGTGATTTTAGGATTTTATAATGCATTTTATTTATCATGTTGCAAGTTTTGATTGCACTCTCTTACATTTATTTAATTTGTAGTCCTTTGGGGTGTGGGATTTTGGAGTGTGCAAGTAACTTGTCATATTTTCACCCACCTCTTTATTGTGCTTGGGAGAATGAAATTTTGTCTTTTGTGTTGGAGTTGAGGATGTGTGAGGTGGCATCCTACATGGATCCACATCATCCTCTTCTCTTCCCCTTCTATAAAATTCAAACTCTTTGCTTGTTTTGGGGTTGTTGAATCATTTTGCAAACTTGCTTGGGGGTGCATTTTCTTGTGTTGAGAGCTCTTTATTTTGGAAGGAATTTGGAGAAACTTTGCATGTTTGGAGATTACTATTTTGAGGTGTGTTTTGACATTAAAGCTTGTTGTTTGGAAACAAAAGATACCATGGAGAGGTAGGAGTTTAACTCTTATTTTATGTTGTTATTTTCTTGTTGTGTTGAATGAATGGTGCATGTTTTTGATTTATTTGTTGGCTGGTTGGGTAGACTACCATAGGAATGGTGTAGGAGAAGGCTATGGGGAATCCATGTGGGGGGGCATAAGGGAATGCCATTGGCATCAGAATTTTGTGGAGGGAGTTTGGGTTTGGGATCCACCATGGAAAATAAATAGCTTACATTTCTTACTTTGTGGGGGCATAAGGAAATATGTGGGGGGCATAAGGAGGGATTGTGGGGGCATAAGGATATGTGAGGTGAACTTTTATTGGCGGTTTGTTACTTGGTGGATGCCCAATTCCCATTTGGGAGGCATAAGTAGCTTCCCCATAGACCTTGCTCCTTTGGCTTGCATGATCAAGCCTGAGTTTTGTTTTGATTGTTTTCAAATGCAGTTGTAAACTGTTGTTTTTGTTTGGAATGTGTTTTAAAATGAATTATGCATGTTGAAAGAATGTTGTGTGTTGTGGAAGCTAGTTGTTGCCATGGGTTAAATCACACCTCTTATTGTATTTTGGTTGGGGCTTGGGGGCCAATGATGAAGGAAGGATTATCCTTTCATTGGATGTATTGGTTGGGTGGAGAGCATTGCCTTTCCCCCTCTTTTGTTGTGATCAAATTGGAAGAAAATGGAAGCTTGCATGTTGTTGTTCTAGAGAAAAGGAAAATGCAGTTTTGACAGTCCCTTGTGAAACAAATTCATTTGTAATCCTTTCTCGCATGATGTAGATGAAATTTTAATATGTATTTTGTGAAGAAAAGATGTATGTAATTTGTTATGGAAGTGGATATTCAAATTGTGAAAGATATTTATATTTTTTTGTTATTGGAAAGAAATAGAAATTTGTTAATTACATTCAAGGACTAAAAGAATGTAAAGATGCCTCTCTTTTTGAAATAATAAAGAATTGCAAGTTCATCTCTCATTTGCATTGTTGTGTTGAGTTGGAATATCAAATTGTGATTGGAATCTTTGTTTAATTGTAAAGGAAAGAAATACGTATGAAGGAAGTATATTGCTTTGTCTCTTTTGGAAATATATTAAATTGGAAATCAAACCTTGAAAATTAGCTTTGAAATGATTTTTATAAACAACTAAATGTATTAGAATAGATAGAAATGAAATTCCACACTTGAATGATAAAATTGATATACAATTTTAAAAGAAATAGACCTCTGTTGTAAATATAAAAATGGCAATAAATTTAATCAAAATGTACTGTTTGGGTCTACATACTATAATCAGCTTGAAAATGATATAATTTAGTATGTTAAGACATCAATGAACTCAAATTGACAAAGAAAACTTAAGTAAACAATTTTAAACATTGCAAAATAGAAATCATTCCCCTTTCATAGTCGATTTTTTTGTCAATTGTTGAACAAAATTTAAATTGGAGTCAATTAAGAAAATTTACCTTCCTAAAGCACTCCAAATCCTCCCTAAAACAATCCTCCACATCTGTTTGGCATGTTGAGTGAAGGAGGAGGTCTAATTTAATCAAATTTAAAAGTTAGAAATTACCAGTTTGCTAATTAAAATCCTACAGATCCTTTTTATAAAATTGACCCATTAAAATTTATCAAAATGTAAAATTTATGATTCTTATGCAAAGAGGGCATCAAGAGCTTTCTAGAAAGTCCTCGTTTTCTAAAAATCAAGATTTCTAGCTCAAGTTATGGCCATCGATGTTTTCCTACCTTGGCGGGAAAATTTGGGAAAATTTTACCTGGCAGGCCCACGGCCCGAAAATTTCCCTTCTAAAATTCCTTAGAATTTTTTTGAAAAATTCTTGGGGAAATTATTTCAAAATTTCCTTTACCGGCCCGCAACCAATTAGGGGCTACCACGTGTCCTCACGGGTCAACGGACGAGGCGCATCATTATTTTGTCTTCAGGGATTTTATAAATTTTGGGAAAAATTTTATCTTTTCCCCACCGGCCCGTAGCCAATCATAGGCTGCCACGTGGCACTGCGGAAGGGTGGAACCTTTACGAACTTTATCTTTACAAAATTTGTTTTTGGAAAATTTTATTTTCCATGGCCCTACACCCCCACCCTCACCTTGGTGAAGTCCCTTTCATGGATGCGTAGTTCCATGTGTTGAAGCTATCCCCTTCTCCCTCCTTTTGGAAAATTTTGCCAAATCTCCCCCATTGCTCTCGCCCTTCCCTCACCCTCTCCCGCTTTGGATCAGGACCCGACACATGTCCTTGGAGGACTTGTGGAGGCACGGGTGCAAATGGAAATTTTCTCCCATATAAGGAAAAATTCAAAACACCACTCCACGACCCACCGACCCAAAAAATGGGTTTTCTTCCACACTCGACACGCATCCCCTTGGGGGAAAATTTGACCTCTAAAGTTCACCTGTCCATATATGGAGTTCTACAAGGAGTTAAGAGGACTTCTTTATATCACCAGAAAGGTGAGAAAATTTCCTATCCAATGGGAATGGTTTATGGAAATTTTGAATGTGTTAAGTGTGAGAAAAATCAAGTTGAAACTCTAATCTGTTAGAGAGTGGGTATGGTGATATTTTACCCCCTGAACCTAACTGAAACTTCTAACCCTAAAATTTGGACCTTGCGACCTTTAGAAATTATCAATAAATGAAAAGTAAATTTTAGTAATTTTAGACTTGTTCCGAACACGATAGTGTCAACTGTTGTCTTGCAACTTGGTTGTGGACACTTCTAATAAAAAAAAATTATTCCATAATTTTCTTGACTAACCCTAGGTTGTTTCTTGGGTCTCAAGTGGGTTGTTTTAATGGGCATCACACTTGGTATCAGAGCAGTGGTTCAAAATCTTGGACCATTGGGCACACTAGAAAACTTGGGACATGAAACTTAAACCTAGCACATTTTCTTTAAAATCTAGAAAAGATAAATTAGTTTAGAATTTGTATATTTTAGTAAACATGGAAATTGAATAAAACTTAGAAAAACAAACTAACTCTCACTTTGGTCTATGAAGGAGGCATAGAAAAGTGAGAGAAATGTTCACAGACACTCATACTCACCACCACCACCACCACCACTAGATCATGGTGTAGCAATTATTCTACCTTAGATCTTGCAGACCCTTAAGGATGTCAATGTCGCTCTATGCGGAGGATTAGGAGGAGGACATGCAGCTAGTCATGATAGAGCCCCTTCCATTAAGGGTTAGATATCTCCTCGACCCAGTGAGGAGCATAGAGGAGAGAAATCCCATGCGGATTTAGCCAGAGCAGAGTCACCATAGAGGGGATACATAGAGAGAGGTCTCGGAGCCCTAGGCTTAGGGATGAGTGTGCAGAGATACCTAGAGGCCGTTAGTAGACCCCGCAGTAGTGGGTCACATCGGGGAGATCCGAAGCTTCGGCCCTCACACTACTCGGGTGACATGGGTGGATTTCGAGGCGGAGGATTGGCTAGTGAGCTTGAGTGGTTGCTTCAAGATTTTTCCTTTTTCTAGAAACATGAAAGCTCATGTTGCTATCCATCTACCGAGGGAGGGAGCAGGACTATGGTGGAGGATATAGGAGCGGAGGCTCCATGTAGATATTGAGATAGTGACATGGGATCTATTTGAGGAGAGATTCAGGAGCAGGTATTTTCTATGGAGGTTTATACAATAGAGGATCGATGAGTTCCAGACCTTCGATAGGCATCTCTTTCTGTAGCAGAGTATGAGAGTAGATTTCTAGACCTACTCCAGTATGTAGAGTACATGTAGGATGAGCAGGTGCATATTCATAGGCTCATCTGGGGCCTGAATTTAGATATTGGAGGTGCAATGCAGATCCACTACCCACAGACATTAGTGGAGGCCTTTGAGAAGACCTATATTGCAGAGGAGACTTGGGGAAAGACCCAACAGGCTAGAGATCAAGTTAGGAGCCGAATACAGTAGATGCAGGATGGTAGATCGAGGGGGTTAGTACCCCTTCCTTGTGGTGGCCAGGGTATAGCATAGTCATACTTTAGGCCACAAAAATAGTAACAGTAGTAGTCCCGCCCACCTCATAGACATCCAAAAAGAGCTGATGCACAAGGAGGTCAGAGTATGGGGCCTCCTCCTAGGGGTCCCATCAGGACACAGGGTAGACCTAGAGCTTAGTTAATAGGAGCTCGCCAGCAGAGACCTTAGCAGACCATAACAAGATCACCAAGATCCATGCCATAGACTTCGAAGGCACCTGTGGGAGGTGCTACTCATTGGGGATGATCAGGAGGATGTTTTGGTTATGGAGTTACTGGAAAATTTTGGAGAGATTTCCCACATAACCCTAATAACAAGGGTAAGACACAAATCTATGAGCCTAATATTGGTGACACGGGGCGTAACCACATGATTTATGCAGTGGTTAAGAACCAAAAAAATAGAGCATCAGAGCATAGTCATTGAGACCACATGTAGCATTGGTGGTATTCCTACCTTTGTATTGTTTGATTTTGGTTCTTATGATTCTTTCATTGCACCATCTTTAGTAGAGCGATGTAGGCTGGTGGCAATTAGGTAGGGTCTTAGTTGGGATGTCGAGATGGATTCTGGAGCCAAGATCTCTATAGAATCCTTAGTTAAGGAGTGTGTAGTGGATTTGGGACCTTTCACCACTACCTCAGATCTTCGTATCCTTCCTTTGGGCTCGTATGGAGTCATTTTGGGTATGGATTGGTTATCTACACACAAGGCCAGGATGGATTGTTATCATAAGACTATATCTTGTGCAGATGATTTAGGAGTTGATTCAGTGATTTCAGGGGTAAGGAGACTGTTATAGCAAAATCACAGCACCCCTGGATGCAGATCAGGTTTCTAGGTTGATGTTCAGGCATCCAGTGTGATTGCACAACATGGAATCCTTTCTCCAAGTGTGGGACTTGTAAAGATGAGAAAGGATTCTCCAGAGAAGGCTGGTTCCTATTCCTCTGTTCAGATGCACACGAAAAATGCAGAGGGTTTACTCAAAACCTAATCTAACTTGCCAAGGAGACAGAGAGAGAGGGATGCATAAAAATAAACCTAAGCTAATAGAGGTGATGCACCGAGGAATGAAGAACACCTGTCTTGCTAATAAACACAGACCATTCAAATGTGATGCAAGATCATGCACAGATAACAAAACTTGCAGTGAAAGACCAGGAGGATGCAAATAAACACAGAGAGGGTTGAGAATCATCCACAGACATGTATTACTTGCTCCAAAGATTGATACAATACACTACAAAATTCCAAGAGGTAGAGTCACATTACAGTTTCAAACGGGAGGTTCGAACTCCACAAATTTGCTGATAAAGGAAAGTAGGGAGGGGCGAACAAGAATGTTCGACTTTTAGAAAGAAGCCCCTCCTTACAATATATAGGAAAATGAGAGAGGAAAAGAGAGGAAGGCAGATCTACCCCAACCACTTCTTTCTTGCATTTAACTCATTTCATCATGGCAAAAGTGGTGAATCTTGGCAAAACGGCAGAAGCGGTCTGCATTGCATTAAAGCTGGTTGTTGAAGCGTTACTTTCCGGCATTACACGCGTCGTCCGAGATGTTTTCTCAATTTTCTCCCGCAAAATTGAACCAAAATGCAATATTGACCCTATAATCATGTAGATAATTTCATAATCTTTCCATTGATATAAGGAACGTGCAAATCGAGCTCTAGATCAAAAGATATCGTGATCGAAGATTTAGGGCACAAAAAGCAGCAAAAATGTGTTTTAAAATTTTCCCGCGCTCTGCCACCTGGGTGACATGTGTCAAGCACTGATTGGATGCATAATTCTCTGCTTCCCTGTCTCGCAGGTTTTCCTTGAAAGTTGACCTTTTTGACATTTTTACTCTTCCTCCGCACCCCCGCCACTTGGGACACGTGGCATGCATTGATTGGTCGACAGGGGCGCGGGGCAGACCTTTACTTTTAACTTTTGGCCAAAACTTGGTCAAATTTTCTAATTTATCCCCGAGCTCAACACTCCCTACTCCATTTGACATGTGTCCTGTTCCTATTGGCTCAGGCCAGTGCTTCAAACCTCACCCCTTTGAAATTTTGGACGTTTCTCTTTGTGACACGTGTCGCGATTTGATTGGTCTATGGGTCTGCCGGCTTTCCGTGTCCCACGCGTCCATTTGTCCCAGATGTCCCAGTGCTATCTAGGACAAAAATTCTGATCCACCTGAAATGGACTTCCCTTTCCCTATTCTGCAAATGACACGTGGCGTAATTTTATTGGCTCTCGGCTTTCTCGGCTATCCGCGTCTTCCGTGTCCCACTGTCCTAGATGTCCCGAACTGCTAAGTGTGAAAGTTCTCCTTTTCGGCCGATCCGGGTGGTTTGCGTCCTTCACGCCTTCATGACCTAGATGTCCCAACTGTGCCACTCAGCAGTTAGTCGATTCTCTTCTCCTTCGGCTGAATCGGCTTTCCGCGTCCACCGCGTCCCTTTGGTCCAATTGTCCCAAGTGCTGCTTGGGCTGCCTGGAGGCTTTTCGGCCGGTTCGCGCCCAGATGTCCCTCACATCCCGACTGTTGTGAGGACTAGGACTTAGCCATTTTTCATGATTTTTCCTGGCCCAAGCTTATTTTCTGCAACCTTTTCACCTTTTCTCAGAACTTGCTCTTTTCAACCTGGACAGGAGAGTTAGAAAAATCGAGGGGACCCTAGAAACATGATTTTTTGCCCTGAATCAATCTATTTTCCTGGGACTTGAGAATTTAGTGCATGTTATCAAATTTACCCTGGGGGGTGAATTTTGGATAACAATTTGGTGACTCAGCGGGGGTACCTGCCTGCTAGGTGAAAAGACCAGCAGCCTGAAGCAGTCCATTGGGCATGGAGTTATCAAACATTCAGTTTAGAATCCCAACTGACTTAGAATGTGCAAGGAGGAAGATGGAATATCACCTAATGGAAGCAAAGACTACAAAACATCTCCATGGATAACAAGCTGTGCCAAAGCACTTAGGGAAAACAAAACTAACCTATAGCAAAACAATGTGCACAAGCACTTGGAGGAAAGAAAATCTAATCTAATATTTATAGAGGTAGTGAACTTCCCTCTAGAAGCAACGCTTGAGATAGATTCCATTGACTGGAATCTGCAGTTCTTCACCATCCAATGAGGCCAATTGGAAAGCATTGCTATTCTTGCACTTTGTGACCATGTATGGGCCACTCCAAATGGCATCAAATTTTGAATGCCTTCCCGGTTTTGCTCTATCCACATCCCATTTCAACACTAGATCTCCAACTTGAAAAGATCTATCTTTGGCCTTTCTATCAAAGGTTTTCTTGATCAAATCTTGATCCTTTTCCATTGCTTGGGATGTCTGATTTTTGATCTCTTGCAGCTCCATCAACTTTGCATACCTCACCTCCATGGGTTCAAACTCTAGCAACTCCAGCTACTTCATGAGTTCTAATGTTGGCAACTCAAGTGACATGGGCAAGATTGCTTCTCTTCCATAGACAAGCCTGAATGGAGAGTTACCCATGGATTTCTTGGGAGTTATCCTATCAGCCCATAAGGCTGATTTCAGTTTGGTATGCCAAGACCTCTGATTCTCGTCAAGAGTTCTCCTAATGATCCTCAACAAGTTCTTGTTTGTAGACTCGGCCTGACCATTACCTTGGGGGTAATAGTTTGATGAAGTGCTTAGGTAAATACCATTCTTGACAGCCCACTCAGTCACCTTAGATCCAATGAATGCCAATGCATTATCAGAGATTATTGTGGCAGGTACACCAAATCTAGTTGTTATCCCCTCATAAAAGTCTAAGATGCTAGACTCATTTGCCTCTTTGAGTGCTACTGCTTCTGTCCATTTGGTGAAGTAGTCTGTGGCTGTCAAAATCTATTTGTGCCCTTGGCTTGAGTTGGGATTAATGACTCCAATGAAGTCCAAACCCCATTGAATGAATGGTTGATCAACCGAGATTGGATGTAATGGAAGGGCAGCAAGTCTCTCTTTTCCTGTGAAGAATGCACAGTTCTTACACCTCTTGATCCATGCATAACAATCACTAAAGATTTTAGGCCAATAATAACTAGCCTTCATGATTTTTAGAGCTATCACTCTTGGTGCAAAATGGCCACCACTGGTCCACCATGAAACTCTTCCAACACCCTTTGAATCTAATTTGTGCTAATGCATCTCAACAGTACTCCATTCACATCTTTCTTGAACAAAACTCCATTAACAATGGCATACGGAACAACCTGCAACCTAAAGTGTCTCCTTTGGGTCCTTTTCATCTCCGGAGGGCATAGGCCTGTGCCTAGGAAGTGTATAATACCTTGGGTCTAGTAAGGAGTGGGGGCAGCATTGTCTTCTTCTTGATTGCCACTTGGCTCATGGCTGTCCTGGAGTGTCAAAATAGCCTCTTCTTCATTGCATACTTCTCCCTGCTTCCCCAAAACCAGCTGCTCACACAATCCTTTCCCTCTTACTAGCTTGATGATCTAGATCTCAATGTCATACTCCATGACACGGGTGATCCAACCTGCCCTTTTCTCATTCAAATCCTTTTTGAGGAGGAAGTCCTTAACTTGACATGTGAGACCAATAACTGGACCTTGTTGTTTGAGATTAAATGCTTGAATTTCTTCAAGCTTCTGATTACTGCAAGTACATGTTTCTCAATAAAAGAGTACCTCATCTCATAGTCATCTAGGCTCCGGCTGAAGAAGGCAATTGGCTGCTCATCATTTTCCTTGTTCTGCTGTACCAAAATGGCAGAAATAGAGTCATTACCTCCAAATGCATAGAGGATGAAATCCTTGGAGAAGTCCGGGTTGATGAGAGTTGGTGCTTGAGAGATAGCTTCTTTGATTGCTTCAAAACTCTCCTTGCCTTCTGTTGTCCACTTGAAAGCCATGTTCTTCTTTAACATTTTGGTGATGGGCTTGACAAGGGCTGCAAAATTTGGGACAAACCTCCGAACAAAGTTTATCCTTCCCAAGAAACTCTGAAGGGCTTTCTTGTGACTTGGCAATGGTAGTGCTCTTATGGCTTCAACCCTCTCTGGATCAATTGCTAATCCCTCCTTGGAGACAATATGGCCAAGGAGCTTTCCTTCATGTGCAAGAAAGATGCACTTCTTAGGATTCAAGGACACTCCAAACTTTCTACACCTCTGAAACACTTTCCTGAGGTGAAAGAGATGGTCCGCTACATTCTTTGAGAAGACAGTGATATCATCTAGGTATACCAGCACTATCTTGTTGATCAAGCCTTTGAATGCCATGTCCATTGCCCTTTGAAAGGTAGCACCAGCGTTGGACAACCCAAATGGCATTTTCCTGTAAGCATATGTGCCCCATTTTGTAGTGAAGGCCGTCTTGAATTGATCTTCTTCCTTCACCATAATCTGATTGTAGCCTGAGTAGCCATCAAGTAGTGAGAACCTTTCTGAACCAGCTACAACCTGCAATATTTGCTCCATGGAAGGGAGTGGGTAATGGTCCTTGAGAGAGGCTCTATTCAAGTCTCTGAAGTCAACACACAATCTGATGTCTCCACTCTTCTTTCTGACTGGAACCAAGTTGGCAACCCAACTAGAATTCTTGATTGGGAATATGATCGTTGAATCAATCAACTTGTCTAATTCTTTCCTCATGAGAGGCTCCATGTGTGGATTGAATGGTCTTTGTTTTCGTTTTTCTGAGCTTAATATTCAGATCCAATTCAATGGTATGCTGAGCTAAGTTGGGGTTGAAACCCTTCAAGTCTTCATAGCTCCAAGCAAACACATCAGGGAACTCTTGACACAGTTGTATGAACTCATATCTTTCTTGTTCAGTTGTCATCTTTCCAATTTGCAATGGTTTGTTCTCTTCTACCAAGATGGATACTAAATCTTCACCCTTCACTTGAATGTTCGCTTTCTCCTTTCGGAACTGATCATTCGGGTTGAAGATTGACTCCAAGGTTATGAGGCCTTTTGGTAATTTGTTAGTTCTCAGCTGCACCACTTGGTCACCATACTGCTGATGTAGCTTTTCTTGATTCTTAGCTGAGAACTCAGCTTCTTCTTGCAAGAAATGGATGATTTGCTGGTCATTCTCAAACACTTGCCAACTGACATCGTTATCTGGCACTGAAGGCCTCACAATCACGTGGATGTTTGGCTATACCTTGTCTTGTTGAATACTTTCCACAATGTTGAAGGCTGCCCCTACTGCTGCAAGCCTGTCAACAGCTTGATTCTCTTTCCAAGGAATGGCTTTGATGCAAAACCCTCAAAATCTTCCATGAGGTCCCACACCCTATTCTTGTAGCACTTGAGTAGATCATTCTTGGTAGCATGCTGTCCCTTGACCTGATTTACAATCAATTCACTGTCCCCAAAGACTTGCAAATTCTTTATTTTCTTCTTGATTGCCCAATGCATTCCTTGCACCAAGGCTTCATATTCGGCAGTGTTATTGGAGCATGCAAATTGAAACCTAAAAGCTGAATAGTACTTTATATTCCTTGAGGTGAAATAAGCACGGCTCCACCTCCCGCACCTTTTCTACTCCTTGATCCATAAAAAAAAACAGCTGCCATACCTCATTGTCATCCTTGTGGTTTGGCTTGGTGATGCTAGGAATAGGCTGATTTTCTTCACGTATGCAATAAACCCCTAGCTCGAGATTCTTCCACTTCTTGATAAGGATCAAATGCATGCACCTTGTTTGCCCATTCATTTAGAGTTAGATCCGGGATGCTTCCAACCTTGGTGTCAGCCTCATCGGTGCTTGGGTGGTCTTCTTGATCAAATGCTGAGCAATTAGCATTAATCTGACTTGGAGTGTAAGGCTCAATATGGAAGTTTGCAATAGGTTCTAACCTAATTGTAGCATTATTTCCATACCTCATTCTCGAACAAAGCATGTGTGACCAATCGCGAGACAAATATCCCCCAATCTTGGTTGTGAAGTCCCTTAACAAACATAGGGCAAAGAGTGGTGGAAGGTCTATGACCGATACATCTTGTAAAACAACGACATTTGGACATGCATGCAAGGTAAGACTCAAATTTATAATCACTCCAACTATTCACTCTTTTGTTGTCCCATCTATTGCACTACCCCTTTAGATGTTGTTTCATACTGGAGCCCTAGTTGATCAGCTATTTGTTTAGGCATTACTGAGCTACTTGCTCGGAGTTTATCATGTAATTGTGCACTAGCTGATTTCCAATTATCAATGAAACATAGAAAGGAGGGGGCTTCAACATTTTACCTTGCTGTCCTCCATGATTTCCTTCAGGCTGGGCGGCATTTGTGAGTACCTTCTCTTGCATTTGGACCTGTTGATTTGAAGTTGACCAGTCCTTCATGGCAGCTTGTAGCAAATCTCTTTGTCCTGGGATAGATAGTGATTCCCACATTGATATGTTTACATTTGTCTTCTTCATCTGATCAATGATACTAAATGGAGATGAAGGATCTCTTTTCTGTCCCTTGGTTTGCACATTCACTCCTTGCATGTGGGCAGCAACAACTGGTATTTGAGTTGGTCTAGGAGCTGTTCTTGGCTGTTCTTGTGCATTTGAAACTGGACTCTGCTTGCCAACCACTTGTGGAACCATGGGAGGTTGTGGATTGGCTGGGGCTAATAGCTGTTCTTCACCCAAATTCCTCCTTTTTGACCTTGTGTTGGCTGCAACACCTTGAGAAACTACCTGATTCATGCCACAGAAATCCTCTGCCTGCCAATTTACCAATGTGGTGTCATTTGGGGCTGATTGCTATTGGAATGTTTCTTGTTGTTGTTGTTTCCTTGACTGCCCTCACCCTCCACACTAGTAGTTGTCACCATCAATGCTTGATTGAGAGCACCATTGAAGCACATGGATTGGTTATGAGGCTCATTGCATGGAAAACACCAGTCATACTCTTGGGCAATGTTGTTTTGTGTTGGCACCAATGCCTTAGAGGCAGATATGGCATTTGGATTATAGGGCTGAAATGGTCTATTGGCAGGAGGCCTTGTTTGATTTATATTTGCAGCTGGATTAGGTGGCCTTTGTGGTTGGTATGGCTACCTGCTGCAGGCTGAGCTTGGGGTTGATAAGAAGGTCTAAAACCTTGGGTCTCTGCCTCTTGAGAGTAACCAGCTCGTTGCCTAGGTTTTGCAATTGCTTCATGACTTCTTGAAGCTCATTGGGGCACTTGGAGATGAAGTGGAAGCTTCATTTGAAATCTGATTTCTAGGAGTGGGAGAAGGAGCCAAATTAGGTGCCTCGACTAGTGTTTGGACTCTCTAAACTTGGAAACAATTTCATGGGAGGTCTAGGGGCAAGTTTACCATCTTGGATCAAACAATTTTCAGCCCTAATGGCAATGCTATAAGCCATAGGGATAGTTATGCCTCCCATAGACTGAATCAACATAGAAATATCAGAATTTAGAGCTTTGAGATAGTAGAGAAAAGCACCTTCTACTATTGGCCTGACTGCCACTGGAATTCTCTCCCAATTCTTTTGAAATTTGAAGTTGAAATCAGTCAGCTACTCATTGGGAGCTCTCTTGATGGTTGTCAGTTGCTCCAAAAGAGACAAGTTGTCTCCCTTTTCTCCAAATTGCTCATGAAGTGCTATACATAGTTGATTCCAATTTGTGATAGAACTAGCTCCAAGGCTTCTAAACCATTGCAATGCTTTACCCTTGAATGAAGATGCCAACAACTTGACAGCCACTTGCATTTCATTGATTTCATGGATCACACAAAGGTTAGCAATATCTTTAACATGATCACCTGGAGTAGTTTGATTTTCTCCAGTGAAGTAGGGAATGTTCTTCAAGGCTGCAATAGGGACTGGATGTTGCGCATTGAGGGAAAATGGGCTGCTGCCTGTGAAGTTGACGTAGGGATTGTTTTGAGCCATTCTAATTGGTCTTAAAACCCTTCTATACTTGAATGAAAGGCCTACCAGGTGGAGGAGCTGAGAGAGTTATGTTTGGTGGAGATGGAGACCTTTGAATCCTTCTTCCTCTTTTCCTTCTTCTTGGAGATAATTGCAGGTATTCAAACGACACTTCTTCTTCTCCAACTCTTGACCTTGTGGTGACTCTTCTCATGAGTTTTCAGGCCTGATTGTTGAAACCAGTTGATTCTTCCCCTTGGAGTCACCAGATATGCAAATAATAGCTCTTTCAAGCAATAAAATTGCAGCAGATGCACATCAACTTTGCTACAATAAAAATGAGACCTCTAGTGTCCCACCGGCGTGCCAAAACTGTTATAGCAAAATCACAGCACCCCTGGATGCAGATCAGGTTTCTAGGTTGATGTTCAGGCATCCAGTGTGATTGCACAACATGGAATCCTTTCTCTAAGTGTGGGACTTGTAAAGATGAGAAAGGATTCTCCAGAGAAGGTTGGTTCCTATTCCTCTATTCAGATGCACACGAAAAATGCAGAGGGTTTACTCAAAACCTAATCTAACTTGCCAAGGAGACAGAGAGAGAGGGATGCATAAAAATAAACCTAAGCTAATAGAGGTGATGCACCGAGGAATGAAGAACACCTGTCTTACTAATAAACACAGACCATTCAAATGTGATGCAAGATCATGCACAGATAACAAAAATTGCAGTGAAAGACCAGGAGGATGCAAATAAACACAGAGAGGGTTGAGAATCATCCATAGACATGTATTACTTGCTCCAAAGATT
The DNA here is from genome assembly GCA_018340775.1 of Taxus wallichiana var. yunnanensis. Classification (NCBI taxonomy): domain Eukaryota; kingdom Viridiplantae; phylum Streptophyta; class Pinopsida; order Cupressales; family Taxaceae; genus Taxus; species Taxus wallichiana. The sequence goes on along the minus strand of CM031235.1, from coordinate 293,557,200 downwards.
GATACAATACACTACAAAATGCCAAGAGGTAGAGTCGCATTACAGTTTCAAATGGGAGGTTCGAACTCCACAAATTCACCTGATAAAGGGAAGAGGGGAGGGGCCAGAACAAGAATGTTCGACTTTTAGAAAGAAGCCCCTCCTTACAATATATAGGAAAATGAGAGAGGGAAAAGAGAGGAAGGCCAGATCTACCCCAACCACTTCTTTCTTGCATTTAACTCATTTCATCATGGCAGAAGTGGCGAATCCTGGCAAAATGGCGGACTGTCTGTTGCATTAAAGCTGGTTGTTGAAGCGTTACTTCTAGCATTACCACGTGTCAGAGACGTTTTCTCAATTTTCTCCCTCCAAAATGAACCAAAATTCAAGATTGACCCTAGAATCATGTAGAGAATTTCATAAGATTTCCGTTGATATAAAGAACGTGCAAATCCGAGCTCTGGATCAAAAGATATGGTGATCTGAAGATTTAGGGCACAAAACAGGCAAAAATGTGTTTTAAAATTTTCCCCGCGCTCTGCCACCTGGGTGACACGTGTCAAGCACTGATTGGATGCGTAATTCTCTGCTTCCCTGTCCCATGGGTTTTCCTTGAAATTTGACCTTTTTGACATTTTTTACTCTTCCTCCGCACCCCCGCCACTTGGGACACGTGGCATGCATTGATTGGTCAACAGGGGCGCGGGGCAGACCTTTACTTTTAAATTTTGGCCGAAACTTGGTCAAATTTTCTAATTTCTCCCCAAGCTCCACACTCCCTACTCCATTTGACACATGTCCTGTTCCTATTGGCTCGGGCCAGCGCTTCAAACCTCGCCCCTTTGAACTTTTGGACATTTCTCTTTGTGACACATGTCACGATTTGATTGGTCTCCGGGTCTGCCGGCTTTCTGCGTCCCACGCGTCCATTTGTTCTGGATGTCCTAGTGCTGTCTGGGACAAAAAATTCCGATCCACCCAAAATGGACTTCCTTGTCCCTGTTCTGCAAATGACACATGGCGTAATCTGATTGGCTCTCGGCTTTCTCGGCTATCCGCGTCTTCCGCGTCCCGCTGTCCCAGATGTCCCGAACTGCTAAGTGCGAAAGTTCTCCTTTTCGGCTGATCCGGGTGGTTCACGTCCTTCGCGTCTTCACGGCCCAGATGTCCCAACTGTGCCACTCAGCAGTTAGTCGATTCTCTTCTCCTTGGGCCAAATCCGCTTTTCACGTTTGCGCGTCCCTTTGGACTTCCGTCCCAAGTGTCTCTGCTTGGGCCGCCTGGAGGCTTTTCGGCCGGTTCACGCCCAGATGTCCCTCGCATCCCGACCATTGTGAGGACTAGGACTTAGCCATTTTTCATGATTTTTCCTGGCCCAAGCTTATTTTCTGCAACCTTTTCACCTTTTCTCAGAACTTGCTCTTTTCAACTTGGACAGGAGAGTTAAAAAAATCTGAGGGGACCCTAGAAACATGATTTTTTGCCCTGAATCAATCTATTTGCCTGGGACTTGAGAATTTAGTGCATGTTATAAAATTTACCCCTGGGGGTGAATTTTGGATAACAAGACCCATTTCTATTCGCACTATCTCCGCTATACACTCCAACGGTGTGTGCGACGGGGTTCTCAGATTATGCTATTATAGTTGGTGAAAAATCGGAGGATGGGTATAGTGGACCATCGCTAGATGATCATCCCATCTTTAGAGAGTTTTAGATTTATTTCAGGGGAGATATTGGGGTTACCACCCCCACATGAGATTGATTTTCATATAGATCTAGTTCCTAGAGTAGAGCCTATCTCACAAGCACCTTATCGGATGACCACCCCAGAGCTCTGTGAGCTCAAGTTACAGCTTAAGGGCCTTTTGGAGAAAGGCCTTATCCATCTTAGTGTATCCCCTTGGGTGCACTGGTGATATTTGTGAAGAAGAAGGATGGATCCTTGCAGTTGTGTATTTATTACCACCAACTGAATAAGGTAATGATCAAGAATTTTTATCCCCTTCCACGTATTGATGACTTGTTTAATCAGATGAAGGAGCCAAATTTTCTCTAAGATTGATATTAAGTCGTGGTACCATTAGCTAAGTATTTCGTGAGGTGGACCTTCATAAGACCGCTTCTACGCACGAGATATGGGCACTATGAGTTCACAGTGGTGCCTTTTTGTTTGACTAATGCCCCAACAGTGTTCATGAGTTTGATGAATGGGGTATTCAGGAAATTCTTAGATCATTTCATGCTCATCTTCCTAGATGACATCTTGATATACTCACGTACATGTGAGGAGCATGAGGGAACCTTCACCAGGTTCTTCAGTGTCTTCGTGAGCAGCAACTTTATGGGAACTTGGAGAAGTGTGCATTATTTTAGAGAGAGGTGCAATACTTGGGGCATATCATTTCTGGGGAAGGTATCACTATCGATCCTTCAAAGATTAGAGCCATTATGGATTGGCTAGCACCCACTATAGTGATGGAGGTGTGTAGTTTCATAGGATTATCAGGGTACTACCATAGATTTGTTTAGGACTTCTCTCATATTACGCATCCTATCACTTCCTTTTAGAGGAAAGGGAAGAAGTTTGTTTATTCAGACAAATGTGAGCAGGCCTTCAGGATACTTAAGGAGTGCCTCACCACAACACCTATTCTTACAATTTCGGATCCATAGGGTGAGTTCTTTGTTTGCACAGATGATTTGTTGGCAGGGCTTGGAGGTGTGTTGATGCGGGAGAGGGAAGAGTAGCGGCCTTTGAGTCTCGTAAACTCAAATATCATGAGCTTAATTATCCTACCCATGATCTTGAGCTTGCGGAAGTTGTGCATGCTTTGGTTAGATGGAGGCACTTTATTCTTGGTAGGAGATTCACACTCAGGATAGATCACTTGAGTCTTCGCCACCTCTTCATGTAGCCTAATCTCAATGCTTGTCAGCGGTGATGGATGGAGTTTCTTTGTGAGTATGACATGGAGATAGAGCATGTGAAGGGGAAGGATAATGTTGTAGTAAATGCTCTCACTAGCGAGACATGTGGTTATGGCCACATTAGTGAGCACAAATTTACAAAGCAAGATTCTTCAATGAGTTCCTCTTAAAATATTTTACATTGCGGTATGAATAGAGATCGAGTCACGAGACCCTTGAGGGGAATTTTGATGGTTTTTCCTTACTGAAATATGGTCTTCTCAAGCACAGAGGCTGGATATATGTTCCTAGAGATGGAGGATTGAGGTAGGACATCTTGGTAGAGGAACATCGTGCACCCTATTTAGCCTATCCTGGGGTGAAGAAGATTCATGCCACCTTGCGATAGTTGTATCATTGGAGAGGAATTCATTGAGATGTGGCCCAGTTTATGTCATAGTGTTTAGAGTGCCAGAGAGTTAAGGCTGAGCATCAGTATCTACCAGGCCTTCTTTATCCTCATGCTATATCGTAATGGAAGTGGGACACCATTTCCATGGATTTCATTGTTGGACTACCGATGTAGAGATACCACCACGATGCCATTATGGTCACGGTTGATAAATTGACAAAAGTGGCTCACTTTTCTCCAGTGAAGACCACTTCCACAACTAGAGCAATGACACAAGTATCTTTGTATGAGATTTTCATGTTGCATTGGATTCCGTGGAAGATCATTTGTGACTGCGATCCTTTATACACTTCACATTTTCGGACTACCATCTTTGTATGTCCTTGGGACGAGAATCAACTTCAACACAACGTATCACCCTAAGATAGATGGATAGAATAAGCAGGTGAATCATATTTTAGAGGACATGCTCAGGATGTATGTGATGGATCAACAGTCTAAATGGGAGGAGTACCTGTACTTAGTGGAATTTTCCTACAATAATAGTTTCTAGAGTTCTATAAGCATGGCTCCTTTCCTGGATTTTTATGGTAGAGAGTGTAGGACACCTCTTAGTTGGGACAGGTTAGAGGAAAAAGTATCTCTTGGACCAGCTCTTATGTAGGAAATGGAGCAAGAGGTGGTGTTTATCGGGAGCAGATTGTAGGAGGCACAAGAGAGGAAGAAGAAGTATGTGGATTAGCATAGGATCGACCGTAGTTTCAATGTGGGCATGAAGGTGTTCCTTCGTGTTAGGACACACAAGATCCCTATCCATTATGGAAAAGGTTCTAAGTTATCTCCTAGATTCATGGGTCCTTTTGAGATCTTGGAGCATATCAGCCCTTTGGCCTATCGTCTAGCATTGCCACCCATCTTATCTCGCATACATGATGTTTTTCATGTTTCAGTTCTCAGGAGATACATTACAGATCCTTCTCATGTGTTAGATTGGACATCATTGTAGGTGCAGGATCAGGGGTAGGTGACGGTGGAGCTTGTTTGCATCCTATATAGTAGGACCTTGGTCCTTCAAGGCGAGAGAGGTTAATCAGGTTCAAGTGCAATGGGACAGGTATGATGAGACTGTAGCTACATGGGAGGATGCTACTTCATTACGAGTTCAATTTCCACATTTGTTCCAGTGACTTCTAGGAGGAAGTCGAGTCTAAGGGGAGGGGGATGTAGTGCCCACTTCCCTTTGACACCTTTTGATGCTTATTTTGATACAGTTGATCACATTATGGACATTACTATGTTTTGATTAGTATGATGTTAGACAGTTGATCATGGATTATTGTTGATCTTGATTTGGTTATGATCCATGATGATCATTGGAGACACCTCATATGTTGATGATGATATACTATTTGACATGGATATTTTATAGATGTTATTCGGACATGTGATTTTGGATATTATGAGTAGATCTAGAAAATGGATATTATATGATGATGATGTAGTTGTTACTTTGATGTTGTTGTGATTCATTTATATATTTGGTTTTGTGATTTCATTTATATCACATTGGATGTTCTGATATGGCCACAAGGATGAAGGAGGTATTTGTGTTTTGTACGTTAAAAATCACAAAAAACATGGGGGATTGGAGACCAACCACAATGAAATTCTAGGTGAATTTGACAAGGTCACCATGGTAACTTGTTTTATTGTGTTGTGTGTTGTCTTGTTAGGGATTCCCATGGGGGGTATTTCCTTTATATGTGAGCATGGGTTTGTGTATTTTATTAATGTGGTTAAAATTAATTATTGTTTATATGTATTTTATTAGTGAAGTGTTCCCTTCTTTTATTTAATTAAATTGTGGAGAATTAATGTGGGAAATCATATGATTAAAATTTAAATAAATTAAATTGGGATATGGGAAAGTAATAATGGGAGTTGTTGGATTTTGTATTAATTATGTAGGGATGTGTAAGTTTGTGTAAGAGTTGTGTAAGTCTGATTTTGGAGTATGAAACACTCCACCTCCATGGAAACTCGAATTTGTCCTTGTGGGCTCTTTTGGGAGGCTTGTGGGACAATTAAAACTCGTCCCATACCTCTCAATTTAATTTACCAACCATACTTATTGTTGGAGAGGTGATTTTAGGATTTTATAATGCATTTTATTTATCATGTTACAATTTTTGATTGCACTCTCTTACCTTTTATTTATTTTTGTAGTCCTTTGGGGTGTGGGATTTTGGAGTGTGTAAGTAACTTGTCATATTTTCACCCACCTATTAATTGTTCTTGGGAGAATGAAATTTTGTGTTTTGTGTTGGAGTTGAGGATGTATGAGGTGGCATCCTACATGTATCCACATCATCCTCTTCTCTTTCCCCTTCTATAAAATTCAAACTCTTTGCTTGTTTTGGGGTTGTTGAATCATTTCACAAACTTTCTTGGGGAAAATTTTCTTGTGTTGAGAGCTCTTGATTTTGGGAGTTTGGAGAAAATTTACATGTTTGGAGATTGTTGTTTTGGGACTATGTTTTGGCATTAAAGCTTGTTGTTTGACAACAAAAGCTACCATGGAGAGGTAGGAGTTTAACTCTTATTTTATGTTGTTATTTTCTTGTTGTGTTGAATGAATGGTGCATGTTTTTGATTTATTTGTTGGCTGGTTGGGTAGAATGCCATAGGAATGGTGTAGGAGAAGGCTATGGGGAATCCATGTGGGGGCATAAGGAATGCCATTGGCATCATAATTTTGTGGAGGGAGTTTGGGTTTGGGATCCACCATGGAAAAGAAATAGCTTGCATTTCTTACTTTGTGGGGGGCATAAGGAAATCTGTGGGGGGCATAAGGAGGGATTGTGGGGGGCATAAGGATATGTGAGGTGAATTTTTATTGGTGGTTTTTTACTGGTGGATGCCAGTTTCCATTTGGGAGGCATAAGTAGCTTCCCCATAGACCTTGCTCCTTTGGCTTACATGATCAAGCCTGAGTTTTGTTTTGATTATTTTCAAATGTAGTTGTAAATTTTTGTTTTTGTTTTGATTGTGTTTTAAAATGAATTATGCATGTTGAAAGAATGTTGTGTGTTGTGGAAGCCAGTTATTGCAATGGGTTGAATCACACATCTTATTGTATTTTTGTTGGGGCTTGGGGGCCAATGATGAAGGAAGGCTTCTCCTTTCATTGGATGTCTTGGTTGGGTGGAAAGCATTGCCTTTCCACCCTCTTTTGTTGTGATTAATTTGGAAGAAAATGGAAGCTTGCATGTTGCTATTCGGAGCAAAGAGAAGTACAATTTTGACAGTCCCTTGTGAAAAAAATTCATTTGTAATCCTTTCCCACTTGATGTGGATGAAATGGTAATATGTATTTTGTGAAGAAGAGATGTATGTAATTGGTTATGGAAGTGGATATTTGAATTGTGAAAGACATTTATATTTTTTCTATTATTGGAAAGAAATAGAAATTATGTTAATTGCATTCAAGGAATGAAAGAATGTAAAGATGCCTCTCTTTTTGAATTAATAAAGAATTTCAAGTTCATCTCTCATTTGCATTGTTGTGTTGAGTTGGAATATCAAATTGTGATTGGAATCTCTATTTAATTTTAAAGGAAAGAAATACGTACGAAGGAAGTATATTGCTTTGTGTCTTTTGGAAATGTATTAAATTGGAAATCAAACCTTACAAATTAGCTTTGAAATGATTTTTTATAAACAACTAAATGTATTAGAATAGACCAGAAATGAAATGCCACACTTGAATGATAAAATTGATATACAGTTTTAAAAGAAATAGACCTCTGTTGTAAATATAAAACTAGCAATAAATTTAAACAAAATGTATAGTTTGGGTCTGCACATTATAATTACTTTGAAAATGATATAATTTAGCATGTTAAGACATCAATGAACTCAAATTGACAAAGAAAACCTAAGTAAACGATTTTAAACATTGCAAAATTGAACCCATTCCCCTTTCACAATCATATTTCGTCAATTGTTGGACAAACTTTAAATTGGAGTCAATTGAGAAAATTTACCTTCCTAAAGCACTCCAAATCCTCCCTAACACAATCCTCCATGTATGTTTGGCATGTTGAGTGAAGGAGGAGGTCCAATTTAATCAAATTTAAAAGTTGGAAATTACCAGTTTGCTAATTAAAATATTGCAGATCATTTTTGTAAAATTGACCCTTTAAAATTTATCAAAATGTAAAATTTATGATTCCTATGCAAAGAGAGCATTGAGAGATTTCCGAGAAAGTCCACGTTTTCTAAAACCGAGCTTTTTAGCTCAAGTTATGGCCCTATGTATTTTTCCTACCTTAGTGGAAAAATTTGGGAAAATTTTCCCTAAGCGGGCCCATGTCCGAAAATTTCCGTCGAAAATTTCTTAGAATTTTTTTTGAAATTTCTTGGGGAAATTTTTTAAAATTTCCTCCACTGGCCCTCACCATCGGGGCACACGTTTCCTCACAGGGTAGTGGCGGAGGTGAGACATTATTTTGCCTTTGGGGATTTTATAAATTTTGTGAAATTTTTTATCTTTTCCCCGCCGTCCCATAGCCAATCACAGGCTACCACGTGGCATGGCGGAGGGGCGGAATGTTTGCGAACTTTATCTTTACAAAAAAAAAAATTAGAAAAATTTATTTTCCCGCACCCCCGCCCATGCCTTGGTGGAGTCCCTTCCATGGATAGGCGGGCCCGCATGTTGAACCTATCCCCTTCTCCCTCCCTTTGGCGAATTTTTCCAAATCTCCCTGCCACTCCGCCCCTCCCTCACCCTCTCCTACTTTGGATCAAGACTCGAAACATGTTCTTGGAGGACTTGCAGAGGTGTGGGTGCAAATGGGAATTTTCTCCGTGCAAGGAAAAATTCCAAACACCGCCCCATGACCCACCGACCCGAAAAATGGGTTTTCTTCCCCGCTCGACACGTGTCCCCTTGGGGAAAATTTGACCCCTAAAGTCTACCTATCCATATCTGGAGTTCTACAAGGAGTTAGGAGGACTTCTTTATATCACCGAAAAGGTGAGAAAATTTCCTATCTAATGGGAATGATTTAGGGAAATTTTTAATGTGTTAAGTGTGAAAAAAATCAAGTTGAAACTCTGATCCTGTTAGAGAGTGGGTATGGTGATATTTTACCCCCTGAACCTAACTGAAAATTCTAACCCTAAAATTTGGACCTTGTGACCTATGGAAATTATCAATAAATGAAAAGTACGTTCTAGTAATTTTAGATTTGTTTCGAACCTGATAGTGTCAACTGTTGTCTTGCAACTTGGTTGTGGACACTTCTAATAAAAAAATGTATTCCATAATTTTCCTGACTAGCCCTAGGTTGTTTCTTAGGTCTCAAGTGGGTTGTTTTAATGGGCATCACAATATAAATGGAAAGTTATTTTATTTCCAAGGGATCTTGTAACTATTTCTATACATAATTTGACAATATGTCAACTTTTTTCCCTTAGTTGCTTTTGGGTCTATTTATCTTTATCTATTTTCGGAAGATGCCTCCCATTTACATTATAATTTCATGGTTGAGACCCTCTGTGGTTGGTCTACCCAATGGTAATTTAGTGATATTATAATCTGATGAGGTAGTTTCATCCCTTAAAACATAAACTTGTGGAGTGAAAATATCCAAAACCTATCTCCTTAAGGACCCACCATTATTTTTGATAAAATATTAGATTTCTTTGGTGTCCAAAATGACCTCAAGGAGGTGATTCTTTCAAGGTATGCTTCCTCCATTCGTACCCTCAATTTTATATTCCTTGGGAGTGCTACTCCGAGACATACCTCTCTCATATTTCCACCTTCCCCTTGTGCTTGTTAGTGGGAAGCACAAGATACAATAAAAATCTCTTGTTATTTTGAAAGTGTGAAACTTGAATCATCAACATGTACCTGTGGTGGGTGCACCTTTTCATTTGATTGTACTTGTACTTTATCCTTTTTTTCCTCTTATTATTTCTCAATAGAAGGGTGTTGAGTGTTTTCATTTGTAGGTCTAGCATCTTCAAACTCAACCATTTCCTTCCTATATAGAGAAGGATACTAGATTGAATCGGTTTGAATATTTTATTGAACTTGAGCCTAAAATTTCTCAAATTCAATTATAAATTCACGGGTTTCAATTAGTTTCTCCACCATGTCATTTAACTCCTATCAATGGAACCTTTCCAACATATAGTTATTGTTATGTTTGTGGAGCTTGTTTTCATGTTAGAGTTTGGTACACCTTCCATGTGTTACACTTGGATATTTTTACGGCGGTCCCGCTCGCCGGTGAGCGGGTCAAGGGTGAAGCCCGAAGTAAATTTTCATGGGTGGTTTATTAACCCATGGGTAATGGGTAACCATTATGGGCTGTTGGCTTTTCAATTTCCATTGTTTTGTAAAACCACCTCTTCGGCTACCTATTGATGTACTTATAAATAGATGGACATACAATAGGATATATATCAGTGTGTTTTGTGAAGGTGAATAGTGTGTGTAAATTCAAGTGTGAATTCGGGAGGGTTTGTTGAGCACAACTCCAAACAAGATCTGATTATTGTAATTGTGAAGACTATTGGCTTGTAATAAAATCTGAGAAAGTGTTCTTGGTGGATGTAGCCCACATTGGGTGAACCACGTTAAATATTGTCTTCGTGTTTTGCATATTTCATTTTTATAATTCTATTCATACTTATTATTATTGCGATTCGAGGAATTATTCGCATTAGATTCTATTAATTCCTAACGGTTGTTCTATCTCTTTTACTTCATCCTCTACTATGGTTTATTTGTCATGAAGTACTAAGCCTCCTTCACTTCTACATTGATGTAACTTGGAAATTTTCTATGTGAAGGTTAGGTCTAAAATATTGCATTAAGCCATGCAATAATTCAATGAAGACATGTTCATCAAATGCAACCTTTATTTTTCACCCACCTCTCCAACTAATGCAACTTGTTCTTCATGAATTGGGGCCAAGAAAGGAACTTATTTTGATATAGGATGTGAAGTAGTATCTACTACCGCTAGAATCCTTAACACATCAACATGTTCCTCAAGTACTAGAGAAACTCCTTTTATTGGTGTACTTTTGGTTGCTTCTACTGCAGGTGTTTCCATTATTTTCATTTTAACCCTTACAAAGTGTTTTGTGATTGGTTCCTCCTCCACATCCTCATGGATGAGATTTAATATTAGACTCATCCCGGGTTTCTTAGGTGAAACACTTTTCCTCATTCTATTTCCTTTTATAGGTGATACCTATGGAGCAGAGGATGATACACCTACTTGGGTTTTCCTTAAGGAACAATCACCTTAGGCGTGGAAGTGGGATGGGGAACTACTTGGATTGGGGTGGCCTAAAAAATAGGGAGATATTCCATTTTTTTTCAATATTTATTTAGTCCTTTGTGTCAATTTAGACACAGAGGGTCATTAGTTGTTCAATACCTTGGAATAATTTATATGATTGGCATTCCAAATTTTGTCTTCTTTTTCAACCGAGATATCCACTATTTTATAAGAATATGAGAGTCTTATCATTTCATCAAAGCATCTAAAATTAGTGATAGAACTAAAACACCACTCCCATCTTTAACCTCCCTCTTTTCCATATCATAGTTTTCTACACAAGCCCATATTAATTCTAGATATTTTGCTAATGGGGGAAATGCAACTACTAGGACAATGCGACAATCATAAATTTTCTCCACGATTTAATTTTTGATAGCCATATGTAACCTCTTAAGGAAATCATCCATGTCTGCATTGCCTATGTTATATGTAATTTTGTTGAAGTTAGAGGCTAGGTTGGATGAGGTTGAGACACCAATCAGTTGGATCTTCATTGTTTTATAGAAGAAGGGTAAACAATTCAACTCAAGGAACAAGTGATAATAACCGAGGATGTACAATAAATTTTTCTAATGCCCGAAATGATCTCGTAATACCATTAAATACTTAGAGGTCATGTTAAATAACTTACCCACACACAAATATAGTTGTAGCTCTTATTTGAATCAATAGGAGTCCTCAAACATTATTAAATCTTTGAATACGATATTTACTGAGTAACTCAATCACGAAATTTGGACTCTTTCTTGTTCTAGGGCTCAAAAAACACTTATAAATATCAAAATTCTAATGCAAAGTGTGGTAATTAATATGAGATTCAACCATATAGTTCCCCTTTCATGATTTCATTAATTCCAGCCATATCCTCCTAGCTTTTTTCATATTTACAACCATTGATTTCATAATCTATGTTTGAATATGGGCCTTGCACGGAAATATGGTCCACATCGGACCTACTTAAGTGACACGTTACTCATTCATTTTATTATTCCCTTTACATGGCTTAACAACTAGTTTTACTTTTATGATCCAAAAGGTATCGACATGTGTCCTTTCCTTAAGGTAGGTGGGGGTAGGAGAACGATTAGCAATAACAAAAGAATTGTGAAAATTCCAACTACGGGGCTAAAAATACCCTATTTAAATGATGTCACCATATGTCACCTTGTGTCCCTCTCTTCTAGCATTGGAGATGAAAACATATTCAACAATATTACAAAAATTATGAAACTACTAACTACAAGACTAAAAAAATGCTCCCTTGACCAACTGCTATCATATTGTGCCATGTATCCCTCTTTTCAGGCCTTACAGATGAAAATGTAACTCATAGTCTTGTTACAACTATGAAGTTGCAAACTGTAAAACTACAAATTTTCTTTCTGCCTTGTAGCATTCAAGATTCTTTAAATATTCCCTTCATCGAGGCCCAGGAAAAAATCACAATTTGCACATATGCCTTATCTTTGAATTTGTAAAAATATAGTAAATGAAGGAATATTCCTTTTTGTGGCTTTAACTTGTAATTGGAGCTTGCAACTTTGCAAAAATTGTAAAACTACTTATAAGGCCTATAAACCCCGGATGCTTTGAATATTCCTTCTTGAGTGTAGGGGTAGAATTGCGGTTTGCATACTTGTAGAAATGTAAACTTGCAAAACCTCAAAGTACTAATTTACAAAGGTCAAGGCGGCCTCTATCTTTAAAGGCCTATTTATGTAATTATACCATCAATAATGTCACCAATTCCATTAAACTTGCAAATCATTAAAATGAAAAAAACAAAGGAAATGTTAATCATTAACAAAAACATAGAAAATTTTATAAGATGACAACATGTTTTTAATAGTTGAAGCTTGGGAAGACAACTCGGGTAACATAAGAAATCAGGAAGACAACCAACATATCCATGTTAGATAGAAATTCTTATGGAAATGTATGCAATGTGAGATAATTTTTGATAGCATAAAATTAGGAACCAACACCACACACCACCCAAAAGCGGCCTACATGGAGAATTTCAAATTTTACATAAATAGAAAATTCTGAAGAACACAATAAAAACAAAAATCAACCAAAATAAGTAAGAATATTAAATCACTAACCAACACAAAAATTATCTTAATTAAAGAGATAAACTTAATTAATTTAATCAATTTAAGGAACCATAAAGATGAGAAAAAGACACCAAGGAAAAATATAAATTTAAATCAAACATGGTCACCGTACAAGCACATATCCAAGAAACACATCTATTTTCAAGCCTAGGTGACCTATGTTGGTCATGGAGCTTTGTGGTAGTTGGTCCCCCTTCATCATATTTTGTTTTTTTCACCATCCACACACTAAAAACACACATCATACCTAATCTAAATAATAAATTCGGTTCTACGTAATGAGGAATTAAAAGATAATATCCATCATATATACCACATATGCAAATAATCATCAATAATTTAAAACATGGTAATAATGTATCCAAATGTTATCATCATATGAAAAATATGTTAATAACATCATTGTACAAAAATATCTTTCTAATATCATTGTATGAAAATATCCATCTAACATCATCGTTCTATGAAATATCAAAATAAGTCATACATCATGTTGACACCCCATGCTGAAATGAACAATAGTGTAAGTCATAATCATGTTAGAACAATAATATTGAGTAGGGTTTAATCCCCTCTTAATTTTTCTTATAAGTTATAAAATTTAGTTGATAAATAAATAAATAAAGTATATATATATATATATATATATATATATATATATATATATATATATATATATTTATAAAATTTATGTTAAAGTTTAAATTGATTAATTCAAATCAATTTATTAAGTGGAGGGATTCTTCAAATACACACTCATAAACGCACTTAAATAGGTCTCTTGGGTTTGGTAATTTTAATTCAATTGTGATATTGAAATATAGATATAAGTGAGTGAATAAGGGTTGCTAGAATGTAAATATTATTGTTTCTCGGTTAATGGAAATCTATCCCTTACCATGGTTTGTTTTACCTCTTACAAGGTTTTCCATGTAAATATGTGTCAATCTTGTTATATGTTAATTTTTAATATGTTATTTATTTATTAATATTTAAATAATTATGTAATATTTAATTGATTTCTTGGACCTCGACATGGTACTAGAGCAAGGTAGTTTAGATAATTTAAAATATTTGAGCTATATTAATTACCGTGTCGGTTGGTGGGTGGTTATAACCGACATGCTATATAAAATGAGTCTCATTCAATTTAATTTTACAACCTCACATCTCTATCGCAAGTGTTTTAATTTTGTTACATTATATTATTTGTGTTCAAAGGTTGGAGTGGGCCCACCCTAAATACGAGTTCATGTAAGTAAGTTTTTAAAGAATTTCAACATTGACAAGAATTCATTCTTTTGTAAAATATAAGTTTAACATGATGTTTTCCAACTTGGAGACATCTTCCAAATTTTTATCTCTCTCATTTTTTTAGGGTATGGAAATGGGGACCACTCATCACATTCCTTACCTTTGAAAATATTAAAACCCTAGCCTTGAATTGATCATAGACCACTCCTTGTGCTTTTAATATGGAAAGTTAGATTACAAGGATCTACTTGACACTTGGTAGAGGAAGGTGGACTGCTTACCATATAATTGAAAAATTAAAAGCATTTTAAATGCTTAACCACCTTGTAATGTGTTGGTTGGGAATGATTTGTATGTGCTCCAACTTGGAGATTGTGTGACATGAGTTGGTTTGCTGCTCCTTTTTGATTGGTATTTGGGACCACTTGCTATTTGAAATATTAAAAGATTTTTAATAATGCATCACTACTTTAACATATGGTAATATCCTTTGATATATATTTTATCATCCCTATTGCTATTCCTTACATGTAATTAAATTGAAATAGTTTTTTTTTTTGGGTTTCGTAGCTCTCTGCTCTACCTTCGAAACACATATAAGAAGTTATATTTTTGTTGAGTATTTTATGAGAAATTAGTTTTTTAAATGACATAATAATTATCAGTGACGGAACTATATTTTAATGTTTGGAGCCTCAATTAAAATAACTTTGTTTCTCCTTACAATATTATAATTGAAATAAACTATTTCGGGTTTTGTAGCTCTCTGCTCTACCTTCAAAACACATATAAGAAGTTATATTTTTGTTGAGTATTTTAGGAGAAATTAATTTTCTAAAAAATGATAGAATAATTATGAGTGTTAGAACTATATCTTTTGGAGCCTCGATTTAAACAACTCTGATGCTCCTTACAATATTAAAATTGAAATAAACTATTTATAGGTTTCATATCTCTCTAATCTACCTTCATTAAATGTATAAGAGGCTATAATTTCACCATGTAGTGTAGATAAAATAAATTTTCTAAAAATGAAATTAATTTGGTGTTTGAGGGTGTAGTTTATTTTCACTAATATGCTATTTTCTATTTATCTTATCCTATGTTTTTTTCATAAAAATTGGGGGATTTGGCAGAAATATGAAACCTGAAATATGGTTATAATGTTATAATTAAATGTCAATTTTCTAGTCAATAGAAAAGAGATATAAAGGAATATACTTTGAATTAGTTGTTGATCATGGTTATGTTGATTAATAGTTTCGGAGTACACCTTTTTATTAGTATAATATCATGTAATTTTGTGATCAAAATTTTGAAGGCATCCATATGGCATTGGCTTATATTTTATGTTTAAAAATTGGGATGTCAAAACTATCTTATACTATAAAGGTTTCAAACCTTTGAAAAGGTCTCCTTTCTGCATCTATAGGTGAACTTATTAGTATTTACTAGAGAACTTATTTGAATTGGATCATTGTTTGAATATTTTTTGAGTTTATAGAATTCATTTCCCATCCTAAATTTTCAAATAGATCTTATCTCCAACTCAAATTTTTGATATAATAAGAATTAATATTTATAAGAAATGTAACTTCTATTCAATATGAGAATAAGAGAAAAGTATGTGCTTTATAATCTTATAATAAGGGTGGGATCATAGGTTCCTATGACCATAAGGGGAAACAATTCTTCTACTTTTCCTATATTTAACATGTAAAAACATAAATATTTGGGAAAAATAAATACCCTAGACATGGTAATAATCACTACTATGTGGTGTTTGTCTATTCATATCGTTGAATGTAGGATTGTTGAGTATGTTATGTATTTATAAACCAATTTTACAATAATTTCATTACAAACGACTGTGGTATGAAGTAAAACTATTGAAAGTCATATCATTTTCTACGTAAAGTGGTATTTAAACTTCTTTCAGGTATGGCTGTTGAGATTCCTATCATGTAGTTATTATGAGACATTCATTGACATGTAGAATTTAAAATTTCCTATGTTAGTTTTTTTAGACATGACATGAAATTAGAAACTCCATACAAATTGTTTAAGTGGGATATGAACATCAATGAGATTAATCAGAATATGATCACTATCTTAGTGTTGTTAATAACTTTTTCCCTGAAAAATCATTATTGAACACTCAAGGAATTTTCTTGGTCTTACTATTCTATTTGTTCTACCCATTGCGTTATTTATTTGTTCTATATTAGTATTCAGTAAATTGATTGACATCAATCAAATCCATGAGGAAAAAGTAGTATAAATGGTCCAGAGCTACTAGTATAAATGGTCTAGAGCTTCTAGTATAAATGGTTCAGAGATGCTAGTATAAATGGCTCGAGATCTGCTAATATAAATGGTCTAGAGATGCTAGTATATTTGGTCTAGAGTTGGCAGTATATTTGGTCTTAAAGCAACAATATATTTGGTCTAGGGATGGTAGTATATTTGGTCTAGAGCTAGTAATATATTTGTTTTGGAGCTGACAATATATTTGGTCCAAAGATGACAATATATTTGGTCTTGAGTTGGCGGTATATTTGGTTTGGAGTGACAATATATTTGGTCTAGAGATGATAGTATATTTGGTCGAGCCAGTAGTATATTTGGTCTAGAGCTGGTAGTAAATGGTCCGGAGCTAGAAGTATAAATGGTCCGAGTTGTAAGTATATGTTTTTAATTAATGTTTTAATTAAATATCTTAAGAAGTGTACATAAGGACATTTATAATACCTATTGTATACATCATTTTTGAGGAAATAAGGATCTAAATTATGACAAGAAGTTTATCATGTAGTCTGGAATGCATGATCATCATCTTGGCATATATTTTATCCTTGTGGCATTTTTTGAAAAATGTAAAAAATCCATGAATATGAACATATACCTAGTCAAGGTTAATATTAATGTCAATTTATATGATTGAACATAATACAATTTTTACTCTTTGAACCAATAGTAGGTTTTAGAGCCCAAAAACATGGAAATCAATTATTACAAAATTTAGAGTTATCTCTTTATTTCTCTAAATTCTTTATAAAAATTGAAGATAATCAATTTATTTTCAATGTTGTATATATATTGAGATGAATGATTATGATTTCTTCATCATTTTAGGCACGATTATTTTTTAAGATAATTTTATTTTTGTATGACAGTCATAATATGCTACTAATTTTACTTAAAATATTCAATATGGTGGATTGTAATCCTATTGAAATTGGTTGTAAACTTGATCCTAAACCTGCATGTGAGAAAGTTGAACCTAATTTTTATATGCAACTTGGAGGTAGTTTAATCTATCTAACAATCACTAGATTTGATATGCAGTAGATTCATGTAGGAACCATACCAAGATTATTAGAAGTAAAAATATGAATATTAAGATTTATTAAAAGAAAAATTAATTATGGTTTACATTACACTTCTTTTGATATTGCTTCTTTATATTCATATATTGTGATTGTGAACATGTTGGTGATGTAATAGATAGAAAATTTACAACTTGATATGCGTTCAAGTTTGGTATAGGTGTCATTACTCAAGGTAACAAGAAACAACCAACAATATCCATTTTTTATATTGAGGCAAAATATAGAAGTACAATGGAAACTATAAAAGAAGCCATGTGGCTAAAGATATTGTTGGAAGAAATTTACATGGAAGTTAAAGGAAGTACTCCTCTTTTATGTGATAGTGTATGCATGATAAAGAAGCTAAGATAATTAATAAAAAATAACACCAAGTAGTTCCAATAACAAATCTAATCTAACATAAACATCATGATAAAGCCATTAAAAGGAAAATATTAACTAATGCATCTAATATTAAAAATGAAATGCAAACCATCCTTTGATGTTTTTATGGGATTTAGATTATAGGTACTCCTTTAGTGAGCCGAACGTAGCTACATGTGATCAAAGTAAATTCTCCATGGAAGAGGAAGATATCTCACCAATATGGCTTGATTGCCATGTATGGTTCTTCTCTTACTACTCTTTGCAAGTAGAATATAGAAATGGTTGTTTGATCAATAAGATTTTCAAGATTGAAATGCTCTTATCATATGCTAATGTCTTACAAGGACATGGTGTAAATTTGGACAAGGTGTACTAGGTTCTTTATATAGCTTTCCAATTTGGGAGAAGCTTGCAACCTAGTGAATGTGGGATAAAGGTAAAGTAGAATTAGAAAGGGATAAGTATGATTAGAAGAGATTAATTAATGATTAGAAACTCATGGGAGTTGGAGATGATTTAATTAATAAACTAAGATTAATTAATAGACCAAGATAAGATTAAAAATAAATATAGAGGTGATTTACAAGGAAATTAGTAGAATTTGAAGGGTTTGAAAGGGGGATTTAACCAATAAGAGGGTTTATTAATTAAATAGAAGATTAAAAGGATTAATTAATTAATAATGATTAATTAATTAATTAAAAGAGGATTATAATTAATGAATTTTTGTTAATTGACATCTAGGATGGGGAAGGCTAGTTAATTAACAAAGTGTCGTTAATTGACCGAAATGAAGGATAATATTAGTTAATTATACGGAAATCACTAATTGTAATGAAATGATAGGAAAAAGGATAATTAGTGCAATTTTAGTATTAAGACTATGTAGTCAGATTTAGGTGTCTAGATTTCCTCCTCTTTAATGTGGTGTAGCACAAGCAACACCATTTTAAAGATAGTAAACAATTAGAGACAATTAAATTTTGTAATGGTAGAAGATAAATTAGTAGGATGGAGGATGCCCACTTAAGTCTCAATGGGGTGATAGAAGAGGAGATTGACACTCAAAAAGGAGAGAAGAACAATCATTATTGAAAATAATCTGATCTCACTAGAAAGAGATGTTGTTCTTAACAAATCTTGTGGAAGAAAAACTCATAGTGATGAAGTGATTCAAATTGGGCTTGGTTGGCCATTGTTGGAATCAAGAAAAGAGTAGGATCTTGTGCCTCAAGTGGAAGAATCAAGGGAGGGGGAAGAATTGGAAAATGATAGGTAGAAAATTAGTTAGAATGGAAACAAGAAGATATATGGAGAATGGGAAGATCACAACGTAGCTGACATACCATCTAGCTCAGAAGTAACTATTTATTTGATATAAGCATACAAAAAAATGTAAAATGACATGAAGATCCATAATACTGATTTTTGTTCATTGCTAAAGGAATGACTCAAAAAAAAATGAAGCAATGTAGTACGAGAAAGTAAACAAATAGAACAACAAAAAAACAAGCACAAACAAACATACTCAAACAAACAACATTCAAGAAAGTTACACCAATGTTTTTGTTATCAATTTCAGTTCCCAAATGTTTGAGTTATACGAAAAGGGTTAAAATGGTGCCCCAAGAAAGGATACATGTAAGGGAATATATGGAGGACATATAAGTCCCATGAAAAGTCAATGTGTACTATGAAACTACCCTAAGAAATGATATGCAAGGAAGACATATATAATAAACAACCCATCTTTGTTTATGAAGGAAGATCAAGATGATCCACATATCGAGTGCTAAAACAAGCAAACACTAAAGTAATATATTTTGTACAATATTTTTTAATTTTTGAGGATATTATGTAGTGTGAATGTTTATTATGTTTTGATGTTTTACCATTTTTTTGGATTTTTGACTATATTACCATTGTTTTGGATTTTTATGTTTTACCAATGTTTTTGGATTTTTGAAGTTTTACGAATGTTTTGGATTTTTATTGTTTTTCCAAAAAATTTAGTGTTTATGAATGTTATACCAATGTTTTTGGATTTTTGAAGGATTTTATGAATTTTTAGGGTTTTTTGAAAGTTTTCTGAAGCTATGTACATGAAAAAAAGATGCAAAGATGCCCCTAGCGAGAGGTGAGAATTTACAAGGGAAAATCCCACATGTATATATAAGAGGAAGATAAGTAGGTTCAAGGCCAAGATGGATAGGTTCAACAAGATGATGAACTCAAGCCTATGAAGAGCTAAGAAGGAGCAAGTGTGCCCCTAGTCCAAGTTGGACAAGAAAAATATGATAGAAAGAAGACAAGATAGTTTATTGAAAAAAGGGACAAATTTTCCCTTAAACATGGTAGAAGGAAATATTATACACATGGATATTCTAAACAAAGCATAAGAAAAAAACATGTTATGGAAGGATATGGAAAATGTAGCTCTAATATTGGTGATGAAATATTGATTATCCAAAGGCATAAATCATGATACAAAATATGGAGTAAAGTTATTGGTTAGATATTTTGTCACGCCAAAATATGAGGTTCAACCATAGTACATGGGATTAAATCCCTCCTCAAAGACAGGTGAGGCTACTTGTTTATTACTAATCTAAAACACATCAAAAATAATATGTACAGTATTCACATTAATCTAACCATTGGGGTTGGGATAGAATCCCAAAGTCCATATCCATGCTAGGTAAAGATATTGCTATTTTCTGAAATAGAATGGATCAGAAAAGAATACACAATGGAAAGGAAATGATGGGAATGTATTTTCTTTTGAGCAAACATAGATCAAAAAATAATCATACGAGTTCTAGATAACAAATGTAATGTAATGTTTGAAATGATTAAAATGATTGAAAATGCTAAACAAAGAGTAGCTTAAGATCCTGAACATAATAACAATATCTTAAGAGAGATGAATCTCACAAAGACAAAGTTTGCAAAATAAGCATCGATTTCTATTCCTTAAGTGATTAAAAGAAAGCACAAAGTTTTTCTTCTTCACAATAGTTCTCAATATTCCAAAAATATCAACCCTTTGGAATGCATAAGCATCCCTTATTTATAATAAAAGGCGTTGAGAGAAAATAGGATAAATCCTAGAAAATAGTATTTTAAAAGAGAATCCTATTTTGCTTGACTCTCACACAGGAGACCAATTCAAAATTTACTCCCTATGTGATGAAACAAAAATGAAAAATACATGTCGATTTCAAGATTGAAATGACATGTTACATTGTGCTTATTCTATATCATCATCTTTATCTTCCTCCAACAAAGCCTGCTTGTCCCAAAATTCTTGGAATTTTCAGATTATACCCTGCATCTCATTCTCCTCAGGCATGGTGGAATGATCACTTAGAACTTCACATGTTTCCTGAGTATCACTATCATTACGAGGAATAATTTTCAATCTCTTGTTGAGTTTCCTCAGGGTCTCCAAAGAATGTTTGATTTTCACAAACCTGTCAATGATTTTCATGACGAATCTGTAAGTTGGTTCATGTTAAATTAATTCTTGGATTTATTTGTAAATATCATCAATAGGTAAGATAATCGATCCTTCACTCAACACCTTAGCACAAATTTTGACTAGCTCTTCTTCTAAGTCATTCTTGCCATCGACCAATTGATCTCTTGATTCTCTCAATTTTTGCAAGCTTCATTGAGAATCTTTATTTTGAATCTGATGGCTTTAGTCAGCTGAAAATGTTTATCCCCATGTGGAATGATGCCCTCCTCAACCAAGATGCGGGATGGGATCTGTTTCAACGTTTGGAGAGCTTCGAAAGTCAACTCTAGGTTCTCGATTTCCACTAAAAACTCATCATCCATTTTCTCTCCATCTTTCTTTATATCCTCTAAATATTGATAGACTTCCACAGTATCTTTGATGACTTATTTTCCTTGCAGGAGTAGCCTTTGGGTCCATTCATCGACCACTCTCCCCTTTTCATTAATCTTCTCAATCATGGGTACCGATGAGAAATTGAACCTGATAGGAGTAGAGGATGATGGTGTTGACTCAGGAGGATTTGAGAGCTTGAGTAACACTTCGGTCAACTACTCCACTTTCTCTTTAAGCTCATCCCTATTTTCCTTTGTTTCTTTTAACTTCTGACATAACACATTCATAGCATCTCGTGCATCTTTTTGTGCTCCTTCTACCATCACCTTCCCTAGATTGACCCTGGTTATCTCGATAATGAGGCCATTATTTCCTCTCGGTCTTCACCGTGTAGGAGTGGCGATCTCTAAAATTTTTTTACCTTGAAGCATCCACTAAAACCCTTGAAATTATTTTGGGTTTCTTGGCTGATTTAGCAGGAGAAGCCTTGAGTGAACTGAAATCAAAGGATGGTAGGGGAACTACCACCTTCCTCTTCCTTAGAGTCTGATCAAGCAACCATTGAGGTGTGCCACAAGAATTTTCTAATGTTGCAGGAGTTAGGGTCAGACTTGTAGGTGGAGGAAGACTCACTAGTGGAGTGGGAACAACCACAAGTGTGGTAATGGATTCAGTGAAAAGAGGTGCAGAAGGAGGAGGCATATCTATAGTCACTTTCATTACAATAGAGAGAGGTGAGAGACCGGAGAAGATGCCTTGGCCATGGTTGATGAAGAAGATGGAGAAAGAGGAGGTAGAATTGGTTGCAAAGGAGGAGGTGTAGATCCACGAAGCCAAAGCCCGAGAAGAGAGAGATAAACTTACTGCTTGGAAATTAGAGGTTGACTCACCTCTACCTCTAAAGAGATTTCTCCTATTTCGGTGGGGTTGGTGAATCTGGTATGTTCACTATCTTAGCTAGAGTGACAGATGAAGGGGCTTATTATTCTCCTCCCTTTTTGACAAATTTGACCTTTATAGGCCTCTTAGAAGAGCTCTTGTCCTTTTCATTTCTGGAGGGGCCCACTTCCAAAGCAACCAACTTTGAAAACTCTCTCTTTGTAACTCATTCCCAAAAAGTGAGCCATGGCTTAGTGTGTGCGAGAATTAGAGCTGATCTATCTACAATAGAGGCTTTTTCACCGATAGACCAATCAATAACCTGGGAAAAATATTGATCCTCATTAATTCTATTGTATGAAGCATCTTGAACACTTTCATTTTCGCCAAGCACCCTCAGGATGTCAACAAGCTCAAGTGTCTAAATCTCTTCAAGTGTTAACTCGCTATGATCCTTTCTGCAGATAGCAACTTCATCATGAATATTAACCCAGATGTCTTCTATGACTTAAGAACTACTCAAAAGTCAAACCCATCTCTCGTGATTCATGTGCTTCTTTAACTTCTCCCGAAGCTCGTGCACTATATTATTGGATTTTACCACCATTGAGCAGTATACCTTCCAATAAAAATTGGGAAGGATATGGTGGCCTTGTGCTTACTTGGTTGGAACTTGTGGAAATCCAACAATTGCCTAACCAACTCCATCAGGATCATCTTGTCTCCTAGGTATATGGGAAATTGAAAAGGATCACCTGGGTACATGACCACTCAAATGTATGTGAACTTCTTAAATTGCAAGAAGACACAACCCCATTTTGAAACTTCAACCCATGCCTCATCAGAGACTCTTGTTTTTGTCAGTTCGGGGTTCATCCTATAGATGTTATTGTAAAAGAAAGCATCATTTACTCTTCTGAATTGGTCCTCGGACCCCTTCCTTGTTAGCTGAGGAAAATACCGATAAATTTTTTCAGCTACCTTATTCCCCTTTGTGTCCAATCCAGGATAATTCCTCATACCAGCTGCTGCATAAGTGACATATGAGGACATATAAAACTTTCCCATAGACAAGATTGTTTTCATCTGGGAGTCTACCTCGTCACTGATAAGACTACCCCAATCAATCCCCTATTGATTCTTCTTAATGATGACCATGAATTGGTACATCCATCCTTGGAAAAAATTTGACTCAGAAACCCAAAAACCCAGCTCAACAAGGTAATGATATCATTGATCTCATGAATGAAATCACTTCTAGGAACAAATCTTGGAAACCTAGAGACAACTGGCTTGGCCTTGATCAGGAACTTCTTATTCACATGTTTAATATAGTCTTCTTGATCTTTGTCCCAGATTTCTGTGCTGACTTGAGATCTACATCCACATACTCCTTGAAGTTAGGCAATCTGAGAAGGTCATCGAAGTAACCTCCGTCTAACTTAACTATGACTTCTCCCGCCTGATTTCTCACTAAATGAGAAGTAGAGTCATAATTTGAAGCACATGCCAAGATGAACTTCGGGCAATAAGTAGAAATGGGGAATCATGCTGCAAGAGGGAGGCCACTGCTAGCTATTGATCTCATCTAGGGGGTTTGGGAAGAATCCTTGATTCTATTCCAAAAATATTCCTTGTCTATATTTCTGAGTTTTGTATCCTGGATGTCATAATTGTAAGCAATGTAAGAAGGAGACTCTACCTTCCTAAATTTGTACTTCATCTTCCCTGACTTATCTGACTTATCCTGTGATGGTCCAGGATCCGACATGAGGAGTCTTGGAGGAGAAATGCCTTGATCACTTCTAGTTTGAAAACTTGGGCTTGAAAACTTGTTGAGAAACCCCATAGACCCGATGCACTGTGAAGTGTGTCAGAGATTATACCTTGTTGGACACTTTGAAAGTCCCGACAATCAGCTGAGTGTATCAGAAAATATTAGGTGTTGGACACTCGGCGAGACCCGACACACTGTGGGAATCAAAATGTGTCAAGCACTCAAAGAAGACCTAAAACACTATGGGAACAGAAGGTGTTGAGCACCTTGCAAAACCCGAAACATTGAAAACCAGATGTTGGATGCCCGAAACTTAGGACAACCTGAAATACTATAGAAATCAGAGATTGTAAAACACCCTGCAAAACCTGAAATATAGGGATCGGGTTTTGAGATGTCAAGACATGTAAACTTTCCGCCATTTCAATAGTTTGGATTTTTGTATTCTTCTCTTTTTCTTTGAACAACAAAATGATATATTCCAAGGTATAAAAATAGGAAAACACCCAAAGGGTGAATTCTAAGCAACAATTCTATTGGAATGAAACCTAAAAATGAAGAAGACAATAAAAACCCTAAACCTAAAAGGAAAAGCAGGAAAGGGAGGAGAATGTCAAAAAGATCATCACAAAAACACATCTAATGACCTCATAAGTAAAGGGTAGGAAAATACCTTCAACACATCAAAAAAAAAAAAATGAGTCACACAATCGAGCATGAGATCAAATCAAGTTTGAAGGTCGAAGGAACATGCATGAGAAAATCCACGTAGCAAAAAGTACGACTGGTAAAAATGACATGTAAATCCAACTATTTATAAAAACCCCACATTTATTACACCTCACTTGATGTGTGTGCCAACTACCCAACAACTTGGAATTAATGCCATGTCATCATGCTTAGAGTGTCCGAAACCCGACACAAAAGGATTTCCTACCAATTCGGGTTTTTGGTTTCAGGAAACATGCGATTTCATCATGCATGTTTAGATGTTTGAAGGTTACGAAAACCCGACATAAAGGAAATATTGGGTTTTAGGTTTGAAAGTCATGTGACATGAAGCATGTTTTTGATAAGGCATGTTCCGATGCTTCAAGGTCTTGAAAACCCGATGAATTGGCTTGTATCGGGATTCGGGTTTCAGGAAACAATTTGCATGAGGCACATATAAAATATTTGATCATGTTGTTGAAACCTAAAACCCGAAAATCTCCTCAAAAGGGCATTTTGGGATATTTTTCTAAAAATTTTCTATGGTTATCTTAATTTTAGCTAGGATTATAAAAATGGGATAACAAAATCGGAGTTTGAAAAAGGTCCAAACAACACCTGGTAACATACTAGTCCTATTTTCTCATCGAGATCCAATGTGTGCACATGGAAATTAATTACCTCTTAAAGTGAAGATTTTATAGGAAACAAGTGAAGACACACTATCCAATGTGTAGGAATGATTCATTTTGATAGGTGATTTATGAATGGAGGGTGGAAGGAGAGCCATACATTGATTCATTGCCAACCAGGCATCCATAGGCCTGATGGATAAGTATCTAATTCTATTAGTAGAATTTTTCTATTGCTAGCCATGCATCTATAGCCCTGATAGAGATATTGGAAACACCCCTAGAGAGTTTATTTATTTATTTTTTAACTTTTTGATTTATTTTTGAAAAATATTTCATCTCTCTTGATTGTTTTGATAAGGGGTTAAGAACCATTGATGTCTTGATGGAAGGATGCAGAAGTGATTGTGATGATGGCATTGGCTAGTGTCAACAAATACACACAAAAGTCTTCACAACAATTTTATTAGATGAATATAGGGATAGGATCTCTAAGAATTCATTCATTCTTTAATTTACTGAAGGTGATGAAAGACCGATGTCAAATGGATACAATAGAGAGAAATGTCGACAATGAGTGTAAATAAACTAACCAAAATATTGTCGAAGGGATGAACATGGTGGGATATTTGTAAAGGAAGATGAAAAGAAAGGAAATAACATCCATGTGTATGTAAAACCTAATTGTAATGTCAGGTTTTTGTACCTTGTATTTTTTAATGTTTGAAGTTTTTTAATTTTTCTTTTTTCTTAAATTTTAGATGGTTTTGCAAAGGAAAACCATGAAGGGAGAAGAAGATGAAGATGAATGGTTAGGAAGTTGGGATAAAAAATGTCACTCCATGTGATATGATCCAACAACAATTTTTTTGATTTATTTGATAAGGGAGACTAGGAGTTTTTTCTTATCAAGAGTGATATTATCTCCAATATCAATGATCATGGTGAGATCATACTCAACAAATGACTCGTGACTTATCTTGAAACATGGATTTTGTATGCAGGAGCTTGAGTTCCCTATCAATAGGTTTCTACACTTTGTGCCATACTTGATGGTTGTATTGGTGAGCATTTTTAATCACGTTTTTGAATCAAATTTGTGTTCATTGGATTTCTAGGATATTTAGAGATTTTTGAATTTTTGATATTAGCTTGATGAAGAGACATTTTAGGTTTCATAAAAGCTAATGTGTGATTTTGTTGATCCCGAGAAATGGGATAAGAAAGTGGATGTTTGGGATTGATAATAGGAATGTTAGGGATGATGGTGGTCTTGCCACAATTGTTAATAGAAGGATGATATGATGGATGAAGAGGATATGGTCCAAGGATTGAAGAGAATGGGATACCGTAAAGTGAGCCAAAAATAGAAGATGAAGGGATAATAAGATGTGGCCAAAAATGGAAGATAATGGGTTACCCAGAGGTGAGCCATAGATAGAAGATGAAGGGATAATAGGATGTGTCCCAAAGATATAAGATAATGGGATACTATGAGGTGACCCAAAAATGGAAGATAAAAAGCTACTAGGACATGGCGCAAATATCAAATATACTAGGATACTAAGAAGTGACCCAAAAATAGAAGATAAAGGGCTACTAGGACGTGGCCCAAGTATAGAAGATAATGGGCTACAAGGAAGTGAGACACATATAGAAGATAAAGGGATACTAGGATGTGACCCAAGGGAAGATAAATATGGGCTACTAGGAGGTGTCCCATGTTAGGAAATAAGGGATAAAATATGAGGATGAGTCCCTCGCAGAATCGCAATAGTAGAAACTAATATCTAGAAAATATTACAGATCGAAATAAAAGTGCGGGATAAAAATAACACAACACAAAGAGGAAATATTTAACGTGGTTCACCTAATTTGGGCTATACCCACTAAGAATCACTTGCTCAGATTTTATTACAAGCCACCTCTCTCTCAATACAATAACCAGATCTATTTGGAGCTATGCTCAACAAACTCTATAGAATTCACACCCGAATTCATACACATCTGCAATATTACACCATCCCTACCATATGCACAAAAACACATATGTAGACAACTACTTAAGTATTTTTATAAAACCATGGTTATCAAAAGCATCCCATAAACCTATGGGTGAAAAATCCTGCCCATATGAGAAAAAGAACATTTCCTGGTATATCGGGCATGTTTTGTATCGAGGCCAATTTTTTTTTCAGGGGCTACGTCCTTGAACCCCTACTACCAGGGGCTTCTGCCCTCATACCCCTGCTCGAGGCCTAGCTTAGCCCCAAACCCTAGTGAGAAAAATGTGGAAAGTGTACGGTAGTCTTATTTTATAGTCTTCAACACTTTCACACATGAAAAAATGCTCCACAACCTAATAATCTCCCACTTGGAGACTAGTTTTCCTCTGAGCAATCTTCTCAACCCTTCACTAATTTCCATGAAGACCAACCAAAGCTGAACACAACTTCAATTTTTCCCTTGTGACCACCTTAGTCATCATGTCTACAGGATTCTAACTAGTATGAATATTCTCTAGCTTCAACTTCTCTTCCTCCAAAGTTATCCTAATGAAATGGTACATTAACTATATATGCTTCATCCTAAAGTGAAAAGCAAAGTTCTTAGCTAGGCTTATAACACTCTAACTATCACTATGCAACTTTCCTTCCTCCTGATTATGCCCCAAATCCTCAAGAATTTTTGTAACCAAATCATTTCTTTACTTTCCTTTGTGGCAACAACATACTCATCCTCTGTGGTTAACAAAGCCACCAAATTTTGTAGTCATGAAATATAGCTTACTACTGTCCCACCTATAGTGTAAACATAACCTATTGTGCTCCTCCTGCTATCTACATCTCTAGCCATATCTAAATCTACATAACCACACAAAGTGGTGTTTGATCCACTATAGCACAAAATTTTTCCCATGGTCCCTCTCAAATACCGAAGGATCTAATTTATTTCCTTCCATTTATCTCTACCCGGATCACTAATAAATCTACTCAACACTCCCACTGCATGGGAAATATCAGGGTTGGTGCACACCATGGCATACATCAAACTACCAACTACTGATGAGTAAGGTACCTTGGACATCTAGTTTCTCTCTTGCTCTGTCTTGGGACACTGCTCCTTTGATAACTTGAAATGGCCTACCAAAGGAGTCCCAACTGGTTTAGCATCCTACATATTAAACCTCTCCAATACCTTCTTAATGTACTCTTCCTGAGATAAATTCAACTTCCGTTCCTTCATATCCTAAGATATCCTCATACCAAGGATTTGTTTGGCTTCCCCAAATACTTCATAGTAAAGGATTCACTTAGCTACTTCTTAAGTACTTTTATTTCCTACATGTTTTTACTGCAACCAAAGCATGTCATCCACATACACACATAGGATAATATAACCTCCACGAGACAACTGTGGAAAGTGTACATTACTCTTAGTGTGCACTCTTCAATACTTTCACGCATGAAAATAGGCTCCATAACCTAACATTGTACATATAGAAGAAGATGATGGGTTACTAGGAGGTGAACCAAGGAGAGATAGTGATTGAGGAATTGTGATATGTAGGAATGATTGGGTGATTAGAAGATAGGCCAGGGATTAATGATGGACCCAGAAATTTCACCATGTAATGGAGAATGTGAAGATGGATGAACAAGATGAGGATCAAGTTTAATGATCTTAGATCTTCCCGTATTTTCTAATAAAAGGAATTAACCTCTTCCCCATAATACGTGAACACATCGAGGTCAAAATAGAATCATTTCTCATGATCCTCTAGAGGAATTTAATTGTGTAGCCTCACTAATATAGTGATTACTTCTTCATTCTAAAGTAGATTGATCAATATGGGTCATTGTTGGTCAATGTTAGTAGGTTGATTGGAAGAAATGGGTCCAAAAGTGTTGAAGCTTTAGAAGATGTTTGATGATGAATATTTTTGGATGGGGGAGGTTTGACCTTATTTCTCCCACAAAGAAATTTGATAGTGTTTCCAAAATATATCTTAGCACCTCATTTCTTTTGAATGGTTCGACATGGATGCAAACATCGATCTTTAGAATATTGATGAAGATAGAATAAGGAATGATCGAAATGACCCAGGGGCCAAAGAGGGATTGGATTTTGATTGATAGAAGAAAATGACTCAAGAGACAAAGTAGATTTGGATTTGGATGTCTCAAGAGTGGATTTAGATGTGGATTTGGGATATGTCGGTAGTGGTTTTCCTAGAAGATGGTATAGTGTAGGTAGACAAAGAGGATCATGTAGAAAGTTAGTAGATTGTGACGTAGGGGTTGACTTAGATGATTGATTAGAGGAATTTTGAGTCACATGAATCTTCAAAAGAGGAATAAATCATTGAGGTAACTAATAAAGGGGGTTCTATGGAGAAAGGGAGATTAAAATTAGAGGAATGATGGATAGAATTTTTGGTGACAAAAATCCTTAGAGGAGGAAAACATCGTTTATGTGACTAACAATTATTTAGAAGAAATTCAATTGAATGAGGCTTAGGAGACTAAGGGGAATTATAATAATAACATGGATTAGAATAATTAGGAGAATAGGGATGATGAGGAGTATTAGAAGGATATGAATGATTAGGAGAATCAGAATCATACCACGACTAGAAGCATTAGAATCATACCACTGACTATGAGATGAAGGTAGGTAAATGGGTAATGTAATGGGTTTCAACGTGTGAAGAACCAATCAAGGTTTAATCATGATGGGAATATTTTGATGTGAATGTTAAAACTTAGGTTCCCTATTTTCGTAAGTGTGAGGAACCATGTGATAGTTAGTCATGGTTGGCATTGTTGGGACTAAATGCCTAGACCTAGATTGTATGATTGAACTCCTTCAAATGGAAGGAAGTTCCATGTCAATTTGGACAACGTAACAATGACCAACTAGACATTTTAAAAATATGGGGATGCTCATGTGATTTTCCAAAGGGAATCTAAGGAAAACAAACATCGTAATGACACAATTTTGACAATCAAGAAAGGTTTGGAAAATAAGTTACAAGTGTGAAAGTCAAAATGGTTGATTAAAATTTAGTAGCATAATGGCCATAAAAGAAAATTTTCCAAGAATTTGAAATACGTAATGAAAGTAACCAAGGAAAATATGAGAAATCCTAGACAAAAGAACGACCACAAAAGAAAATGTTTCCTATGTTAAAATTGTCTCGAAAGCTATTTGATAATGTAACAACACAATTTCAATATTTAAATTGAGTTTTTTAAAAAAATATTTCAGTATTAAAAGGGGATTGAAGTGATTTTGACAAAGCATAACAACGCAAATTATACACTTAAATAAAGTTTAATATAAACAAGCTTTAAGTCTAAAAAATGGTTGATACAAATGCGAGCAATGTAAAAATACAATTTCAATACTTATATCAAGTTTAAGATAACAAGATGTAAGTATTAAAAAGGGATTGGCACAAGGTGAGCAGCGTAACAATGCACTTTCAACACTCAACTCAATTTTAAAGAAAAACAAGGTTTAAGTATATCAATGGGTTGATATTGTTGGTGCCCATTTTAATCCTCTGTTATATTACCATCTTTCCCCTTTGGTTTGCTTGCTCTAAAAAAATTTCTTCGAATTTGGTGGTTTGTAAGTTTCCCCATCCATATTGAATGCTTTGAAATGCTCACAAACTTATCATTTTTCCCCAATTTGAAAGAAATATACATGTATGCCTTACTTTGTGCCCTAAATTTCTAAATCCATGGGCCTCTGTCATTTTTTCCACTTTTCCCGCCCTTTGGAAGCTCGTGGTTGCTCGTTTTGTGCTTATTTTCCCTTGAAAATCAATCCCCATGGTTGAATATTTCCTAAAATCAATTTCCCTTTGTTTTTGACCAAAAAATCCTTCACCCACGAAGAAAAAATCAAATTCAGGCATCTCTGGTAAATTATGTGTTTTTGATGGTAGTACGGGTGTCATTTTCCGTCAAAATTAATCCCAAGCCTCTCCTCCTACATGGCCATTTTTTCGTTGGTCAGAATCGGTGGGTTTCTTTGAAAACTTAACATTTTTTGGTTTTTTGGAAAAAAATCAAACTTTCCCCCACAACCCCATAGGTCCTAGAGGAGGACACGTGTCACACTCTTGTTTAGTGGTGGGATGGAAGGCTGGTGGGGAACTTAGAAGTTTTTGGCCCTTTTTGGTGAAAGGGAGAAAGGTTGAGGAAAGGGCCACGGGTCCACATCATTGCAAAGGGAGACATGTGGTAGGTGCAAAGGAGGGTGTGGGCCGGCGGAGGTAAAGGGAAATTGTTCCCTTTTTACAAAAGGAGTTAGAGTGAAAATTAGGAGCGCTGGCCACAAATGAACCACAGGGAGACACGTGGCGGGCAGAGCGGGTCGGTGGGTCACCGGAGGAAAAGGGAATTTTTTTCCCTTTTGGTAAAAAGACTTAGAATGAGAATTTGAGGCGTGGCTCCGTGACAAATCAGAAGGTGACATGTGGCAGGGAAGAAATCGGAGGCACGGGCCCCATGGAGGCAAAGTGAAATTTTTTCCCTTGGTGAAAAAAGGGGTTAAAACATGAAATAAGCCCGTGGATCCTCAACGATAGAGAAGTGGACATGTGTCAAGGATAGAGGTGGAGGTGCGGGCCCATAGGGAAAAAAGTGAAAATTTTCCAAATTCCAAAAAAAGGTGAAAATGTGCAGAATTGAGCCACGACTTCAATGGGACCCACCATATGCCACGTGTCAGCTCCAAATTTCAAGGGTGGAGGGGCAGAGAAAAAGGTCAAAATTTTACATTTTTTCAAAAATGTTAAAAAGTCAAAAAGTGATCCCAAATCCATTCCCAATCATATTTTGACACGTGGAGGGCTCAGATTGAAGGGAAAAGGGGAAATCAATGGTAATTATACATTTTTCATTTTGGCCACATTTTTGCTCCAGAAGCTTGGAAATGTGAATTTTGCATCAATTTTCATCAATTTTTGGAAAATTCATGTTGTTTGTGCCTGCAAGGACCAATGCAAGTGGTTTTAGGGATCAATTTACAGATTTGAGGTGTTTTTGAAATATTTTTTTGCCCGCACTCGTCCAAAACGTGAAATATCAAATCAAGAAGTTACAAAATCAAATTTTGGAGGGATAAGGATGAAATAATGAAATGAAAGGGGTTTGCATGCTTGGAGAATGAAAAATGTGCCTCCACAATGGATAATGATGAAGGATTTGTAATGATTCACCTTTTTGAAACACCTGGCAATTTTTGTTGCAAATATGTTAAACGTCCCTATCTGCGAATCATGTTGGAATTTTGTAACAAACTTGATGCTGGGCATATTATTTTCTTGGGAAAGAAGGATCAAATGTAATAGAATGTTATATAATGCATGTTTTTTGACATGCAAAAGGTTGGAGAAACTTAGAATTTCATGGGAAAATATGGGAAAAAGCCCATTCTTTGAGAAACCACCTGAGAACCATTTCTAATTCCTTTTTGCATCATATTTGTATCATGTTGAGTTGGTTTCAGTTGTAAAGCTATCAACAAGCTCTGAGATTGTTCTTATAACATTCCCCTACTGATAAATTTGGTCATTCTTGATTATTTTGTGTTGTCTCTTGGCAAAATTTGCATGTACTTATGTTTTGAATGTTTTCAATTTGTGTTTCTTTCTCCTATTGCATTCTTTTGTTTAAAATCCCTCTTGATCATACATGGTCTCATTTCTTGTTGATATTTTAGTGGCATTTGTAATCTCACATTCAGAAGAGCTTTCATCTGATAAAGAGATAAACAAATTTAAAATCACTTTACCTTCCCTAAATTTAGAGATTGTTTGTAAACCTTTGGGTGCACCTTAGGTCATGATAAAATAGAGGTTTTTGGATGCTTTGTTGGTTCATCTGCTTCAAGCTTTTGTGGTAGGTTGTCAAAGATTGTGTGGAAGAGTGTAGATCTAGGCTTCCGGTTATTGCACATATCCTAGTTGAAGGAGTAAATTAACCCCTTTGAAGCATTCTCATTGTTTAGGTCTTACAAATTTCTTGCAAAGGGCCTCAAAGAATTTGGCAAATTCTGGTTAGTCTTGTCTAAAATCTCTCACAAATAAATTCATTCAAAATAACTAATCCTGCCCCTCATTACCCCCGCATTGCATTGTGTGTCAAAAATAATCTAATCCATCTACAAAAATGCACAAATCAAATCAGAACATACAATGTCTTCAGTAACCCTTGCCTTTCATTGAAAATATCTCCATAATCTGGGATTGACAACTTGTGAAAGTCAGATTTGGAGTGTTGATTATATTTTCCCAAGGCCCTTTCCATACTATTTTCACAAATTGAGGGATATCTTCATCTCCTTCACCATTTGAGGGTTAAAAAATAGGTCCTCTTACCTTGGTTGAAAGGAACAACCTAAAATAGTTTGGACAAGATCAAGTCCTATTTGAGTGTTATCCATCTCTCCACAAATATGAGTGCCAGTTAGATCACATCCCCGACTACAAAACAACACACATCATGATCTATCTAACTTCAAGCTTCATGCTATATCTTTGATGCTACTTAGACTGAAAAGGAGAACAAATTTGGGTACCAACAGATATAATGCAAGCAACATAATAATACAATTTGGACACATAGATCAAGTTTAAGAAAAGCGTATGTAAGTATAAAAGGGATTGAATCAATGTAAGTAACATAATGATGCAAAAGGAGATAAAGGGGAGATACCTTCTATAATTGAAATGTCTCAATGTTGGTTTCAAGACAAACTACCAAAATATGAAGACGTACAAACACACTTTAAACACTTAAATTAAGATTACAAAGAGGCAGATTTAAGTGGGTGCAAAAGTGGTGGACACAATTTTGGTAGCACTTTGAGTTACTTTCTTTTGAAAAATAATTCCAAAAAGAACAAGGGAATTTAATGATTGGTGATGAAAAATATGCGGCGTAACTTTGGCAGAGTTTCTCCTTGTTTGATAACAAGGTAGAAACTAGGAATAAGTTTTACATTGTAAGATTCGTGATGAAATATGCATGACACAAATTGAATGGACTCTCACCTTGTTCAAAAATAAGGTTTTGACTTAGAAGAAGTCTTGCTTTGTACTGGATCTTTAAAAATCAAATGGCTAATGTTTAAGTTGGCCCTAATGCCAAATGGTTCCATAGGATTTTGTTCTCAACACTCGCCAATAACTTGTCTAAGAGAGGTATGATTTTGTAGAATAAATCCTAGACAAAGGACCATTACCCCACAATCAATTTAATGAACAAGGCCTCATACGAGACAATATTTAGCACTCCTCATGGGAATTTATAGTTAAGTAGATAGTGGGGCACTTCCCATTTTTTCAACTAGCTCCCTCAATATATTAACTACTTTGGGGTTCTTGTGGTAATCCTCATAATGAGTTTTGAGGATTATGCCAGATACTTCTAACAGATTAACATGATTAGTCCTTAGCCTTCTCATCGCACCTACAAATACAATGTTTTGAATGAATGAAGTGTTTTTAATATTTCTATCTTAATGTGGGTTTTACACACCTTTTGCATCATGCACATAATGTAGTTAGTTTTTTTAATTCCTTTCTTTCACAAGCAAAAGGTCATGCACTCAAAATATTAGTAGTTTTCTATACAAATGACAATGTTTGAGAAAGAGGATCAAGGTCATTTTTGATTCTCAATATTGCTTGAAAATGTAAGAGTAAAACATACATGAAATTTGATCCAACTAATTCAGAAATGAAAAAAATTAACTCATGATAATTATGTGCATTTTGAAAGATTGATTCCCTTAAAAAAATTAAATTATGAAACTTTCAATTTAAACAAAAAGATTTAGTAAAAATAAGATCAAAGTTTCTTTTATTTATCAAGATTTCCAAAAAGCGCAAGAGAAGATCATACAAAAAATTTGATCTAACCTAAGCGAGATGGAATTTTTTTTTTATTAAATCATTTAAGTGTTAGAAAATGATTTTTAAAGTAAAACCTGCAAATCAAAAGTTAGAAAAAATGTACAAAAATAGGAAACACAAAAATCAGATTCTAGAATTTTTGAAATTCAAGCCAAAAAAATGCACATAATGCTAGTGCACGTAATGCAGATGTTAACACACGTAGTTTGATGTTAGTGCATGAAGGATACGTGTTGACACAGTAATAGAAATGTATTGTAGATGGAAACACACATATAAATATGGTAACAAATGAAGATAAATGCTAGCACATTCTAGGAAGACACAAGTACATGTAGATAGACGAAGGTGTAAGTAGACAAATGTAAACACAAATAAAAGCAAGTAGACATAGATGTGTGAATACCCTCTATGAAGACATAGGTGAAAATACATACGATGCTAGAAAAATATAGAGGAATGTAGAACAAGTAAGATGACACAAGCGCATAGAGTTGAGTGCATACACGTTAAAAAACAATACTATCACACGTAAAAAATGCTAGCACATGAATAATAACACAGCGCATAAATAATTTACGCTAGCGCATACATCATGGGTTGCTTAAATAACACATTAAAAATGTCCCAAAAATGTCAAAAAGATCAAATTTTTACAGATCAGATTCAAATTTGGTAGCACTTTGCCTCCTTCAAAACTACAAGGAACACACAAATCATGTAAACTAAACAAAACAAGTTAAGAAATACAATTTATTTGAACATGTGCTAAAAGAGGTTACTATGCAAAAACTAAACCTAACTACAAAAACTCAAGAAATGTGTGTGAGACAAAGGGGTCTCCCACCAGGCATGCCAAATGTATGCATGGTAAAGAAGATAAGATAATTAATAGAAAATAACACCAAGGAGTTCCAATAATAAATCTAATTTAACATAAACATTGTTGTCATGTGTTTTTCCAGGAGAAAAAGTCACTAGAAAATAGAACAACTATACCACAATGTCAAAAAAATTCAAAGTAATACCTTCCCAAGACACCCTTAGGTCATTCCACCCCCAGTACTAGTCGTATACTATGAGTAAAATTATCTCCAAGTGAATATAAAGTATCCCCCCTAGGTGATTTAGGAAGCAAAGTTTATTCAAAGAACTCTTGGAGCATTCAACAATTTTGGGAAGGGCTACCATCAGCCTTCCTAAGACTAGTTCATAATCCCCAGAGTGGATAAAGAGGTAAAAAAATCATCATGGAGGAGTATTCAAATGTTAAAAAATCAAGGATTTTATTTTAGAGTATTTTGGAAAGTTTTAAAGATTTTGGAGCCAATTCAACGAAAATGAGGTTTTGAGCTTGAAGGAGCATGCATTGCATCAGAAGACATGAAATTAAAATAAAGATTATGGGAGCTCCATAGTGATTTTAAATCCAAAAACATTACCTACGAAAATCATGTTTAATGCTCTACATGGTGGAAAATATGGGACTTCTTGAAATTCTATACATGGTTCTAGGAAGCTCATGCTTCAGGACACAACCGATAGTCCCAAGAAAAAAGGGGAAATTTGGAGATTCTTAAGTAATATTCAAGAATTGGGACCCTAAAAATATTCTCAAAATTACATTTTCATGTGAAATAATATAAATAAGCACCTGAAAACTCATCAAGGAGCTCTAGATATGATCTTCGGAAGTTGGTCCCGAAGGTATGCTTTCCAACACTTAGTCAATTTCATACCTAGACACGTGGCAGCCTATGGTGAAGGTGCATTTTCATGTCACCATTTCACCTTTGAAAAGGTACATGAGGTGTTAAAAATGAGCCTCACCCCGATTAATTCTCCAGGTCATCAATATGACCTTGCGCTCAACTTCCAACCACGTTGACAAGTTTGACCTGCACACTCACCTAACCTTGCATGCACGCCACTTAGCCTTCCTAGAATGAGGTGAATATTATTCCAGAATTTTTACCTTTTGAAAAGGGACATGAGGGACTTAACAACAATGTGTCCCACCGCTAACATGCCTTCTTCTTCCAATAATGATTATAACAAGCCCCTAGGTGCTTTAGTTTAGCCCCTGTTCAATTTACTCATTGAATAAAAACATGATGAGTGACAAGAATACAATGAGGAAAATTTTCATGTACCATTTTCACCTTTTCAAAGAGATGAAAGGTACTAAAAAATGTTCCCCCCTTCCCTCCTTCCTTTTGCAAGCTATAAATATCAACACTTAGTCAGTTTCATCATTTTCCTCCCCCACACCTCCAGATGCTGGAAAAATTCCTCCAAAAACTAAACCTAATATTTTTATGCTTGAATGATTCCATAAAATACTACATGATATGAAAACATAAAAAAATCAGAAAATAATGTATCAAAATGAAGAGAAAATGAGAAATTTTCTGAAAAACACCGAAGTCACTAAAATGAAAAATCTTGATATCTTCCAAACCAAAAACCGGATTGAAATGCCATTTTTTGCATTCATCTAGAACTCAAGGCATTTAAAGGATCCTAGAGAATTTTTTTTGCATGCACGTAGAAGATTGTTTCAGTAGAGAAACCCCAAGTTTCTGTGAAAAAAATTTATTTTTAAAATCTCTCAAACCGACGATCATGTTAAGCTGAAATTCTAGAAGAACATTGTTGGGAAAAAAATCATATCAAAACTTTCATTTCATCGCTAACCGATAAAAAGACCCAATTTACAAAAATAGAATCCTTCCTACATGGGGACTGGCTATTTTTCGTAAGTCAACACCAAAAGTAGTTATAATGAAGACGAGGGATGCAAAGGATATCCAAAAGTTTGGAGAGGCATTCCAATACCATAATTTTTTTCACTTACTAAAAATAGTAAGTCTCCCATATGGGCACTTGCCATTTTTAGTAATTCATCCCAAAAGGGAAATCAAGGAAAGAGCAGTGTACACATGAATAGTAATATAAGCTAATCTCATTGGTGTAGTCAATTTGGGAAAAAATCATCATTTACTAAAAATAGTAAGTTGTCTTTTAGGAACTTACTATTAATAGTAAATCATACCAAGACAACAATTTTCATCTGAAGGAGTACTAAAATGGGAAACCATTTAGGTCAACATCATCAACTAGGGTCAGAGAGGAAAATTTTGACACTTACTACTAGTAAGTTTCCTTCTCTAAATATAGTAAGTGTCAAGGAAAAATGAAGTTCAAATTCACAAGGATGAAGCAGGACACAAGACCTCTTTGTCTCGAGTATTTTGAGGTGGGTGATAGTGATGTCACCTATATAGATCTTAATGATCTAAAGTCTTGCATTTTGGTGGAACAAAGAGGAAAAATTGAGGACAAAGTACATATAAGTGAACTATTTGCAAATGATGGGCATTATGTGTCTAGACAAATCATTGAGGTTGTCTTGGCCTACTCAAATCACTATGAACCTTATGCACTGAGATAATTTGAGAAAATAATGGCATGGACATGGCTATAATCAATCCTAGGGCTATCTTACTTGCATTAAAAATTCCCACCTCGACCAATATGGTAGTCATAAAAAATTAGAAGGATGTGAATGAATGGAATAAAACATATGCATACTGCAATGCATCACACTCGGGTGTGTGAATGAAGATATAAAGAAAGCATTCTAGAATGCCAAATAATCTCTCAAGATGTGAATTTTATGAAGGTTTTTTGGATGCAATCACCCTTCTCAACAGGGTGATGGGAGAAGCTAGCACAAGGGATTTCTAAGATTGGATGGTGCTTTTCATTTTAACAATTAAGGAAGGAGATCAAAGGATCGATTGAGGCTAGATAATAAGCGACAACTTGCATCGTTAACTACTCCAATTTCCCATGAAAAATAATTTCTTCATGACTTCCTATTTGGTTTATCTCATCACTATTTCTAGGCCATTCAAAGGATTTGACCTCGCTCACAACATCTCTTCTAAAGTCCTAAAATTTAAGAATTTTCATCAATTGTTGTTGAGAGAAATTCATCAACATTTCACTAGCATGAACAATTATTTCATGATGTCCATTATTAGAATTTTGGATGGTGATTTTTATGATATAATGTCATAACATGAAAAATACCTTATCAAAAGATACAGATCCTATTTCATCCAGTTTTCCACCTTCTCCTACATTCAGGTCTTTGGCTTCAATCAAGCCCCACTAAGGTTACCTAGGTACCTTAGTGATCAGATAACACTATTTGAGCTCTACAAGAAGCTTACATAGGTGAACAACAAACTCAAAAATAGAAAGAAGAAGCTTGTCTCATTCCCCATATCCTTTGGTGTTTTCCCATGTAAGAATGTAAATGATGAATCCATCCTAGAGATGGCCTTGACAAATCTAACTCTGCAATCATACACTCCCATGGCCAACTTTAACATACGAGATGGATCCAGACACATTCCATGTCCCATAGTTGTGCCATATTCCACAAGTAAAATATTATTGGGCCAACTATGTTGATGATTTCAATGTGCGAGAGAGGGACCATATGAGGATGACAATAGGATAAATTAATAAGTATCATTTCCCATGGTACGAAGGGGGTCTACAAGATAATGGAACTTAACTTTATGATCTAGAGTACGAGGTGGTCAAGGATTCCCATTTTCCTCAGGTTAATTGGCATGTTCATGAGTCAGAGACATCATGGAGTGGACATACAAGGTAGTCAAGAGAACAAGAGAATGGTTCAATCGATAATTCTCCCCATGTCTTAGAAGTAGATCCGACAATAGTCATCATCAAAGGTGGTGGAAGTTATTTCAAGTACAAAGTCACTCTAGAACGAGCTCAAAATGAAAAGCTATAGAATTGGAAGCTCCCTATCATGAGAAGTCACCTAAGATAGCTAGAACGGAAGAAGAGCCGTTTTAGAAACAAAAATTAAGAAAGAGGACGTGATTTAGGATCCATTTTTTGAGCAGCCACAGGAGGTCTCACCCCCTTTCAACACTACGTCTTCTCCTATCTGGGAGATGTATCTTCCACCTGACTAAGGAACAATTGATATGCCAATCATAGATCCTGAATATAATGAAATGTTTCCTTGGATGATGGATATAATTTCAAAAGACACGCATACTATCTAACATGTCACTATCCCCGATCTATCGCCTATAACATCATTAGCTACATAGAAGAAAAGAAAAATTTCTCACGTAACCTCACACTTCTACAGTGGAGAAACAAGTGAATAATACATCGAGGTGGCCCGACCCAAGGTGATAAAGCTAGTGGATGATATGATACTAGATAATTACAAGATGATCACAATTCCAATAGGCCCGACTACCCATGAAGGATATTTACACATGTACCAACAATCTTCCACTCGCTTGGTGGAAAGGAACAAAGAGTACAAGAAAAGGATTCATGACCTATAAGAATAGGTGCAAACTCTTTCATCATATGTATAACACCTAGTGGATCCAAGTGCTTCAACAATCCCTATCGAGGAAGTTACGCCAATAAACATCTTCAATCCAAAATCCACCAAGAAGCCACAATAGTTCATGATGCAGGACAAGCTAATGACAAATGGATGAGTATAATTATTGAGAATGGAAATTTATTTCTTCATGAGGTAGTCTGAATATTTGCATACATGTATGAAACTAAAAATAAGGTAAGGATTATTAGGAAGATCTGGAAAATGAAAAAAATCACTAGGATTCTCTTTATTTGTTGGTGATAGAAATGAGTGAAAATAAATCTCAATTGATGATTGACAAAAGTATTTTTATGCCCCTTCGAAGGATTTTCATGTGTGCAGTGAAAGGGCCCTAGTGACTAGGTATGAGATGATAAATAGAGTCATCGTAGAGTTGGATGAAAAATAAGAATAAACATATAAGTTTTAGGATATCATCAATCACCGAATCCAAAAACTTGGAGTTCTTGCAATCGAGGAAAGCACATTAGTAGATGATTCAGTTGGACTATTTAAGGAACATGTTAAGAAAGATGTAAGAAACCCATTATATTTTAATAAGTATACTTTGGAGTCTCTAGCTAGGATTCATGCCTCCATCATACTCATTGCAGTGAAGCATTCATCTTGGTTCAAAAAGTGTAGAGATATCAATAGTGTTTCAGATGGTTGGACAAAAATCTAAGATGCATGTGTATTCCTCATGTTGATAAAGTGGAATATTCTATGAATCGATTCAATAAGGAATTTAAGGGAGTTGAGATCTTTTTAGTGGCACATGATGAAGATCAGTCAAATAATGAGATCAAGTTAACATGAGTAAATTCTTATTCTTCAACATGATTCTTCCTCTTTATTCTTCTTCTTCTCTCTCTCTCTCTTATCTCACCCCTATACTCTCTCTCTCTCTCTCTTAAATTTTCTAATTTTGCATTGGGGTTGTACTTTGTCATATGTCTTCAATGTAATTTAAAATGTAACTTTATGTTTCTCATGTAATAAGTCACCTTTATGTTATAAAAAGGGACTTAATGTTTTTCTAGGAAGATGAAAAGTTTTAAGTTATGTCAAGACATATGAAGATTCATTAGGGGGTAGACAAAGAGTCACCTATCTTCTTATAAAATGTAAAGGCTTCTTATTTCCAAGGGGCTAGTTACATATTTTTGAATTCATGAGAGATCATTTTTCTAAATGTGAAAGAGCAAAGAATTATCCATTTTATTCTAATCTCCTCGCTACATTTCCTCCATTCTCATGCTATGTACAACTCTAAGAAGTTTTAGTTTTCCAAGGCATATGAATGTGTGCATATTTGTATGCATGGTTTCCTCTAGTTGGTAGCCTCAATTTTTTTTGTTTCTTCTCATTTAATGGTTGTTAGAATTTTTAAATAGTGTGTGCAGGAAAATGATATTCTACTTGCAAAATTAGTTCCCCTCTCATTTTTTCTCACCCCCTTTCCCACTCTCCAGAAAAAGTCTTCTCTAGCAAGAAATTTCTATATTTTCTCATAGGTCAAGTGGAGTGCTCTTTTCGGATCCCGATCAAAGACCACTAGGAAAATCACTTTCACAATGCACATATAAACATAGAGTTGTACCATAAAAGTAGAGGG
This sequence comes from Taxus wallichiana var. yunnanensis, assembly GCA_018340775.1. NCBI lineage: Eukaryota > Viridiplantae > Streptophyta > Pinopsida > Cupressales > Taxaceae > Taxus > Taxus wallichiana. The sequence goes on along the minus strand of CM031235.1, from coordinate 293,514,532 downwards.
AATTTGATTCCTAGAGTGTTGGGAAGAAACCCGTAGATTTTTACACTTGAGAAATTTTGTCACCAACAATTTGTAACCCGAGGATTTTTTTAGTGATGAATATTCATAATATGGTGAAAATTCCATTTTAGGAAAATTTGAAAAGGTGATTTTTTTGAAACAAGTTAGTGTCCTGTTTGCCTAAAATTTATCGTATAAATTTTTTAGGGGTCAGCTTCTCCTACCCTTGAAAAAATCTCCTATATAAACCTAGGTGATTCACTAGGTAGTATACTAGTAAATTAATACTAGCTTACTAAGGTATCAGCATATCAAGTACCGTGAACTTGTGAACTCTAAGCACTAGTAAACAATGCATATCAGCTTTGTAGTCGGGTGAAAATCCTAAACCACCGACGACGGCAAGTGATATTTACGTGACAAGGGCTATTTTTTTATGCATGCCAAGGGTTTTTAGTGGACGTGTGACACGGTTATTTTGTTGATGCATGACAAGGCTATACTATTGATGCGTAACAAGGTTATTTTGTTGACGTGTGACAAGGTTAGGTTGTTAACACACGACATTGTTATTGTTGATGCATGACATAGTATTATTGAAGCATGACAGAGTATTTAATGATGCATGAAAAAGGCTCAAATTTTCCTTTTAGAACAATGGAAGTGCTAGTTCTCAAAAGACCTAAAAAGTAATAAAAATCTTAGAAGTCCCTTTTCAAGTATTTTGGAAACTCTTCTACTATATATACCGCAACCACCAACACCCATACAGATGTCACTATAATCAATCAGAGTAAAAACTATGTGGAAGGTATTATTGAAGTGGACATACATTCTACACAGTATCAACCAAATGACACTGTGAATATACTATGCCAAAGCTTGAAGATATTCCTGTTGAGATGCTAGAGCTTGAATATATTCTTGTTGAGGTGTAACTATGAGTGCATCAAGATATCTCAAATAAAAATAATCAAGTAAAATGGAACACAAAATTCAAATGTAAATTCTGGTTTAGAAAAGAGGAAACTAGATGATTGTGATATTCCTAAAAAAATTCTCATAAAAGTAAAACATTGAGAACAAACAAGAATTTGTGGAAACTTGGGAGAATATACAAGTTCAAGTGGGCTGCCAAATTTCCTTTTATCGAAGCTATAAAACCAGCTAATTCGTAAGATATCCCATCTCGAATTTACATGTACAATATGTACGTGGAAATTGGGAAAAAAGGAAAAAATGCAAATCAAGTCTGGGCACAATTGAAAAACACCGTGGAAAACAATATTTGACTATAATGAGGGAGGAAGGATAGAAAATGAAAACACACAGTAGAAATCTGAAAAATAATTCATACATATTAAATACACAAGAGAGTATGAAGCGGAGGAGAAAAGATGCAAACATCTCATGGAAAAGGGAGGAACAAATCACATCACAAATTGGTAACATAAATCAATAAAATTTTCATACTACACTCATACAGTTCTCTACTTTATTCCACATCCTTAAGAAATGAAGACTCGATTTCAAATTTCCTTGATTTAAAAGTTTTGTATCAATATAATGGAATGCACAATGTTTCTCAAAGTGTCATTGGTCGAGATAGAAAGTGTATGGGGAATGGATAAATGCCTTATAATGATAGAGAAGGAAGATTTGAAAGAGAGTGTAAAAATGCAAAGTTTATCTCTCTATCAATTGATGAAGTCACAGTAGTTGAAAATTCCACATAGGTATGTATCCATGTTTATACTTTGGAAAATAATATAAGGACTCCGCATCGATGGGTGTTATGAAAATGGTTGAAAATTGCAATGTCAAAAACCTACATAAAATAGTTGTTTCTCATTTGAAAGATATTGCTAGCATGACTGATTATGAAATTTCTACAAAGTTGGTATGCATTGGAGTAGATGGTGCATCAGTCATGCAGGTCACCGAACTGGGTTGTGTGTTTGATTGTAAACAACAGTGGCCCCTTATATGCTATCAATTCACTGTATGGCTCACAAAATGAATTTAGCATATAAAATGGTTAGCAACTATGAAAATGTTGCTAAAGTAGAATACCTTATCAGAGAACTGCATGCCTATATGGAAAGCAACCCAAAGTGATTTCTTGAGTTTCAAAAATTCAATTGGAATTACAGATGGCAAAAAAATTTGAAGGATGTTGAGACAAGGTGGATTTCTTTGTATGAGCCTACATGTAGAATTTGTGAGGAGTATCCATCATTGGTTGGTTTCATGCACAAATATTGTCATGATGTTGATAAGGTGAGGGACTTGTTGTCCCATTTAAATGATTTGGAAACATTTCTTACATTGGTTGGCATTATTCCAATGTTGAAGGATATTAATACATTGATGAAGCATGCACATGAGAGATTAATCTATATTATTGACTTTATATGGATGAGAAAAATGATATGTCAAAATATTGATGTCTTGTACACTTCCCAAGATAGTTTTGATATACATATTTTTGGTAACTGGAAAGTTTTATTAGATATTAAGAATCCTAGTAATTATTTGAGATTTAATATCCATGATCACCTCTGTATCAATGTTAATAGGAGAGAGATACCACTGCACATTTTGCAAAAAAATCAAGATATTACAGGATCAAAAAGAGAAGAAGTTCATGTGACATGTAATCTATTTGATATTGTTACAGTTGAAATAAGAATAAAACTTAGAAATTTTTTAGAATCCTTATCATTAGAAATTAGAGAACGTTTTAGCAAAGATAAAATTCTTGAAGTAATGGGTGAGATGAATCAAATTTTTTGGAATACTGAAGGTGCTCATGCAAAGTTTGTAAGTAAGTTTTTCCATAAATCCATGGGTACAATAATGGATCATTTCACCAAGATGTCAGAGGTCAAGGGTATCAAAATCAAAGGTATATTGAATATTGATTTAATAAAGTCTCAATCAACTGATTTTGCAACAACAATGAGGACCCAATATAAATTATTAGACAAACCTTCTGAGAGTGGTGCTATTACAAGGATCTAGTGAAGAATCTACCAAAGTAGTGTGTTATAGGAAGACATCAGTGAATATTTTTGATTATATGAGTTGTGCAAAAAAATGATTTTGGGATCTGTGGAGGATGAAAGGGTTTTTAGTACTTTATATTTTATAAAATCAAAAATGAGAAATAGGTTGGATAAAAATCTCAAAAGTTACATGAGGTGTTATGTTTCTCACTACTCCTTTGAAACCTTTCCTTTCGATAGAGAAATTGTGCATTGGAATTCCCTTTCCAAAAGAAGAGGTGTAAATAATACAGCTACAAGTAAAAATTTTCAGAGACGAGACTCGAATTAGTTCATCGTCAAACTTTACGAGATACAAATATCGAATATGAAGAAGCTATTGATAATGGATTGTTTTAACCTTAAATAGGTATCACCTTGACCTTACTTTTATTGTTTTTCACCTTACATTTTAATTGTTATTTATTCAATTTCATATTAATAGATTCAAATATAAAAGTTTATAGTTAGATGTAACAAAATTGCAACTCTACAATTGAAAATATTGAATATGAGGAGGCTTTTTAACATATATTTTTAGCTTTAGTTATCATTGAAGATGTTACAGGTATATATATTTACATTTATTTAAATACAATTAAATATAAAAAATATATTTTATTTAATTAGTATTTTGGATTTTTCAAACTTCTTTGATGTTGTGTTTGTGAAATGAATTTGTCAAATACTAATTTGTAAGGCCTTCAAATTTTAGATCTACATATTGTTCCACTCTTAGTCTCTTCTAGATAACCAGTTGATATGCTCCAATTGCTATTGATTGGGCACTAAATTCTTGACACTTGTGTGACCATCGACATGCATATGTTCTCATTTTCTTTAATTTTCTTTAATGTTTTTGTTTCTTCCTTCATCTACTCAATCAATATTTCATATTTTATTTATCGAAAATGTGGGTTGAAATCCATTTGAGGAAGCTCTCACTTCTTGGGATTGACATTGTCAGGAAACTCACCCATATATATACTAATCCATTTTTATTGTTGAGTTATTTGGATTCGATGGTCATCTAACTTACTGTGAAGGATGATTTCTCATTTTCCTTCCATATGTTTTGTCACCCATCTAGAACAAAAGATGCACCTTAAACCCTATCATAGTTGGATTTTTACAATCATGTTTTATTTGTTTAGGTATTTGTAAAATGATTTGATTTAGTGTTTGAACTTTGTTGCATGCATATTTGGAATATTATTTTTTAAATATCGTTAATGAATGAATGAATGAATGAGTGCTTCAAATTACATGTAAATATTGATATTCCCAAAAAAACATCGCATTTACAAGTAGAAAGAAGAAGATTTTGAGAAGGTTTAAATGTCAAAAAACTTGATGCATAGTGTAAATTTTATAAGTAGATAGAAGAATATTTTTAGAAGGTTTAAATGTGAAGAAACCTGATACAGACTTTGAATTTTACAAGTAGAGAGAATAATATTTTATTGTATTAAGATGTCACTGTCATACCACATTCTAAATTTTCTTAAAACATAATCATTTAAATCCATTATCATCATCCATGATCATGATAGCAGATACAACTATGTCCAAATACAATTCATCATCATCCATATCTACTCTAATGTCATCATCATTACAAGTAGAGAGAAGATGATTTTGATGTATTAACCGGAAGAGAAATAATATTTCCTAGTGTTTAAATCCATTATCATCATCCATGAATCATGATTATCATCTATCACTATTATATTTGTAACCATCATATCCATATCAAACATAAACAACATATACAATATATAATTTCTACATATAATATATAACATGATATAAATCTAGAGGGTTTAAATGTGAAGAAACCTGATACAAAGTTTGAATTTTACAAGTAGAGAGAAGAAGATTTTACTATATTAAGATGTCACTGTCATAAAACATTCTAAATTTTCTTAAAACATAATTGTTTAAATCCATTATCATCATCCATGAATCATGATTATCATGATTATCATATATCACTATTATATTTGTAACCATCACATCCATATCAAAGATAAACACCATATACAATCTAGAATTTTGATATATAAAATATAACAAGATATAAATCTAGAGGGTTTAAATTTGAAGAAACTCAAAATGATTTTGAATTTTAAAATTAGAGAGAAGAAAATTTTACTGTATTAAGATGTCACTATCATACCACATTCTAAATTTTCTTAAAACATAATCATTTAAATCTATCATCATCATCCATGATTGTGCTAGTAGCCACATCTATGTCCAAATACAATTCACCATCATCCACATCTACTCAAATGTCATCATCCACATCTAATGTCATCATCATTACAAGTAGAGAGAAGAATATTTTGTTGTATTCAATGGAAGAGAAATAATAATGCCTAATGTTTAAATCCATTATCATCATCCATGAATCATGATTATCATGATTATCATCTATCACTATTATATTCATAACCATTACATCCATATCATATTACAAATATATTGTGTAACATTATTAATATATTGTGTATGTTATTAATATTGAGTTAATATAACTCATATTAATAATATAGTTAGTGTGAGTGTGTTGTGATAACAACTCACGTTGATTAGTCTTGAGGGATATTTGGGATGTTGGAGATATCTTAGGGATGAGAGAGATTGTAGGGGAAGTTGGAGATGATTGTTGACTCCTTGTATTAAGGAGTGCATCCTCCTATTTATGTGTATCACTCTTGTATTGAGATATCCTGAATGAAAAAAATTAAAGTATTATTATATTTGGTGTTTCTATTATGTTTTACAAGTCTGATTTTTAGTATAACTCTGACCAAATTTACATATCAAACATAAACACCATATACAATCTAGAATTTTTATATACAATATATAACAAGATATAAAAATACTGATTATAATATAATATGTGTAAAAAATGAAATTACATGAAAATTAAAGCCATTCCATTATATATTCAACTCTAAAAATTCTTCAAATTAAATAAATATTCAAGTTTCATTCTTCAATATATATAATATTTCAAGTTTCAAATTTTCAAGTTCCCCACACTAAATGGACTAGTCACTATTTTTTCAATCCTTAATAGGTTCCCAGGACCCACTAGAACTTTCTTTTTGAGTTTTTTTAGAGACTTTTGTGGCGCTTTCCCCAATGGCTTTCCCTCCTATATTCTTGCTTCAATAATTATAGAAGAAACAAGATCTTCTCGCAACAATGTCTAGATTCTTTATGATTGCTTCTTATTCCTTTGTAACATCTCCATGGGATGATAAAGAAGGATTTGCAACTTCCTTTACCTTGAACAAAATCTAGGCTCAAAGCCAATTTCTTTAATTATCCTCTTAAGTGTAGTTTTTTGTTTGTTAACAAAAACAATATTTTCCTTCATATTCATTGATGTGGATAAATCTGTTTTAGTGGTTTCCAAGTGAAATTGGAACACCTTTGCTTGACTCTTTGAGTTTTCATATTTCAACTGCAAGAAAAAAATTAAGCTTCCATTAAAAACATTACTAAAATAAGAAATTAATAAAAATATTGTTTGATTGATAATACTTAAAAAAATCTACCTCTTTCAGAATTTTCAATTGCCACCAAATATTTTTCCTTTGACCATTTGTTGAAAATAGGCTTGGGCTTCAACACTAATATTTTCCAATTTATTTAAAAATTTATCTAAAACATTATCATTATAATTTTTGTTATATGTGATAGTCCCACCTTTTTCTTGGATGAGTAAGGCATCCATCTTGACAAAGTTGATTTGAGAATGCAACATATAAAATTTCCCTTTGCTAATGGTTATTATAAAAATTATTAGCTCGTTAATTAATACTTTTTCCCTTTTCTCCCATTCTATGAGTCGACTGATATGAGGCATAATAAGCTCTTTGACACCGGCTTCACAATTATAACCAATCAAGCTCTCCAAATGAAGTGATGACAATTGTTCACTGTCTGTAGTCAAGAGGATGATGCTTTGATGGAGAGGTATGGGGGATTTTGGGTTGAGCAACGTTTTTTGCCTCTTTTTTCCTCTGGGTGCCCCGATCCTATTTGTGATAAAATAAATTAACATTAAAATTATATGTGATAAAAGTTATAAAGAGACAAGAAATTAAAATGTATCAATGTTAAATAAAGTACATCAAAATAAAAATATACATGCAAGCCTTGAATCATTTTTCATGTGTTAAAAAAACCTATTGGGTCATTCTTATCAATGCCCAAATAAAATTTATTTAAATTTATTTGGTTTAAAATTCATTGGCCCTTTACACTGGGCAAGCCACTGAAAGAGAGGGTTAGAATTGAAAATGAAGAGGGAATGTTCAGTGTCCCACTAGGGGCAAAAATTTACATCATGCATTTACCAATGGTATTTTTACCTAAACCTCTTGTAGGAATTTAAAATCGTAATGATGTTGTTGGTGGAGGATGTAGTGGTGGCATTGTTTGAATAGACAATGAAGGACTGCTATGTATTGTAAAGTCCAAGAAATCAATCATTACTAACTTATTTGAAAAACTATATAAAAATACACAAAAGAAATAAAGTTATACCTTTTTGAGGGGAAAAATGTTGTTGTATCTTTGAAGGTGGTCATGTTAGAGTTTGAATTAATTATGTTGGTGGAGTAGGGTGTTCTAATTGCTTCAGTTTATAATCAACAATTACATTTGATTTGACTGAGTAAGTGGGTGATGCTTATTGAGAAGCATGCACTGTGGATAGTCCAAAGTCCCTGCAAGTGAAACATCTACATGTCAATTCAATACGGTAAATTGTAAATACTAAATACTAAATGGTAAATATAAAAAAACCTATATTGAATATTAAGGGTATTACATCTCTGTCATTTAACTAACGAAAATTTTTGGGGTTAGGTGATGAGTGAGCTTCCATTTCAGATTGGGAATCTCCTGACGCCTCAATATGTTGTTGGATTCTTCCTCTTGATGCTATTTTTTTCATGGAAGGGCCTCCAAAAATCTTCTTTGCATACGGTAAAGATTCAATCAAAAGTACATTATGTTAGTAGAGAGAAGAATATTTGTCACACAAGTGAAAAATCAAGACAATAACCTTACTAATGTCAAAATATAAAATATTAACCTATTGTTCTTCAAATGGAATTGAAAAATTATTCATTGTGTCATTCATGCAAGTGGGAGTTGGTTCACCTTTTAAATTAAAATATGCCTCGTAATAAAGACCAAGGAGATATTTAGTGGAATGAATAACTAGTTTTTAGCAATTCTTGCATTTGTAATGTCGATTTTATCTTATTAGATAAAAATGTGCACCAATCAAATTTTTTATTTTCGATCGATGCAAGAATGTATGCAATAGCCCAATTTGGAATATTAGTTTTCCGACCCTGCAGAACAATTATGGCTTGAAAAAAAGAAATCATGGCAACAAGAAAGTGGTGTGCAATTCCTTGTGTATCTACTCCTCGTCTTGACTTGTTGACATGAGCTACAAAAAGTCATTGGAATTAATATCAAAATAAAAATATTTCAAATGAAATCAGGTTACATGTACAATCAACATGGAAACCAAAACAAGATTCGAGGTAAATCTTATCATATTCATCGGGGTTGATTTGGTTGTTACTATGGGTGAATTTTTAAATGGAAGACCTGTCAATTGATGGATATTAGTTGGATCAACATTGAACCTGAATGTATGACCATCTTCCAAAGTAATAGTAAAATTACCATCTTCTATATTAAATGATGAGAGAAGGTAGTTAAGAATGTCATGATCTATCTCGAACTAGCATGTTCACGAGCCCTACAAATTCACATGCTTCCATAGAAACCTTTTATTTTTCATTCATTTGCAAAATATTATAAATGTGTGGGAACATCATGCTCCTATATTGAATCTTGCCCTTAGGTAGGACATGGGGGTTGTCAATCCCTAGTTAATTTGATGTCTAGTTTGATATTAAGCTTGAGTAGCCATGAGTACTTGAGATTGATTCGAGACCGGGATTTTGTTTTGTGTTTGACTAGTGTGTTGACATACGGTACATGTAACCGTTAGCATTAGGAGAACGAATATTTTTTTTTATCTGGGAAGTGTGAACAAGAAAATGAGGGCTGGAGGAGTATTTATAGGGAAAATATTAGGGTTTTGAGCTATAGACACACAAAAACAACCCTTGTAGTCATGCATTAACCAAATGTTTTGTAGTGCAACAACAAATGTTGTTGATGTAAGTCAATAATTCTTATTATTGCATGTCAATGAGAATATTTGAAACACAATAACAAGGGTTGTTGACACGCGTTAACAAAATTTTCTATCATGTGATAACAAGTATTGTTGATGTGTGTCACAAACCTTTGTTATTTCATGACAATAAAGATTGTTGATGTGCATCAACAAGAATTGTTGTCACATAACACTATTTTTTTTTATGCATGTCAATAACCCTTGTTGTTGTGAATCAACTATATGTCAACAAACCCCTATTTTATGCATCTACTTAAATAAAACTTGCCTTTGGGCCCTAACTCTCCCTAAAAAATGCCAGCAAAAAATTTCATTCTAAAACCTAGGAAAATTCACCTTTATAGTGAAAGTGGTTCTAGGTATATTTGGTGGGGATTTTCCACCTCCAATTTACCAGAGGATTCTTAAAACAAAACCTGTTAATGCCCACCATGGGGAAGATTTAGCAACATTTGCACCCAAAATATGACCTCAATATTTTTTCAAAATCTAGAAAATAAAAAATTGGAAGTTTACAAGCCACATGAGCCTTTTTCCTCAAAACCATGGCTATTCCAATTTCAAGAGGATATCCTCTTATTGAAATACCTGAGTTGTGGTTAAAATTTCAAGAGGATATTGATTCATATTTGAGAGAGGCTATCTCGACATAACAAGAAATTTTTTCCCAATAATTCATTGCCACGAGAGTATTAGACCTTGAAGAAGATTGTGCTCTTGAACTAGAGAGAGTAAGGAAGGTCCAGGCACCATAGAGAAGAGCATAAATTTTTAATATGGAAGATAGAAGGTAAACTTGACAATAAAGACAAGGAGGGAAAATGACCCTATCTTTGAAGAGCTCTAATGAGGACAAGAACTGCTCATAAATCCAAGGTCTCCCCTTCATTTGATAAGCTGCTCTCACCAAAAGTACAAGTGTTGTCAACTCATTGGACATTAAGTTTCCATATGTAGATGAGAATATTGAATATTTAATGGAAGTGGAAACTAAAGAAGAAGCTCGAGAAAGATAAACAAGAGCGGATGATGAGATAAGAGCCCAAATTGAGGAAATTGAAAGAACTCAAGCCAAATAAAATGAAAGAGAAAAAGATGAAGCCAAAATCATTAAAATATTGAAATCTAGACTTAGGAATGAAATGGTGGATCATGAATAATGTAGAAAAATGTACCATGGGGCGGAAACAATGACCCACTTACACTTACACAACCACTCTATGAGATACCATGAGGTTGAGGAAGAGCTTCAAAAATTCGAGGAGATGGTCTCTATCTCCCTGAGGAACATGTAGAAACATTCATCACTACTTGCAACATATTGGGTGTGGAACATGAGGATGTATCTATTAGACTATTTGAGGAATCATTGCAAGAGAAGGTTGTTGAATGTTTCTATATGTTACCCACGAGTTCTATCACTTGTTGGGAAGACATAAGAAGTAGTTTTGAGTAGAGGTTCAAGACCATGGAGGACTGCCAGGACCTCTTGGTCTAATTTGTGCAAATTAAGAAGGATCATTATGAGTTTATGAGAGATTTTATAGCCAAATATAATTAAATAATAAAAAGCATCCTTGAATATTTCATTCCTTATGATAAAAATATGAAAATATTATTCATCAGCTTCTCTACCATAAAAATTTAGTTTCTTCCTCGAATATCCCAACCTCGGGATTTGAAAGAAGCACAGATTATGTAATAGATACTAAATATTCTTTAATATTTTCTGGAAATCTAAAAGGCCCAAATGGAAAATGGAGAGTTGAAAATTTAGGCTCATCTCTCATCAATCATATGATCTAAAAGATGGATAACAAATTTCTCAAATCACCATGTGGAATGATCAAAAGAAGAATAATCCTCTAAACCACTCGATAATCACTCCCCCCTGTCCGTCTTTCCCTAAAAGTGCTACCATTTAAATCCACATGTGATTTCAATGAAAAGAGAAAGAAGCAGAGATGGGGAACCTAAAGAAGAAGATGCATGTGATGATGAGAACTATATTTAGGTCGAAGAAGTTGATGATGAAATGTGAGATGGCCTTGTTGAGTATGTCAAAATAATCGAAGATGAAAATTATGAAGAAGCACTAAGCTTCTCATGTGTGGTGTTCACTCATGTACAATCAAATAAATAACCTTCATCTTCAACAACTACAATAAGAAAGGAAAGAGGATCCTCCTACTGAAGTTCCACAAAACAAAATTATTAGCAGAGGATCACCGCTACCACCTTCGATGGATTCAACCAAAGAGAAACCATACCCACTAGTTAACAGAAAGCCTATCGCCACATCAAGTAAGTCCTCTAGTTCTTATCCTAGTCCTAATTTTTAAAGAATAATCCTTCTCTAAATGTTACTCCCATAGAATCATCCAAGGTACTCAAAATCCTACTACCCCACCTCCTTCTAAATTAGTTACCTCACTCATTAAGGAGAATAAAATTCCCAAGGTAACAACACCTTCACCATGTAAATATTCTATCATTCCTGGGACATCAAATCCACTCACTATGACCCCATTTGATTATGTGGAACACACGAGTAAAACCAAATTCTAGATCACGAAGCTTGAATATTTGAAAACACACCTTCCCATTTCGATAGGTTTGTTGATGTTGTCTAAGGTGGTAATGATAAAGTAAAAAGATCAAATTCTAAAGGCCTATTACCCACACCATCCAAATTTCCATCTCGAGAACATGTTGGAACTCAAAGTGCATCAAAATCAATAAAGTAGAACCTTTCTATCTATCTCTTTTGGTTAAAGGCTACCAATTGAATAATTGTATCATAGATTCTAGAGCCTTTGAGAGTTTCATGCCTATCAAAAATCCAATGCCATAGGACTTATCTTGACCCACACGAGTGGCTCTTACTATTAAATGGAATCTAAATAAGTGACATTGGTAGGAAAAATCAAATATGCACACAGTGGCACGACAGGACTTCCTAGAGAAGAAATTTTTGCTCACTATTTTAGTAGCTGACATTCCATATTCTTTCAAAATGCTTATGAGTAGGAGTGTTTGTAGGAATTTGGGGTGAAATATTAAAATTTATTGGTCACTATGACCATTCCCTTGAAGGGATAAATGAAGTAGTTGTTTTCATTACAAAAGATGAAATACACAAGTGCAAAAATAAGATGATCCAAGGGCTAACATATTGTTTCATGAAAGTGGGATGGGAAATTATTTTCTCACATCATAAAGGGATGAAAATATTCATTTCCTTCTGAAGAAGAGGATGAATATCAGCTTTGGACCATGGAGTTTGATATAATCCATTCAAGCGTTGGGTCCGGGGCCGCAGTGTAGTATTGAATTCACACTTAGGTAAATCTTTCCATTTTAGAATAAGCTTGAATTTGAGAATACTAACAATACTACAGAATACAAATACCTCCTCTTAGGGATGAATTTTGTAGCATCGATGGGTTTGAATAAGCTCGGGTGTCTCAGAGACACAAAGGTGATAGTGAAGTAAGTCCATAAGTAGTACAAAGTGAAGAATCCAATACTCTGACATTACAAAAATAGAGTATGGGATTGTATTTAAATATTTTGATATGTTCTCCATCAAATCCATCCCTTAAGAACAGAATGAAAGGGATGATTATCTTGTAGTGTCAACTTCCCTAGTGATACCACATCCATCTTTTGGCAAAGACAAGGTGACCGTGGAGATGATTTTTAGATCCAGTGTACCTGATAATGTAACCCACTGGCAATTATTCAATGACAACAACTAGATCTAGGATTTATTAGAATAGAAAGATAATTTCAATAGCCTCTTCTTGAAGGAAGTGAGAATCCACATAGGGAATCAGTAGTTGAGGAATATAAATAATTAACAAAAGGAATTAAGGCATCGATGAAGAAAGAGTGCTCAAACTCAAAGGAAATAAGATCCCTAGAGGATTAGTGTCACTAGAATATCTCTTTGATAAGCATGATTGATTCATCAAAGACAAGTGAAAAGGAGTCATCTAGGTGTATCGATGAGTTTGAAAAGGAAAATATCAGGACTCAGAGAATCCAAGAATGGTCAACATTGGAAAGTGTTATTCACTTGAAGAAAAGAGAAGGTTTGTTTCATTTCTCAAGAAGTATTTAGATGTCTTGGCCTACTCTTATGATGAGCTTAAGTCCTTCCAACTGAAGGAAATGCACCATTCAATTCCCTTGAAGCTAGATGCCAAGAAATTTAAAAAAAAGAGGACATACAATCCAAAGATAGTGGACACCATCAAAGAGGAAGTTATGAAGATGCTCAATGCAAGGATCATCTTCCCTATCCATCATTCTACATGGGTAACAAACATCATACCAGTGTGAAAGAAGAATGGTGAGATAAGGATATGTGTGGATTTCCGTAATCTAAACTAGGCCTCCCTGAAGGATAATTATCCTCTCCCAATCATGGATCACATTCTATGCAATGAGTCATGGGATTGAAATTCTCTCATTTCTTGATGGATTTTTGGGGTATAATAAAATTGAGGTAGCAGAGGAAGATCACACAAAAATGACCTTCACAACACCATGGGGAACTTTTGCATACAACATAATGCCTTTTTTCCTAATCAATGTAGGGGTAACCTTTCAAAGAGTGATGGATCTTTCCTTCAAATATTTAAAGCACTACATTGTAATATATCTAGATGACCTCATAGTCTTCTCAAAAAGGAGAGGAGACCATATCCATCACCTAGAATAGGTACTCATGAGATGTAGAAAACATGACATATCCTGAACCCAAAATAGTGCATCTTTAGGGTCATAAAAGTAATATATTAGGACACATTGTAAACAAATAGGAGAAAAAATTAATCCTGAAAGAGTGAAATCCATTCAAGCATTATACTTTCCCACAAGTAAGAAGGGAGTTCATTCCTTCTTTAGAAAATTCAATTTTCTCTAATGCTTTGTCCCTGAGTTTATAGAGTTGACTAAGCATATCACAACCATGATGAAACCTCAAGCCAAATTCAAGTGGAATGATGATGGAAAGGTAGATTTTGAAGAAATAAAAAATCCATTGCTAAGGCCCCAAATCTAGTGTGCTCTAACTTTAACAAAGAGTTCATCATGTACTACTACACCTTGGAGCACACCCTCTTTTTCATTCTTGTATAGAAAAATGAGGAAGGGTGGAAGCACCTATTTCTTTAATGAGTTTCCCATTGAAGAAACATGACTTAAACTATATCCAATTGGAAAAACATGCCTATGTGGTATTCAAAGAAGTAAATTGTTTCAAGTTCTACATACTCAAGCTCCTCACATAGTGGTAATGATCTGACATAGTGTCAATCAAGTCCATCTAACTCAAGCAAGACCACGGAGCCAAAAGAGGAAATTGGGTCACAAAGAATCAAGAATATGATCTTCATATTTGACCTTCTAATTTGTGTGAGGAAATGGTTTATATAGATTGATTGTTGAGGATGAGGCTCTCTAAAGCTCAACATGGTGGGAATATTGTATTTTATCCTAATGTTTTAAAGACATACCACAAGTTCTCTTTATAAAACACCACTAATGAATGGTATGCGGACATCACTTACTATATGACCTATGGTGAATTCCTTGCTCACCTTGACTACAAGAAGAGGAGAACACTCAATCTAAGGGAAAATAAAAGTTTGTAATTTGGAACCATGCACTCTATAAAAAGAGGTCTCGATGGATGTTTTCTTAGGTGTGTAGATAAGGAGTAACAGGAGAAGTTTCTAAGAGTATATCACAACCAAGCCTATGGTGGAAATTTTTGGCAATGGTCACTTCCCATAAGATTCTTTGGGAAGATATTATTGGCCTACCCTCTTCACAAACACTCAAGAGTGGGTCTCCAAGTGTGAAGCATGTTAGTATTTTTTGGGAGACCATAACTTACAACACTTACCCTTAGTATAGTTATAATTGAATAACCATTTTAGTAGTGGGGAATGGACTTGTTGGAGCTTTCAATCCCCATTAAATCTAAGGTCACACCTACATGCTTACAAAAATATGATTATTTCACAAAGTGGGTGGAAGCCATACCAATCAAGTAGGAAAAATAAACGGTATGCAATTTCATAAAGGAGAATATCATCATCCATTTTGGAGTCCCACAAAATATCATGGTGGAAAATGCCACTATTTATACTCAAGGAGAGACGGAATTTCTGTAATGGCCATGGGATTTCCCTATCTCACTCATCAAATTACTATCCATAAGGAAATGGTCAAGTTGAGTTGAGTAATAAGAACATCGTGACCATAGTTCATAAAATTTTAGATGAGAACCAAAGAAATTGGCATAAGAAGTTGTACGATGCATTATGGGTAGACAAGATCATGCCAAAGAAAGAAATTTTCATATCACCTTTCTATTTTATCTATGGAATTTAAGAAGATATTCCCATTATAGTCGAGATACTAGCTCTCAATTTGCTCAAAGAAGAAGAATATGAACACTAAAAGGATTAAATTAACAAAAAATTCTATTTCTTGAGAAGATGGAGAAAACAGACTCGAGTGGTGGACATCGCATCAAAGAACACCAATTAAAAGTGAAGAGGATATTTGAAAAGAATTCCAAAGCCAAGGAATTCAAAATTGGAGATCTTGTTCTACTATGGGACAAGAGAAGAGAACCAAAAGGGAGCCATGGTAATTTTGAGTCCTTGTAGTTCAGTCCATTCTAGATCCATGAGACTTGTAGTGAAAATGTATTCCTACTCTCATATTTGGATGGGACGCCATTGGAATTTCCCCATAATGGGAAATATTTGAAACAATATCATCAAGTGAAAGTGGTTTTCCCCCACCTTGTACTATAAGTGATTGTTAGTTTTTTTTCCCTTTCCTGTTGTGTGTGTCTTTCCTTTTCATGTGTTGTGTGTTTCCTTTTGTCTTCATGTGTGTGTGTGTGTGTGTGTGTGTGTGTGTGTCCTTCCTTTCTTACTATCTCTTGCAAGTTATAAGTGACTCTATATAGCTAAACGGATAAGGCACTAGTCAACATGTTGCAAATTGAGATTATGGTATTTCTCATGTCATGTCCTCATTGTGATCATTCCATAACATGTCCCCAAACTAGAGCCAATTGTTGTCCTATGTTTTTATAGGGAAAAATTCACTAGAAAACAAGACAACATACCACAGTGTCAAAAAAATTTCAAAGTTATACCTTCCCAAGACACCCCCAGGTTAGTCCATCCCCAGCACTAGTCCTATCTTTCAGTCAAATGATCCCCAAGTGAATGTCAAGTATCCCCTAGGTGATTTAGGAAGAAAAATGTGTTCAAATAACTTCTGGAGCATTCAAGTAGTTTTGGGAAGGGCTACCATCAGCCTTCCTAAGACTAGTGCATCATCCCCGAAGTAGATAAAATAGGTAAAAATCATCATTGAGGAGTATTCAAGTGCTAAAAAAATATTGAGGAGTTGATTTTGGGATTATTTAAGAAGTTTAGAGGTTTTGGAGCGAATTTGAAAATAGGTTTTGAGCCTAAAGGAGCATGCACCACGTAAGAAGACCTGAACTTCAAAGAAATATTTTGGAGATCCATAGTGATTTTAAATCCAAAAAAATTACCTATGGAAATCATTTTCAATTCTCTACATGGTGGAAAAATATGGGACTTCTTGAAATTCTATACACTATTCTAGGTAGCTCATTCTTTCGTGCAAATTGGCGGTCTTGAGAAAAAGGGGAAATTTTGAGGTATTCAATTCAGATTCAAGATTTTTACCCTAAGAAATATTCTCAAAATTCCATTTTCATGTGAAATCATATAAATAAGCACCCAAAAACTCATCCGGGAGCTCTAGATATGATCTTCGCAAGTTGGCTCCCAAGGTACGCTTTCCAACACTTAGTCAATTTCACACCTAGACACATGGTAGCCTATGGTGAATGAAAATTTTCATGTCCCCATTTCACCTTTTCAAAGGGACATGAGGTGCAAAAAAAAATTCACCCCACCCCATTTAGTCTCCAGGTCACCAATATGACATTGCGCTAAAACTCCAAAACTTAGCCCCCATTGACTAGTTTGACCTGCACACTCACCTAACCTTGCATGCATGGCACTTAGCATTCCTAGAATGAGGTGAATTTTATTGAACTATTTTTCCCTTTTGAAAATGGAAATTAGGGACATAAAAATGTGCCCCACCCCTAACTTGTCTTCTGGTTCCTCATGCGACATTAATAAGCCCCAGTGCTCGGTTTAGCCCCCTCTTCAATTTGCTCATTAAATAAACACATGACAACTGCAAAGCATATGATGAGATGAATTTTCATGTAAAATTTACAAATTTTCAAAGGAAAAAGTGCATAGAAAAATTTTCCTAACCTTCCCTCCTTCCATTTACAAATTATAAATATCAACACTTGGTCATTTTTCGCCATTTTCCCTCCCCCACATATCTAGATGCTCTGAAATGCTAGCGAAATTCCTCCATAAAATAAACCCAAGATTTTATACTTGCATTAATCCATGATCTAAAAACATAAAAAAATTAGAAACGGATGGATTGAAATGAAGAGAAAATGAGATTTTTTGCCAAAAAACCCCGAAGTCACTAAAACAAAAAATCTTCATATCTTCCAAACCACAAGTCAGATTGGAATGCCATTTTTTGCATTCATCTAGAATTATAGGTTCCTAAAGTATCTTACAAGTGAAATTTTTGCATGCACATAGTATATTTTTTCGGTAGAGAAACCCTAGTTTCGTAGAAAAATTTTGATTTTTAAAATCTCTCAAACCGATGATCGGGTGAAGATGAAATTCCATAGGAGAAGCACTGTTGGGAAAAAAACCGTATAATTTTTTTTTCATTTTCACAAAACCAATCACCAAAGACCCACTTTCCAAAAATAGTAAGCCTTCCTAAATGGGGACTGGTTATTTTTGGTAAGTCAACACTATAAGTAATTGCGATGAAAAACGTGACATTGGACAGGAGAGGACATCCAAAATTTCGGAGAAGCATTCCATTACTAAAAACAAAAAAAAAATGTCACTTACTAAAATAGTAAGTCTCCCATATGGGAGATTTCCATTTCTAGTAAGTTATCCTTAAAAGGTTAATCAAGGAAAGAATAGTGTACATAAGGATAATAATGATACAAGATAATCTCATTGATGCAGTCAATTTGGGAAAAATCATCATTTACTAAAAATAGTAAGTTATCTTTTAATAAATTGCTATTAATAGTAAATCATACCAAGAAAATAGTTTCGCAGAAGGAGTACACAAAGGGGTAACCATTTAGGTCAACATCATGAGTTGGAGTATGGAGAGGAAAATTCCAACACTTAATAAAAATAGTAAGTTACCTTCTCAAAATATAGTAAGTGTCAAAGAAAATGAAGTTCAAATTCATAGTGGCGAAGCCTGGCACAAGACTTCTCATCCGATTATCTAAGGTGGGTGACAATGATGTCACCTATATGGATCTTGATGATCTAAAGTCTCACATGTTGGTGGAATAAAGAGGGAAAATAAAGGACAAAGTATACATAAGTGGATTGTTTGTTGTTGCTAGGCATCTTATATCAGTATAAAGAATTGAGTTAGTCTTAGCCTACTCAAATCACTATGAACTCCGATACATGGATAATTCGGGTAGAAAATGAAATTACCATGATGATTTTCAATCCTAGGGATATCTCACTTGCATTACAAATTTCCACCTCAACCAATCTGGTAGTCATCAAATAGGAAAAGGATGTGAATGAATGGAATAAAATAGATGCATACCTACAAGGCATTTCACTAGGCTCATGGATGAA
The DNA here is from genome assembly GCA_018340775.1 of Taxus wallichiana var. yunnanensis. NCBI lineage: Eukaryota > Viridiplantae > Streptophyta > Pinopsida > Cupressales > Taxaceae > Taxus > Taxus wallichiana. The sequence continues at coordinate 293,495,426 of CM031235.1, read as the reverse complement.
GATATGAAGAAATATTTCTGAGAATTCTAAAGAATCTCTCATGGTGTGAATTTTTGAAGGTTTTGGATACAATCACCCTTCTCAATAGGGTGATGGGAGAATCTAGCACAAGGATTTCTAAGATTGGATGGCACTCTTAATCTTAACGATGACTGAAGGAGATCAAAGGATCGATTAGGTCTAGATAGTAAATGAAAAATTACACCATAAATTGCTCCAAGTACCCATGATAAAGAATTTCTTCATGAATTTATATTTGGTGTATCCCCTCACCAGTTCTAATCCATTCAAAGGATTGGCCCTCACTCATAACATCTCTATTAAAATACCGACATTCGATAAGTTTCCTTAATTGGTGTTGAGAGAAAGTCATTAAAATTTCACCCATGTGAATGATGATTTAACAATTTCCAGTCAAAAGTTTGGATTTTGATTTGTATGATAGAATTTTTCCATAGATAGAATCCACGATCAAAAGATATGGATCCTATTCCATCCAGTTTCCCCCTTCTCCTACATTCGAATCTATAGTTTTAATCAATCCCTACTAAGGTTACCCAAGTACCTTAATGATCGATATCACTATTTCAGATCTGCAGTAGCTTGCATAGGTGAACAAGAGACTCATAAACAAAAATAAGAAGTTGTTCTTAATCCCCATCTCCCTTGGGGTTTTCACATGTAAGAATGTAAATGATACATCCCAACTGGAGATGGCCTTCACACATCTCACTTTATGCTCATACACTCCTAGGGAAACATTTGACATATGGATGGATCCATAAAAATTCCATGTCCTAGTGTGTGTCATGATCCATAAGTAGAATATTATTGGGCCAACTATATTGATAATTTCAATGTGTGAGAGAGAGACCATATGAGGATGATGGTAGGAGAAATGAATAAGTATCTGTTCCTATTGTATGAAGAGGATTTGCGGGATGATGAAACTAAACTTTATGATCCATAGTATGATGCAAAGTAAAGGCTTCTAATTTTCCTTCGGTGAATTGGCATGTTCACAAATCTAGAGACATCATGGAGTGAACATACAAGGTAGTCAAGAGAAAGAGGGAATGGTTCTAAAAGAAGAAGTTTGTTTCCACTCAGTCGAGAAGTCTCCCCATGTCTCATAAGTAGACCTCACAATAGTCATCATCAAAGGTGGTGGAAGTTACTTTGAGTACGGGTCACTTTGGAACGATATCAAAATAAAAAGCTATAGAATTGGAAGCTCCTTAACATAAGAAGTCACCCAAGATAGCTAGAAAAAAAGAAGAGGCAATTATAAGAACAAAAATTCAAAAAGAGGACACCTGTTTAGGATCCCATCCCTGAGCATCCATAGGAGGTCTCACCCCCTATTAACTTTACCTCTCCTATCGAGGATATTTCTCTTCCACATGAGAAGGGAATAATTGATATGATAATTGTAGAGCCTGAATCGATGAAATTTTCCCTTGGATGAAGGAGATAATTGTGCAAGAAATGTGTATTTTCCAATAGGTCATTGTCCTAATCATCAACAATAACGTCATTGGATAAGTGAAAGAAAAGAAAACTTTCTCACGCAACCTCACAATTCTATAGTGGAGAAAATGGTGAACAATACATTGAGGTGGATCAACCCAAGGTCATTATTGGAGCCAAAATTGCATCGTGGATATGATCAATGAGGATCACGTGGGAATTTCTCCGAGTTGTGGGACCTATGAACTAAGACAGACCTCCGAAGAAGGCCAACTTCCTCTACCTATCCTAATGCTAACACTACTCCTAAGAATAAAAATCCAACTATCTAGCTCTACTCTAAAATTCCAAGGGACCATGGTTATAAGGAGATGCATAAAAAAAAGCTAAACTAGAGAAGGTGATAACACTAAGAAAGGGTCGATCACTCTCCATATGGGCAAAAGAAAGATGGAAAACATGGGTGAGAGGGAAAAATAGATGCACCATAGATAAGAACCATATGGAACATGCATTCTCATGGACGAAAACCATATGAAATGGATCCTAGAAATGAAGGAAATAAAAAACCTACCGAGAAATGCAAACAAAGAGGAAAAGAAAAACTAAAACACAAGAACAGGGAAAAAATATAACCACAAAATCTGATTTTATTGCTTAAAGGATGCACATTCAAGGAAATTCATGGCAAGAGGTGAAGATACATTATAGAGACCAAAATCAAGGTCTAAAACTTGTTGGGCCCCTGATATAACTTCCAAATATTGAAGGCGTGCAAGGAAGGATTCAAAAAGGGTTCTTGGAGAAGCAAGGGCGTGTGCCGCGTGAAGAACAATTCGGGACATAGCTGTTATCGGCCTTTTGGACAGAACACATGAAGAATGTGTTCCATTTGGATAAGGTTCCAGCCTAGTGATAGGGTGTCCTGGAAGGAATATATTTTGTGATAGGAAGATCCAAAAAGCTAATCATGACATGGAGAGCCATGCGCCTAGGGAAACCCACACCTTGACACTTGGGGCCAGATCTGAGGTTGCAGAGGAGTTTGTTAGAGCTCAGAGGCCTATTTATACATGCACCCTTGGCAAAGAATAGGGAGAGGCATAAGAGAGGTAGCGGAGCTCTGCAGAATTACTATGAGAACTATGGGATGAAAATGGGTAGATGATTCTAGTAAGGATGTAATGGGGAAATGGGGAATGAAAATTTTGTTTTGTGAGAATACATGTATGGATCCAGATATGGCGCATGACTATGGTCTGCCTCTCTATGATACTTTGTAGCAAGACTATGAATGAATATGATAAGGTTACCACTATGTTTACATTAAGATCTCCTTCTGTATTATCTACATGTTTTTACTCTGCTTTTGATCTTGTATAATCATGGACCTTACTTGAATGATTAAGTATATTTGTGGATTTACAACTTCTTAGTTCTATTAATTTTGTTGCATGCTTGTTTTTGTTATGACTGAAGGGGTGTAGAAGCTGTCCTGAGCTCTATAGCTTCTTCATTTCCATTAAATCACTAAGTCGGGATCATGAACTATGCCTTCCACTAGAATCACATAAAAGAGAGACTCATCTCCCTCTTGCATGCCTTGGGTGAGTGCCCAAAGACTGGGTGATAGGTCAACATGCATGAGGTTCCCTTGTTCTTGGTGGGTGTAAAATGACTACATCTAGGTTCCATTTAAGGACATCTTTTCAAAGTTGTAGTGGAACATGGCATACATCATGATACGTGAAGAAAGTGATGATGCAATGCTTAACACTTGAAGGTGTTGAAAATTGGTTTAAAAGCACAGAGTATGAATTTTCTTAGAGATTAAATACTAGACTGGGTTTTACATGTGAAGATGGGTGGAAGACAATCATTATCATGAGTTGTATGAAACCTTCTTCGTTGTTTCCCACTAGAGTTATTTTAATGGCTCTCGGCTTATACATCTAGATCGGGGTGGTATTATAAGTCACACCCTTGGACCCAATAAGCGTATCGAACTTGCAAGATAACGATCTAACATGGACCCATGTTGTAGATCATTGGTGGAGGGGAGTATTGACTAGCTACACTTTAGAATATGCCATTTCCATGTATTCCTATGCAGAGGTTACTGAGTTTGAATTTTTGTGGGATCCCAGAGGATCATTTCTGCATGCTATCCCCCGGAAATCAAAATATTAATTGTAACCATGGGTTTAGAGGCATTTCCTATGGCCAGATAAACCACTCGAGTGATTGGTGAGGGATCCAAGTTGGGGAAGGATGGCTGATATAACGACTAATAAGGAAAGGGAGGAGAGATGGCTCAAGTATAATGAAGTGTGTGAAAGGGATATTGATATATAGTGTGGGATTACAAGTTGGTTATGGAGCCAGTCTTGGTGGAAAGGAGTTGAGGTTCATGCAGAGGATGTGGAACCCGAACATCTGTGATACCCCATCTTGGTAAGTGTGGGAGAGAATGCCTTGCGGATTTTGATGAGATTCCATTGCATAGAGAAAGAAGAGTCATTGGCACACATCTGACCCCACATAGCAATCGAACCTTGGCGTTTGGTTTTCTTGAATGAGGAAAGAGTACAGTTGATCCTTTTGATATCAGTGGAAGAAAATGATCGGTGCTCAAGAGATATAACTTCTCCTTTAGGAATTTTATGGCTTCACACACTATTCTATTATTTGGTGGAATGTTTGGACGAGGTAATACACAACTAGTTTTGGAAGCAAACTAGGAAGTGGTGGAGGAAATACGATTGGGAGTGGCACTAGTTCACAAACTGTTGACGCACAATTTAGTGGAACAATGGAAGTGTTCGGAAAGGAAAACAAAGGCCCTGTACCTAACAAAAGAGGATCTGGAGGTGGAAGTGGTGGAGCTGGTGGCTCAGGATCTAGTGGGTCTAGTGGAGGAGGAAACACTGGAGGAAACCAAGGGACTAGATCGGGAGGACAAGGACCTCAGCCACCTCCTCAAGTATTTTTTGAGATGTCTCTACACTTACCAAATTACATTGGGATAGAAGATGTCATAGAGCATGTGCATAAGTGCGAGCTGTTATGGCACAAGAAAGGGATCACAACCTAGGATGAAAAGGCCGGTCAACTACCTTATATGACAACCTTGGAAGGATGCGTGCATAGTTGGTATAGAAAGTATGACCTACATCAGATTGTTGTAGATTATACCACACCGAGAAATGCGTTCTTGGCTGAATTTCACATACCTGAGTTTGAACAGAAGAGCATCAGATCTCTCAAGGAAATCCAGTAAGGAATGAAAGAGAGCATAAGGGATTATGATGGGCACTTTAAAACTCTATTGTCTAAACTATCTTATGATATCCACCCTTCACAACATGCCTAGTGGTTTTTCGGAGGGTTGATCACACCATTTAGAAGGGATTTATCTCATAAAACATTCACGGACCCGCGCAAGCGTTGGAAACCGCTTTGCACACTAAGGCAATTGGTAGTGTTAACACCGATGTTAGCCCATTTTTGGAGGCTCGAGATCACCGCCATGGCTAAGCAGTTGGAGAAGTTATCTGCCCACATAGTTCCAGAGACTCACGGTGGGATGTGGTGCACAGATTGTAACATAGAAGGGCACACAAAGGATAATGGTGGGATATGTACTCAGAAGGTGGTGTGTGCCATAGCAGTAAATTAAGAATTATGTCATGGGACCATGATGCAAGTAGGTGCCCCCTTTTGCAGTGTGCGATCCACAAAAATGTGTCATGTTATTGCAAGATATGTACCTCAACCACACATGACACCAAGGATTGTAGATTGATTGACTAGATTCATGAGGCAATTGATCTTGGTGTGTGCTGATCGTGGCATTGCTAGTAGTTCTAAAGGAGATGAACGTTGGTATGAAGAGTGCAAAGATGGAGATGCGCGTGGAAGAGGGTTTCACGGAGGATTTCATGGTTATGATAAGCTGCGAAGGAAGAATTGAGTTCCCATGTGGAACATGCTTTAATTGTGGGGCCATAGACCATTATAAGTGCGAATGTCCAGATCTTCTACAATGCTCATGGTGTGGAAAAAAACATAAGTATGAAGAATTCCCAGAGTTATACGAACATATGAGTCAGCAGTACCAGAAGGATAAGGGCACTACCATGGTGAGTATTAAGAAGGCTAACACGCAATGGCTTCTGCGGGTAATATGTGAATCAAAACTAGAACTGTTATGGTAACAACAAGGGCAGAATCCACACGTGCAAGGGAAGCACCTATGTAGAAACTTTTGGTTTCGAGGAGGAAGTAGTACATGGGAAGTATCGAAACGACTAACCAAAAAGAAGTCTACAAAGAAACCATGGACGTAATTCGAAGCTTATAAGGGAGATCTAATGTTTAAAAGAGTAAACTAGGAAAGATGAGCAAAGAAGACCAGTAGAAGCACCAAAGGATGACTTGGATGAGGTTAAGGAGGTGTGTAAACTACTGAGGTAGGAGAATATCATTCCCCTTCTAGGAGCATGGTTGAGAGAAAAGGTACCATATGCCAGGGAAGAGCACGAAAGGAAGATCCTGCATGCAAACCTCCCACCTCACAGTCTTGATTATGACAAGGAGATCACCTTGAACGTAGTAGTGGATGGGTGGCTGCTTAGCAAAATCCTCATTGACACAGTGCGGAGGTTAATGTTCTCACTCTGGATGCCTGACATCAAATGTGAAGACCTACATTACAACCATCTTCAAATGTGTTGTACATGGAAAATAAAATAAAGGTAATGCCCATAGGTGTCTTAAAGGATGTGACCATTACCATTTAGGGGACTAAGTTCACTATGGATTTTGAAGTCTTGGCGCTTGTTGAGGCAAATAATTTCCCAAAGCATTAATTGGGTGCCCGTGGTGCTATAAGAATAATCTGAGATCTCGGTTTAACAAGGGGTACATAAGTTTGAAAACAAGGAAGAAGAGGGTGATTATATCACTTGCGATGGGAAGTCCACACCCTATACTGAACCCCTTGGGGAGGAGGTCCTAGATAGAATATATGTGCGCTCCATAAGGGATCCAGAGACCATCCAACCTATAGAAGGAGTCATCCGGTTTGATGATGCTCAATCTGCCGGTGAAAAACTAAAGGTATAACATGCAATAATTGGGTGCGAGTGATTTATGAATTGATTGGGTGACATCTGAAAGGATCAGTGACCAAGGTAACCATGGTGCATACTGTTTCAAAGCACTTGGGAGGAAAGGCAATAACCAAGTATTCTAGGGATGCATACCCTGAGGTCTTTTAAAGAGAAATGGAAGCTCAATGGAGGGAGGATGAGCGATGAGGGATGCTAGGTTATATTTTGATAGGCATAGTAGCGAGGTGGTGGGACGCGCATAGTGAAAAATTGTTAGAATGGCATGAAGTTAGAATTGCACTCATTGTTTGATTCTCGAAAATCAACATACCCAAAACCGTAGCCAAAAGAACTCAAGCAAAATTGATGACTTGGACAAGATCCGAAGATACTGATTGATGGATAAGGAAGCCGATGTAGATGAAACTAAACACAAAAACCTTGAAAAACTCAAAATGAAATTGATACACGATGGACAAGATCCGAAGATGTAGATGGATAAGGAAGCGATGTAGATGAGACGGGCGCACACGAGCAATTCGCGATAGATCTAAGAAACTGCAAGACACCGGTGCGGTTTGACGAAAAAGACCACGTTAAAAGGTATTTAGGTGGACTGCCCGAGAAGCGGGTCCGGGAAGTGATAAGCTTCCTCGGCGGATGTCAGTCCACGTTTTCAATTAAGCAGAGAAGCATACATGATAAAAGATGTACGTATAGGACTAGATTTTATGATCAAAGTAATAAACAGAATCTAAACAGCAGACATAAAGCAATAGAAAACAGGAAACTGTGCAAACAAACTGGATCTATGTTACCTGTGTCCTTTTTACCTGTCTGCAGTATGATCGGCGTCGATTATGTAGAATCGGCGTCGACTGGAACAGATCGGCGTCGACTGATGTAGATCGGCGTCGACTGATTTAGATCGGCGTCGACTGATTTGGATCGGCGTCGATCCGAGGCAGCGTGCGAAAAGGTTTGAGAATCAGAAAACAGAGGCAAGATCGTCAACGTCTGCAGGATCTGCAAATGCCGAGAGAGACACTGGCCAGGGTCCACCTATGCTGGATGCAGGAACACAGTCACCAGAGAATCAATGGAGACGTGTAATGCTGATGCGATAAGAGCAGAGTAACGGTGCTCCTCTCAGGGATTGATTTGGACAAAATTCACTTTCACTCGATAGATAACATTCAATTTTGATGTTCGAACTCTCCTGTTCTCTCTCTTACAATCTGTGTCTAACCAGAACTGAGTTCTGGGCTTCTATTTATAATCGGCGCCGACCGAGATTAAATCGGCGCCGTTCCAAAAAATTGGCGTCGACCGAGTACCGGTCGGCGCCGATCGGGGAACAGACTCCCGAAATGGCCAAACGGAGCGATTTCTGGGAATATGAGAATGATCTTATCATCCCAAGTACGGGAGATATCCCGCGACTCGGTTTGGGAGGAGGAGAAATAGGGGGGATATATGGATAAAATAGATATGGGGTAGATAAGTGGTTAGGATATATGTAAAAAGGTGTAATTAAATAGTTAATATTTAATTACTCATGGGTAAAATAAAATGGGCTGAATTAAACTTAGGATAGGTGTTTAAAACACAAATTGATTAATACTCCAAGGGGGTAGTGGTGATATAAACGTGCCCCAGGTTACCTGAGAAGGTAAACGAATGTAAGAGACACTAAATTGAGTAACCAATTTTAAGTGTCTACATTTTGCCCCTTTTTGTCAAGTAACTTGCGATAAGCAAAGTTGTGAGACAAAAACAAGGAGGTGGAAGAAAAGAAGAAAAAGTGATGATGTGATCCCCCTCAAACTAGGGATGGGATGGGTGATAGAACAGACGATCCCAAGTTTGAAAGAGGTAGATGAAAACGCAGGATGCCCCAGTCGGATGCCTGGAGTAGATCTGATCATTAACGATGCACAAAAATAAATAAAGAGGCAGCAACCTAAGGGACTCACATTGGTAGGGCAGTCTAGACGGTCTCCTTATGAGACGACGTTAGTACCTACAGACCCATGAGTGTAAGGAGGACTGCAAAATAGTCAGCCTCTAAAGAGTGACACATTGGTAGGGACAACTAGACGGTCTGCAAGGCAGACGACGTTAGTGCCTACAGACCCGTGAACCCTAAGCGGCCAAAAAAGGTGAGTGTCCCACGCAAAGGGAACAAACTCGAAATGGATTGTAATATCGACAAGATGTGCCGAAAGGCAATATTCAGCGCACAATAATGATCAGATAGATAAATAAGCCAAGCATCAACACTATGGCAAAGAGATATGGAAAATCGGCGGCGATCACAGTAATCGGCGCCGACCCAAGTAAACGGCGTCGACCAAAAAAATCGGCGCCGACCGATCTTAGCACATATAAATATGCGAACGGAAAACGTAAACGATTTATTTACACCGTGACGATTGATTCAGAGAGAGTCAAAAATTGGATTTGAGCATCATGGAAGCCTCTGGAAGCGGTCAGAAGCGGAGGAGGACACGACCTGGGGTAAGTGGCTTCTCCTATTGCATTATTATTATTATTATTATTATTTTTGTTTGATTTTTTTTTTTTTGGAAGGCCGGGGTCTGATTCAAGTCCGGCCAGGCAATCGGCGTCGATTGGTATAATCGGCGTCGATTGTTGTTAAAGCGGCGCCAATTGAATGCAATCGGCGTCGACTTTTTTAGATCGACGTCGATTGTGTATAATCGACGCCGATTGAACTGAAGTTTAAATGATGATGATAGAATTTTGTTTTGGATGTTCTGATTTGGGTAAATATGAGACTAATATTGATCTTGATGTCGTGGATGCAGGCACGAGAGGTGCTACACATGAGGGATGCTATTCCCGAGTTACTAGAGATGATTCTCCCTGATGTGACTGATGCAGATTGGCGGCATTTAGAGTTAGCCGGGCTCGGGGGCTTCCGGTATTACAGACGAGTGCCGCGAGATGTAGAGTTGATGCGAGCACTAGTGCGATGGTGGGATAGCCAGACATGTACTTTTTGGTTCAGGACGGGTGAGATGACCATCACCCATGAGGATATATATAGGATTTTGAGACTGCCGATCACTGGGGATCCGATAGAGATCACGCCACGAGAGCAGCAGCAGAGGGCCCTAGTCCGATTGTATGGAGACAGGGCAGATGATTCAGAGATAGGGTCCGGCGGGGTGAGGATAGCCTCACAGTATAGACAGGATAGCCCCCGGAGCAGACGGACAGTTTTGATTCAGATGGCGATATCCTATTTCGCTCTGCCAGATTCAGGAGGTGGGAGATTCCCACTATTATTATTAGATTGTGTTTGCGACATTCTGCAGTTCAGACAGGTGTTTGCTTTTGCTGATGCTTTGATAGCTCAGATATATCACGAGCTATGGATGTATACCACTGGCCGGAGGACAGGTATTGATGTTAGTTTTGTGCTCCACTGCTGGGCATATGAGCATATAGCAGTGATCAGGCCATCCGGGCTTCCTTGGATGCCAGCAGCAGTGGGAGCTATTGATTATGGATTCGGCGATGGCGGGCTGATATGGCTGCTGGGGATACAGGGAGATCGGTGGATTGGTATACTGAGCATTTCAGGACGCTGACACCGGATCAGGTTATCTGGAGGCCATATCGGGTATTTCCGACATGGGCTGGTCAGGATGCTCACTTGGTGGCATTGAGACGGAGCAGGGTGGTTAGGGGCCGCAGGCCGGATATGTGGGAGCGAGTCCCATTTGTGCGAGTACTGAGACAGTTCGGCCTAGTGCAGACAGTGCCGACTACTTACAGGCCTTATAGGCGAGATAGCAGGGAGACTGATCTGCCGATTTTGATCCCGGCAGATCCATTGAGAGAGGCCCCACCCTCCACAGACAATGATGATGACGTAGGGGTGGATGATGGTTATGCAGCATGGTATGCGACAGAGCTACCACGACATCTTCCGGCATCTATAGATGCCGACGAGGAGGATATAGCTACGATGCTGGAGAGACTGGAGGGAGAGCATGCCACCTTGACACAGACACATCAGGTGGCTCTCGAGGAGATCAGAGCTCTGACAGAGGAGAGGGATGCCCTAATTTTGGAGAGAGACACCGCTCGCCAGGAGCGAGATACAGCGATCCAGCAGAGGGATCGCTATTATCGACATAGGGAGGCCCTCAGGGCCAAATATGGGGAGACAGGTACCATGTCGGAGTCTGGTACATAGGGTACGACCCTAGGAGCACCACCAGCAGCACAGCAGCACCATTACGAGCACCGGGTACCGTGAGCTTGAGCACATATCAGTCTCTCCTCGCTGAGGTGAGATACTATGAGGATGCCTTAGCGCAGCATGCCCCACATGTGCCTCGGTACGGGGCGAGGAGGAGATCAGCGACGGCCACAGCGAGCGGGGCCTCAGGTGGAGGGAGCACCGGGAGAGACCGAGGTGGGCAGAGACCGCCAGCAGCAGGTGCGTCTAGCTCGATAGGCGGCGGCCAGGAGAGACAGCCTGGTCCAGAGGAGGGTGGGGGAGATAGTGTCCTCCATGCATCAGATTTTACTATATAGGGATTGATGTAGTGATGTGATGTAGCCTCGATTGGAAGGCATCCCATAGATGGCTTGATTGAAAGCCACCCATTTTTGTTGTACAGACACACATGTATATATAGATTCATCATTTCATTTGTCATATAATTGTTCTCATGCTTTTGATTTTGATATACATGGATAGATGTAGCGTAATTGTGATGGATATAGATATAGACTGATAGATGATGAATAGATGTGATTGGATAGATATAGACTTGATAGAGGATATAAATATATGTGATTTGATGTGTTTGAATAGATATAGCTTGATAGAGGATAAAAATAGATGTAATTTGATGTGATTGGTATGTGGATTTAATTTGGATGAGAAAATAGATATAGATAGATGTAATGTGACATGGATAGACAAATGATTAGACGATGTGATAGATAGATAGGAGGTAATATCTGGAATGGATTTGATATTTAATTAAATTTTGATAGATAGATAGATGAAATAATTGGAAAGACTCACGGTGAGAGTCAAGGACGTAATGAGAACGACCTGGATTAGAAATAAAGGAAATACACCCAAATATGAAGAAAAATGATAAGTCGGACTCCCCACCGACCATAAATAGAATCTGGATAGGAAACCGAAAGACCATGCATACAAGGCCCTATATAAGGTTAAAATAAACCTGACACTAACTAGCCGCAAACCAGATTTAGGATGGAAACGGAAAGAGCAAGTAAGTATCTTGTCGAAATTTACAAGGGACAGAATACATGTTCATACTGGGAAAATAGGATTCTCCATATGATCGACAAAAGGTCTTAAATCTCAGCTTCATGATTTTGGCAGAAAAGCAAACTGATCAATGCGGGAAGTTTGCTAGATATGGAAAGACTGATCAATACGGGAAGTCTTTCAGCGATGCTAAAAAGTGTACAAGGCTGATCAATGCAAGAAGCCTTGAGTGTTCCTTTGAGAAACAGCCGTCCTTCAAGGGAGCGGTCTGTATTTTGAATTTTAATGATAGCCATCCTTCAAGGGCATGGTCTATATATTTTCTTTTTGATTTGTTTGATAATGTATGGATAGCTGTCCTTCAAGGGATCAGTCTATCTTTTTTGGATAGCATCTTTTTTTTTTTTTTTTTTTTGGAAATCCTTTTGGAAGAAGCTGAGTTTAGACCTAAATAGATCAGATAGAGGGGAAGAGAACATAAAGAACACGCACTCATGCCCCGAGTAGATCCGATTAAGATAAGCACTTGGGACAGATGAAGCGGTGATTAAGGTATTCCTACCATGAGGAGAAACATATCCAAAAGAAACATGCAATGAGCAGAGCCGCGATACTCATATTTAAGGTAAAAGAGGCAATAGGCGGAGAACCACATAGTTCCGAATCACCATGAAGGTATATGACTAATTGTTAGATGGATGAAAGATCTGTCTTGCGACTAAGTTTGTGTAAGATAGATTTTAACAGTAGAAGGGCCGTAGATGCAAAGCATTAAGAGGTTCCACTTCAGGTATACCATCCATGGAAGACAAACGATAAGCCCCAGACCCATATTTATGAGTGATAATGTACGGGCCCATCCAGTTGGGAGCAAACTTACCACGTTGACTCCTTTCGAGTGTAGTGACATTTTGATTTTCTTTAAGAACAAGATCACCAATTTTGAAGTCACGGTGCTGCAAGTGCTTGTTATAAGCACGTTTGACATGCTCAAGATAGACTTGATGATGTTCAAGAGCGTTGAGATGCCGCTCATCTAATAATTCAAGTTGTGCTAGACGATTTTGACGATAGTCCTCATCGGAGACAAATTCTCTGAGAGAAACACGGAGAGATGGGATTTGGACTTCCAAAGGAAGAACAACCTCAGACCCATAGACGAGAGAGAAGGGAGTAGCACCCGTAGGAGTACAAATACTAGTCCGATAAGCCCAGAGAGCAAAAGGGATATGTAAATGCCAATCCCTACCAGCTCGACTAGTTACCTTTACGAGGATATTACGCAAAGTTTTATTGGAAGCTTCGACCTGGCCATTAGCTTGCGAATAGTATGGAGAGGAAAAGTTGAGCTTGATATTGAAAGCATCGCAGAGGTTCTGTAAATCAACATTCTTGAAAGACTTACCATTATCTGTGATGAGTTTGTGTGGAACGCCAAAGCGACAAATGATGTGTTGATAGACAAAATCAACTATGGGTTTAGCCTTTGTTGAAGAAAGAGGGATAGCCTCCACCCACTTAGTAAAGTATTCCGTGGCAGTAATGATAGAATGATGACGTTGTGAAGAACGGGGATTGATGAGGCCAATGAGATCAAGACCCCATTGCGAAAAAGGCCACAAATCCGTTGCCGGTTGTAAAGCTTGACTAGGGATATGTGTAAGATTGGAATGTTGTTGACACTTGACACATTTCTTAGTGTATTCGCAGCAGTCTCGATTAAGAGAAGGCCAATAATATCCCAAACGTAAGATGCGTTTAGCCACAGCCAAGCCACTAAAATGTCCACCACAGATACCGTCATGGACCTCCCGGATAGCTTTAGATGATTCATGGGTTTTGAGGCACCGAAGCAAAATGCCATCAAAGCCGCGTTTGTAGAGGATCCCACCTAGGATAGTATAGCGATTAGCGCGTTGGATAAAAGATCTCCTACCATTGGAAGTCAGATCTAGAGGAAGCACCGAATGAGATAGAAAATCAACAATCTGTTGATACCACTCATCCTGGGTATCGGTTGTGACAGCATGGATTAAAGTTAGTTGCCGAAGATGAGACGGTTGATCTAATCGTTGCACAGCCACATAAAGTCGCGAGTCATCGGTAAAAGGTGGGATAAGTGAAGCTAACGAAGCCATTGTATCCGCGAATCGATTCGCAGTGCGAGGAATGGCTTGGATAGTGAATTTATCGAAAGATTGGAGTTGAGCAAGAACGATGTCACGATATTTTTGAAGGATATCATTCTTGCATTGATAGACGCCTGTGACTTGATTAACGATGAGTTCAGAATCACCAAAGATGTCAATATGACGAGCGCCGAGATTAATGGCATTTTGAAGACCCAAGACTAGAGCTTCATATTCAGCCATATTATTGGTGCACTCAAAGTTTAATTTGTGTGCGACAGGGATAGGCGTACCCCAAGGAGGAATCATTACGAAACCTGCACCTCCCCCTTGCTGACATTTAGATCCATCAAAGAAGAGCTTTACTTTAAATGGAGATAGACCAAAATCAATTTGTTGGATATATTCATCGGGGAATTGAGCAAGGGGGTTTTGAGTGTCCGGAAGAGGAGCATCAGCTAATTGATCTGCAATAACCTGACCCTTGATAGAATTTTGCGGGATAAACTCGAGGTCAAATTCTGTCATAAGCATGAGCCAACGAGTGATACGATCATTGTGATAAGGCTTTGCATGAATTGTCTTGAGTGGATTGACACTTGTGACAATGTAAGTTTTGTGATTAAGGAGGTAATGACGAAGCTTAGAAGTTACGAAGAAGAGAGCACAACACAGCTTTTCAGCTTCGGAATAACATGTTTCATACTCATGGAGGGTGCGACTGATGTAATAGATAGCTTGTTCTTTACCACAAGTGTCCCGATGTGAAATCATGGCTCCTAGAGCATGGTCAGTCACAGAGATATAAAGATAGAAAGGCTCCCCCTCGCGTGGAGGTGTAAGCACAGGTGGAGAAAGAAGATAAGCTTTGAGATCATCAAAGGCCTTTTGGCAATGCTCATCCCATTCAAAATGAACATTCTTATGGAGGAGATGATGAAAAGGTTGACAACGGTCCGACAATTGTGAGATAAAACGACGACCGATCAAGACGCCCTCGAGACTCATGGAGTTGCTTTAAATTAGAAGGGGGAGGCATCTCAAGGATAGCTTTTATTTTTGTGGGGTCTACTTCAATACCCCTAATGGAAATGATAAAACCTAAAAGTTTACCAGTGAGAACGCCAAACACGCATTTAGATGGATTTAGACGAAGACAAAAGTGAATAAGCCTCTCAAAGAGAGGTGCAAGAATGAAAAGATGATCCTGACGACGTTTTGATTTACCAAGGAGATCGTCGACATAATCTTCCACAGTTTTGTGTAAGAGATCATGGAAGATGTAGGTCATTGCTCGTTGATAGGTTGCTCCTGCGTTCTTAAGACCGAAGGGCATGACACGATAACAAAAGGTCCCCCAAGGAGTTATGAAAGAAGTCTTATGTTGGTCTTCTGGTGTGATGAGAATTTGATTATACCCAGAGAAACCATCCATAAGAGAAAGCATCTCATGACCCGCAGTTAAATCCATGAGTTGGTCGATATTAGGTAGAGGAAAATCATCTTTTGGACAAGCAAGATTGAGATCCCTAAGTCGGTACAAATTTGAATTTTCCCAAAGGGCTTTAGTTATGGTACTACATTGGAAACCCATTGTGGATAATCGATGGTTGGATGAAATTAGCCGAGAGCAAGCGCGTAACTCTTCTTTAACAAGCAGGCTACTCTAGGTGCATTTTACGCAATTTTTGTTTAACCGGTTTAATGTTGGGAAGAGTAACGATATTGTGAACCACGATATCGGGATCGAGTCCGGGCATATCCTCATATGACCAAGCAAAGGCTTGACGATGGTTGGAAAGAAAAGTGGTAAAATTTCCTAACTCCTGTGGATTAAGGGATTGGCCGACCTTAATGATGCGAGGGTCTTTAGAAGTCCCTATATTAAGGTCGACAGTGGCTTCGTTGAGAAGCGTAGACGTGTCAGAAGGAATGGTCTTAGGAAGATAGGAATCCTCTGCCCCCAGATAGGTGAGAACAGAATCATCATCCACGCAGTGGATAGTGTTGATAGTAGGAGAATCGTCTCCAACTATTTCAGGGAAAACTAATGGTATGGAAGTGGACGTGTCATTAGTCTTATAGGTTAGTGGTCCTAAGGAAATGGTATTGACTAAAAAAAAAGTTAGACGGGATGGAAATGGCGTCGTCCACATCGAGTGATGCTTCTGACCTAGCGGGAGAAGATGGTTCCTCAATAGGAAGAGGCTCATCGAGAACAGTGACGGTGGCTTTTGAAAGAGGTTTAAATCCTAAACCAAATTTTTGATGTGGCATGAGAGTTGGAATGGATGTGAGATCATGCACACCTTGTTCATATTTTCCCAGGCCAAAGCCCTTCCACGCGCATCGATATAAATAAGTTTTTGCAAACATGGATTCGAGACAATCGAACCCGTTAAATAAGGTTTGGCCCTAGGAGGAGAATCCGGGTGATAGTGAGGCGTATCAAGACCACCGTAGATGAAATTAGTCTGTTGGTTGGGTAGACCAATAGTGACGATGCGACCGAGACCTGGCTGATATTCAGGTTGTTTGTCTGGTCTACCATACTCACTAGGTGTGAGATGGGTGTCAAAAGAAAGGAGAGGAAGCTCACCCAGTGAGAAACGCTGCAATGTCTCTTCTAGATTTTGTAAATCCGGTAGTTTGGTTGCAGGTATGGAAGAAGATGAGGCCCCGTCAGGAGAACAAGCATTTTCCTTTAGAGGGGCAGACCCTGTGGTCATGTCACATTGTGCGGAAGGAAAAGGATCTCCTGGATGAGTATAGATTTTGCCCTCATATTGATATTTTAAGCATCGATGGAGGGTGGATGGAACACAATGCATTGCATGAATCCAGGAGCGTCCGAGGATCATATTATAGTGGAATTTCCCTTCAACAATGTAAAAGAGTTCGTGAAGCAGCTTCTTACCTACTCGAATGGGTAGGACCACAGTTCCTAAAGTAACTGCTAGCTGATCGTTAAATGATCGAAGAGAAAAAGGCGGGGGTGACACTACGTTCTTTGGTAACTTAAGCTGTTCGAATGTGTGTGAGGAGATGACATTAAGTGCAGATCCACTGTCGATCATAATGCGTTTTAATGTAGTGTTGTCGATCTGGACTGTGATAAAGAGGGGAGCCTCTAAATCCTCGGAAGAAAGGGAAGGAATTTCTAAGTCTTCAAAAGAAATGGTGGTTGATGGTCTATTCAATCCAACAACCATCTCGAAAGGCTGGGGCTCATCTGAATTCACTGCGATGCGACGCAGATTATCAATCGAGCTTGGCGATGTTGCGGAGAGGATTGAATGAGGTCAAAAAGAGACATTTTGACCGGAGCCTGGGTGAGTTGTTTCATAACACTCTCCTCAACTGATACGGGAACTTGAGCCCGAGGTGCAGCACGAATGGAGACTCGGGGTCTCGAGGCTAATGAGGAAGGAGAAATTCCTTCGGGGGCTGCAGAAATGACAACCCGTGGTCGAGATGCTGTAGATGAAGATGGATTATCATACTGTTGGGTTCTAGTGGCGATATGAATTGTGTCGATTTGAGAAGGTGGAAGGTCATTTGGAGTGGAATCACTAGAAGTAGAGGTCTGAGTAGATCGTTGGGGCTCAGATGGAGCTATGATGACAGGAGATACTTGTTCCTCATCCTCCAGCAAAAGGTCACTTTCTTCCAAAAGGCTGTTGACAACAGATTGAAGAGCTTTACATCTCTCAGTATCATGACCCGGGGTACGATGGTAGGCGCAAATCAAATCAGAGTTAAACCAGGCAGGTTTAACTCCTTTAGGGTTATAGGGTTTAATCGGAGGAAGAGATATGGATGAAGATTGGATAAGTTGGCGAAGGATTTCAGTATAGAATCCGTTAGACAAAGATGAGGACAGGGATGATGAAGGCACCTCTTCCACTTTAACAGACTGCCGAGGTAAAAGGACTTGCATGTTAGGTTTGACAGTCTTTTTAGGGATCATCTTATTTTTTTGGACATCTGGAGGAGCAGCCCTGGGCACTTGAGGTGGAAGTAAGTGAGACATGATTGATTTCGATGGAGGAGGAGCCCCTAAAATAGATTTTGAAGATGATGGAGATGTGACAGGTGTCGCGGTCTTCAGAGGTAAAGGAGGCTGTTTGGTCGAAACTACTGATGATTTAGATAATGTCGATTTAGATGAGGAAGAAGCTCCCAAAGTAGGTCTAATCGGAGGAATAAAGGGTGCCCTAGTTTTTGGTAATGAAGATGATGATTTTGATAAAGGAGGTGACGTCCTTTTAATAGGTAAGTTCACTTTTCGAGGTGTTGGTGAAGAATGTGTTGTAGAAGAAGATGATGGTTTTGATAAGTTTGCAGGAGAAGATGCCTTCTCAGTGGATAAATCCAATCTTTTATGAGGCGTAGATAGAGATTTTTGCGGGAAAGCACCCAGATTCTTGAACACGTGAACTATAGGCTTTCCCTTTTCAGGGATGGTGACAATTTCAACCGCATAAGGTGATTGTAACCTTTCCGGAGAGAACAAAGGGGGAGATGCTGATGATGCAATGTTAGATTTTGGTTGTCTCGGTTTAAGTTCGGGAACCGAGTGTATAGGTGTCGGTGCTACCTCTTTAGATTTTCCTTTAATGGGCAAAGCAGCATTGGTGATGGAAGAAGTGAGTGATGAAGAAGCAGGCCTGCAAAGGAACTACTGCACAAGAATTGTGGGTGAAACTACTGTAGGAAAGGAAACAGGAAGAGTCAAAATCGAAGACGCTTCCATTGAAGTTGGTACAACTATAGGTACATTTACCAATGGCATAGTCGCAGCAAAAATGGGAGAAACAGAAGTAGGTGTATCCGCAGTGGAAACTCGAAGGGATGTAATTGCCTCGAGCACTGAAAGAATGTCTGACGATGAGACAGATGAGGATGACACTGTCTCGGGTATGGCTGGAAGGTCAGACAAAGAAGCGGAGAGAGATGAATCCGTATCTAGCAATGTAGGAATATTCGAAGACGAGCTATTTGAAGATGGTGGAATCCCAGCGATTAGCGAAGTAGAAGGAGGTTCTGATTCGGTCGATGTGTTCGCAGATGGCTTAGTTTCAGAAGAAGATTCTTTAGTAGAGATGAAGCTGATAGTATGAGTGTTTGGTTTTTGAGACTCTGAAGCATTATGGTTCGGGGAATGATTAGGAAAAGGTTGTTTAAAAACATCCAGTGCCTGATTTGGGGGAGCATTTGGGTTATCTAGAATGAGCTCACCTCTATCAATGAATTTCTGGACAAGATTTTTGAAGGTCTGACACCGTTCAATGTCATGACCTTTGGTTCTATGATAATGACAGAAATCATTTTCCCTATACCAGAATGGACGTTCTTGGTTTTCATCAATATTCCTAATGGGGGGAAGTTCGATCATGCGAACTTCCAACATTTTCTCTAAGATAGAAGCATATGATTCTCCCAACGAAGTGAAAGATCGAGATGACGAGGACCCTTTTCGAGAAGATGAGGAGTCTCTCCGTGGTGTTTGATTAGAAGTATTATCGGCTCGTGATGTTTTTAATACGATAGCATTGGTGGATCCCTGGTTCTTGTCTTTAGAAGTGGAAGGATTTGATTTGGTAAACCGAGAAAAATCTGGTTTAGACTTAGAGCGAAGTTTTAACTTCCCTTGTTCAATGGCGCGAGACTCAAGTTTGCGTGCCATCGTAAAGGCTTCTTCAAATGTATGAAAGGTCTGGATCCTTAAAGTGGAAGAAATATGATTAGCACAAGATCGAGTAAACAACTCGATCTGTTGGGGTTGAGGAAGGGAGAAAGACAATTGATTTACTATCCCTCTCCAACGAGTGACAAAGTCTGCAATAGACTCATCATCGAATTGATGAATGTTATAAAGATCTGTGATCGAGATCTTATGGGTGATATTTATTGAAAAGTTTTCAACAAACATCTGAGCCAATTGAGAGAAAGAAAACAAGGAATGTTGAGGAATGTTGTTGTACCAGTCTAAAGCAGGACCTGCTAGAGACATAGGAAAAGTACGGAGCATAAGCTCCTGATCTTGGACTATGAGGTAGCAAGCATGTTTGAATGCTCGCAAATGCTGTTGAGGGTCCTCCCGACTATGGAATTTTGAAAATTTAGGAAGTTCCCATTGGGGAGGATAAGGCTTAAAAGCCACTGAGGGATGAATGGGTTCATTACACACTTCTTCAAAAGAGTATGAAGGACGAGCCCCTTTGGTGGAGGCTTCCAAGTCTGCGATTTTCTTGAAAAGAATTTGAACCACGTCAGATTGAGGAGGAGGCACAGTGGCATGTCCTACATAGGAAGCAAATGGTGGATGTTGTTGAGGTGTCAATGGGGGATTCATCTGTTGATTGATAGGATGATAAGAGGAATAACCAGGCATTCTGGGTGACGCCTGGTGAGGTATTTGCTATGAAGGAGCCTGTGTATAGGCAGGCTGTGGGATAATAAGTGGTTGAGAAAATGAAGGTTGGATGACGGATGGAGCCTGTGATTGGTGGACTCCTATGCTTGTTGACTGAATCGGAATAGATTGAGGAACATGGGTGTTGGTTTGATTGGACATGGTGGGGAACAAGACCTGAAAGAGGATTTTTACTGCCGGATTAGTTACTAAGGGCGCCGATGCTAGAGGATGGGCGAAGGTCACTGTTGCCGGAACATTGGAAGAAAAACCCACTGGAGGACGAGAAGCAGGAACCAACTGACTAGTCGAAGGGGGTTGACTCATAAAGAGGTACTGACCCTGGGATACAATGGACGACATAGATGAATTAACAACAATATGTGGGTGCGCAGACGCACCCATGATAGCCAGAGAAGAGGACTTCTCAGAAGTAGGTTGTGGAATAGTCGAGGTAACTGCGGCGTTAGGTATAGGTAAGACTATTTGAGAACTAGTCGATACGGTCGGTGGAAGAGAAAAAGGAGGCACAGGTGCGCCACCCTCTTCCGTGGCTCGAGGTGAGAAAAATGATGCTAACTGTTCTACAAAAGCCTGGGATGGTTCACGAGGATAATCGTACACTTGTTGGATTGGTGGTCCTTGATCAGATATTTGGATAGATTTGTGTACTAGGTAGTCCATGAGGGCTACCGGGTTACGATCAAGGAGTGCCTGAAATTCAGGATCCCCACGAGGAACATACTCTAAGTCAGAAGCAGATGATATTTCTGAAGGACTAGGGGAAGCTGGACGTGATGGGGTTGCTTTGGCTTGATAGAAAGGATTATATGACCAGGATGGGGAACCAACTAACAGTGGTCCCGAGGAAGATCTCGGGGGTGCCGAAACATCCACACTAGTGGTGATCTCGGAAGAAGAAGGGGCCAGTTGAGCCATTCTTCTAGATTGTAACCGAGTAATGACCGTCATAAACACGCAGAAAAGAAGATTGACCTAACTAATGCACAGACAATTCAAGCAGCGCAGGTGATTATCTCCTTTAATTTTTGATGCTTTTAAGAAAGAAAATATTAGGGAAGGCTTTTTAGAACAGGAACTACTTAGATAGCCAAACTAAGGATGGTTTGGGGAATGTTTGGTGAGGAGTCCTAAAGGCACTTCAGTAAAAGACCGGTACGTGGCTTGATATAGGGGCCTACCCCCGCACTTCACACACCGCTGCGATAAGGGAGTCGGGTGCTTTGCCAATATATACCAGAACTTCCGTGAATTTATAGCACGGCCCGAGTACCGCGTAGGCTCTTCCTCTTGGATGTCACTTCCAAGTAGGCGAGGCCAGGGAAGGAATTTTTGTTTAAATGCTTTATACCTAGTGATTTTGGCTTTGTGTGCAAGGGTGAAAAATAAAAATCAAATAGTGTCACTACCGATTTTGATCAATTTTCCAGCCTAATTAAAACTAGATGAGAAACATACAACAGCAATGACAAAGAAAAAGTTCTTTTTAAGCACTTAAAAACGAAGTGTTTGATTTCGATGAAGACAAGTCAAACAGATTCTTTCCCAAATGCGATTAAATTCCTTTTAAGCACCAAAAATTGAAATGTTTGGATGTGAAAAAAAAAAAACAAACAATTTTTTTCTTTACTTTTTTTTTTTAGTTCCTAAAAAGAGAAAACACCGTAAAAGAGAAATACCTATAGATTTAGCTCTCCAAGGTGTGTGGACTTCAAAAAGTGCG
This sequence comes from Taxus wallichiana var. yunnanensis, assembly GCA_018340775.1. Classification (NCBI taxonomy): domain Eukaryota; kingdom Viridiplantae; phylum Streptophyta; class Pinopsida; order Cupressales; family Taxaceae; genus Taxus; species Taxus wallichiana. Next base: position 293,473,261 of record CM031235.1, on the reverse strand, counting down.
TTGTTGAGCTCTTCCCCTCGAACAATCCCATGAACAAGCAAAGTGCTCCGCAAGAAAAGGTTAAGCAAACACCAAACAAGATCCGGAAAGATATATCCAGATAATGGTGAAACGAAAAATTTCTATTTTAAGGAAATAGAAAAATTTCAAGATAACGATTTCGCATAAAAAGCAAGATTGAAACTATGAAAGGAAATGCTCAAACAGACTGATAAAAATCAGCGAGGAAAAAGAACAAAGCTCAAAACCAGAAAGAGATGAACTTACCAATAAGGGACTTTGGTTGGGTCCCACCGGGCGTGCCAGAATGTAGATCAAGAATTTTGCGCTTGTTACCTGTCCAAGTTAATGTACCAAACTAAACACAAAAACCTTGAAAAACTCAAATGAAATTGATACCTGATGGACAAGATCCGAAGATGTAGATGGATAAGGAAGCCGATGTAGATGAGATGGGCGCACACGAGCAATTCTGCACAGTAGATCCAAGAAACCTGCAAGACACCGATGCTTGACAGAAAAAGACCACGTTAAAAGGTATTTAGGTGGACTGCCTGAAAAGCGGGTCCGGGAAGCGATAAGCTTCCTCGGCGGATGTCAGTCCACGTTTTCAATTAAGCAGAGAAGCATACATGATAAAAGATGTACGTATAGGACTAGATTTTATGATCAAAGTAATAAACAGAATCCAAACAGCAGACAGAAAGCAATAGAAAACAGGAAACTGTGCAAACAAACTGGATCTATGTTACCTGTGTCCTTTTACCTCGTCTCGTAGTATGATCGACATCGATTATGTAGAATCGCGTCGCCGACGAACAGATCGGCGTCGATCGATGTAGATCGCGTCGCGATCGATTTAGATCGGCGTCGACCGATTGGATCGCGTCGATCCGAGGCAGCGCATTTAAAAGGTTTGAGAATCAAAAAAAAGGCAAGATCGTCAACGCCTCACAGGATCTGCAAATGCCGGAGAGACACTCGCCGTGGTCCACCTGCGGCCGGATGCAGAACACAAAGTCACCAGAGAATCAATGGAGACGTGTAATGCTGATGTGATAAGAGCAGAGTAACGGTGCTCCTCTCAGGGATTGATTTGGACAAAATTCACTTTCACTCGATAGATAACATTCAATTTTGATGTTCGGAACTCTCTCTCTCTGTCTCTCTCTCTCTTACAATGTGTCTAACCAGAACTGAGTTCGGGCTTCTATTTATAATCGGCACCGACCGAGATTAAATCGGCGCCGTTCCGAAAAATCGGAGTCGACGAAAGTACGGTCGGGCGCCAATCGGGAACAGACTCCCGAAATGGCCAAACGGAGCGATTTCTGGGAATATGAGAATGATCTTATCATCCCAAGTACGGGAGATATCCCGCGACTCGGTTTGGGAGGAGGAGAAATAGGGGGGATATATGGATAAAATAGATATGGGGTAGATAAGTGGTTAGGATATATGTAAAAAGGTGTAATTAAATAGTTAATATTTAATTACTCATGGGTAAAATAAAATGGGCTGAATTAAACTTAGGATAGGTGTTTAAAACACAAATTGATTAATACTCCAAGGGGGTAGTGGTGATATAAACATGCCCCAGGTTACCTGAGCAGGTAAACGAATGTAAGAGACACTAAATTGAGTAACCAATTTTAAGTGTCTACAACCTATCTTGGAAGTGCAATTTGAAGAGGAGGAACCAAAAGACATACAATTCGAGCACGCGTGTGCCAAAAAGGAGAAAGGAAAGATGGTATACGTTGTTGATGGAGAGGAGATGGAGAACCTGAATGTCGACCATTTGGTTGGGATGCACGAAGTGGTTGATAGTGTGGATGCATGTGCATGTGCGTATCATGAACCACTCAAAACTAAGAAAGTTAACATCGGCTCAGAGAAGGAGCCCAAGGAAGCTATCATTGGGGACTATTGGTTAGATAAGGAAGTATCAAAGATCATCGATCTCTTGCGTGAATTTGAGGATTTATTCCCACACAGATACCATGAGTTGAAAGGTGTCCACCATTCATTGGGGGAAATGAGGATAAATTTGAAAGATGGTGCCACTTGATCAAGAAGAGGCCTTATAGGATGAATCTCAACATGCGTGTAAGGGTTAAAGAAGAGCTAGACAAAATGATAGCATCCGGTATCATTGAGGTTGTGGAGGAATCATAATGGATATGTCCAATGGTGATCATGATAAAGAAGGATGGGAGGATTAGGATATGCATGGATTACAGGGAATTGAATGTTATTTATATCATAGATCCTTTTCCCACCCCCTTCACTGAAGAAATTTTGGAAGGAGTTGTTGGGCGCGAGGTCTATTCCTTTACGGATGGATTCTCGGGATATAACCAAGTAAGGATTTCCAAGGAAGACCAAGAAAAGAAAAATTTTGCCACCAAGTGGGGAAACTTTGCATACACGGTCATGCCCTTTGATTGACGAATGTTCCCTAATCGTATTTTCACGCATAGTGGTACAAGCATTTAAGGAATTCATCCACAAGTTCCTTCAGGTATATTTGGATGATTGGACAGTGTATGGGTTGGTCAGGGACCATTGTGATAACTTGAGATTGATGTTTGAAAGATGTCAATAGTTGAGTATTTCCCTCAACATCAAGAAATGTTTCTTTGCAATTCCTTTTGAAACGTCGTTGGGGCATATCATATGCAAAGAGGGATTATTGGTGGTGCCTACAAAAGTTGTAGTTATTGTGGGACTAGGGGAGCCTACCAGCCAAAGTGCCATGTGTGGATTTCTTGGACACATTGGATACTATAGAAATTTCATTAAGGGATATGCCAGAATCACCGTGCCTTTAGAAATATTTCTTAGACATAAGAGTACCTTTCAGTGGGGAGAAGTGCAGCAGAGGGCATTTGACACTCTAAAAGAAAGGTTTATCACCACACCTATTCTATGATTCCCATCATGGGATAAACCTTTCCATGTCCACGTGGATGCCACTTGGTAGAGCAATGGGGGCCGTTCTTTCTCAACGGGGAGGGATTGTTGATCATCCCTTGTGTTTTACAAGTAGAAAGTTGACACCAGCAGAGCAGAATTATACAATGACCGAGCACGAGGCATTGTCAATGATTTACGCACTCCACAAATTTAGACAATATCTACTAGCAACTCCCTTCATATTCTACACTGACCATATGGCCTTGAAGTATCTAGTAAACAAAGTAGTGTTGTAAGGGCACATATGCCGTTGGGTACTTTTGTTTCAGGAATTTGAATTCAAAGTGGTGGTAAAACCTAGAAAGAATAATTGTGGGTCGGATCATTTATCAAGGATTGATTTAGGAGAGGACGTGCAAAGTATCAAGGAAACCATCTTTGGATGTGGAACTATTCTCAGTTGCAGCAAACACCCTTGGAGTTGGAGGACATTGATATTTTTCTCAAGGAAGGTGTGGTGCCCGAAGGGATGAATGCACTTTGGAAAAGAAAAAGTTAGCCATACGCGCCGCGCCTTTCATGTTGATCAATGGGGATTTGTATAAAATGGGTTGTGATGAGGTTTTGTGCCATTGTGTATTAGAACATGAACACATAGCTATAATAGAAGAAGCCCATGGTGGGATTTTTGGAGAACACTATGTAGGGAATGCAACCATGTGTAAGATCCTAATCGTCGGACTCTAGTGGGAAATGAATCACCAGGATTGCATTGAGTTTTGTAAGGCCTATGACCACTGCCAGCGCCTTGGAAAACCTGGAAGAAGGGATGAGATGCCCTTACACCCAATTTCTAGGGTGGAACCTTTTGAGAAATGGGTAATGGATTTTATCAGACCAATATCACTAGCTACGCGAAGGACTAACTCATGGTATATTATCATCTATACTGATTATCTGACAAGGTGGGCAGAGGCCGCGCCCACTAAGGATTACACCGTAACCATGATTACTAGATTTTTGTGGGAGAAAATTATCGTAGGTATGGGTGCCCTTTAATTTTAACAAGTGATAGGGGCACTCACTTCTTAAATGAAACCGTTAGGATTCTATTGGCAGAGAGTTCATTGTAGCCCATCACAAGACTACCCCTTACCACCCTCAGGCAAATGGGACTGTAGAAGCATTCAACAAAATCCTTAGTCACACATTGACTAAGATATTTGACGTGGGTAGGTAGGATTGGGATGACAAGGTGTCAGCAGTCCTTTGGGATTACGTAACAAATATATAAAAGGTTGAACAAGGCCACAAAGACATTTCAATTGGTGTTTGGCGCGGAAGCAGTTTTTCCAGTAGAATTCATGTTACCATCTCTGCGTATAGCACACACAGGAGGGTTGGACGATGAGCAAGCACTGGAAGAAAGAATAGATGAATTGATAAAGTTGGATGAAAGGTGCTCACTAGCAAGATGGAGCCAAACAACTGAGAAAGCTAGGCAAAAGGCATGACATGAACACCATATTAAAAAAATAGTTTGAGGTTGGCCAAATGGTATTGCTATATGATTCTAAATTTCTATGACATCTTGGAAAGTTGAAGGTGCATTGGTTGGGTCTTTATGTAATTTCATACATCCTTGATTTGGGCGCATGTCAGTTACAAGTGTTGGATGGAACAAAATTACTTGGACACTTCAATGGGAGTAGGCTGAAGCCCTACTATAAATAATGCTTCTTGGTGTTTGTAAATAAGGTAGTTTTTCTAGTTTTTTTATAATTTCCTTTCATGTATTTCCTTTCTTGTATTTCCCTTTCGCATTGTTGTTTTGTTTTGTGCCTTGGGCGCCGATAACCTTATTACTTTTTGACTTATGAATGTGCAGAGGACCGTACATCATTTTAGTGTGGGGTAAGGTGATAAAGAGAGGCATGGAGTTATTCTACCAGGAGGATTGGGTTGGTAGACCATTTGAATTGGCCCTGTTGAAAAGATGCATTAGGAAGGTAGATGGGTGGCAAAATAAGGTTACATTGGAAATCCACGTACAAAGGAGAGAGTGCAAAAACACGAGGTAGGTGAAAGCAAGCATCATAAGGATGGAAGAGGTGCCTTTAGCACAAGATTCTTCTATCAAGATGGATTGTTGGCACGCCAGAAGGTTGGAAAATGTTTTTGCGTAAGGATTGGGCATGGGTGGAAGCATTTTTGGTGCAAGGATTGGGCATGGTGAAAAATGTTTCACACAAAGATTGGGCGCATAAGAAGAAGCTGAAGTCGGGTTTTGTTTGGAAATGCCGCATTAAACATGGTCATACGGTGGTAGGTAGCCTAGCATTAAATGCGTAAAAGTGGGAAAAGCTATAAATACAAGAGTGGTCATTTCATTATTTTACTTTGTGAAAACAAGAGCGATTTTATTTCAAGAGCTAGGGTTTTGAAGACTAACTCGTGTGAAGGAAAATCCCAAAAAATTAAGCGCAACCAGTCTGTTAGATCTACAAACTAGAGCAAAAGTGATTCACGGGTGTGAGGAATGTTGTGAAGAAGCGCCGTGATCAAAGGAGAAAATTCTGAGATTAGGGTTTGTGTTTTAGGGCGTGGGGGGAACTTTCAAACAAATCACAAGGTAACCTGGGAATGAAAGCAAGGGGTAAAATGATGGCCACAAAACTAGTTGATAAACCTATAGTACAATCCAAGAAGGGAAAGAGCAAGGGAAAAGGGAAGAAGAAAGAAGAAGAAATCCCCTTGGATACCAATGAAGAATGGTACTCAGAAATGCAATACCTAGATGGGGTTTTGTTGGGGCAAGAGTGGGAGTCCCACATCAGACAGATGCCCATGATTGACTACAATCACCGATCAAGCATAATCGCAAAGGAAATGGCACTAGAGCTGGTGTGCCCTACAAAAACAAACACCTGATGGGATGCCAATCTATAACAACATAGTCAAGGTGAAAATGGAGAAGGCAGGGCTTCTCCAGCTTTACGAGTTACCATATTTTGGGAAGCCTAAGTGTTTGTACCAGTGGATGATGACGCACATGCATGGGGACTTATTTTTCTTCATAGGGCAAAAAATGCACATAACTTCCTAGTTAATTTCAGACTTTACAGGCCTAAGCTGTAAAGGGGACGCGCTCATATATGACCTCTAGGATGAGGAGGTAATTAAAGAAACCATTGCATCCCAAGAATATAAGAAGGGATCAAGGTACTACGGTGTCACTGGATATCAATGATCTGGTGATGAAAATAGCCACGCACCTCGTTTCCAAGATGAATGGACAAGCGAGGTGGACCTAGGTGAGAAATCCCTGGTTGAATGTTTGTAAGAAGGTCACGGAGGGTATCGTATACAATATCTCCCAGTACATAGAAGATGAGATCATAAGTAGTGCAGAGAACAGAGGAAACATATTATTTGGGAACATTCTATTAACCATTGTGTTATCAGAGATCGGGGTGTTGGATGCATCTGATAAGTTCATATGGGAGTACCCTGATGAAGACCCTTCACCCATGCAGATAGGTTCAGAAGTATACTTGTGAGTCAATGACAGGGGTGCATAAGGTGCGCTTGGATAAATGGTATACGCACCTCAGGAACACATTCGGGGTGGAATGGTGGATCCTAGAACAACTCCCCATGGTAACTAAAGGAGAAGCAAAGTTCGTAGTATACCAACACTTCTGCATTGGCAAATTCATCTTGGTGGATGGAAGTTAGAGTCCCTGGTGCAAAATCCACTTCTCATTTACTACCCAGTTTTCCAGAGACGGGAATCGAAGAAATTAAGACTTGACCTATCCACCTTGTACAATGAACACAAGGAAATGAGAAAGAAGTTTGTATCTCTGGGGAAGTGTGCGAATGTTAAAAGATACGTATCACAGGATGTATACATTATAAGGCCTATGACCTTACCCATTACTGAGAGTGATGCTGTCAGGATCTACCTATGCATAAGGCTGAAGTTTGAGAAGGGCATGTACATAGAGAATGAAATATCCATCCGGATGACCCCATGGGGAGAAATATGCCTTCGCCAAAGTGTAAGGAGAGAGAAGAGAAAGAGAAAAAGAGGGCGGTGGAAGTGTAGGATGTAGATGCTATGGGACCCAGAACCTATGTCCGAGAAGAAGAAGAGGATGATAGTTAGGGAGAAAACCTGGAACTAGTGAAGTCGCCATCTCCTGAGGAGCCCTTGGATGAAGAGAAGACTACATCTCCCAAGCTGGAGTATTTGGTGGAAAGAGAAGAAGAGAAGGTAGAGAAGACCGAAGGCACAAGCACCTTTTTAGGAAAGAAGAATGTTGGCAAAGGAGAAGAGCTGGAGGTGACCCAAGGGAGGATAAATATAGATGACTCAGGGGAGGGAGGAGAGGAAGACATTGATGCATTCATCTTTGTGCATAGGAAGAGTGCCCAAGGGGAGGAGGAGGACTCATAGAGCGAAGAAAGGAGTGAAGGGGCAAGCACCAAGGAGCAAGAAATGCCCAAGCTCACCCAGGAGGAGATAGATGAAAAAGTGACAAGGGAGGTGGAAAAGATGATTGATGCCTTGGTCGATGAGGAGTTGGGGCACAGTGCAAGTGAGCTCATGCTTAGTGAGTTCAAGAAAGAATAAAGGGAGAAGAGTGGAAGTAACAAAAATTCCAAACTCTTTCAAGAATCATTCCAAAGGGCGTGCGCACGGGAAGTAAACATGTAGAGGAAGGAAGATCGGTGATGGGGTATGTTAATGACCCTAACAAAGTTTTGTGCATGCACTTCTAGAGTACCGTGCCCACTAAGGAGCTCACCACTATGGATTCCTTCGATCCTGAGGGTGCATACCCACACACGAGGAAAATTCTATCATGGGCATTTGACTCCCACATTGATGAGCCCAAATTTGAAGTTAACCAAGAGGCCATACTAGAGCTCTCTGAGACAAAGGGGGTCAACCCCCTCATAAATGCACAACACTTGTCAGATGAGAAAGTGTGTAATGTGCTCAACAAGGTCTCCGTGGAGGTAGAGGCAAGGCTCTTCGAAGAAATGACAAGATTAAAGCCTTGGAGGACCTATTGGAAAAGAGGAAGGAAGAGGTAGTTAAGCTGACAAAGGAACTTAGCCTTGAGAAGGCGATCGCGCCAACTACAATGGGAGTTACAGGAGGAGAAGACTAAAGTGCGTGAATTCTCCAAGAAGGTGGTGTTTCACTCGGAATGTTTCATTCCTTTTAGAAACAGAGATAAGGTTAGGGGCTAGGAGGAATACCGTAGAATGTCGAGATGGTGTGCGCGTATCAGAGAGAAAGATCAAGTGATCGCAAAGAACTCCTTTTTGTCTTGGAAGGACTACCGCAAATAAGAACACAAGACCACAAGATTTTGATTAGACAATAAATGAGGAAATCGCCTTGGGCCCAGAAATATAAAACTTCCTTTCGAAGGTGGTCGGTTTCCCGCTAATATGAATTAACACAAAAGACTCGTAAAATATCAATTAAGTTGCTTCGTTGAACGGGTAGGGAAAGGCTGGTTTTCTGGTTTTGATTCGAGGAACCGATGCCGATATCGATAACCGATGATGCGTTCATCGATAACCGATGCCGCCATCGATAACCGATACCGGTGGGTTCTAGGATCTATAGGTTAGTTGCTTTGTGGGGTAGTTGTGTTGTTTGTAAGGGCCGTATATAGGGGTATTAAAAAATGAGGTGATGAGAGGTAGATGAATGATAGTTAGAGGTAATATACATGCTGGGTAGTGGATTCAGGGATGGATTTATGAGGACTGTAATTCAAAAGGCATAAGAAATGTTATAACAGAGGACATGCAAGATGTGACTTACTGGTTTTGACAAAGATGCAAGCTGATCTCCTTTGCTGTAAACACTTCTGGTATTTCCACTCGTCTCTGCTCGGTCAAGTGAAGATCTGGACTCTCTTTTTCACTCCCAATGATCTCTGTTGATTCAAAAATCATTCGACCTGATCCCAAAAATGAAATTCCGATCCTTTGTTTTTGGTTTGGGGAGCCCATTTACAGGGAACCGATGGCGGTTGCGTAACCGATGGCGGTCGAGTAGGAACCGGCATCGGTAAGGAAAAAGTAGGCTATTTTTAGTAAAATAACCCACCTTCCCTGCTTTTCTCCCGAGAGATCAGTTGCGGGCTTGGTCAAGTGGCTAGAAGGTCAGTTTTGGGTGCGAGTAAGGAGGCATTAGTTATGGATGTGAGTCTAGACCAAGCCATAAGTCTTAATTAGGTTAGTTTAGGGTTAGGGCTAGGTCATGATGAGGTGGCAAAATGAGGTGGCAGGTAAGGTGATGTGGATTTATCAATTACAAGGTAATTAATAAATAATTGTGTAAGGTTTAGGTGATGAGGTTAAGTTGTGAGATGAGATGCGGGTCACAAGGGGTCGTAAGACACAAATTTGGTGTCTACATTAGCCCCTTATTGTCGTGTAGCTTGTTTTGTAAAGCTGCACGGACAATAATATGAAGTGGTTTCCCCTGTTAAGGGTATAGGTAATCCCCCTCAAATCTATCACAGATTGAGTGAACGGGAAATCAGGGATAGGGTTGATAAAGGGTAAATGGGGTAGAGGGGATGGTAAGATGGTGGGGTAGGTCCAAGGAAGCAGACGCATGGTAAAATGCAATAGTACGACTAGGGTACATGATTTGACGAGCAAACCAGCAGTGCATAGGCAAAGGTCGATAGTTTATCCAAACAAGGGTGATATAATCCTGGTATCCAAGGCATAGGAAGTAGCTCCGTGGTATATAAATGTAAGGTACATGAACGTTTAGGCGTGTTCGGCAAAGATCCAAATGGTTGGTTTGGTTGAGATAAACGTCACAGTCTAGGTGTAGGCAAAGTTGGTCGACAGATCAAGTCAAGGACCCTAATCATGCTAAAACACGAACAGATGAGCTCGATGGAACAAAAGGTACAGGATGGATGGATAAAATAAAATGTTGATTGTGGGTATGGTATTGAAGTGATACGGCCGTGGGTGGGGCCAAGTTGCTAGGTTTCTGACCTTGTGTGTGGGCCGGATGGTTAGGGTGAGGCCTTGGGTCGGGCCAAGTTGTTGGGTGGCGGCTTTGGGTCGGGTCGGATGGGTAGGGTGAGGCCTTGGGTCGGGCCAAATAGGTAGGTTGAGGCCTTGGGTCGGGCCAAATGGGTAGGTTGAGGCCTTGGGTCGGGCCAAATAGGTATGTTGAGGCCTTGGGTCGGGCCGGACAGTAGGCCGAGGCCTTGGGTCGGGCCAAATGGGTAGGGTGAGGCCTGGGTCGGGCCAAACAGGTAGGTTGAGGCCTTGGGTCGGGCCGAATAGGTAGGTTGAGGCCTTGGGTCGGGCCGAATAGGTAGGGTGAGGCCTTGGGTCGGGCCAAATACGTAGGGTGAGGCCTTGGGTCGGGCCAAATAGGTATGTTGAGGCCTTGGGTCAGGCCGGATAGGTAGGTTGAGGCCTTGGGTCGGGCCAAATGGGTAGGGTGAGGCCTTGGGTCGGGCCAAATAGGTAGGTTGAGGCCTTGGGTTGGGCCGAATAGGTAGGCCGAGGCCTGGGTCGGGCCAAATGGGTAGGTTGAGGCCTTGGGTCGGGCCAAACAGGTATGTTGAGGCCTTGGGTCGGGCCGGATAGTAGGTTGAGGCCTGGGTCGGGCCAAATGGGTAGGGCGAGGCCTTGGGTCGGGCCAACAGGTAGGTTGAGGCCTTGGGTCGGGCCGAATAGGTAGGCCGAGGCCTTGGGTCGGGCCAATAGGTAGGGCGAGGCCTTGGGTCGGGCCAAACAGGTAGGTTGAGGCCTTGGGTCGGGCCGAATAGGTAGGTTGAGGCCTTGGGTCAAAGCCAATAGGTAGGGTGAGGCCTGGGTCGGCCAAATAGGTAAACCAATGGTGTTCAAAGCAAAGGTGGATATAGGCGATATGTGGTTAAAAAGGGGCAAATGGTAAATAAGGAAAAAAAAAAAAAAATTGGGGGAAAGTTGGCAGAAAAACCGATGTCGATTCTACATGACCGATATCGGTTAAGGGACCGATACCGGTTCATTAGGGAAAAATGAAACCGATATCGGTTAAGGGCGAAAAACCTATAAAAAGAAAAATACGGCTTGTCATTGTCACTTTTGTTATTTGAAAACCAAATTGATTTGTCTGATGTGGAGAGTTGAGATTGGAGGTTTTATTGAGTGAGGTGGAGCTATTTTACTGGAGGAGTGAGTTGTTTGCGGGCCCGAGTGAGGAGGAGGCAGCAGTTGATTGGCCGGGGACCCAGCAGATCAGAATTGGAGCCATGGCACAGGCAGGAGGAGCAGGAGGGGCTGGACCAGCTGGACCACCACCACCCATCCCACCACGATGACGTGTCGTCGTACGGGTAGGCTCGGAACTCTTTATTTTGTGCATTTGAATGGTATTAAGCGAAATTGGGGGTTTGGGTAGGAATTTACATTTTTTAGGAAATAATGAGTAAATTGACGTAATTTGAAAAACGAAGAGGATAGAGGGGTAAAATAGGGCAAGTCGGCTGGGTGGGTAGGTTTTTATGGTGTTTGGGTGGGTAGATAAGTATAAAAATGGAAAAATATGGGCGGGGGGCCGCGCGGGGGTTCGGCTCTGGTAATTACAAATGACCGATGTCGGTTCTAGCGGCCACCGCCATCGGTCGCAAATTTTGTGGGCAGGGTGCGTTGGGCTTGACCGGCGTCGGTCGTATATCGGCCGGCGTCGGTTGGCATTTGTTTTTTTGTTTTGTTTTGAGTGCATTTGTTTTGTTTTGGTTTTGGTTTTGTTTTGTTTGGGGTGTTGGTTGCGGGGTGTGTGTGGGTTTGTTTGGGTTGGGTATGGTGTGGGTTTGGGTTGGGTTGGTATGGGTGGGATGGGTTTGGGTTGGGTTTGTATGGGTTGTGGGTTTGTTTGGGTTGGGTATGGTGTGGGTTTGGGTTGGGTTGGTATGGGTGGGATGGGTTTGGGTTGGGTTTGTATGGGTTGTGGGTTTGGTTTGGGTTTTGGGTTGGGTTGGTATGGGTGGGATGGGTTTGGGTTGGGTTTGTATGGGTTGTGGGTTTGGTTTGGGTTTGGGTGGGTATGGGCTTTGGGTTGGGTTGGGTTGGTTTGGTTTTGGGTGGGTGGGTTTGGGTAGATTTTGGGCTTTGGGTCGGGTAGGGGTTTGGGTAGTTGAAGGTAGGGTGCTAGAGGGGGGTGGTATAGAGTTGGGGTGTGGTCGGGGGATAAAAGGGGGTTTAGAGGGTAAAGTAGATGTTGTGATAAAGAGTAGGTCTAAGGATGTGGGTTGGTTTTGCAGCACGTCGCCAGCTGATTGACGATGCGGATAGGATGCCCCCGCTGCAAGTGCGGATGAGACCACATGTGTCCGCAGCTCACCGGGCAATCATGCGTGAGGTGGGACTCGGTGGAGTCTAGAGGTACAGAGCGATAGAGAGAGATCACGGCTGATGGTCGCCCTCATCGAGAGATGGGATCCAGCGACCAATGTGTTCCATCTCCCAACTAGGGAGATGACTATCATGTTGGAGGATGTGTATCGCATGCTTCGACTACCTATCGAGGGAGAGCGCCTTCCGTAGATTCAGAGACTGCCATGGACAAAGCATATTACAGGTTTTTGGAGATGCAGCCGCACTACTTACCTATCATAGCGCGAGCATTGGGTATGGTGACATGTACCATGCTCATCGACACGAGACATGGCTATCTGGCCGTGGCCGATGATGATCGGGATCACCGCTTCGCCTCCCGGACTCGAGGGAGGCCGCTTCCACGGCGTTGATGGGGGTGTTGCTCGAGATGATTGAGGAGCATACTTGCTATGCGTGGGCACCAAGCAGTATCCGTGCAGCTTATACAGCAGAGCTCGGGGTTATCGCCGGATGAGGCGATTGGGTATCCTGTTCAACATTTTGCTGCATTATTGGGCATATGAGCACATCATATGCATCAGGCCAATAGGGTTACCCCAGCAGCCAGGGCCACAGGTTATATACAGATATGGCTTTCAGAGGTGGTTGGGGGTCGTGGGGCAGCCACGAGCAGTTCTTGCAGGGTGAGATGTGGCGTATTATAGACATTTATTAGAGGGCCTGACAGCGGTAGACATCATATGGAGACCTTACAGAGGTCATCACCCGCACAGAGGAGGCCGAGTACAGTTACGCTGGATCCAGTACACTTTCTGGATAGCAGGACGGAGGCCGGGAGAGTACGAGAGGATACCCCTAGAGAGGGTACGCAGGCAGATGGGGCTGCGACAGGACGAGCCACCTCCCTTCCCTCAGTACAGGAGGGATGATGTAGAGGCCCCACTGCCTGCACCATAGCCCTTGGATCCAGATTGGGTTGCAGAGAGGCCAGCAGATGATGGCGTAGATGATGCTGGGTGCACGGGAGCATACAGGGTTTGGTGGGCTGGTCAGAGAGCGGCGAGGGTAGCACAGCCCGCACAGCCAGACTTGGCAGTGGTGACGGCAGAGAGAGATCAGCTCAGGGGCCAGGTGCAGTTATTACAGGGGTTCTTACATTGCGCAGTACGTATAGGGGTCTTACAGGGGCAGCTAGCCTAGGCTCAGCACAGCACTGGCAAAGACCACCACCACAAAGACAGCCATAAAGTGCAGTGCATGTGCACAGCAAAGAAGACTCAACAAAGAAGATGCCCACAGCCTGTGCATAGTATGAGATACCATCGCAAGAATGCACCACATGTGCACCACCAAAGACGAGCACGGGGTACTGGGCAAGAGGAGTCCTGGGGACCAGGCCTAGTACCAATGGTGGCACGGGATAGATACATGGAGGTGAGAGTGGAGGCCCGGTACTATCAGGATGTTCTTGATAGTACCGGAGCTGAGTATCAGCCATATGCGGCACACCGAGCGGAGACCTCATGTAGTCAGAGATCGCAGGGAGGTGCAGCCACAGCCGGCATGTCTGTTACAGGCAGGAGGCGAGAGGTGCCATAGGGACCAGCAGGGAGAGGTGCCGAGGGTGGTGGGGAGAGCCGAGGACCCTCACATAGTTTTTGTATAGGACATGGGCACCGGTCTGCGAACCGGTTGTGTTGATAGAGGCCTGCGTGCCTACATATTACTCATTTATTCATTCATTCATTTATTGTATACCGGCCTGCGAGCCGAGTACGGGTTGTACAGTTGGTACCGGCCTGCGAGCCGAGTATATTTTTGATATGAGGGACCGGCCTGCGAGCCGAGTCGAGATTATTGATAGTTATGTGGCTGCGTGCAGCTTAGTTGTATGATGAGATCACAGAGGCCCCGATGTAGGGCACAGTGTATATTTGAAAACTTGTATATATATATATATATATATAGATGATGTTTTGATCCATATGCAGTGTTGAAAATGTTTTTAAGTATTTCGTCAATGGTTTGTGGTATAGAATATATGATGAGTTTAATTGACATGTTGATATATGGATGATGTGTTATATGATGAAATGTTGCATGTTTTGGGCTGGTTTTATGACATTGTTATATATGTATCTGATGAGTTGGATCCAAATGATGAGTTTTTGGTTTTGTGTAGATGTGACTTAGTTGATGGTTTGTTTGTTTTTGTAAAATAGATGATGTTATGGACATTGTAATGATATGTGTGGTGGATGGAGAAATATGGATAATGGTGTTGTTATGCAGGAAAAAGGGCGGGCGCGACAAAAAATTAGGTAAAAAATGAAGAAAAAGAACCATGTTGTAAAAAGATAGGTCTATAACCGATATCGGTTAGATAACCGACGTCGGTAGATAGTAGACCGATATCGGTTACATAACCGATACCGGTTATTTAGGTATGAGCTTTTCTAAAAATAAAAAAGCTAGGGTGGCAACTTAAGTTCTAATTTTGAGAGCCATGCAAGAAGTTAAATACGTGAACGCGACGCTTTTTGACGACTGAGACATGTAATTGCATGAGAGATTTGAGTGATTAGGAGTAAAGAGACAGGGAAAGTGATTGTGATCTGAGATTCAGAAGACAGAAAGGCAGGTTTGAAAAAGGTGGTGATAATGGCAGGACGAGGAGAAACATCCAGCAGGCAGGGACAAGAGGGAAGACAAGGGCCACCTCAAGCTACTGCAACCCAAGAGGTAACGTTTTGTTTGTGATTTGACTTTTGCATGTGTTATGAATAAGAGATTAAGTGGGTAGATATGAAAAAGAAAACATGATAGCAAGGGTTATAAGTGTTACGGGGTAGGTAATCAGGGGTTTCAGGTATGTTTGTAGGTATAGAAAGGAATAAACGCTCAAATTATTGTCGTAGGTGGTTGTTTTAGGCAAGGTGTATGAAAGTAACAGGACCGATATCGGTTAGGGATAACCGGTATCGGTTACTCAACCGGTACCTGCAGTTAGTCAAACGATACCTACCAGGTTCTTGGCTGTAGGAATTTCCAGAATTTGAGAAAAACCCTGGGGGGATTGGAGGAATTGAATGGTTTTTTGTTATTTGGATGTATGCAGGCAGAGGCAGGGTTGAGGATGAATGATAGTGTACCAGCGTTGTTGTCACGAATCCGAGCGGATGTAACGCCAGCTGAATGGACATTGATAAATCATTTGGGGTTAAGTGGAATCCGCTATTATTCACGAATCACACGTAACCATGCTATGTTACAGGCGTTGATTGAGAGATGGAATCCTGAGACAAATACCTTCTATCTGCCAACAGGGGAAATGACAGTAACATTGGAAGATGTGTTCCGTATTTTGAGACTCCCAATTACAGGAAAACCAGTATATCAGGCATTACCTAGCGGCACGGGGAGCGATAACAGCAGTATTTGGTCCATACGCACGAGACTTAACACAGCGAGGTTTGTCATTTACGTATGGGATAATGTATGCGGCACATCCCGAGGAGACAAGGTTAAGCAGTAATATTAATGATTGCGGTAGGGTATTATGCATTACCGAGGCGAAGGGGGAAGATTTCCAAAGGCATTGATGTGTGTTATTCGGGGAGATGATAGAAAGGAACGTGACTTTTGCATGGGAAACTCGCATATTTGGCGGAGCTATACAGGGTTTATGGGCTTGTAGGTGAAATCACGAATCGACACCGGATTGTTCATAATTATTACAATTGTTGGGCCTATGAGCACATTGTTTGTGTGTGACCAGTAGGCCGATCCATCCAAATCGGCCAGAGAAACCGGAGTACAGAGGTTGGGATTCAGACGATGGGTCCAGACAGAACAGGAGGCAAGATCCCAGGCCGTGACGGATGACTTTGAGTATTATAGGCAGGTATGGGAGAGAGTGACGATTGCGGATATCTGTTGGCGGCCTTACGGAAACTATATGGTAACAGAGAATATAGCTGAGGAGTTGAGGGGTGTAGAGTGATTGAGGTGGATCGCAGGGCACAGGCCAGGTGAGTATGAGAGGATTCCTCTAGATCACGTGTGGCGACAATTTGGATTTGTGCAGGATATACCCCAGGCTTATAGACCCTATATGAGGATCGATGCAGAGGTAGTATTCTCACCTCCCCAGCCAACACCTCCAGAAGGGCCTGAAGAGGTAGCAGCCGATCGCAGGGTAATGGATGCAGGAACGACAGAGGCCTATAGATTATGGTGGGTAGCAGAAGCTGCAAGGTGTACGTGATCGTCCTGACATAGCGGTGATTACAGCAGAGAGGGATCGTCTGCAGCATTTGGTTCAGCAGCTCCAAATGCAGGTGAATGAGACAAGAGGATCGTTAGTGGTTGCGGAGTCACGGGCAGAGAGACTAGAGGCTGGAGTCCTCCATGCGAGAGGGCGTATTCATATGTTACAGGAGAGATTGGCAGATCAGTGGGCGGTACCAATAGCCGTGGTACCATTGAGGACAGAGAGGCCTGGCGAGAGGGGTCGACGATCACGATCATCACCTAGTTCGGGATGAGGCGTGAGGGTCTAAATAAATGTTAGCAAGGTATAAGAATAAATAAGAGTACCGACCTTCGTGTCGATGATAGAGAATCTAAATAAAACTGAATATGTATGTTGATTTGAGTTATAATAATAAGAATGTTTTCGTTTTGACTTTTTGTGTTTTGAAAAAGGATAAAGAGGAATGTGATTAAATAGAAATACACAAAAATATTTATATTTACCACACATGATAGGTTATGGTAGGGGATGGTCGAGCTAACCTTGGGAGACCCCATGTCTCCGAAGTGCTGCCTACATAGCCCATTGCACAAAGCAAGGAGGGGCCTCAGACCGATGTAGTTCTCCCTTAGGATCAGGGAGAGGCGAATTCAGGCAATTTGGTATGGTTTAGGCAATTGGTTGATTGGTAAGAATATTGATATTAATATTGGTAAGGTAAGGTTGTTGGTGTCGGAAATGAATTGGTGATGTTGTAAAAGGTATAAGGGAAGCGAAAGTTAGCCTACCCAAGTGGTAGGGAACCATGTCCTGATTAAGATCAACACACAATCCTAGATGCGAGGCAAAGCAGAAAGAGTGCTCCGTAGGTGAAAAGAGCTAAACAAACCACCAAACGTAGAACGAGCTTGAAGCCCTAGGTACCGTGCATAGACGAGAAGTCCATAGGTGAAAAGAGTTGTATGATCACAATATATCGGGTGTACGTCATGTCCCTTGAGTTGAAACAAATGGTGAGGTGAGGTGGATGATATAGCTGAGGTACAGAGAATTTATTACAAAGTGAGTGTTCTGACGAAAGAGAACCTACCCTAAATAGACAAGTCCATGACCCAAAAATTTCTTTTGAATGAGGCCTTTATTTTACTGAATATAGACTGATCGATGCGGGAAGTCTACAAGGGATATTGATTGTGCTATTCTTGAGGTCTTCATGAAGCTGATCAATGCGAGAAGCTTCTGATAAAGGCTGACTGTGTATAGCTGTCCTTCGAGGGAGCAGTCTATTTATAGTAGCAGATATGATTTTAGTGCATAGCTGTCCTTCGGGGGAGCAGTCTATATAGAATAGCAGCAATAATTTGGCATATAGCTGTCCTTCGAGGGAACAGTCTATATATAATTTAGATAGCTAGATGTTCTTTTGGCGTGAAGCATCTAGTTTGGTAGGAAGTTTGACTCAAGAAAATCCCATAAGAATACGGCTTATTTTAAAACTTTGAAGTCATGGACTAGACTAAAAAGGGGAAGGCATCGTTTAGGTGAGGTGAGAATCAAACTATGTGAGCTTGATTTTTATTATGAGGTGTAGGAAACGAAGTGCATGTGGTGGTATGTGAGCTCAAGGGACGAGCGGCAGGTAGATAAGAAGTGATATAACACTAAATTCAACAGTAGAATGGTCGAAGATGCAAGGCATTAAGGGGTTCAGGCTCAGGCTTACCATTAAGCGAAGCTAAACGATAAGCGCCTGATCCATAGGTGTGAGTGATTATGTAAGGCCCAATCCAATTGGGAGAAAATTTTCCACGTTTGCTCTTTTCTAGTTTGGTGACATGTTGATTCTCTTTGAGGACAAGATCACCAACCTTAAAGGTACGCTCATGAAGTCGCTTATCATAAGCATGTTTGATGCGTTTTTGATAGATTTGAAGGTGATCGAGAGCTATAAGACGACATTCGTCAAGAAGCTCCAATTGGGCTAACCGCTCTTGGCGGAAATCATCGTTGGTGAGAATATCCTGAAGAGATATTCTAAGGGAGGGTATTTGTACTTCGAGAGGAAAAACAGCCTCGGTACCATATACCAAAGAAAAAGGTGTGGCATTAGTAGAGGTACGAATGCTAGTACGATAAGCCCAAAGGGCAAAGGGAATGTGATCATGCCAATTTCTTCCGGATTCATTGACAACTTTCATGAGGATTTTGGTTAGGGTTTTATTAGAAGATCCAGCCTGACCATTGGCCTGCAGATAATAAGGTGATGAGAAACTAAGTTTGATACCAAAGTTGTCACAAAGGTCTTGTAACAACTTGTTTTTAAAAGATTTACCATTATCTGTTATTAGGCGATGAGGAATACCAAAACGACAGATAATGTGATGGTTAATGAATTCGACAATTTTTTCCTTTTTGATCGAAACGAGTGGAATGGCCTCCACCCATTTTGTGTAATATTCGGTGGCTGTGATTATCCATCGGTGACGTTGTGAAGAGGACGGGTGAATCTCACCAATAAGGTCTAAACCCCATTGTGAGAAGGGCCAAAGATCTCGAGCGACCTGGAGCGGGTGGCTAGGAGTATGTTGAAGGTTGGCATGTTGTTGACACATAACACAACGCTTAACATATTCGTAGCAGTCGTTATTGAGAGTAGGCCAATAATAACCAAGGCGAAGGATTCGTTTAGCCACGGCAAGGCCACTAAAATGTCCACCACAAATCCCATCATGGACTTGTTGGATGGTATGGGTGATCTCCGCACCGGTGAGACATCGAAGGAGGATGCCATCAAAGCCACGTTTATAAAGGAGTCCCCCCATAACTACATAACGAGAAACGTGTTTAAGAAAAGCACGTTTACCAGTACTAGTAAGGTCAGAAGGGAGAACAGAGGTTGTAAGGTAGTCATGGAATTGGTGATACCAAGTATCCTGTGAGTTAGCAGACACAGTATTTATCGTACAAACAACCGGGGCTGAATAAGATGGGGCAAAGAGTTGTTGGACCAAGACAAAAATGTCAGAGTCAGTTGATGAGGCTGGAATTTGTGAGGCTAAGCAAGCCATAGTATCCGCAAATTTGTTAGTAGAGCGTGGAATGGTTTGGATAGAATAGTGAGTAAATAAGGCTAGAAGCGAATCCACGTAGTGTTTGTATTTTTGAAGTTCCTCATTTTTGCATTGGTAGATGCCCATAACTTGATTGACTACCAATTGAGAGTCACCAAAAATATTGATAGATTTGATACCTAAGTGCAGCGTAACCTGGAGACCCAGAACAAGGGCCTCGTATTCCGCTGTATTATTAGTGCAAGGGAAATCGAGTCGGAATGAAAGAGGCATAGGCTCGGCATCAAGAGGAACGAGAACAACGCCAGCTCCTCCACCGCATTGGCATTTAGATCCATCGAAGAAGAGGGTCATTTGATACGACTCTTCCCCGAGTGAAAGAGTGGCGATGAGTTCGTCGGGGAATATAAAATTGGTAAATTGTTCCCCAGGTAAAGGGGCTTCCGCAAGTTGGTCTGCGATGGTTTTTCCTTTGATTGATTTCTGGTGGACGAACTCAAGGTCGAGGTCGGCGAGGAGCATGAGCCATCGGGCGATGCGTTGGTTTAGATGAGGTTTGGCATACATGTAATGGATGGGGTCTGTGTTGGTGATGATGAAAGTTTTGTGATTCAGAAGGTAGTGTCGGAGCTTGGTAGCCACGAATGATAGGGCTAGGCACAACTTTTCTACATGTGTATACCTAGTCTCATAATCCACCAAAGTACGACTTATATAATAAACAGCTTGTTCTCGATTTTCAGAGTCACGATGTGCAAGCATGGCCCCTACAGCGTGGTCAGTGGCGGAAAGGTAAAGGTAGAAAGGGCGGTCGTCTTGAGGTGGGATAAGCACGGGTGGCTGCAAGAGATAAGTTTTGAGAGCTTCAAAGGCTTGGTGGCACTCTTCACTCCATTGAAACTCAATGTCCTTTTTAAGGAGGTGATGGAAAGGTTGACATCGATCCGAGAGTTGGGAGATGAAACGTCGGATAGATTGTAACTTACCTTGTAAGCTACGCAATTGTTTGAGATTAGTAGGTGGGGGCATTTCTATGATAGCTTTGACTTTAGATGGATCGACCTCAATGCCACGCAAAGAGACGATAAAACCAAGAAGCTTTCCCGAAAGGACACCAAAGACACATTTCTTTGGTTGAAGACGGACAGAATATTGTAGTAGGCGGTCAAAAATAATGGTTAAAACATCGAGATGTTCACTGCGATGTTTAGACTTGCCAAGAAGATCGTCGACGTAATCTTCAAGGATAGTGTGCATAATGTCATGAAAAATGTAGGTCATAGCCCGTTGATAGGTGGCACCAGCATTCTTAAGGCCGAATGGCATTACACGGTAACAGAAGGTTCCCCAAGGAGTTATGAAGGCAGTTTTGTGTTGATCGGCAGGGGCAACCAAAATTTGGTTGTATCCTGAAAAGCCATCCATGAGAGAGAGCATCTCATGGCCTGCAGTGAGATCAACAAGTTGGTCAATGCTAGGTAGGGGGAAGTCATCCTTAGGGCAAGCGAGGTTAAGATCCCGGAAATCCGTGCATATCTGAAGTCCCCCCGTCGCTTTAGTGACAGGTACGATGTTAGAAATCCATTGAGGATAGTCAATAGGCAAGATGAAGGAAACAGAAAGAAGTCGTTGAAGCTCTTCTTTGACCAAGAGGGCAATGCGTGGATGCATTTTTCTCAGTTTTTGTTTGACTGGTTTGGAATCGGGGTTTAGAGTGATGTTATGGACGGCAATGGTAGGATCAATTCCTGGCATGTCAGCGTAGGACCAAGCGAAAGCTTGGTTGCGAGCACGGAGGAAAGTAGTAAAGGCGACTTGTTCTGATGCGTTAAGGGATTGTCCGATCTTCACAATGTGAGGATCCTCCTCCATGTGGATGTTGATTTCTATAGTAGATTCATTCAGCATGGTTTGGGTTTCCGATGGTAAGGCTCGTTGAATATAAGAATCATCCACGCCAAGGTAAGTGAGGATGGAGTCGTCATCCTGACACTCAACAACATTAATCAAAGGCGAATCCTCTTCGATCATGTCTGGATACAGAAGGGGAAGAGAAGATGGGTCCTCATTATCGCGTTGATAAGTGAGAGGACCTATGAAGATAGCATTTATGAAAAAAAAAAGTTAGGAGGGATAGATTCAGGGTCTATAGATTCTGTGGGTGATGATGGTTTGGTAGGGGTGACGTCGTCTTCTTCTAGAAGACAACTGACACGAGGTGTCTCCTGTGTAGGTGTTTCAGGAAAACCGAGACCACTGCGATCATTATGTTTGCGTGTGGTGATGGGGATGAGTGTATGTCGGCCTTGTTCATAAAGACCAAAACCAAAGCCTTTCCAAGCACAGCGAGTCAAGAAGGTGAGGGCAAAGCGACGATTGGTAAGGTATTGAAAATCGGACTGGAAAGGAACCACACCAAGAGGAGGCTCAGGGGCAACGGAGGATGCGTCAACACCCCCATACGTTAGGTTGGTGCGGCAATGGGGTGGTCCGTAAGAGATTACCTCCCCCACGCGACGGTCGTAGGTGGGATGTGCATGTAACTGTCCGTACTCCTGTGGGGTATGGAAAGAACTAACGTTATATAGGCGATACTCCCCCAGCGTAAGGCGTTGAAAAACATCGACTAAGGTGTCGGAGGTTGGGATGTTAGCTGCGGGAAGGGAAGTGGTTTTGCGGCGGTGGTTTCACGGTCACCAAGGCGTAGGCGCGGTTGAGGTGGATGGTTGAGGTATATTTGAAGAGGATGGTTGGGTTGAATGTATGGGTGTCTTGATTGGTATAAGCACATCGTTAGGGCGGTATAACATATTGCAGGTTTTAAAGGGGGAGGATAAGATTTTACGGTGTAGGACTTCCCTCGTACTCAAATTTTATGCATCTATGTAATGTTGAGGAACGCATCCCATGGCCCGAGATCCAAGGACGACCCAGCAATATATTATATTGGAACTCTCCCTCAAGGACATAGAAGAGTTTGGGTAAAGTACGTGGTCCTACCCGAATGTTGAGGATCACGGTGCCTAAGGTAGAGGTAATAGCGTCATTGAATGACCGCAACATGATGGGGTTGGCACATGTAGCTAGAAGGGATATTCATTTGTTGAAAAGCTTTTGAAGAGATGATGTTTAGCTAGCACCCCGCCAATCATAACACGACGTACACGAATGTCCGGGACGTAGAGCGAGAACAGCAGGCGGTCAGGATCTCGTACCAAAATCGACAATTTCATCTTCGTAGAAACCGATCGCAGCAACTTGTGGTACAGGAGGCGAGAGTGGTTGGGGCGGTGGGTTGTTTGGTGAGAGAGGTAACGTGATTGGGTGTTAGAATGGAGGCAACAGCGTGGCTTCATTAGGTAAGACCTCGATCCTGAAGAATTTCAACGAGAGCTTGTCGATGAGATTCAAAAGTCTCGAATGAGATCATATAGTGTCATTTTTATGGGTGATTGGTGAAGTCTGTTTAATTATGGCTCGATGGGCGGCTCCATTAGAGACGAGGGGTAAGAAGGTCCATGAATAACCACTTTGGGTGGTGGTGCAATTGGGATGCTTTGGACGGAGAAGGAGAGGATGCGGGTGTGCTTACTTTCACTTTCTCATTGTGAATTCTCCAAGAAGGTGGAGCTCATCTCCCGGCCATTATCACAAAGCACCCAGACCTTAACCCTCCCACGTAAAAATATGGTTCCTCCCTAGAATGTCTTGAGGACTTGACTCAGATCCTCACTATGGAAAGGTAGCCATTGGCCTTGGAGTCGGTAGAGGAGGTAGCTGCATGCTTGGCAAGGGAGGACAAACTAAAGGTCATCGCACTCATAGCTGAACACAAAAAAGTGCTTGCCGAGGTGAAAATAGCTACACAAACCACTGGGGTCACCTACAACCATTACGTAGACCAAGACAAGGTGACAAGCATGCTGCTTGCTAGCGATGAGGCCGAGCTGAAAGAATTCAGGGAGAAGAATAAGGGAAATAGAGCTGAGTGAGAGAAGATCCTAGCCGAGGTGGAAAATAATTCTGAAGCTATTGAGGCCCTTTGGGTCTCAATCAAAACCTAGCTAAAAGATCTCTATAAGACCATCATGAGGAAGATGGATGCCCTAGAAGATTACACCAAGGAGCTGGAGACTGTGGTGGAGACCATCACCACAAAGGGGGAAGGGTTAACCTTCGATGAAGTGAGCACATTGGTTGGCAACCTTTGTCAAAGGGCATAGGATGAGGTCAGTGTATGGGATATGCTAGAGGCCGACCTACGAAAGAATTTTCCCCTTCTGCTTCTTTAGGCAATATTTCTCCTTCTATTCTTTCTATTTTCTCTCCCACCCCATTCTTTATTCTTTCCCTCCATTATTTTCCAAGGAAAGGCCTTACATTATTTTTGTACTACATTCTTTGAGGAGGTTCCCGAGGATGGAGAACAGGTGAAGTGTGGGGTAATGTTGGGCCCTTGATATAACTTCCAAATCTTGAAGGCACACAAGGCGGGGATTCAAAAAGGGTTCTTAGAGAACAAGGGTGTGCAACTGCGTGAAGAACAATTCAAGACTTAGCCATTTTCGTCCTTTTGGATAGAACACATGAAGAACGTGTTCCATTTGGATAAGGTTCTAGCTGACAACAAGGTGTCTGGAAGGAATATACCTTACGATATGAAGATCCAAAAAGTTAATCATGACATGGAGAGGCATGCACAGGGGCGACCCACACCTTGAAACTTGGGGCTAGATGCGAGGCTGCAAAGGAATTTGTTAGAGCTCAAAGGCCTATTTATACATGCGCCCTTGGCAAATAACGGGAGAGGCACAAGAGAGGTAGCGGAGCTCTGTTGAATTCTGTGAGAACTGTGGGATGAAAATGGGTAGATGATTCTAGTAAGGATGTAATGGGGAAATGGGGAATGAAATTTTTTTTTGTGAGAATACATGTATGGATCCAGATATGGCGCATGACTATGGTCTACCTCTTTGTGATACTTTGTAGTAAGACTATGAATGAATATGATAAGGTTACCACTATGTTTACATTAAGATCTCCTTCTATATTATCTGCATGTTTTTACTCTGCTTTTGATCTTGTATAATCATGGACCTTACTTGAATGATTAAGTATATTTGTGGATTTACAACTTCTTGGTTCTGTTATTTCTATTGCGCGCTTGGTTCTTGTTATTATCGAAGGGTCTAGAAGCTATCTTGAGCTCTATAGCTTCTTCATTTCCATTAAATCACTAAGTCAAGATCATGAACTATTCCTTCCACTAGACTCACATAAAAGAGCGACTTGGCTCCCTCTCTCATGCCTCGGGTGGCGCCAAAGACCCACTAGGTGATAGGCCGGCATACATTAGGTTCCCTTATTCTTGGTGGGTGCAAAATGACTACAAAACTTTTAGGAAGTTGGCCACCATTTTGACTTGGTGTTGTTACAACAAAAGATTTATCTATTTTAATGAGAAGAGATTCTACATTTATAGAAAAATAAGAAGAGAAGGAAAGGAAAAAGGAGAGGGAAATCAGATTTCAAATTTCCCAACCACCAACAATAAGCAATAAATTTTCTGAGAATGTTGGGTGCCTCTGGTTATCCACTGTCAAATGCCATCTTCCTTGTTGGATGCCCATACTACATTAAATGCTGATATTTGTGCACACTGAACAACACCTTTTTGCGTGTTGTATAACTCTTCATTTTTCTCTTTCTAATCCTTAGTAAAATTAATAAATCTAGTTTCCATTACAAAGAGTACATTGAGACATTTCCATCAATATCAAGTTTGGAAAAAAATAGATCATCGAGATCGTAAGATATGGTGATTTTAGTCTCCCTTAGAAAACTAGCATTTTTCTTTAATACACGACTTCTCCTTTTAGTTTTGTGCGCTTTCTTCCTCGCTTCCACTTTATCCTATGGCTCTCAATGTAGTATGGATTTGTGTCAACTTCTACAAAATTATTTTCCTTCACGTCATGCGGATTTTTGCTTTGCCTTTATCCACAACTTCTCAAGTTTACATGGCTTATATTCATGATGCAGATTTTTCAACATTCTCGGACCCTTTACTTAATCCATGGCTTTCCCAAGCTCTAAAAAATGCTCCAATTATTCCGCGGTTAGTTATTGACTTTGGCATCTCAATCTCCTTAGCTACAGACTTTTGATTTTCATCCATGAAAAGCTGAAATACTTCTGTGTCTAACATTCCTTTACCCACGGCTTTGTTTTATTTCCATAGTTTGCTCCAACTCTTCACCTTTTTCTAAGTTCGTAACAATCCAAGTTGCTCTATTTTTGTAAGGGGTGTAAAAATAAACAACATTTTTGGTGACTCATAGAGGTATTCTGTGTGCTAGATGAATTGATTAGTGGCGCGAAGCATCCATTGGGCATGGATTCATCCTGATAAACCTAAATTATGATATGAAATTGAATAACTACCCCGACTCTACAAATGATCGGTTGGGGATAACAATTATACTTTGAAAGATGCCCTAAAATATGATTTCACCATGAATCCACAAAAACTATAGACAAAAGGAAAACATCATACATGTCCCAAGAGGAACATGCAGAGTGTGCATAAGAACTTATTCTACTGAAAACAAACCTACTCTACCCTGCTATAATAAATACAAAGAGAAGTTAAACAAATCCTGTGATAGGTAGGGAGAAGTAGCTTCCCTTCTTTACAAAGTGTAACTATGTGATTGATTTGGAAATAAAATCACATGGAAGAAATGCAAATATAATCCAAACTTCCTCTTTCATCAAATTATCATCTATAAAAATAACATATACCTCCTCAAGTTGCTCTGCATTTGGCTAGAGGTGTTGTAGTTGACCTTTGTGCATTGACGTTCTTCCTCATGCTTTGAAATGAGCATGACTAGTGGTGGATTTTTTTCGGTTCCAAGTTAGCTAAATATCTGATTTGGCATATGAATATAGGGAATATGTGGAATGATTCTCATGATCTTCCCATCTCTTTAAAGCTCATCCCCATGGATGGGGACATCCTGTAGAATTTCTGAAGAATAGAGTTGGTTACAAACTTATTTCACTATTGTAGTGTTTCTACAAATAACTCATCAAAAGAATCTACCACCTTCATGATGATTGATATGTCATCATCCTTCTCTTCCTCCTCCATGGATGGCTGATGAGAAATTCTTACATCAAGAGGCTCGTTGTGTTGGAAGAAAACTGGTGGGGCTGTAAAAGTGGTGAGCTCAATGGGTTCCTCTTCACCAATGTAATCTTCCAAGTCTAATAGAAAATAATCCTCTTCGTAATCAAGCACCGTAATATATTCCTCTATTTTTCCACGACTTTCTCCACTTGTGACTCGTGAGATGGGATGAATCAACAACCTCCATGAATATAGTGTCATCATGCACACTACATTCAGAGTAGAGAGATTGTTTTTCATCCTCTTGTGCTTGTTTTGCAGTAGAATCATCTTCATTCCATGGATTTATTAAACCCACGACTTCATCCAATGTGGTGCATATTTAATATAACATCCACGAATCCTTTACTTTATTTTTGGCTCGAGTTGAAGGTTTATCTAGAAATGGCATGCCATCAGGCTCAAAATTTAAAGCCTAATCCTTTAGATTTTGTATGAATTCTTCTCTGTTGAGTTAATCAAATATTTTTTTTGTTGTTTGTGGTGGAGGGGAAGGTGTGGGATCTTCTTGTAGAGGATATGGAGTTTTGGAAGGGAAAAGGGAAGATAATTAGAGGTGAGGTGGAAGAAAAGAAGATGGAGAAGGGGAATCCTCAATGGGAGTAGGTAGACAAGAACTAGGAACATGGAAAATAGGATGAGATGGTGTAGGTTGGGAAGGAGGAATAGAAGGGCTGTAAGATGGTGTAGAGTAACCCCATTGATAGGGTTTCCTAACACCGTATTGGTAAGCCTCCATTTCTTTGACCTAGTATATAATTCACAACATCATTTCAACCAAAAAATGTAGATTTTGTTGAGGGATGAACCAATTTAGTGCAAGTCTTGTCGATGGGTGGGGATTTTTGAAACCAATTGTGGCTTCCTTCACTGTGCATGTAACTCTAGCTTGTGCCATGCTAGATTAGAGGTGGTTCATCAAACTCCTCCGATTAGATCTATTATTTGCACAACTACGAGAGGTTCGAGATCCTAATTTTATCCTAGATTGTAAGGAGCAGGATAAGAAATGTAAAAATTGAAACTAAACTAATGATGGTGATGCACCAAAGGAGTGGTGAACATTTTTGCTCATGCAAATAGACACAAATTAGAAATTGTAGCATAAAACATCATGCACAGGTTGATAAGCTGTAATCAAAGGTTTGAAATGAAACAAACAACACATGCAAAGGACTGAAAGCATTCACAAATCCTGCATTGTGATTTTCAACATCAAAATCCTTGCATTCCAACACCAAAGAGGCAAAAAAGGCCTGTTACAATCCCTGGAAGGTCTGATACTTCTAAAATCACTTGCTGAAGATGAAAATAGAAGCTTGCTGTGTAAAAAGTGTTCAACCCTTGAAAAATGAGCCAAATTTGGCTTTTACAGTGCATGGGTCGAGCCCAGGAGAGAGAAAATGTGAAAAAATGTGGGAGCCATTCCCCATTGACCAAAATGCATTAAAAACAACATGGAGGTCCTTACAAACCCATGCCTTGACATTTTTGACCATGCTGGAGAAGAATGTGACCCATTTTGCATTAAAATTGGTTGTTGAAATGTCAATTCTATCCATGGGCACGTACCAGAAGTGTTTTTTGATTTTCTCCCTCCAAACTGAACCAAAATTCAAAATTGACCATGGAATCTTGTAGATAATTTCACCAGCTTTCCATTGATATAAAGAACGTGAAAATCCAAGCTCTAGATCGAAATTTATGGCCATTTGAAGATTTAGGGCAAAAACAGGCCCAAAACGGATCACTTTGATATTTTTGGCCTGGACACATGGCGAGTTCCGATTGGTCTGCGGGCCTTCTAGGGGAAAATTTTCCACAAAAACTCCACCGAGTCATAACTTGAAAAATATGAGGAGTTAGGAGGAAAACTTTACCTTTCTGGAAAGTTGAGAAAGAGCTCTATCTAATGGTGTCATTTCTAGAAGGTTTTGAGTGCCTAAAAAGTAAAAATTTATGACTGAGGCACAATAGAAGGAAAGAATGAAAGGGAGTTAGCCACAAAATGAGCAGGGGGCACATTTGGATAACAATTTTGGTGACTCAGAGGGGTCATCTACTGCTGGATGAATGATCAGTAGCCTGAAGCAATCCATTGGGCATGGAGTCATGAGTAGTAGCCTGAAAACTGATCTGAACTTTGAAAACTTCCCTCTGAACCGCTTGAATCCCACTAGACATGGAGTTGTTCCCACCAAAATGCCATCAAAATGAACTGTGCAAGAGTGAAACCAGCAGCACCAAAACTATGTACAAACTGAAAATCATACATGCTCCAAATGGAACATGTAGTGTGCACAAACACTTCTTCTACTGAAAGAAAACCTACCTACTCTACTCTAATTGGAAGCAAAGGTGAGCTAAACGAACCCTGCAACTGGTTGTGCAAAATAGCTTCCTTTCTTCAAAATTGGTAGCCATGCAAATGATTTGGAGCTGATTATGGCTGATTGGATGAGTGGAAAATCAACAAGAAGCTGGTCTTCTACCCAAATTAGCAAGGTGTCAACTAAAAACAAATCCAATACCTCTTTTAGTTGCTCTGCATTTGGATTGGAGAGGTATGACAGCTGATCCTTGGAACTTTGCAGCTCATCCTCATGCTTAGAAGCAAGCATGGACTGGTTCGCTTCTCCTTTGGCTCTAATGAAGCCAAATACCTGATTGGGCAAGGTCTGATCCATTGAGTATGCCCATAATTCTGATTTTCAACTCCAATAATGGAGTTCTCTTGTAGACCTTGAATGGATGGTGTGGAAGCAATGGTAGAACCCTTCTGCCCTTTCTCTTCCTCCAATGAAGGACATGAAATATTAAAATCTTCTAATCTTGGTTCCAAAGAGCTTCTATAAGATGCAGGCTACTGCAAATGAATACTCTCCTCCATGACAACAGGCTCTTGTGTTTGGAAGATGGATGATGAAAGAGAGAATGGTGGAAACTCAACCGGTTCTTCTTCATCAAAATAGTCCTCCAAATCAGACAGGTAAACTGCCTCATTGTTGTCCTGCTACAAATGTTTAACCTCTCCCATGGCATTCTCTTGATCTGCAACTTGATCACCATGGTTTCTTTCATCCTCTAGCATTGAGTTTGAGGGATAAAACTCTTCTTCAGTACTAGAACTTAATAGAGATGAAGTAGAGAGAAGAACTGAAGGTTCTTCTATAACCTGCTTTGTGCTCAAAGCCTTTGGATATGCACTTTTCTCCCCCACATCTAGAATGTTCTCCTCTTCTTTTTGATTTGGAGCAGCTTCTCCTTCCTCTTGCTGTCCCTCATGACTGATTTTTTCAATTTGAATTGGATCAGCATTTCCTTCAAGAAGGGTGCCAACATGGACACTATATTCGAACAAATTGATTGCTGATCTCGTAACTCCTTTTGCTCTTCTTCTCGCTGCAAATAAATCAGTCCTAACCACCATTTGTTCTTTAACTCCAACCTCTTCTGAAGGTTTCATCAGCAAAGGGATCTTCTTCATCCCAAATTTAAGAGCCCAACTCTTCAAAATTTGAATTTCTTCATCCTTGTTTGGCTTCTCTCTTTGCTGTCCTTCATGACTGATTTTTGCAATTTTTGTGGTGGTGGAGGAGGTAAAACCTCTTGTTTCTTTGGAGGAGAGGGTGTTTCATTTAGCTCTTGTGGAGGGGATGACTGTTTGGAAGGGAAAAGAATAGAAGAATTGAGATGAGGTGGAAGACTAGGGGGAGGAGAAATGGATTCAAAACTTGGGACAGCAGATGGAGAGTTTAAAACTTGACACTGCTGAGATAAAACAGATTGGGAAAGAGGAAAAGAAAAGGCATGAGATGGTGTGCTTACCCGTTGACAAGGTTGCTAAATACTCCTCTCATACACCTCTATTCCTTCAATCCACTTTGCAAGCAATGGCAACGTTGCAATCATGAAGTCAAGCTTCTCTTGAGGGCTGTAATGCCTTGGGAAAGGTCCCACCCATGGACAGGGTGCTCCACAACCGATTCCAAATGCTTTCATTTGTGCTTGAGCCCTAGATTGCACCATGTTTACCTCCATCTTTTGGATTTTCTCCAATAGACTAGCATCTTGCATCTGATTGTCTTCATTGTATGCACACCCTTGCTCTTGGAAAGCTCCATAGCCAAACTGATTTTGGCATTGCTGCTCATATGGGTATGTATGCTGATTTTGAATTTGTTCAAAATGCTGATTTGGAGGATTTAAAAAACATGTTGGAGGTGGGAAACATTGCTGCTGTTGTAAATGTGAGTTCCATGATGGAAATGAAGTCATGATTGCACAACTTCATGGAATGGAAAAGAATGAAAGAGATGGAAAGAATAATGGATGGAAATGGATGAAAAACAGGTCTGCAACTTCAGAAATGGGTTGCTGATCAGATGGAGTCACCAGATGTGTTTGCAAGTGCCTCCAAAGGCTGAAATCTTCACAGGAACACACCAACCTGCAAAATATGAAGTGGAAGACCTCTAAGGTCCCACCAGGCATGCCAAAACTATTGTTGCAAATCAGCAGCACCCCTGGATGCAAATCAAGGTTCTAAGTTGATGTTTAGGGCATCCAGTGTGATTGCACAACATTGAAACCTCTCTCCAAGTGTGGGACTTGCAAGATGAGAGAGGAATCTCTAGATTAGAGGCTGGTTCCTCAAACTCCTCTGATTAGATCTATTATTTACACAACTGCAGAGGTTCAGATCCTAATTTTATCCTAGATTGCAAGGAGACAGGGATAAGAAATGTAAAAATTGAAACTAAACTAATGATGGTGATGCACCAAAGGAGTGGTGAACATTTTTGCTCATGCAAATAGACACAAATCAGAAATTGCAGCATAAAACATCATGCACAGGTTGATAAGCTGTAATCAAAGGTTTGAAATGAAACAAACAACACATGCAAAGGACTGAAAGCATTCACAGAGCCTGCATTGTGATTTTCAACATCAAAATCCTTGCATTCCAACACCAAAGAGGCAAAAAAGGCCTGTTACAATCCCTGGAAGGTCTGATACTTCTAAAATCACTTGTTGAAGATGAAAATAGAAGCTTGCTATGCAAAAAGTGTTCAACCCTTGAAAAATGAGCCAAATCTGGCTTTTACAATGCATGGGTCGAGCCCAGGAGAGAGAAAACATGAAAAAATGTGGGAGCCATTCCCATTGACCAAAATGCATTAAAAACAACATGGAGGTCCTTACAAACCCATGTCTGGAATTTTTGACCATGCTGGAGAAGAATGTGACCCATTTTGCATTAAAATTGGTTGTTGAAATGTTAGTTCTGTCCATGGGCGCGTACCAAAAGTAGTTTTTGATTTTCTCCCTCTAAACTGAACCAAAATTCTAAATTGACCATGGAATCTTGTATAGAATTTCACCATCTTTCCATTGATATACTGAGAATGCAAAAATCTGAGCTCTGGATCAAAAGTTATGGCTATTTGAAGATTTAGGGCAAAAACAGGCCCAAAACGGATCGCTTTGATATTTTTGGCCTGGACACGTGGCGAGTTCTGATTGGCTATGGGCCTTATAGGGGAAAATTTCCCATAAAAACTCCACCGAGCCATAACTTGAAAGATATGAGGAGTTGGGAGGAAAACTTTACCTTTTTGGAAAGCTGAGAAAGAGCTCTATCCAATGGTGTCATTTCCAGAAGGTTTTAAGTGCCTAAAAAGTAATAATTTATGACTGAGGCACAATAGAAGGAAAGAATGAAAGGGAGTTAGCCACAAAATGAGTAGGGGGCACATTTGGATAACATTTACTTAATCCATGGTTTTCCTAACCTTTGCGGAATGCTCAAATTCTTCCATGGTTAGTTCCTGAATTTGGTGGATGAATATCCTTAGCCATGGATTTTGATTTTCATCCACGAAAGCTGAAATACTTCCACGGTTAACATTCCTTTAGCCATGAATCTGTTCTACTACTCGTGGTTTGCTCCAACTATTCGTGGCCTTTGTTCTAAGTCCTTGGAAATCTAAGTTTCTCTATTTTTAAAAGGGGTGAAAAATAGAAAATAGTCATCAAGCTTGATAAATGAAATGAAATTTTCGATAACTAGATGAGCACAATTCCACTGGGCCCAACTACCCATGAAGGATGTTTACACATGTACTAACAATATTTTTCTTGTATAGTGTCAAGGAATAAAGAGTAAAAGAAAAGGATTGAAGACCTAGAAGAATAGGTATAGATTCTTTCATCATATGTACAACACCTAGTGGATCCAAGTGCTTCAACAATCCCTATCAAGGAAGTTGCGCTAATAAGAAGCTTCAATCCAGAATCCATCAAGAAGACACAAGAGTTCACAAGTGCAAGGACGGGCTAATGGTGAATGGTTAAGTAAAATTGTTAAGAAAGGAAAGTCATTGTTTTACAAGGAACTCGACTCTTTGTATACATGTGTGAAACTTCTAATAAGAAAATGATGATTAGGGAAGATCTAGAAAAATAAAAAATATCACTGGGATGCTTTTCATCCATTGGTGATAGAAATGGGCGACACTCGCTCTCAAATGCTGATTGATAAAAGGATTTTGATGCTCCTTTAGAAGACTTGTCACATGTGTGGGAAAGGGCCCTAGTGACTAGGTACAAGATGATTAATTTATCCATTACATAGTTAGATGAAAAATAATAACAAACATATAAATTGTAGGATAACATGAATCACCGAATTAAAAACCTTGAGTGCCTGCAATCGAGGAAAGCACATTGTTAGATGAGTTGGTTGGACTACTCAAGGAACATTTGAAGAAAGAGGAGAGAAACCCATTATCTTTCAATAAGGATAATTTGGAGTCTTTAGCTAGGATTTGTGTCGCCATCACACTCATTACAGAGAAGCAATGATCTTGGTTCGAAAAGTGCGAGAGATATCAACAGCTTTTTCAGATGGTTGGATGGAAATTTTGAGCTACTTGCATATTCCTTATGCTAATAAAGTAGCGTATTCTTTGGATCGATTCAAGAAGGAATTCAAGGCGGTTGATATTTTTGAGTGGTACAGCACAGACAAAGATCAGTTAGGCCGTGAGATCAAGTCAACATGAGCAACTTCTTCTTCTTCTTCTTCTTCTCTCTTTCTCTCTTCTCTCACCCCCAACTTTATCTCTCTTCAATGTTCTAATTTTGTGTTGGGGTTGCAATTTTTCATATGTCTTTAATGTAATTTAAAAGTAACTTTAGGTTTCTAATGTAATAAGTCACCTTTATGTTATAAAAATGGACTTAATATTTTTCTATGAAGATGAAAATTTTTAAGTTATGTCGAGACATAGGAAGAGTCATTGGGGGTATAAAGAGTCACCTCTCTACTTGTAAAATTTAAAGGATTATAATTTCCAAGGGTCCGATTGCATATTTGTGAATTCATGAGAGAGCATTTTTCTACTTGTGAAAGAGCAAAGAGTTAGCCATTTTTTTCTAATCTCCCCTCTCTATGTTTCCTCCATTTTCATGCTATGTATAACTCTAATGGAGATGCTAATAAAGGAATAAGTTTTAGTTTTCCAAGGCATATGAATGTGTGCACATTTTTATGCATGGTTTCCTCTATCTGGTGTTAGAACTATAATATTAAGTGCATCATAATATTTAGTTTATAGTTAAATAATATATAATAGTTTATATTCTTATTATTTAAATATAAACTTTATATTAGGTTTGTTAGTTATTAATTAACTAACTATATATTAAATCAGGTGTGCCCCATCACTTAATATGGACATAACCCTTTGGGTTATTTAAATATGGATTTAGGTCATATTCAAAATCATGTGAATCATTTGGATTCTGGGTAAATACATGGAGTAGAATTGAGGGAGGAATAAATGGACTGAGTTGTAAAATAATTCTTTATAGTGGATTATTCTTCGTGGTTTTTACCCATTTGGGTTTTGACGTTATTTACGGTGTCACTATCTATTTTGTTTTATGTTGTTATTTAGTTTTATTATGGTACTCACATTTATATTACCACTTATTAATTTATGTTAACCTAGCATTTACTTTAGTTGGTAAATATACCTTTTCACCCTTCGTCCGACATCCTGGTAAAGATCAACTTTTTTTTCTTCTCATATAATGTATGTTGGAATTTATAAGTAGTGTATGTAGGAATATGATATTATACCCATAACATTAGTTCCCCTCTCCTTTTTTATCACTCCCTTTCCCTCTCTCTAGGAAAAGTCTTCTCTAGAAAGTAATTGCTAGCTTTATCATAGGGTCAATGTAGTGCCCATGTCAGATCGTCGACCAAAAGGACACTAGGAAATGCACTTTCACAATGCACATATAAACATGAAGCTTCTTCATACAAGTAGAGGGAATTCAATTCTTAGAGCATTGGAAAGAAACCCATAGTATTTTCCACTCGATAAGTTTTTTTCGCTAAAAATATCATGATAAAGCCATTAAAAGGAAAATACTAACTAATGCATCTAATATTAAAAACATGAAATGCAAACCATCCTTTGATGTTTTTGTTAGGAAAACTTTATTTAGTGCTTACATTTGTTGATCATTATTTGTATGTGTTATTTAATGAGTTATATTTACAACTCATATCTAGATTTTATTTGTGTTTGTGTGAGTTAAAATATTATAGTTCATTATTTGAGTGATTTGTGAGAGCAAATCACGTAGGATAGAGTTGGGTGAGAGAATAAAGGAGAGAATTGAGATATGTAAGGGATTGGGATGTGATTTGAATCCATCATTTTAGGAGATCAAAGACATTATTTATTATAACCTCTCTCTTATTCTATCTATCTTGAATAAAATAGAGATCTAAATGTTTTGAAATAATTTGATATTTATTGTGTGTATCAAAATTTACATTTTATATTGTTAGCTTGCTTACATAAAATCTAAATAAATATAGTATTTGGTATCAAATCAAGTCATCCTTTAGCCATGAGAGTCTTGTGTAAGAGCTTCCTGAGTGCTGTGATGAATTTAATTTAATCATTATAACCAAGAGTGATTCAAATGTTCTTTAGAAATCTTCATCTCACATGTGAGCAGATCTATTATGTTGGGAACATATTTCTAGGAACATGTACAAATTTTTTATTCTAAGCCAACATTATTATGTACATGTTTAATATTTCTCCCGATTGGTATATTCTTGTTAATACTACATGTATCACTTTGTATTAGTCTATGTGTAAATCAATTTATCCCTTTGTCATCACACCCAAGAATCTAGAAGAGTGGAACTCTCTTCATGATCCTTGATATCATAACGTTGAATTAAGGGATGTTTTATGATATAAGGTTACGAGATATGATCAATACTTTTGTCATGTATTTCTTGTGCATCCATTTCTCTATTAAAGTAATTCATCCCTACATTGATCACTAATCGATCTCAGCTCTGTTCCAAACCCTCAAGTTTGTTCGGTGTTTTGGTTCTTGATTCAATGTTTCCTCAAAACGGCTTGAGTTCTTTAGATGCATTATTAATAACAACTCTTCCTTCCTCATGTTGTTATGATATTAATAATATAATTAGGTTTGTTTTTAATCAATGTGGCTCATGCCATGTAGTTTATAAAATTTATTTCTTTATGTTTCAAATATTTATGTTATATGTGTTCTTTTTTAGGTCCTATATACTTGGTTGATATGCATTGTTATGCCATAGAAGTATATAACGTAGTGTCTTAGTTTTGTTATGTGATAAATTTTTTTAATATATAATTTTTCTATATTAAATTCATTTTTAATGAGTCAAAGTTAAATTTCATAGTGTAAATATAGAATTGAATCATTTTTGTTGTGTTTTCAAAATTCAAAACTAAAAAAATTGCTTGCATTTCAACCGTTAGACACATTATCTCTTTTACGCGACATCCAAGTTGTGGGAAGTTGTAAATTAAGCCTCATGATCAAATCCAACTGCATTATCAATAGATAGGATGGAGGATGGAGGAAATGAAGTAAGGATTACTTTTATCATCCTCTTATTAGTCACAAGCGATGGGGCTGCACAATGTTTTTGTGGCATGTTTTTTACTTTGCAAATAAGAATATAAATACATTCCTCTTCAAAATTTTAATGTGTGATAATTTCCTATATTTTTTCCTTGATGTAAGAAGGTGATGAGAATTGAAAGAGTACTATTATATCTAGGTTATTGGTTGACCTTGTAAAACCATATATTTTTATGGTTTTTGGGTAACCAAATGTAAAAACATCCTTTATTTGTAAGTTTTTAGTAAGCCAAGTGTAAAACCATTAGGGTATATTTGTTGGTGGTAAACCAAGTGTAAACCCATTATGGGTATTTATAGGTTGGTGATTATTTGAGAAAAAAACATCATTTGATTTGGTTAGCAAGTACAAGATAATTTTTTTCCCCATGTTTGTACTAAGGGGGAATGTTAGGAAAATATTATTTCATGCTCAGATTAGTTGATCATTATTTATATGTGTTATTTAATGAGTTTTATTTACAACTCATATCTAGCTTTGTATTTGTGTATGTGTGAGTTAAAATGTGATAGTTTATTATTTGAGTGATTTGTGAGTGAAAATCATGTAGGATAGATTTGGGTGAGAGAATAAAGGAGAGAGTTGAGATATGTAAGGGATTGGGATGTGCTTTGATTCTTTCTTTGTAGGAAATCACATACACTATTTATCAGTAACCTCTCTCTCATTCTATTTGTCTTTGATAAAATAGAGATCCAAATGTTTTGAAATAATTTGATATTTATTTTGTGTGTAAAAATTTATGTTTTATATTGTTAGTTTTCTTACATAAACTCTGACCAAATATAATAATTTTGTATGAGATTTAGATTGTAGGTACTCCTTTAGTGAGCCAAACATAGCTATGTGTGATCAAAGGAAATTATCCATGGAAGAGGAAGAGATCTCACCAATATGGCTTGATTTCCATGTATGGTTCTTCTCTTACTACTCTTTGCAAGTAGAAGATAGAAATGGTTGCTTGATCAATAAGATTTTCAAGATTGAAATGCTCTTATCATATGCTAATGTCTTACAAGGACATGGTGTAAATTTGGACAAGGTGTACTAGGTTCTTTATATAGCTTTCCAATTTGGGAGAAGCTTGTAACCTAGTGAATGTGGGATAAAGGTAAAGTAGAATTAGAAAGGGATAAATATGATTAGAAGAGATTAATTAGTGATTAGAAGCTCACTGGATTTAGAGATGATTTAATTAATAAACTAGGATTAATTAATAGACCAAGATAAGCTTAAAAATCCATTTGGAGGTGATTTTTAAGGAAATTAGTATAATTTGAAGGTTTTGAAAGGGGGGTTTAACCAATAAAAGGGTTTATTGATTAAATAGAAGATTAAAAGGATTAATTAATTAATAATATTTAATAATTAATTAATTAAAAGAGGATTATAATTAATGAAATTTCGTTGATTGACATCTAAGATTGGGGAAGGCTAGTTAATTAACTAAGTGTTGTTAATTGACCAAAATGAAGAGGAATGTTAGCTAATTAGTGGGAAAAATTAAGTATAATGAAATAATGGGAAAGAGGATAATTAGTGTAATTTTATTATTAAAATTGTGTAGTCAGATTTAGGTGTCTACAAATAGTCAAAGTTTTGTTTTTCTATCTAATAATCAAGTTCAGGATCATAGAACAAAGTATATAGAGATACATATACATTTCATCCTAAAGTAGGTGTTTTGTAGTGATATATATCTCCAATTCTATCCTACTAAAGATCAAGCAAGAAATATATTCACAAAACCATTGTGTGTTATGAATTTCTTAAAGTTTAGTAAAATGCGTAGCCTTTAAAATTTTCGACTGAGGGTGAGTGTGCATGAAAATTCCACCTCCTAACGAAAAACCATGTATTTTATTATTCACCTCTATACTTCATATCCAATTAAAATATTGTAAAATATGTTTTTTACAATCTTAATAAAATTCTCACTCTAAGTTTACAGTGTAGTCCAGTAATAAAGTATCATGTTGTAAAGTAAGTCCTTACTTTATAAAATCCTCATAGAGATGCTTGTATATATTTTGGATGAGAAACTATGAGTTGTAGTCTCACAAATCATGCTTAGCCTAAATCATCACTTTTGATTTATGGATTCCAAATCCTTTTGTACCAAAATGTAAGTTTAACATGACGAAGGTGTATAAATCCTTCAAATGTGATATGCTAGCCTAAACCCTTAATTTGGTTTAAGGATGGCAAATATTGTTGTATAAAATGGTAACGTTGACATAAAAACCCCACTTAGTATTTAGATGGAGTATTAGAGAAAATAATATTATGTAGGGTTTAATCTCCTCTTAAGTGTTCTTATAAGTTATAAACATTAGTTTATAATTAAATAAATAAAAATATGAAATATTTATATTTATTTAATATAAAATTTAGGTTATAGTTTAAATTGATTAATTAAAATCAATTTATTAAGTGGAGAGTGTATCACAGGAAGACACACCACTCGTAAACTCACTTAAATAGGGATCTCGGGGCCTAGTAATTTTAATTCAATTGTGCTATTAAAATATGGAGAGAATTGGGTGAAGAAGGCTAATCTGGACTATAAATATTATTGTTTCTCTATTAATGGAAATCTATCTCCTACCATGGTTTTTTGACCTCTTACGAGGTTTTCCATGTAAATTTGTATCAATCTTGTTACATATTATTTGTGTTTTTTAATATGTTATTTATTTTATAATGTTTAAATAACGATGTAATATTTAATTAATTACTTGGACCTCGACAAATCCTTTGAATCACGTGTGAAAACTATGAACGCCCGCCGATATTATATTTACAATGAGTGATCGATAAGTTGAGAAATATAAGGGGAAGTCTAACCAAAAATTTCCAAGAGGAGTGGAAAACACATACCCCTCCCCTTAAAAATGACTTCCTCCTAGAAATCATTAGAATAAATGAGGGTACTAAACTCTCGGAGTATTATCATACTCCCATGTAGTTACATTCTCATCATATCAATTCCATTGTACCTACACCGATCAAGCTCGTGGCATTAAAGGCCTAGGATCATATACTCTAGTATGCGCATGAGATCTGAAGTCATTATTTCATCCTCCTCTAACTTCAAAGCTATCCAATTTAAAATGTGAGAAGGGTCATGAACATATCTCATCATTACTAAAACATAGAAAAAATTGTGGATGTGAGACAAGCTAGGTGGAAAGGCTACATGGTCAAATCCAATCGCCTATGATTTCAAAAATTCCCACAAAACTCGGTTCAAGATTATAATTTTTTCCATAATGGATTCAGATCTTATGTATTTTTAATCTAAAAAGAACATTTGTAAGAACTTCAAAACTATGATCAATCCTTTGGGAATCTGCATACTTATTTTTTTATCATGTTCCCATTGAACACGTTGCCTAATAAGAACTACATGTCTTTCTATTTCCTACAACATGACGGGACTTACTGCAACTATATCATCAATCGGATCCCAACTCAAGAGATCCCTATACTCTCTTCCATATAATTCCTTGTAGGGTTCCATGTCAATAACTGTGATACCTATTTTTGTAGGAAATCTCCACCAAGTATAAATAGTCATCCCAAAAAAATGGTAATCCACCACATATATGTGATGTATGTCCCTTAAAACCTGTTTGATACACTCATTTTGACCATCATTCTAAGGGTTATATGTAGTACTAGATTTAGTCCGTGTGCCCAAACTCTCCTATATGGTGGTCTAAAATTTAGACATATATAATGGATCGAATCATGAATAATCCTTCAATAAATCCCATGCAACCTCATAATATAATCCAAATAGAATCTAACTAAAGTTATGGAATTATAAGTGGACTTAACTAGATAAAAGTGTTCTACCTTATTTAACTTTTCCACCATGACCATGATTGCATCATGATGATACATCGAGGTAAGTAGACCAATAATAAAATCTATGGAAATAGGGTTCCATTTCAACTCTAAAATGACACGTGGATATAAAAATGAAAGGATGATGATGTTTATCCTTCACCCTTTAGAACTCCAGACAATGTGCCACAAAAATTGTAATGTCCCTCTATAGATATGCCTAGTGATACAATTTTTGTAACATTACATACATCTTCTTCACCACAGGGTGGGATGAATAGGGTGCAAGATGGGCCTCTAAAATAATTAATTCGACAAATATCACACTATCTAAGTAGATAAATGCACTCTTTGTGTCTTAATAGTCCATCTACCTCTAAGGTATAACTCACAAAATTTCTCTTAAGGGTACATCATGCCTAAATATCCCTCTAAATTCTTGAGTAGAAACTGTCTCTAGGAAGATATGATAGGATTTGTCCTCTCAATTCTATCTAAGTGGTAAATACCATCACTATGTATTACATATGACTCGGGAATCTATAATATCATTTTATTTTCCCTTCACATGCTCTATATACTTCTCATACTCACATAAAATCTCCATCTAACACCGTTTATGGGTGTTTAGATTAATATATGTTAAAATGTGGAAAAGGCTCAAGTAAGTGGTCCTCAATAAAAATCATTGTCTTAAGAGAAAATGATGCCAATAAACCAAATGTTGTATGAACTAATGTAGGAAGTTGAAGGTCATGTATGGGTCAATTCAACTCATGATATTTGAGATTTCAAGACTCAAAAGGTATCAAATGACCCTCCTACATAAATAATTACCCTATTATTTCTAACGAAGCATTTGTGTAAATGGTGAAGTCCTAGTGTGGATTAGAAACTACTAGAATAGGTATAGCAGTGAGTCACTCCTCAAAAACGTTTTAAAATCTTGCTCACACTTTTATATCCACTCAAATTTCTTCCCTTTGTGCTAAAGAGAAGTGATGGGGTGATTTATACTTGAAACATACTAAAAACCTACATTAGTAGCCTACCAATCTCATGAAACTATACACCTCCGTAATACTAGTGAGTGTAGGAAAATCAATCACTACTTTTATATTTGAGTGATTGACTATAAATACCTCACCTAAACTAATGTGCCCCAAATACTAAACCTAATTATGAAATAAGGAACACTTAGAAAAATTCCCATACAAATTATGATCCTTTAAACCTTGTAAAGCATGTCATATGTGGTCCTCATGTTCCTCCATTATGCCTAAGAAAATAAAAATACCATCAAGGAACATAAGAATAAATTATTCCAAGATGGACTTAAATACACCATTCATCAAACTCATGAATACACTTGAGGCATTGGTTAGCCCAAAGGGTACCACTATGAACTCAAAGTGATTGTATTTATTCCAAAAAGCTATCTTATGGATGTTTTTCTCTATGATCCTCAAGTGATGGTAGCTATACTTCATATCAATCTTCAAAAAGATGGTGAATACATACATCTGATCAAAGAGGTCATCAATATATCGAAGAGGATAAAGGTTCTTCACTATCACCTTATTTAGCTACTTGTAGTCAAGAGAAAGCCTCATAGATCTGTACTTCTTCATAATAGAAATGACTGGTGTACCCCAAGGGACACATTAATATTAATCAAGCCCTTATTGAAAATACACTATAGACATATCTTAATATCATAAAGCTTAAGTGTGACCATCTTATAGGTCTCATGAAATCATCTCGAACTCCATGTATTTAGTTTATGTGGAAGTCAATCTCTCTCTATGGAGGCATAAATGGTAACTCAATAAGAAACACATCGTAACTCCCGAAGGATATGGTGGTCATATATGATGGTCCCCAATAATAATTCTCTAACCTATCACTAACGATGATGAATAACATCGACATCACTTTCACATACTCTATTTAAGTTGTATGTCATAAATAGTGTGATTAGAAAGTGGGTCTCGAACTCTTGTAAAAAGTGTCTCTCGCACCAAGGTTATTGTGACACTCAATAAAATTGTGGTAGAAATACACCCTAGCTAAATGGGCTATAAGCCAACCCATCCCAGAAATTAAAGCATATGATCATAGGGGGATGACTCTTAGATATACCATAATGGTGTAATCTCCTAAATCTAGGAAAAACTCTCTAATCATCATGCTAATAGATAAATTGGTTCAGTAATCCAAATAAACCTCCCATTTTATGTCCTACCTAACTAATACTAGCCTATCTATCCACTAACACAATGGATATAAAGAAATATTAAGATCTGAAATAAAAAAATGGAAACATGGATTACCCTAATAATATATGAGCGCCTTTATCATTGTAGTTTGATACTCTTCTTAAAGTTTATCCATCACCACATATTCTCTATCAGATCTAACGATATCCCTCTCTCGATGTAGTGGATTCCCTATAAAATATTTTTCGAGCATACCTTCTTACAGTGTGTGGTGTCTTCACAAGTAAAACAACCTCCTTTGTGTATATCGAATCAAACCCACACCACCTAACCCTCTTCAACTCAATACACTAGACCATGTGGATATTATATTATAAGTATATCATGAACAAGATATTTTATCCTGGTATGTATGTCATCCCTAAAATATATGCTCCCATTGAAACTATGAACTAACACCCTTATCTCTATGTGTCCTGTGGAGAGGTTGCAAAAAATTCTCTTTCTATTATTATTGCATGGATCAAGATGTCTATACCGGAGGTATAAACACACCCCTAGGAGGAGGTGGTGCTACTCTCAATTAACTATCTTGCATAGGCATATGAGATCTGGTCTTATCCTAGACTTGGTATTTACCCATGTTATCCTATGTTATGTATGCCTTCTCCATAGCCTCAGATAGGGTTAGAGGATAATGTATACGTAATACTCCCCAATATCAAAGTTCACACCCCTATTGAAATGGTGAATCGAACATGCTCTTCATGCATATAGTCCACATACTAAAGGATATCCATAAAATTACATTCATACTTTGATACTATGCTAGTCCCTTACTTTAGATCATAAAAATCATTAATATTATACTACATAAAGCACTTAGATATGTAACTTATTCTAAACCTCTTCTTAAATAACTCCCAAGTGACTATATCTCGCATCTAATAAGAGATTTTTTCTTCTATCTTCCACTAGATTCTTGCCCAATATATCAATAAATGGATGGATACATGAGCCTTTGTGCTTCTCATTTAGGGATGAAATTTAAAGCACCCAGTCAAGCCAACCAATCATGCTTCTACCTAAAATCCAGTGGTATCTCTAGATAAGTAGGT
This sequence comes from Taxus wallichiana var. yunnanensis, assembly GCA_018340775.1. Taxonomy (NCBI): domain Eukaryota; kingdom Viridiplantae; phylum Streptophyta; class Pinopsida; order Cupressales; family Taxaceae; genus Taxus; species Taxus wallichiana. The sequence goes on along the minus strand of CM031235.1, from coordinate 293,429,221 downwards.
GGGTAGAGTCTCAAAATGTCTCTCAAGTGATAATCCTCATCTAAATTTCTAACTCAAGTCTTATCCTTTTATATATTCCTCTCCTCCCAAAGTACTAGTGTGAAGGAATCCTAATCCTCTTTGTTCTTTGATTGTTGAAAAAAATTTAGGGCTCCCACCTCCCGTGGATTCATTTACTCTAGCACTTATATTGGAAATTGAGAGGTAAACCTTTTGGTTTAATGGAAATCACTTCCAACAATTGGTATTATAAAGAGTCCTTGTGAAACACATTTGAACGCTTGAAGGAGATCCTCTTGAAGCATAGTTTTTTTATCAAATTGGAGAAGACATTTTGTCATAAGGGTCCTAATTTTAATGGATCTAATTATTCCCTTTGGAAATTCAGGATGAAGGTATACCTAAGTTCTTTTGGGTATGATGTTGATATTGATTACACTCGATTCATCTAACCCCATGGAAGAAATTGCTAAGGATGTCATTTTGAGTGCATTGGAAGAATATGTATGTGCCATGGTAGTGGAGTGTGACTCAACTAAGGAAATATGGAAGAATTTGGAGTACTTGTATGAAGATGAAAGTATCCCTTCTAATTTCAGCAAAGATGATGTTGCCAATACTTCAAAACGCAAGAACAAAAATGATGTGACTAATTCAGATAAGGAAGATAAGAGAGTTAACTTCAAAGATGAATTTGAAAAGGTTTTAGAATATTTTGAAAAAATTAGTAAAAATAGTGAAGATTGTGTTGAGAATATCACAAACAGTCTATAATTTAAGGAGAAGGAATGTGCTAACCTAAAAATAGAGTTAGATCAAGAATCAAGCAAAATGAAGATGTATCATAGGTTTGAGAAGATTTCTAGAAATATTAATGGTATGATAAGCAATAAAATACACTATAGTGATGTATCTGGACTGGTCTTAAAAGATGAAGCAAAGATGGATGAGCCAAGTCGAGAACTGATAAAGCCATGAAGGATGTTAGAGATAACAAGAAAGTTATTAGAAAAACCAATGCAATGAAAATATTAGGTAAGTTCAATGGTGTGTGTTATTCATGCAATATCTTTGGTCATAGAGCTAGGGACTATAGAAGGAAAGTCAATAATGTATATCCATGGGGAAATTTTAGGGATGATCACTTATATAAGTCAAGATACATTACATCCTACAAGTTACACAAGAAGGGTCATTTATCTAGGCATTGTAAATTTCATGAATCACCAAGAGAGAGTTAGAGGAATTAATGTAAGAATGATGTTGTATTATACAACTATAGTATTGTTGGCCATATTGATATATAATGCTATAAAATACCACCTAGAAAAAGTGGGATGATGGAGCTCCTAAAGGTAAGAATCTCCTTACTTGTTTCAAATGTAATATTATTGGCCATGTTACAAGGTATTATAAAAGGAAGGTGAACAGATACAAGAGAAAAATAGATGTCAAATATGATCATAAAGAAACATGTAAATAAGAATTAGGCATAGTCATGCCAGTCAAGATGATTAATGAGATCAATAAGAAAGAATCAAAGATATCAAATACAATCAAAGGAAGGTCTTTTTACAAAGATGTCAAATGTTGGTGACAAGGCCAAAAATGAGGGAATATGGTCTATCAAGCCTAAATCAGATGCAATTCAAAGATATTTGTTATATCTAGTTGATAATGAGCCTATGTTTGAGGAAAATCACATATGTTTATCAGTTTTTCAATCAAAAGAGATAGTTAATATGGAGTCAAAAATAAATAAGACAAATAAAGAAAAGGAGAAGAAAAGAGACAAAGTAGATCTCAATCCTAGTGATCCAATGAAGATTAAAAGGGTTCTAAAGATTTATAGCATATTGTATAGGAGGAAGATGGAGATTTGAGAATATCTTGAGTTCTGGGAGATATAGTTTCCAAAAATTAATGGGTGTCTTTAATATGCTTCTTAAAGGAATTTATATCTTATAGGAAGCAATGTAGGTGCATTATAATGTTTTAGGTCTATGTTGCTATGTAAATATGACTAGTTGAAAGCCAAAAGTAGTTTCTATACATTCAAAGGTGTGTGAATGTGCTAAAGTTATGGTTGTGTATTTCATTTCTCTACATCATTAATAAAAGAAGTTTGCATTATGATGATTTGTGAGTGTTGATAATTGAGTCTCAATAATTTTTTGTTACACATAGTCAAAGAGTCCTGGTACAGTCTATTTGAGACCATGAAATTTGAAAAATTCATCTTTTGTGTATTTATGTGGTCCCTAGTAGATAAATGCAATGCCCATCTTAGAGGAATTTCTATCATGATCTAGATGTAAAAGTATATCTTTTCAAGATTGTGCTCCACTATGAGGTTGAAGGATTGGTCTAGGAAGTTGTGTACTATGAGTTGGTGTTACAAGGTCAAAAGGAAGTATTGGCATCATGTGAGTCATTATAAGTATGTGTATGTATATGTCTATCATGATTTTATAATTCTCAGTAGATGTAAGGAATCTTAGTGTTGTTTCAAAATTTATTGTCATGATTCATAAAGTCTTCATTAAGTAAATATGGTTAAGGTTCTCTCGAGGTTAAACTCAGTGGTATGGTCAGCTTGAAGATATCAATGGAAAAGATACTAAAATAATGAATACATCTATTTCACCTCAAACAAAGTGTTAAAGAAAATATAGGATATATCATCGATTAGTGCATCTTAGGTTCTCTCTTGGTCCTGACCTGGTTGGAGATAGTTCAATATAATGATAAAGGTGATCTATAAGGTATGTTGAGTCATTTGATCTAGGTCTAGCAACTATGTGTAAGTACATTATCTCAAGAAGATAAAAGTTGAGCTATAGGAAAGGTATGTAATGTTTCTTGGTTCATTTGTTCATACATATGTCTAAGATTGATTGATGGCACTAGTTTCTAGTGTGTGTATGAGTCTAATTTTTCATATACAAGATTATGTTATGGATTAAAGTAACTCATACCAATTTAAGGATAGTATTGGATATGTGAAGCAACAAGAAATTTCCATAAGTATGTTTTCATGATTTAAAGTACATTAAAAGATGTGTAAATGGCCTTCTTGGAGAAGCAAGGGTTAGAAACAGTGGTTATAAAAATGGACATGCATTTCACGAGTGTCATGATATCAATGGTGGTATGATAGTATGTAAGGAGTGTATGAGTAGGAAAAGGTGTGTTGTAAAGAATTCATAATTATAGTGTCCGAGATGAATGACTCTGTGATGATTCATAGTTGTGGGTCATGAAGAATATAGAAAGGGAATTTCATCTAATGTATATGGTATCTTACTATTCTCGAGTTCACTCAAATTTTGAAGTTACTTGATCTTAGACGTGTAGAGAGAATATTTATATCAGTTGTACATATAATACAAGGAAATATGTTTATTTATTATGTGTAATGATGTATTCATATGTTCTTGGAAGCATTAGAAGCCCTTAAGTAGTGATGTGGACCTCATTCAGATCTCTGTAATGGCTATGGTAGATTTTTTGATAACTAGAGATGTTGTCATTGTTTCTCATTTTAAAGTTTTCATATATAATTTTTTCATAGCCGTTAAAGGGGGATAGTAGGCTCATAAAATTGAAAAATAGGTCTTGAAGGTATTTTCATTCATAGTTTCTATCAATTTTTCTCGGAGGTGGTTGTCATTATTGACAAAGTGTGAGATTGTTGGACATTATGTCTATAGTTGTCATTGTGTCTAGTGGCACATTGATGTTAAAGGGTATCTAGGTGATTTTCGTGAGGTGTTATCCATGTTCAAGCATGAATGTTGATTATTAGTGTTTAGTTTTCTAATCTTCACATGGTGTCGAGGCATGTTCTTGGTGCATTGCCAAGCTAGTAGGTGATATGTATGTTCTCTAAAGGTTATATGATATTATCATGAGGTCTTACATGTTGCATGAGATGTGTTAGAGGTGTTAATGAGTTTTTAAGTTGAATACAAGGCCAATCTTGATGAGTCATGTGGTGAAGTAGGCCATTTTAGGCCTAGTCCTAGACCTAACATAATTAGAATAAGGTAGAAACATGGAGTATGGAGTAGGGAAGTATGATATAATCATGGTATGTGTATTTTGACATTGAATATGAAGCTGTGAAAGGCATTTTAGGTCATTATTCAAAGGTTTGATGTTGTTTCAAGGTTAGTTGAAGCAAGTTTCTTTAGAACAAGGCATTTTTTCATAGATAAGTCTCGGTGTTTGGAGAGATTTATAAGTGTTCAGAAAAAATAGGACTTGGGATAGTTGGAGGAGGTCATCATTGAGCTCTGGGTCAAATTTCATGTCAAGGTATTGAATACAAAGCGAGAAAAGAGAAAATTGATTTTTGGCAAAACTTAGTTCTTATGGAGGTAGAATCCAACTCGAAGGTCACTTATTTTACTCACCCACATGTGTGGGTTATACATGGGAGCCTAAGGATTTAGGGGATATTTTTTCATTGAGATAACATCATTTAAAAAAGAATGAGTTGATTTGATCATCCCATCTTTATGAACAATTATTAACAAGTTAAATAGGTCTAAAACCCGGGTAAACCCTAGTTATAAAGATATGGGAGAGATTTTTATGGTATGATCTCCAAATTAAATGAAAAGGAAAATGTGATGAATTAATAATTCAGAGGAATATTTAGAGATCCTAATGGTGGTGGAGGGTTCTCAATAAGATAGAAAAAACCCCTTATTTTGTGTAAATTTGTAGATACCGGGATGAGATAAAAGCTTCATGAAGAAAATTAAATTATTCTATAAATAATGAGAGGTGATCTAAATGTTCATGAAAAGTTTTAGGAAATTCTCATGAATACTTTTTGGGTTACAGGACCTCCAAGTCACACTACCACTTTTTGCCTTAAGGGCCAAAACCTTATCTTGTGACTTGAGATGAGTTTGGTATGAAATGCTTGCTAGAGTTAGTTTTTTTAGTCATGGAGAGTTTTGTGACACCTAACATGATGTGTTGAAGAATTTTTCTTGGTCAGATGAAGTGGTTTCATGTTGAAACCCTAATGTCCTAATCAGCTCTGTTATGTCGCTTAAGAATCCTTATGGTTCAAATGTGTAAGTGTGATTTTCTTAATGTGACATATGCATATTATGGATTTACTTGATTATGTCAAGTATCCCTTGAATTTTTCCAAGTGGTTTCAGTGTTTGGAAGTTACATTCGAGATGTTGGAGCATGTTTCTATCAAGACTGGTTCTTGAGTCCTTATTGGTAGTTTTTAGTAGCTGCACAAATTGAAGTATTTAGATACCTTGTGCTATGTTTTGGTGATTGAAGTGAGTTGTTTCAGATAGTAGAATAAGAAAAATTTCTAATGGTGTGTTTTATGATCGATGATGAAGAGTTTTTATAGGTGAAGTTACTTGTTTTCTTGGTCTATTTTCTAGGTACTTGAAGACCTAGTTGGGATAGCTTGCTTTTGGTGTGCTTCATGGTGGAGATAGTTGGTGTAGAGATTCTTGTGCTTGTTAGTGATGCTTTGAGAGGATTTCCTTGAATTTTGTAAATAATTTAGTGTCTTGAATTTTTTTGAATGTGCCCTTGAATATCATAGTCCATTCATTTGAGATGTCTTGAGTTAGCTCTTGATAGTGTGACCCTTGCCAACCTACTTGGCTCAATTAGAGTGTTTATAAAATTTTTTTAGGTGTGTTTTCATGTTTTGAAGACTAACCTTTATGGTCTTGGATGACGTAAGTGATGATCTAATGTTATGTATATAAAGGCTAGTGTGTGTACTCATTTGACTAGTAGTGATAATGAGGGTTTGAGTGAGCTAGTAAAGGAAGAAGAAGAGTATAGAGTGTAGTAATTTTTACACCCACCAAAGAACAAGGGAATCCCATGTGCCTTTGGCCTATCACCCAACGATGTTGGGTGCTCACCCGAGGTATGCACGGAGGCCGAGTATCTCTTTTATTTGAGTTGAGTGGGAAAACATCATCTATGATTTAAATTTAAAGGAAGTGAGTGGAAATGAGACATGCAAGCATCATAGAGAATAGCTTCTAGATCGGTGTAGTCATTCTAGACAAAAATTACTTAAAATATTAAGAACTAAATCAAACCGTAAAGGGAAATGCACAATGATTCAGACTCATTCCAAAAACATGCATAAAATAGAACCATCTAGATATGTTAATGCATCGAGAATCAATATTATTCATATTTATATAAATCGGTAACCTCATTACATTCATTAGATTCATTACAGAACATCGTAGTATGGTAGAACGAAGTCATGCATCATAATTGGACCCATATCCTTTAGTTCTCAAAAATAAATTCCATAACCACAAACCCTTGATACATCCTTCTCCTATAGTTCATCTACCCAACCCAATATGGCTCCTCTCGGAATTTTCGTGCATAGCTCCGCTCTCTTATTGATCTCTTTCCCCTATTCTTCTCGTGGGCGCTTGTATTTATAGGCACCCCGAAGTGCCAACTCATCCTTTTGTGGCTTCAGATCTAGCACCAAGTGTCTAAATGTGGTCCTACATGGGAGTATGCTCGTCCAGGCCTAAGCTCTCCAATTTTTTCCATTATGGTCTTCCAGAAGCTTCCATCGCAGGACATATTCCTTCCTAGGCCAACCTGTCACTAGGTTGGCACCTTATCCACTCCACATGCGTAGTTGGGTTACACTTTTCTTGTGTTCTTCCTGATACACCAATTACAGCTAAGTCTCGAGACCTTGTCCTGTGGGTGCACATCACAGTTCTGTTCCCACCGAGACCCTCCTAGAACCTTACCTTGCGTGTCTTCTCCTTGCGCACCCATTTCTTAACTTCAGTCTTGCGTGCCTATATGCCCTTCCGGACTTAGTCAATATTTGATGGTCCCAACATCACCCCACACTTTATCTATTTTTGACCCATGAGAACACTTCTCCAATGAATAGATAACCACCATAGAATTAATGTCTTGGAAGAATAATAAGGGAATGAAGAATTTAGGAAAGAAGAAAGAATGGAGAAGTGATGGCATTATTGCAACAAGCTAGGAAAATATTTTTGCAAGTCACCCTCAACTTGTTCCAGGCATCGACTTCATTTTGTGATCTCTAGTAGAGTTCACCGACTAGGTTCTTACCTCCCAAAACAAAGTCCATCTCCTTGAGAATTCATATTTTTAACAATTTTTCCGACTCCTTGCCCACATCCTTAAGCACATCCATCCTTCTAGTGATCTCGTGGGTATAACTCCTTTTGCCGGTTCTTGATTGTACCCATTAGGGCCTCAATAGCTTCGAACTTCTTTCAACCTCAGCCATGATTATATCCCACTCTACTCTGTTCCCTTTTTTCTTTTCTTAGAACTCTTTAAGCTCTGCTTCATAGTTGGTGACCATAATACTCGCCACTTTATCTCTGTCTACTTGCATTTGTCATATTCGGCCTCGGTGGTATGGGAAAATATCTTTACATCAAGCAAGGACTTTTTTATATTCAACCATGATTGCTACTACCTTTAATTTTTCCTCCTTCTGGTGTGATACTACTTCTTCCGTGGATTCTAAGGCTAGAGGTTTCCTCTCCATGGAGAGAATGCACGCTAAATCTTCAAGGCATTCAAGGAAGATCCATACTTTTGCGTGCTTGGTGCCGAGTTTGGATGCTTCAAACAAATGGCATCGTAATGGACTATACCTTCTTATGTACTTCACGCATCGTTTCCTTTTCTTCCCAAAGTTCATGCTTTAGCTAAGCACTAATTAACTCCTCCTTATTTAAATCCTTGGCCTTCTCTTCTAGATCTTCCTCCTTCTTTTCTAGTTCTTCCTCCTTATTTTCTAGTTCTACTTCTAGAAATCTTATCTTGTCATTTCGTCCAAAGATCCTAGCTTCAACCTCAACTAATAACTTGTTGAGTGCATTGCATAACTTCTCATCTGAAATCTGCTGAGTATTTACCAAGGGGTTGTCTCCTTTTGACTTAGGAATTTTCATTAGTTCCCCTAGCTTACCTCAAACTCTAGCTCATCGATGTGGGACTCAATTTCCCAAGAGAGAATCTTCCTTGTCTGAGGGTATACACCTTCTTCATCGAACGAATTCATTGCCATGAGATGATCTGTTGGAATGGTGATTTGGAAGTGTGCATGCAATACCTTACTGGGATCATTAATGTAGCTCATTCCTTGCATCTAGATCTCCATGTGCTTTCTACCTCTGCACGTGCCCTTAGGAACAATTACCGATAGACTGAGGCCTCCCATGCTGCCGTGATCTTTCCCTGTATTTTCTTTCTTATATTCTTCCATCACTATGTCAACGCTACACTCCAATTCTTGTTCTACCAAGGCCTCAATGATTTTCATTTCTCCTCTTTCTATCACCTTATTTATTTTCTCCTTTATGAGGGTTAGATATTTTGATCTTGTGCACCAACCTCTTCACCTCTTTCCATGTTTTGGGTGCCTTCCTCCTCCTGGCTACCCTTGTGCCACATGAAAAGGAACTCATTTTCTTCTTCTCCACCCTCTTCTTCTAAACCGTATGCTGAAAACAAGTGGTTCTTAGTCCCCTTCAGATTCATCTTCTTCATTGTCATCCCTCTCACCTAGGTATTTCTCCAATCTCTCTATTTCCTCCGAGTCAGATTCCTCCATCACCTTTTGTTTCTTCCTAACTGGGGATTCTAGTATAGGAGATTCTACTTTCTCTTCCTATTCCTCTAGTGATTTCTCCTCTACGATAAGATTTTCCTATTTTGGTTCTTTCTCTTTAACTGGGGACCTCTTCCTATGCATGTAAGTACTTATTCTAGTGTTTGTTATTGGGGTTCCTATTTCCTATGTTTCTTGGGCACTTGGTGCCTTTTTCCTTATCTCCTCCATTTCCTTCTTCTTGGGCGTAGTTTTCTTTCTACTCGTTATGTCCTCGAGATATAGCTATCTAATTTTCAAGGTAAGCACCCTTCTCAAACTTGGGCCTTATCTAAAGGTATACACGAGCCATTGACCTCCCCCGTAATAGTAAAAATTAGGGGTTTCACCATTTGGACTTCATGTGACATGTACTTTTCCATGTAAACGTGATTGTTGAGGTAGACCAATGTCCTGCGCATCTCCCTGTGGTCTTGGTCCAAACTTCCAAGGTCAAGCTTTACCTTCTTGGAATCCTTGAATCTATTAACTCCCACTTGGAAGTATTGAGTTGTGAAGGAAAATGGGAGCTTGCACCATGGGCTCATGGTGTCATCAGTTAACTTGAACCTACTAGTACAAAATTGTTGGTATATAATGAACTCAACTTCTCCTACTATAAGCACTGGCAGTTGTTCTAGTATTCTCCATTCTGCCCTAAACACATTCCTTAAGTGCATATACCATTTTTCAAGATGTGCCTTGTGAACAGGCATCATGCTATCACAAGTTTATTTCTCAAATATTTTTGCAGGTGAGGGGTCTTCCTTTGGGTACTCCCAAATGAACTTGTTTGTTGCATCTAGTACCCGATTTCTAAGAACACAATGGTTAAGAGGACATTACCAAAGAGAATCTTGTCTCCTTCCTATGCGTTAGTGATAATTTCATCTACAATGTATGTAGACAGATTGTAGATGGTGCCCTCTGATATTCTTCTACAAACATTCAACTAGGACTTGTTTACCTACATCCATCTTTCTTGTGTGTTGAGTTTTGTTACTAGGCATGTGGCCATTCTCATCACTGGGTCTTGGATATCCCCAATATCAAAATACCTTGACCCTTTCTTGTATGCATACGTAGCCACTATTTCCTTAATTACTTATCACACAGGTCGTCCTCTAAGATTTCTCCCTCATAGATAAGGCCTGTGAATCTTGAAATTAGTTGAGGGGTTATGCGCATCTTGCGCCCTGTGAAGTGAAAGTGGTCTTCATGTACACGTGACATTAGCCACTAATAGAGGTGCTCTAGATTTCTGAAGTAGGGAAACTCATAGAGTTGTAATAATCCCACCTTCTCTAACTTCACCTTGACTTCATCGCTATAAATTGGTAACCCCTCAGGTGTTCTCTGGTTAGTCGTGCACACTAACTCCAACGCCATTTCCTTCTCAATCGTGTTTGTGTGATGATTGTAGTCACTTACTATCATTTTTCTTAAGTGGGATTCCCATTCCATCCTGAGCAAAACCCCATATGGGTACTACATTTCTGCATACCATTCCTCATTGGTACCTGCGGTGGTTTCTTGTTGTTTTCCCTTGCCCTTTCCCTTTTTAGGTGTTACTGCTAGTTTCTTGGGTGCCATTGTGTAGGTTATCTCTGCAATTCAATGTATCTTTCTCTTCTTCTCTACCATTTCCAAGTTTAGATCTTGAACTTGTGAAGAAACTCATTTCTAACTCATCCCCTAGCTGCCAAACCCTCACCGCAATATCCCTTTCACAAGATGATGCTTCTCCACAACTCTTTCTATGCCCATGAATCTGTTTCCCTCCTAGTTTGCAAATAAAAATTAGTCACTCATGGCTAAATTTCTCCAATTTTTCTTCACACGAATCAACTATAGAAACCTTAGTTCACAAAATATCTTCCTTCTTTGTATTCACAATGTAAATAATGAAGTGTACAACCTTCTATTTATAGTTTTTCCCACTTTTTAACATTAAATGCTACCTTACCTACCACTGTACTTCAACATTCAATGTGAAATTTTAAAAAAATCTGACTTTAATGCTTTATCTTATGCGCCCAACCTTGCATGGATAATTCCCTAACCTCCGGCATGCAATCAACCCATCTTGACATGAGACTTGCGTGTGCATAATCAAGTCTTTGAAGGTACTTCCGTCATGAGTTTTTATCTTGCCTACTTCATGTTGCTTTTGCACTTTTTTCCTCTCTTGTACGTGGATCTATAATGTATCCTTTCCTTGACACCAACCATCCTTTTTCACTTTTCCTCTCATGCACTTCCTTTCGCAGGCCATCCAATTGGTATTTCCGATACAATTTCTTCCACCTTACTCTACCCCACACTAAAACGATGTGCGGTCCTCTGCAAGTTACAACATTCAAAAGGTAACAAGGTTACGGTGCCCAGTGCAACAAAAACAACAACGAGAAAGGGAAACACAAGAAAAGAAAAAAATGCATTAAGGGAAATTTTAAACTAACTAGAAATACTACCTTATTTACAAACACCAAGAAGACTTATTTATATTATTGCTTCAACCTAATCACATTGAAGTGTCCTAGAAATCTCGTCCCATCCAATGCTTGTCAGAATGGAATGCGCCTAAATCAAGGATGTACGAGATGATGTAGGTACCTAACCAATGCACCTTCAACTTCCTAGGATAGCACATAAACTTTGAATCATATAGTAAGACCATCTGCCTAACCTCAAACTTGTTGTTCTTAATGTGACAATCATGCCATGCCTTTTGTTTTACTTTTTTCGTCTTCTGGATCCACCTAGCGAGTGATCTTCTTTCATCCAATTACATTAACTTGTCAATTATTTCTTCCATTTCTTATTCATCATCTAATCCTCCTACGTGCACTATATGCCGAGAAGGTAACATAAATTCAATTGGAAGGATAGCCTCTGCGCCAAACACCAATTGAAATGGTGTGGCATTATTCAACCTATTGTAGGTTGTCTTATATGCTCAAAGAATGGCTAATAATTTATCATCCTAATCCTATCTACCAACATCACATATCTTAGTCAATGTGTGACTAAGTATTTTGTTAAATGCCTCAAAGCTGATTCCATTTGCCTACAGTGATAGGAAGTAATTTTATGATGGGCCACCATGAATTCTCGATATTAGAATTTTGACCATCTCATTAAGGAATTACGTACCTCCATCACTTGTCAAACTCAATGGGAATCCATACCTACTAATTATGTTTTCATGATGACGGTTGTCAATCCTCACCATTAATAATGTCAATTGAGGGTGGTGTTTGATGGTGTATACATTAAGAGAATAAGATCTTGAAACCAACTCCTTTAAACACAAACCAAACTTGCATAAAATAAAATCACACATGCAAAAATTTAAATGCACACTTATAAAAATGTAAACACACTTGCATAAAGGAAATCACACTTGCATAAATTGAAATTGATGAATGGGAAATAAGAAAAATTAAATGAAACACCTGCAGGTTTATAACAAACTAAATTTTCACAATACGAAGATAAAACCAATACAACAAAATGAATTAAAGACAAAAGAATAAACATAAAAATAAACATAAATAAAAAGATCCATCTTCCTTGGAATGAGTTTCCAGCTCATTCCTTAGAAGAGGATTTAAATCATACTTCTGAGATCTTAAAACTACAAAATATTTGAGAGGAAAGAATAGATCTTTATTTCTTGGGAGAAAAGAATTACATATCTAAGTGTGGAAGGTTGTATTTATAATTCATGCATCTAACTAACTCCTTATTTTAGGAAATACAATCTGATCTTATCTTTATTCCAATCCTAACAACTAAGATCTCCATCTCCATAAAATATGGAGAGAGATATATTATTGGGGTCAAATCTTATCTTACATATTTTAGTAAGATTTGCTCCCAAATCTTCTTCTTTCTTTTCGAGTAACAAGAATCATAATGATTTTATTCTTCTACATTATTAGGAGTATTTTTCTCAAAATATAATTTTAACCAACTACCTTTCTCGGATTTTCCATTTGACTTTGTTGTTTTTGACTATGGAAGTTTTGACGCTTGTCGATATGCTTTTCCCTCATCTACAATTCACTAAAAGTTAATTTTATTGGTAAAACCTATAGCAAATTTGAACGATTTTTTGTTAATAAAATTTCCTTGAATATAAACTCTCTCTCGATTTTCCATTTGAATTTTCTATTTCTATTTATGGAACTTTTAGCGCTTGTATGATACACTTTTCCTCAGATTACAACTCACTAAAAGTTAGATCTCTCTTTATTGGTAATACCTGTAGCAAATCTGAATGAGGTTTTTGTTAATCAAATTGCTATGAACAATAAATTATCTCATATTTTCTATTTTACTTTTCTGTTTCTGTTTATGGAACTTTTAGCGCTCATTTGATACACTTTTCCTCGGACTACAACTCACTAAAAGTTAGATCTCTCTTTATTGGTAATACCTGTAGAAAATATGAATGAGGTTTTTGTTAATCACATTGCTATGAACAAAAAAATCTCTCATATTTTCCATTGGATTCTCTGATCTTTCACAATTCCTCAAAAACTGTCAAAATTTGCTTAGTTCGGAACTAAGCCTGTGAGTTCTGGAGTGAACTTAAAACAACTATAACTTTTACATACGATCTCGGATTGAGATGATTCTTTTTTTGAACTTGCATAATTTTTTGAGAGGAATCTGAATATGAAATCAGATTTGAGTTTAGATATACCATCCATGATCAATTCCACTTTTCTCAATACTAGCATTATCTTTCCTTTATGGCCTGCATACATAAGACATTGCATCTTTTCCCAAATAATCAATAGGATTAGTCAACAAAATAGATAACAAAATATTTCTAAAGAATGAACAAGATATATATCCTATATTCTATCTTAAGCAAACTATAAGTTCCTAGATTACATTTAAATCCACTTTCAAAGGTAACTTGGAAGGATAAAATAATGGTAATTTATGGCCAATTTATGGCCTCATCATTGCCCCACACTTAATCTTATGCATGTCCTCATGCATTATATTATTATCTCCTCTTCTTAGAGTCTTCTCTGCATTGAGCTTATGCATGTATGCATTCCATATATAGTTCAAAGACAAGTTCTTGTGGATCTCTTTCTACTGTTTTTAATTTCCTTTCTTTTGCAGTAGGTTCTTGTGTGGATCTCCTTCTATTGTTTTTTATTTTATTTCTTGTACAACAGAGTTGTTGTGTGGATCTCCTTCTGCTGTTTTTTATTTTCTTTCTTGTACAATAGGTTCTTGTGTGGATCTCCTTCTTGTTTTTGATTTTATTTCTTGTACAATATGTTCTTCTATGCATCTCCTTCTGCTATTTTTTATTTTCTTTCTTGTACAATAGGTTCTTGTGTGGATCTCCTTCTTCTATTTTTGATTTTCTTTCTTTTGCAGTAGGTTCTTATGTAAAGATATTTCTACTAGTTTTGATTTCCTCTCTTGAAAATAGGTTCTTGTATGGATCTCCTTCTGTTGTGTCTCATATCTAAAATCAAAATGCATACCTCATGCTTCTCCTTCTCTCCCGCACTTAATCTCATGCATGTCCTCATGCATGTTGTTTATTCATGATTGCCCATAAATTAGATTCTAAAATTTTGATTGCAAAGAGGTGCACATATTTTTTATATAAGTAGGGAGATATGAATTTTATCTTGTCTTCCTTGGAGATTTTAAAAGTGGATCTAGCTATAATAAAAACTTACAATAAAACTTAAAAATAAAATAGTAGAAAAAAATACCTTGATAATACCTCTAGTTGTCCTTGTCATCTTCTTGTTTACATGGTCAAATAGTGTTGAGAAATAAGCCACAAGGTAATAGTTGATTGCTTTTAAAGAAGAGACACCATTTTTTGTCTTTAATTGGCCAACAAGTTGGTTTTCCAATAAAATTTGTTTTTTTGCCTTTAATTAGCTAACAAGTTGGTTTTCCAATCAAAGTTTTTTTATTTTTTTGCCTTTAATTAGCCAGTAAGCTGGTTTTCCAATCAAAAGTTTTTGATTTTTTGTTTCTTTTTTTCTTTTGTTTTGCTGAAATGATAGCATGAGAAGGATTACTGAAATGATAGCAAGAGAAAGATTAGAGAAAAATTTGATCCATCATCGACTATATTCATCAAAGTACAACTTGTGTAAAATAGGAAGCAAAATGTTTGAGATCTCATAAAAACCTTTTGCATACTTGGTAACTCCAAGAAGATTTCCAAAATTGTGTAGATAATTTCTAGGTCTTCAAAGCCCATCTTGAATTGTGCATTATCAAAATCACCATAGTAATCTTCAAATCCTAGACTAGTGATCTCAGGAGATGGATAGTTGTTAAAAGAGAGAGTGAAGGTATCCGTGTGTCCCTTCAAAATCTACATGCTCCTTGGTTGATATTGTTGGTGCTCCAAAATCTGCATGTTGGTATCAAGAACAACTCTAGAAATTCCTATAGATCTAGTCCTTAGATGTTAGTATGCAAAAAGTTCTTTCCTTGATATTCACCATAATTGCTTCTTAACGTTATACAAGCATATACAAAAATGAAGAAATTGAAAGACATGAAAACAAATTTTTCTAATGGATATGGTTCAGGGATTGAATTTTATTATGGGATGAAAACTAATTTGGATGAGTGGATAATGAGTGAGTTTTTATTTTGGCTCTAATGAAATCCCTGAATATGGATGGAGTTAACTAGAAATGCTACCACTTCATTATTACAAACTAGAAAAGTCAGTTTTTTACTAAGGTTATGTGTAATAAGATCACTGAGTTGTTAGTTGATACAAGGGGAAATGGTGGTGGTTATCAAGAATGACATATGATATTTCATCAACTGGATCTACTTCCAGATTCAATATCATATTCTACCATTTCTAGATCTGAATTCTTTGTTCATACCATTGTACCTTCTTGATCAAACATCATAGTCATTTTCTTATACACAGAGTTAGTTTGTGGGGAGATAAATATTTACAATATAATATTCCTAATTGTAGAAATGAAATTTTAATCTACTTGCAGGAAATAAAAGTCTAAAGAAACTACTTACCAAATACTTCCTGTCACAGAATTTGCTAAAAGGTATTCTATTGTCACTAGAATATTCTTTTAGAGAACTTTGAATCTCCTAATAACACCGTGTTCCCCAGAAATAGTGCCAAAATGATGAGAGTCTTCAAACCTCGCCATTAATAGTGTCAATCTAGGGATGGTGTCCGAGGTTGTATGCATTAAGATAAGAAGATCTTGGAAAGAAAATCCTTTAAACACAAACCAAAATTGCATAAAATAAAAGAACACATACGGAAATTTAAATGCGCACTTGTATAAATGTAAACACACTTGCATAAAGGAAATCACACTTGCAGAAATGTAAACACACTTGCATAAATTGAAATTGCTGAATGGGAAATAAGCAAAATTAAATGAAATATTTGCAGGTTTACAACAAGTTGAATATTCACAATACGAAGATAAAAACAATACAATAGAATGAATTAAATAAAAATGAATAAACATAAACATAAATACAAAGATCCATCTTCCTTGGAATGAGTGGCCAGCTCATTCCTTGGAAGAGGATTTAAATCATACTTCTGAGATCTTAAAACTACATAATATTTGAGAGGAAAGAACAAATCTTTATTTCTTGGGAGAAAAGTATTACATATCTAAGTGTGGAAGGTTGCATTTATAATTCATGCATCCAATATACTCCTTATTTTAGGAAATACAATCTGATCTTATCTTTATTCCAATTCTAACAACTAAGATCTCCATCTCCACAAAATATGGAGAGAGATATATTATTGGGGTCAAATCTTATCTTATTTATTTTAGGAAGATTTGCTCCCAAATCTTCTCCTTTCTTTTCGGTAACAAGAATCATAATGATTTTATTCTTCTACATTATTAGGAGGATTTTTCTCAAAATATGATATTGACCAATGACATTTCTTGAATTTTCCATTTGACTTTGTTGTTTTTGATTGTGGAACTTTTGACACTTGTTTGATACGCTTTTTCCTCGTCTATAGTTCACTAAAATTTAGATTTATCTTCATTGGTAAAACCTATAGAAAATTTGAATGAGGTTTTTGTTAAACACATTTCTATAAATAAAAACCTCTCTTTGATTTTTCATTTGACTTTGATGTTTCTATTTATGGAACTTTTAGTGCTCATCGATACATTTTTCCTCGACCTGTAGTTCACTAAAAGTTAGATATCTGTTTATTGGTAATACCTATAGAAAATATGAATGAGGTTTTTGTTAATCACATTACTATGAACAAAAAAATATCTTAGATTTTCCATTTTTGTTTTTTTTTTTAATGTTTATGGAACGTTTAGTTCTTATCGATACACTTGTCCTCTGATGCAACTCACTAAAAGTTAGATCTATATTTATTGGTAATACTGTAGAAGAATGTGAATGAGGTTTTTTTTAATCACATTGCTATGAAAAAAACATCTCTCATATTTTCCATTGGATTATCTGATATTTCACAATTCCTTAAAAATGTCAAAATCTGCTTAGTTCTAGAACTAAGCTTGTGAGTTCCGGAACTAACTCTGCAAGTTCCAGAGTGAACCTAAAACAGCTATAAATTTTGCATACGATCTCGGATTAAGATGATTATTTTTTGAACTTGCATAATTTTTCAAGAGGAATCTAAATATGAAATCAGATTTGAGTTTAGATATACCATCCATGATCAATTCCACTTTTATCAATACTAGCATTATCTTTCCTTTATGGCTGCATACATAAGACATTACATCTTTTCTCAAATAATCAATAGGATTAGTCAAAAAAATAGATAGAAAAATATTTCTAAAGAATGAACAATATATATATCCTATATTCTATCTTAAGAAAACTATAAGTTCGTAGATTACATTTAAATCCACTTTCAAAGGTAACTTGGAAGGACAAAATAATGGTAATTTATGGCCATTTTATGGCCTCATCATTTCCCATAAAAATCTAGCGGAAGAATGTGCAATCCTTTGTAAGCACTCCCTCTACTCACCTTATCAAATAATCAATGCAAGTGAGGATATCTTGTGAACCGGTCATTCGCACACCTTTGGTGAGATTGCTCGAAAAAATCGATAGCCCACTTCTCAAATGGTTTTGAGTAGGCTATTGTCACAAGGAATTTCATCCCTTTTTCTAAGTTTGCCAAGGTGCTGGAAATGGTCACGAGGCCTTGTAAAACTTAATGTAATCTTGATAAATGGTCTCCCACCAAAGCCCCTCGCGAGTAGAATCTCCCGCGTAGTTGCATTTCCCACATAATTTCCTTCTACAATCCCTCCATGCGCTTCTTCCATAATTATAATGTGCTCATGTTCTAGCACGCATTGGCGTAGAACCTCACCATGACCCATTTTGTATAGATCTCCACTAATTAACATGTAGGGCACATCGCATATGGCCAACTTCTTCTTCTCCAAGGCCTTCATTAAATTTGGTGCCACACCTATTTTAAGGAATACCATAATGTACTCCAAATCCAAGGGTGCATGCCACGCGTAAATGGTCGAGCATCTTGCATGGTGTCTTCAATGCTTTGTGCATCCTTCCTTGAATCAATCCTAGATAAATGATCGGGTTTGGAATTATTTTTCTCGATTTGAGAACCACAGTGGACTCAAATTCTTGGAACAATAGTCCCCACCGACATATGTGCCCTTGTAGAATGGGCATGTTTAGCAAGTATTTTAATGCCATATGGTTAGTGTAAAATATAAAAGGGGTTGCCAACAAATACTATCTGAATTTATAAAGCACATAGATCATTGATAATGCCTCGCGCTCAGTCGTAGTGTAATTCTACTCTGCTAGTGTTAATTTCCTACTTACAAAACACAAAGGATGATCAAAAATCCCTTCACCAGGTTGTGTAAGTACTGATCCAATGGCGGTCCTTGAGGAATCCACATGAACATGGAAAGGATTATCCCATGAAGGGAAATGTAGGATGGGCGTGGTGATAAGCCGATCCTTTAAAGTGTCAAATTCCTTTTGTTGTGCCTCTCTCCAATGAAAGGAAATCTTATTTCTAAGTAAATCTTCTAAAGGTGAGATGATCTCAAAGCATATTCCTTGATGAACTTCTGTAGTACTCGTATGTCTAAGGAATCTGCGCACTGCACTTTGACTAGTAGGCTCCCTCAATCCCACAATTACTACAACTTTTGTGGGATCTACTAGTAGGCCCTCCTTATATATGATGTGCCCAGGTAATGTTTTAAACGGGGTAATAAAAACACATTTCTTAATGTTGAGGGATATCCTCAACTACCGACACCTTTCAAACATAAGCCTTAAGTTGTCCCAATGGTCCTTCACTAAGCCATATACTAGCCAATCATCTAGGTAGACTTGAAGAAATTTATGGATAAAGTCCTGGAAAGATCAAGTACCACAATGCACAAGAACATAGCAGGCACATTATTCAACCCCAATGGCATGCTGTATAGGGAAAAATTCCCCACTCAGTGGTAAAATTCATCTTCCTTTGGTCCTCCTTTGGGATCCTTACAGTGATAGCCGAGAATCCATCGTGAAAGAATAGACCTCGCACCTTGCCACTCCTAATATTTCTTCAATGAATGGGGTTGGGAAAGGATCAATGATACGCACTACTTTTAAGTCCCTGTAATCAACATAGATCCTTATCCTTTCATCCTTCTTGATACTAATTAGCATTGGACTTATCCATTCTGACTCTTCAATAGCTTCAATAATACCTAATCCTATCATTTTATCTATTTATTCTTTGACCCTCACATGTGAGTTAGGATTCATCTGGTATGGTCTTTTCCTAACTAGGAATTCACCTTCCTTTAGTTTTATCCTCATCTCCCCCAAGGAATGGTGGACACCTTTAAGCTCATGATACCCTCGTGGAAATAAATCCTCAAACTCACATAAAATATCAATGATCTTAGAGACTTCTTTCTCCGACCAATAGTCTCCAATGACTGCCTCCTTAGGCTCTTCTTTTGAGCTGATGTTAAACATTTTGGTATTTAAAGGCTCATGAGAGGCACTCGCCCATTCATCATAACTGTCTAACACCTCGCGTGTCCCTAAAGAATGGTCAATATCTAAGTTTTATTTTTCTTTTCCATCAACAACATACAACATCTTCCCCTTTTCTTTTTCTATACATGTGCATTTAAACTATATCTCTTCTATTTCTTCTTCCTCAAAGCGCACTTCCGGGCTAGGTTCACCTAGCAATTCTTATATTATGTCTTCTATCATAACACTATCGTCTATGTAAGGCACTTTTCAACCTGCAACACCTTATGTACTAATGGATTTGTACTCTGGTACTTGAATGTTTGAATGAGGTCAGCCACCAATTCTTGCCAATTACTAGTTTGGTGACACATCTCTAAGTGGATGTACCATGCGCATGCACAACCTTGTAGGGTGGAGTACAACTTATGAACCCATAATGAAGGTGGAAATGCTTCTATACTTCCCATCTAGGATGTCTCACATGCTTGGATATGGAAGGAAGCGAGTCTCTTTACCATGGTAGTATTTTATAGCCGTGGGTGTGTTGCTCCTACAAAACCTTATAGAGAAAGCAATTCTCACCTCATGCCATTCCAATAGGTTATCCCAATGTGTCACCCACCAACGCGTAATAGTTCTAAGTAGGATATAACTTAACATCTCTCTTTATTCATTCTCCTCCTTCCACTAAGCTTCCATCTCTGTAGAAAGACCTCAGGGAAGGCTCCTCCTGAGTACTTAGGTAGCTCCTTTCCCCTAGGCACTGGACTATATGCACCTTTGTCACATTTTCATTAATCCTCTCAAGTGTCGTTTGATTAACTCATAGGTCCCATGCACCAAATTATCACATGCCATACTGGTGGTGTCACTTAAGGACTGAGCATCCTCAAACTAGATAACTCCTTTTGTGGAATGAATTGTCTCTAGATCCTTTATTGAGCACACATATATTCCATCTAGGACCTCTTCTCCTAAAGGTTCATTATAGGGTGTTGATTTCCCATCATCCAGGGGTATGATTACTCATTCCTCCTCATTTTCAAATCTTATGTATCCCTTATTGAACCGAATATCCGCATTGTTCTTATAACACCATGGGTGTCCAAGTAGTTCTGGGAAATTTTCTACCTCGGTGAGCGCCAAAACTTTGAAATCCCCAGTAAAATTAGCCCCTTGAATAGTGATAGCTGCATCCTTTAAGACACCAATGAGAATTTCCTTTATTTATTTTTCCATATACATCACATTTGAATATGATTTTAATTCAGGTCTTCCCATATGATGCCATGCATCCAAGGTGAGGATATTACTAAGGAGCCATCCATCCGCGACTCCATTTAATGTGATATCCCTATCATATTCAAGGATTTTAGGGGGAAGTTTTACATGCAATACCCACCTCTTTCACTCTTCTACGGAATATGGTACCTTCTCTCTCGACCATGGTCCTAGCAAGGGAATAATATTCTCTTTCCTAAGAATTTAATAGACTTCCTTGACCTCATCCAGGTCATCTTTTGGCACCTTGACCTTCCTTATTTGCTCTTCCCTCCTGGACATCTCATTTAGACATTTTTTTCTCCTTGTAAACTCGAATGATGTCCATGGTCTCTTGATATACCTCCTTCGATGTGCGGGGTCTCAAGATACTTCCCATGTACCACTTCTTCCCTTGAAACCAAGTTCCTCTGTCTTGGTATTTCCTTTGCATATGTGGCTTCGATCTTGTTGTCACCAAAGACAGCTTTAGTTTTGACTCATGCTCCACTCTTGGCATACATTACAGATCAACCTTTTTATGCTTACCATATCAACACCCTTATCTTTCTGGTGTTATTGGTTCATGTGTTCGTAGAGTTTTAGACACTCTTCATACTTGTGCTTCTTCCCACACCATGAGCATTGTAAAAGATATGGGCACTCAAACTTTAGTGAGTGTCTGTAGACCCACAATTAAAACAGTTCCACATGATAACTCACTCCTTCCTCCTCCATGGCTACCATGACCATGAAATCCTCTATGAGAACTTCTTCCATGCGTGTCCCCATCTTTTCATTCCTCATAACGGTGGTCATCACCCTTAGAATTACCGGCAATGCTCATCTTACACATAACTTGATCAATGACCTCATGGATTTTATTAATAAGCCTACAATCCTTAGTATCATGGGTTGTAAAGGTACAAATCTTACAGTAGTAGGATACATTCTTCGAATTGTGCACTTTGCAATAAAGGACATCTACTTGCATCATGGTCACCATGAAAAATCTCACGATCATCTTGCTACGATGTGTACTATCTTCCGGGGAAAATGTCCTTGGCATGCCCCTCTACTTCATAATCTGTAAACCCCATACCCTCTGCGAGTCTCATGAGCTGATTCCCTGAGACAAATTTCCTATTTACTTAGCCATATTTTTTCAAGAAAAAATATGAGGTTCAACCACAATATACAGGATTAAATCCCTCCTCAAAGATAGGTGAGGCACTTGTTTATTATGGATCTAAAACACATCGAAATAATATGTACAATATTCACACTATTCTAACCATTAGGGTTGGGATATAATCCGAAATCCATATCAACATGAGATGGGGATATTACAGTTTTAGAAATAGAATGAATTATAAAGGAAACTTATTATAGAAAAAATAGAGTGGGAAGGGAATGAGAGGAACATATTTTATTTCAAGCAAACTCGGATCAAGAAATATTTATACGAGTTTTAGATAATGAGTGTAATATTTGAAATGATTAAAATAATCAAGAACACTAAAAAAGAATGGCTTAAGACCTTGGATGTAATAACAATCTCTCAAGATAGATGAATCCCACAACACAAATTTTTCAAAATAACACCCATTTCTATTCCTCAATGATTAAAAAGAAAATACAAAGTTTTTATTCTTCTTCATAATAGCTCTTAATATTCTAAAGATCTCTCCCCATTTTGGAATGCACAAGAATCCCTTATTTATAATAGAAAGAGCAAAGAGAAAATAGGATAAATCCTAAAAAATAGTTGTTTAATGAGAATCCTATTTTACTTGACTCTCACGCAAGAGAACAAGTCAAAAAAATTTCATATGTGATGAAATGAAAATGAAAAAGACATGTCAATCTCTCTGGATGGAAATGACATGAAGCATTATGCTTATTCTATTTTGTCATCCTTGTCTTACTCCAAAAATCCTTCTTATCTCTAAACTCTTGGAATTTCAGATTATGCCCTACATCTCGATTCATTGGCACACTAGAATAGTCATTTAGAACCTCGCAAGTTTCCAAAGGGTCGGATGCATTGCCATGAAGTTTCTTCAACCTCTTATTGAGTTTCTTTAGTGATTTAAAAACAATCTCAATCCTTATGAACTTATCAATGGTTGTCGGATCAAATATGGAAGCTTCACTAAGAATTTTTATCCTGAATCTGATGGCTTTGGTTAGCTAGAAATGCTTATCCCCATGTGGGATGATCCATTCTTCCATAAAGATATAGGATGGAACTGGTTCAATCGCATTGAGAGCCTCAAAATTTAACTCAAGGTTCCCGATTTCCTGTGAAAATTCATCATCCATTTTATCACCATCTTTCTTTATTTCCTCCATGGATTTATAAACCTCCACTGTGTCATCAATGACCTCTCTTCCTTGTAGGAGTAGCCTCTAAATCCATTCATCAACCATTCTCCCCTTCTCATTGATCTTTTCAATCATAGGTACCGATGAGAAATCGAACCTGATAGGAGTAGGGGTAGAAGATGATGGTATTGACTAAGAAGGCTTTGAGAGCTTGAGCAATACCTCCATCAAATGTTCAACTTTCTCCTTAAGCTCATCTCTTCTCACCTTCATTTCTTTTAGCTTTTGGCACAACACGTTCATGGCATCCTAGGCATCTTGTTGTGCTCCTTCTGTTGTTACCTTTCCCAGATCAACCCTTGTAATCTGATAATTAGTGACCATTATATCATCCTTTGTTTTGTTGGCTACGGGAGTCACAATCTCTACAAACTTATGCCTTGAAGCATCCATTGAAACCCTTGAAACCGTTTTGGGTTTCTTAGCATATTTGGCAGGAGAGGCCTTAAGGGAACTAAAGTCAAAGGCTGGTAGGGAAGATACCACCTTCCTCTTCCATAGGGTCTCATCAACTAACCATTGAGGTATAGTGGAAGAAGTTTCTCCTATTAGAGGTGTTATGGTTATATCTACAAGTGGAGGAAGGTTTACTTGTGGAGTAGTGATGACTGCAAGTGTGGTGACTATGGGGATAGATTCAGGGAATGAAGGTGCGGAAGGAGGAGGCATATCTATGGCCATCTTAGGTCCAGTAGAAAGAGGTGAGAGGTCAGAGAAGATGCTAGCCATGGCTGATGAAAGTGGCATAGAAATATGAGGTGAGGAAGATTGGGAGAGAGGAGGTAAAGATTCTAAAGTCAAAGCTTGAGAAGCAAGAGAGAGACTTACTTCTGATGAGAAATCATCAAAAGGAGAAATGAGAGGTTGACCAACCTCATCTTCTAAAGGAATTTTTCCTTGTTCTGGTGGAGGAGGTGAATCCAGTACCTCAACTATTTGTGAAGGAGTGGTAGATGATGTGGCTCCTTGCTTTTCTCCCCTTCTGACAAACTTAAATTTTATCTGCCTCTTGGTAGGGATTTTATCCTCTTCCCTCTCTCCCTTGGAGGGTCCCACTTCTAAAGTAGCTATTTTTGAAAATATATTTTCCTTATAACTCATTCCCTAAGAAATGAGCCATGCCTTGGTATGGACAAGAGTCGAGAAACTCTTTCAGTGATAGAATCTTTTTAGCAACAGATCAATCAATGGTGGAAACCTATGTTGGTCTCCATCTGACTATTTGTACCTAGTGTCCAAGACATTTTCATTTTCCATGGTGCCTTCAGGGATATCAACTAGATCTAACATTTGTATTTCTTCAAGTGTTAGTTTTTTGTTGTCTTTTATTGAGTTGGAAACTTCATCTCGAAGATCAACCTAGATGTCTTCCACGTTTGGCACATGTAGATACAAGATTCCATATGACTTGACGACTCCTCAGATGTCAAATCCCTCCCTAAGCTTCATATGTTTCTTCAATTTTTCCTAAATATCATGCACTACATTCTTGGTATTAACCATTATAGAGCATGTATACCTTCCAATAGAAATAGGAAAGGAGACGGTGGCTTTCTGCTTGCTTTGTTGGAATTTGTGAAGATCCAACAATTGTTTGACTAACTTCATAAGGATTATTTTGTCACTTGGGAACCTAGGAAAATGGAAAGGGTTACCATGGAGCCTTACAACCCGAAGATAAGTAAACTTCTTGAAATGTAAGAAAAGGAAACCTCGGTTTGATACTTCGTCCCATCCTTCATCGAAACCCTTCTTTTCCTCAGATCAAGATCCAACCTACAAATGTTTTCATAGAAGAAGGTGTCGTTCACTCTTCTATATTGGTCTTCAGACCCTTTTATTGTTGGCTAAGGGTAGTACCATTATATGTGTTATGTTTCCGGTTTCCCTTCTCATATAGCCCAGGGGTAGTTTTTCATGCCTTCTATTGCATAGGTGACATATGACATCATATACAACATGTCGTAGACAAGACTATTTTGATTTGGGAGTCTATCTCGTCACTTATTAAGCTACCCCAATCAATCATTGGTCATTCTTATTTATTATGACAATGAAATTGTACATCCACCCTTGGAAATATTTTGACTGGGATTCCAAATAATCAACTCAGCGGGGTGATGATATCATTGATTTCGAGAATAAAATCACTTCTAGGGACCAACTTGGGAAACCCGAAATGGTCACTTAGTCTTGATCAAGAACTTTTGTTTACATGCTTGATGTAGTCTTCCGATCTTTGTCCTGCACCTTTTGTGCTGATTTAATGTTTGAATCAACATACTCCACAAAGTCGTAACTTTAGGAGTTGATCAAAGTAACCTCCATCCAATTTCACTATAGACTCTCCCTGCTTGATTTCTTATAGAATGGGAGGTTGAGTCATAGTTGGAAGCACATGTGAAACCCGGAGGATGTCGAGTAGGTTAAAATTCCGACACACTACAGATCTTGAAGGATGTCGAGCACTGTCAAAATTAGAAGAAAGGCGGAAAAAATAAAAGGTTAAACATCCTACAAAACCCGAAATGAGTATATTAGGTTTCGACATGTCGAATATGAAAACTTCCCACCTCGTGATCACTTAGGAATTCCAAAAATGATTTTGAAATCTATAAGTTACAACCTATGAAAAATAAGTAAATAACCTAGGGGGTGAATTTCAAACAGAACCCACATGGGAAAAAGATCGAAACAAGGAAGATAACCCAAAACTCTAAACCAAAAATGGGGGAGGAAATGAAATGGAAACCCCAAGAAAACACTTCACAAATAACCCATAAAGCTTATAAATAGAAATAAGAGAAGAATACCTTCAATTGGCTTGAAAAATGATAAAAATGGTTGGCCAAATCGATTCGGAAGCTCGATCGGGTTTGGAGGTAGAATAAGCATCAATGAAAATCCAACACACTAAAAAAACAAAAAGGTAACAAATGACATGGAAAACCAGATATTTATAATAACCTAGCATTAATTACACCTCAGTTGACATGTGTGCCAATTTACAGACAACTAGACATTAAATGACATGTCATCATGCTTCGAGCATCTAAAAACCCGATACAAAAGATAAAGACTCAATTCAGGTTTCAGTTTTGGGAAACATGAGACATAAAATATACATTTGGAAAAGCATGTTTTGATGTTTCAAAGTTCCTCAAAGCTAAAAAAATGCTTAGGCAATCGGGTTTCGGGTTTTGGGAAACAAGTGACATAAAACATGCTTTGGGAAAAGCATGTTCCGATGCTTAGAAGTTCTGAAAACCTGACATAATGGACTTAGATAATCGGGTTTCAGGTTTCAGAAACATGAGACATGTAACATGCAAGAAACATGTTTTCATGCAATGAAAACTGAAAAACCGAAAATCTCTTTCAAAGGGAATTTTTAAGAGATTTGTCCAAAATTTTCCTATGGTTATCTCATTTTTAGCTGGAATCACTAAAACAAGATAATAGTTGGCTCCAGTTGGGGACTTTCTTTGAGACATCAAAGGAAGAGAACTCATGTATCAAAAATATTTATCCATTGGGCTATAGTGTCGAATAAAAAACTAAAAATAAACAAACAAATAAATAAATAAATAAAACAAACACACAACAAAAAATAAATTATAATATAGTGCAAGAGAGCATCTTACATTACTGATGGAACAACTTTAGATATTAGCCACTGAAAGGTAGAGGGAGAAACTCTCTATCAAGGTATGATAGAAAAAGCTATTTTCACCATTTAGCTGATGAATTTTGAAAGGACATTTCCATAAAGAATCAAACTTTCCATGCATCCCTTTCTATTCCCTTCTCTTATCCCAGAGAAGTACTAGATCTCCAATCTAGAAATCGTGTTTCTTTGATTTTTTGTCAAATATCTTTTTGAATTTTCTCTGATGATCTACAATGTGATATACTAGCTTGCTGCATTTTTCTTCTAGTCGGCTAGGTACATTGTCCTTTTCTCAATGGAACTTTGAAAAGTTTCATCCATAATTGCTTTAGCCAAGCTGGAAGGCTTGCAATCCTAGAGAGATAGGAATGTCAACATTAATCCCATACATACACACGGAATGAGGACATTCCAATCACTCGCTTAGGAGTAATCCGATCTACCCATAATGCATCATACAATTCTTTGTGCCATGTCCTTTGATTCTCATTGACCATATTTATAATTATGGTCACTGTGGGTTTTGTTGCTTGATTCATCGTGACCATTGCCTTGGGGGTAATAATTAGATGAATGAGCTAACAGGATCCCAAATCCATAGAAAAATTCTATCAACTCATGTGATGAGAAATTAGAAGAGTTGTCAACAACAATCTTATGAGACACACAAAATCTCACAATTATATTCTCCTTGAGAAAGTTACACATAGCTTCAGAGGTTTCTGTGATGATCAGCGCAAAGCATCCACCCACTTAGTGAAATAGTCTGTGGCCATGAGCACATAATTATAACTCCAATGAAGTCAATTCCCCATTGGTGAAAAGGTTCCTCAATTATCACAGGTTTCAAAAGAAGAGCTTCCAACTTAGGATGGCCAATGAAATGTTGACAAGCTTCACACTTAGCCACCCATTCAGCTGAATCTCGAAAGAGAGTAGGCTAATAGTACCTGGCCCATAAGATCTTGTAAGCCATCACGGAGGAAGATAAATTTCCTCCACATGCTAGATTGTTGAAGGATTCTAGAAACCTTATCTTCTGAGACTTGTCAACACAATGCAGGAATACACCATCAATACCCTTCTTGTATATATCATTATCCCATAGAATGTATCTTGTAGACCTTAATTTAACTATCCTCATTTATTTTTGGCTTAAATGCAGGGAAATTCACTGTAAGTTAAAAAGAAAGCAATATCTACATACCATTGATCGGTTATGCTTACAAAAAGCACCATGGGAGATTCTGAAGAAGTACCTTCAATTTCCTTGCATTTTGTCTCAGAATTGTTTTCTGTGATCAATTGGCACAAGTGTCTTCCTCTTACCAACTTAGTAGGTCTGATGTCTAAGTCATATTCTTGGAATTTGAGTATCCAATTACCTCGTTAACTACCCAACTCTTGTTGAGTTAAAATGGGCTTAACTGTAGTATTATGAACAAGAACGAGAGTGTGATAACTCAACACATAATACCTGAAATGATTCAATGTTCTCACCACCGCATAAGCATGCTTTTTAATTTGTGATATATTTAATTCATATTCCTTTAGGGGAAGCTCATGAAAATAATAAGATCTTTGATTCCTTCTTCTTTCCTTCTCGGGTTAGTCTTGGTTCCTTCTTTAGTCACGATATGACCCATCAACTTACCCTTTATTACTCGAACATGGACTTTTTTAGGATTTAACAAAATCCCATGACGTCTACACCTTAAGAGTACCTACTCCAGGTGATCATATTGATCAATTCACTTCTTAGAGAAGATTGTCAAGTCATCCAAATATACAAGTATGAATTTACCCATCAAATCTCTGAAATCTAAGTCCATAGCTCTTTAAAATGTGGCTCCAGTGTTAATCAAACCAAAAGGCATCCTCTTGTAAGAAAAGGTCCCCCATGGGGTGGTGAATGTTGTTTTATGTTGATCCTCAGCAGCCACCTTGACCTGATTATACCCCAAAAAAATTTCAAGCATGGATAACATTTATGATCCAGTGACAATCTACAATACTTGATCCATTATAAGCAATGTGTAATTGTCCTTTAATGAAGACTGATTAAGGTTTGAAGTCAACACAAATCCAAATCTCACCATTCTTCTTTCTGATAGGGATGATGTTAGCAACCCAGGTAGAATGATGGATTGGGAAGATAATCCTTGCATCTAACATCTTTTGAATTTCTGCAAGGATAGTCCCTGAGATATTTGGGTTGTAATGCCTTTGCTTCTTCCTATAGGGTTTGACATCAGACTTCAAAGGGATGCTATGTTGCACATCCTTAGGCTTGAAAGACTTCAGATCCACATAAGACCATGCTAAGATGTCCATATATCTCTTCAGGAGTGAAGTGAATCTTCTTTTCTCCTCCGAAGAATAGAATTTTTTGATGTTCACCATCCGTGGTTGGTCAAAAGATCCCAGATTAACTTTATCTACCTCTAATGATGAAGCACATTCAGCTTGAATTTTTCCCTGAATAAAATGGTCATGCTTGTCAAACAGACTTTCTAGAGAAACTAATCCCTTCAGAATCTTATTGCCTCGATTTGGATGAATTCACCATCAATCTCTTGATATGAATTCGAGACGGACTCATAGAAAGCTGATTCTGATCCTTCAAAATAAAGTTCACTAAAATTATAAGTTTTCTCAAGGAAAGACAATACCCGTTGATCATCATTAAACACTTTCCAATGTTCTGAATTATCTCGGAACATTAGGATGATACACAATTTCAATGGTATACGTGTCCTGCTTGAACTTTGGGTGAGGAAGGAGAAGAGATGTAGACACAACTAAAGAATCAGATTTTTTGTTGTGATCTCTCAAAACTGCCTTAATGGAAAAAGCATCAAAGGATTCTATGTTGTCCCACACCTTGTTCCTGTAATGCCTTAGGCAATCATTTTTTACCTAATAGATCCCCCTTACTTGATTTACAATCAACTCAACATCTCCCTGTACTTTAAGATTTTGGATTCCCTTTTTCCTTGCCATTTCTAATCCTAATAATGAGCTTCGTATTTGGCCATGTTATTAGTATTGTCAAACTACAGACTTGAAGGTGAAGGGAAAGATCTTGAAATTTGGAGATATAAGAACCACAAAGAACACCTGATTCGAAGAGTTGAAAAACTTCCATCAAACTTGAGGGTCCAAATAGCATTAGGATCTTCTTCCTTGATTTCTATAGAAGGCACCTCTCGATGTCATGAAATAATTTCCCAAGCCTGCATCTTCGAAGAGAATTTGAGCTTTGGGGTCATCTGATTTAGTGACTAGGTACTTCGCTTGTGCTTTAGGGTGGAGGACATGAGGAACTCCATTTACTGGAATTTTAGCTTTGGTCCAGTCCATATTGATTTCTCCTCCGACATCTTTGCAAAAACCTCTTCCTAAGAGAATACCATAAGCAATGGGATATCAACAACCAAGATAGTCATTTTTCTCTCTTTTCTCAGAATGCGACAAATGCAAATTATGCATCCTTGATTTTTCCAATCAAGGGGACTTGTTTGGTTTCCATGGAGTAACACCACCCATAAGATTTAGTCAAAGTAAGTTTGAGGGTATGGGAAACTTTTTTGGGCATCACGTTATCAGAGGCTCTTGAGTAAATTATGTAATTGTTGAGTTTAAACTTGTTTATAAGTAAGGACACATAAAACGGTTCAATA
Source organism: Taxus wallichiana var. yunnanensis (assembly GCA_018340775.1). NCBI lineage: Eukaryota > Viridiplantae > Streptophyta > Pinopsida > Cupressales > Taxaceae > Taxus > Taxus wallichiana. Next base: position 293,398,479 of record CM031235.1, on the reverse strand, counting down.
TTTCCTAAAGAAGGAAAAAAGCTCATATTATTCCGAGGTAAATCCTGAGTGGGATTAGGCAACATGCCTTTTCAAGATGTAGGGATAGCAGCCTTGCTTCTAATTAATTTGACAAATTTCTCAAATTGCTCGGGATTAATTTGAAGGTACTCAGATTCTAACATTTGGATCTTAGTTTTCTTTGCAAGATCAATAATGTCGAAAGTGGTATATGAAGGAATGATGGTGGGCTCAGTTCTAGTTACACTGGTCTAAGATGAGGTATTTATCTTGGGGGCAAGAAAAAGAGAGTTAGAAGAAGAAATTACCTTTTTAGTTGTCTCTGTTTCAATTTGTCGTTGAGATAGGAGAGCCTCTTTTAGCCATAACCACGGGAGATTCTTTACCCTTCTCCTTAGATCCTTCAACCAACTTTCTGGGGTTCTGAGATTGAGCTTGAGTGAAGACTGCAAATGACTGACCATCATGTTTGCATTGGTCTTCCTCATATTCCAAGTACCCAATGTTGGAGTCACTAGCTGAATCATCAAAAGACTCATCAGCATATCCTGAAGCTTCAAAATCTTCGTGAGAATATTGATCTTCTGGTTCTTCATCTTCCTCAACTATTTCCACTATTGCATTGAAAATAGGAGCTTGAATGGCCTTTTTGGAGCAGACGGTCAACCGATTCCTATCTCTTCTTTGGAGCACCATTTGTAGTGTTGAAATTCCATCTAGGAATATCCCGATAATGAATGTTGGTCACCTATTGAGACATTTGTTTCTTGAAGTGATCGAGTCATTGACCATCTTTTGAATCATAGGGTCAATAATAATTTGAGAAGAACTGTAATTTTAGGCTTAGATGACTCTCTTCCGATCTTTCCGGCTAGAATGAGATCACCTTCTATTTCAAAGAAATTTGTAGCTTGAGTGGTAGCTAAATCAAGGATAAAATATCTTCTAAATAAGAATCTCCCATCGTGGGGCTGAGCATTGATGAAGAATAAATTTTTATTTTCAAGAGTGGGAATGGTGAGTACCGAATATTCTCAATTAGCTTATTGAATTTAGCCATGAAGACTCGCATGGGTTCATGAGATTCCTTCTTCATATGTGTAAGTTGTGCTAATAAGTCATGAGAATCTTCATCTAGTTTGAACCCTACTTTAAATACATATCTCATAAGAGCTTGAGTTGGTGATGCATACATTCGAGAAGATGGTAGAACCATTCTACTTGCACACCATGTAATGTTTCAATGAAAATTCAAATAGAGACATCTTCATGAGCCACCCCAAGGATGTCGCATGCGACAAAGAATGAGGCAATGTGTTCATCAGGGTGCTACTTCCCATCACCATTGAACTTAGGAATATTCTTATGAGATCCATGTGGTAGATCATGCAATGGCAGAGTTAGGGAAAGAGGACCAATAGCTGCTGACCCAAGGAACAAGTTGTGCTTTGCCATCCTTACGAATGAAGTGTGCACACGGGAATATGAGTATCAAACAAAAATAATGTACGGTAGGTTACAAAAGCGTCTTACTCTTGAGGAACCCGAGTTCTTTGGATAGGTGAAGAACTTCTTTCTCGGCTAGATACAACACTGTTGGGGGAAAGTCTAAAATTGTGTTGTTGCAGTAGATCAAAGAACGGATCAGTTTCACCCTTGGCTCGGCTTGATCAAGTGAAGATCTTTTCGGCGAGTTGAACTAGAAAATGGATCTTCTGAAAACAAGGAAAATATAGAGTCACCATACATCAATAGGATAAGATTAGTCTTATCAATCTGTATTACCCAGTAGAGTCACCAAAAATTGTTGGTTGAATATTTTGTCAGGCCAAAATATGAGGTTCAACCACAATATACGGGATTAAATCCCTCCTTAAAGACAGGTGAGGCAAATTGTTTATTATTGATCTAAAACACAACAAAAATAATATGTAAAATATTCACACTATTCTAACCATTGGGGTTGGGATACAATATTTAATTCTAGATCAACACGAGATGGATATATTACAGTTTTAGAAATAGAATGGATTAGAAAGGAAACTTATTATAGATTTAAAAAGTGGGAAGGGAATAAGAGGAATGTATTTTCTTTCAATAAAACTCGGATCAAGAAATACTTATACAAGTTTAGGAAAATGAGTGTAATATTTGAAACGATTAAAATAATCAAGAATAGTAAACAAAGAATGGCTTAAGATCATAGACTTAAGAACAATCTCTCAAGATAGATGAATCCCATAACACAAAGTTTGCAAAATAACACCTATTTCTATTCCTCAATGATTAAAAAGAAAATACAAAGTTTTACTTCTTCTTCACAATAGCTCTTAATATTCTAAAAATCTCTCCCCTTTTGGAATGCACAAACATCCCTTATTTATAATAGAAAGAGTAGAGAGAAAATAGGATAAATCCTAGAAAATACTCGTTTAATGAGAATCCTATTTTTCTTGACTCTCACGCAGGAGAATGAGTAAATTTTTCTTCCCATGTGAGAATCTTGCTTTTCTCAAAAGTCTTGGAATTTTCAGATTATGCCCTATATCTCAGCTTCATCTGGTACACTAGAATAGTCACTTATAACCTCGAAAGTTTCTGAGTATTGCTTGCATTACGGGAATTTTCTTCAACTTCTTATTAAGTTTACTTAGTGCTTCCAAAACATTCTCAATCCTTATGAACTTATTAGTGGTTGTGAGATCGAAGATGGAAGATGGTTTGTGCTAGATTGATTCTTGGATTTGTTTAGAGAGATCATCAACAGGTAGAATATTTGATCTTTCTTATAATACCTTAGCAAAGATCCTAGCCAGCTCCTCTTCTATGTCATTGGTGGCATCAACCAACTGATCTCTAGATTCCCTCAACTTGCTGCAAGCTTCACTGAGAATATTTATCTTGAATCTGATGGCTTTGGTTAGCTGGAAATGCTTATCCCCATGTGGGATGATCCCTTCTTCCATCAAGATATGGGATGGAACCTATTTTAGTGCATTGAGAGCCTCAAAAGTTAACTCAAGGTTCCCTAATTTCCTCTAAAATTCATCATCCATTTTTTCACCGTCTTTCTTTATTTCCTTAAAGGATTTATAAACTTCCACCATGTTAGCAATGACCTCTCTTCCTTGTAGGAGTAGCCTCTGAATCCATTCATCAACCGTTCTCCCCTTCTCATTGATCTTTTCAATCATAGGTACCGATGAGAAATCAAACCTGATAGGAGTAGGGGTAGAAGATGACGGTATTGACTAAGAAGGATTTGAGAGCTTGAGAAATACCTCCATCAACTGTTTAAATTTATCCTTTAGCTCATCTCTACTCACCTTCATTTCCTTCAGCTTCTGGCACAACACGTTCATGGCATCCTAGGCATCTTGTTGTGCTCCTTCTATTGTTACCTTTCCTAGATCGGACCTTGCAATCGATAATCGGTGACCATTATATCCTCCTTTTTTTTTGGCCATGGCAAGTGGAAATCTCAGCAAACTTATGCCCTGAAGCATCCATCTGAAACCCTTGAAACCATTTTTGGTTTCATGGCAGATTGGCAGCGGAGAGAGGCCTTGAGGGAATTGAAATCGAAGGCTGCTAGGGGAAATACCACCTTCCTCTTCCTGGGGTCTGATCAACCAACCATTGAGGTATAGTGGAATAATTTTCTCCTATTGGAGGTGTTATGGTCGCATCTATAGGTGGAGGAAGGGTTACTTGTGGAGCAATGATGACCTGTAAGTGTGGTGGACCGAGGGAATAGATTCGTGGAAATGAAGGTACAAAAGGAGGAGGCATATCTATGGCCATCTTAGGTCCAGTAGAAAGAGATGAGAGGTTGGAGAAGATGCTAGCCATGGCTGATGAAAGTGGTGTAGAAAAATGAGGGGAGGAAGATTGGGAGAGAGGAGGTAAAGATTCTAAAGTCAAAGCTCGAAAAGAAAGAGAGAGACTTACTTGTCATGAGCAATCATCAAAAGGAGAAATGAGAGGTTGACCAGCCTCGTCTTCTGAAGGAATTTTTACTTGTTCTGGTGGAGGAGGTGAATCCAGTACCATAACTATTTGTGAAGGAGTGGTAGATGATGTGGCTCCTTACTTTTCTCCCCTTCTGACAAACTTAAATTTTATCTGCCTCTTGGTAGGGATTTTATCCTCTTCCCTCTCTCCCTTGGAGGGTCCTGCTTCTAAAGTAGCTATCTTTTAAAATCTCTTTTCCTTATAACTCATTCCCTAAGAAATGAGCCATGCCTTGGTACGGATAAGAGTCTAATTAACTCTTTTATTGATAGAAGATTTTTCAGCAACAAACCATTTAATGGTTGGGAACCCATGTTGGTCTCCATCTGACTATTCGTACCTAGTGTCCAGGACAATTTCATTGTCCACGGTGCCTTCGGGGATATCAGCTAGATCTTACATCTGAATTTATTCAATCGTAAATTTGTTGCTATCTTTTATTCAGATGGAAAATTCATCCCAAAGATCAACCCAGATGTCTTCCACATTTGGCACATGCAGATACAAGGTTCCATATGACTTGAGGACTCCTCGGATGTCGAATCCCTCCCTGAGCTTCATATGTTTCTTAAATTTTTCTTGAAGCTCATGCACCACATTCTTGGCCTTAACCACTATAGAGCATGTATACCTTCCAATAGAAATAGGGAAGGAGACAATGGCTTTGTGCCTGCTTTGTTGGAATTTGTGAAAATCCAACAATTGTCTGACTAACTCCATAAGGATCAGTTTGTCACCTGGGAACCTAGGAAAATGAAAAGGATTACCATGGAACCTTACCACCCAAAGATAAGTAAACTTCTTGAATTGAAAGAAAATGCAACCCCATTTTGACACTTTGGCCCATGCTTCATCAGAAACCCTTCTTTTCCTCATATTAGGATCCAACCTACAAATGTTTTCATAGAAGAAGGCTTCATTCACTCTTCTATATTGGTTTATAGACCCTTTTATTGTCGGTTGAGGGTAAACTTGATATATGTATTTTTTTGCCCAGATTTCCCTTTGCATCTAGCCCTAGGTAGTTTCTCATCCCGCTGCTACATAGGTGACATATGACATCATATAGAACTTATCGGTAGACAAGACTGTTTTGATTTAGGAGTCTATCTCATCACTTATTAGGCTACCCTAATCAATCCCTTTGTCATTCTTCTTTATTATGACCATGAACTTGTACATCCACCCTTAGAAATATTTTGACTCTGGGAGTCCAAATAATCGAATCAGCAGGGTGATGATATCATTGATTTCGATAATAAAATCACTTCTAGGGACCGACTTGGGAAACCTAGAAATGACCGGCTTAGCCTTGATCAAGAACTTCTTGTTTACATGCTTGATGCAGTATTCTTGATCTTTGTCCCAGGCCCTTTGTGCTAATTTAAGGTATAAATCAACATACTCCACAAAGTCGGGTAACTTTAGGAGTTGATCAAAGTAACCTCCATCCAAATTCAATATAGACTCTCCTGCTTGATTTCTTATTGAATGACAGGATGAGTCAAAGTTGGAAGTGTAGGCCAGGATGAATTCAGGGCATTGAGCTGATATTAAAAATCATGCTGCAAAAGGGAGACCACTTCCTACTATCAACTTCATCCAGAGTTCTAAGAAGAATCCTCAATTCTCTTCCAGAAGTCCTCCATATCTATATTACCGAGCTCTATGTCCCGAATGTCATAATTACAGCTTATGTAAGAAGAAGACTCCATCTTCTGATATTTATACTTCATCTTTCTTGACTTATCCTTAGATTGGCTGGGGTCCAACATGAGGATTCTTGAAGAATAAATGCCTTGATCATTTCTAAAACAGCAATTGGGTTTGAAAGTTTGTTGGAAAAATGCATGAGACCCACCACCTTTGTCAGATTTTGAGACTTGCAAAACACCTTTAGAAACATGACACAAGGGAGTTTATGTCAGAAATTAGGACATGTTGAGCATCAACTAAAACCTAACACATTACAGAAGTGATGAAGTGTTAGACAAGTGGGAAAACTCGACACACGGGGTAGAACCTAGAGGATTTTGAGCGAGTTGAAATTCTGACAAACTTTGGATCTTGATGGATGTTGAGCACCTGTAAAAATCTGAAGCAAGGCGGAAAATATCAAATGTTAAACATCCTACAAAACCTGAAACGAGTATATCGGGTTTTTGACATGTCAGAATATGAAAAATTCCACCTCATGATCACTTAGGAATTCTCAAAATCATTTTGAAATCTACAAGTTACAACCTATGAAAAATAAGTAAATAACCTAGGGGTGAATTTCAAATAAGAACCCACATGGGAAAAAGACAAGAAACAAGGAAAATAACCCAAAACCCTAAACTAGAAATGGGGGAGGAAATGAAATGGAAACCCCAAGAAAACACTTCACAAATAACCCAAAAATCTTCTAAATAGAAAGAAGAGAAGAATACCTTCAACTAGCTTGAAAAACAATAAAAAATGGCTGGCAAAATCGATCAGGAAGCTCGATCGGGTTTGGAGGTAGAAGAAGCATAAAAAAATCCAACACACTTAAAAAGAAAAAGGTAACAAATGACGTGGAAAACCGGATATTTATAATAACCTAACATTAATTACACCTCACTTGACACGTGTGCCAACTGCTAGACAACTAGACATTAATGACATGTCATCATGCTTGGAGCGTCCGAAAACCTGATACAAAGGATAAAGACTCAATTCGGGTTTCAGGTTTTGGGAAACATGAGACATAAAACATGCATTTGGAAAAGCATGTTTCGATGTTTGGAATTTCTACAAATCTTAAAAAACGCTTAGGCAATCAGGTTTCAGGATTTGGGAAACAAGCGACATAAGACATGCTTTGGGAAAAGCATGTTCGATGCTTGGAAGTTCCAAAACCCGACATAATGGACTTAGATAATCGGGTTTTGGGTTTTAGGAAACATGAGACATGTAACATGAAAGAAACATGTTTTCATGCAATGAAAACCCGAAAACCCGAAAATCTCTTTCAAAGGGAATTTTTAAGGGATTTTTCCAAAATTTTCCTATGGTTATCTCATTTTTAGCTGGAATCACTAAAACGAGATAACAATTAGCTCCAGTTGGGGACTTTCTTTGAGACATCAAAGGAAGAGAACTCATGTATCAAAAATCTTTATCCATTGGGCTATGGAGTTAGAAGAAGAAAAACCAAAAACAAACAAAGAAATAAACCAAACACACAACAAAAAATAAATTATAATAGAGTGCAAGAGAGCATCTTACATTACTGATGGAACAACTTCAGATATTGGCCATTGAAAGGTAGAGGGAGATACTCTCCATCAAGGTATGATAGAAAAAAGCTATTTTCACCATTCAGCTGATGAAATTTGATAGGACCTTTCCATAAAGAATCAAACTTTCCGTGCATCCCTTTTTGTTCCCTTCTCTTATCCCAGAGAAGTATTAGATCTCCAATCTAGAAATCATGTTGCTTTGATTTTTTGTCAAATATCTTTTGACTTTTCTCTGAAGATTTGTAATGTGATCTGATAACTTTCTACATTATTCTTCTAGCTTGGCTAGGTAAATTAACCTTTTCACAATGCAAGTTTGAAAAGTTTCATCCTCAATTGCTTTAGCCAACCGTAATGCGACAATCCTACAAAGATAGGAATCTCAACATTAATTCCATACAACACTTGGAATGGGGACATTCAAATCACTTGCTTAGGAGTAATCTGATCTACCCATAATGCATCATACAATACTTTGCGCCATGTCCTCTAATTCTCATCAACCATCTTTCTAATTATGGTCACTGGTTTTTTGTTGCTTGATTCAAGCCTAACGATTGCCTTGGGGTTAATAATAAGATGAATGAGCCAAGGTGATCCCAAATCCATAGAAATTTTTTTCAACTCATGTGATGAGAATTAGAATCGTTGTCGCAATGATCTTAAGAGGCACACCAAATCTAAAAATTATATTCTCCTTGAGAAAGTTACACGAGAACTTCGTGAGGTTGCTGTTTGATTAGCCTAGCTTCCACCCACTTGGTAAAATAGTACGTGGTGGTGAGCACATAATTATGACCGACACTCGGAGGCGGGGTTCAAGATACTCAATGAAGTCAATTCCCCATTGGTGAAAATGTTCCTCAATTATCACAAGCTTCAAGGGAAGAGCTGTCAGCTTAGGATGACCAATGAAATGTTGACAAGCTTCACACTTAGCCACCCATTCAGCTGAATCTTAAAAGAGAGTAGGCCAATAGTACCTGGTTCGTAAGATCTTGTAAGACATAATGGAGGAAGAGAAATTTCCTCCACATGCTAGATTGTGGAAGGATTCTAGAAACCTTATCTATTGAGACTTATCAACACAACACAGGAATAAACCATCAATACCCTTCTTGTATATATAATTATCCTATACAATGTATCTTGCGGACCTTAATTTAACTGTCCTCTTTTATTTTTGGCTTCAATACGGGGAAATTTTCCGTAAGTTAAAAATAAATTGATATCTGCATACCATTCATTGGTTGTGCTTACAAAAAGCACCATGGGAAATTCTGAAGAAGTACCTTTAGTTTCCTCGCATTCTGTCTCAAAATTGTTTTCTGTGATCAATTGGCATAGGCCTCTTCCTTGTACCAACTTATTAGGTTTGATGTCTAATTCATATACTTATAATTTTTTATCCAGTTACCTAGTTGACTACCCAAATCTTGTTGAGTCAAAATGGACTTAAGCTGCAAAAGTATCAAGAACAAGAACGAGAGTGTGCGAACTCAACACATAATACCGAAATGCTTCAATACTCTCACCACTTTGCATAAGCATGCTTTTCAATTTGTGACATCTTCAATTCATGTTCCTTTAGGGGGAAGCTCATGAAAAAATGAGATCTTTGATTCCTTCTTCTTTCTCCTACATCAGGATGGTTGATACTATATGTGCAAAAGCGTAGCTATACATGATGAAATCCTTCTTGAATTCTGGGCATACCAAAATAGGAGCATGAGCAGTTTATCTTTTGACTTCTTCTAAATAAATATTTCGTTTAATGCTCCATCAAAATGGAGTCTTACCTTTCATCATCCCAAGGATATCCTTGGTTTTATTGGAAAATTCAGGTACAAATCTTCTTAGGAAATTGACCTTTCCGAAAAAGGAATGCACCCCAATTTTTCTTGTAGGTAGGGTAAGGCTTTGGATGGCCTTCACCCGCTCTGGGTCGATCTTGGTTCCTTCTTTAGTCACGATATGACCCAACAACTTACCTTTGTTACTCTAAACATGGAATTTTTAGGATTTAATGAAATCCCATGATGCCTACACCTTAAGAGTACCTACTCCAGGTGATCATAATGATCACTTCACTTCTTAGAGAAGACCGTCAAGTCATCCAAATATACAACTATGAATTTTCCCATCAAATCTCTGAAAGTTAAGTCCATAGCTCTTTAAAACGTGGCTCTAGTGTTAATCAAACCAAAAGGAATCCTCTTATAAGAAAAGGTCCCCCATGGGGTGGTGAATGTTGTTTTATGTTGATCCTTAGCAGCCACCTCGACCTGATTATACCCCAAAAATCCATCAAGCATGGATAACATTTCTGATCTAGTGACAGTCTGCAATACTTGATCCATGATAGGAAATGGGTAATTGCCCTTTAATGAATACTGATTAAGGTTACGGAAGTAAGCACAAATCTAAATCTCACTATTCTTCTTTTCGACAAGGACGATGTTAGCAACCCACTAGAATGATGGATTGGAAAGGTAATCCTTACGTCTAACATCTTTTGAATTTCTACAAGGATAGTCCCTTAGATATTTGGGTTGTAATCCCTTTGCTTCTTCTGTAGGGTTTGACATCAGACTTCAAAGGGATGCTATGTTACACATCCTTGGGCTTGAAAGACTTCAGATCTGCATAAGACCATGCCAAGATGTCCATATATCTCTTGAAGTGAAGTGAATTTTCTTTTCTCCTCCGGAGAATAGAATTTTCAATGTTCACCATACGTGATTGGTCAAAAGAGCCTAAATTAACTTGATCTACCTCGACAAGGAAGCACCTTCTGCTTACCTTTTTCGTGAATAAAATGGTCATGCTTGTCAAATAGACTTTCTAGAGAAACTAATCCCTTCGGAACATTATTTCCTTTGAGTTGGACGAATTCACCTAAATCTCTTGATATGAATTTGAGATGGACTCATGGAAATCTGATTCTGATCCGTCAAAATAAAGCTCACTAAAATTATCAGTTTTCTCAAGGAAATACAATACCTATTGATCGTCATTAAACACTTGCCAATGTGTTGAATTATTTGGAACACTAGGACGATACACAATTTCAATGGTATACGTGTCCTGCTTGAACTTTGAGTGAGGAAGGAGAAAAGATGCAGACAGAGCTAAAGAATCAGCTTTATCATTGTGATCTCTCAAAACTACCTTAATGGAAAAATCATCAAAGCATTCTATGATGTCCCACACCTTGTTCCTAGTAATTCCTTAGGCAATCATTTTTTACTTGATAGATCCCCCTTACTTGATTTACAATCAACTCAACATCTCCATGTACTTTAAGATTTTGGATTCCCTTTTGCCTTGTCATTTCCAATCCCAATAACATAGCTTCGTATTCAGCCATGTTATTAGTATTTTCAAACTACAAACTTGAAGGTGAAGTGAAAGGTCTTGAAATTTGGAGATATAAGAACCACACCAAAGACTGATCAAAGTGGTTGAACAACTCTAATCGAACTTGAGCGTCCAAATAGCATTAGGATATTCTTCCTTGATTTAAATAGAAGGCACCTATAATTTCATGAAATAATTTCCTAAGCTTGCATCTTCAAAGAGAATTTGAGCTTTGGGGTCATCTGATTTAGTGACCAGGTACTTCGCTTGTGCTTCAGGGTGGAGGACATGAGGAACTCCATTCACTGGAATTTTAGCTTTGGTCTAGTCCATATGGATTTTTCCTTCGACATCTTTGTAAAAATCTTCGTAAGAGAATACCATAAGCATCTGGGATATCAACAACCATGATAGTCATTTTTACTCTCTTTTCTAGGAATACGAAAAATGCTGCTGTGCATCCTTGATTTGGCCAATCAAGGGGGCTTGTTTTGTTTCCATGGAGTAACACCACCCATAATATTTATTTAAAGTAAATTTGAGGCGTGGGCTACTTTTTTGGGCATCATGTTATAAGAGGATCCTTATTCAATTATGTAATTCTTTGAGTTTAAACCCGTTTATACGTAAGGAAAAATAAAATGTTTCAATCTTTCCTAAAGCAAAAATAGAGGTCATATTATTCTAACGTAAATCCCGAGTGGTATTTGACAACATTCCTTTTGAAGATGAAGTGATAGCAGCCTTTCTTCTAATGAATTTGGAAAGTTTCTCAAATTACTCGAGATTCAACTGAAGGTACTCAACTTTTGACATTTTGATCTTAGTTTTCTTCTCATGATCAATAATGTTGAAAGCGGTATATGATGGAATGATGGTAGGATCAGTTCTAGTTACACTAGTATGAGCTAAGGTACTGGTCTTGGGGACAAGGGAAAGAGAGTTAGAAGAAGAAGTGACCTTTTTAGTTGTCTCCTTTTCAGTTTGCGCTGAGATAGGAGAGCCTCTTTTAGCCATAACCACGGGAGATTCTTTACCCTTCTCCTTAGATCCTTCAACCGGCTTTCTAGGGTTCTGAGATTGAGCTTGAGTGAAGACTGCAAATGAATGACCATCATGTTCACATTGGTCTTCCTCATATTCCAAGTACCCAATGTTGGAGTCACCAGCTGAATCATCAAAAGACTCATTAGCATATCTTGAAGCTTCAAAATCTTTGTGAGAATCTTGATCTTTTGGTTCTTCATCTTCCTCAACTATTTCCACTATTGCATTGACAGGAGGAGCGTCAATGGCCAACCTTGTTGTAGTAGGATTAAAATGATTCCTATCTCTTGTGGGAGCGCCATTGGTATTGTTGAAATTCCATCTAGGAATATCCCGATAAAGAATGTTGGTCACCTGTTGATACATTTGTTTCTTCAAAGTGATCAAGTAGTTGGCCATCTTCTGAATCATAGGGTAAGTAATACTTTGAGAAGAACTCTAATTTTTAGGCTTAGCTGACTCTCTTCTCATCTTTCTTGTCAGAATGAGATCATATTCTATTTCTGTGGTTGTAGCTTGAGTAATAGCTAAATTAGGGATAACAGATCTTCTTAATAAGAAGCTCACATCGGTGGTGAGTGTTGATTAATAAACACTTTTGATTTTCAAGAGTGGGAATGGCTAGCACCGGAATCTTTTGAGTTAGCTTGTTGAATTTAGCCACGAAGTCCTGCATGGGCTCATGATATTCCTTCTTCCTATGTGTATGTTGTGCTAACAAGTCATGATAATCTTCAACTAGTTTGAACCTTACTTCAAATATATATCTCATAGTAGCCTAGTTGGTAATGCATACATTCGGAAGATGGTAGAACCATTATGCTGCCACACCATGTAATGTTTTGATGAAAATTTGAACAGAGACATCTTCATGAGCCACCCCAAGGATGCCGCATGGGACAAAGATTGAGGCAATGTGTTCATCAGGGTATTGCTTCCCATCACCGTTGAACTTAGGAATATTCTTGTGAGATACATGTCGTAGATCATGCAACGGAAAAGTTAGGGAAAGAGGAGCAATAACCGAACCCCAAGGCACAGTTTGTGCTACCATCCTTCTGAATGAAGTATCCGAGTATCTAACAAGAATAATGCATGGTAGGTTACAAAAGCTTCTTATTCTTGAGGAACCCGAGTTCTTCGGATAGGTGAATAACTTCTTGCTTGGAAAGATACAACTTTGTTGGGGAAAGCGTAAAATTGTGTTTGTTGTAGCGAGATCAAAAAATGATCAGTTTCACCCCTGGATTGGCTTGACCGAGTGAAGATCTTTCAGGCCATCTTGAACCGGAAAATGGATCTTCTGAAAAAAGACAAATATGAAGTCACCAGACATCAATAGGATAAGCTTAGTCTTATCAATCCGTATTCCAAAGAGAGTCGCCAAAAGCTGTTGGTTGGATATTTTTAGCAAAAATATGAGGTTAACCATAGCATATGGGATTAAATCCTTCCTCAAATATAGGTGAGGCAACCTATTTATTACTGATCTAAAACATAACAGAAATAATATGTACAATATTCACACTATTCTAACCATTGGGGTTGGGATACAATCTCAAAATCCATATCAACACGAGATTTAGATATTACCATTTTAAAAATAGAATGGATTAGAAAGGAAACTTATTATAGATGAAACAAAGTGGGAAGGGAATGAGAGGAACGTATTTTCTTTCAAGCAAACACAGATCAAGAAATACTTATACAAGTTTTAGATAATGAGTGTAATATTTGAAATGATTAAAATAATCAAGAACACTAAACAAAGAATGGCTTAATACCTTATACGTAAGAAAACTCTCTCAAGATAGATGAATCCCACAACACAAAGTTTACAAAATAACACATGTTTCTATTCCTCAATGATTAAAAAGAAAATACAATTTTTTTCTTCTTCTTCACAATAGCTCTTAATATTCTAAAATATATCCCCCTTTTGGAATGCACAAGCATCCCTTATTTATAATAGAAAGAGTAGAGATAAAATAGGATAAATCGTAGAAAATAGTCATTTAATGAGAATCCTATTTTGCTTGACTCTCACGTAGGAGAACGAGTCAAAATTTACTTCCCATATGACAAAACGAAAATGAAAAAGACATGTCAATCTCTTTATGGAAATGACATGAAGCATTATGCTTATTCTGTTTTGTTGTCCTTGTCTTCCTTAAGTGAAGCTGCTTATCTCAAAACTCTTGGAATTTCCAGTTATGCCCTGCATCTCAGCTTAATCCGGTGCACTAGAATCATCACTTAGAACCTCGCAAGTTTCCTTATTTTCACTTACATTTCAGGAAGTTTCTTAAACCTCTTATTGAGTTTCCTTAGTGATTCCAAAACATTCTCAATACTTATGAACTTATCAATGGTTTTCAAATCGAAGATGGAAGTGGTTCATCTTTGGATTGATTCTTGGATTTTTTTATAGAGATCATCATTAGGTATAATATTCGAGCTTTCATCCAACACCTTGGTAAAGATCCTTGACCAGATTCTATTCTATGTCATTGGTAGAATCAATCAACTAATCTCTAGATTCCCTCAACACGTTCATGACATCCTGGGCATCTTGTTGTGCTCCTTCTATTGTTACCTTTCCCATATCAACCCTTATAATCTGATAATCAGTGACCATTATATCCTCCTTTGTTTTGTTGGCTGCGGTAGTGGCAATCTCTACAAACTTATGCCCTAAAGCATCCACTGAAACCCTTGAAACCATTTTGGGTTTCTTGGTAGATTTGCGGGAGAGGCCTTAAGGGAATTGAAGTCAAAGGATGGTAGAGGAACTACCACCTTCCTCTTCCTTAGGGTCTGATCAACTAACCATTGAGGTATAGTGTAAGAAGTTACTCCTACTAGAGGTATTATGGTCACATCTATAGGTGGAGGAAGCTTTATTTGTTGAGTAGTGATGATGAATGCAAGTGTGGTGACTATGGGGATAGATTTAAGGAATGAAGGTGTCGAAGGAGGAGGCATATGGAAATATTATGTCCAAAAGAAAGAGGTGAGAGGTTGGAGAAGATGCTGGCCATGGTTGATGAAAGTGGCATAGAAATATGAGGTGAGGAAGATTGGGAGAGAGGAGGTAAAGATTCTAAATTCAAATCTTAAGAAGCAAGAGAGAGACTTACTTCTGATGAGCAATAATCAAAAGGAGAAATGAGAGGTTGACCAACCTCATTTTTGAAGGAAGTTTTCCTTATTCTGATGGAAGAGGTGAATCCAGTACCTCAACTATTTGTGAAGAAGTGGTAGATGATGTGGCTCCTTGTTTTTCTTCCCTTCTGACAAACTTATATTTTATCTACCTCTTGGTAGGGCTTTTATCCTCTTCCCTCTCTCCCTTGGAGGGTCCCACTTCTAAAGTAGCTATCTTTGAAAAGATCTTTAACTTATAATTCATTCAGTAAGAAATGAGTCATGCCTTGGTATGGA
Source organism: Taxus wallichiana var. yunnanensis (assembly GCA_018340775.1). NCBI lineage: Eukaryota > Viridiplantae > Streptophyta > Pinopsida > Cupressales > Taxaceae > Taxus > Taxus wallichiana. The sequence goes on along the minus strand of CM031235.1, from coordinate 293,383,348 downwards.
CAAGAGTCTGAGAAGCTCTTTCAGTGATAGAATCTTTTTCATCAACAGACCAATCAATGGTGGGAATCCATGTTGGTCTCCATCCAACTATTCATACCTAGTGTCCATGACACTTTCATTGTCCATGGTGCCTTCAGGGATATCAGCTAGATCTAACATATGAATTTCTTCAAGCGTTAGTCTATTCTTTGTCTTTTATACGGATGACAAATTCATCCTGAAGATCAACTCAGATGTCTTCCACATTGGGCACATGCAAATACAAGGTTCCATATGACTTGAGGACTCCTCGGATGTCGAATCCCTCCATGAGCTTCATATGTTTCTTCAATTTTTCCTAAATCTCATGCACCATATTCTTGGCCTTAACCACTTTGTAGGGCATGTATACCTTCAATAGAAATAGGTAAGGAGACAACGGATTTGCGCTTGCTTTGTTGGAATTTGTGAAAATCCAACAATTGTTTGGCTAATTCCATAAGGAATAGATTATCACACAGGAACCTGGGAAAATGGAAAGGGTTACAATGGAACTTTACCACTGAAGATAAGTAAAATTCTTAAATTGTAAGAAAATACAACCCCATTCGACACTTCGGCCTATGCTTCATCAAAAACCTTTATTTTCCTCATATCGAGGATTCAACCTGCAAATGTTTTCATAGAATAAGGCATCGTTCACTCATCTATATTTGTCTTCAAACCCTTGTATTTTCGATTTGAGTGTAGTACCAATATATGTTTCCATTTTCTAGTTTCCTTCGCATCTAGTGCTTGGTGGTTTCTCATGCCTATTCTGCATAGGTGACATATGACATCATATAGAACTTGTCGGTAGACAAGACTATTTTCATTTGGGAGTCTATCTCATCACTTATTAGGCTACCCCAATCAATCCCTTGGTCATTATTCTTTATTATGACCATGAACTTGCACATACACCATTGGAAATATTTTGAGTCTGGGAGTCTAAATAATCAACTCAAGAGGTGATAATATCATTGATTTCGAGAATAAAATCACTTCTAGGGACTGACTTGGGAAACCTAGAAACAATTGGCTTAGCCTTGATCAAGAACTTATTGTTTACATACTTAATGTAGTCTTCTTGATCTTTGTCCCAGGCCTTTTGTGCTGATTTAAGGTCTAAATCAACATACTCCACAAATTTAGGAAACTTTAGGAGTTGATCAAAGTAACCTCCATCCAAATTCACTATAGACTCTCCTGCTTGATTTCTTACTGAATAGGAGGCTATGTCATAGTTGGAAGTAGAGGCCAAGATGAATTCAAGGCATTGAGCTGATATTGGAAATATTGCTGCAAGAGGGAGGCCATTACTTGCTATCGACTTCATCCAGGAGTTCTGAGAAGAATCCTCAATTGTCTTCCAGAAGTCCTCCATATCTATATTGCCAAGCTCTGTGTTCCAAATGTCATAATTATAGCTTATGTAAGAAGAATACTCCATCTTCTGATATTTATACTTCATCTTTCCTACTTTATCTGACTTATCCTTAGATTGGCCAGGGTCCGACATGAGAAGTCTTGAAGAAGAAATGCCTTGATGATTTCTTGAAGATAAATCAGGTTTGAAAGTTTGTTGGACAAATGCACTAACCCACCACCTGTTCAGATTTTGAGACTTACAAAACACCTTCCTAAACTTGACACAAGGAAGTGTATGTCATAAATTAGGACATGCTAAGCATCAATGAAAACCTAACACACTAAATTAGGACATGCTAAGCATCAAGGAAGTGTATGTCATAAATTAGGACATGTTTCAATATATTTCAAAAGGAAATTTTAAGGGATTTGTCCAAAATTTTCCTATGGTTATCTCATTTTTAGTTGGAATCACTTAAACGAGATAACGGTTGGCACCGATTGGGGACTTTCTTTGAGACATCAAAGGATGATAACTCATGTATCAAAAAGATTTATCCATTGGGCTATGGAGTCAGAAGAAGAAAAACCAAAAATAAAAAAACAAACAAATAAATAAATAAAGCAAACACACAACAGAAAATAAATTATAATACGATCAAGAGAGCATCTTGCATTGCGATGGAACAACTTGATTTTCACCCTTTGAAAGGTAGAGGGAGCAACTTTCCATCAAGGTATGATACATAGAAGATATTTTCACCATTCAGCTGATGAATTTTGAAAGGACCTTTCCATAAAGAATTAAACTTGCCATGCATCCCTTTTTGTTCCCTTCTCTTATCCTAGAGAAGTACTAGATCTCTAATCTAGAAATCACGTTTCTTTGATTTTTTTCAAATATATTTTTGACTTTTCTCTAATGATCTCGTAATGCGATCTACCGACTTACTACATTATTCTTCTATCCTGGCTAGGTACATTATCCTTTTCTCAATGGAACTTTGAAAAGTTTCATCCTCAATTGCTTTAGCCAATCATAAGGTTGGAAATCCTATAGAGATAGGAATCTCAACATTAATTCCATACAACACTTGGAATGGGGACATTCTGATCTCTCACTTAGGAGTAATCTGATCTACCCATAATACATCATATAATGCTTTGTGCCATGTCCTCTAATTCTCATCAACCATCTTTCTAATTATGGTCACCAGGTTTTTGTTGCTTGATTCAGCCTAACCTTTGCCTTGGGGGTAATAATCGGATGAATGAGCCAATGTGATCCCAAATCCATAGAAAAATTCTGTCAACTTATGTGATGAGAAATAATAAACATTGTCGGTAGTGATCTTATGAGGCACATTGAATCTAACAATTATATTCTCCTTAAGAAAGTTACACACAACTTCGGAGGTTGCCTTATTGATCGACACAACTTCCACCCGAGTTGGTGAAATAGTCTATGACGGTGAGCACATAATAATGACCGGACCTTGGAGGTAGGGTTTAGTACTCAATGAAGTCAATTCCCCATTGGTGAAAATGTTCCTCAATTATCACAGGCTTCAAAGGAAGAGCTGCCAGCTTAGGATGACCAATGAAATGTTGACAAGCTTCACACTTAGCCACCCATTTAGTTGAATCTCAAAAGAGAGTAGGCCAATAGTACCTAGCCCATAATATCTTGTAAGCCATCATGGAGGAAGAGAAATTTCCTCTACATGCTATATTGTGGAAGGATTCTAGCAACCTTATCTGTTGAGACTTATCAACACAACGTAGGAATACACCATCAATACCCTTCTTGTATATACCATTATCCCATAGAATGTATCTTGCGGACCTTAATTTAACTATCCTCTTTTATTTTTGGCTTAAATGTGGGGAAATTCTCCGTAAGTTATAAAGAAAGAAATATCTGCAAACCATTCATCGGTTGTGCTTACGAAAAGCACTATGGGCAATTCTAAAAAATTACCTTCAGTTTCCTCGCATTTTGTCTCGTAATTTTTTTCGCGATCAATTGACACAGGCCTCTTCCTCGTACCAACTTAGTAGGTCTGATGTACAAATCATATTCTTGGACTTTGGCTATCTTGTTACCTCGTTGACTACCCAACTCTTGTTGAGTCAAAATAGACTTAACTGCAGTAACAGGACTAAGAACGAGAGTGTGGGAACTCAACACATAATACCTGAAATGCTTCAATGCTCTCACCACTGTATAAGCATGATTTTCAATTTGTAACATCTTCAATTAATTTTCCTTTAGGGGGAAGCTTATGAAATTAATGGGAGATTTTATTCCTTCTTCGTTCTCCTGTATCAGGATGGCTGATACTATATGTGCAGAAGCATAGTTGTACATGATGAAATCCTTCTTGAAGTCTGGGCATACTAGAATAGGAGCATGAGCAATTTCTATTTTGACTTCTTCAAAAGTAAGCTTTCCTTCAGTGCTCCATTGAAATAGAATCTTTCTTTTCATCATCCCAAGTATATCCTTGGTTTTATCGGCAAATTTAGGTACAAATCTTCTTAGGAAATTTACCTTTCCGAAAAATGAATGCACCCAGCTTTTTCTTATAGGTAGGGTAAGGTTCTAGATGGCCTTCACCCACTGGGTCACTCTCGTTTCTTCTTTAGTCATGATATGACCCAACAACTTACCCTCTATTACTCTAAACATGGAATTTTAGGATTTAATAGAATCCCATGATGCTGCTCGCACCTTAAGAGTACCTACTCCAAGTGATCATAATGATCACTTCACTTCTTAGAGAAGACTATAAAATCATCCAAATATACAACTATGAAATTTCCCATCAAATATCTGAAAGATAAGTCCATAGCTCTTTGAAACATGGCTCCATTGTTAATCAAACCAAAAGGCATCCTCTTGTAAGGAAAGGTCCCCCATGGGGTGGTGAATGTTGTATTATGTTGATCCTTAGTAGCCACCTCGACTTGATTATACCCTGTAAATTTGTTAAGCATGGATAACATTTATGATCCGGTGACATCTGCAATACTTTATCCATGATAGGTAATGGGTAAGTCAACACAAATCCAAATCTCACCATTCTTCTTTCGAGGGACGAAGTTTGTAACCCAGGTAGAATGATGGATTGGGAAGATAATTCTTGTTTCTAACTGGTTCACCTGATTCTTAGATGTTTCTTTGAAAATGATGAAACAAATAGGGTAATTGGTGTAGTAGGAATACCTGTTGAAATACAGGTTGATAGGTTGTTGTGCATGTATGACTTTTGAATCCACATTTGATCATGAGAGCTTCCTTTTGGCTAGGAGAAACTACCTGAAATGGAACACAAGACCACCAAATAAAAGTTAAACAATATGTGTAGTGAACTGCCTAGCGTGTGATAGATCTGGGAAGTGTGATACTTCCTAGATTTGTCAGTCCATTGTTTAAAACAATTTAATGTTAGTAATGAAGTAAATCCTATTGTAATTAAAATGATTTAGGTATCTCATTAAAAACACAATAAGAAAGATATAATCTAACAGGATAGGTTAAAATAAGATCGAAGGTCAAGTATCTAGTTACGGGTCTCTGCAGTCGACAGGAGGTCTCATGAAGGTCACAGGTGATTAAGGGTGATGTGAGAATAGATGGGGTAGGTTATTGTTCTAGGGTTGTATTGGTAAATGAGTAAATACAGTTAAGGGTGACCGATGCCGGTTTGGGAAATTGGTGCGATTCTTGTGGAAACTGGGAATGCCACATAATGAGCTTTGGGTCTCCCTTATGATTGCACTGCATAAAGGACTTGGTTGGTCGGAAATGAGGTATTAGGTGGTTTGGATGGGTTTTGGTGAGTTTTAATGGGGATATGGAGGGTGAGTATTAAAGGAGTTCAATGGGTGGCTAAGAGAATAAATGATGACAATACAATGATGAAATGAATGAACCAGAGGAGTAAACTATTCTACTTACTTGAAATCTGGTTTTGGGTGCTTGTGAGTGATGGATGAAGGTGTTGGTAAGAGGTTGAATGTTGTTGAGGATCACCAAATGTTGGAAAGATCCTGCATGGGCTATATGTGCATTCCCTTTTGCTTGGTTGGATCAAATCATGTTTGGGGCGAGTCTTTGGATGATTATTAGGTGATTGTTGGATGCTTGTGCAAGAGAAATGCTTGATCTCCTTCCTTACATGTGTGTTCTCATGGAAACTTGTTCTAAAAAGATGTCTAATCTCTTATCTCTCAATGAAAATTCCCAACATTTTTTTCCAACCTCGAAAATAAGGTTGTTTTAGGGATTAAAAGGTGACCGACGGTGGTTCCGGCTTAACTGGCGATGGTTAGGGGTACCGGCATCCGTCAAGTGGGATTTCCTAGGTTTACTAAACTAGGCTAGATCCCCTTGATTTTTTGGGATCTCGTGTCATTAACCCACGGATCAAACTAGAAGCTTCTTGTCAACATGTGGGAATGTGGTTAGAGGGAATGTAGGCATTGATTTTTAGGGTTTGGGTAAGTCTTAGTTAGTTATGGCAACTTACTAAGAATAGGTCTTAGGGTGAGTTGGCTTGATGAGGTGTCTAGGTGAGGTGTAAGTGTGGGCATTATCTAAATTAAGATATTTAAATAATAAATATGGTGAGGATAATGAATTAATTTAATTAAATTAATTAAATTAATATTAGTGGGGTGAAGGGGGCCATGGCTAGTGAATGTGATGAATGGTGTTTATTTGTTGAGGGACCAAAGGGGAGTGTGACCTAATTTTAGTGTCTACATTTTGCCCTTTTTGTTGTGTAGCTTGTATTGGTAAGTGATGCTAACAAAAATAAGATGTGGGTGCCCCATGTGTGGGTGAAGGTGATCCCCCTCAAACCAAGAACTGACGAGGTAGAAGGCAGAATCGGTGAGTGGTTTGATAAAAGGTAAATATGAGAAAGGGAAAAGGTGGGGAGTGGGTGGAAAAAGGAAAAAGGTTGACTCGGGTAATCTAGGTAATGGGTTAGGGTCAAAGGTAGGAATAAGTCAAATGCACGCACACGTATAAACTACAACATGTTACTGGGTTGAAGAGTAGGCAAACTCTACATTGTCTAAGGTCGATAGGTTCATCCAAACAAGGTCGAAGTGATTTTGGTATCCAAGGTATAGGATATGGTCAGGAAGCACAACATAGGTGAGGTGCAGGAATGTTTAGGTATGTTAGTACACCCAAGGTAGGGTCAGGATAAACGGTCATGACAAGAGACAAGGTAAGGTCATTAGGTCAATCAACATAGGTAATAGTGTCACAAGGTATAGCGAACACATGGGGTCAAAGGTCACTAGTGATGGTCCAGGTCCAAATATCTAGGTCATGGCATGGGTAAGGCCGAGGTATGGGTAAAATAATGAGTCCCCAAAGGAGGATGAGGGTAGGTAGTAAAGGATGAGGTCAGGAGGGTGAGGTAAATAGTCAGGGTAAAGGTTGGGTGTGGAAAAAAGGAGGGATAGGTGGGGAATAGGGTAAAATATTGGGTTTTGGAAAGAGAGGGTGATGATGCGGTCAGGGGTAACCGAGGCAGTTTAGTGCAACCATCTATGGTAAGGTAGGGCACATGACCGATGCCGGTGAAGGGTAAACCAACGTCGGTTAGGTCGGGTTGTTATAAAAACAAAAAATCCATGTTTTTTGTTATTCATTTGTCATATAGCGAATTGAGAAAACAAAAAAGAGAGAAAAGAGGGAAAAGTGTCTAGATGGAAAGGAGTGTTGAGTTGGTGGTCTAGATGACGGGTGATTGGGTTATGAGAGGTAGGTCCACAGGATCGGTGCATGTGATTCGATTGGTTGGAGACGTGGGTGGAGATTTAGGTGATGGCAGAGGCGAGAGATTAGAGAGGGAGGTCCACCTAGTGTGCATGGTTGAGATGTGCCACACATGATGATGGCAGTTTGATGAGGTAGCATCCAACTCTAGTTGTATTTGGTTAGATAGATTAGATGATTTTAAATTGGTTTTTTTTTTGTTTTGTTTTTGTTTTTTTTTTTTTTGGGTGGGGAAAAATAAAAAATAAAAATTTGGAAATGGGAGGGTAAAGTGGGTAAAATAGGAATGGGGAGAGAGATAAGTGGGAGAAGGGGGAGGGATGAGGTGTAAGGGGAGGTGTAGGTGAGTTTAGGTGGGTAAAAGGGGTAGGGTGGAAGTTTTTGAAAAAGGGGGTTTGGGGGTCCGTGGGTTTTCCGTGATGATAGTGACCGGGTCAGTTAGGTTTGGCCAGCGTTGGTAGGGTTAACCAGTATCGGTCATGAAATAGGTGACCGATGCCGGTTAAGGGGTGACTGGGGTTGGTTAGAGAGAACCGGAACACCGGTCAAGATTTAGGGGACAAGGGGCCAAAAGTGCCACAGGTTGGGTGACTGAGAGGGGTAGGGGTAAAATAGGGTGTTGGAAAATGATAGGGGAAAGTATGGGTGTGATAAATGTAGATTAATGTGTTGTTTGTATTGGATGTAGGGAGAGATCAGCTACATATGTGGGATAGGGTTCCACCCCTACTCATGACAATGTGTGTGGTGCAGTGACCCTTGAGGAGCTGCAACATGTGGAGGTGGTAGGCCTGAGTGGGTCCGACATTACCGGCATGTAGTCGGTAGCCTAGTTTGATGGTCATGCTCATCGATAGATGGGATTCGTGACCAACACGTTCCACCTACCGATGGGTGAGATTATAGTCACCCTAGAGGACATGTTTAGGATTCTATGGCTACCCATATTGGGTACATAGGTCTACTCTATCTCCTCGAGGCCTCAGAGGAGATGATGTTGATGGTGTTTGGAGAGGGGATGGACGAGCTGACATTCCATAGTGCCAGCATTTCGATATGGAGAGATGTACCTAGCCCATCCGGAGGAGATGAGGCTAGTAGTTCTATTGATGGAGGTAGTGTGCTGCTTTGCACTACCAGATGTAGAGGGTGGTAGATTTCCCTGATCATTGATGGGGGTATTACATGACATGATGATGGACTAGACCCACTTTTCTTGGGCACCAACATTCTTGGTGTAAGTTATACAGGGAGTTATGGGCATATGGACGTCTATGTAGAGTTCATCCTATGTTGTACATTTATACTTCATTGTTGGGCTTATGAGCACATAGTTTGTGTGGCATCCAGTAGGGATGCCCCGATCCGATGCATTTCCACCAAGCTATGTATGAGTGGGGTATAGGTGATGGGTGCCCATTATTAGAGAGTGGAGATCAGATAGGCCCACACATGATGTGGCTATTTTGGTGTTTATTAGAGGGTTTTCTAGAGTGGACATCATATGGAGGCCATATGTGGGATTCCCCTCATATAGGCATATGCATGAGGAGCTAGCTGAGCTCTAGCTATTGAGATGGATATAGGGTCACCATGTTGGGGAGCATGAGATGATCCCGGTTGACAGAGTTAGGTGGTAGTTTGGGCTATTACAAGGACGTACCTCCACCCTTCCCATAGTATAGGAGAGATGACGTGGAGAGGCCCTTACCTCTACCACAGTCGGCAGTGCCCTGAGGTAAGAGGATAGGAAAGTGGAACTAGCGGATAGATGATGTCGGGGTCACAGATAAGTATAGATAGTGGTGGGTGGCTCATTTATGAGCCATACCACCTGAACTAGGCAGCCAGATCTAGCCACCATCATGGTGCAGAGAGACCCCTAGGGGTAGTGGCACTCTATGATTACCCAGTTGGGTATGGGTGAACACAACTGGCGAGCTCGAGGGGAGAGGTAGTGGAGCTACATATACATGTGGCTAGTCTTCCAGCCCCAGATGGCCAGGGGTGGGGATGGAGATGGAGATGAGGATGATGGTGGGTGTGGCCTTATAGGAACCTTACAAGCATAGGTGATAGGGTTACAGGGCTAGTTGGCCACATAGCTCAGGCATAGATTGGGGCCTTACAGGCCCGATATAGGCACGAGGGTAGAGGCACCACCACGAGCACCGGGACAGGGTCCCGATTCATAGGGAGAAGGAGTAGGAAGGGTCTTGTAAGGTAAAGGTACAGGGGTCGAGGCCTATGGGACCACCACAAACCATGCCTATATCTAGGTTACGGGATGCCCTAGGTGAGGCCAAATACTACTAGGACCAGCTGATGGTGGTTAGGATAGAATTTCTATCCTATGGAGAGTACCAAGCACAACAGGCTTGAGTGAGAGGACTAGATCTCACACTCACAGTGTAGAGAGCACAGGGGGCCATCGAGCTCGAGGCCAGATCATGGAGAGGCCACCAGCTCATGGAGACCAGCTCTAGGTGAGGCACTAGTAGGGACCCAGACTAGGGCCGAGGAGGTAGAGGGTATAGGTTACATAGATATGGAGGATGTGCCGAGATGCTAGATATATGGCTCCTGATTGTTGTTGTATTATAGTAGTCATTTTTTTATATATACCGGCCTGCGTGCTAAAGATAGTGAGGATGTATGAGAGTTTTTGTATATTTTTGAGCATATACATATACCGGCTGCGTGCGAAGAGATTTTGTATTGGTTTATTGTTTCAGTGTATATGATATCGGCTGCATGCGATGACATTTTGTATTGAGTATCGACTGCGTGATGACAATTTTGAGATGATGGACATGATTGGATATCCTGTGTACATTGTATTGAGACACATATTTATTTATATGATGAGATACATGAGATGCTTGAGTTGTTGGTGTTTTGATGAGATTTTGATTTGTTGTTGTGATATGGATAGAAATTAGGTGAGTTAGGCATGATGGAGTCAGGTCGGTTTAGGCATGGATCGAGTTAGGTTTGGTTAGGCATGGTTGAGTCAGGTTGGTTTAGGCATGGTTGAGTCAGGTCATAGGCATGGTTGAGTCAAGTTGGGTTAGGCATTCTTGAGTCAGGTTGGTTTAGGCATGGTTGAGTCAAGTTGGTTTAGGCATGGTTGATTTTCAAAGTGGTTGGGGTTGTGATTCATTAATTTGTATAATGAATGATAATATGGGCTATTGTTAAGATGCTTTATAATATATGTATGATGATGGTAGAGAAATGGTAGTCATAATAAATGTATGTTGCGATGAGGATTAAAATGTTAAGCAACTTGTTATGTATGTGGTTTAATTTCCAATTTTAGATATAAAAAGAAAACTAAGTGGGGTAGAATGTATTTTAGGAAGATGAAAGATGGATTGGTTAGGGTAGAGAGTGGCTGAGCTAACCTCAAGGGCCCCATGCCCTCGAAGTGCTGCCTACATAGTCTCGGTGAAAAGGGACCTCAGGCCGATGTAGTTCTCCCATGAGCTAGGGAAGAATGTGATGAGGTATGAGAATGAGTTAGTAGGTTGTAGGCATGTTGTGGGTTTAGGTCTATTAGGTGTGGGTGGGTTATAGGTAAAGTGATATAGGTGATGTCGATTGGGAAAAAGAAGAAGAATACCCCAAAGGTAAGTGTCGAGGACCAAATCCTATATAAGGCCATCAAAACGTAAATAATGATGGTTAAAAGATAAGAGGAGGCGATAAAGCCACTTGATTGGTGAGGATCATACCAAGTAGATCATACCTTAGAGGAGGTGATGAATGTAAGACCCTAAAGACATTGCATGATTGATTGTTCTAAAGTGAAAAGTAGTCACATGATCACCAAATGTCTTGGTTTCCAAGAGGTCCCTTGAGGTGGTAGGAAATGGGAGTGGGAATGGTGAGAAGGGTGAAAGGTGGTTAATTTTTATGATATGTGGTAGCATGCTCTTTGGGAAAGAGATCCGAGGTCACAATGGGCAAGTCCATGACTAAAAATTTTCTGTTTGGACTTGTATTTGAGATAGAATGATCGATGTGGGAAGTCTATATGGGATGAGGAATTTAACTCCTTGAGGTCTTCGTGAAGCTGATCGATGCGGGAAGCTTTAAATTCTCTCACTTTTTTTTTTTTTTTACATAGTTGTCCTTTGAGGGAGTAGTCTATTTACAGCAATGATTGTTGAGAGGAAGATGTCCTTTTGAGGGAGTCATCTTTTTGTTAGAAGTTTGACTCAAGGAGTTGGGTCCCATGTGGGTCTTTGAAGTCATGGACAAGACCAAGGTGAAGAATAGGATTCTTGTTCAAAAAGTAGGGTGAAATGACCATGGGATCTCATCTAAAGGTAGATGAAAAGTATCCATGAGAATCATGCTATGTGCAGCACCGTGGTACACATATGCAAGAGAAGATAATAAGTGATGGTACTCACATGATTCATTTTTAGTCATCGGTGAGATGTAGGAAGTGGGTAGCGCTCAAGGGATGAGCATGGAAAGAGGAAAAAGGTGAGGTAGGACTATAGGTCAACAATAGAATGGTTGAAGATGTAAGGCATTAAGGGGCTTCAGGTTTGGGTTTACCATCGAGTGAAGATAAACGATAAGCACCTGATCCATAAGTATGAGTCACGATGTATGGTCCAAGCCAATTAGGAGCAAATTTTCCCGTTTACTTTTTTCTACTTTGGTTACATGTTGATTTTCTTTCAGGACAAGGTCACCGACTTGGAAGGTTCGTTCATGGACATGTTTGTCATAGGCACATTTGATACATTTTTGGTAAACTTGAAGGTGATCAAGAGCATTAAGATGATGTTCATCTAATAACTCAAGTTGTGCTAAATGGTCCTGATGAAAGTCATCATCATTGAGCATGTCATGGAGAGAAATGCGGAGTGAAGGGATCTGGACTTTGAGAGTAGAAAAACCTCTATACCGTAGACTAGAGAAAAATGGTGTGGTGGCAGTGGAAGTGTGAATACTAGTGCGGTATGCCCATAGGGAAAAAGGAATGTGCATATGCCAATCCTTCCCAATATCGTTAACCACTTTCATGAGAATTTTTTTTAAGGTTTTATTAGTGGATTTGGCTTGGCCATTGGTTTGTGGGTAATAAGGTGATGAGAAACTTAGCTGAATGCCAAAGGCATCACAAATTTTTTGCAAGGGTTTTGTTTTTGAATTGTTTTCCATTATCAGTGATGAGGTGATGAGGAACACCAAAGTGACAAATGATGTGATGATTGATGAACTCACATATTTTCTTGGCTTTCGTGGAAATAAGTGGTATGGCTTCCACCCATTTTGTGTAGTATTTGATAGTGGTGATGATCCATTGATTTCGTTGGGAAGAATGGGGGTTAATCTCTCTCGACAAGATCCAAACCCCATTGAGAGAAGGACTCAAAGGTCACGGGTGACCTGTAGATGTGATTTGGGTGTATGATGAAGGTTGGCATGTTGTTGGAATTTTATACAACGTTTAACGTAGTCACAACAATCATGGTTAAGGGTCAACCAATAATAGCCTAGACGAAGGATACACTTAGCCACAACAAGGCCACTGAAGTGACCTCCACATATGCCATCATGAACTTCCTTAATGGTATAAGGAATTTAGAACTTGTGAGGCATCGTAAGAGAATACCATCAAAATTCGCACTTATAGAGGAGGCCCCCATGATGACATAACGAGAGACCTTTTTAAGGAAGGCACGTTGTCCATTACGGGTGAGATCAGGAGGTAAGATGGAGAGAGAAAGATAGTCAGAATATTGTTTATACCAGGTCACTCGGGTCGGGGTAGTGGTTCTAATAGAGTAAAATTCGTGAGGTAAATAAGAGGGTGATTGGAGTCATTGTATGGTGACAAATATTTTAGAATCGGTGGGTGAAGTGGGTATTTGAGAAGCCAAGTAGGCCATGGTGTCTGCAAATTTGTTGGTTGAATGAGGGATGGTTTGCAAGGTGTAACGGTCAAAGGTGGTCAAAAGTATGTCCACATGATGTTTATACTTTTGAAGTATCTCATTATGACATTGGTATATACCATTGACTTGGTTTATGACCAATTGAGAATCACCAAAGATGTTGATTGATTTGACATCTAGGGCATAGGTGGCTTGGAGACCTAATACCAGTGCTTCGTATTGGCAATGTTATTTGTACAATCAAAATCTAGTTTGAAAGACAAAGGCATGGGTTCACCATCAAGTGGAATGAGGATAATACCAGCCCCACCCCCATGCTAACACTTGGAACCATGAAGAAGAGTGTCATTTGGTAAGTGGGTTCGTCCAGGAAAGGGTAGCAATTGACTCATCTGGAAAGTCAAAATTAGAGGGTTGATCCCCAGTAATAGGTGCATTGGCCAATTGGTCGGTGATATCTTGGCCCTTGATGGAATTTTGATGAATGAATTTGAGGTCAAGGTCAGCTAACAACATAAGCCAATGTGTGACATGCTGATTTTGGTAAGGTTTAGCATACATGAAGTGTAGGGGGTCGGTGTTGGTCACAACATAGGTTTTGTGGTTGAGTAGGTAATGGCGGAGTTTGGTGGCAATGAAAAATAAGGCTAAGCAAAGTTTTTTGGGATGGGTATATCAGGTTTTTAGTCCAAAAGAGTATGGCTTATGTAATAAACTGCCTGCTCCCTGTGTTGTTCATCGTGATGAGTGAGCATTGCTCCCAAGGAGTGATTGGTAGCTGAGATGTATAGGTAGAAAGGTTGATCATCTTTAGGTGGAATGAGTACGGGTGGTTGGAGAAGGTATTGTTTGAGGGCCTCAAAAGCTTTGTGGTAGTCATCATCCCATTTAAAGGAGACATCCTTCTTGAGTAGATGATGAAATGGTTGGCACCGATCAGATAATTGTGAAATGAAACGTCGAATAGACTGCAACTTACCTTGCAGGCTATGGAGTTGTCTAAGGTTAGTAGGTGGAGGCATTTCAAGAATGGCCTTGACTTTAGTAGGGTCAACTTCTATACCATGTAGGGAAATGATAAAGCCCAGGATTTTTCCTGAGAGGACACAAAGATGCACTTCTTAGGCTGAAGGTGAACACAATATTTAATGAGATGGTCAAAAATGGTTTTTAGGATGGCAAGGTGCTCTGGAGTGGCATTTAGATTTGGCCAGGAGATCATCCACGTAATCTTCCAATATATGATGCATGATATCATGGAAGATGTAAGTCATAGCCCATTGATATGTGGCACCAGCATTTTAAGGCCAAAAGGCATGACTCGGTAGCAAAAGGTCCCCCAAGGGGTGATGAATGTGGTTTTATGTTGATCCTCTGGGGCAAGCAGGATTTGGTTATAACCCGAGAAGCCATCCATGAGTGATAGCATCTCATGACCAGTGGTAAGGTCAACCAGTTGGTCAATACCAGGTAAGGGGAAGTCATCTTTTGGGTAGGCTAGGTTGAGGTCATGGAAATCCATGCAAATGTGGAGTCCCCCTATTGCCTTAGTGATAGGGACAATGTTAGAAATCCAATGAGGATAATCAATGGGTAATATGAAGAAATAGAAAGAAGGCATTGAAGTTCTTCTTTGATGAGAAGGGAAATGCGAGGGTGCATTTTCCTCAACTTTTGTTTGATGGGTTTGGCATCGGGAATGGTTATGATATTGTGGACCACTATGGTGGGGTCAATACTAGGCATGTCTGCATAAGACCAAGCAAAAGCATGGTTATGATCTTTGAGAAAAGAAGTGATGGCTTCCTGTTTAGCAACATCTAAAGATTGGCTGATCTTTAGGATGTGCGGGTCATCCTGAGTATGAATGTTGATTTTGATAGTCGATTCATTCAACATGGTTTTATGTCTCAGAGGGTAATGACCGATGAATATATGAGTCTTCTGCACCAAGGTAGGTGAGTATAGATTCATCATCCTGACATTGAATGACATTAATTGAAGGTGTATCATCATCGATCATTTCAGGATATAGGAAGGGAAGAGAGGAAGGAGCCTCACCCTCACGTTGATAAGTCAAAGGCCCCAAGGAAATGGTGTTTATGAAAAAAATTTTTTTAGGAGGGATAGATTCTGGATCCATCGACTCCGTCGGTGAAGGTGGTGATGAAGGTGGAGTGGGTGAAGAAGGTGGAGAAGGTTGATGTCCTTGATGAGTTCAATGTGGGATTTATTAGTAGGTAGTTTAGAAAACCGATACCACTACTATGGTCGTTATGTTTTTGGGTGGTACATGGAATAATGGTATGGAAGCCTTGCTCATAAAATCCAAAACCAAAACCCTTCCATGCACATTGGTGCAGGAAGGTGTGGGAAAAATGGTGATTGGTAAGAGACTGGAAATAAGGAAAATGGGTGGGTTTGTGATGGTGGTTCGGGTGTGTACGTGGTAGTATCAAGTCCCCCATAGGTGAGACTGGTACAAAGATGAGGAGGACCATAAAGGAGGCATTCTCCTATGTGGTGATCATAGTGAGGGTGTTGGTGAAGACTTCCATACTCTTGTGGAGTAAGAAATGTGTTGACACTATATAGGTGGTATTCCCAGAGTGAGGCATTGAAAAACACCTTCTAAGGGATTGGTGGTTGGTATGTGGGTAGCGGGAATAGATGATGTGTCGAAGGTGATGTGGAGGTGGAGTTAACAGATTGGGAGACTGATGGGTTGGCCGTGGAGGTTGTGGCGGCAATAGAGGTAAGTGGAAGTATAGGTGAAGTGGTAGGGGTCATGGAGGTAGACGCCTTAATGGGTATAAGCATGTCATTGGGTTGGTAAAGCATGTTGCATGTTTTAAAAGGTGATGGATCAGTTGGGATAGTGTAGGTGTGTCCCTCATGCTCAGAACTTTACACAATGATGTAAAGTGGAAGGAACACAACCCATGACACGAATCCAGGGTCTTCCAAGCAACATGTTATATTGAAATTCCCCCTCCAAGACATAGAATAGCTCTAGAATAGTGCGGGGGCCCATGCAAATGTGGAGGATGATGGTGCCTAGTGTAGAGGTGATAGCATCATTGAATGAACGCAACATGACAAGATGTTTATGCATGTAATTATCAAGTATGCACATTTGAGTGAATGCATGGGATGAAATGATGTTAATGCTAGCAACCCCATTAATCATTCACATCATACACATATATCATCGATGTGGACAGAGATGAAGAGAGATGGGTCTAGGTCATTTTTTGGTGCGGTGCGATCTCTTCCTTTGAGAAGCTAAGGGAGGCTATTTGGTGAGTAGGGTGAGGTGTGGATAAAGGTGGTAATTTGGTGAGAGAGGACTACATGATGGGGTGTGATAATGGAGGCTATGGGTGTAGGTCATTGGGTAAAACCTCAATAGATTAAAGAACCTCCATGAGAGCTTGATGATGGGATTCCGAGGTTTGGATGAGGTCATATAGGGACATTTTGAGGGGAGATTGGTGTAATTGTTTGAGCATGGTGCGATGTGTGACCCCATTAGAAATAGGGTATGTGGGTCCATGGATAGTAATCTTAGGTGTGGGTGCAGATGGTATGTTGGGTATAGGATTGGTTGGTGGGTTAGTTGCCTTTTCCTTACCTTTATCCTTCTGAGCATGGGTAGTAATGTGGATCATGTTGATCTGAGGGGAGTTGGAAAATGGAGAAGGTGTAGGGTGAGTGGTATAACGACATGATGGGAAAAAACCTACCAGGAGGAGAAAACCCTGTGAGGTGAGTTAGGCACAACGACATTTGGGTGATGGTGTGGCAAGTTCTTTAATGCGAACCATGTTAATTTCAAATCTTGGAGGTGGTTCTAGGAGCTATGGTGGTGGAGGTCATGGTTGTCGAGTGGGAAATGAAGGAAGGACTATGGGAATGGGTTGGTGAAGGAGTGTCCTCATTGAGAAGGTCATCATTGTCAAAGTTGGCTTCTGAGAGGACACAACTGGATAAGGATGGTTTTAAAGCCTTGCAGTTCTCCACATCGTGCCCTGACACATGATGGTAGGCACAAATTTTAGTGTCATCAAACCCTTTTTGGCTTGGGTTTGAGGGGGTCATAAGGTATGAGTGGCGGTAATGTGATAATGAAGTCTCAAGGAGGTTGGTTAATATTTTTGCATAGGACCCCACTAGTGGATCACAATGGGAAGTGAAAGTGGGTTTGGGTGTAGGTATGGTTGATTGTTGAGGAACGGTCCTTGCAGGAGGGGGAGTGGGTTGAGCCATGGTTTTGGGTGTTGGAGTAGTCTTGGGTGTTGGTCATGTTTGTTTGGGTAGGGGTATGGTAGATGAATGGGTAGGAGGGTGTATGGTTGCTTTGACTACCTTATTGGAGGGTTGCAGATTTTTGTTTTTGTGTTGCACCTTCTTGGGTAAAGGTGATATGGGTGTATGAGATCTAGAGGGAAAAGTAGATGGGGGAAGAGGAGTTACCCATGGGGATAATGGAGGTGCTATGAAGGTAGATGATGTGGGTCGAGCAGGGGGTGTGAGAGACAGAGACTAAAGTGTAGTGGGTAATGAAGAAGTTGTGGAGGTTATTGGAGGTATGGGTGGTAAAGATGTTGTAGGTGTAGGTGTAAGTCATGTCGGGTGCTTGGGTAGGTTAGAGGTTTGTGAGGAAGGAGTGGGCTGTTGTGTTTTTGGTTTATTGATGGGTGGAAGTTTCTTAACCATGTTGGGAAGCTGAGGTCCTAAGATGGATGGGACCAGTGCAGGTGTGATTGGCATAGCTAGAGTATGAGTTCTATGGATTTGGTTCTTCTATTTGGGTGCGGAGTAGGTGTGGTGTTGACTTTGGAGGATGTAGCTAAATCTAGTTTGATAGGTGGATGAGTAAGGCTAGTGGTTGGGGTGACCCCTAAGGTAGTGATAGGTTTAGTCGAGGAAGATGATGTATGTGTGGGTTTGGATTTAGATGTAGGTTGGGTTATGGGTAAGGGTATGTGTTGAGTTATGATGGGTGTCATGGAAGAAGTTGTGATAGAGGTGGTTGTGTTTGGTTGGATTGGTTGAAATATTTTTGGATAGATAGTGGAAGTATCAGCAAGTGACATCTGCATTTGTGTTGAAATAGGAAGTAGAAGATGCCCCCACAACAAGGCTCTATCTACATAATCTAGGTGATCAGCCAAATGTGAGAATGACACGTCTGTAGGTGATGTTGATGAGGACCCAATGGTTATTCCTGTAAAATGTGTCTTAGAGATGGGAAATTCATTAGCTTCATCTTCCGTGGGTAAGAGAGCCAAAAGTAGGTCTGCAGGATCTTGGGTAGCTGATGGAGAATGCTCACCAAGAGGCAAAGATATCTCAATTAGGTAGGTGATAGGTGGAGGAGATGATGGGTGCTCCTCTTTAGGTGGAGGAGATGATGGGTGCTCCTCTGGGTGGGGAGAGTGGTAAAATATTATCCTCCATGGAGTGAAGAATACTGTGGATGTCGGTTCTCTAGGTGGAGAAGCCAAAGGTGAAATAGTCTCGATGTTAGTGAAGGCTCCTCCGTAGGTGAGGAAGGAGGTGAAAGGTGTTCCTCTATGGGTGGAGGAATAGGTGAGGTAGGTTCCAATGTAGAAGAAGGATTTAGGGCTAGAATCTCCTATATGGAAGGAATATGGGGTAATTGGGAAGTAATAGGTGCATCACTAAAAATAGCATGGACCTCACGGGTATGGCTATCATGAGTTGAGGTCTCACCGGTTTGATCAGATAAAGGGGAATGATTGGGAAAGGGTTTCTTTAAGATATTTAGGTTTTGATTAGTAGGTACATTAAGATTATCCACAGTTAACTCACCTTTCTCGAGCATTTCTTGGACAATATTTTTGAAAGTGATGTAATTGCCGTCACTATGACCCTTTACTCGATGATAGTTATAGAAGTCGTGTTCTTTATACCATGTGGGCATGGGGCGAGTAGGGTCAAAACTAGTGTGTGGTTTTATAGGTGGAAGGGTGATGGCCCCAACTTTGATGAGCTTTTCTAAGACAAAAGAGTAGGGCTCCCCAATTGGGGTGTATTTCCATTGTTCTCATCTGAATTGAAAAGTCTAGATGGGTGAGAGATTAGATGAGGGGGTAGCCTGATTTGATGGATGAGCTAGACCGGATTTGAGTACCATTGTGTTAGCGGTGCCCTTGGCCTTTGAATAATTGTTCTACGGTTTGGAAGAAGAAGAGGTATCATTTGACTTGAATGCCAAATTTTTACTACGTAATTGGATTTTCTTCTCTTCGATGGCCCGAATCTCTAGCTTTCATGCCATGGTGAATGCTTCATCAAATGTTCAAAAGTTTGGACCTGTAAGGTCGGTGAGATATGTCTAGCACAAGCCCATGTGAAGAGCTCGATGAGTTTTGTTTATGACAATTGGAAGGTGAGTTGATTGATCAAGCTATGCCAGTGAGTGACAAAATTTGTGATAGATTCATCCTCATACTGATGTGTGGAGTATAGGTTAGTCATGGTAACCTTCATGACGATATTGATGGAGAAGTGATCCAAGAAGGATTGGGCTACCTGATTAAATGAAAATATAGAGTGTGTAGGTAACCCACTATACCAATCTAACGTAGGTCTAGTCAGAGACATGGGAAAGGTCCTTAAGATTAAAACATCATCATGAGCGATTAAGTAACACCCATGTTTGAACGACCAAAAATGTTGTTGTGGGTCTTCCTTGCTATTGAAGAAATTGAATTTAGGTATCTCCCAATGCACGGGGTATGGATGAATAGGAATGGATGGATGGATGGGCTCATTACAAATTTCATCATAGGTGAGAGTATTGCGGGAGCCAGAAACCGATACCTCTAATGTTTAAATCTTATCCATCATCAATTTGATTAGGTCATTGGTAGGTTGTGATGATTGGGTGCCTCCTATAGTGTAAGAGGGTTTGTTTAGGCATATAATGGGGGTGACATTCCAGTATATGGTGCTTCCATGTAGGTAGATTGAGAAGAAGGTAGTGAAATAGGGGGTACGTACCTAGAGTGAATAATAGATGAAATGAGAGGCTACTAAGTACTATATGGAGGTGGAAGGGTCATGGTAACCCTAGTGGCAATGGGGGCTAACGATTGTGGAATGGAAAGGACCACATTTTGAAAAGGGGTAGAGGTCACCGACACTGGAGGTGGTAGTGTAGCTACGGGTATATGCGAGACATTAGGGTGGATGAGGTTGTGTTTTGGGTGGTTTTTGAAGGTATGGTGGATGTGGTGGGTGTCATGGATATAAGAGATGTAGAATTCATAGTAGGTATAGGCCCTAGCTACGAAATGATTGGGGGTAAGGTAGATGTGGGTAGCATGGAGCCAGATGGGGCTGACATAGGAGTGGGAGCGAGATTTGGGGGGATAGATATGGGCATGTCGTATATCAACTGACTTGAGGCATCTCAAGTGGATGAGTGGGAAAGGTAAAAATGCAAGGCGGAAAGGTTTTGGTCAAGGATTCGTGTGAACTCCTCATCTTCACTAGCGATAGTGATAGGTTGGATAGGATCCATGGCGGGTGATAAAATGGAAGTCGGTGAAGGACTAGGTGGGAGAGGTTAACAAGCGGCATGGAATAAAAGTGCACTTGCTTGTCTTGGGTCAGCACCATGTGAAAAGTACTTGATTAGGTTGGGCTACTTCTCTATAAACGACACATAAAAAAGTAGGCAGTGAAAATAGGTGGTAAAAGTGGACTAGGTACAAAATTTTGGTGGAAAGTGGCAGGATAACCGATGCGAGTCAGGGTAAACCAATGCCGGTTAGGGGTAACCGATGTCGGTCACTATGGGAAATGGACAATGAGTCAAAAATAAGGTGTAAGGTCAAATATGACAGGTATGTCAAACGATGAGTTTTACAAGGTCAATGGGAATGATAATAGTGACAGGGACTCTGACTAGTTGAAGAAGGTGAATAAATGTTCTTTTTGGGTAGGTTAACCAAAATGACAGTGAACCGATGCCGGTTGGGTATAACCGATGATGGTCAGGGGGTAACCAATGATGGTCTCTGGACTGACACCGGTCACTGTGAAATTGAAATAGTGATGAAATAAAAATGGTTGTGAATTAAAATTTGATGTGGAATCAGACCCAAGAATTCTAAGAATGATGATAATATGGTCTAGGCACACTCAGATGAAGCTGAAATACACCAACTATGATGAGGAGCGTGCAAGGATAAACAAGAAGAATGAAGAACATGACCTCTCACCTCAAAATGCAAGCCAAGTAGAAACACTAAGAAAAATGTGATCCTAAGAGTGCCTTTTCTATTATGTTTGTTTAGCTTATGCTATTTAAGGACTGACTCATGAACTGTAAAATAGATTTTTTTGGTGAGGATGGCTTCCTATGAAAAAGGAGATCTAAAAGTGAGGTTTTGGGTATGTTATGGCGGGGGTGGGCTTCACTCTGAAGTATGACTCGAGAGAGTAGTGACTCGGGGAGTACCTACCAATCCTCATATCAGTGTGATTGTTGAGAGCATTCGCAGGAAATATTTTGTTTAATAATATGTATTTGTTTTGAATTTGTGCAATGTGGCAAGACTCGAGAGAGAGATATGCTTTCTATGATTCGTTTATACACCATCACGGTAGGAATGACTTCCAGATATAGGTTTCCCTCAATTAATGTGAGCTAATGTGATAAATCAGAATGCAATGCACTTATTTTAAGCCCAAATTGAATTATGAATTTTGATGACATAAATGGATGAAGAGGAAAAGGGATGCTCTTTCACTAAAATTTATAAAACAAGAAGAAATGATTCTTTTTAAGTACATCAAAAGAAAGGTTTTTTTTAGAGAAAATAGAAAGAAAAATAGGGTTACCAAGGAAGAAAATTAATTTGTATGCTTTTAGAAGGGAAAAAAACACACAAATTTTCCTAGGAATGAAGGAAATGCAAGGAACCCGGATGGGTCCCATCGAGCATGCCAAAATGTTTCACCTGATTCTTAGATCTTTCTTTGAAAATGATGAAACAGATAGGGTAATGGGTGTAGGAGGAATACCTATTGAAATACTGGTTGATAGGTTGTTACGTGCGTATGACTTCTAAATCCATAGCTAATTGTGAGAGCTTCCTTTTGGCTAGAAGGAACTACCTGAAATGGAACACAATATCACCAAATAAAATTTAAACAATATGTGCGGTGAACTTGCCTAGCATGTGCTAGATCCGAGAAGTGTGATACTTCTGAGATTACTATCGATCCACTATTTAAAAATTTTAATTTTTGTAATGAAGTAAATCCTATTGTAATTAAAATGATTTAGGTATCTAATTTTAAAAAACAATAATAAATATCTAATCTAACAGGATAGGTTAAAATAAGATCCGAAGGTCAAGTAATGGTTATGGGTCTCTACAAGTCGCAGAGAGGTCTCAGGCAGGTCACAGGTGATTAAGGGTGATGTGAGAATAGATGTGGTAGGTTACTATTCTGGGCTATATTGGTAAATATAGAGATCGACACTGTTAAGGGTGGATCACATGCCTTGGTTGGGAAATTGTGCCGATTATTGTGGAAACCGGGAATGCACGAGAATGAGCTTTGGGTCTCCCTTATGATTACACAAAGGACTTGGTTGGTGGATGAGGTATTAGGCTATTTGGATGGGGTTTGGTGGAGTTTTAATGGGTATGTGGAGGGGTGAGTATTAAAGGAGGTCAATGGGTGGCTAAGAGAACAAAGGATGACAATACAATGATGAAATGAATGAACTAGAGGAGTAAACTATTCTACTTACTTGAAATATAGTTCTGGGTGCTTGTGAGTGATGGATGAAGGGTCTTGGTAAGAGGTTGAATGTTGTTGAGGATCACCAAACATTGGAAAGCTCTTGCATGGGCTGTATGTGCATTCCCTTTTGCTTGGTTGGATCAAATCTATGCTAGGGCGAGTGTTGGATGATTACTAGGCTATTGATGGATGCCTATGCAAGAGAAAATGCTTGATCTCCTTCCTTGCACACATTTTCTCATGGAAACTTGCTCTAAAAAGATGTCTTATCTCTCAGGAAAATTCCTAATGTTTACCAATGTTTTTTTGCCAACCTCCAAAATAAGGTTGTTTTGGGGATTAAAAGGTGACTGACGAGCGTTCGGATTAACCGGTGACGGTTAGGGGTAAGCGGCATAAGTCAAAGCGAGATTTCTAGGTTTACTAAACTACGCAAATCCCCTTGATTTTCCAAGATCTCATGTCATTTACCTACGGATCAGACTTGAAGCTTCTTGTCAACATGTAGGAATGTTGTTAGAGGGAATGTAGGCATTGATTTTTAGTGTTTGGGTAAGTCTTAGTTAGTTATGGAAACTTACTAAGAATAGGTCTTAGGGTGAGTTGGCTTTGTGAGGTGTAAATGTGGCATTATCTAAATTAATATATTTAAATAATAAATATGGTTAGGATAATTAATTAATTTAATTTAATTAATTAAATTAATATTAGTGGGGTGAAGGGGGCCATGGTTAAGTGAATGTGTTCAATGGTGTTTATTTGTCGAGGGACCAAAGGGGAGTGTGACCTAATTTTAGTGTCTACACTAACATCTTTTGAATTTCTCGCAAGGATAGTCCCTAAGATATTTGGGTTGTAATTCCTTTGCTTCTTCCCATAGGGTTTGACATCAAAATTCAAAGGGATGTTATGTTGCATATTCTTGGGCTTGAAAGACTTCAGATCCGCATAAGACCATGCCAAGATGTCCATATATCTCTTAAGGAGTGAAGTGAATCTTCTTTTCTCCTCCAGAGAACATAATTTTTCAATGTTCACCATCCATGGTTGGTCAGAAGAACCCAAATTAACTTGATCTTCCTTTGATGAGGAAGCACCTTCAGCTTGCCTTTTTCCCTAAATAAAACGGTCATGATTGTCAAACAAACTTTCTAGAGAAACTAATCCCTTCGATATATTATTGCCTTTGAGTTGGATGAATTCACCATCAATCTCTTGATATGAATTTGAGATGGACTCATGGAAATCTTATTCTGATCCTTCAAAATAAATCTCACTAAAATTATCAGTTTTCTCAAGGAAAGACAATACCTATTGATCATCATTAAACACTTGCCAATGTGTTGAATTATCTAGAATACTAGGATGATACACAATTTCAATGGTATAAGTGTCATGCTTGAACTTTGGGTGAGGAAGGAGAATAGATGCAGACAGAGCTAAAGAATCAACTTTATCATTGTGATCTCTCAAAACTACCTTAATGGAAAAAGCATCAAAGCATTCTATGCTGTCCCACACCTTGTTCCTGTAATGCCTTAAGTGATCATTTTTTACCTGAGAGATCCCCCTTACTTGATTTACAATCAACTCAACATATCCCTGCACTTTAAGATTTTTGATTCCCTTTTGCCTTGTCATTTCCAATCCAAATATCAGAGCTTTGTATTTGGCCATGTTATTAGTATTGTCAAACTGTAGCTTGAAGGTGAAGGGAAAGATCTTGAAATTTTGAGATATAAGAACCACTCCAGTGCCTGATGCAGTAGTTGAATATCTCCCGTCGAACTCGAGGTTCCAAATAGCATTAAGATCTTATTCCTTTATTTCTATAAAAGGCACCTCTGATGTCATGAAATAATTTCCAAAGCCTGCATCTTTGAAGATAATTTGAGCTTTGGGGTTATCTGATTAGTGACCAGGTACTTCGTGTGTGCTTCAAGGTGGAGGACATGAGGAACTCCATTCACTATAATTTTAGCTTTGGTCTAGTCCATATTGATTTTTGCTCTGACATCTTTGCAAAAACCTTTTCCTAAGAGAATACCATAAGCAGTAGGATATCAACAACCGGGATAGTCATTTTTACTCTCTTTTCGGGAATACGACAAATGCAAAATGTGCATCCTTGATTTGGCCAATCAGGGGACTTGTTTGGTTTCCATGGAGTAACACCACCCATAAGATTTATTCAAAGTAAGTCCGAGGGAATGGGATACTTTTGTGGGCATCATGTTATTAGAGGCTCCTGAGTCAATTATGTAATTGTTGAGTTTAAACTCGTTTATAAGTAAGGACAAATAAAATGGTTAAATCTTTCCCAAAGTAGCAACAGAGGTCATATTATTTCTTGGGATTCGACTGAAGGTACTCAGCTTCTAACATTTGGATCTTAGTTTTCTTCACATGATCAATAATATCAAAAGTGGTATATGAAGGAATGATAGTGGGCTCAATTCTAGTTACACTAGTTTGAGCCAAGGCACTGGTCTTGGGGGCAGGAGAAAGAGAGTTAGAAGAAGTTACCTTTTTAGTTGTCTCCTTTTTCAGTTTTTGCTAAGATAGGAGAGCCTCTTTTATTCATAACCACGAGAGTTTCTATAACCTTATCCTTAGAGCCTTCAACCGAATTTCTAGGGTTCTGAGATTGAGCTTGAGTGAAGACTGCAAATGAATGACCATCATGTTTGCATTGGTCTTCCTCATATTCTAAGTACCCAATGTTGGAGTCACCTTTGAATCATCAAAATACTCATCGGCATATCCTGAAGCTTCAAAAAAGCTTCATGAGAATCTTTATCTTTGGTTCTTCATCTTCCTCAACTATTTGTTGCGTTGATGGAGTAAGCTTCAATGGCTGCCCTTGTTGGAGAAGCGAAAGAACCGATTCCTACCTCTTGTGGGAGTGCCGTTGGTATTGTTTAAATTCCATCTAGGAATATCTTGATAAGGAATGTTGGTCACATGTTGAGACATTTGTTTCTTCAAAGCGATCAAGTCATTGGCCATATTTTGAATCATAAGGTCAGTAATACTTTGAGAAGAACTCTGATTTTTAGGCTTAGATGACTCTCTTCTGATCTTTCTAGCCAGAATGAGATCATCTTCTATTTTAGTGGTTGTAGCTTGAGCAATAGCCAAATCAAGGATAAAAATATTCTTAATAAGAAGCTCACAGAAGGGGCTGAGCATTGATGAAGAAACACTTTTGATTTTCAAGAGTGGGAATGCTAGCACGGAATCTTACGAATTAGCTTGTTTAATTTAGCCATGCAAAGTCTGTATGGGCTCATGAGATTGCTTTTTCATATGTGTAAGTTGTGCTAACAAATCATGAGAATCTTTAGCTGGTTTGAACCTTACTTCAAATATAGATCTCATAGTAGCCCATTTGGTAATGCATACATTCGGAAGATGGTAGAACCATTCTGCTGCCACACCATGTAATGTTTCAATGAAAAGTCAAATAGATACATCTTCATGAGCCACCCCAAGGACACCGCATGTGATAAAGAATGAAGTGATGTGTTCATTAGGTTATTGCTTCCCATCAGCTGTTGAACTTAGGAATATTATTTTGAGATCCATGTGGTAGATCATGTAATGGAGGAGTTAGGGAAAGAGGACCAATAGCCACACCCCAAGGTATAGGTTGTGCTTGCCATATTTCGGAATGAAGTGTGCATAGGAATCGAGTATCGTAAAAGAATAATGCACATCCAGTGTAGAAGCTTCTTGTTCTTGAGGAACCCGAGTTCTTTAGATAGGCGAAGAACTTCTTGCTCGGTTAGATACAACACTGTTGGGGGAAAGTATGAAATTGTGTTGTTGCAGCAAATCAAAGAACAAATCAGTTTCACCCCTAGCTCGGTTTGACCAAGTGAATATCTTTCTAGCCAGCTTGAACCAAAAATGGATCTTATGAAAATAAGGCAAATACGGAGTCACCAGACACCAATAAGATAAGCTTAGTCTTATCAATCCATATTCCCAGTAGAGTCACCAAAAATTGTTGGTTGGATATTTTGTCAAGAAAAAATATGAGGTTCAACCACATATACTGAATTAAGTCCCTCCTCAAAGATAGGTGAGGCAGCCGTTTATTATTGATCTAAAACGCAATAGAAATAATATGTACAATATTCACACTATTTTTACCATTGGGGTTGGGATACAATCTCGAAATCCATATCAACACAAGATGAAGATATTATAGTTTTAGAAATATAATGGATTAGAAAGGAAACTTAATATAGATGAAATAGAGTGGGAAGGGAATGAGAGGAATGTATTTTCTTTCAAGCAAACATAGATCAAGAAATACTTATACGAGTTTTAGATAATGAGTGTAATATTTGAAATGATTAAAATAATCATGAACACTAAACAAAGAATGGCTTAAGATCTTAGACGTAAGAACACTATCTCAAGATAGATGAATCCCACAACACAAAGTTTGCAACATAACACCTGTTTCTATTCCTCAATGATTAAAAAGAAAATATAAAGTTTTTCTTCTTCTTCACAATAGCTCTTAATATTCTAAAAATCTCTCCCGCTTTTGGAATGCACAAGCATCCCTTATTTATAATAGAAAGAGTAGAGAGAAAATATGATAAATCCTAGAAAATACTCGTTTAATGAGAATCCTATTTTTCTTGACTCTCACGTAGGAGAACGAGTCAAAATTTTCTTCCTATGTGATGAAACGAAAATGAAAAAGACATGTCAATCTATTTATGGAAATGACATGAAACATTATGCTTTTTTTTTTTTTTCATCCTTGTCTTCCTCTAGCAAATCCTGTTTGTCTCAAAATTCTTGGAATTTCTAGATTATGCCCTGCATCTTAGCTTCATCTGGCGCACTAGAATAGTCACTTAAAACCTCGTAAGTTTCTTGAGTGTTGCTTGCATTGACAATAAGTTTGTTCAACCTCTTATTGAGTTTCCTTAGTGATTCCCAAACATTCTCAATGCTTATGAACTTATCAAAGGTTGCTAGATCGAAGATGGAAGCTGGTTTGTGCTAGATTGATTCTTGGATTTGTTTATAGAGATCATCAACAGGTAGAATATTTGAGCTTTCATCCAACACCTTGGTGAAGATCCTGGATAACTCCTCTTCTATGTCATTGGTGGCATCAACCAATTGATCTCTAGATTCCCTCAACTTATTGAAAGATTCACTGAGAATATTTATCCTAAATCTAATGGATTTGGTTAGTTGGAAATGCTTATCCCCATGTAGGATGATAACTTGTTGCCATATTTCTTTATTTCCTCAAAGGATTTATAAACTTCCACCGTGTTATCAATGACCTCTCTTCCTTGTAGGAGTAGCCTCTAAATCCATTCATCAACCATTATCCCCTTCTCATTGATCTTTTCAATCATATGTACCGATGAGAAATCAAACCTGATAGGAGTAGGGGTAGAAGATGATGGTATTGACTGAGAAGGCTTTGAGAGCTTGAGAAATACCTCTGTCAACTATTCAACTTTCTCCTTTATCTCATCTCTACTTACCTTCATTTATTTAAGATTTTGGCATAACACGTTCATGGAATCCTAGGAATCTTGTTATGCTCCTTCTATTATTACCTTTCCTAGATCAACCCTTGTAATCTGATAATCAGTTACCATTATATCCTCCTATGTTTTGTTGTCCGTAGGAGTGGAAATATCTACAAACTTATGCCCTAAAGCATCCATTGAAACCCTTGAAACCATTTTGGGTTTCTTGGTAGATTTGGTAGGAGAGGCCTTGAGTGAACTGAAGTTGAAGGCTAGTATGGGAACTACCACCTTCCTCTTCCTTGGCGTCTGATCAACCAACCATTGAGTTACAATGGAAGAAGTTGCTCCTATTGGAGGTGATATGGTTGCATCTGTAGGTGGAGGAAGGTTTACTTATGAAGTAGTGATGAATGCAAGTGTGGTGACTGTGGGGATAGATTCAGGGAATGAAGGTGCGAAGGATGAGGCATATCTATGGCCATTTTAAGTCTAGTAGAAAGAGGTGAGAGGTCAGAGAAGATGTTGGCCATGGTTGATGAAAGTGGCATAGAAATATGAGGTGAGGAAGATAAGGAGAGAGGAGGTAAAGATTCTAAATTCAAAGCTTGAGAAGAAAGAGAGAGACTTACTTCTGATGAGCAATCATCAAAAGTAGAAACAAGAGGTTGACCAACCTCATCTTCTGAAGGAATTTTTCCTTGTTCTGGTGGAGGAGGTGAATCTAGTACCTCAACTGTTTGTGAAGGAGTGGTAGATGATTTGGCTCCTTTCTTTTCTCCCCTTTTGACAAAATAAAATTTTATCTCGCCTCTTAGCGGGGCTTTTATCCTCTTCCCTCTCTCCCTTGGAGGGTCCTACATCTAAAGTAGTTATCTTTGAAATGAAATGTAACATCCCCATTTTAAGATACTAGAACAAGGGAATTTTTTTATATAAAACGTTCCTGTTATGAATTATATAATTCAAACACACATTCAAGTTTTAATAATTGTTCTTTGTCCAATTAATGGATTACAATTTCCTTTCAAAACTAATGTTCTCTATTTCACATTTGCAATATGGAACACACATTCGGTGACATTCAATCATATAATAGATACCATATGCTGTTGTAAATGACTCGAAGAACTACCGACCTCCCACTTTATGGCTCGGAGTTTCAACGATCTCTCATTTCATGACTCGGTGACTTACCAATCCTTCATGTTAATTCATGCATAGTATAATGAATATACAGGGTTCTTTTACCATTTCAGTTATCAAATTGATCCATTTAGCCTATCTAAATATCTCATTCGATATTCATCGACATCTGCATCTTAAACTAGGTGATTAGGACAATGCAACCAGCACTTGCGATACTTTGGCCAAAGATTTTCACATGCTTTGCATGATCATATTCCTAGATGTGATACACACCAATGGAATACGTCCTTCACTTCACTTCATCTGTTATCTAGAATGGTCTTTCCTGGTCTCTACCAGTCCTTCCATTTAAGGTCAAACTCTAACCTCAACTAGCAATATGAACGAGTATAGGAAGTTACTCATGGTAACTAAAGATACACAGACATACGGTGTCATTCCTAGACGACTCCATGTGTCTAGTTACCTTTAGTCCTATAGAGTCACTCCGTATACATGATCACATTTCTATCCCCAGCCAAGAACTTATTATCCAGCTTATGTAAACTTGATGATTTAATTCGGAAGGGCATTGTAATATGTCAGCTATAACATTGTGTCATCATGAAGGCCCCACCTTCACGAAGACACCATATTGTAGCTGGCGTATGTCAATGTCCTATGGAATCCTCTCATCGAGGGTACACATCCAGCTCAATTGTGATTTGGTTATAATCTTAGTATTTAAGATCAACTTTCAGTAGCCATGCTGATCCTTTATCCTTGTTCTTGTTACAGTTGTATGTAGCTAAGAGAGATTTAATCCGTCTTCTGGCTTAATATGCATCTCCTCCTTCATACCGAAGGGTTTCCTATTCACTTCTTGGTTCCTTTCTTAATCTTTGGACTAATCAGTCCATTATCAATAAACTTAATAAGTTTAACCTATTAAACTTAGCCAAGTTTTCCACAACTGTAAACAAATTCAGAATTCCATCTTATTAGATGTCATTTAAACGAGGTCTAATTCTAAATGAATTTATTCATTTACCCTCCTTAACCTTACTTAGTTAAGGTCTATTAACAATAGATATGATTTCCCATATCTTTATTTTCTAAATTTAAACATTCGAGCTATTAACTTGAGTCCGAATAACAAGGTTCGGCTGCCCCTAAGTTATTTGATATCCCTTAGCTTTCAAACTAATCCCGAATACCTTCCAATTAGGATTTCATGTTTATCTAAATCTTTTTAATGTCAATTCAAAATTCATCTTAACCCAAGTATGAACTAATTGCACATTTCAACGTAAAAGTTGCATTCAGGTAAAGAATAGATGTTATTTCCTTTTAAATTCATCCATTAACATTTGAATAATTCCAAGTCAAGGAATAATGTTATATTCTCAAACTTATTCAACAATATCAAATTGATACAGTTATTGAAAATATCACACTTTTACTTGTATTCATCCATCAGAATTTACGATCTATACATTTGCCAGTCCAAACGACTGGACTTTGTTTATATCAAACAACATTACAACTCATAAAGATAGAAGAATGTAACTTCTTCCTTTCTCATTTCCTCGTGGAGGAGTAATAGCTATCAATACAATCCATCTTCAGTCAATCAAAGAAGTATCAGAAAACAACCATGTCTTCATTTATACTCAAGTTTCATCTGCAAAATTACTTGCACGGGTCAGTTCATTGAACTGAGCATATTAAGCACTTGTCTTTAAAATGAGGTGCTTTTAATTAACTGTCTCAATAAAAGAACCCTGCTTTTATGAAACGTTAATATGAACATCATTCAAGAATTAAATACCAAAAAGGATGAACAACATATCAACTCAATCATCCAATAACCCTCTTAATCAGACAAAGGATTACTGCCCTCTTTCCCAAATAATTATTACAAGAAGTAATTTCCTTCAACAGTTCCAGATTACAAACATTTGTAAGAACTAAAAACACAATTATGCAACTGTTGTTCTAACATAAATGCTATCAATTCCATTCTCTTACAATAGTTGTGAATTCAAAAGATAGATCTTAACTAAAATCTAAACTGAATTATTGTCCCTTCCTTCATACAACTCATCTGATTTCAAGCAATCAAACGCTGAAGAGAACAAGCAAACAACAATTAAATACCAATGCTTAACCCAAGCAGTACGAAATTCGTTCCATAACAATTATAGATTTCCAACTGTATGAGAGAAAAATGATCATTAATTCAAATTATCCATTCACACTCTCTTTCTTTTCCTCATAGCTATACTAGAAGTTTTAATCCAAACGTGATATCAATCAATGATAATAGTCCAAAGAGAAATAAATGAAAATCAATAATCGAATATAAGGGAGCAAGATCATATTACCTCTTCTACTGTCTATCCAAATACCTCTTATTTAGAGCAGACATACTCCAATAGTATAATTCATTTAGAGTAGTATATTCAGTAATTGAAAACTACTATTACCTTTCCAAAAAGTTGACCAGAGTTCATTGCAACTGGTCTATAAACATTAGTACCAAAAGAACCAACAGGTAGAATACCATATCAAATTAGTACAGCAAAGTAAGATGCTACAATAACCTTACTGTCCCAGGGAACCCGTGTTTTAAGAAAAAAAAAAAAACATCAAGGAATTATAACTCGCATAATAGTCTATTAATATCACCACAACTTTGTTTTTCCCAAACGTTTTCACACACTGAACTCAGAAATACAATATTCGCATAACAATGCCTTTATCAATGCAAACCCGCATAGGGTAATAGATGCGCAAGCAAGGTACAGTCAAAACAATCTCAACAGCAAGCCAAATCTCATTTGTTTCATTCATTTGCATAGAAACACTAAGCCATGTTCGTTTTTATGATGACAGTTCAGACTAGAAGATCAAACCGCATCCAAAATGCACAATAAAATCCTCTTTCCCCTTACCTTCAGATTTTGAAGCAGCAAAGAGAAAACATAATTCATTAATGATTTCAATAAGAAGAACAATCATTTTCTTCAAACACCCGAGAATACCCAAGTCGTGTTCATTCTTTTAAGGACAGTTCAACCAGACATACAAATCATCTCATCTTTTCATTTTCACAAGAATGCTCAGAACTCAGAAGTGATATTCATTTAGCTAATGTATTTATTAGCACAACCCAAAATGGTAATAAAGTGAATACCCAACACTGCCAAAATGAACCACACAGCAAGGACAATGTATTCAACTTAATCATTATGCAAAGAATGCTCAAGCCATATCTGACAAAAGAAAATGACTCAACTCGAAATCATCTCAACGTAATAGCCAAATCAAATAACCAAAACCCCCATCATAAGAGCAGGGTTGTTTTAATGAGACTATTAAGCAAAAGCAAGCGGTTTAAGGAGAAGGGCTTAACATGCCTGTTATTTTTTCTTGTGGCTCGAAGAAAACCGCGCCCACTGGAGTTGTTTCTCTCCACGACGTCCTCGGCCAGGCTTTCCAACCAGTCACTAACTTCCACAGGCTCAAGAATAGCCTTTGTTTTTCCAAAGAATAGAGATAATAATCAAAACACAGCTGGTTCGACAGAACCATGGAGAAACAAAATGCAGAGCAACTAAAATCCAAATGCACACAACAACAACAATTTTCCTTTTTCCTCTATCCTCTTTCCAAGGCGAGCTGGTCACTAAGACCAAGATAATTAATGCATTGAATGCACTACCTTTCCTCATTCCTCACGCCACCGCTGACTCGGGTTGGTGAGTTTCCAAATTTCAAATTTGCATATAAATTCCATTTAGTTTCTAAGCTAGTTGGACACCTCCAACTTTTCTTTGTTCCCGCCAAACTTGGCACTGTACATGTAAGGGCTTCATTTACTGTCCCATTAAATTTCTTACCTTCCCCCCCTTATCCTTTCCATCCACATGGGTCTATGCGTCCCCTTCCTTAGGTTAGGATTAGTCTAGGATTTTAATAGTCCATATCTAGGTCATTCACCTAGTTCATAGGTTAATGGAATTTATATCTATTTTCTCCCTTATGAAATCTAAAATCCATATAGGATAGTAGTTAGGGTATAAGATAAAACTTAGGGGTAGGTTAGGGTTTAATCCCCTAATATTTAATTAACTAGTTTCCATATCAAGTCTTTCCACCTGACAGTCATATTCAACATTAAGCAGGACATTTCGTCCTAAGTTCCACATACCTGTGCCACTTGCATCCAGGCCCTTATCATCTTATGTTATCTAGCATTACAACGGTGTGTGGTTCGAGAATCAAACCTTTTTCATTGGCATCTACGTACCAGATATTCATACCTAGAATCGGGTGCTTCTACAACATTTATATCAACCTTGATCTTGTTTAAAAGTAAATCGATAAAGCGATCATAAGAAGGCCACAACATACCTTGGATCAATGGATTTGATTCAAGGTGTGTTGTCAATAAATGAATAGAGTTCATCAAGCATACGATAAGTCTGTTGTCTCATTAGCAATCACACAAGCAATAATAACTTCTGTCCCAAGTATCAAGTTATAGCAAACAAGGGTCCAGATCAGCAACACATTCCTCTAAGATCAAAAGATGTGTCTTAACATATTTATCTTCATTTCTGTAGTTACAACATCATGAAAGGTAATTACCATGATAACTTACAAAAATCAAGGCGTTACATTCCTCCCTTCTTAAAGAATCATCGTCCGATGATCAAATTAACCAATTCAAGGAGTTTCTAGGACAAAATTCAGTTATTGTCCTTCCATTCATAAGTTCATACCAAAAACAAATTCACTCTTTAAAACAGTGTTTTAAGATAACTGTAAAATAGACCAATAATTGTCTAAATTTGGTAGAATTATCAGTTTTTTTTTTTGAATTTCAATTTCGATCAAACAAATATGGAAAAGTAGATCTCATTTCTTGAGATTTTCCAAGTTGCACTTTCTTCGCTAAACTGGTCCCATTGGACCTTACATTGATTCACTTCGCGATTTCTTAAGCACAACTGGTGAGTTCCCAACACTCGAATGGGCTTAATCATGATTATTCCTGGGTCTTGGACCTGCAAGGAATTCCAATTCAGCACATGTGATAAATCTATTACGTATTTCTTAAGCAAAGAAATATGAAAAACATCATGCATTTGTGATAAAGCAGGAGGTAATGCTAGACGATAAGCTACAGGGTTGATTATTTCAACAATTTCAAAAGGTCCCACGTAACGTGGCGACAACTTGGCAGCCTTGCCAAAAGTTATTGAGCTCTTTTTCAGCTTAACCCGAAGAAAGACCTTCTCACCAAGTTTATAATTCCTATCAACCCGCTTTAAGTCTGCATAACTCTTTTGCCTATTGGCAGCCTCCTTTAGATGTTCCCGAATCATTTTGATTTGTTGTTCCATTTCCTTGAGGATTTCTGGCCCAATTACCTCTCTGTCCTCTACGTTGTCCCAGCTAATAGGGGTTCTGCATTTTCTTCCATACAATGCTTCAAAGGGCACCATTTTTAAAGAGGCGTGGTATGTATTATTGTAGGAAAATTCAACCAGTGGAAGGTATTCCTCCCATTTATATTGCTGGTCCATGCAATACATTCTTAACATGTCCTCTAAAACTTGATTGACTCTCTCGGTCTGTCCATCCGTCTCGGATGATATGCAGAGCTGAAGTTTAATTTAGTTCCCAAGGCCGCATTAAGCATTTGCCAAAACCTTGATGTCATCCTCGGATCTCTGTCGATATGATTGATTCGGGTATTCCATGTAATCTAAAAATTTCATGTATAAATCTTCTTGCTAACACTGGTGCATCATCTTTCAAATTACCAGCAATGAAGTGTGCCACTTTGGTTAATTTGTCGACAACAACCAGGATGATATCATGCTTATTCCTTGACATAGGAAATCCTTGAACGAAATCCATCGTTATCACTTACCATTTATACTGTGGAACGTTGTGGGGATACAATAATCCAGCGGGATGCATATGTTCCGCCTTAACACGCTGACATTCCAAGCAGTGTGTTACAAATTCCACCACATCCTTTTTCATTCCCTTCCAAAAGTATTGCTTCTTAAGATCAACAAGCATTTTCGTAATGCCAGGGTGTCCAGAAAAAGGTGAATTATGAAATTCAGTTAACAATTTCCTTCTTAAATCATTTGCCAAGGGTATATAGACCCTGTTTTCGAACCTCAGAATTCCTTCGCTATCAAAGTGAAATCCTTTATACCTCACATCCTTTGGATCTGCAGCAAGTGCTGTTTTAACTTGCTGGAAATAAGGATCTGATTCCAAGGCATCTTTCACCTCATCCTTAAACTGAGTTCTTAACGTTATAAGAGCAGAGATGTGCTTCCTTCGACTCAGAGCATCTGCCACTCTATTTTCCTTGCCTTTGATGTAGCTTATATCAAAATCATACTGAGACAGAAATTCTAACCATCTTCGTTGTCTTGCATTCAAATTTGGCTGAGTAAAAATATACTTCAACCCCAGATGGTCAGTTTTTAACTCAAAAGGTTTTCCTAAAAGGTAATGCCTCCACATTTGAAGTGCATGTACAATGGCAGTGAGCTCTAGGTCATGTGGAGCATAATTCTATTCATGTAACTTAAGCTTTCTGCTTTCATAAGCTATAACATGGTCATTCTGTAACAGAATACCTCCAAGGCCTTCTCCCGATGCATCCGTTACAACCATAAAATTTCCATTTGGATCTGGTACAGTTAAAATAGGTGTTGTAGTTAACTGTTCCTTTAAATTTTTAAAGGCAGATTCACATTTGTCAGTCCAGACAAATTTCTTATCCTTCTTTTGCAGTGAAGTGATTGGGGCAGCAATTTTTGAAAAATCCTTAACGAACTTTCTATAATATCCTGCCAAGCCCATGAAGCTTCTTACTTCATGCACGTTCTTAGGTGCAGGCCACTCGGTTATAGCTGCGATCTTTGAAGGGTCTACAGCTATTCCGTTCTTGCTTATAACGTGTCCCAAATAATGCACCTCTGCATCATAAAAGGAACATTTAGATAGTTTACCATACAACTTCCTCTTTCTTAAAACTTCCAGCACTACCCTTAAATGTTCTTGGTGCTCTTCGACATTTTTAGAGTATATAAGAATGTCGTCTAAGAATACAAGCACAAACTTGTCTAGGTATTCTTGAAAAATATTGTTCATCAGATTCATGAAGGCGGCAGGTGCATTTGTCAACCCAAAAGGTAACACCGTGAATTCATAATGCCCGTACCTTGTTCTAAAAGCTATTTTATGAATATCTTCTTCCTTTATTCTTAGCTGATGATACCCAGATCGAAGATCTATTTTTGAATAGACTGATGCTCCACGCATTTGGTCGAATAGATCATCAATCCTAGGAAGTGGGTATCGATTCTTAATAGTTGCCTTGTTCAACATTCTATAATCAATGCACAGTCTCAATGTGCCATCCTTTTTCTTTACAAAAATTACCGGTGCTCCCCATGGTGAGATGTTTGGTCTTATCAGCCCCTTAGTCAAAAGTTCCTGTAATTGAGTCTTTAGCTCTACCAACTCGAGGGTGGTCATTCTATAAGGTGCCTTAGATATGGGTTCAATTCCTGGCTTGATTTGTATTGCAAAGTTAAAATATTGTTTGGGTGGAAGACCTGGTAATTCCTCCGGAAATACATCACTGAAATCCCTTAATAATGGATATCTTTCCATGAAATCATTATCCTCCTCAGCATTTTCTGTCATTTTTACTACATACAAGGTGCAACCTCTATTTTTAGCCCTTTTTAGTTTCATAGCTGTTAGTTTCCTAACTGCAACTTCACTCTTTACACCTTGAATGACATTTTGCTTTCTACGAGTTGTCAAAACAAAAATTTGTTTTTCATGTGATCGACCTTTGCCTTATGTTACGCCAACTAGTTAACTCCAATAATGATATCATATGATCCTAAAGGAGTGACATACAGGTAAACTTTGGTGGAGAAACTGGGCAAGTCAAGAATTGCCCCAAAAAGGCACATTTCAACTGTATGGACAACATTATTCCCATAATGCACTGTCCATGTCTTATCCATTCGTTCAACCTTTCTTTTTAATTTCATTGCAAGTTTAGTAGAAATAAAGCATTCAGTGGCTCCAGTATCAAAAAGTATGACTACAGGTGTACCGAATAACTTACCCGGAACTTCTATAGGTGTAACTTGCTTTTCAAACATGCATTAGCCACCGTAGCGTGTATCTATCTTTGTTGATCACGATCATCCTTTTTCAGAGGACAGTGACTCACGTAATGGTCCTTTCCATAGTTGAAGCATCCTCCAACTGGCCCTTTCCTAGGCTCAAATTTGTTACCAGCTTTGAAGTTATCATTCTGGCTCCCATAGGACTTTTGTCCATTGCCACTAACTTTTGTGAAGCTGCTCCGCACACTATTTGTAGGTTTGTTCATTACAGATTTCTTGTTGTTATCTACAACAAATTTTTCACACCAAACCTTTTCCAAGGCCCCCTTTTGGGTGCGAGAGATGAAGAAGAATTAGAAATCTTCTTCCTTATCTCTTCCCTATGAGCAGAAATTGCTCTCAATTTCTGTTCCTGTCTTATTACCTTTTCGACAACTCCTTCCATGGTGGTTGGACCGTGGACATCCACTTCGCCACCAATGATGGGATTTAGTCCCATTATGAACTTTCGTATTCTAAACTTCTCGTCAGCTTGGTACTGTGGCACATACTTAAGGAGTTTAGTAAACCCTTCCCAGTATTCTGTCACCGTCAGCCTTCCTTGCGACCAGTTCTGAAATTCAGTCATTTTCCTATCAAAATAGAGTTGAGGCAGCCACCGTTGCCTAAAGTAACCCTTAAATTGATCCCAAGTTATGTCTGATTCGACAATATTCAACTCAACCTTACGGTTGTCCCACCATGATGATGCTTCATGAGAAAGCTGATATGCTCCCCATATCACTTTGGTCTCCTCGGAGAAGTTTCTTATTGCAAAGTACTTCTCCATTTCACTGAGCCAATTCTCAGCTCTGTCCCCAAGGGTTGTTCCATCAAACTTTGGAGGACTTATTCTCTTTATGTCATTTGTAAGTTCAGCTACTAATCTTGCCCTTTTATTTTAGGATGATTAGGAGCATTCACATTACTATTATCAACACCTAGATTCCCTCCATTGGTGTTGTCCACAGGAGGTGGCTGATCATTTATATCAGCTTCTTCTTCCTCCTCTTCATTTCCCATTGACTGCTGTTCTAAAACAGTCAAATGATCTCTTGTGTCTAGTAGGGCAGCAAGGATTTTATCCATCTTTTGAGCGGTAGCTACTTCTCCACCCGGTAACGGGTTGTTCGCAACATTTCTTCTTGTTCTGACCATTTTCTGTTCAATAAGAAAATGTAAACCTTATTAAATTGTGGACTCATTAGGTCCAAGAGCTGCAACCTTCAGCTCTGATACCAAGATGTAACATCCCCATTTTAAGATACTAGAACAAGGGAATTTTTTTTTTTATATAAAACGTTCCCTGTTATGAATTATATAATTCAAACACACGTTCAAGTTTTAATAATTGTTCTCTGTCCAATTAATGCAGTTTGGATCACACAATTTCCTTTTAAAACTAATGTTCTTTGTTCACATATTTGCAATATGGAACACACATTCAATGACATTCAATCATATAACAGATACCATATGCTGTTGTAAATGACTCGAAGAACTACCGACCTCCCACTTTATGGCTCGGAGTTTCAACGATCTCTCATTTCATGACTCGGTGACTTACCGATCCTTCATGTTAATTCATGCATCGTATAATGAATATACAAGGTTCTTTTACCATTTTCGGTTATCGAAGTGATCCATTTAAGAAGCCTATCGAATATCTATTCATTCGATATTCATCTGACATCCTGCATCTTAAACTAGGTGATTAGGACAACACAACCAGCACTTGTGATACTTTGGAAAAAGATTTTCACATGCTTTGCATGATCATATTCCTAGATGTGATACACACCAATGGAATACGTCCTTCACTTCACTTCATCTGTTATCTAGAATGGTCTTTCCTGGTCTCTACCAGTCCTTCCATTTAAGGTCAAACTCTAACCTCAACTAGCAATATGAACGAGTATAGGAAGTTACTCATGGTAACTAAAGATACGCAGACATACGGTGTCGTTCCTAGACGACTCCGTGTGTCTAGTTACCTTTAGTCCTCCGGAGTCACTCCGTATATGTGATCACATTTCTATCCCCAGCCAAGAACTTATTATCCAGCTTATGTAAACTTGATGATTTAATTCGGAAGGGCATTGTAATATGTCAGCTATAACATTGTGTCATCATGAAGGCCCCACCTTCACGAAGACACCATATTGTAGCTGGCGTATGTCAATGTCCTACGGAATCCTCTCATCGAGGGTACACATCCAGCTCAATTGTGATTTGGTTATAATCTTAGTATTTAAGATCAACTTTCAGTAGCCATGCTGATCCTTTATCCTTGTTCTTGTTACAGTTGTATGTAGCTAAGAGAGATTTAATCCGTCTTCTGGCTTAATACGCATCTCCTTCTTCATACTGAAGGGTTTCCTATTCACTTCTTGGTTCCTTTCTTAATCTTTGGACTAATCAGTCCATTATCGATAAACTTAATAAGTTTAACCTATTAAACTTAGCCAAGTTTTCCACAACTGTAAACAAATTCAGAATTCCATCTTATTAGACGTCATTTAAACGAGGTCTAATTCTAAATGAATTTATTCATTTACCCTCCTTAACCTTACTTAGTTAAGGTCTGTTAACAATAGATATGATTTCCCATATCTTTATTTTCTAAATTTAAACATTCGAGCTATTAACGGAGTCCGAATACAAGGTTTGGCTGCCCCTAAGTTATTTGATATCCCTTAGCTTTCAAACTAATCCCGAATACCTTCCAATTAGGATTTTGTGTTTATCTAAATCTTTTTAATGTCAATTCAAAATTCATCTTAACCCAAGTATGAACTAATTGCACATTTCAACGTAAAAGTTGCATTCAGGTAAAGAATAGATGTTATTTCCTTTTAAATTCATCCATTAACATTTGAATAATTCCAAGTCAAGGAATAATGTTATATTCTCAAACTTATTCAACAATATCAAACTGATACAGTTATTGAAAATATCACACTTTTACTTGTATTCATCCATCAGAATTTACGATCTATACATTTGCCGAGTCAAACAGTGGACTTTGTTTATATCAAACAACATTACAACTCATAAAGATAGAAGAATGTAACTTCTTCCTTTCTCATTTCCTCGTGGAGGAGTAATAGCTATCAATACAATCCATCTTCATTCAATCAAAGAAGTATCATAAAACAACCATGTCTTCATTTATACTCAAGTTTAATCTACAAAATTACTTGCGGGTCGAGTTCATTGGAATCGAACATATTAAGCACTTGTCTTTAAAATGAGGTGCTTTTAATTAACTGTCTCAATAAAAGAACCCTGCTTTTATGAAACGTTAATATGAACATCATTCAAGAATTAAATACCAAAAAGGATGAACAACATATCAACTCAATCATCCAATAACCCTCCTAATCAGACAAAGGATTACTGCCCTCTTTCCCAAATAATTATTACAAGAAGTAATTTCCTTCAACAGTTCCAGATTACAAACATCTGTAAGAACTAAAAACACAACTATGCAACTGCTGTTCTAACATAAATGCTATCAATTCCATTCTCTTACAATAGTTGTGAATTCAAAAGATAGATCTTAACTAAAATCTAAACTGAATTATTGTCCCTTCCTTCATACAACTCATCTGATTTCAAGCAATCAAACGCTGAAGAGAACAAGCAAACAACAATTAAATACCAATGCTTAACCCAAGCAGTATGAAATTCGTTCCATAACAATTATAGATTTCCAACTGTATGAGAGAAAAATGATCATTAATTCAAATTATCCATTCACACTCTCTTTCTTTTCCTCATAGTTGTACTAGAAGTTTTAATCCAAACGTGATATCAATCAATGATAACAGTCCAAAGAGAAATAAACGAAAATCAATAATCGAATATAAGGGAGCAAGATCATATTACCTCTTCTACTGTCTATCCAAATACCTCTTATTTAGAGCAGACATACTCCAATAGTATAATTCATTCAGAGTAGTATATTCAGTAATTGAAAACTACTATTACCTTTCCAAAAAGTTGACCAGAGTTCATTGCAACTGGTCTATAAACATTAGTACCAAAAGAACCAACAGGCAGAATACCATATCAAATTAGTACAGCAAAGTAAGATGCTACAATAACCTTACTATCCCAGGGAACCCGTGTTTTAAGCAAATAAAAAAACATCAAGGAATTATAACTCGCATAATAGTCTATTAATATCACCACAACTTTGTTTTTCCCAAACGTTTTCACACACTGAACTCAGAAATACAATATTCACATAACAATGCCTTTATCAATGCAAACCCGCATAGGGTAATAGATGCGCAAGCAAGGTACAGTCAAAACAATCTCAACAGCAAGCCAAATCTCATTTGTTTCATTCATTTGCATAGAAACACTAAGCCATGTTCATTTTTATGATGACAGTTCAGACTAGAAGATCAAACCGCAT
The DNA here is from genome assembly GCA_018340775.1 of Taxus wallichiana var. yunnanensis. Lineage (NCBI taxonomy): Eukaryota > Viridiplantae > Streptophyta > Pinopsida > Cupressales > Taxaceae > Taxus > Taxus wallichiana. Next base: position 293,341,139 of record CM031235.1, on the reverse strand, counting down.
CCAAAATGCACAATAAAATCCTCTTTCCCCTTACCTTCAGATTTTGAAGCAGCAAAGAGAAAACATAATTCATTAATGATTTCAATAAGAAGAACAATCATTTTCTTCAAACACCCGAGAATACCCAAGTCATGTTCATTCTTTTAAGGACAGTTCAACCAGACATACAAATCATCTCATCTTTTCATTTTCACAAGAATGCTCAGAACTCAGAAGTGATATTCATTTAGCTAATGTATTTATTAGCACAACCCAAAATGGTAATAAAGCGAATACCCAACACTGCCAAAACGAACCACACAACAAGGACAATGTATTCAACTTAATCATTATGCAAAGAATGCTCAAGCCGTGTACAGCAAAAGAAAACGACTCAACTCGAAATCATCTCAACATAACAGCCAAATCAAATAACCAAAACCCCCATCATAAGAGCAGGGTTGTTTTAATGAGACTATTAAGCAAAAGCAAGCGGTTTAAGGAGAAGGGCTTAACATGCTTGTTAAATTTTTTTCTTGTGGCTCAAAGAAAACCGTGCCCACTGGAGTTGTTTCTCTCCACGACGTCCTCAAAAAGGCTTTCCAACCAGTCAATAACTTCCACAAGCTCAAGAATAGCCTTTTTTTTCCAAAGAATAGAGATAATAATCAAAACACAGCTAGTTCGACAGAACCATGGAGAAACAAAATGCAGAGCAACTAAAATCCAAATGCACACAGCAACAACAATTTTCCTTTTTCCTCTATCCTCTTTCTAAGGCAAGCTGGTCACTAAGACCAAGATAATTAATGCATTGAATGCACTGCCTTTCCTCATTCCTCACACCACCGCCAACTCGGGTTGGTGAGTTTCCAAATTTCAAATTTGCATATAAATTCCATTTAGTTTCTAAGCTAGTTGGACGCCTCCAACTTTTCTTTGTTCCCGCCAAACTTGGTGTTGTACATGTAAGGGCTTCATTTACTGTCCCATTAAATTTCTTACCTTCCCCCTTATCCTTTCCATCCACATGGGTCTATGCGTCCCCTTCCTTAGGTTAGGATTAGTCTAGGATTTTAATAGTCCATATGTAGGTCATTCGCCTAGTTCATAGGTTAATGGAATTTATATCTATTTTCTCCCTTATGAAATCTAAAATCCATATAGGATAGTAGTTAGGGTATAAGATAAAACTTAGGGGTAGGTTAGGGTTTAATCCCCTAATATTTAATTAACTAGTTTCCATATCAAGTCTTTCACCTTGTAGTCATATTCAACATTAAGCAGGACATTTCATCTTAAGTTCCACATACCTGTGCCACTTGCATCCAGGCCCTTATCATCTACGTTATCTAGCATTACAATGGTGTGTGGTTCGAGAATCAAACATTTTTCATTGGCATCTACGTACCAGATATTCATACCAGAAATCAGGTGCTGCAACATTTATATCAACCTTCAATCTGGTTTAAAAGTAAATCGACAAAGTGATCATAAGAAGGCCACAACATACCTTGGATCAATGGAATTGATTCAAGGCGTGCTGTCAATCAGCGAATAGAGTTCATCAAGCATACGACAAGTCTGTTGTCTCATTAGCAATCACACAAGCAATAATAACTTTTGTCCCAAGTATCAAGTTACAGCAAACAAGGGTCCAGATCAACAACACATTCCTCTAAGATCAAAAGATGTGTCTTAACATATTTATCTTCATTTCTGTAGTTACAACATCATGAAAGTTAATTACCATGATAACTTACAAAAATCAAGGCATTACATGAAATTTTCCTTATAACTCATTCCCCAAGAAATGAGCCATGCCTTTGCACGAGACAAGAGTCCGAGTAGCTATTTTAGCGATATAAGCTTTATCAATGAACAGACCAATGAATGGTCGGGAACCCATGATGGTCTCCATCTGAATGTTTGTACCTAGTGTCCAAGACACTTTCATTGTCCACAGTGCCTTCGAGGATATCAACTAGATCTAACATCTAAATTTATTTAAGTGTCAGTCTGCTATTGTCTTTTCTTTAGATGGCAACTTCATCCCAAAGATCAACCTAGATGTCTTCCACATTGGGCACATGTAGATACAAGGTTCCATATGACTTGAGGACTCCTCAGATGTCAAATCCCTCCTTGAGATTCATATGTTTCTTCAATTTTTCTTGAAGCTCATGCACCACATTCTTGGCCTTAACCACTATAGAGCATGTATACCTTCCAATGGAAATAGGGAAGGAGATGATGGCTTTGTGCTTGCTTTGTTGGAATTTGTGAAAATCCAACAATTGTTTGACTAACTCCATAAGGATTAGTTTGTCACCTGGGAACCTAGGAAAATGGAAAGGGTTACCATGGAACCTTACCACCCAAAGATAAGTAAACTTCTTGAATTATAAGAAAATGCAACCCCATTTTGACACTTCAGCCCATGCTTCATCAGAAACCCTTCTTTTCCTCAGATCAAGATCCAACCTACAAATGTTTTCATAGAAGAAGGTGTCATTCACTCTTCTATATTGGTCTTCAGACCCTTTTATTGTCAATTGAGGGAAGTACCGATATATGTGTTTCGTTTCCTGGTTTCCCTTCACATCTAGCCCTGGGTAGTTTCTCATGCCTGTTGTTGCATAGGTGACATATGACATCATATAGAACTTATTGGTAGACAAGATTGTTTTCATTTGGGAGTCTATCTTGTCACTTATTAGGCTACCCCAATCAATCCCTTGGTCATTCTTCTTTATGATGACCATGAACTGGTACATCCACCCTTGGAAATATTTTGACTTTGGGAGTCCAAATAATTGACTCAGCAAGGTGATGATATCACTAATTTCAAGAATAAAATCACTTCTAGGGACCAACTTGGGAAACCTAGAAATAACTAGCTTAGCCTTGATCAAGAAATTCTTGTTTACATGCTTGACGGCCTCTTCTTGATCTTTGTCATAGGAATTTTGTGCTGATTTAATGTCTAAATCAATATACTCCACAAAGTCAAGAAAATATAGGATTTGATCAAAGAAATATCCATCCAACTTCACTATAGACTCTCTTCCTTGATTTCTTACTGAATGGGAGGCTGAGTCATAGTTGGAAGCATAGGCCAAGATGAATTCAAGGAATTGAGATGATATTGGAAATCTTGCTGCAAGAGGGAGACTGTTGCCTACTATCGACTTCATCCAGGAGTTCTGAGAAGAATCCTCAATTCTCTTCCAAAAGTCCTCCATATTTATATTGTCGAGCTCTGTGTCCCAAATTTCATAATTATAGCTTATGTAAGAAGAAGACTCCATCTTCTGATATTTATACTTCATCTTTCCTACTCTATCTGACTTATGCTTAGATTGGCGGGGGTCTGACATGAGAAGTCTTGAAGAAGAAATGCCTTGATGATTTTTGGAAGAGCAATCAGGTTTGAAAGTTTTTTGGATAAATGTATAGACCCACCACACTATTCAGATTTTGGGACTTGTAAAACACCTTCGGAAACTTGAGACAAGTGTATGTTAGAAATTAGGACATGCCGAGCATCGGTGAAAACTCCGACACACACGCGCGTAACACGGAGGATGTCGAGCAGGTTGAAATGCCCGACACATTGTGGATTTTGATGGATGTCGATCAATTGTCAAAATTCAAAGCAAGGTGGAAAAATTAAAATGTTAAACACCCTACAAAACCTCGAAACAAGTATATCGGGTTTCTGACATGTTAGAATATGAAAAATTCCTACCTCGTGATCACTTAGGAATTCTAAAAAATCATTTTGAAATCTACAAGTTACAACCTATGAAAAATAAGTAAATAACCTAGGGGTGAATTTCAAACAAGAACCCACATGGGAAAAAGACAAGAAACAAGGAAAATAACCCAAAACCCTAAACCAGAAATGAGGGAGGAAATGAAATGGAAACCCCAAGAAAACACTTCAAAAATAACCCAAAAAGCTTCTAAATAGAAAGAAGAGAAGAATACCTTCAACTGGCTTGAAAAAGATTAAAAATGGATTACAAAATCAATCGAGAAGCTCAATCAGGTTTGGAGGTAGAAGAAGCATCAACGAAAATCCAATGCATAGAAAAAACAATAAGGTAACAAATGACATGGAAAACCGACTATTTATAATAACCTAGCATTAATTACACCTCACTTGACACATGTGCCAACTACTAGACAACTAGACATTAATGACATGTCATCATGCTTGGAGCATTTGAAAACTTGATACAAAGGATAAAGACTCAATTTGGGTTTCAGGTTTTGGGAAACATGAGACATAAAACATGCATTTGGCAAAGCATGTTTCGATGTTTGGAAGTTCCGCAAACCTGACACAATGCTTAGGCAATTAGGTTTCAGGTTTCGGGAAACAAGTGACATAAAACATGCTTTGGGCAAAGCATGTTCGATGCTTAGAAGTTCTGAAAACCTAACATAATGGACTTAGATAATTGGGTTTCGGGTTTCGGGAAACATGAGACATGTAACATGTAAGAAACATGTTTTCATGCAATGAAAACTTGAAAACCTAAAAATATCTTTCAAAGGGAATTTTTAAGGGATTTTTCCAAAATTTTCCTATGGTTATCTCATTTTTAGCGGAGTCATTAAAATGAGAGAACACCATAACAATGATTTGAGCTTAGGAAATAGGATAACTCTAGTATCAACACTTTCAATAGCTTCAATGCTTAGGGCGGCTTCCAACACTTTATGCGTGTGTGTGAAAGTTTTATGAGATAAAGCTCTTCTAAATGGGGTTATCAACCCTTCAACAAACCATTGAGAATTCTATGAAGGGTGAATGTCATATGACACTTTTGATAGGAGATTCTTAAACTACAAGTCATACTCCGCTTACTCTCTCGCCATTTCTTGCTAAATCTCTTTAAGGGAACTTATGCTCTTTTGTTCAAACTTAGGGATGTGGAATTCTACTAGGAAATAATTTCTCAATGTGGTGTAATCTACAACCATATAATGGGGGTCATACTTCCTATACTAGCTATGTGCGTGCCCTTGCTATTTCATTGCAAACCGACTAGCCTTTCGCTCTAGGGTTATAAACCCCTTCGTGCACCATAGAAAATCACACTTGTGGACATACTCTGTAACATCCTTTATGCCTTGGTAGTCTGGAAAGTGTAAAGACATTTTAAAGATTACTTAAGGAGGTGGCTTAGGCCCCTATCCCCCTGGTCTAGATCCTTGGTTTCCCCTGATGTTTCCTCTTCCATCAGATCCACTAGATCCACCAGGTCCTATGCCCCTAGTTCCACCAGTTCTACCTCTAGATCCACCAGTAGCTAGTAATGGGCCTGAAGCAATCATGCCTAGGGTCCTTAATGTCCCACTAAATTATGTGCCAACCATCTTTGAAATTGTGTCACTACCAAATGTGTGTCCCGTGCCACTCCCCAATGCGTTACCCGAGCCTTGTATACTTGATCTTGGTCTAAACAAGCCCCCAAATACTACAATAGTATGTGTAGCCATAGAAGTGGGAAATGAAAAATTGTATCTCCTAGGAACAGATCTATCACTTCCACTAATACCAACTGGGTCAACAATACTCCTCCCTTGATCTAGAAAAACAAGTGCTAAGGTTTGGTCACTAGATGGGTTCGAGATGCGCGCTAATGAATATTCTCTCTGCACGTGATGAATTCTCATCGAATCCAAAGGGTCTCTCTTACGCACTTTCCGGGATGGGGTAGCATAGATTGTTCATGTTCCACGCCCTCTGCATGAACCTAAAATCCTTCCCATAATGTCTTCTGTATACATCCATCACACTTGCAACCTCAAAATTTATAGAAATCTCCATTGCATGCGCTTCACTATACTTGAGCCATCTCTCCTCCCTTTCTTTATCGGTCATAATGTCTTCCATGTTCCTCCACCCTAGCTTCCTTTCCCATCACTTAGAATGGTTTAGTGACCATCCGAAATGCCTCTAAACTCAAGGTAACAATTGATATTTTCATTACTAGAGGGATAGCTCATAGAAATGATCCTCTAGGATCCCATAAAAACTCAAACTTAGCAACTTACATACAAGAATACATGGAAATATCATATTCTGGGTGTAACTAACTAGCACTCCTTTCCACCAATGATCGTAACATGAGTCCACATTAGATCTACATCTTGCAGCCTTTGGTACTCTTCTTAGGTCCATGTGTGTAATCTGTAATACCAACTTGATCGGATGCTTATGTTGAGAGCCATTCATACAGCTCTCACGGGAAGAAAGCAGAAAAAAATTCATACAAATCATGGTAGGGTTTCTCTTCTACTCATCTACATGCATCAAAATCAGGTCCAGAGTGTTGAATCTCGAGAAAATTCCTAGTGCATTATAATGTTTTAGGTCTATGTCATTACGTAAATATGACCAATTGAAAGCCAAAACTAGTGTGTATACATTCAAAGGTGTGTGCATGTGCTAAAGTTATGGTTGTGTATTTCATTTCTCTACATCATTAATAAAACAAGTTTGTATTACCATGATCTATGAGTGTTAACGGTTGAGTCTCAAGAATTTTTGTTACACATAGTCAAAGAGTCCTGGTATAGTTTATTTGAGACTATGAAAAGTTGAAAAATTCATCTTTTGTGTATTTATGTGGTCCCTAGTAGATAAATGCAATGCCCATCTTAGGGGATTTTTCATCATGATCTAGATGTAAAAGTATATCTCTTCAAGATTATGCTTTAACTATGAGGTTGAAGGATTGATCTAGGAAGTTTTGTACTATGAGTTGGTGTTACAAGGTCAAAAGGAAGTATTGGCATCATGTGAGTCAATATAAGTATGTGTATGTATATGTCTATCATGATTTTATAATTATCAGTAGATGTAAGGAATCTTAGTGTTGTTTAAAAATTTATCGTCATGATTCATAAAGTCTTCATTAAGTAAATATGGTTAAGGTTCTCCAAGGTTAAACTCGGGGTATGGTCAGCTTGAAGATCTCAATGGAAAAGATACTAAAATAATGAATAGGTCTATTTCACCTAAAACAAAGTGTTAAAGAAAAATATAGGATATATCATCTGATTAGTGCATCTTAGGTTCTCTCTTGGTCTAACTAGTTGGAGATAGGTCAATATAATGATAAAGGTGATCTATAAGGTATGTTGAGTCATTTGATCTGGGTCTAGCAACTATGTGTAAGTACATCATCTCAAGAATATCAAAGTTGAGTTATAGGAAAGGTATACAATGTTTCTTGGTTCATTTTTTCATACATATATATGAGATTCGATTGATGACACTAGTTTCTAGTGTATGTATGAGTCGATTTTTCATATACGAGCTTATGTTATGGATTAAAGTAACTCATACCAATTTAAGGATAGTTTTAGATATGTGAGGAAATTTTTTTCCTAAGTATGTTTTCATGATTTAAAGTACATTAAAACATGTGTAAATGGCCTTTTTGGAGAAGTAAGGGTTAGAACTAGGGTTATAAAAATGGACAAGCATTTCACAAGTGTCATCATATTAATGGTGGTATGATAGTATGTAAGGATTGTATAAGTAGGACAAGGTGTATTGCAAAGAATTCATAATTTTAGGGTCTCGAGATGAATGACTCTGTGATGATTCATAGTTGTGGGTCATGAAGAATCTAGAAAGGGAATTTCATCTAATGTATATGGTATCTTACTATTCTAAGTTCACTCAAATTTTGAAGTTACTTGATCTTATACATGTAGAGAAAATATTGATATCAATTGTACCTATAATACAAGGAAATATGTTTATTGATTATGTGTAATGGTGTATTCATATGTTCTTGGAGGCATTAGAAGGCTCAAAGTAGTGATGTGGACCTCATTCAGATCTGTGTGGCTATTGCAGATTTTTATAACTAGAGATGTTGTCATGTTAGTACAATAAGAATAGAATTATCATTCAAAGAGTGAAGATAAGGTTCTTGAAGGCCTGAAACTAATACTAAGTATGCATCTCATGGCGAGATTTCATCACAAGCAAGAGTGTCAAAGATGATGTTAGTAAGATGAATAAGGTATGTTGGAACTTTTAAAGGACCTAACATTGCTTGAAGTTATGTGTATGATATGATTAGGGAGAGATGATCTTTTTGGATAATTAAAGACATGTTTTCATGAAAAGAACACAAAAACAACTAAAATGTTTCTTAGGGAAAATGGCAATTGACATTACCTATCTCCATGGTTGTTACTTAAGGCATGTGACCTTATATTTGCATATGTAGTTAGAAAATTATGGTATGTTATCAAGGGAGAATTAAGGAGTTTCACATGCATGGTTTGATCCTAGTGCAATAAGAAATTTGGAAAATTTGGTCTAAAGGAGTTCTTTAGAGCTCATGGTTCTAAAAGTTGGAATCCTTGTGTTTGGAGGAAGAAATTGTAGATTTAGATGGTACAAGCCTATAATATTGTGTACAGTAGTTATGAATCCAAATATGTGTTGTATTAGTTTATGGGAGATGTTTTTCATGATTATATCAGGTCCATGGTTTTCTTTTAACTCATATGAATTCAAGAAAACATAGTACGATTCAAGGGAGAGCTTGTGAGAAAGTAAGTTTGTTTGTACATTGATGTCATTGTGCATTTTCATTGTTTCTCATTTTAAATTTGTCATATAGACTTTTTCATAGCCGTTAAAGGGGAAAATAGGCTCATAAAATCGAAAATATGTCTTGAAGGTATTTTCATTCATAGTTTCCATCAATGTTTATGAAGGTGGTTGTCATTAATGACAAAGGGGGAGATTGTTGGGCATTGTGTCTATGGTGTTCATTGTGTCTAGTGGCACATTGATGTTAAATGGTATCTAGGTGATTTTCTTGAGGTTTTATCCATGTTCAAGCTTGAAGGTTGATTAGTAGTGTCTAGTTTTCTGATCTTGAGATGGTGTTGAGGCATGTTCTTGGTGCCTTTGTCAAGCTAGTAGGTGATATGTATGTTCTCTAAAGGTTATATGATGTTATAATAAGGCATTACATGTTGCATAGTATATAATATAGGTGTTAATGAGTCTCTAAGTTGAATACAAGGCTAATATTGATGAGTCATGTGGTGAAGTAGGCCATTCTAGGCCTAGTCCTAGACCTAACATAATTTGAATAAGGTAGAAACATGGAGCATGGAGTAGGGAAGTATTATATAATCATGGATGTGTGTTTTGACATTGAATATGAAGTGTGAAAGACATATTAGGTCAGTATTCAAAGGTTTGAAGTTGTTTCAAGGTTAGTTGAAGCAAGTTTCTTCATAACAAGACATTTTTTCATAGATAAGTCTCAGTGTTTGGAGATATTTATAAGTGTTCAGACAAAAATAGGACTTGGTAAACTTTAAGGAGGTCATCTTTGAGCTATGAGTCAAATTTCATGTCAAGACATTGAATACAAAGCAAGAAAATTGATTTTTGGCAAAACTTAGTTCTTATGGAGATAGAATCCAACTCGAAGGTCATTTTATTTTACTCACCCACATGTGTGGGTTTTACATGGGAACCTAAGGCTTTAGGGGATATTTTTTCATTGAGATAAGATCATTTAAAAATAATAATGTTTTGATTTGATCGTCCCATCTTTATGAACAATTGTTAACAAGTTAAATAGGTTTGAAACCACAGGTAAACCCTAGTTATAAAGATATGGGAGATATTTTAATGGTATGATCTCCAAATTAAATGGAAATGAAAATGTGATGACTTAATAATTCAGAGAAATCTTTACAGATCCTAATGGTGGTGGAGGTTTTTCAACAAGATAGAAAAAAACCCTTATTTTGTGTAAATTTGCAAATATCGGGTTGAGATAAAAGCTTCATGAAGAAAATTGAATTATTATATAAATATTGAGAGGTGATCTAAATGTTCATGAATTTTTTTAGGAAATTCTAGTGAATAATTTTTGAGTTACAGTCCTCCAAGTCACACTACCACTTTTGGTCCTAAGGACCAAAACCTTATCTTGTGGCTTGAGATGAGTTTGGTATGAAATGCTTGTTGGAGTTATGTTTTTAGTCATGGAGATTTTTATGACACATGACATGATGTTTTGAAGAATTTTTCTTGGTTAGATGAAGTGGTTTCATGTTGAAACCCTAGTGTCCTAATCAGCCTGTTATCTCTCTCTCAAGAATCCTTGTGGTTCAAATGTGTAAGTGTGATTTTATCCATGTGACATATGTATATGATGGATTTAATAGGTATTTCAGGTATCCCATGAAGTTTTCCAAGTGGTTTCAGTGTTTGGAAGTTACATTTGAGATGTTGGAGCATGTTTCTATCAAGATTAGTTCTTGAGTCCTTATTGGTAGTTTTTAGTAGCTGCACAAATTGAAGTATTTGGATACCTTGTGCTATGTTTTGGTGATTGAAGTGAGTTGTTTCAGATAGTAGAATAAGAAAACCTTCCAATGGTATGTTGCATGAGCCACCATGAATATTTTTATAGGTTAAGTTGCTTGTTTTCTCGAGTCTATTTTCTAGGTACTTGAAGACCTAGTTGGGATAGCTTGCTTTTTAGTGTGCTTCATGGTGAAGATAGATGGTGTAGAGCTTCTTTTGCTTATTAGTGATGTTGAGGGATTTCCTTAAAGTGTTTAAATCCTTTAGTGTCTTGAAATTTTTGTAATGTGGCGTTGATTATCATAGTCCATTGATTTGAGATGTCTTGAGTTATCTCTTGATGGTGTGACCCTTTCCAACCTACTTGGGTAAATTAGAGTGTTTATATGATTTGGTAGGTGTGTTTTCATGTTGTGAAAACCAACCTTTATGGTTTTGGATGACCTATGTGATGATCTAGTTTTATGTATATAAAGGCTAGTGTGTGTACTCATTTGACTAGTAGTGATGATGAGGGTTTGAGTGAGCTAGTGAAGGAAGAATAAGAGCATAGAGTGTAGTCATTTTTACACCCACCAAAGAACAAGGGAATCCCATGCACGTTGGCCTATCACCCAGTGGCGTTGGGCACTCACCCAAGGCATGCGTGGGTGTCGAGTCTCTCTTTTATGTGATTTGAGTGGGAAAACATCATCTATGATCCAAATTTAAAGGAAGTGAGTGAAAATGAGACATGTAAGCATCATAGAGCCTAGAACAGATTTTAGATTAGTGCAGTCATTCCGGATAAAAGATTACTTAATAGATTAATGAATAAATCAAAATAGAAATGGAAATGCGCAAGGATTCAGAATCATTCTAAAAACATGCATAAAATAGAACCATGCGAGATATGTTAATGCACCGAGAATCAATACCGATCATATTCATATAAAGCTGGTAACCTCATTACATTCATTATATTCATTATAGAACATTGAAATATTGCAGACCAAAGTCATGCATCATAACTGGACCCATATCCTTTAGTTCTCAAAAATAAATTTCATAACCCCAAACCCTTGATACATCCTTCTCCTATAGTTCATCTACCCAACCCAATATGGCTCATCTAGGCATTTCTGCAGAGCTCCACTCTCTTATTGATCTCTCTCCCCTTGTTCTTCTGTGGGTGCTTGTATTTATATGCACCCGAAGTGCTAACTCATCCTTTTGCAACCTCAGATCTGGCACCAAGTGTCTGAATGTGGTCCTCCATAGGAGCATGCTCCTCTAGGTTTGAGCTCTCCACTTTTTTCCATGATGGTCTTCCAAAATCTTCCATCGTAGGGCATATTCCTTCTTAGGCCAACTTTGTCACTAGGTAGGAACCTTATCCACTCCACATGCACGTTCGGGTCATGCTTTTCTTGTATCCTACCGATATGCCAATTATGGCTAAGTGACAAGACCCTGTCATGCGGGTGCGCATCATGGGTTCTACCGAGACCCTCCTATAACCTTTCCTTGCACACCTTCTCCTTGCGTGCCCATTTCTTAATTTTAGTTTTGCACGCCCATACGCTGTTTTGGAATTAGTCAATATTTTAGGGCCCAACATAGAGGGTGTATTATTTTTATTAACAACACTAGATATGTGCTCTAACACCTCATCTAGAAAATTCTCGGAATCTCACTTGAAGGACTCACATCCACAGGTAACTCCTTTATTATGCTTATTAGAATGTTATCATGTATGTTCACCATATCCATAATCAAATAAACTATTCATGCACAATAAATCATCATAATCATGATAGTCCGAAACACATATAATAAGGAAAATTAGTCAACATAAGGAATAATTAACAAGATCTAAATTCCCATAATTCCATACTCAGACATAGTCAATTTAGCAACCTAAACAAAATTATCCATTACAAACCATAATCAATATATAAAAAAGTAGATAATAAAAATATCCTTAATACATCCATTCGTTGGACTATGCATGATCTCATATAAACACAATAACATAAAATTTTGAACTCTCTATTAACACTTACTTTATACTCACTATTAGAAAAAATGGTGCATCACCTATATTTATAGGGTGGGGACTTTCCCTTCACCGCTTACATGCTTTCTTTCCTAAAAAAACCATGATCTATTATCAATCGGCATACTTTCGTAATAATATATCAAGTTATAAATATCTTACTTTACTCATGATTTAACTCCTACTTTTATTCTCCTTATATGCTTCATTTCTATTCTTATTCTCGTAAGTGATTTTCCCAATTATAGACTTTTTGTGCACCTCAAGTCATCCTACTTCTGCCTATTATTAGCCAAAGCTCCAAAATGGTTAAGTCCTAATCTACTACTTCTATGTGTGTAAAACTCACATGATGAGATATCCTCCCCTTGTGTGCACATCCTCTTGAACTACTATTTTTTTCATGTTATTCCTTGCATGGACTTCCATACCCGTCTCTATCTTTTTATCCTCCATGTGCATCCTTATGCATGCATCATGTCTAGTACTTAGTCAATTATCATGACCAACATTACCCCACACTAGGGATATTTTCTGTCCTCACCAATATGTCAACCAAATAATGCCTTGATAAATGAATAAAGAATAATAATATGGGATTGTTCCCCAAGAATCAAAATAATTAGGACCCATATACATCAATTACTCGAGGCCTTTTTGGGTGGAAGGATCCCAAAAATTCCTTATCCAAAATATTTTCTAACTCCTTCCATCCTTCCAACTCCTTTGTTTCCTTGATTGAATTTTCTTGAAAATGAAAGGTAATTCTATGGGAGTCAACTCATCAATTTTCATTTGAGCTCCATGATCATTTTGTCAAGTTTTGAGGCCACATCTTCTAGCGCATCCTATTGGTGTCCAAATTGATTCTCCCTTGGAAACCGAGTGACATCAAATATTTAGTAGGACACTGAGAGATAGACAAATCATATTATGAATCATTTTTTAGCCGGGAGGGGATTTTTTGGACTCTTTATCACCCGGGCATCAGAGAAATGGATAACACCTTCATTAAGGATTTGATCTATCCTCACTACTTTAGGCCATGCCTTTCGACCGGGTGAGAGGACCCATTTTGTAACCTCTGTTGGTGAAGGTGAATGAAGATATCCTTCTTTGCATAAATTTGAAAGGGGACCTTGAGAAAATATGATCAATGCACCACAATTTAACTCTCACGAGTTGTCACTTCTAAATAATGGTGATATTTTCTAAACAAGGCTAAAGGTTACTAAAGACATTATGGGATCCTGATTGCTTCTACATATTTTGGCAAGTAGAATTTATACATTTGTGGACATACAGGGAAAACAGGGGTAGTTCAGGTAGGATTCATTGTTTTGAATAATTTTGGTGGGAGATTAAGTAGGATAAAATTGATTATGCTAGATCTTTGAGAACCTTCACAACATTTGGAAAAATAAGTGACAGAATGCTTCAGAAATAGCTAAAATATTCCTTTAACCAAAAGGTGTGCATCAATGGAGGCCCGTATTTACATGTTTTCACACAATCTCCAAGAATTTAACATGAAGGCTCGAGCCAAAGACTCAATTAAGCATCAAAGACCACTAGTTCCTCATGCCTAAGATACACTCAAAGGCTTACATATAATATTTATCAACAAATGACGGTAAAATGATTTTAAATTGTTTATCTCATTACAGGATGAAGGATCTTCTTGAAATGAAATTAAAAATTCCATTAAAATGTCACAAGGATGAGATCCTATGTGATTCGGAGGGACTTTAACACAAGATTGCAATAGAAAAAAAACTACTTACAAACATTTTGAAATAAAGTAGACACAAATTGGTCCAAGATTGACACAAATTAATTCAAAATTGATTAGATTCATCATCAAGGGAAAGTTTATTTGAAAAATCTCAGAGCTTGTCAATGGTTGTACACTCACAACCAAATTGACGTGATTGAAATCTAAAACATAGGAAATTAATAGGTTTCTCGGATTGGTCTCTCAGGAAGATGGGCTCTCTCAAAATTTCTCTTAAGAATTCAACCCCCAACCCTTTGCAAGATTATTCTCATTACATTTATACATTTCACTCACTCACTCATCCAAAAATTTCCCCCAAAAAGAAGAATATTTGAGGAACCTTTGATTCTTACCAATTTGTCTCGAAAAGTGATGTTTAACAAATTTACACCCACATCTGCTAGGTGGAAAAATTAGGAACTGATCACGTTTCTCCAACCCTCGAATGATGACTAGGATGCCATGCCACAACTTTTTGACAATCCTTTTAATCATTCTTACTCTGTCATGCGAGAAATCCCCATTTTAATCATTTTCTGGTGGCTTTGTATAGCTAGATCTATTAGGAAATCTTGTTCATCCTCGAGGCAACACCTTAAGGAATGAATGCTTTTCCCCGCATCAACACATGTATTTGTGCCTCTAAAAATGAGTGTCCATGCATGGATTATTCCACATACCTACGTTGTGAGTCTAATTTTCAAGAAAAACAATGCGTATTTGCAAATGATGAAAAAATGAGTCTTGGAATTAAAAAAAGGTGGTAAAATCAAAATCAATTCACAACAACCATCAATTATGCCCCTTCTCAACTTTATATTAGATCCTTCCACATTTTTCCTTGGCACAACCGCAAAGGAGAAGTAGAGAGGTAATTTTCTAAAAAATCGGAGCCTTCCATATGCCACAGGCCAAAGAAAATCACCTTTTGTCCTTTGAAAAAGTCTCACCATAAAAGGAGCTAGCGAAATCCTCCACGTGTCTCCTTGGCACACCTTTTAGATGGTCCCAAAAGTGGAGGCCCCTAAACAAGCGTAGGGTCACCATGTGTCTTAGTCTGACAGAGTTATTGAAAAAATTTAAGGACCAGCGAGAAGGTGTCATGTGTCTAGGGACAAGATAGTTTTCCTTGGTCATTGAAAAGTCCAAGCAAGGAAAGAGTGAGTAGAAAATTCTAAGTGTCCCTTTGGGGCTTCTTTAAGAGTAAATTACAGGGGTAGGTCCTCAAATAAGAGTAGGCCCTCCACGTGTCCTAGGCCTTAGAAAATTTCTTTGAAAACTTTAAGTATAGAGAGGAGCTAGCAAAAGCCTCCACGTGTCTCCTTGGCATAAATCCTAAGGTAGGACCCAGAGGCAGATCCTCAAATGAGTTGACCTTCCACGTGTCCATGGTGTGTAAAATATATCTTGGTTGCATGAAAAAATGTCTAAGTCTTGGAAACATAGCGGAAACCTCCACATGTATCCCTCACACAACTCCAAAGGTCAAACTAAGAGGTGACTTTCAAATGAGCACCAACCCTCCACGTGAAAAAAACTTGAGTTGAATCAGATTTAGAGTTTCAAAGTACCTCACCAAGCCACGTCCAATCGAAAGGGCCACGTTTCCATAGATGCTAAGATATAAATTTGATGGGGAAAACACACCCATCAAACCGTAGAATGTAGGGAAATCACCATTTGTGCTCAGAAATGAATCTGTCTTTAAGGACAAAGAATTTGGAAATGATATAAGGCCCAAATGTGATCCACCGAGCCACATCAAATCGAAAGGACCACGTTTCCATAGATATTGGGACAAAAATTAACAGGGAAAATAAAATGTGACTATGGAAAAATGGAAGGAAGCTAAAAACCCGAGTTTATGCACAAGTTACAAATTCTTTCACATGGATAGATGAATGGAAAACAAATTATGGATTTAAAATGATCCTCAACCAAAGGAAGGGACTGATCATGGAAACCAAATGAAGGACAAAGAACTTTCACATATCAATACGGGGATGTATAATATATGACAGATCCCACATTGAAGAATTTTAAGGAAAAATGGGGTGAGATCAAACTAAGCACCAACATCGGCTCTGACTCAAGGATGGACAATCCCAATGAGTATCACAAGAACAAATAGTAGACTAAGTGCAAAAATAAAACATTGGGAAACATATTCAAAGAATAAGCATGCACGTAAGAACAATAATAACCAACTCCCCCAAGGATGAACCAAGAAACCAACAAAATGGCTGCCAAGGACTAGGACAAAACAAAACAGAAAAACATGAAAGCAGAAAGAAACCAAATGACTATACACTATACAATGGTGTATACCTTGATTCTAAGAAATCAATCAAGGAAATGTTTCAAATGCCTTCCATTAACAGGAAACTCAAGAAATTCCCCATCTAATTATTTTAAGAAGAAGGTATGTTCACCAATTTGAATGTCAATTGAATAAGGGCCCATCCACAATGCATCAAAATTTCCATGTTTTCCCTTATCCTCGTGCCTTCTATCCCACAATAGCACAAGATCTACTACACTAGAAAGCTCTTGGATTTAACTTGTTATCTAACAAATTCTTCAATTTCTCTTTGAATTTTACATGCCTTTGATGGGATGCCCTTCTTTCTTCATCTACCTCAACAACCTGATTTATACGAGCATCATAGAAACTAACCTCTTGATCTTCTAGTTATTGAAGAAATTGAAAAGAAGACAATTTCATATGTAGGGCAAAAAGAGCTTGAGTTCCATACACCAACTCAAATGGGATTTTTCCAAAGTAGCTTTTTAATAGTGATTCAATCAGCCCAAAAAAAAAATTTCAACTCCTCACCCCACTTCCTTTTTTTCAACTCCAAAGTTCTTCTAATTATCTTTAATATATTTTTATTGTTGTGTTGGTACCCAGATTTAATCTCCTTCACAACTTGAGTAGCATCATGGATTTTACAAGACACTTAAAGGTAGATAAATGATTTTTATGTCATTTAGTAGCTGGGAAGCAATTTATCGACTTGTTAGAACTAAGGGTTTGAAGAAGTGGGTACCCCAAGCACCTTGAAATGATTTTCATCTAATCCTCACTATTTTAGGTTGTGCCTTTCAACCAAGGTAAGAGAACCTATATGCAACCTCTATTTTGGATTGAAGGAGGTGGAGATATCATTATTGTGCATATTGTATGGAGATGGCCTTGGGAAAACATGATCAATTTTCCATTATTCAAATGGAACAAAGTTGTTTACTAAATGATGGAAATGCTTTCAAGAAAAGGCTGAGGCTGCTAGAGACATGGTATGATCCTAATTTGCTTTGTGCATTTTGTAAATGGATTGTTTTTTTTTTTTGACACACAATGCAATGATGCGGGGGTAGTATGGGGTAGGATTAGTTATTTTGAATGAATTTTTTGGTGGGAGATTTTAGAGAAGACTAACCAAAATTTTTGAAATTCTTTGAGGACCTTTGCAAGAAATTTGGAAGACCCACACAACAAAATTCTTCAAAAGGGTTAAGGTACTCCTTCAACAATAGGAATATGTGCACCAAATGGAGGCCCAGATCTGCACTCTTCCACACAATATTTGATAACCTACCACAAAATCTTCTAAGCTTGAAGATGAACCAAAAAGCATCCATGAATCTCTATTTTATCATGACTTAAGGTGCACCTAAAGGTTTACAACAATCTCTAAATTCAAGGAAGGTAAAGTGATTTTAAATCTGTTTATCTCTTTATCAAATGAAAGCTCTTCTAAATGTGAGATTGCAGATGCCACTAAACTATCAACAAGAAATGAGACCATGTATGATCAAGAGAGATTTTAAACACAAGACTGTAATAGGAGCATAAGTGCATGCAAATTTTTCCAAGAGACAACACAAAATAATATAGAAATGATCAAATCTATCAGCAGGGGAATGTTATAAGAACAATCTCAGAGCTTGTTGATGGCTTTATAGCTGAAACCAACTCAACATTATATAATTTTGATGTAGAAAGGAATTAGAAATGGTTCTCAGGTGGTTTCTCAGAGAATGGGCTTCTTCCCAGATTTTCCCGTGAAATTATAAGTTTCTCCGACCTTTTGCATGTCTCAAAACATGCATTATATAACTTTTAATTACATTTGATCCTTCTTTCCCAAGAAAATAATATTCCCAACATCAAGTTTGTTACAAAATTCCAACATGATTCGTAGATAGGGACATTTAACAAATTTGCAACAAGAGTTGCTAGGTGTTTCTAAAATGGTGAATCATTACAAATCCTTCATCATTATCCATTGTGGAGGCACATTTTTTCATTCTCTAAGCATGGAGACCCTTTCATTTCATCATTTCATACTTATCATTCCAAAATTTGATTCAGAACTTTATAATTTGATATTTCATGTTTTATGGCTGAGTAAAAATTTATTTTAAAAACACCTCAAATCTACAAATTAATCCCTAAAACCACTTGCATTGGTCCTTATAGGTACAAACAACACAAATCCACCAAAGATTCGATCAAAATAGATGCAAAATTCACATTTCCACACTTCCTGGAGAAAAAAATGGTGGCCAAATTGAAGAATGTACAGATTACAATTGATTTTCTCTATCTCCTTCAATTTGGGCCCTCCACGTGTCAAAATACAATTGGGAATGAATTTAGGCTCACTTTTTGACTTTTTAAAAATGTTCGAAAAATGGAAAAAATTGACTTTTTTCTCCGTCCCTCTCGCCCTTGAATTTTGGTGATGACACATGGCATATGGTGGATCCCATTGGGATCGCGGCTCAATTCTACGCATTTTGACCCTTTTTGAAGTTTGGAAAAATTTCACTTTTTTCCCTGTGGGCCCGCACCTCCACCTCTATCCTTGACACGTGTCATCCTCTCTATCGCTAAAAATCTGCGGGCTTATTTCATGTTTTAACCCCTTTTTCGCCAAGGAAAAATTTTCAACTTTGCCTCCACAGGCCCACGCCTCCGATTTTGTCCTTGAAATTTGTCCCCCTATGGTTCGTTCATGGGCTAGCGCTTCAAATTTCCATACTAAGTCTTTCTATCAAAAGGGAGCAAATTTCCTTTTATCTCTGCCACCCCACCGACCCGCTCTTCTTGCCACGTGTCCACCCCTTGCTCCATTAATGGACAAGTGGGCTTTCCCACACCTTTTTCCACCTTCGCAAAAAGGAAAAATTTGCGTAAGTTTCCCACCCGCCTTCCATCTCGCCTTGGCATAATAACATGACACGTGTCCTCCGTGGAGTTGTGGGGGTAATTTTGAATTTTTCCCAATGCCAAAAATGCTAAGTTTTGCAAAGAAACCCCATCGATCCTTGTCTAAAGAAGCGGCCTTGTTAGAGACGTAGTTTGAGCTTAATTTTAACGGTCTGAGAATGACACTGCATCAAATGCATGTAAAAAAACATAGAAATTGATGCTTTAAGGATGCCCAAATGCCCAAATGACTTTTTCTCATGGGTAAAGTATTTTTGGTCAAAAAACATATGGGAAGTGGTTTTAAGAAATTTTCAACCATGGGAAGGATTTTGAGGGAAAATAAGTACAAAATGAGCAAAAAGCTTCATAGGTCGGGAAAAAGGAAAAAATGACAAAGGCCCGTCGATTTGGAAATTTAGGGCATAAAATGATAATATGTATTTTTCTTTCAAGTCGGGGCAAAATAATAGGATAATGAGCCATTTAAAGCATTCAATCTAGATGGGGAAACTTGCAAACCACCAAACTTGAAGAATTTTTTTTTTTGAGCATAGAACAAAGGGGAAAGATGGGAAAATGATAGAGGATCAAAATGGACACCAAACATGTTGGACTGCTTGACCATTTCCTTAGTGATTATAATTGGAAGCATATGTCAAATTGATCCCATATTCATGACACATGGCTATTAAAGGTTTAGCTCAAAGCTCGTGGAATTATCAGAAATAATTTTGGCAGTACTCCCAAATCTACTTGTGATGATATAATTGAGGATAAAATCCATGACAATTTGGTGAGTCACCTTCTTAGTGGGATTTCCTCCACCCACTTAGTGAAGAAATTTGTGGTCACTAATATCCACTTATGGCTGCACTTGAAGGATCAAAAATTTCCCCAATGAAATTCATTCCCCATTGCCTAAATGGGGCTTCAACTGATACAAGATTTAAAGGAAGGGATCCTGAAGCTTTCAGTATTCTAGAAAAGCGTTGGCAACTTTCACATCTTCTTACCAACAAATTTGTATCCTTGAAAACAGTTGATCACCAATAACCAAACCCTTAAGATCTTATGAGCTATGACTCTTCTAGAAAAATTTCCCCCACAACTCCTCCATGGAGATCAACAGTTATTTTAGGGGATTCATTTTCAGTAATGCATCTTACGAGAACTACCTCAGTGTTCTTCCAAACTAACCCAAAATTAGTAATGACATATTTTTGGGAATATAACTTAAGTGCTCTTTTCTGATTCTTGCTCAAATGTTTAGGGCATTGTAGATGTTTGAGATAAAAAATGATGTCCTTGTACCATTTAGAATTTATTAGTTTTTCAAGGACATTCAACCTTTCTTCTTCAACTTCATTTACCTCAATTGTCTGCAGATTGCTCTCTGCCATAAGTTTTGCCAGGCCCAAACCTCTGACCAATTTTGTTGTTTGGATATCCATATCATACTCTTGCAATTTGTTTACCCATCGACATCTCTTGCTTGAAACCTCCATTTCTAATAGGATATCTTTCACCATGGTGTGGGGAACATAAGCAATGATTTTGAACTCAGAATATATGGCCTGAAGACCTTTGTTGTTTTTACCATAGAAAATGCATGTTTCTCCATGATAGTATATTTTTAGCTCAGCTCCTTATAATGCCTTACTGAAAAAGGAAATTGGTCTTTCATCTCCTTCATCATCCTTCTATAACAATATAGATGCAATAGTACTTTCTGAAGAAAAAGAAAACATTTAGAAAGTGTTCTTATAATATGGAGCTGCTAAAACAAGGGCATTCTTTAATGCTTCTTTGATCAGCAAAATCTTGAATAGATGCTTCTTCCCATTTGATACTTTGATCTTTCTTTAGCATGCTAATGATTGGGATATTTAGTTCAACAAAGTTGAGATATATCTCCTAATAAAATTAATCTTCCCAAAAATTATTGAATTCCCTTCTTTGTTCTTGGAATAGGGACTTTGTTGATGCCTTCTACCCTCTCATGATCAATCATGACCCCTTCCTTTGACAAAATGTGTCCAAGTATGTTTTCTTTCTAAACTCAAAAGTGGCACTTCTTGGGATTTAGTGAAATACAAGACTCCCTACATCTTAACAACATTTTTTCTAAGTGTTGCAGGTGGTCACTCCTTTTCCTGGAGAAAATATTCACATCATCTTGATATACAACAATGAAATCATTAATATAGCAAGAGAAAGATACATCCATTGCTCTCTTTGGAAAGTTGCTCCAACATTCATTAGACCAAAAGGAATTCTTACATATACATATGTTCCCAAGGAGTGGTAAATGTAGTCTTGATTCACTCTTATTCCTTCACAACTACCTAGTTATATCTAGAAAAACCATCCAAGGTGGATAGAAATTTTGAACCAAGTAACCAATTGTAACATATTGTCCATATTTTGCGAGAGGGTAGTTATCCTTCATTGATGCTCTATTAAAGTTTATAAAGTCCACACACAACCTTATATCTCCATTCTTCTTTCTGACAGTACCAAGTTTGCAACCCATGATGAGTACCTTGTGGGTGTATGATTCCTCCATCCCTCAACTTTTTCAATTCTTCTTGCATCTTCAGGAAAGGAATGGAATGATTGGCCTCTATTTATGCCTAAATGGCTTGGAAGAATCTTTCAAGGAAATTTCATGTTAGAAAAGATCCTCTCTCTGTATGCTTTCGGTTTCAAAATAAGACCATGCTAAGTACCTAGTATTTCTTCAACAATTGGACATATGACTTCTTTTCTTCCCTGCTCAGATTTCTACCTAGCTTGATCTTACGTTGTTTATCCTTCGTGCCTAGGTTGTTCTCTTCAAAATCCTTTTAAGATGACATATGTTTGTTGATAATGCAATCAACATTATCAAAATTCAATTCAGGTACTACCAAACCTTTGGGAATAGTATTAGTCTTCAATTGAATGATGTCTTTTCCAACTAAAGTCTCCTTTCCATTAGCCACACAAACCATTGGCTCCCAATCTATACGTTGATCAACAAATTCTCCTTGGTTTTGCAAAAACCTTTGCACCTAGGCATCATCTTCAAACACTTTCCAATGTTTAACATTGTTAGGAATAGATGGCCTAGTCAATACCTCAATATTATACTCACAATAGGGGGATACAACACAATTTTCAAATATGGACCCCAATACAGACCAATTTATCTAAGTATTGTCCTTCCTATCATGATGTATTATGTTGAAGAAGTCAAACATTTCAATGAAATCCTAGACTGCATGCTTATACTACTTCATTCTCTAATTTTTTGTTGCATACAGTTTTCTAACATGTTTGACAATTATCTCTGAGTCTCCCTTAACAATGATGTCTCTAATACCTTATTTCCAAGAAATTATTAGACCCAAGAGTAGTGCTTCATATTCAATAATATTGTTAGTGCACTCAAAGTCGAGTTTAAAATAGAAAACAAACTCTTCTTGGCATGGAGATATCAGAACAATACCAACACCAGATCTAAATTTAGAGAAAAACCCATCAAACAACAAATTCCAAGGAGAACCTACTAGATTAAGAGACTCGACATTGATTAATTTTGTGGTCTTTACCATCATCAAATCCAACAAAATTATCTACATCAATTTTAGTGTATAACACTTCATAGGAAGCATTATTGGTATCCTCAATGAGATGTAGCATCTTCTTTTCACCATACAAATTTACAAGGCTGCCCTCAATAGGTATAATGGAAAAATACATATCCATTTGCACACTACCACCCACATTAGCAGCCCATTTTCTTGACAACAACATTCCCCATTTGGCGGGGTAATAAACAATAACATCTAGTTTTAATTTCTTACCTAGTTAGGCTACAAGTTGCAATATAAAACCTTTGACACATCCAACCACCGGCACCTCTCTGGAATCCATGATAGTCCACTTCTCATAAGCTACTGTCACTTTGATATCTAATTCATTCATGAATTTAAGAGGCATAACATTACATGATGCTCCATAATCAAACATATAATTGTGTAATAGCCTGTCCTTAATAATCAGAGTAGTGAAAAATGGATCTACATTTAGTTGGGAATCAACCAAGGATGTTCCCAAATATACTTCAGGTGGCTCACCTAGTTCTTCTAGCACTTGGGGTTTTTATAACTCTGTAATGGTAGGAGGAGTCTCAACATTGTTTACATTTCTACATTGGGTAATATTTTCTTCTTTCAATCCCATACTCAAAGGCTCTTTTCTTGTGCTCAGGAATCCTAAGAAGCTCAAAATTGGAACCAAAATCTTTAGTTGACTCAATATTTGGGCAATGTCATAAGAAATGTATTTGGGAAAGGAAACATTTGGAGGAAAAGAGAAACTCATCTCGACAACAAAGGATTTTTCATGGTACGAATATGGGTAGGGATACCATTTTTTACGCTTGGGGACACAAGGATTTTCTAGATGTATCTTTCTTAGGAGTTTATTTTAAGATATTGGTGAGAACTAGAGTTTTGGTTTTCCTCGAGGCCCCACCCCTTTGACAACTTTACTCTTAGTGTTATATTCCTTTTCATGGCCAACTACAACATTCAATAACAACTTCCTATCCTCCTTAGAAGGGATTCCTCCATCATATTGTTTAATCATTAATTCCCTTAAGTATTCAAATTCATTACTAGGAAATTCAAAATCTTGTACCATATCTATTTCAAAATTATGAGAGGGAGGAAGGGGTGATACCTGATGGATTCAATTCCAGAAATCTATAGTAGTTCTGGTAGTGATTAATTCAGTCGAAGTTGCTCCTTGTTGTGAGATTGTAGAGCACCCCATCATGCACACATAATCATCAGTGTCATCAACATCTTCCTCAACTTCTTTGTCTTCATAAATAGGGGCATGTAGCAAGAAACATCTGTCACACCACTCCATTTCATTGGCTTCTTCCACATCAGCAACTATGGCAGTCAAAGGATATGGAAAAATTCTATTCTCACGGGCTTGGGGCTGTCTATTTCCGATCCCACGAGTCTTTTCTCTATCATCAGATCTCCGATCACCCCTCGAATGATTTTCAAATCTTACTTAACCTTGTGCTTTATGATGACCTTGGGAACATTTTCCAATCCCCTTCTTTGCTCCTGGCCTAGTTTATAGGATATTTCCTTAACAACTCGGCCAAATGTTTTCACAACCTCTTCTAGATCCATAGACTTACTTGATTGAGGCTTCTCTAGATTGATCAGCTTGATACCTTCCCTCTTAGGAGGCTTACCAACTACTTTGATATTATTTTCAATCTGCAAAGCCATGGTGAAGGCCTACCGTAATGTTGTTGGGTTCTTATCCCTCAAATAATAGGAAACCTTCTTATCAAAAGCATCAGAGTATTTTATCAAACAAGAAACATCACTTGGCCTTAGGATCACATGCAGCCTATTTAGGGTCTTATTGAACCTTGTATTGAAGTCATGAACAAACTCATTAGGATTCTTTTTTATATTTTCAAATTCTGATAAAAGAAACCTAGGGTTTGTTTTATCTCCATATTGTAATCTAAAAGCATTCTTCATTTTTGTCCATGAATCAATGGAGTTATCTGGCAAAGATTTATACCAGTCCCGTGCATCCTCCTCTAGAGTATGAATAAATAAATTTATATACACATCCTCAAATTCAATCTCAAATTATTCCATCATATTGACAAAAATCTTTAAGTGTTGATCCCTAGTAATGGCATTATTTCCTTGAAATTTAGGCAATCTATTTCTAACATCTTGGGGCACAACATTTGGATATCTAGCCATACCTCTGAAATCTATAGGATCAAAAGTGTTCATAAAAATGGAGGTCTGGGTGGGGGCTAGGAAATATTGTTTTGGGGAGGTGATATTATAGGAGAAACAAAATGATGAGGAGTGAGGGGTCTATGGGGCACAGGAATACAATTCTCAGAATGAATGTTCTCTAAAAACTCTGTTTCTTGGAAGATCCTATCAGCTTTGGAGAACACAAGGACAAAATGAGATGCAAAATTTTCAAATACAAAAGAAGGACCCTCTCCAATTAGAGAATTCAGATTTACAAAGAGACTACCTAATTCAGAAGCACTTGAGGAAGTATGGCAATCTTCAATGACAGACTGATTAGTTTCCACAATTGATAACTCTTTTCTTGATTTCTTATCTCCAACAAATTTCCATATTCTTCTTCCTTCTGAATTCATCTTTCCCAGTTCTAGAAATAGATTTTTGGTAGGGTCTCTAGTGAAGAAATATCTTCTTCCTTCTATATTTATAAAGATTAGTGATAAATTGTAATTGACAAAGGTTAAGACACTGGAATTTATCAAAAATTCATTCAATACGGAGTCGCCACTAAGGATTTTCACCTTAGTTATGCAAATGCACTAAAATTGATCTGTCAAATGTCTTTCAACACTGAATTCATGAAAATATTCATAGATCTAACCCTCCTTTACCCATATTTAACTTTGATGATGTAAACTTAGTGCAAAAAACCATAGAAACTGGAAATATTACATGCAGAACTTGTAACTTTGCTTGATTCTTACAAATCTGGACACAGGATGACGTTTCAACAATGTATTTACACTTAAAAATTTGTAAGAAGAATTTACTGATGGTCTATATGCATTGCGATGGTGTTTAAAATTTACACACAACTTCATGTCCCCTGGAAACAACACCATTCTAGTGTTGGTATCCAAATTGATTCTCCCTTGGAAACTGAGTGACATCAAATATTTAACAAGACACCGAGAGACAGACAGATCATATTATGAGTCATTTTGTAGCTGGGAGGGATTTTTCTAACACTTTTTCACCCAAGCATCGAGAGAAAAGGATAGCACCTTCATTAAGGATTTGATCTATCCTCACCGCTTTAAGTGCCTTTCAACAAGGTGAGAGGACCCGTTTTGTAACCTTTGTTGGTGAAGGAAAATGAAGATATCCTTCTTTGCATAATTTTGAAAGGGGATGCTTAGAAAATATGATCAATGCACCAAAATTTAACTCTCACGAGTTGTCACTTCTAAATAATGGTGATATTTTCTAAAGAAGACTAAAGATTACTAAAGACATTATGGGATCCTAAATGCTTCGCATATTTTGGCACTAGAATGTATACATTTGTGGACATATAGGGAAAATAGGGGTAGTTTGGGTAGGATTCATTGTTTTGAATAATTTTTGTGGGAGTGTTTGACCTAATTCTTAGACGCGTTTATTTGAAAGTGACGAAACAAATAGGGTAACGGGCATAGGAGGAATACTGTTGAAATGATGGTTGATAGGTTGTTGTGTGCGTATGACCTCGAATCCACAGATGATCATGAGAGCTTCCGTTTGGTAGGGAGGAACTACGAAATGGAACAAAAGACCACCGAATAAAAGTTAAACAATATGTGCAATGAACTCGCCTAGCGTGTGCTAGATCCAAAAGTGTGATACTTCTTAGATGATTTGTCAAGACCTTTAATCGTTTAAAACAATTTAATGCTGGTAATGAAGTAAATCCTATTGTAATTAAAATGATTTAGGCATATCATTTAAAACACAATAAGAAATATCTAATCTAACAGGCTAGGTTAAAATAAGATACGAAGGTTAAGTAATTGGTTCTGGGTCTCTGCAGGTCTGACAGAGGTCTTAGGTAGGTCACAGGTGATTAAGGGTGATGTGAGAATAGGTGGGTAGGTCATTGTTCTAGGCTGTATTGGTAAATACAATGATCAATGCTGGTTAAGGGTGACCGATGCCATTTGGGGAGAACCGGTCTTTGAGTTCTTGTGGAATATTAGGAATGTTAGAGAATGAGCTTTGGATCTCCCTTATGGTTACACAAAGGACTAGGCTAGTTGAAATGAGGTATTAGGTTGTTCGGATGGGATTTTTCATGTGGAGGGGTGAGTATTGAAGGAGGTCAATGGGTGGCTAGGAGAACAAAGGATGAAGATACAATGATTAAATGAATGAACCAGAAGAGTAGAATGTTCTACTTACTTGGAACCTAGTTCTAGACATCTATGAGTGAGGAATGAAGGTGTTGATAAGAGGTTGAATGCTACAAAGGATCATCAAACATTGGGGAGCTCTTGCATGGGCTGCATGTGCTCTCCTTCTTTCCTGATTGGATCAAATCTGTGTTGGATGGTTGTTGGATGAATGTTGGATGTCTGTGCAAGAGAAAATGCTTGATCTCCTTCCTTGCATGTGTGTTCTCATTGAAGCTTGTTCTCAAAAGATGTGTTATCTCTCAAGAATCTACCAAATTTTCCAACCTCCAAAATAAGGTTGTTTTGGGGGTTAAAAGGTGACCGACAGTGGTTCTAGCTTAATTGGTGCTAGTTAAGGGTAACCGGCATCGATGAGGGTGAGATCTCGTAGGTTTAATAAACTGGGTAGATCCCTCAATTTTTGGGATATCATGTCATTAATATGTGGATCAGACTGGAAGCTTCCTTTAAACATGTGGGAATGTGGTTAGAGGGAATGTAGGAATTGATTTTTAGTGTTTTGGTAAGTCTTAGTTAGTTATGGAAACTTACAAAGAATAGGTCTTAGGGTGAGGTGGCTTGATGAGGTGTTAAGGTGAGGTGGATATGTGGGCATTATCTAATTTAGGCTATTTACATAATAATTATAGCGAGGGTAATGAATTAATTTAATTTAAATAATTAAATTAATATTATAGTGACGTGAAGGGGCATGGCTAGGTGGATGTGTTCAAGGTGTTTATTTATCGAGGGACTAAAGGGATTGTAAACCAATTTTGGTGTCTACATTTTGCCCCTTTTTGTTGCGTAGCTTGTATTGGTAAGCGATGTTGACAAAAATAAGATGTAGCTACCCCATGTGTGGATGGAGGTGATCCCCCTCAAACCAAAAATTGACGAGGCGAAGGTAGAATCGAGTAAGTGATTTGATAAATGGTAAATGTGATGAAAAGGAAGGTGGGTAATAGGGGAAAAGGGAGTAAGGTCTACTCAGGTAATCGAGGTAATGGGTTAGGGTCAAAGGTAGTAACAGTCAAATGCACGCACACATATAAACTATAGCATGCTACCAGGTTGAAGAGCAGGAAAACTCTACATTGTCTAAGGTCGATAGGTTTATCCAAACAAGGTTGAAGTGATTCCAGTATCCAAGGTATAGGATATGGTCAAGAAACACAACACAAGTTAGGTGCAAGAATGTTTAGGTGTGTTCCGGTACACCAAAGGTAGGGTCAGGATAAATGGTCATGAAAAGAGGTAATGTAAGGTCATTAGGTCAATCAACACAAGTAACAAAGTGCCATAAGGTATAGCGAACACATGAGGTAAAAGATCACTAGTGATGTTCTAGGGCCAAGAATCTAGGTCACGACATGAGTAGGGCCGAGGTATGGGTAAAATAATGAGTCCCCAAAGGTAGATGTGGGTAGGTAAGTAAATGATGAGGGCAGGAGGGTGAGGTAAATGGTTTTGGGTAAAGGTGGGGTGGGGTAAATGATCAGTGGTAAAGGGTAGGTGTGGAAAAAAAAAGAGTGATGGGTAGGGTAATAGGGTAAAATTTAGGGCAATGTGCAAGAGAGGGTGACTGATGCTAGTCAAGGGTAACCGATGACGGTAGAGTGTAACCGACCATGGTAAGGTAGGGCACGTGGTCGATCTTTGGTGAAGGTAAAACTAGCATCGGTTAGAAAGGCGGGTTTTTATAAAAAGAAAATATTTGTTTTTGTTATTCATTTCTCATTTAGTGAATTGAGAAAATGACACAAGAGAGAGAGAGAGAAAGGGAAAAGTGTCCAGATGGAATGGAGAGTTGAGTTGGCGAGCCAAATGGTGGGTGATTGGTTGGTGAGAGGTGGGTCCATGGGATTGGTGTGGGTGATTTGATTAGTTAGAGTCGTGGGTAGCGATTTGGTGATGGCAGAGGCTAGAGAGGGATCGGGTGGGCCACCGTGCAGTGGCCAGATGTGCCACCATGATGATGATAGCATGATGAGGCAATCATCCAGCTCTTGTTTGTTTTTGTGAGATAGAGTTGGTGATTTGTCAAATTGGGTTTTTGTTTTTTATTTTGGGTGGGGGAAAATAAAATTTGAAATGGGAGGGGAAATTGGGAAAAATAGGAGGGGAGAGAGATAAGTGGTAGAAGAGGGGAGGGGATGAGGTGTAGGGGAGTTATAGGTGATGTTGGGTGGGTAGAAATGTCAGAAGAGGTGAGTTTTAAAAAGGAGGGTTTGGGGTCACGGGTTTTCACCACGCATGGTGACTAGCATCGGTAGTGCTAAACCGGTATCGGTCACGAAATAGGTGATTGATGCCGGTTTAAGGGTGATCGGGTCGGTTAGAGAGAATTGACACCAGTCGAGTTTTGGGAGCAAGGGGCCAAAAGTGCCACAAGGTTGGGTGGTTGGGATGGGTAGGGGTAAAATAGGGTGCAGGAAGAGGATAGTAGGTGAGTATGGGTGTGATAAATGTAGATTAATTCATTGTTTGTATTGGATACAGGGGAGAGATTAGCTATGCATGCGGGACAGGGTTCTACCCCTGCTCATGATAGTTCATGGTGCAGTGACCCCTGAGGAGCTGTGGCATGTGGAGGAGGTGGGCCTGTGTGGGGTCTGACGCTACCGAAATGTAGTCCTGTAGCTGAGTTTGATGATCACTCTCATCGATAGATGGGATTTCGTAACCAACACATTCCACCTACCAACAAGTGAGATCATAGTCACCCTAGAGGATGTGTTCCAGATACTACGGCTACCCATATTGGGTACATAGGTCTATTCGATCTCCTCTAAGGCCTCAGAGGAGCCGATACGATGGTGTTTGGAGGGGGAATGGCCAAGCCGACATTTCATAGTGCCAGCATTCATTATGGAGAGATGTACCTAGCCCATCTAGAGGAGATGAGGCTAGTAGTTCTATTGATGGAGGTCGTGTGCCGCTTTACACTACCGGATGCGAGAGGGTGGGTAGTTTCCCGATTGTTGATGGGGTATTACATGACATGACGATAGACCGAGACCCACTTTTCCGGGCACCATCATTTCGGTGTAGCTATATAGGGAGTTATGGGCATATGGGTAGTTGCGTAGGTTCATCCTATGCTTGTAACTTTACTTACTTCTTTGGGCATATGAGCACATCATCGTGTGCGCCCAAAGTGTGTATGTCCCAAGCCGATGCCTTTCCGCCAGGCTATGTACGAGTGGGGTATAGGTGATGGGTGCCTATTATTGGAGAGAAGATATTAGAAAGGCCCACACATGATGTGGCCTATTTCCAACAACTATTGGAGGGTTTTTCTAGAGTGGACATCATATGGAGGCCATATGTGGGCTTGTCATATAGGCACATGTGTGAGGAGCTAGGCCGAGATGCGGCTACTGAGATGGATACAGGTCACCATGTCGGGAGCATGAGATGATCCTAGTTGACAAAGTGAGGTGGTAGTTTGGGCTGCTACATGACATACCTCCACCCTTCCCATAAGTATGGAGAGAGACGATGTGGAGAGGCCCTTACCTTTACCACATAGCTAGTAGTGCCACAGGGTAAGAGGAGAAAGTGATGGATTAGCAGATTGATGATGCCCGGGGTCACGAGATAGATATAGATAGTGGTGGGTGGGTAATTTATGAGTAGTACCACCCAGGCCAGGGTAACTAGATGTAGCCACCATCATGGTGTAGAGGGATACCCTACAGGGGCAGGTGGCGATGTTGATTACCTAGTTGGGTATGGTGTAGACACACAACCCCCGGCTCGAGAGGCGGAGTTACATGTATAGGTGGCCAGTCTTCAGGCCTAGATGGCCTAGGGTGGGGATGGAGATGGAGATGGAGATGATGGTAGGGTGGCTTCCCGATAGGCACAGGTGACATGGTTACGAGGTTAGTTGACCACAACACATGCACAACCGGGGCATTACGAGGCCCGAGATATAGGCATAGGGGCAAGGGTCGATGGCACCACCACATGCACCAGGGTAGGGTCCCATATCACAAGTAGGGCGGGATAGGGTCCTACAGCTCAGGTATAGGGGCCGAGGCCTATGGGGCCACCACAAACTATGCCTATATCTAGGTTATGAGA
Organism: Taxus wallichiana var. yunnanensis; assembly: GCA_018340775.1. Lineage (NCBI taxonomy): Eukaryota > Viridiplantae > Streptophyta > Pinopsida > Cupressales > Taxaceae > Taxus > Taxus wallichiana. The sequence goes on along the minus strand of CM031235.1, from coordinate 293,309,646 downwards.
TGCCCTAGGTGAGGCCAGATACTACCAAGATCAGCTGATCGTGGCCGATATATACTTTCTATCCTAGGGAGAGTACGGGGCACGGTGAGGAATCGAGTGAGAGGAAGAGATCCTACACTCACGGTGTAGAACAAGGGGCCATCAAGCTCGAGACTAGATCAAGGAGAGGCCATTTGCTCATGGAGACCAGCTCCAGGTGATGCGCCAGTAGGGACCTAGCCACCACCTATGATGGGTGGGGAGATGTTAGCAGAGTCGGTAGAAAGGGGCCAAGGAGGCAAAGGGTATAGGCGATATAAATATGGAGGATGTACACCGAGATTCCTGATACATGGCCCCTAATTTTTTATGTATTGTAGTCATTTTTTGAGATATCCGCCTACGTGCTGAAGATAGTGAGGATGTACGAGAGTTTTTGTATATTTTGAGCATATATTGGCCTGTGTGCCGAAGATATTTTGTATTGTTTTATTATATGATACCAGCTTGTGTGCGATGACATTTTGTATTGAGTATTGGCCTGCGTGTCAATGATTTATTTGAGATAGACATGATGGGATATCCATGTATATTGTATTGAGACACACATATTTATTTATATGATGAGATACATGAGATGCTTGATTTGTTGGTGTTTTGATGAGACTTTTAATTTTTTGTTGTGATATGGATGGAAACTAGGTGAGTTAGGCATGATGGAGTCAGGTCTTAGGCATGGATCGAGTCTAGGTTATAGGCATGGATCGAGTTAGGTCATAGGCATGGTTGAGTCAGGTTTAGTTAGGCATGGTCGAGTTAGGTTTGGTTAGGCATGGTTGTGTTTAAATTAGTTGAAGTTGTGATTCATGAATTTGAGAAATGAATGATGATGTGGGTCATGTTTAAAATGTTTTATAATATATGCATGATGATGGTAGAGAAATGGAAGTCATAATAAATGTATGTTGTGGTGATGATAATAATGTTAATAATTTTTTTATGTGGTTTAATTTCCAAGTTTTAGATATAAAAAGGAAACTAAGTAGGGTAGAATGTAATTTGAGGAAAATGAAAGATGAATTGGTTAGGGTAGAGAGTGGCTGAGCTAACCCCCAAGGGCCCCATGCCCTCAGAGTGCTACCTACATAGTCCTAGCAAAAGGGGACCTCAAGCCGATGTAGTTCTCCCATATGCTAGGGAAGAATATGAGGAGGTATGAAAATGAGTTGGTAGGTTTTAGGCATGATTTGGTTTTAGGTCTGTTAGGTGTGAGTGGGTTATAGGAAAATTAGTGTAGGTGATGTCAATTGTGGTGGAAGAAGAAAATTACCCCAAAGGTACGCGTCAAGGACCAAGTCCTATATAAGGTAATCAAAATATAAATAAAGACAGTTTAAAATATAAGAGGGGGAAATAAAGCCACCTGATTGGTTAGGATCATACCGAGTGGGTCATACCTTAGAGGAGGTGATGAACGCAAGACCCCAAAGACATTGCATGATTGATTATTCTAAGGGTGAAAAGTAGTCACATGATCACCAAATGTCTTGTTTCCAAGAGGTCCCTTGAGGTAGTAGGAAAGGGGAGTGTGAATGGTGAGAGGGGTGAAAGGTGGGTAAGTTTTGATATGGTATGAGGTAGCATGCTCTTTGGGCAAGAGATCCAAGGGCACAATGGGAAAATCCATGACTAAAAGTTGTTTGTTTTGATTTGTATTTGAGATAGACTGATCGATGTGGGAAGTCTATATGGGATGAGGAAATTAACTCCTTGAGGTCTTTGTGAAGCTGATCGATGCGGGAAGATTTAGTTTCTCTCATTTTTTTAAAGAGCTTTACATAGCTGTCCTTCGAGGGATCAATCTATTTATAGCAATGATTTCAGAGAGGAAGATGTCCTTTTGAGGGAGTCATCTTTTTATTAGAAGTTTGACTCAAGGAGTTGGGTCCCATGTGAGGGATTTGAAGTCATGGATAAGACCAAGGTGAAGAATAGGATTCTTGTTCAGAAAGTAGGGTGAAACGACCATGGGATCTCATCTAAAGGTAGACAAAAAGTATCCATGAGAATCATGCTATGTGTAGCACCGTGGTACACATATTCAAGAGAAGGTAACAAGTGATAGGTACTCACATGATTGTTGTTTAATCATTGGTGAGGTGTGAGAAGTGGAGAGCGCTCAAGGAGTGATCATGGAAAGAGGAAAAAGGTGATGTAGGAGTAAAAGTCAATAATAGAACGGTCAAAGATGCAAGGCATTAAGGGGCTTAGGTTTGATTTTACCATTAAGTGAAGATAAACGATAAGAACCTGATCCATAGGTATGAGTCATGATGTATGGTCCAAGCCAATTAGGAGAAAATTGGCCCCGTTTAATTTTTTCTTCTTTGGTTACATGTTGATTTTCTTTCAAGACAAGGTCGCCGACTTGGAAGGTTTGTTCATGGACACGTTTGTCATAGGCACGTTTTATACGTTTTTGGTAAAATTGAAAGTGGTCAAGAGCATTAAGACAATGTTTTCTAATAACTCAAGTTTTTTTAAACGGTCATGATGAAATTCATCATCATTGAGCATGTCATGGAGAGAAATGTGGAGTGAGGGAATTTGGAATTTGAGAGGTAGAACAACCTCTGTACCGTAGACCAGAGAAAAAGGTGTGGCAGCAGTGGAAGTATGGATACTAGTGCGGTATGCCCATAGGGCGAAAGGAATGTGTGTATGCCAGTCCTTCCCAGTATCGTTAACCACTTTCATGAGAATTTTTTTAAGGTATTATTAGTGGATTCAGCTTGGCCATTGGTTTTGGGTACTATGGTGACTAGAAACTTAGCTAAATCTTGAAGGTGTTGCAAAGTTTTCACAATGTTTTATTTTTGAATTGTTTTCCATTATCAGTGATGAGGTGATGAGGAACACCAAAGGGAAAAATGATGTGGTGATTGATGAACTCACATATTTTCTTGGATTTCATTGAGATGAGTGGTATAGCCTCAAGCCATTTTTGTAGTATTCGAGAGAGGTGATAATCCATTGATGTCATTGGGAAGAATGGGGGTTGATCTCTCCGACAAGATCTAAACCCCATTGAGAGAAGGGCCAAAGGTCACGAGCGACCTATAAGGTGTGACTAGGTGTATGATGAAGGTTGGTGTGTTGTTTGCATTTTACACAATGTTTGACTTAATCACAACAATCATGGTTAAGGGTCAGCCAGTAATAGCCTAGGTGAATAATATGCTTAGCAACCGCAAGGCAATCGAAGTGGCCTCCATATATACCATCATGAACTTCCTTAATTATATAAGGAATTTCAGAACTTGTGAAGCATCGTAAGAGAATACCATCAAAGTCATGCTTATAGAGAAGGCCCCCATGATGATGTAACGAGAGACCTTTTTAAAGAAGGAACATTGTCCATTACGGTGAGATCTGGATGTAAGATAGATAGAGAAAGGTAGTGAGTATTGTTTATACCAAAGGTCACTCGGGTCGGGGTGGTGGTTCTAATGGAGTAAAATTTGTTAAGTAAATAAGAAGGTGATTAGAGTCATTATACGGTGAAAAGATTTTAGAATCAGCAAGCGAAGTGGGTATTTGAGAAGCCAAGAAGGCCATGGTATCTGTAAATTTATTGGTTGAATGGGGACGGTATGAAGGTCATAATGGTCAAAAGTGGTCAAAATTATGTCCACATGATGTTTATACTTTTGAATTATCTCATTATGACATTGGTATATACCATTGACTTGGTTTATAACCAATTGGGAATCACCAAAGATGTTGATTGATTTGACATCTAGGGCATAGGTAGCTTAGAGACCTAGTACGAGTGCTTTGTATTTGGAAATATTGTTTGTACAATCAAAATCTAATTTGAAAGACAAAGGCATGGGTTCACCATCAAGAGGAATGAGGATAACACCAGCCCCACCCCCACGTTGACACTTGGAACCATCGAAGAAGAGCATCATTTGATAAGCGGGTTTGTCCAAGGAAAGGGTAGCAATTGACTCATCTAGAAAGTCAAAATTAGAGGGTTGATCCCCAAAAATAGGTGTGTCAGCCAATTGGTCAGCGATGACTTGGACCTTGATGGAATTTTGATGGATGAATTCAAGGTCAAGGTCAGCTAAAAGCATAATCCAAATACGACACACTAATTTTGATAAGGTTTAGCATACATGAAGTGTAAGGGGTTGGTATTGGTCACAACATAGGTTTTGTGGTTGAGTAGGTAATGACAAGGTTTTGTGGAAATGAAAACTAAAGCTAAGAAAAGTTTGTTGGGGTGGGTGTATCGGGTTTCATAGTCTAAAAGAATACAATTTATGTAATAAACCGCATGCTCCTGTGTTGCTCATCGCGATGAGAGAGCATGGCCCCAAGGAGTGATTAGTAGCAGAGATGTATACGTAGAAGGGTTGATCATATTTAGTGGGATAGGTATGGTTTGTTGGAGAAGGTATTGTTTTAAGGCCTCAAAAGCTTTGTGGCAATCATTATCCAATTTAAAGGGGACATCCTTCTTGAGCAGATGATGAAATGGTTGACACCGATCAGATAATTGTGAAATGAAATGGTGAATAGACTGCAACTTACCTTGTAGGCTACAAAGTTGTCTAAGGTTAGTGGGCGGAGGCATTTCTAGAATGGCCTTGACTTTAGCAGGGTCAACTTCTATACCACGTAGGGAAACGATAAATCTCAAGAGCTTTCCTGAGAGAACTACGAAGACACACTTCTTGGGTGAAGGTGAATGCAATATTTTAATGAGGTGGTCAAAAATTGTTTTGAGGATGGAAAGGTACTTGGAGCGGTGTTTAGATTTGGCTAGGAGATTGTCCACATAATCTTCTAATATATAGTGCATGATGTCATGGAAGATGTAAGTCATAGCCCGCTGATATGTGGCACCAAAATTTTTAAGGCCAAAAGGCATGACTCGGTAGCTTAGAAGGTCTCCCAAGGGGTGATGAACATATTTTTGTGTTGATCCTTCAGGGGTAAGCAAGATTTGGTTATAACCCGAGAAGCCATCCATGAGTGATGGCATCTCATGACTAGCGGTAAGGTCAACTAGTTGGTCAATGTTGGGTAAAGGGAATTCATCTTTTGGGTAGGTGAGGTTGAGGTCATGGAAATCCGTGCAAATGTGGATTCCCCCTATCACCCTGTGGTGACAGGGGACAATGTTTGAAATCCAATGAGGATAATCAATGGGTAATATGAAGGAAATGAAAATAAGGCACTGAAGTTCTTCTTTGACTAGAAGGGAAATGCGAGGGTGCATTTTCCTTAGCTTTTGTTTGATGGGTTTGGCATCAGGAATGGTTACGATATTGTGGACCACTATGGTGGGGTCAATACTAGGCATGTCTATGTAAGACCAAGTGAAAGTGTGGTTATGATCTTTGAGAAAAGAAGTAATGGCTTCCTATTCAAGCAAACATCTAAATATTGGTGATCTTTTGGATGTACGGGTCATCTTGAGTATGAATGTTGATCTCGATAGTCAATTCATTCAACATGGTTTGTGTCTCAGAAGGTAATGAATGATGAATATATGAGTCTTCAGCACCAAGGTAGGTGAGTATAGATTCATCATCCTGACATTGAACAACATTAATTGAAGGTGTATCATCATCAATCATTTCAAGATACAGGAAGGGAAGAGAGGAAGGGGCCTCACCCTTGCATTGATAAGTCAAAGGCCCCAAGGAAATGGTGTTTATGAAAAAAAAATTAGGAGGGATAGATTCAGGATCCATTGACTCCATTAGCGAAGGTGGTGATGAAGACGGAGCGGGTGAAGAAGGTAGAGAAGGGTTGATGTTCTTGATGGGTTCAATGCAGGCCTGTTTGGTAGGTGGTTTAGGAAATACGATATGACTACGGTTGTTATGTTTATGGGTGGTACATGGAATGATAGTATGGCAGCCTTGTTCATAAAATCCAAAACTAAAACCCTTCCACGCACATCGGTGTAGGAAGGTGTGGGTGAAATGGAGATTGGTGTGTGACTGAAAGTCAATGGAAAATGGGCGAGTTTGAGATGGTGGTGCGGGTGAGTAAGCGGTAGTATCAAGTCCCCCATAGGTGAGACTAGTACGGAGACGAGGAGGACCATAAAGGAGGCATTCTCCTATGCGGTGATCATAACGAGGGTGTTGGTGAAGACTTCCATACTCTTGTGGAGTAAGGAATGTGTTGACACTATATAAGTGATATTCTCCCAGAGTGAGGCATTGAAAAATGCCTTCCAAGGGATTGGTGGTTGGTATGTGGGTAGCTGGAATAGATGATGGGTCGGTGGTCAATGCAGAGGTAGAGCTAACGGATTAGGAGGCTGAGGGGTCAGCCATGGAGGTTGTGGCAGTGGTAGGAATAGAGGAGGCATGTGTGGTTGAGGTAAAGAACTGTACTGGTAAGCAGAGGTGTAGGTGAAGTGGTAGTGGTCATAGAGGCTTTAATGGGTATGAGCACATCATTGGGTCAGTAGAGCATGTTGCATGTTTTGAAAGGTGATGGATCAACTGGAATAGTATAGGTGTGTCCTTCGTGTTCAAACTTTACACATTGATGCAAAGTGGAAGGAATACAACCCATGACATGAATCCAGGGTCTGCCAAGCAACAGGTTATATTGAAATTCCCCCTCCAAGACGTAAAATAGCTCTGGAATAGTGCGGGGGCCCACACAAATGTGGAGGATGATGATGCCTAGTGTAGAGGTGATAGCGTAGTTGAATGAACGCAACATGATGGGATGTTTATGCATGCAAATCGGGTATGCGCATTTGAGTGAATGCATGGGATGAAATGATATTAATTCTAGAACCCCCATCAATCATTACACGTCGTACACGTATATAATCAATGTGGATATAAATGAAGAAGGTAAGGTCGGGTCATTGGTTTGGTACGGTGCGATCTCTTCCTCTCGAGAAGCTAAGCGAGGCTACTTAGTGAGTAGGGTGCGGTGTGGATAAAGGTGGCAATTTGGTGAGAGAGGCTACATGATGGGGTGTGATAATGGAGGCTACAAGTGTAGGGTCATCGGGTAAAACCTCAATAGATTAAAGAACCTCCATGAGAGCTTCACGATGGGATTCGACATTTGGATGAGGTCATTTAGTGCCCACTTCCCTTTGACACTTTTTGATACGATCTTGATACTATTGATCTTATTATGGACACTATTATGTTTTGATTTAGTATGATGGATAAATGTTAGATCATGGATTATTATTGATCCGGATTCAATTATTATGCATGATGATTATTAGAGAAATTTTATTATGTGGATGATGGTATACTTTTTGACATGGATATGTGAAGGATAATTGTTCGATCATGTGATATTGGATATTATGAATAGAAATAGCATGGGAATTAAGTGATGATGATATAGTTGTTTTATTTAAACTGAAAATGATAATGTCAAATTCTTGATGTTGTTGTGATTCATATGTTTAGATGATCTTGAGATGTTGTTTATATCATCTTCGATGTTCTGATATGGCCGTGAGGCTAAAGGAGGTATTTTTGTTTTACTGAGGTTAAAATATCACAACAATGTCGGGGGACTGGAGACTAACCATATTGGAATTTTGGGTGAATGCAACAAGGTCACCATGGAAACTATTTTGTGTGTGTGTGTGTTGTATTTTTGTTATGGGTCCCATGGGAGGGACTTCCCTTTATATGTGACCATGGGTTTGTGTAATTTATTAATGTGGTTTCTTTATTAATGTTGCATGTGTCTAATTTTTGATGTGTTACCCCTTTCATTAGTTATTATATGTTGTGTTAATGTTGTGAATAATCATGTGTTAAAATTAATAAATCAATATGTCATAGGAATGTAATAAATAAAGTTGTTTCTCTTAAATGTAATATTGTAAGAGTGTGTAAGAAAGGTTGTAAGAATGTGTAAGAAATATGTAAGATAGATTTGGAGTGTGAAACACTTCATCCTCTTGGGAAATCTGAAATTGTCCTTGGAGGCTATATTTGGAGGCTTGTGGGACAAGTTAAACTTGTCCCACACCTCTTAAAATTATTCACCAACCATCCGTTAGTGCAAAATCATAGCACCCCTGGATGCAAATCAAGGTTCTAGATGATGTCTTAGGCATCTAGTGTGATTGCACAACATGGAAACCTCTCTCCAAGTGTGGGACTTGTGAAATTGAGAGAGGAATCTCCAGATTAGAGGCTGGTTCCTCAAACTCCTCTGATTTAGATCTATATTTGCACAACTACAGAGGTTCAGATCCTAATCCTACTCTAAATTGCAAGGAGATAGGGATAGAAATGCAAAAATTGAAACTAACTAAAGATGGTGATGCACCAAAAGGAGTGGTGAATATTTTTGTCATGCAAATAGACACAAACCAAAGATTGCAACATAAAACATACACAAGCTGATAAGATATAATTTAGGATCTGAAATGAAGCAAATAATACAAACAAAGGACTGAAACCCATTCACAAAGCTTGCATTATCATTTCCAATGTCAAAACCACTGCATTACAACCTCAGAGAGGTAGAAAAACTATTACAATCTTTGAAGAGGTCTGATTCTTGCAACAATCACTTGCTGGAGGTGAAAGAAGAAGTTTTTATGCCAAAAAGTGTTCCCCTTAAGAAATGAGCCAAATCTGGCTTTTACATTGCATGGGTCGAGCCCAGAGAGAGAAAATGTACAAAACGTGGGAGCCCATTCCTCATTGACTGCAAATGCATTAAAACGGCATGGGGGACCTTACAAACCCATACCCTGTCATTTTTGACCGAATTGGAGGAGAATGCGACCCATCCTGCATTAAATTTGGTCGCTGAAAGGTCATTTCTACCCATGGACACGTACCAGAGCCGTTTTTGAATTTTCTCTCTTGAAACTGAACCAAAATTCAAAATTGACCATGAAATCCTATAGAGAATTTCATAAGCTTTCCAATGATATGAAGAACATGAAAATCGAGCTCTGGATCAAAAGATATGAAGGTCTGAAGTTTTAGGGCAAAACGGCCCAAAAAACGGATGTCGGGCAAAAATTTTAAATTTTGACCTTTTTGCATTTTGGAAATTTTTTTGAAAAATTTCCACGCTCCGCCGGTCGGATGCCACGTGTCAGGTGCTAGTTCATGAGAAATTCTCTCTCCTCCACCTTTCCATGGGCTTTCCCTTGAAATTTGACCTTTTTAACTCTTTGGAAAATTTTCCATTTTTCCCCCGTGCCCCGCCACTTGGGACACGTGGCACGCTTTGGTTGGTTGACAGGGGTGCGGGGGCATCTTTTACCTTTTAGTTTTTTGGCCAAAACTTTTGCCAAATTCTCCAAGTCCTCCCCGAGCTCCGCACTCCCCTTCTCCTTAGGACACGTGTCCTCTTTCTATTGGCTCGGGCCAACCCTTCAAACCTCGCCCTTAGAACTCGGCAAAACATTAAGTAAAAATCTCACCCTTTCCTCTACTATTCCGATCCACGAAGACACGTGGCACATTTTGATTCATCGGCGGCTCTTTCGGCTCCCCACATCCGCCGCGTACTTCTGGCTTGGATGTCCCAAACTGTCTGGGACAAATTTCTCCGATCCGCCCGATTCGGGCTTCCCTGTCCCTCTTTGAGGCGAAGACACGTGGCACACTTTCATTGGCTCTCGGCTCTTCTTCAGCTTTCCACGTCCCACGCATCCCTTTGTCCCAACTATCCCGGATGAAAGTTCCACACTGGCCGATCCGGCGGTTCATGGCCCCCTTCGCGTCCTCACGACCTAGATGTCCCAAATGCCTGCTCGCACAAACAGCTTAGTCAATTTTGTTTTTACCTTTGGCCGGTTCACCCTTTCACGTCCCGCCCGCGTCCCCACGGACCCGGATGTCCCCCGCACGTGGACCGCCCGGAGGCTTTTCGGCCGATTCGCGCCCGACGTCCCAACTGGCCTGCAACCGCCCGAGGACTAGGACTTAGCCGATTTTCATGATTTTTTCTACGCCCAAGCTTGTTTTTTTGCAACTTTTTCACCCTTTTTTAGAACTTGCTCTTTTCTTCTTGGACAGGAGAGTTAGAAAAAGCCGAGGGGACCCCAGAAACATGATTTTTTGCCTTGAATCAATCTATCTTGCTCGGGACCGAAGAATTTAATGCATGTTATCAAAATTACCCTGGGGGGTGAATTTTGGATAACAATTTGGTGACTCAGCGGGGTCACCTGCCTGCTAGTAGAAGATACCAGTTGCCTGAAGCAGTCCATTGGGCATGGAGTCATCAAATATTCTATTTAGAACCCCAACTGACTTAGAATGTGTAAGGAGGAAGATGGAATATCACCTGATGGAAGCAAGGACTGCAAAACATCTCCATGGACAGTAAGTTATGCCAAAGCACTTAGGGAAAACAAAACTAACCTACAACAAAACAATGTGCACAAGCACTTGGAGGAATGAAAATCTAATCTAATATTTACAAGGTAGTGAATTTCCCTCTAGAAGCAACGCTTGAGATAGATTCCATTTACTAGAATCTGCAGTTCTTCACCATCCAATGGGGCCAATTGGAAAGCATTGTTGTTCTTGCACTTCATGACCATGTATGGGCCACTCCAAATGGCATCAAATTTTGAATGCCTTCCCGGTTTTGCTCTATCCACATCCCATTTCAACACTAGATCTCCAACCCGAAAAGATCTATCCTGGCCTTCCTATCAAAGGTCTTTTTGATCAAAGCTTGATCCTTTCCATTGCTTGGGATGCCCGATTTCGATCTCTGCAGCTCCATCAACTCTGCATACCTCACCTCCATGGGCTCAAACTCTAGCAACTCCAGCTGCTTCATGAGTTCCAATGTTGGCAACTCAAGTGACATGGGCAAGATTGCCTCTCTTCCATAGACAAGTTTGAATGGAGAGTTACCTGTGGATCTTTTGGGAGTTATCCTATCAGCCCATAAGGCTGATTTCAGTTTGGTATGCCAAGACCTCTGATTCTCGTCAAGAGTCCTCCTAATGATCCTCAACAAGTTCTTGTTTGTAGACTCGCCTGGCCATTACCTTGAGGGTAATAGTTTGATGAAGTGCTTAGGTAGATACCATTCTTGACAGCCCACTCAGTCACCTTAGATCCAATGAATGCCAATGCATTATTAGAGATTATTGTAGTAGGTACACCAAATCTGGTTGTTATCCCCTCATAAAAGTCTAAGATGCTAGACTCATTTGCCTCTTTGAGTGCTACTACTTTTGTCCATCTGGTGAAGTAGTCCGTGGCTGTCAAAATCCATTTGTGCCCTTGGCTTGAATTGGGATTAATGACTCCAATGAAGTCCAAACCCCATTGCATGAATGGCTGGTCAACTGAGATTGGATGTAATGGAAGGGCAGCAAGTCTCTCTTTTCCTGTGAAGAATGCACAATTCTTACACCTCTTGATCCATGCATAGCAATCACTGAAGATTTTAGGCCAATAATAACCAGCCTTCATGATTTTTAGAGCTGTCACTCTTGGTGCAAAATGACCACCAGCTGGTCCACCATGGAACTCTTCCAACACCCTTTGAATCTGATTTGTGCTAATGCATCTCAAGCCAACACTCCATTCACATCTTTCTTGAACAAAACTCCATCAACAATGGCATATGGGACAGCCTGCAATCTGAAGTGTCTCCTTTGGGTCTTGTTCATCTCCAGAGGGCATAGGCCTGTGCCTAGGAAGTGTATAATGCCTTGGGTCCAGCAAGGAGTGGGGGCAGCATTGTCTTCTTCTTGATTGCCACTTGGCTCATGGCTGTCCTGGACTGTCAAAACAGCCTCTTCTTCATTGCATACTTCTTTTTGCTTCCCCAAAACCAGCTGCTCACACAATCCTTTCCCTCTTACCAGCTTGGTGATCTTGATCTCAATGTCATACTCCATGACACGGGTGATCCAACCTGCCCTTTTCTCATTCAAATCCTTGTTGAGGAGGAAGTCCTTAACCCCAGCATGTGAGACCAGCAACTAGACCTTGTTGTTTGAGACTAAATGCTTGAATTTCTTCAAGCTTCTGATTACTGCAAGTACATGCTTCTCAATAAAAGAGTACCTCACCTCATAGTCATCTAGGCTCTGGCTGAAGAAGGCAATTGGCTGCTCATCATTATCCTTGTTCTGCTGTACCAAAATGGCAGAAATAGTGTCATTACCTCCAAATGCATAGAGGATGAAATCCTTGGAGAAGTCCGGGTTGATGAGAGTTGGTGCTTGAGAGATGGCTTCTTTGATTGCTTCAAAACTCTCCTTGCCTTCTGCTGTCCACTTGAAAGCCATGCTCTTCTTTAACATTTTGGTGATGGGCTTGACAAGGGCTGCAAAATCTGGGACAAACCTCCGAACAAAGTTTATCCTTCCCAAGAAACTCTGAAGGGCTTTCTTGTGGCTTGGCAATGGTAGTGCTCTTATGGCTTCAACCCTCTCTGGATCAATTGCTAATCCTTCTTTGGAGACAATATGGCCAAGGAGCTTTCCTTCATGTGCAAGAAAGATGCACTTCTTAGGATTCAAAGACACTCCAAATCTCCTGCACCTCGTGAAGACTTGCCTCAAATGAGAGAGGTGGTCTGCTGTATTTTTGGAAAAATAGTGATATCATCAAGGTAAATCAGCACCACATTGTTAATCAAACCTTTGAATGCCATGTCCATTGCCCTTTGGAAGGTAGCACCAGCGTTGGACAGCCCAAATGGCATTTTCCTGTATGCAAAAGTTCCCCATTTGGTTGTGAAGGCTGTCTTGAATTGGTCCTCTTCCTTCACCATAATCTGATTGTAGCCTGAGTAGCCATCAAGTAGTGAAAACCTCTTGGAGCCAGCCACAACTTGCAAGATTTGCTCCATGGAAGGGAGTGGGTAATGGTCCTTGAGAGAGGCTCTATTCAAGTCTCTGAAGTCAACACACAATCTGATCTCTCCACTCTTCTTTCTGACTGGAACTAAGTTGGCAACCCAACTAGAATGCTTGATTGGGAATATGATCCTTGACTCAATCAGCTTGTCCAATTCTTTCCTCATGAGAGGCTCCATGTGTGGATTGACTGGTCTTTGTTTCTACCTGACAGGCTTAGTATTTGGATCCAATTCGATGGTATGCTGAGCTAAGTTGGGATTGAAACCTTTCAAGTCTTCATAGCTCCAAGAAAACACGTCAGGGAACTCTTGACACAGTTGTATGAACTCATACCTTTCTTGTTCAGTTGTCATCCTTCCAATTTGCAATGGTTTGTTCTCTTCTACCAAGATGGATACTGAATCCTCTCTCTTGACCTGAATGTTTGCTTTCTCCTTTCTAAACTGATCATTAGGGTTAAAAATGGACTCCAAAGTGATAAGTCCTTTGGGCAGCTTGTTAGTTCTCAGCTGTACCACTTGGTCACCATACTGCTGTTCCAATTTTTCTTGATTCTTGGCTGAGAACTCAGCTTCTTCTTGCAAGAAATGGATGATTTGCTGGTCATTCTCAAACACTTGCCAACTAACATTGTTATCTAGCACTGAAGGCCTCACAATCACGTGGATGTTTGGCTATACCTTGTCTTGTTGAATGCTTTCCACAATGTCAAAGGCTGCCCCCTACCGCCGCAAGCCCGCAAGCAGCACTTGATTCTCTTTCCTAGGAATGGATTTGATGCCAAAACCCTCAAAATCTTCCATGAGGTCCCACACCCTGTTCTTGTAGCACTTGAGAAGATCATTTTGGCAGCATGTTGTCCCTTGACCTGATTTACAATCAATTCACTGTCACCAAAGACTTGCAAGTTCTTTATTCTCTCTTGATTGCCCAATGCATCCCTTGCACCAAGGCTTCATATTCAGCAGGTGTTATTGGAGCATGCAAACTGAAATCTAAAAGCTGAATAGTACTTTATTCCTTGAGGTGAAACAAGCATAGCTCCACCTCCTGCACCTTGTCTACTCCTTGATCCATCAAAAAACAGCTGCCATACCTCATTGTCATCTTTGTGGTTTGGCTTGGTGATGCTAGGAATAGGCTGATTTTCTTCGTGTATGCAATAGACCCCTAGCTCAGATTCTTCCACTTCTTGATAAGGATCAAATGCATGTATCTTGTTTGCCCATTCATCAAGAGTTAGATCCGGGATGCTTCCAACCTTGGTGTCAGCCTCATCGGTGCTTGGGTGATCTTCTTGATCAAATGCTGAGCAATTGGCATTAATCTGACTTGGAGTGTAAGGCTCAATATGGAAGTTTGCAATAGGTTCTGACCTGATTGTAGCCTTAGTTCCATACCTCATTCTGAACAAGCATGTGTGACCAATCAACAGACAAATATCCCCCAATCTTGGCTGTGAAGTCCCTTGACAAACATAGGGCAAAGAGTGGTGGAAGGTCTATGACCGATACATCTTGTAAAACAACAACATTTGGACATGCATGCAAGGTAAGACTCAAGTTTCTAATCACTCCAACTGTTGCTACTACTGTCCCATCTAGCTGCACTACCCCTTTGGATATTGTTTCATACTAGAGCCCTAGCTGATCAGCTATTTGTTTAGGCATTACCGAGCTACTTGCCCCGGAGTCTATCATGCAATTGTGCACTAGCTGATTTCCAATGATCAATGAAACATAGAAAGGAGGGGGTTTCAACATTTTACCTTGTTGTCCTCCATGATTTCCCTCAGGCTGGGCAGCATTTGTAAGCACTTTCTCTTGCCTTGAGATCTGAACTTGATGATTGAAGTTGGCCAGTCCTTCATGGCAGCTTGCAGATCTCTTTGGCACCGGGATGGATAGGGATTCCACATTGATATATTGACATTTGTCTTCTTCATCTGATCAATGATACTGAATGGTGATGAAGGATCTCTTTGTTGTCCCTTGGTTTACACATTCACTCCTTGCATGTGGGCAGCAACAACTGGTATTTGAGTTGGTCTAGGAGCTGTTCTTGGCTGCCCTTGTGCATTTAAATTGATTTTGTTTGCCAACCATTTGTGGAACCATGGAAGGTGTGGATTGGTTGGGGCTAATGGCTATTCTTCACCCAAATTCCTCCTTTTGACCTTGTGTTGGCTGCAACACCTTGAGAAACTACTTGATTCATGCCACATAAATCCTCTGCTTGCCAATTTACCAATGTGGTGTCATTTGGGGCTGATTGTTGTTGGAATGTTTCTTGTTGTTGGTTGTTTCTTGATCGCTCTCACCCTCCACACCAAAGTAGTTGTCACCATTAATGCTTGATTCAAAGCACCATCAAGCACATGGATTGATTATGAGGCTCATTGCATGGAAAACACCAATCATACTCCTGGGCAATGTTGTTTTGTGTTGGCACCAATGCCTTAGAGGCAGATATGGCATTTGGATTATAGGGCTGAAATGGTCTATTGGCAAGAGGCCTTGTTTGATTCATATTTGCAGCTGGATTAGGTGGCCTTTGTGGTTGGTATGGCTGCCTATTAGGCTGAGCTTGGGGTTGATAAGAAGGTCTAAAACCTTGGGCCTGCTGCCTTTGAGAGTAACCAGCTCATTGCCTAGGTTTTGCAATTGCTTCATGACTTCTTGAAGCTCATTTGGGGCACTTGGAGATGAAGTGGAAGCTTCATTTGAACTCTGATTTCTAGGAGTGGGAGAAGGAGCCAAATTAGGTGCTTGATTGGTGTTTGGACTCTCTAAACTTGGAAACAATGGCATGGGAGGTCTAGGGGCAAGTTTTCCAGCTTGGATCAAACAATTTTCAGCCCTAATGGCAATGCTATAAGCCATAGGGATAGTTATGCCTCCCATGGACTGAATCAACATAGAAATATCAAAATTTAGAGCTTTGAGATAGTAGAGAAAAGCACCTTCTGTTGTTGGCCTGACTGCCACTGGAATTCTCTCCCAAGTCTTTTGAAATCTGAAGTTGAAATCGGTCAGCTGCTCATTGGGAGCTCTCTTGATGGTTGTCAGCTGCTCCAAAAGAGACAAGTTGTCTCCCTTTTCTCCAAATTGCTCATGAAGTGCTATACATAGCTGATTCCAATTTGTGATAGAACCAGCTCCAAGGCTCCTAAACCATTGCAATGCTTTACCCTTGAATGAAGATGCCAGTAACTTGACAGCCACTTGCATCTCATTGATTTCATGGATTGCACAAAGGTTAGCAATATCTTTAACATGATCACCTGGAGTAGTCTGATTTTCTCCAGTGAAGTAGGGAATGTTCTTCAAGGCTGCAATAGGAATTGGATGTTGTGCATTGAGGGCAAGTGGGCTGCTGCCTGTGAAGTTGACATAGGGGTTGTTTTGTGCCATTCTAATTGGTCTTAAAACCCTTGTTGACTGAATGAAAGGCCTACCAGGTGGAGGAGTTGAGAGGGTTCTGTTTGGTGGAGATGGAGACCTTTGAATCCTTCTTCCTCTTTTCCTTCTTCTTGGAGATAATTGCAGGTATTCAAACAACACTTCTTCTTCTCCAACTCTTGACCTTGTGGTGATTCTTCTCATGAGTTTTTAGGCCTACACTGCTGAAACCAGTTGATTCTTCCCCTTGGAGTCGCTAGATATGCAAATAATAGCTCTTTTCAAGCAAGAAAATTGCAGCAGATGCACATCAACTTTGCTGCAATAAAAATGAGACCTCTAGTGTCCCACCGGCATGCCAAAACTGTTAGTGCAAAATCACAAAGCACCCTTGGATGCAAATCAAGGTTCTAAATGATGTCTTAGGCATCCAGTGTGATTGCACAACATGGAAACCTCTCTCCAAGTGTGGGACTTGTGAAACTGAGAGAGGAATCTCCAGATTAGAGGCTGGTTCCTCAAACTCCTCTGATTTAGATCTATATTTGCACAACTACAGAGGTTTAGATCCTAATCCTACTCTAAATTGCAAGGAGACAGGGATAGAAATGCAAAAATTGAAACTAACTAAAGATGGTGATGCACCAAAAGGAGTGGTGAATATTTTTGTCATGCAAATAGACACAAACCAAAGATTGCAACATAAAACATACACAAGCTGATAAGATATAATTTAGGATCTGAAATGAAGCAAATAATACAAACAAAGGATTAAAACCCATTCACAAAGCTTGCATTATCATTTCCAATGTCAAAACCACTGCATTACAACCTCAGAGAGGTAGAAAACTGTTACAATATTTGAAGAGGTCTGATTCTTGCAACAATCACTTGCTAGAGGTGAAAGAAGAAGTTTTTTATGCCAAAAAGTGTTCCCCTTAAGAAATGAGCCAAATCTGGCTTTTACATTGCATGGGTCGAGCCCAGGAGAGAGAAAATGTACAAAACATGGGAGCCCATTCCTCATTGACTGCAAATGCATTAAATCAGCATGGGGGACCTTACAAACCCATACCCTGTCATTTTTGACCGAATTGGAGGAGAATGCGACCCATCCTGCATTAAATTTGGTCGCTGAAAGGTCATTTCTGGCCATGGACACGTACCAGAGCCTGTTTTTGAATTTTCTCTCTTGAAACTAAACCAAAATTCAAAATTGACCATGAAATCCTGTAGAGAATTTCATAATCTTTCCAATGATATGAAGAATGTGCAAATCCGAGCTCTGGATCAAAAGATATGAAGGTCTGAAGTTTTAGGGCAAAACGGCCCAAAAAACGGATGTCGGGCAAAAAAATTTAAATTTTGACCTTTTTGCATTTTGGAAATTTTTTTGAAAAATTTCCATGCTCCACCGGTCGGATGCCACGTGTCAGGTGCTGGTTCACTGAGAAATTCTCTCTCCTCCACCTTTCCATGGGCTTTCTTGAAATTTTGACCTCTTTTTAACTCTTTGGAAAATTTTCCATTTTTTCCCCGTGCCCCCCGCCACTGGGACACGTGGCACGCTTTGGTTGGTTGATAGGGGTGTGGGGGCATCTTTTACCTTTTAGTTTTTTGGCCAAAACTTTTGCCAAATTCTCCAAGTCCTCCCCGAGCTCCGCACTCCCCTTCTCCTTAGGACACGTGTCCTCTGTTTATTGGCTCGGGCCGACCCTTCAAACCTCGCCTTGGAAACTCGGCAAAACATTAAGTAAAAATCTCACCCTTTCCTCTACTATTCCGATTCCACAAAGACATGTGGCACATTTTGATTCGTCGGCTGGATCTTTCGGCTCCCTACGTCCGCCGCTGCATGTTTTCGCCTTGGATGTCCCAAACTGCTCTGGGACAAATTTCTCCGATCCGCCCGATTCGGGCTTCCCTGTCCCTCTTTGAGGCGAAGACACGTGGCACGCTTTCATTGGCTCTCGGCTCTTCCAGCTTTTCACATCCCATGTGTCCCTTTGTCCCAACTATCCTGGAAAAAAGTTCCCTCTTGGCCGGCCGATCCGAGTGGTTCGTGTCCTTCGCATCCTCACGGCCAGATGTCCCACTGCCTGCACACAGTTAGTCAATTTTGTTTTTACCTTCAGCCGGTTTGCCCTTTCGCATCCCGCGCATCCCCATAGCCCGGATGTCCCTTTGCTGCGTGGACCGCCTGGCGGCCTTTCGGCCGATTCGTGCCCCGACGTCCCAACTGTCCCAACTGCTGCGAGGACTAGGACTTAGCCGATTTTCATGATTTTTTCTAGCCCAAGCTTGTTTTTTGTAAGTTTTTCACCCTTTTTAGAACTTGCTCTTTTCTCCTTGGACAGGAGAGTTAGAAAAAAGCCGAGGGGACCCCAGAAACATGATTTTTTCCTTGAATCAATCTATCTTGCTCGGGACCGAAGAATTTAATGCATGTTATCAAAATTACCCTGGGGGGTGAATTTTGGATAACACATACCTATGGTTTCAAGGTTAAATTTAGACCTTTGAGTGTGTAAGTTATATTGTCATTTTTTTATTATGTTGGGTGAATGATGTTGACTCAGATCTTGGGGTTGAGGAAGAATGATGTGGCATCCCACATGGATCCACATCATCCTCTTCTCTTCCCTCTCCTTTAAAATTTTAACTACTTGCTTGTTTTTGGTTATTAAAACTTTACTTATTCCTCTTGGGGAAAATTTTCTCGCTATTTTGGAGCCTTGCTTGTGAAAGGAGTTTGGAGTCATTTGCATGCTAGTGTGTTTCTGATTTTGGACTGATTTTTGGCATTTAGAAAGCTTGTTGATCTTGGAAAAAACTTCATTATGGAGAGGTAGGAACTTGGGCCTTTTTAAAATGTTTCTTTCTCTTGCATGCATGTATGAAATGGTGAATGTTGTTATGTGTGTGTTAGCTGGTTGGGTAAAATTCTTAGGAGATGGTGTAGGAGAAGGCTATGGGCATTTCAAATGGGGGGCATAAGGGAATGCCCATGGCATCCGTTTTATTTTATAGGGATTTTGGGATTGGGATCCACCATGGAAAATAAATAGCTTGCATTTCTTACTCTTGGGGGCATAAGGGAGAAACTTTGGGGGGGCATAAGGAGGGTTGGGAGGCATAAGGCTTATGGGATATGATATGTTATATTGGTGGTATGATTATAGGTGGATGCCCAATTACAAATTGGGAGGCATAAGTAGTTTCCCCACGTTCCATGCTCTTGTTGGCTTGGTTAATGAAGCCTCGATTTTGTGTACACTTGTTTAATGTAGTTTTGAACTACATTCTTCTTGAAATGTGTTTTGAATGTGAAAATCCTGCATGTTTGTTGTGGAAGCCTTTGTTGCGACGTGTTTTATTGCATCTCTTATTCAAATATGGTTGGGGCTCGGGGGCCAATGAGGAAGGATGGCTTCTCCTTTCTCATTGGATGTCTTGGTTGGGTGGAGAGCGTTGCCTTTCCCCCTTCCTTGTTGTGATCAAGATGAAAAGATGAAAAAACTAGCATGCTGTTGTTTTGGAGCAGGAGGAATATATAGTTTTGATAGTCCCTTCTTGTGAGTAAGTTTATTGTAATCCTTCACACTTTGAAGTGGATGAGTTGTATAAATATTTGTAATGAAAAGGATTTTATGTTGGTAATGCAAGATTGAAAATTGGAATGTGAAATGTAGAGGAGTTATAATCTACTCTCTGTTTTGAAAGGAAATGTGAAAAGATGTTATATGCATTGCATTCGTATTTAGAAATCAAATGGAAAAGATAAAATTTTAAAGTTTTATTGGGAGTGAATAAAGGATTGCATTAGTTCTCAAGATTGTATTGTGTATTGGATTTGATTGTTGTTAAAGATTGAAATTTCTGTTTGTAAAGGAAGATGCGTATGAGGAAAAAGAGACAATGTTTTATTTCCCTTGAAAGGTGTTTGAAATTGGAAATCAGACTTTGTATATGGACTATTAAAGGTTTGTGTGAATTTGATGAAATTTAATAGACTTGCATGGAATTGAACTCCCACTCTTGGAGGATGGAAAAATGTTTAAGAACCTTTAATGTTTGATCTCTGTTTTATTTTCTATATCTGGCAATCAAATTTAACAAAGAAATGAGTAGTTCAAACTTGCACCAAGTAATAAGAAATGAAACATTAAAATTTAGATGTAGCAATTCCTAAGGAACTCATTTTGACAATAAAACTTAAGAAAGATCCTTGAGAACTTTGAAAAAATTAAAATTGAACTTGCACAGCTGTTTTGCTATCAAAAGATGGAAAATTATCAATTGCAACTCAATCAAATAAATTAAACCTTGAAACCTCTCTTAAATCCATCCAAGAATAAGTCTCCATGTCTGATTGACATGTTGAGAAAGTAAGAATTCAAAATTGAATGAAATTTTATAAGTTAAAGATTACCAATTTGCTTTGTAAAAAACTAAAGATTTTTTTATCAAATTGACCACTTAAAATTCATCAAATTTCAAAATTGATGACTCCTATGTAAAGAGGGCTTCGAGATCTTTCAGAAAGTCCTCATTTTCCCAAATCTGAGCTTCCTATCAAAAGTTATGGCCATTTGAAGTTTTACTTCAAATTGGCATTCCAAAAATAAAATAAATCTAACTGTTAAATTTAATTTTTGACTTTGGAAAAATTTCCACAAAAAGTCTGTGGCCCCACCATCCCGCAACCAATCGGGACCTACCACATGGCACCTCGGAGGGGCAGACCAAATTAAAACTTATATTTTTCTAAAATTTTACCTTGGGAAAATTTTTCCCATTTTTCCCGCATCGCCGCAACCCCTGACCACTCGGATGTTGACACATGGCACGGTGGAGGGGCAGACCCTTTTTGAATTTAAAATTTTTAGGTTTTTGGACCTTGGGAATAATTTCCAATTTTTCCTTGCATCCCGCCGACTGCTGACCAATCGAGAGGGTGCCCCATGTCCTCTTGGAGCTACGATGGAGGCATGGTTTCTTTTCAACCCTTGAACCTTTGAAAAAAATTGGGAAAAATTTTAATTTTTGCCCATTGTCCATGCAACCAATGAGGAGGTGCCATTTGGCACCTTGGGGTGGCAGCGGGGAGGAAGGACCCCTTTATTTCCTTGAGTTTTTCCCTTGGGAAAAATTTTACAAAATTCCACGTGGCCCCACATCATCCCCCGCACCTCGGGATTTTCTTCTTCCATGGATGCAAACCCGCATGTCCCCTTCTTCCTTTTTGTCCTCTGTCAGCAATTGCGCAAAAACCCCCACCGCTTCACCCTCGCCCTTCCTTTTTTCCGGTGATGTCTCAGAGGCCAACATGTGTCCACCAGAACCCACAAAGGCGAGGGAGAACTTTTGCTTTTGCTCCCATGTAGGGAAAAATTCTAGAGATGCCCCGTGACCCGCCAACCTACCAAAGGGGATTTCACCCCTACATGACATGTGTCCCCCTTAGGAAAATTTAGCCCCAAAACACTTCCGGCCATATCTTGAGTTCTCAAAGGAGTTAGGAGGACTTCTTAAATCACCGAAAAGGTGAGAAAATTTCCTATCTAATGGGAATAATTTATGGAATTTTTAGAAAAATCCAGTTGAAACTCAAATCCTATTAGAGAGTGGGTAGGGAGTAAAATTCTCTGTGAACCTTATTGAATCACCGAACCCTAAAATTCAAATAATGTGAACTTGATATTTGTTAATGAAGGGAACATATGTTGTGGTACATTGGTGTTGTTCGAAACCTACCCTGTGGCAAACCTGTTGTCTTGTAACCTAGTTGTAGACACTTCAAATAAAAAAATTATCCCATAATTTTTCTAGCTAACCCTAGGTTATTTCTTGGGTCTCAAGTGGTTGTTTAAACGGGAACTATAGTTTGGTATCAGAGTAGTGGTTCAAAGGCTTGGACCATTGGGCACACTAGAAAACTTGAGACATGAAAACTTAAACCTAGTACACTTGTAAATCTAGAAAACAACTTAGCAAGAATATGTATGTTTTAGTAAACATGGAAGTTGTATAAAATTAGAAAAATGAACTAAATCTCACTTTTGTCTATGTAGAAGGCTCAGACGGAGTGAGAGGAACCTTCACAGAGACTTAGAATCACCACCACCACCACCACTACCACCACTAGATCAGGGTGTGGCAGCCATTCTACCTCAGATTCTACAGACCCTTCAGGATGTTAATGCCACTCTACATAGAGGATTAGGAGGAGGACATGTAGCTAGTCATGATAGAGCCCCTTTTATCAAGGGTTAGGTATCTCCTTGACTCAGCAAGGAGCATAGAGGAGAGAACTCCCATATGGAGTTAGCTAGAGTAGTTTCGCCATTTAGGAGATAGGGTGATAGAGTTCTAGAGCATAGAGAGAGGTCTCGAGCCCTAGGATTAGGATAAGGGTGTAGAGAGATCGAGAGACCGAAAATCCACAATAGTGGATCACATCAGGGAGATCCTAAAGCTTTGGCCCTCACATTACTTTGGTGATATATGTGGATTTTAGGTAGAGGCCTGACTAGTGAGCTTGAGCGGTTGCTTCAAGCTTTGTCCTTGTTCTAGAAACATGAGAGCTCGTTTGCGATCCATCTACTGAGGGATGAATCAGGAGTGTGGTGGAGGATAGAGGATCAGAAGCTCCATGTAGATTCAGAGATAGTGACCTGGGAGCTATTTGAGGAGAGATTCAGGAGTAGGTATTTATCATGGAGGTTCATCAAGAGAGGATTGACAAGTTCCATGACCTCCAACAGGATTCTCTTTTAGTAGCAGAGTATGAGAGTAGATTTCTAGATCTACTCTAGTACATAGAGTATATGTAGGATGAGTAGGTGCGGATTCATAGGTTCATATAGGGCTTGAATTTGGATATTGGAGCTGTAGTATAGATTCACTGTCCATAGACATTAGTTGAGGCCATCGAGAAGGCCTACATTGCAGAGGAGACTCTGGGGGAAGACCTAGCGGTGATCGGGGATCATTTTCAAAAGTTTCCTAAACATCCCTAAATGGTTTCAGTGTAGAAGATCATCTCGAGAGCTTTCCAATGACTATAAGAATATGACAAATAGACATTGGGAGCTCTAGATATGTCCGGTCAAAGTTCGGATTGACGGAAAGTCAACTCTAGTCAACTGGTCAATATTGGACCAATGGCACTGCGACACGTGGCGAAAAGGCAAAAGGGAGTTGTTTGTTGGTTTTCAATCACCGGTCTTCGATGAGCATAAAAATGGTGCATGGGAACAAGAGGCTCAACTTTTATTACGGAGGGGAGCCCGACCGCCATGTGGACTATGGTATTATCACCGACGTGGTGGGTCCACAAGCCACCACGTGGCTTGCCACCACTTGTCGAATTCACTCGATTTTCCTATCAAGAGATGACAAGTGGAATATATACTATTGACCGAGTTAATTATTTCCATACCACATTACATGGGTCGAAATTATATTTACTTGGTAAGTCCACTTTCCAAATGCCACACATGTATATGCCAAACCGCTATATATTAATGTTTATACATTAATATTAAAGCCCACATAATTCTACTAACCACCAACTATACATGTTATCGCCAAACTTCCACGTGGAGGAGGAGTGAAGTGGTGGTGGGGAGCAGATTTAATGGCATGCGTGGTATTAATCCATGTGGAGGAGGGGCGGTTATACTCCAAAGTGGTCCTTTGACGACTATGTGTGCATGGAGGAAGGCTATTTAAAGCCTTAAACCTTATCACTCCACAACATGTGGGATATACCCACTTCTCCTTAGCCACTCTTTTGGGATTTAATCCCATTTAAAATGCTAAGCGCCCATTTTGGGAATATTTTATCCTTTATTAAAAATGCTACGGTTAAGGTTTAAAATAGCCTTAAGATAATATGTATTGCATTATTTGAGGGCCCTAAAATTGTATAAATAGGGTAGCTAGTCCTTTGTAATAGACACAAATTAGATACATGAGATTATTATTTGTTAAGCTTATTGTGGACACACACAAAATACAAAGACAAGCTTAGAGCTTGGAAGGCGAATGAGAAATTGTTGTTGTGTGAAGACCTAAATTATTTAGGCATTATTATTTTGATTATTATTGACCTATTATTTGTTAGGCAATAATAAATTAAATATTTGTGGCTAGGAGTTATTCAAACTACCTAGTCGGCTGATAGCACCACAGTAAATTATTGTGAAGCCTGGTATATCGACCGGAGAGCCATAGGGCGTTGTATTAGCATCTGGAAGGCCGATCGAGAACCGAAGGTTTCCGAATAGTGGAGCTGGAGCCATCAAGCTTGTCGAATATGCCAGGAAGGTGGGAGTCGGGTGCTATTTTTCACCCTTGTCGTCTAAAGGTCTGGTTATTCTTCTAAGCAAGTTTAAATAGTTTCCATTAGGTTTTCTTATGAAAGTACTATTGTAACTTACAAGTTTTGACTAGTGGAACGGTTCAACCACGAACCCAGAGACGTAGGCAATTGCCAAACTCCGTAATCAATCTGTGTGCAATTGTCATTATTATCTTGCATTATTTTAAATTGATTACTTAAAAGGAGTAAATGATTGGCAAATAATTAAATCCTATAAGGGTCCGAGATTAGGTAGTAATAATCTGATTATTTTTGGATCATGTTTGGTATCAGAGCTGGTTTAGCTCCTTATTTGTTTTTCAGTAAATCTGATTAACAAAGTGATTGCTTCAAGATTTGTGTAGTTGGTTTAGTTTGTGTGAACAGAGTACAAGTGCACTATGGGAAAGATGTCTAAATAGGTGAAGCTCGATGAGATTGAAGCTTATAATCACCAAATCCAGGAAGAGAACTCTCTCCTACGATTAATGTATTACTCCTTGGAAGAGGAGAATGCTCATTTGAAATTAGAATTGTAAACCAAGGATGAGCTCTTGGCTAGGTTGCAGTGTGGTGATCAAAGGAAAGAAATACCTTCAACTTCATATGTAAAGGCCATGGCAGATGATTGCACTTGGAAGTTGTTCACCATGGGAATCTTCTTCTTCCTCCCATTTGGTTTTGGATTCAGGTAATGAAGTCTTTCGTTTGTTTGAAAAGCATACTAGAGGCATTGGATCCAAGTTACTAGATAAAATGGGATTTGATGGAAGAGGCCTTAGTAAAAATGGCCAAGGTATTGCTAACCCAATACAGGTCGAGGATCATCCTCGTTTTGTAGGTTTGGGTTTTCCTAGTGTGGGAATGGAAATTGGAGAATGCTCCAAGAACGCTGATGGGAGACAAGCTTCCGAAAGCAAAGAGAATACCCCACTAGTCCTACAAGAAGATTCTGAGTAGGAAAGTTGTGCTTCATTGTCATAGGCAAGATGTGGTAAGAGAAATCAGCGAAGAGGTAATGAGATTCCACTTCAGTTTCTTACCATAATCATAAGCACAATAAAACTTTTGATCCACTTTTTAGCTTAAGAAGTATGGTTATGATTTTTAGAAGATGTGGAATTCCTTTCCATGTAATTTTTGTGGATTGCATAATCATTCAGTGGCCAAATGCTGGAAGAGAAGGACATTGATGAAGAAGTTGATGCCGTTCGTCAGGAACACAAAAATCGAAAGACCAATCTCGTCATGCAGAGTCGAGAAATGGCAGAAAGAGTTCCTCATCCCAGAAGAAGGAGATTAAGAGGAATTTTTGTGCTCATTGCCAAAGGAATGGGCATCAGGTGGAAAATTGTTGGAAACTACATCCATATCACCATCAGAGTAATGGCAAGCCAAAGATGGAATGGAGGCCTATTGCAAAGGCAAAGGAAGTTTCTACTCCACCACCAGTTGACAAGTCAACCCAGGACTAGGTAATACCTGAAAGTGAAAGTCCTTTAAAATGGGTAAGTTAAAAAAATTTCAATTATATATTGCATAATTCAGATTGATGGATTTTATGCAGTATTAAGTTTGGAGATCAGATTTTGTGAGAAAATACTGAGAGAAAGGTTTACAATACTCAGT
This sequence comes from Taxus wallichiana var. yunnanensis, assembly GCA_018340775.1. NCBI lineage: Eukaryota > Viridiplantae > Streptophyta > Pinopsida > Cupressales > Taxaceae > Taxus > Taxus wallichiana. Next base: position 293,283,383 of record CM031235.1, on the reverse strand, counting down.
GGATTTTCTTACTTAGAAAATTTGATTAATACTCCAAACATATCTCATAATTAGCTTGTGAGTACTTGTTATAGCTTGGATACATGAATTAACTCATATAAAGCTTGGAGATTGATCTGTCATTTATACAGATAGTAGATTTCACAGAGATCATCTCGGAACTTCATTCTATGTAGAGGCATTGTGACCATGCAGCAGAATGGTAGCTGAATCACCATTGGCATTGATGTTGGGTCGGAACTTCATTCTGTGTAGAGGCATTGCGACCATGCAGTAGAATGGTACCTGGTATTAGTATGTCAACAAGAAGAGCTCTAAAAGGATTAGCTCGAAACGTCATTCGGTGTCAAGGCATTGACTACACATACGAATGGTAGCTGACCAACAAACTTAGCATCATGCATTGGAGGCTTGAGGTCTTGAAAGAGGCTTAGCATCATGCATCGGAGGCATTGAGGTGCAGTATGAGACTTAACATCATGCATCGGAGGCTCGAGGTCTTGAAAGAGGCTTAGCATCATGCATCGGAGGTGTTGAGGTGTCTGCAAAGAGGACAAGGCATTGTCCCTCTTTGACATTGGATCAATCATAGCTCTACATAACATGGAGTTCCTTCAAACCAGTTGGATTTTGCAGAATCAACTTGGAGCTAGGAGAGCTGTGTTATAGAGTCAAAGAAGATCCTTGTTGTCGAGATATCAAGAAGCTTAGCACTGCACAAAAGGAGCGTTGAGGTTTCATTCAGAAACTTAGCACCATAAAGAAGAGGTGTGGAGGTCTTCTTCGGATATCAGAGTGTCACAGTGGTAGCGTCATGGGCCCATAACCCACAGGTCCCAGGATCGGAGTAGAGTTGTCAAAGTGATAAGGTTGGAGGAGAAGACCCAAAGGTCTACTACAGTATCACTTCCGAGGTGGCAGCAGAGTTTTTCAGATTCAGGACAGTATGGAAGCTTTTTGGGGTAAAAAGCTTTTCTCAGTGGGGAGGTGTGATCAGGGGATAATTTTCAAAATGTTCCCTAAACATCCCTAAATGGTGTCAGTGCAGAAGATCATCTCGAGAGATTTCCAATGACTGTAAGAACGTGACAAACGGACATCGGGAGCTCTAGATATGTCCGGTCAAAGTTGGTCAACGGGAAAGTCAACTCTAGTCAACTGGTCAATATTGGACCAATGGCACTGCGACACGTGGCAAAAAGGCAAAAGGGAGTTGTTTTTGGTTTTCGATCACCGGTCTTCAACGAGCGTAAAAATGGTGCGAGGAACAAGAGGCTCAACTTTTATTACGGAGGGGAGCCCGCCGCCGTGTGGACTATGGTATTATCACCAATGTGGTGGGTCCACAAGCCACCACGTGGCTTGCCACCACTCATTGAATTCACTCGATTTTCCTATCGGGAGACGATAAGTGGAATATATACTATTGACCGAGTTAATTATTTCCATACCACATTACATGGGTCAAAATTATATTTACTTTGTAAGTCCACTTTCCAAATGCCACACATGTATATGCCAAACCACTATATATTAATGTTTATACATTAGTATTAAAGCCCACATAATTCTACTAACCTCTAACTATACATGTTATCGCCAAACCTCCACGTGGAGGAGGAGTGAAGCAGTGGTGGGGAGTAGATTTAATGGCATGCGTGGTATTAATCCACGTGGAGATGGGGGCGGTTATGCTCCAAAGTGGTCCTTTGACCACTATGTGTGCATGGAGGAAGGCTATTTAAAGCCTTAAACCTTATCACTCCACAACATGTGGGATATACCCACTTCTCCTTAGCTGCTCTTTTGGGATATAATCCCATTTAAAATGCTAAGCGCCCATTTGGGAAATATTTTATCCTTTATTAAAAATGCTACGGTTAAGGTTTAAAATAGCCTTAAGATAATATGTATTGCATTATTTGAGGGCCCTAAAATTGTATAAATAGGGTACCTAGTCCTTTGTAATGGACACACATTAGACACCTAAGCTTATTATTTGTTAAGCTTATTGTGGACACACAAAATACGAAGACAAGCTCAGAGCTTGGAAGGCGAATGAGAAATTGTTGTTGTGTGAAGACCTAAATTATTTAGGCATTATTATTTTGATTATTATTGACCTATTATTTGTTAGGCAATAATAAATTAAATATTTGTGGCTAGGAGTTATTCAAACTACCTAGTCACCCATAGCACCTGATAAATTATTGTGAATCTGGTATATCGGACCATGGGAGAGCCATAGGGCGTTGTATTAGCATCGGAAGGCCGATCGAGAATCGAAGGTTTCCAAATAGTGGAGCTGGAGCCATCAAGCTTGTTGAATACGCCAGGAAGGTGGGAGTCGGGTGCTATTTTTCACCCTTGTCGTCCGAAGGTCTGGTTATTCTTCTAAGCAAGTTTAAATAGTTTCCATTAGGTTTTCTTATGAAAGTACTATTGTAACTTACAAGTTTTGACTAGTGGAATGGTTCAACCATGAACCCAGAGACGTAGGCAATTGCCGAACTCCGTAATCAATCTATGTACAATTGTCATTATTTTCTTGCATTATTTTAAATTGATTACTTAAAAGGAGTAAATGATTGGCAAATAATTAAAGCCTATAAGGGTCTGAGATTAGGTAGTAATAATCTGATTATTTTGGATCAGGAGAAGGCTAGAGATCAAGTCTGCACCCACATTTGGATAGATGTCAAGGATTCGGTAGATCGAGGGGGATCGGGGGTAAGATACCTCTTCCTCGTGGTGGCCGGGATACAACACGGTCATCATTTAGGCCACATCAATAGCGAAGTAGCTAGCAGTGTCACCCACCCTCATGACCTCCACAGAGAGTTTATGCACGCAGTGGTCGAAGTATAGGGCCTCCTCTTAGGGGCCCTATCAGACATAGGTTGACCTAGAGCTCAATCAGTGGGAGTTCGCTAGTAGAGGCCGCAAAAGACCATGGTTGGGTCATCAGGATCCATGCCAAAGACTTCCAAGGTACCTACTGGAGGTGCTACTCCTTGGAGAGGATCAGGTGGTTGCTTTAGATGTGGAGTTACGGGACATTTTTGGAGAGATTTCCCTCAAAATCCTAACAAGGGTAAGGCACCGATCTCAAAGCTAAGTGTTGGTGACATGGGATACATCCACATGATTTATGCAGTAGTTGAGAACCACTAGGAAGAGCATCAAAGAATAGTCATTGAGACCACAAGGAGTATTGGTGGTATTTCTACCTCTATTTTGTTTGATTCTGGTTCTTCTGATTCTTTCAAAGGCATCATCTTTAGTAGAGAGATGCGGGCTTGTGGCAGTTAGGTAGGGTCATAGTTGGGATGTTGAGATGGCTTCTGGAGCCAAGATCTTTGTAGACTCCTTAGTTAAGGAGTGTGTAGTGGATTTGGGACCTTTCACCACTACCTTAGATCTCTGTATTCTTTAGTTGAGCTCGTATGGAGTCATTTTGGGTATGGATTGGTTATCTACACACAGGGCTAGGATGGATTGTTATCACAAGACTATAGTTTGTACTGAGATGATTTGGGAGTTGAGTCAATGATCTCGGGGTTAGGAGACCCATTTCCACTCACACCATCTTAGCTATACAGCTTAAGCGGTGTGTACGATGGGGTTGTCAGATGTATGTTGTTATAGTCAATGACAGATCAGAGGATGGGTCTAGTGGACCATCGCTAGATGATCATCCCATCTTGAGAGATTTTTCTAATGTCTTTCTAGGGAGCTATCAAGGTTACCACCCCCATGTGAGATTTATTTTCATATTGAACTTATTCCGGAGTAGAGCCTATCTCATGAGAACCTTATGGGATGACCACCCCAGAGCTCTATGAGCTCAAGTTGTAGCTTGAGGGCCTTTTGGAGAAGGGCCTTATCCATCCTAATGTATCCCTTTGGGGTGCACCGATGATATTTTTGAAGAAGAAGGATGGATCCTTGCGGGTGTGTATTGATTACCACCGGTTGAACAAGGTAACGATCAAGAATCATTATCCTCGAAGGGAGCCATAATTTTCTCTAAGATTTATCTTAAGTCAGGCTACCATTAGTTGAGGATTTCAGAGGCATAAGTTCATAAGACCACCTTCTACATGAGATATGGGCACTATGAGTTCACAGTGGTACTTTTTGGTTTGACTAATGCCCCCGCAATGTTCATGAGTTTGATGAATGGGGTATTTAGGACCTTTTTAGATCACTTCGTGCTCATCTTCCTAGATGACATTTTGATATACTCACTTACACGTTTGGAGCACAAGGGGCACCTTCGACAGTTCTTGATGTCTTTGTCAAGAGTAACTTTACGGGAACTTGGAGAAGTTTGCCTTCTTTCATCTGAGAGGTTCAATACTTGGGGCATATCATTTCTGGGGAAGGCAACATAGTCAATCCTTCCAATATTAGAGCCATTATGGATTGGCCAGTACCTACTACAGTGATCGAGGTGCACAACTTCATGGGATTAGTAGGTTAATACAGGAGTTTTGTTCAAGACTTCTCTCGATTATGCATCCCTATCACTTCCCTTCAGAGAAAAGGGAAGAAGTTTTTTTGGTCAGATAGATGCGAGAAGTCCTTCAGGACATTAAAGGAGTGCCTCACTATAGAACCCATTCTTATAGTGCCGGATCCACAGGGTGAGTTATTTGTTTGCATAGATGCTTCGTTAGCAGGGCTTGGAGGTGTGTTGATGTAGGATGGAAGAGTAGTAGCTTTTGAGTCTCACAAACTCAAATATCACAAGCTTAATTATCTGACCCATGATCTTGAGCTTACAGGAAATTGTGCATGCTTTGGTTAGATGGAGACATTTTCTTCTTGGATGAAGATTCACACTTAGGACTGATCATTTGAGTCTTCACCACCTCTTCACGTAGCCCAATCTCAATGCTCATCAGTGGTGTTGGATGGAGTTGCTTTGTGAGTACGACATGGAGATAGAGCATGTGAAGGGGAAGGAGAATGTGGTAGTAGATGCTCTCAGCAAGTAGAGACATGTGGCTATGGCCACCTCAGTGAGCATGGATTTACAGAGTGGGAATCTTCAACAGCCTCCTTTTGAAAGCTTCTACATTACAAGACAAGTAGAGGTCGATTCACGAGACACCCCTTTAGGGGAATTTTGATGGTTTTTCCTTAGAGGTCGATGGTCTTCTCAGAAACAGAGGCTAGATATAAGTTCCTAGAGATGGAGGCTTGAGGTAGGACATCTTGATAGAGGCACATTGTGCACCCTATTCAACCCATCCGGGGTGAAGAAGATGCACACCACCTTGAGATAGTTATACCACTAGAGAGGACTTCGTAGAGAGATGTGGCTCGGTTTATGTCATGGTTTTGGTGTCCAGAGAGTTAAGGTCAACCATCAACATCCAAGAAGGCCTTCTTTATCCTCATGCCATACTGAAATGGAAGTGGGACACCATTTCCATGGATTTCATTGTTGGGCTACCGATGTCGAGATATCACCATGACGCCATTATGGTCACGGTTGATAAATTGACAAAAGTGGCTCACTTTTCTCGGTGAAGACCACTTATACAGCTAGAGTAGTGGCATGAGTATATTTGGATGATATTTTTAGGTTGCACAGGATTCCATGGAAGATTATTTGTGACCGTGATCCTTTGTACACTTCACATTTTTGGACTACCATGCAAAGTATGTCCTCAAGATGAGGATCAACTTCAGCACAACATATCACCCTGAGATAGATGGAAAGACCAAGCGAGTGAATCAAATTTTAGAGGATATGCTCAAGATGTATGTGATGGATCAGTAGTCTAAGTGGGAGGAGTACATGTACTTAGTGGATTTTGCCTACAATAATAGTTTTCAAAGTTCCATAGGCATGGCTCCTTTTTAGGATTTATATGGTAGAGAGTGCAGGACACCTCTTAGCTGGGATAGGTTAGAGGATAGAGTATCTCTTAGACCAGCTCTTTTGTAGGACATGGAGCAGTAGGTAGTGTTGATCAGGCAGAGATTACAAGAGGCACAAGACAGGAAGAAGAAGTATGTGGATCAACATAGGATTGATCATAGTTTTGATGTGGGCATGAAGGTGTTCCTTCGTGGTAGAGCCACACAAGAGCCCTATCTATTATGGAAAAGGTTCTAAGTTATCTCCTAGATTCATTGGACCTTTTGAGATCTTGGAGCATATCTGCCCTTTGGCCTGCCATCTAGTATTGCCACCCAGCTTGTCTCACGTACATGATGCATTTCATGTTTTGGTTCTTAGGAGATATATTACAGATCCTTCTCATGTGTTGGATTAGACATCATTACAGGTGTAGGATCAGGAGAAGGTGATGGTGGAGCCCATATTTATCATAGATCGCAAGACCCTAGGCCTTTGAGGCAGAGAGATTGATCAGGTATGGGTGTAGTGGGACAGGTATGATGAGTCTGCAGCCACTTGGGAGGATGCCAAAATATTACGAGTGTAGTTTCCACATTTTTTCCGGTGACTTCAAGGAAAAAGTCAAGTCTAAGGGGTACGGGTGTAGTGGGATAGGTATGATGAGTCGCAGCCACTTGGGAGGATGCCAAAATATTACGAGTGCAGTTTCCACATTTTTCCAAAGTGACTTCTAGGAAAAGTCAAGTCTAAGGGGAGAGGGATGTAGTGTCCACTTACCTTTGACAATTTTAGATACCGATCTTGATACTATTGATCTTATTATGGACACTATTACATTTTGATTTAATATGATGGATAGATGTTAGATCATGGATTATTATTGATCTGGATTCAATTTTTATGTATGATGATTACTAGAGACATTTTTATATGTGGATAATGGTATACTATTTGACATGGATATGTGATGGATAATTTTTAGACATGTGCTATTGGATATTGTGAATAGAACTAGCTTGGGAATTAAGTGATGATGATATAGCTGATTTATTTAAACTGAAAATGATAATGTTGAATTCTTGATGTTGTTTTGATTCATATGTTTAGATGATATTGAGATGTTGTTTATATCATTTTGGATGTTCTGATATGGCCACGAGGCCGAAGGAGGTATTTTTTTTTTACAAGTTAAAATATCACAACAATGTCGAGGGACTGGAGACTAACCATATTGGAATTCTAGGTGAATGTAACAAGGTCACCATGGCAACTGTTTTATGTGCGTGTGTGTTGTATTTTTGTTAGGGATCCCATGGGAGGGAATTCCCTTTATATGTCGACATGGGTTTGTGTAATTTATTAATGTGGTTTCTTTATTAATGTTTGCATGTGTTTATTTTGTGATGTTTTAACCCTTTCATTAGTTATTATATGTTGTGTTAATGTTGTGAATAATCATGTGTTAAAATTAATAAATCAATATCTCATAGGAATGTAATAAATAAAGTTGTTGCTCTTAAATGTAATATTGTAAGAGTGTGTAAGAAAGGTTGTAAGAATGTGTAAGAAATATGTAAGTTATATTTGGAGTGTGAAACACTTCATCCTCTTGGAAAATCCGAAATTGTCCTTGGAGGCTATATTTGGAGGCTTGTGGGACAAGTTAAACTTGTCCCACACCTCTTAAAATTATTCACCAACCATACCTATGGTTTTAAGGTTAAATTTAGACCTTGTTAATGCATTTTGAAATGACTAATTGTAAGTTTTAATTGCACTTCTCTTACATGTTGTAAATTTAGTCCTTTTGGGGTATGGGTTATTTTGGAGTGTTTAAGTTATATTGTCATTTTATTTATTATGTTTAGGTGAATGCTGTTGACTTGGATCTTGGGGTTGAGAAAGAATGATGTGGCATCCCACATGGATCTACATCATCCTCTTCTCTTCCCTCTCCTTTAAAATTTGAACTGCTTGTTTGTTTGTGGTTGTTAAAACTTTGCTTATTCCTCTTGGGGTGAATTTTCTTGCTATTTTTGGAGCGTTGCTTGTGAAAGGAGTTTGAAGTCATTTGCATGCTGGCGTGTTTCTGATTTTGGACTGATTTTTGGCATTTAGAAAGATTTTTGATCTTGGAACAAACTTCATTATGGAGAGGTAGGAACTTGAGCCTTTTTAAAATGTTTCTTTCTCTTGCATGCATGTATGAAATGGTGAATGTTGTTATGTGTGTGTTGGCTGGTTGGGTAGAATTCTTAGGATATGGTGTAGGAGAAGGCTATGGGGATTTCAAATGGGGGGGCATAAGGGAATTCCAATGGCATCAGTTTTATTTTGGAGGGAGTTTGGGATTGGGATCCACCATGGAAAATAAATAGCTTGCATTTCTTACTCTTGGGGGCATAAGGAGGGGTTGGGAGGCATAAGGTTTATGGGATATGATATGTTATATTGGCGGTATGATTATAGGTGGATGCCCAATTCCAAATTTTGAGGCATAAGTAGTTTCTCCATAGTTCCTTGCTCTTGTTGGCTTGCTTGATGAAGCCTTAGTTTTGTTTACACTTGTTTAATGTAGTTTTGAACTACATTCTTCTTGAAATGTGTTTTGAATGTAAAAATGTTGCATGTTTATTGTGGAAGCATTTGTTGCCATGTGTTCTATTTCATCTATTATTCAAATATTGTTGGGGCTCGGGATGAGGACGTAGGAAAATTGTAAGGTCATCAGATCTTCTTGTAACAAAGCAGTGTAACAAGTGCCCCGATGATGATACAGGTCTCCTCGCAAGGTGTTCAAGATCCGGAAAAGCCCTCGAGTATGCGTTAACATCCCACATGCCCCGCTTAGCCCCCGCATCCTTTGTTTTCCCCTTTTCCATCTTTCCTTGGCCTCTTTACCTTCAAAGGATTGAAACCGCCGAACTGAAGGGCGGCGGAGTCTCGTGACCGCCACCCTAAATAGGCGGTGGTCCTGTAACCGCCGCCATGCTCAGAGTGGCGGTCCTATGCGCATTTTAGAACACTCTTTTGACACGACTCGCATGAAATATCATGTTTCACTAGCTTTCTTTGCCGACTTGAGCATGCATTTATGTTTTTGGTCCCACGAGAATGTGTTTTTGCTTTGTTTATTGTTTAGGAGTTCAATTTAGTTTTGGTTCTTGGGTGATTGAATTCTATAAATGCATGGTTTGTGCACATGCAAATGAGTGAGTTTTGGGTCTAAAGCTTGGTTGGATTTTGAAGTTTGATCTTTGCTCTCATTCCCTCATTTTAGTGTTTTAGTTAGTTAGCTTGTTTAGAAGCTATAGCTTGAATTCACTTGCATCTTTTGTTAAATTGCTCGCATTTGTTGGTAATCCACGAGACCCATCTTGTGCGGCGGTGATGTCATTTCATCCAATCCAGTTAGAAGAGGGCCTCTCTCTCAAGTTTTGTTTTCTGGGTTCCTCTTTGCAATTCCTTTAGTTTTCCTTTGCTTAGAATACTTAGTTTTCTTCATTGCGTGTTTTGGTTAGTATTGTGTTGAAATGTAAGCCACATATCCATCTTGTGCAAGTGTAGTCATTACTTGAGGCCACCAATTTTACTCAATCTTCTCATTCTCGAAGTGTTGTGGTCTGTTAGTTTGTTTGGGATTGATAGTGTAGTTCATTTCATGCTTAGTGTGCATTGACTAATTGTTGGTAAGCCACATATCCAACTTGTGCAAAAGAGTGTTGCTTTTTTATCTAATCCATTAGAGTAGAATAGCTTAGGAAGCCATTAAAGTTGTAGGTTTTACTCTTCATACAGGATATTTTCAGGTTCGGATGCATTTTGTTGCACGATTCGTAGTAGATCCCACTAGGAATTGCATAAGCCAAGCTCGTACTCTTGCGCTATCCCTCTCTATCCGCGTTCTATTCTATCTCGCATTCGAAGGTTGTCCCTTGTTCCAAACACCTATTCCTATTGATGCAAGCATTACACACTTTTACGGATCTACGTGAACACAAAGAACGAAGAGATCATATTGAGGGGTCAAGATCACACACACCATTAGATTCACCACCTGCATTGCTGGAATCCAGGTTTTAAACTTTCAAAGTTTTAGTTAGAACCATATCAAATAGAGTAGTTAATCACTTTATTTCAGTTAATTTTATTCTCGATATTGCCAAGGAAGTCTGTGGGGATTGATAGTTTTTAGAAACTATGATTCACTCCTCACTTCGAGGTAGGTCGAGAATTCTTGCTAATAGATTAGTTATTTCATTGTTTAGAATAGATATACAAAATTGTTTGCACAAATAACCACACTCGGTTATCTTGTTTGTTTTAAGTTATTAGTTTAGTTGTCAATTCTAAATATTTTAAATAGATGCTTTCTTAAATTCATTCAAATCATCGAAAATACCAAAAGAAGTCAAAAATGCTAGAAATATACTTAGATTTCACTTTATTATAGTTTGTTTTATTATGCTTTTGCATGACAATTACGGGACCTAGAGAGCCCGGGGAATACATTTTCGAGCCAATCATGCCTCAGCCCAATCTCATAGTGGCAATAAGTGATATTGACCAGAACCTTAGGATACCATTCTTCCAAACAACAACAGATTTCCAATGAGTCGGATCTCGGTTAAGAGGATTAAACATAGAAGACGACCAAGCACATGCGTTTTGGTCAAGTCAGCCAAACTACAGATTACCCTAGAAAACATCCACATGACTGTAGAAGGGCTCGAAAGAGAACAAACATTTAGGTGTGATCCTCTAGTTCCACAGCCAAACGATGGAGACACCCTCGTAGATATAGATACCAGCTTAAGAATCCAGGTTGCGAGAACGCCTGTAAGGTATTCTGAAAAGATTGCACAACTATTGGTTCTAAACATAGAAGCTGAGAAAGCATATGATTACTGGATATTAGGGATTAGAACTTGATCCCGCGTATGACCATAACAGGACCGCAACAACCAAGAGTCTATGGTTGTGATCTGCAGATCCCATAGCCCAACGAATCCATAAGAAAATTAGACATAGACACTGGCCTACACACACTGGTATTCCAGTCTACTCCGCTTCCACCTATTATCATTGAAAAACTGTCCTTGCTGGATACAATAGCTAATGAAGCTAGAGAGTTCTAGACTAGGCCAGAGAACCATCCATAGAGTGACTACTTTACCATCCACCATATGACCCTATCAGGAGAAATACACGAAACCATCTCAGGGCATTTCCCACGCATTCCACAACCCATAGATCGAATCACGCCAGAGCTCGATATTGATTGGAGCCTTCGAGCAGTCATCCTTGTTGATCGATCTATCACACCGGTCTAGGTTAGAAGGGCCTTCTTTGCCTTAGATTCACAAAATTCCATTAGTGCGTGTTGAAGACATTAGATTGCCTAACTAGTCTGTCCGTATACTACCTATATTCTACCCCCACCTGCTGTCTTGGCACGACCTCAGGAGGTCAGGTACGTGGAAGAGTTACTTGTTGATTCTCACACTCACTGTCGCTTTTCCGACGTACAAAATTGGTGAACCCGACGTGAAACAAACAAGCTGTTTCACCTTAGGTCTGTACCTCATTAGCCTTCACATCAGCTTCACATACAAAATTGGCGAACCCAACGTGAAACAAACAACTATTTCACCTTCTCTTTGAGAAGTTTCAAATCTTCTCTCATCCACCTTCGCTCCTTCCCATTATTCTACGGGTATTTATATACCCCCCGAATATTTCGGGATTCGATGCATATGGCAGACCCCTCTTAGGTCTTGAGGCATACTATGCCCAACAGAATAGGCAATCATCACCCTCGCTCTCAGTATGGGGTGACAACTATTCAACTAATCAGTTGTCAACACAAACCCCAAGAATCAGATATAGTTCGTCTTTTCAAACTGAGGAGTTAGATCAACCCCCTCGAACCCAACAAACAGAACCTTCAGGTTCAAACAATATGATGTTTAGGAGAATCTGGTTCGTCTCCTCAAATGCTACTTAGACCACAAATTAGTAGGCAATCGGATCCATACCTGGTCTTAGATGATGGACAATCAATACGTTATCCTAGGAGTGAACAACGCTCCTGGGAATGTACCCACCTATAGGAGGTTTACAAATACAACCTGAAATCTCTTTTCAAGAAAATACCTCTATGCCACTGCATACAGGAAATATTCTTGGAGAAACTTGGCAAGATAGTGATCAGTTTATGACAGGATATCACGTACCTTTACAACACCAAGGTATACAACCAACGCCGCTCAGGCAAAGTACCGTGACTTCACCAAATGAAGTCATTTCAATGTTAGTAGAAAGAGTGAGAGGGTTAGAGCTGGCTCAAGCAAGTCAAAATTCTCCGTTCATACAAACAGGAAGTTCCAATCCTCCATACCACTCTAGCCAAGTAGATCTCCTTACAGGAATAGGCACGTTAGGCATGCCTCCTCAATATCCACAACAAACGCCAACAAGGCCCGCCATCTCTAACACTATTCCTCCAGGTCTAGTGTCAAACAATCCATTCCTTGACAATACCCCGTCCTACTTAAACATATACTCTAAATCACCACAAGGAGATATGTTCTCCTCTCCCGGTATATTTTCTCAAACGTAAGGACCTCCCTATGCCCCTGCCAATGCATACGCTGCACCGTATCAACAACCTATCCCACCACCACTCCCTCAGAAAAAACCATCAATGGTCGAAAGCTATGCGATAGGGACTTATTCAGAATACCTAAAGGAACCCTTAGATTTCACCATACGAAGCGTCATGCTTCCAAGACCTCTCCCTGATTTTCCCAAGTTCAAGGGTGAGGGAGATCCAAATGCGCATATCAAAGCTTACGCTACAGCCATACAAGAATTACTCCCTTGGGATGGGGTTGTTGCTAAAATATTTCCCAAAACCTTGGAAGGCATTACTCTCGATTGGTATTATGCAGAATACCTGAGGCTTCCATACATTCATTCAAACAACTTGTGTCTGAGTTCATCAAGGCCTTGACATGAACAAACTATTAAGAACAGGAATCAGGGAATTCTTGCATATCAAACAAGAACACAACGAATCTATCACCCATTTCATCCAAAGGTGGCGTACCATCCTTTATTCATCAGCAAGTGCTCCAAACATGGATCAGATGGAACTATGTGATTTATTCCTTCATTCTCTCAAAGAAGAGGTGAAGGAAGAAGTCTAGAAGTTCCCACTAAGAACTTACGATGAAGTACTTGAGAGCGCTCTGCGAATAGATCAAGCAGCGATAGATAGTGGTCGTAAGACATATGGAACAAATGGGAGGTTAATCACCTCCACTCAAAACACTACAACTACCACAAATGTCAATCAAGGACCCAAAATCCTTAACAAAAATCGTGGGGTAACAACGGATGGAGTAACCGACCAGCCCAAGAGGGTAAATGTTGTTAATGCTCCGTCACAAACAAACAACCAATGAAACAACAACTTTACCCCGACAATCAATACAATGGATTTTAACCATCCACAACAACAACAACAACAACAACGGTGAAATCCCATACAAGGGCCAAGCCAAAACTCATTTGGTTACCAAAACCAAAGTCAAAACCAAAAACAACAATTCCAAAACTTTAGTCCAAATAGGCAACAGTTTGATCAAAATTTTAGGCCACAATACACACTAAACCAACAAAACGGGAATTACAACCCCAATTCTTATTGTGGTTTCCATAAAATTCGGGGTCACGATACTAGAACATGCTGTGACTATAATAAATTTATGCAACGCTTGCCAGAAGAACAAAGACAGTTCTTCACAGACCTACTCTTGGCAGATCCCGTCTCATCATCACCAAATACTCTCGCAGGGGTAGTTTCTCCTCAGAATGCTCCCCTCAAGATCTTTAATGATCCACTCCCAAATCATGACAGCAATAGGCTGAATCCAACCGGAACAAACAAAGGTGCAGTGATGGGAAACAATGACCATGAAGCCTCGACTTCATTAAATCCATCAGTTGCGCCACAGTTAGGAGCTCAACCGAGACCTAAGATAGTCAGTTTGGTAGAATTAGACACTGAACTACCTATCGAAGCTATAACAAGAACACGAGAGTATTTCTCTCAACCGAGCCCAAGTCATCTGCCAGAGACAGATAAGAGTCAACAAATAGTTGAAAAACCCATCGGTGCCTATGATTTAATTAGTGACCTAACAAAGACCTTCTCACACATTTCATTTTTGGACTTACTAAAGAACTCTCCCCCTCACAGAGCTGCTCTTTTAGAAGCATTAGGTCTAGGCCATCTAATTAACATCACTCCACCTCCCGAAACACAAGTAAATCACGTAGATTTTGATATCCACCCTCCGGGGCAGCTGGACAAGGATGTCGAATTCATCTTCGAAATAAGTAAAATGCCTACAAATGCTGAGATCGCACGCCAAGGTGACCCAACCTTACACTTGCAAGTGTGGGTTTATAATAACTATGTAAAATGGGCAATGGTTGACGATGGGGCCGCAGTTAACATAGTCCCTTTCTCTTTCCTCCAAAAACTTGGATATGGAGAAACAAATTGTTCCACTACACGAAATACCTTGAGAGGCTATGATAGCCTTAAAGCCACTTCGATAGGAACTATAATACTGCCGGTCACCTTAGGGCCCAAAACCATCTTGACTGAGTTTTATACTATAGATTGGGAAACTAACTATAATATGATCCTCGGCCAACCTTGGATACATCGAATGAAGGAAATCCCTTCTACTTTATTTCAAGAAGTAAGATTCTTGCATCTAGGAAAGGTTTTTGTGACCAAAGGCGATCCAAAACCTTTTGATTTGCACCTAGCTGATTTAAAGAAAAGACCAGGGGTGCACTCGGAATTTGAACTTCCAACAAACCAACTTAATAAACCCTCTGACCCAAAGCCAAAGGAAAAGTTGGTACCTATGACGGATCTTGAAACTACCAAAGATAGCCAAAAAAATTCCAACCCCTAAAGATAAAACTAAAGAAACAGTATCATTAGGGACTACTGCGAAAATTGTTGAGTTGATAGAACAAGATTCACCAATGTTCTTACCATTCGATTCAGTAGGCATAGGATTTTCCCTAGGTGTTGGTTCCTTGCCAGTAGAAGATCTCTGTATGGTAGAAGTAGAGTGCGCAAACGCAACAGATGCCCCAACAACTATACTCCCGGATAAGTATTGGACTCTCCATTTCGATGGAGATAAATGTCGATTATGGAGTGGGGGTAGGTATAATTCTTACTTCGCCCGAGGAGAAAGTCCTCCCATTCACTTTTAAATTAAACTTTGAATGTACAAACAACGGCATTGAGTATGAAGCCCTCCTCCTTGGCCTTACCTTAGCCAAAAGAATTGGTATTGATAACATCAGAGTCCTGGGAGACTCGCAATTAGTGACAAACCAAGTTTCTGAAGTATATGAAACTAAAGACGAACATTTGCAACTCTACAAAAATGTTGTATTAGATTTAAGCAAGGTGTTTAGCTTTATATCCATTGAAGTAATCCATCAAGAGAAAAATCTTCTCACTGATTCAATAGCAACCTCAGCATCACGTTTTACTCCAAGCAATGAGCTAGAAGATACTCACTTCACAGTATCCATTCGTGACAAACCATTGATAAAAACAATGACAAATCCTCTTTCAAGCGGAAGTGAGTCTACCGTCCTAGACCATGTTGGAAATGATGTGGCTACTTTGGATTACTTTAATGCCTATGCAGCACTACATCTCTCCTATCACATGCTAGATTTATCCCTGATTCCACATTCGTCTTCCTACTTCGGAAATCCCGTAACGGATCTTCCCTCATAAATGGAACCTAGCATATACGCAATAGGAAACAGGGATGATATAGATTTACCTCCAGCACCACCTGAGTTCGAAGAGGGTAACGCCTCTTTGATCAAAGAAACAATCGATGTCAACATCGGGACAGAAGAGGAACCAAGAATATTTAAACTAGGTTCTTTGTTAACCCCAGAAGAAGTGGAAATACATACTCAGATTCTCAAAGAACACCAGAAGGTGTTTGCGTTTAATTATAAAGAGATGATAGGAGTTACACCCCACATTGTGGTGCACAACCTCGTCACTAAATCAGACGCAAAGCCAATTAAACAAAAATCAAGACCCATGAAGCCCAAAGTAGCTCTCATGGTAAAAGAGGAGGTAATAAAACTCCTTCAGGTAGGATTCATCAAGCCAGTTGACTACTCCCAATGGGTATCTAATATTGTTCCCGTTCTCAAGAAGAATGGAAAGATACGCATTTGCATAGATTTCCGTGACATCAACAAAGCATGTCCTAAGGATGACTTCCCATTGCCATCTATTGATGTCATTGTTGATGCAACAGCTGGGTTTGAGCTTTTGTCTCTCATGGATGGATTCTCGGGATACAATCAAATCAGAATATCCGAGCAAGATCAAGCTAAAACCACGTTTATAACTCCTTGGGGAACCTATTGCTACGTTGTTATGCCATTCGGTCTCAAGAACGCCGGTGCTACATACCAGCGGGCCATGACATACATATTTCACGATCTAATTCATAAAATCATGGAATCTTACGTAGATGACTTATTGGCTAAAGCTAAGAAGTGTTGTGACCATCCCGAAGTACTCCACGTCATTCTTTCACGTTTAATAGAATACGGAGTCACGCTAAATCCAGAGAAATGCGTCTTTGGTGTAACAGGAGGAAAGCTCCTAGGTTACATCATATCATCACGAGGGATTGATGTTGATCCAACCAAAATTCAGGGCTGTCCTCGAAATGGTTCCACCTTCGGACGAATCTGGAATCAGGTCATTTCTCGGAAAGCTAGGTGCAATCCGGAGATTTATCCCGGACCTAAGCTTCACCGTTCATCCAATCAACAATTTACTCAAGAAGGACTATAGCATTGATTGGACTGAAGATTGCAATGAAGCTTTTGATGTAGTTAAGTGTTTTCTATTATCACCACCTACGCTAATGCCACCTAAGCTAGATCGCCCGTTAATCCTATATTCGCGAGCTACCAATGTCTCGCTGGCTTGCATGTTGGCTCAAGAAGACGATAACAAAAGAGAACGTGTGATTTATTTCATTAGCCGAACATTGCTTGACTATGAAACATGCTATACATAGGCAGAATGAGAATGCCTTGCCATAGTCTTTGCTACTAAACGCCTAAGACATTATATGCTGAATCAAGAAACGAAGGTCATGGTAAAAATGGACCATTTACGAACTTTTCTCACACAAGGTTCCTTGTCTAAAAAGGCTGGATGTTTTATAACCTTAATGGGAGAGTTCGAATTAACATTTGTAAACCAGAAGTCGGTTAAAGGACAAATCATCGCGGATTGGTTAGCTGACAACCCATTAGACGGAGGTGATTTAGTAGATTTAGACTTTCCAGATGAATGCGTATACTACATTGAAACACGACCCGCTATCTCTGAATGTCCTTGGTACACTGACATCGTTAATTATATCATGGACCATACGTACCCGGAGGCAGTTACACCACAGCAAAGAAGGCGGTTGTGCATAATTGTAGCCAAATATGTCATTATAGAGCAGGTGCTCTATCGAAAAGCATTCAATGGAATGCTCTTAAGGTGTGTTGACACAGAAGAGTCCAAGAGGATTCTCCATGAATCCCACAGCGGTATATGTGGAGGCCACTTCGGTGGCCATGCCACCGCTCGAAAAATACATCGAATGGGCTATTTCTGGCCCACTCTAGAACATGACGCGATAGAGTTTGCATGCAAGTGTCATAAATGTCAAGAATTCTCTCATGAGATCCACATGCCGGCACAAGCTCTACAACCAATCACAACTCCATGGCCCTTTTCTACATGGGGTCTAGACTTAATAGGGAAATTCTCTCCCTCATCCATAGACGGCCATAATTTTATAATCACGGCCACTGAATATTTTACCAAATGGGTGGAGGCCATGCCTCTTACTACTGTACCTGGTTCTGTAATCGCTAAGTTCATTTTAAACCAAATCATTTGCAGGTACGGTATCCCGCAAATCATTATCTCCGATAATGGAACTTCTTTTAAGAATGAAGAGGTTCATGAGCTATGCAATAAATTTAAGATAAGCCATCATACGGCTTCCTTGTATTATCCCCAAGCCAACGGACAGGCTGAAGCAACAAATAAAACACTGAAAGCCATTCTCCTTAAAACGGTAAAAGAAAACAAGCGAGATTGGCATTTAAAGTTATACCCGGCCTTATGGGCCCACCAAACCTCAATAAGAACACCAATGGGAGAAACTCCTTTCTCGCTAGTATTTGGGGCGGCGCAGTTCTCCCGCTTGAGGTCGAAATACCAGTCTCCGCATTTCACTACAAGGGATTACGGATGAAGACACTTACAAAGAAGCACGTCTTTCCCAATTAGAAAGCCTAGATGAAACTAGGTTAGATCCGAGCAAGCGGCATAGATTTTATGCTGACCGAATGTGCCGACAATATAACAAGAAGGTTTATGAACGTGATATATACAAAGGTGATCTAGTTCTAAGACTAGACAGCCGGATCAACAAGAAGACCAGCGAAGGAAGGAAATTCCAGCCCAAATGGTTGGGCCCATACCGAGTCATGAAGGACTATGGAAATGGTACATAACTCTTATGTACGTTAGAAGGTGAGGAGTTTGGTGAAACAGTCAATTCCCTGCACCTCAAACGTTTCTACGCATAAGCAGCTAACGCTACCTATATAGCTATCTACATTGCATCTTCATATAGATTTAGATCATTTTGTCCACTTGTTCTTACACAAATTGTGATCAAGGAATCTATTCTCAAAGTAATTCATTACAAACTCATGATGTTGTTGGCACAAAACTTTCTAATCATATCTCTCCATTTTCACGATATCATCAATCACTTCAGAATCTTTTATCAAATAAAATCAAACATGACGAAGTCTTAACGGTAACCATACCAAGATCTGCAAGTTTGTTCTCACTTTGATTTCTTCTTAGGATAGGTGTCTTGCCTATGGTTTGTTCTAGAAGCTTCATGGTGTCACATCTATCCCATATACACATCTCTTTGGAAATAAGCATATACTGACATCTTACTCAAAAAGACAAGTCAAAAAGTGATTAAAATAGAAAATTTTAATTTTACACATTTCCTTGCCCCACCAACCTTTGGTGATGAGCTTGCGTCTCTTACTAGTGACGTAGGGTTGGGAAAGGATGGAAATGCCCTTACTCGCCTATGCCTTGCCCATGGTGATAAACCCACACTTCTTACTAGTAGCATGGGGCAAAGTGTAGGGGGTCCTCTTGACAAAGTAAACGTTAAAAGGTCATAAACAAACTATTCAAACTTTGAGTCAAAAACGAATGAATCAGATGTTCAAAATTCCAAGAGAGTTAAAATCCTAAAAATCCAGATTTTGTCTACTATGTGGCCATCTACGGGTCTAAGTCTAGATAAACCGCAAAGCAAGTTGCACCCAAAACTATGAAGTCATTCAGGTAGAGTAAGCTTGTAGTTTTCAATTTGGTTCCACCAAAGCTTCATCTATCTTTCATCACTATCATTTCACCATATTTCATAACTTGCGCCCTTCTTGGCTCTTGGTGATAAGCCCTCGCATCTTACTAGTTGCGTGGAGTTAGGAGTGGGGCAAGTTAATCTGTTCATCATACTAGTTATTTTCATCACTTTGCCAAAACAAACATGAGGTATCCAAATTGCTCACAGAAGCTAAGATTTAAGATCACAATATATCTACAATATCATGTATCAGCATCATGAAACACAAAAAGAAAGCAAACATTTGCGTCATTTGTTCACCATTGCATACATTCTAAAAAAGCATATAAAACATACATCGTAGTATACACAAAGCAGTTGGAAACAGAAAGGGAAAACACCAGTGACAAGTTTTGATCCAAAAATGAATGCATATATATAAATAATCAATGTTTATATACAATGCCATCATGCTCTAGGCATGGTCAAAACGCTCAAAGAGCCCGTGATATACAAAAGAATCTATAGTACAAAACGCATAGGAGCCAAGTAGTCTCTCAACCCCTGCGCGACCCCTCTGAAGGTGCGCGCCCTCGCCTAGGGCTCCGGCTACGCCGGCGCTCTGAATGCACGGAGGGCTCAGGGTCCCGAGGGGCAGCCGTGGTCTCGCCACGAGAATGGTTCCTCATAAGACGCTCGGTATCATATAGCCTCGCCAACTCGTACGGAGAGTCAACACCATCCTCGGCCACGTGCATACACCCAAAAACACACAAAACAGAGCAAGTTAGTATCTAACCAATATCGAGAGAGTCATAAAAGCATATAGAAATGATAAAAGTACAAATACAGTCTCCAAAATAGGTTCCTTTTGCATTCTGTGTAAAACCGCTGCCCTGAGCAGGGGGGCGGTTTTGTAACCGCCGCCGGTCGTGCCAAGGCGGCGGTCGTGCTGTAACCGCCTGCTGGCGCCAAGGTGGCGGTCGCGGTCCGAAAACCCGTGCGGGTTGTTAACCCCAAAAGGCCCAAAATGAACAAAAATAGACCATTTAAACTAAAAATGGAGCCTACCCAGTAGGCGCCCCCCCTAGGTGGACCTTTTGAACCTAATATTTTCAAAAATAACCCCCCCATTATGACGAATTTAGCATTTCAATTTTAAAGGGGGAAAAACACAAAATGGAAGAAAACCACCCTGTGATCACTGAGGTCGGTGTTCCGCTCATGGAGGCATGATCATGATCTCGCTACAAACGTTTCGACTCTACTCGCATGAGAAACCGTCACCATGGGTCCCAGAGCTCAAAATCAATCAAATCGACTCGCGTAAATGAATAGGAAAATGGGCCCACTTTCATATATATATCATTCTATTTCATTTTAAAATGACTTTTTCGCAGGTTTGGAGCGCTGATGGAGGTAAGTTTCTATCCCCACATGAATGGTACATTCTCCTTCCCTATTATTTTAGTGTTTATCTTCCAATTATTGTATCTATCTGCACTTGAGTTCTCTTTTCATTTTGCAGGTAGCGGGAATTTTGGATGGCGTCATTTCGACACACGGACGAGTAAGGTATAGCTTCTAACTCCCCATTTCGGGACTGCCATACTCAGACCCAACGTTTTATGCCTCTTCATGGCTAAAACACTTCTCCGAGGGGGCAATATGTACGTACCCAAAATTGTAAGGTACTGTACTGCCAGAACAGTGTAACAAGTGCCCCGATGATGATACAGGTCTCCTCGCAAGGTGTTCGGGATCCGGAAAAGCCCTCGGAGTATGCGTTAACATCCCGCATGCCCCGCTTAGCCCCCGTGCCCTTTGTTTTCCCCTTTTTCCCTCTTTCCTTGGCCTCTTGACCTTCAGTGACGAAACCGCCGCCTAAATAGGGCGGCGTCCTCGTAACCGCGCGCCCGCTCTCGAGAGCGGAGGTCCTGTGCACGTTTTCCAGAATGCTCTTTTGAGGCGACTCGCATGAAATATCATGTTTCACTATCTTTCTTTGCCGACTTGAGCATGCATTTATGTTTTTGGTCCCCTAGAACTAGTGTTTTTCCTTTGTTTATTATTTAGGAGTTCAATTTGGTTTTGGTTCTTGGGTGATTGAATTCCTATAAATGCATGGTTTGTGCACATGCAAATGGTCTAGAGTTTTTGGTCTGAAGCTTGGCTGGATTTTGAAGTTTGATCTTTTCTCTCATTCCCTCATTTTAGTGTTTTAGTTAGTTAGCTTGTTTAGAAGCCATAGCTTGAATTCACTTGCATCTTTTGTTAAATTGCTCAGTTGTTGGTAAGCCACAGACCCATCTTATGCAGGCAGTGCTGTCATTTCATCCAATCCAGTTAGAAGCGGGCCTCTCTCAAGTTTTGTTTTCTGGGTTCCTCTTTGCAATTCCTTTAGTTTTCCTTTGCTTAGAATACTTAGTTTTCTTCATTGCGTGTTTTGGTTAGTATTGTGTTGCGTTGGTAAGACACATATCCATCTTGTGCAAGTGTAGTCATTACTTGAGGCCACCAATTTTACTCCAATCTTCTCATTCTCAAAGTCTTTGTGGTTTGTTAGTTAGTTTGGGATTGATAGTGTAGTTCATTTCATGCTTAGTGTGCATTGACTAGCTGTTGGTAAGCCACATATCCAACTTGTGCAAACAAAGTGTTGCTTTGCATTTTATCTAATCCATTAGAGTAGAATAGCTTAGGAAGCCATTAAA
Source organism: Taxus wallichiana var. yunnanensis (assembly GCA_018340775.1). Classification (NCBI taxonomy): domain Eukaryota; kingdom Viridiplantae; phylum Streptophyta; class Pinopsida; order Cupressales; family Taxaceae; genus Taxus; species Taxus wallichiana. The sequence continues at coordinate 293,261,253 of CM031235.1, read as the reverse complement.
GTTGTAGGTTTTGCTCTTCATACAGGATATTTTCAGGTTCGGACGCATTTTGTTGCATGATTCACATGAGAGATCCCGCTAGGAATTGCATAAGCCAAGCTCGTACTCTTGCGCTTATCCCTCTCCTATCCGCGTTCTATTCTATCTCGCATTCGAAGGTTGTCCCTTGTTCCAAACACCTATTCCTGTTGATGCAAGCATTACACACTTTTCTGGATCTACGTGAACACAAAGAATGAAGAGATCATACTGAGGGGACAAGATCACACACACCATCGGATTCGCCAGCTGCTGCGGAATCCGGGTTTTAAACTTTCAAAGTTTTAGTTAGAACCATATCAAATAGAGTAATTAATCGCTTTATTTCAGTTAATTTTATTCTCAATATTGCCGGGGAAGCTGTGGGGATTGATAGTTTCGAGAAACTATGATTCACTCCTCACTTATGAGGTAGGGTCGAGAATCTTGCTAATAGATTAGTTATTTCATTGTTTAGAATAGATATACAAAATTGCATGAGACAAATAACCACACTCGGTTATCTTGTTTGTTTTAAGTTATTAGTTTAGTTTTCAATTCTAAATATTTTAAAAAATTTGCTTTCTTAAATTCATTCAAATCATTAGAAAATACCAAAAGAAGTCATATATGCTAGAAATATACTTAGATTTCACTTTATTATAGTTTGTTTTATTATGCTTTTGCAGATGACAATTACGGGACCTAGAGAGCCCGGGAATACATTTTCGAGCCAATAGTGCCTCGGCCCAATCTCATAGTGCAATAATCGATATTTACGAGAACCTTAGGATACAAGTCTTCCAAACAACAATAGATTTCCAGCAAGTCGATCTCGCTTAAGAGGATTAAACATAGAAGACGACCAAGCACATGCGTTTTGGTCAAGTCACCAAACTACATGATTACCCTAGAAAACGTCCACATGACTGTAGAAGGGCTCAAAAAGAACAAACATTCAGGTGCGATCCTCTAGTTCCACAGCCAGACGCTGGAGACACCCTCGTAGATATAGATACCAGCTTAAGAATCCAGGTTGTGAGAACGCCTGTAAGGTATTCTAAAAAGATTGCACAACTATTGGTTCTAAACATAGAGTTTGAGAAAGCATACGACTTCTGGATACTAGGGATTAGAACTTGATCCCGTGTATGACCATAACAGGACCGCAACAACCAAGAGTCTATGGTTGTGATCCACAGATCCCACACCCAATGAATCCATAAGAAAATTAGACATAGACACTGGCCTACGCACACTGGTATTCCAGTCTACTCCACTTCCACCTATTATCATTGAACAACTGTCCTTGCTGGATACAACAGCTAATGAAGCTAGAGAGTTCTGGACTAGGCCAGAGAACCGTCCATAGAGTGACTACTTTACCATCCACCATATGACCCTATCAGGAGAAATACACGAAACCATCCCAGGGCATTTCCCACGCATTCCACAACCCATAGATCGAATCACGCCAGAGCTCGATATTGATTGGAGCCTTCGAGCAGTCATCCTTGCTGATCGATCTATCACACCGATCCAAAGTTAGAAGGGCATTCTTTGCCTTAGATTTGCAAAATTCCATTAGTGTGTGTTGAAGACATTAGATTGCCTAACTAGTCTATCCGTATACTACCTATATTCTACCCCCACCGTCTGCTCAAGCACGACCTCGCGAGGTCGGGTACGTGGAAGAGTTACTTGTTGATTCTCACGCCGCTGTCGCTTTTCCGACGTATGGGACCAATGAGGAAGGATGGATTCTCCCTTCTCATAGGATGTTTTGGTTGGGTGGAGAGTGTTACCTTTCCCCCTTCCTTGTTGTGATCAAGATGAAAAGATGAAGAAACTAGTATGCTTGCTATTTTGGAGCATAAGGAATATATAGTTTTGCAGTCCCTTCTTGTGAGCAATTTTATTGTAGTCCTTCCCACTTTAAATTGGATGATTTGTATAAATATTTGTAATGAAAAGGATTTTTTGTTGGTAATGCAAGATTGAAAATTGGAATGTGAAATGTAGAGGAGTTATAATCTACTCGTATTTTGAAAGGAAATGTGAAAAGATGTTATATACACCGCATTATGTATTTTGAGATCAAATGGAAAAGATAAAATTTTAAATTTGTATTGGAAGTGAATAAAGGGTTGTATTAGTTCTCAAGATTATATTGTGTATTGGATTTGATTTGTTAAAGTTTGAAATTTACTGTTTGTAAAGGTAAATACATTTGAGGAAAATGAGACAATGTTTTATTTCCCTTAAAATGTGTTTGATATTGGAAATCGAGACTTTGTATATGGACTCGTTAAAGGTTTGTGTTAATTTTATGAAATTTAATGGACTTGTATTGAATTTAACCCCTACTCTTGGAGGATGGAAAAATGTTTAAGAATCTTTAATGTTTAATCTCTGTTTTATTTTCTATGTCTAGAAATAAAAGTTTAACAAATAAATGAGTAGTTCAAACTTGCACCAAGCAATAAGATATGAAACATTAAAATTTAGATGTAGCAAGTCCTAAGGAACTCATTTTGACAATAAAACTTAAGAAAGATCCTTGAGAACTTTGTAAAAATTAAAATTGAACTTGCACAGCCGTTTTTCTTTGTCAAAAGATGGAAAATTATCAATTGCAACTCAATCAACTAAATTGAACCTTGAAACCTCTCTTAAATCCATCCAATAATAAGTCTCCATGTCTGATTGACATGTTGAGAAAGTAAGAATTCAAAATTGAATGAAATTTTATAAGTTAAAGATTACCAGTTTGCTTTGCAAAACCCTGCAGATTGTTTTCATCAAATTGACCACTTAAAATTCATCAAATTTCAAAATTTATGACTCTTGTGTAAAGAGGGCTTTGAGAGCTTTCTAGAAAGTCCTTTTTTTCCCAAATCTGAGCTTCCTATCAAAAGTTATGGCCATTTGAAGTTTTACTTCAAATTGGCATTCCAAAAATAAAATAAATCTAATTGTTAACTTTAATTTTTGACTTTGGAAAAATTTCCACAAAATGTCCGTGGCCCCACCATCCCTCAACCAATTGGAACCTACCACATGGCACCTGGAGGGGCGGACCAAATTAAAACTTATTATTTTTTGAAATTTTACCTTGGGAAAATTTTCTTATTTTTCCCTGCATCCTCGTCGGCTGCAGCCAATTAGATGTTGACACATGTCACGGTGAGAGGCGGACCCTTTTGAATTTAAAATTTTAGGTTTTGGACCTTGGGAAGAATTTCCATTTTTTTCCCACATCCCCACTGGCTGCAGCCCAATCGAGGGTGTCACATGTCCTCTTAGAGCTATGGTGGAGACGTGCTTTCTTTTCAACCCTTGACCCTTTGAAAATTTTGGGGAAAAATTTTCATTTTTGCCCCATTGTCCCACAGCCAATGAGAAGGTGCCATGTGGCACCTTGGGGGTGGAAGCGGGGAGGAAGGACCCCTTTGTTTCCTTGAGTTTTTCCCTTGGGAAAACTTTTACAAAATTCCCCGCGGCCCCGCATCATCACCCTCACCTCAGGATTTTCTTCTTCCACAGGTGCATAGACCCACGCATCCCCTTGTTCCTTTTTGTCCTCTATTGATGCAATTACACAAAAACCCCCGCTGCTCTCGCCATCCCCTTCCTTTATTCCGCGACGCCTCTCGAGGCTAAGATGTTTCCATGGGACCCGCGGAGGTGCGGGAGAAATTTTTCTTTTGCACCCATGTAGGGAAAAATAATAGAGCCACCCCATGACCTGCCGACCCACCAAAGGGGATTTCACCCCTACATGACACGTGTCCCCCTTGGAGAAAATTTAGCCCCAAAAATATGTCCGGCCATATCTTGATTTCTGAAGGAGTTATGAGGAATTATTTATATCACTGGAAAGGTGAGAAAATTTCCTATCCAATGGGAATGATTTAGGGAATTTTTGGAAGTGTTAGGTATGAGAAAAATATAGTTAAAACTCAAATCCTATTACAGAGTGGGTAGGGAAGTAAAATTATTCCTAAACCTTACTGAATCACCTAACCCTAAAATTTGAATAATGAGAACTTTATATTTGTTAATGAAGGGAACATATGTTGTGGTACATTGGTTTTGTTCCAAAACCTACCTGTGGCAAACCTGTTGTCTTGCAACCAGTGGTCAGAGACGCTTTAAATAAAAAAAAAATTATCCCATAATTTTTATAACTAACCATAGGTTGTTTCTTGGGACTCAAGTGGTTGTTTAAATGGGCACAAGTCATATAGGGGAATTTTGAGGGGAGATTGGTGTAATTTTTTTAGCATGGTGTGATGTGTGACCCCATTAGAAATAGGGTATGTGGGGCTACGGATAGTGATTTTAGGTGTGGGTGTAGATGGTATGTTGGGTATAGGATTGGTTGGTGGGTCATTTTCCTTTTCCTTTCCTTTGTCTTTCTGAGCATGGGTAGTGACGTGGATCATGTTGATCTGAGGGGAGTTGGAAAAAGGAGAAGGTGTAGGGTGAGTGGTGTAACGACATGACGGGAAAAAACCTATTGGAGGAAAAAAACCTTGTGAGGTGAGCTGGGCACAACGACATTTAGGTAATGGTGTGGAAAGTTCTCTGATGTGAACCATGTTAATTTCAAACATTAGGGGTGGCTCTAAGAGCTATGGGGGTGGAGTTCACGGTTGTTGAGTAGGTAGTGAGGGAAGGTGTATGGGAATGGGTGTTGGTGAAGCAGGGTCGTCATCGAGAAGGTCATCATCGACAAAGTTGGTTTCCAGAGGACACAACTAGATAAGGACGGTTTTCAAAGCCTTGCAGTTCTCCACATCATGCCCTGGAACACGATGGTAGGCACAAATTTTAGTGTCATCAAACCCTTTTGGCTTGGGTTTGAGGGGGTCATAAGGTCTGAGTAGTGGTAATGTGATGACAGAAGTCTCAAGGAGGTTGGTTAAAAATTTCCATAGGATCCTAATAGTGGATCGCAATGGGAAGTAAAGTGGGTTTGGGGTGTAGGTGTGTATAATTCTTGAGGAACGGTCCTTGCAGGAGGGGGAGTGGGTTGAGCCATGGTTTTGGGTGTTGGAGTGGTCTTGGGTGTTGATCTTGTTTGTTTGGGTAGGCGTATGGTAGATGAACGAGTAAGAGGAAGTATGGTTGTTTTGACTACCTTATTGGAGCGTAGCAAATTTTGTCTTTGGGTTGCACCTTCTTGGGTAAAGGTGATATGGGTGTCCTAGAGATATAGAAGGAAAATGGATGGGGGAAGAGGGCGAGTTACCCATGGGGATAACGGAGAGGTACTGTGAAGGTAGATGATGTGAGTTGTGTAGGGGTTTGAGGGATAAAGACTAAAGTGTAGTGGGTAGTGAAGAAGTTACTTGAGGGTATCGAGGTATGGGTGGTAAAGATGTTGCATGTGCAGTGTAAGCCGTGTCGGGTGCCCGAGTATGTTATAGTTTTGTGACGAGGAATGGGCTGTTGTGTTTTTGGTTTATTGATGGGTGGAGGTTTCTTGACTGTGTGGGGAGGTTGAGGTCCTAAAATGGATGGAAAAGGTGAAGGTGATGCAGGTATGATTGGCATAGCTGGGGTATGAGTTATATGGGTTTGGTTCTTCTATTTTGGTGCTATAGTAGGTGAGGTGTTGACTTTGGAGAATGTAGCTAAATCCAGTTTGATAGGTGGATGAGTAAGGTTGGTGGTCGAGGTGACCCGTAAGGTAGTAATAGGTTTATTCAAGGAAGATGTTGTAGGTGTGGGTTTGGATTTAGATGTATGTTGGGTTATGGGTAAGGGTTTTGTGGATGAATTTGTGATAGAGGTGGTTGTGCTTGGTTCGATTGGTTGAAATATCTTTGGGTAGATAATGGAGGTATCTGCAAGTGACATCTACATTTGCACCGAGACAGGAAGCAGAAGGCATCCCCACAATAAGGGTCTGTCTAAATAATCTAAGTGATTGGCCAAGCATGAGAATGACATGTTTGTAGGTGAAGTTGATGAGGACCTAATGGCTATTCCTATAAAATGTGTCTTAGAGATGGGGAATTTGTTGGCTTCAGCTTCCATGGGTAAGAGAGCTGAAAGTAGGTCTACGGGATCTTGGGTAGCTGATGGAGAATGTTTACCTAGAGGCAAAGGTATCTCTACTGGATCTGTGATAGGTGGAGGAGAAAATGGGTGTTCCTTTGTAGGTGGAGGAGATGATGGGTACTCCTCTATGGGTGGAGGAGATAAACAAGCATCCTCCATGGACTAAAGAAGTATTGTGAATGACAGTTCCCTGGGTGGAGAATTCAAAGGTGAAATGGTCTTGATATTAGCGAAAGGCTCCTCCATAGGTGAGGAAGGAGGTGAAAGGTGTTCCTCTATGGGTGGAGGAATAGGTGAGGTAGGTTCCAATGTAGAAGGAGGATTTCAAGCTAGAATTTCCTCTATGGAAGGAATATGGGGTAATTGGGAAGCAACAAGTGCGTCACTAAAAATAGCATGGACCTCACGGGTATGGCTATCATGAGTTGAGGTCTCACCGGTTTGATCAGATGAAGGGGCATGATTGGGAAAGGGTTTCTTAAATATGTGTAGGTTTTGATTGGTTGATGCATTAGGATTATCCATGGTTAGCTTGCCTTTCTTTAGAATTTCTTAGAATTTTTTTGAAAGTGATGCAATTGCCATCACTATGACCCTTTACTCGATGATAGTTATAGAAGTCGTGCTATTTATACCATGTGGGTGTGGGGCGAGATGGGTCAAAACTAGTGTGTGGTTTTATAGGTGGAAGGGTGATGGCCCAAGCTTTGATGAGATTTTCTAAGAAAAAGAATAAGGTTCCCCAATTGGGGTATATTTTTGTTGTTCTCGTCTGAATTGAAAATTTTAAACGTGTTAGAGATTAGATGAGGGGCTAGCCTGATTTGATGGATGAGCTAGGCCAGATTTGAGTACTACTACATTAGCAAAGTGCCCTTAGCATTTGAATAAATGTTTTGTGGTTTGGAAGAAGAGGAGGTATCATTTGACTTGAATGCTGAATTTTTATTGCGTAATTAGATTTTCTTCTCTTTGATGGCCCGAATCTCTAACTTTTGTGCCATGGTGAATGCTTCGTCAAATATTTTGAAAGTTTGGACTGGCAGGTTGGTGAGATATGTCTAGCACAAGCCCGTGTGAAGAGCTCAATGAGTTTTTTTGTGGTAGTTGGAAGGTGAGCTGATTGATTAGGCTACGCCAGCGAGTGACAAAATCTATGATAGATTCATCATCATACTGACGCATGGAGTATAGGTCAATCATGGTAACCTTCTTGATGATATTGATGGAGAAGTGATCCAAGAAGGCCTAGGCTACTTGATTAAATGAAAATATAGAGTGTCTAGGTAACCCACTATACCAATCTACCGACTGGTCTAGTCAGAGACATGGGAAAGGTCCTCAAGAGCAAAGCATCATCATGGGAAATTACGTAGCACCCATGTTTGAATGACCGTAAATGTTGTTATGGATCTTCTTGCTCACATCAAACGGTTGAATTTAGGAATCTTGCAATATATAGGGTATGGGTGGATAGGAATGGATGGGTGGATGGGCTCATTACAAATCTCATCGTAGGTGAGAGTGTTGCGGGAGCCAGAAATCGATGCCTCCAATGTCTGCATCTTGTCCATCATTAATTTGATTAGGTCATTGGTAGGTTGTGATGGTTAGGTGCCTCCTATAACATAAGAGGGTTGATGTTGGGCATATGATGAGGGTGGCATTCCAATATATGGTGTTTCCGTGTAGGTAGATTGAGAAGGAGGTAGTGAAATAGGGGGACATACCGGAATGAATAACAGATGAAACAAGAGGCTGCTGATAATACATATATGGAGGTGGAAGGGTTATGGTGACCCTAGTGGCAATGGGGGCTAACGATTATGGAATAGAAAGGACCATGTTTTGAAAGGGGGTAGGGTCACCAACATGGGAGGTGGCTATGTAGATATGGGTATATGTGAGATAATAGGGGTAGATGAGGTTTTGTTTTGAGTGGTTTTCAAAGGTATGGTGGATTTGGTGGGTACAATGGATGTAGTAGATGCAGCAATGAGCGGGTATAGGACTTAGTTTGTGAAAGAATTGGGGGTAAGGTACATGTAGGCAATGGAGCCGATGGGACCTGATGCGGGGAGTGGGAGTGAGATTCGTGGGGATAGATATGGGCATACCATATATCAAATGACCTAAGGCATCTAGAATGGATGAGTGGGAAAGATAAAATTGCAAGGCGACAGGGTTTTGGTCAAGGGGTCGTGAAAACTCCTCATCTCCGGTAGCGATAGTGATAGGTTGGATAGGATCCATGGCGGGTGATAAAATTGAAGGTGGCAAAGGGCTAGGTGGGAGCGGTTGATAACTAGTGTGGAATACGAGGGCACTAGCTTGTCAATGCGCGCAGTACCATGTGAACAGGTATTGATCAGGTTGGGCTGCCTTTTTGTAAATGACACATAAATATAGTAGGAATAGGAAGAATAGGTAGCAATAAGTGGATTAGGTACCAAATGTTAGCTGGAAAGTGGCACAGGATAACCAATGCCGTCAGGGTAAACCGACGCCGGTTAGGGGTAACCACTACGGTCACTGTGGAAAATGGACAGTGAGTCAAAAACAAGGTGTAAGGCCAAATCTGACAGGTATGCCGAATATTGATGAGATTTACAAGGTCAATGGGAATGATAGTAGTGACAGGGACTCTGAATAGTTGAAGAAGGTGAATAAATGTCCTTTTGGATAGGTTAACCAAAAGGACCTAGAACCAATGTCGGTTGGGTATAACCGATGATGGTCAGAGGGTAACCGACGATGGTCGCTGGACCAACATTGGTCACTGTGAAATTGAAACAATGATGAAAGAAAAGTGGTTGTGAATTAAAATTTGATGTGGAATCAAACCTGCACTCGAGAGTGATGATAATATGTTCCGGGAACACTCGGAAGAAGCGAGAATACACCAACTATGATGAGGAGTGTCTAAGGAGAAACAATAAAAATGAAGAACATGACCTCTCACCTCAAAATGCAAGCCAAGAAAAGACACTAAGAAGAATGTGATCCTAAGAGTTCCTTTTCTATTATGTTTGTTTAGGTTAAGCTATTTTTGGGTGATTCATGAATTGTAGAATATAATTTTTGGTGAGGATGGCTTCCTACAAAGAAGGAGATCTAAAAGGTGAGGTTTCGGTATGTTATGGTGGGGGTGGGCTTCGCTTATGAAGTATGACTCGATAGAGCAGCGAGATGGGGAGTACCCTCAATCCTCATATCAAGTGTGATCGTTCACAGACATTCCTAGGAAAGATGTTGTTTAAGAATATGTATTTGTTTTGAATTTTTGCAATTTGGTAAGACTTAGAGAGAGAAAGAGATGTGATTTCTATGCTTCATTAGTCAACCATCAGCTAGGCATGACTTCCAGTGTATAGGTTGCCCTCAATTAATGTGAGCTAATGCGAAAATTAAAATGAAATGCAATGATTTTAAGCCCAAATAGAAATATGGAATTTGATGACACAAGTAGATGAAGAGGGAGAAGGATGATCTTTCACTAAAATGCAGGAAACAAGAATAAATGGTTCTTTTTACGTACACCAAAAGAAAGGTTTTGTTATCCAAAATGTGCCCCTTGCACATTTAGTGGCTAACTCCTTCCATTCTTCCCTCTCTTGTGCCTCAGTCATAATTTTTTTCTTTTTAGGCACTCAAAAATTTCTAGAAATGGCACCATTGGATAGAGCTCTTTCTCAACTTTCTAGAAAGGTAAAGTTTTCCTCCTAACTCCATGTATTTTTGAAGTTATGGCCCGACAGAGTTTTTGTGGGAAATTTTCCCCTGAAAGGCCCGCAGCTAATGAAATGGCACCACGTGTCCAAGGAAGTGGTGGGGGTCGGAGGAAAACTTGGTTTTTTTACCAAGTGTCTAGAAAAGTTTTCAAAAGGGATATTTTGCCACACGAGCTGCCATCCAATTGAATTGCACCACGTGTCCAAAAGGGAGAAAATTGAAAATATTGACTAAGTGTTGGCACCATGGAGAAATTTTAGGGGAAGGGCCCGCACCCAATCACGTTTTCCACGTGTCACCCAAAATAGCGGAGGGTGGAGGTGAACTTAGAATTTTGGTGAAATGTTTGGAAAAAGGGAATGGAGAAGTTTTGGCCCATTCCCCCACCGACCAATCATATTACGCCACGTGTCCATGGGCACCTGGGGTAGCAGAGCGTGGGGGAGATTGGGATTTTTTCCCAAAAGCTAAAATGAAAAGGAAAAATGTTTACCTGCACCCTACATCTAGTAAGACGCTGCCATGTGTCTCAGACCGGGAGATAGGGAAAATTTGGGAAATTTTCCCAAAGGAAAAAGAAGGAAATTTTAAAGGAAAAATCGCCCCCTTGAGCGCGAACCAATGGAATCTCGCCATGTGTCAGGTGGCACCAAAAAACTCAAGACAAGCCCGCATGGAAAATTTGAAGGGAAAGGCCCACAACGAATGAGGTTTTGCCATGTGTCTAAGTCAAGAAATAGGATCAAACAGTGATGGAAAATTTAGGAGGATAGGCCCGCACCCAATCAGCACGTGCCACGTGTCCTCAAATCATCGCCCGGCGGGATTTTTGGAAAATTTTCCAAAGGGCAAAACAATGGAAAATGAAGCATTAAAGGCCGCACCCAATCAAAACATGCCACGTGGCACCCGAGAATGGCGGAGTGTGGGGAATTTTTGGAAAATTTTCCAAATGACCAAAAAGTGGAAAATTTAAAAAAATTTGCCCGCCAATCCGATTTGGCCCTGTTTTTCCCTAAAATTTCAAACAGCCATATCTTTCGATCCAGAGCTCAGGTTTTTCACGTTCTTTATATCAATGGAAAGCTGGTGAAATTATCTACAATATTTTGGGGTCATTTTTGCATTTTTATGGAGTTTAGAGAGATAAAATTGAAAAACACCTCTGGCACGTGGTCATGGACAGAAATGACGTTTCAACCACCATTTTTAATGAAGAATGGCTCGCATTCTCTCCCAGCATGGTGAAAAATGTCAGGGGATGGGCCTGTAAGGATGCCCATGCTGTTTTAATGCATTTTGGGTTGGTGGTTGAAGCTCTCCCACATTTTCCCACGTTTCTCTCTCTTGGGGTCGTGGTTTGCACTGTAAAAGCCAGAATGGGTTCATTTTTGAAAAAGGAGACACTTTTCAGCTCTGCAACTTCCCTTTTCTTCCTTTTGGAAGAATTTGTGAAAAATTTTACCTTTCCATGCAATACAACACCCCCTTTTGCCTCTTGATCACTGTAATGCATTGTATTGGATCTGGAATGTTAATATATGCTCTGTGATTAAAATCCCTCAATCCTTTCATATATCTACCATTGTTTTCCTGATCTTTCATTACATTTTGAGCAATTTGTGCATGCTTTGTGCTATGTTTTCTTATGTATTGTGTATGTATTGCAGTATCATGTGTCTACAAATCCTTTGGTGCATCACCTCATTAGCATTAGCTTCATTTTCTTGCATTCCCTATCTTTGTCCCCTTGGAATTTAGGGTAGGAACTAGGAATTCAAACCTCTGCAACTTGTAAGTGATATATCTGATCAGAGGAGTTGAGGAACCAGCCTCTAATATGGAGATTCCTCTCCCATTTTTTCCAAGTCCCACACTTGGGGAGAGGATTCAATGTTGTGCAATCACACTGGATGTCCAAGATGTCAAACTAGAAGCCTGATCAACATCCAGGGGTGCTGCTGATTTGTAACAACAGTTTTGGCACACCCGGTGGGACCTTAGAGGTCTTCATCTTCATGGAAACAAATTGATGTGCATTTTTTTAAAGTTTCTTGCTTAAAAGAGACCTAAATTGCACATCTAGCAACTCCAAGGAAGAAGAACCAGCTGGTTTTAGCAGTGCAGACCTAAAAACTCATGAGAAGAATCACCACAAGGTCAAGAGTTGGAGAAGAAGAGGTGTTATTTGAATATTTGTAGTTATCTCCAAGAATAAGGAACAGAGGGAGGATAATTCAAAGGTCTCCATCTCCACCAAATAGAACTCTCTCAACTCCTCTCGCCTGGTAGGCCTTTCATTAAATCAACAAGGGTTATAAGGCCAATCGAATGGCACAAAACAACCCCTATGTCAATTTCAGCGGCAAAGAGCCCACTTGCTCTCAATGCACAAACTCCAATCCCAGTTGCAGCATTGAAGAACATCCCATACTTTACTGGAGAGAATCAGACCACTCCTGGTGATCATGTTAAGAATATTGCTAATATTTGTGCAATCCATGAGATCAATGAGATGAAATTCAAGTTGTCAAACTACTAGCATCTTCATTCAAAGGGAAAGATTTTCAATGGTTCAGGAGTCTTGCCTCAGGTTCTATCCAAAATTGGAACCAGCTATGTATAGCCCTCCATGAGCAGTTTGGGGAAAAGGGAGACAACTTGTCCCTTTTGGAACAACTGACAACCATCAAGAGAGCTCCCAATGAGCAGCTGATTGACTTTAACTTCAGATTTCAAATGACTTGGGAGAGAATTCTAGTAGTAGTAAGGCCAGCAGTAGAAGGTTCTTTTCTATATTACCTTAAAGCTTTAAATTTTGATATTTATATGTTAATTCAATCCATGGGAGACACAACTATCCCTATTGCTTATAACATTGCCATTAGATATGAAAACTATTTGATTCAAGTGGCAAGCTAGCTCCTAGGCCACCAATGCCATTGTTTCCAAGTTTAGTAAGCCCAAGTACTAGCCAAGTGCCTAATTTATCTCCTATTCCCACTCCTAGGAATTAGAATTTAAGTGAAGCTTCTACTTCATCTTCTAGTGCCTCAAATGAACTTCAAGAAGTCATGAAGCAATTGCAAAATTTAGGTAATGATCTGGTTACACTCAAGAGACAGAAGCCCAAGGTTTTAGAACTCCCTTCTAGCCTCAAGCTCAACCTAATAGGAAGCCATACCAACCTCAAAGACCACCCAATCCAGCTGCAAATTTAAACCAAGCAAGACCTCTTGCCAATAGACCATTTCAGCCCTATAATCCCAATGCTATATCTACCTCTAAGGCATTAGTGCCAGTGCAAAACAACATAGCTCAAGAGTATGATTGGTGTTTCCCATGTAATGAACCTCACAACCAGTCTATGTGCTTCAACGGTGCCTTGAATCAAGCATTAATGGTGACTACAACTGGTGTGGAGGGTGAAGGTAGTCAAGGAAATAACCAGCAACAAGAAACATTCCAGCAACAATCAGCTCCAAATGATACTACACTTGTAAACTGGTAGGCAGAAGATTTTTGTGGCATGAATCAAATAGTTTCCCAAAGTGTTGCATCCAACACAAGGTCAAAAAGGAGAAATTTGGGTGAAGAAAAACCATTGGCTCCAAGTTATCCAGAACCTCATACTACTCCACAAGTTATTGGCAAGAAAAGTACAATCTCAAACACGCAAGGACTGCCTAAAATAGTTCCTAGGCTAACTCAAATTCTACTTATTGCTACGCATGTACAAGGAATGAATGTGCAGGCCAAGGGACAACAGAGAGATGCTTCATCCCCATTCAACATCATTGATTAGATGAATAAGACAAATGTAAACATATCAATGTGGGAATCACTATCTATCCCAAGCCAAAGAGATTTGCTACAAGCTGCCATGAAGGACTGGTCAACTTCAAATCAGCAAGTCCAAATACAAGAAAATTTGCTCACAAATGCTGCCCAGCCTAAAGGGAATCATGGAGGACAGCAAGGTAAAATGTTGAAACCCCCTCCATTCTATGTTTCATTGATCATTGGAAACCAATTAGTACACAATTGCATGATTGATTCCGGGGCAAGTAGTTCAGTAATGCCCAAGCAAATAGTTGATCAGCCTAGGGCTTTAATATGAAGTCATGTCCAAAGGGGTAGTGCAATTGGATGGGACAACAAGAATAACAAATGGAGTGATAAAAACTTGAGTCTTACCTTGCATGCCTACCACAACGTTGTTGTTTTACAAGATGTCTCGTAATAGACCTTCCACCACTCTTTTCCCCGTCTATCAAGGGATTTCACAACCAAGATTGGAGGTTACTTATCTACCGATTGGTCACACATGTTGTTCGAACAAGATATGGAACCAAGGTCACAATCAGATCTGAACCTATTGTAAACTTTCACATTAAGCCTTACACTCCAAGTCAGATCAATACCAATTATTCAACGTTTGATCAAGAGGATTATCCAAGCACTGATGAAACTGACACCAAGGTAGGAAACATCCCAGATCTAACTCTTGATGAATGGGCAAACAAGGTGCATGCTTTTGACCCTTATCAAGAAATAGAAGAATCTGAGCTAGGAGTCTATTGCATGCATGAAGAAAATCAGCATATTCCCAACATCACCAACCCAGACCATAAGGATGACAATGAGGTATGGCAATTTTTTTTTTATGGATCAAGGAGTAGACAAGGTGCAGGAGGGGGAGCTATGCTTGTTTCACCTCAAGGAGTTAAGTATTATTTAGCTTTTAGATTTCAGTTTGCATGCTCTAATAACACTGCTAAATATGAAGCTTTGATATAAGGATTGCATTGGTCAATCAAGAGAGGAATAAAGACCTTGCAAGTCTTTGGTGACAGTGAGTTGATTGTCAACCAAGTTAAGGGGTAGCATGCTGTCAAGAATGATCTACTCAAGTGCTACAAAAATAGGGTGTGGGACCTCATTGAATATTTTGAGGGATTTGGCATAAAATCCATTCCTAGAAAAGAGAACCAAGCTACTGAAAGGCTTGTAGTAGTTGGGGCAGCCTTTGACGTTGTTGAAAGCATTCAAAAGGACAAGGTACAACCAAACATCCATGTGATTATGAGGCCTTCAAGACTGCACAACAATGCAAGTTGGCAAGTGTTCAAAAATGATCGAGAAAATCATCCATTTTTACAAGAAGAGGCTGAGTTCTCACTAAAAATCAGGAAAAGTTGGAGTAAAGATGGTGACCAAGTGGTACAGTGAGAACCAACAAACTACCAAATGGACTTATTACTTTGGAGTCCATTTTCAATCCTAATGATTAGTTTAGGAAGGAGAAATAAAACATCCAAGTTAGAGGATAAGATTCGGTGTCCATCTCTATGGAAGAAGGAAAATCACTCCAAGTTGGTAAAGTGACAACTAAGCAAGAAAGGTATGAGTTCATACAACTTTTTCAAGAATTCCTTGATGTGTTTGCTTGGAGCTATGAAGATTTGAAAGGTTTCAATCCCAAGTTAGCTCAACACACCATTGAATTAGATCCAAGTACTAAACCCATCAGACAAAAACAAAGGCTAGTCAATCCACACATAGAGCCTCTTATGAGAAAGGAATTGAATAAGTTGATAGAATCAAGAATCATATTCCCTATCAAGCATTCTAGTTGGGTGGCCAACTTGGTTCCAGTTAGAAAGAAGAGTGGGGAAATCAGATTGTGTGTTGACTTCAGAGATTTGAATAGGGCATCTCTCAAGGATCATTACCCACTTCCTTCCATGGAGCAGATTTTGCAAGTTGTTGCTGGCTCTGAGAGGTTTTCATTACTTGATGGCTATTCAGGGTATAATCAGATTATGGTGAAAGAAGAAGATCAGTTCAAGACAGCCTTTACAACCAAATGAGGAACTTATGCATACGGAAAATGTCATTTGGGCTTTTCAACGCTGGAGCTACCTTCCAAAGAGAAATGGACATGGTGTTCAAGGGTTTTCTTAACAACATTGTGCTGATATATCTTGATGATATCACTATTTTTTCAAAAAAAATAGCAGACCATCTCTTTCATTTGTGACAAGTGTTCCAAAGGTGCAGTAACATTTGGAGTATCCTTGAATCCTAAAAGTGTATTTTTCTATCCCATGAAGGAAAATGCCTTGGCCACATTGTCTCCAAAGAAGGATTAGCAATTGATCCAGAAAGAGTTGAAGCCATAAGAGCACTACCACTACCAAGCCACAAGAAGGCCCTTGAGACTTTTTGGGGAGAATAAATTTTGTTGAGAGGTTTGTCCCAAATTTTACAGCCCTTGTCAAGCCTATCACCAAGATGTTAAAGATAAGCATTTCTTTCAAATGGACAGCAGAAGGAAAGGAAATTTTTAAAGCAATCAAAGAAGCCATCTCTCAAGCCCCAGCTCTCATCAACCTGGATTTCTCCAAGGATTTCATCCTATATGCATTTTGGGGTGATGATACTATTTTTGAAATTTTGGTACAGTGCAAGCAGAACAAAGACAGGTGAGGAGCATCCAATTGCTTTCTTCAGCCAAATCCTAGAGGATTATGAGGTGAGATATTCTTTCATTGAAAACCATGTTCTTGCAATAATCGAAGCTTTAAGAAATTCAAGCATCTAGTTTCAAACAACAAGGTTCAGTTGCTGGTTTCTCATGTGGGAGTTAAAGATTTCCTCCTCAAAAAGACTTGAATGAAAAAAGGGTAGGTTGGATTACTCGTGTCTTGGAGTATGACATTGAGATCAAAGTCACCAAGTTGGTCAGAGGAAAAGGATTGTGTGAGAAGCTGATTTTGAGAAAATAAAAGGAAGCATGAAATGAGGAGGTTGTTTTGGCGTTGCAAGACAGCCATGAGCAAGGAAGTACTCAAGAAGAGAATGATGGTGTCCTCACCCCTTGCTGGACCCAAGACATAATGCACTTCCTAAACACATGTCTATGCCCTCTAGAGATGAATAAGACCAAAAGAAGACACTCTAGGTTGCAGGTTGTCCCATATGCCCTTGTTGATGGTGTTTTGTTCAAAAGGGATGTGAATGGAGTGCTGCTGAGATGCATTAGCACAAATCAGATTCATAGGGTGTTGTAAGAGTTCCACGGTGGGTCAGCTGGTGGTAATTTTGCACCAAGATTAACAACCCTAAAGATCCTGAGGGCTGGCTATTATTGGCCCAAGATTTTTAGTGATTGTTATGTATGGATCAAGAGGTACAAGAATTATGTGTTCTTCACAGGTAAAGAGAGGCTAGTTTGTCATTCCATTGCATCCAATTTTAGCTGGCTAGCCATTCATGCAATGGGGTTTAGACTTCATTGGAGTCATTAATCCCAATTTAAGCCAAGGGCACAAATGGATTTTAACAGCAACATATTACTTCACCAAGTGGACTGAAGCAATAGCACTCAAGGAAGCAAGTGAATCTAGCATCCTGGTCTTCTATGAGGGAATAACAACCAGATTTGGCATACCTGCTACAATAATATCAGATAATGCATTAGCATTCATTGGGTCCAAGGTGATTGAATGGGCTGTCAAGAATGGGATCTACCTAAGTACTTCATCAAACTATTACCCTTAGGGTAATGGCTAGGCTGAATCTACAAACAAGAACTTGTTGAGGATCATTAGGAGGAATCTTGATGAAAATCAGAGGTCTTGGCATACCAAATTGAAATCAGCCTTATGGGCTGATAGGATAACTCCCAAGAGATCTATAGGTAACTCTCCATTTAAGCTTGTTTATGGGAGAGAGGTAATTTTTCCCATGTCACTTGAGTTGCCAACATTGGAACTCATGAAATAGTTGGAGTTGTTGGAGTTTGAGCCCATGGAGGTTAGATATGCAGAATTGATGGAGCTCCAAGAAATTAGAAATCAGGCATCCCAAGCAATGGAGAAGGATCAATCTTTGATAAAGAAGACATTTGATAGAAAGGCCAAGAATAGATCCTTCCAAGTTGGAGATCTAGTGTTAAAATGGGATGTAGATAGAGAAAAACCAGAAGGCACTCAAAATTTGATGCCATCTCGGAGTGGTCCATACATGGTCATAAAGTGTAAGGATAGAAATGCTTTCCAATTGTCTTCATTGGATGGAAAAGAACTGTAGATTCTAGTCAATGGAATCCATCTAAAGCATTGCTACTGAAGGGAATTCTCCACCTTGTACATATTAGCTTAGGTTTTCATTCCTCCAAGTGCTTGTGCACATTGTTTTGCTATAGATTAGTTTTTCTTTCCCTAAGTGCTTTGGCACAAGCTTGTTGTTCCTGGAGATGTGTTTGCAGGCCTTGCTCCATCAGATGATGTTCCACCCTCCATCTTCCTCCTTGCAGTGTTCTAGTTAGTTGAGGTACCAAACAGAATTTGATGACTCCATACCCAATGGATTGCTTTAGGCAACCGGTAACTTCATCCAGCAGGCAGATGACCCCTCTCAGTCACCAAAATTATTATCCAAAATGTGCCCCTTGCACATTTAGTGGTTAACTCCTTCCATTCTTCCCTCTCTTGTGCCTCAGTCATAATTTTTTGCTTTTTAGGCACTCAAAACTTTTTGGAAATGGAACCATTGGATAGAGCTCTTTCTCAACTTTCCAGAAAGGTAAAGTTTTCCTCCTAACTCCATGTATTTTTGAAGTTATGGCATGGCAGAGTTTTTGTGGGAAATTTTCCCCTGAAAGGCCCGTAGCCAATGAAATGGCGTCACGTGTCCAAGGAAGTGGTGGGGTCAGAAGAAAACTTGGTTTTTTTACCAAGTGTTTGGAAAGGTTTTCAAAAGGGATATTTTGCCATGCAGGCCCACTATCCAATTGAATTGCACCACGTGTCCAAAAGGGAGAAAATTGAAAAATTTGACTAAGTGTTGGTGCCATAG
The DNA here is from genome assembly GCA_018340775.1 of Taxus wallichiana var. yunnanensis. NCBI lineage: Eukaryota > Viridiplantae > Streptophyta > Pinopsida > Cupressales > Taxaceae > Taxus > Taxus wallichiana. The sequence continues at coordinate 293,242,566 of CM031235.1, read as the reverse complement.
AGAAATTTTAGGGGAAGGGCCCGCGCCCAATCATGTTTTTCCACGTGGTACCCAAAATGGCAGAGGGCGAGGTGAACTTAGAATTTTGGCAAAATGTTTGGCAAAAAGGGAATGGAGAAGTTTTGGCCCACTGTCGCCCGCCGACCAATCATATTACGCCACGTGTCTATGGGCACGCAGGGTAAGAGAGTGCGGGGAGATTTGTATTTTTTCCCAAAAGCTAAAATGAAAAGGAAAAATGTTTGCCCAGGCCTTGAGTCCAAGAAGATGCCACCACATGTTCTGGACCAAAGTGGGAGATTTGGGAAAATTTGGGAAATTTTCCCAAAGGAAAAATCGCCCCGAGCGAGAACCAATGGAATCTCGCCATGTGTCAGGTGGCACCAAAAAACTCAAGACAAGCCCGCATGGAAAATTCAAAGGGAAAGGCCTGCAATGAATGGGGTTTCACCATGTGTCCCGGTTAGAAATAGGATCAAATAGTGATGGAAAATTTAGGAGGATAGGCTGCACCCAAACAAAGACGTGCCAAGTGTCCTCGAGATCATCACCATTTGGGGATTTTTTGGAAAATTTTCCAAAGGGCAAAACAATGGAAAATGAAGCATTAAAGGCCCATGCCCAATCAAAACATGCCACGTGGCACCCAAAATGGCAGAGCGTGGGGAATTTTTTGGAAAATTTTCCAAATGACCAAAAAGTGGAAAATTTAAAAAATTTGCTCGCTAACTGATTTGGCCTGTTTTTCCCTAAAATTTCAAACGGCCATATCTTTCGATTGAGCTCGATTTTTCACGTTCTTTATATCAATGGAAAGCTGGTGAAATTTTCTACAAGATTTTGGGGTAATTTTTGTATTTTCATGGAGTTTGGAGAGAGAAAATTGAAAAACACATCTGGCACGTGGTCATGGACATAAATGATGTTTCAACCACCATTTTTAATGAAGAATGGCTCGCATTCTCTCCCAACATGGCGAAAAATGTTAGGGGATGGGCCTGTAAGGATGTCCATGCTATTTTAATGCATTTTGGGTTGGTGCTTGAAGCTCTCCCACGTTTTCCTACGTTTCTCTCTCCTGGGGTCGTGGTTTGCACTGAAAATGCCATAATGGGTTCATTTTTGAAAAAGGAGACACTTTTCAGCTCTGCAACTTCCCTTTTCTTCCTCTTTGGAAGAATTTGTGAAAATTTTTACCTTTCCATGCAATACAACACCCCCTATTGCCTGTTGATGACTATAATGCATTGTATTCATATATATCTACCATTGTTTTCCGATCTTTCATTACATTTTGAACAATTTGTGCATGCTTTGTGTTGTGTTTTCTTATGGATTGTGTATGTATTGCAATATCGGTGTCCGAAAATCCTTTGGTGCATCACCCCATTAGCATTAGCTTCATTTTCTTGCATTCTCTATCTTTGTCCCCTTGGAATTTAGGGTAGGAACTAGGAATTCAAACCTCTGCAACTTGTAAGTGATATATCTGATCAGAGGAGTTAAGGAACCAACCTCTAATCTAGATATTCCTCTCCCATTTTTTCCAAGTCCCACACTTGGGGAGAGGATTCAATGTTATGCAATCACACTGGATGTCCAAGATGTCAAACTAGAAGCCTGATCAACATCCAGGGGTGCTGCTGATTTGCAACAATAGTTTCTTTTAGAGAAAATAGAAAGAAAAATAAGGTTACCATGGAAGAAAATTAATGTGTATGCTTTTTAGAAGGGAAAAAAACACACAATTTTTCCTAGTTATGAATAAAATGCAAGGAACCCCAAATGGGTCCCATCGGGCATGCCAAAATGTTTCACCTGATTCTTATACATTTCTTTGAAAGTGATGAAATAGATAGGGTAACCATTGTAGGAGGAATACCTATTGAAATGATGGTTGATAGGTTGTTACATGCGTATGACCTCGTAATCCATGATTGTTCATGAGAGCTTCCTTTTGGTGGGAAGAACTACCTAGCATGTGCTAGATTCGGGAATTGTGACACATCTTAGATGGCTATCAGTCCACTGTTTAAAACAATTTAATGTTGGTAATGAAGTAAATCCTATTGTAATTAAAATGATTTAGGTATCTCATTTAAAACACAATAAGAAAGATCTAATCTAACAAGCTAGGTTAAAATAAGATTCGAAGGTCAAGTAACTAGTTCTGGGTCTCTGTAGGTCTGACAGAGGTCTTAGGTAGGTCACAGGTGATTAAGGGTGATGTGAGAATAGGTGGGTAGGTCACCTGTCTGCAGGCTCTATTGGTAAATAAAATGATCGATGTTGGTTAAGGGTGACAAATGCCATTTGGCGAGAACCAAAGGTGCCATCTTGTGGAATACTGGGAATGTCACAGAATGAGCTTTAGATCTCCCTTATGGTTGCACAAAGGACTAGGCTGGTCAAAATGAGGTATTAGGATGTTTGGATGGGATTTGGTGAGGATTTAATGGGGATATGGAGGGGTGAGTATTGAAGGAGGTCAATGGGTGGCTAGGAGAACAAAGGATGAAGGTACAATGATTAAATGAATGAACTAGAAGAGTAGAATTTTCTACTTACTTGGAACCTAGTTTTGGATGTCTGTGAGTGAGGAATGAAGGTGTTGATAAGAGGTTGAATGTTGCTGAGGATCATCAAATGTTGTAGAGCTCTTGCATGGGTTACATGTGCTCTCCTTCTTGCATGATTTGATCAAATCTATGCTGGATGGTTACTGGATGAATTTTGGATGTCTGTGTAAGAGAAAATGCTTGATCTCCTTGCTTGCAAGTGTGTTCTCATTGAAGCTTGTTCTCAAAAGATTTATTATCTCTCAGGAATCTACCAAATTTTTCAAACCTCCAAAATAAGGTTTTTTTGGGGGTTAAAAGGTGACCGACAACGGTTCTGGCTTAACTGGTGGCGGTTAAGGGTAACCGACATCGGTTAGGGTAGGATTTCCTAGGTTTACTAAGCTAGGCAGATCCCCTCAATTTTCTAGGATCTTGTGTTGTTAATCCATGGATCAAACAGAAGCTTCCTTTAAGCATGCGGGAATGTGATTAGAGGGAATGTAGGCATTAATTTTTAGCATTTGGGTAATTCTTAGTTAGTTATAGAACTTACTAAGAATAGGTCTTAGGTGAGGTGGCTTGATGAGGTGTCCAGGTGAGGTGGACATGTGGGCATTATCTAAATTAGGTTATTTAAATAATAAATATAGTGAGGGTAATGAATTAATTTAATTTAAATAATTAAATTAATATTATAGTGAGGTGAAGGGGGCCATGGCTAGGTGGATGTGTTCAAGGTGTTTATTTGTCGAGGGACCAAAGGGAGTGTGACCCAATTTTGGTGTCTACAGGAGATTAAGTAGGATAAAATTGATTATGCCATATCTTTGAGAACCTTCATAACATTTGGAAAACTAAGTGATAGAATGCTTCGTAACAGCTAAAATATTCCTTCAACTGAAGGTGTACATCAATGGAGGCATAGATTTTCATGTTTTCACACAATCTCCAAGAATTTAACATGAAGGTTTGAGCCAAATACTCAATTAAGTATCAAAGACCCCGGGTTCCTCACGCCTAAGATACACTCAAAGGCTTACAGATAATACTTATCAACAAATGACAATAAAATGATTTTAAATTGTTTATCTCATTGCAGGATGAATGCTCTTCTTGAAATTAAATTGCAAATTCCATTAAACTATCATAGGGACGAGATATTATGTGATTCAAAGGGACTTTAACACAAGATTGCAATAGGAATAAGAAAAACTACTTACAGACATTCTGAAATAAAGAAGACCCAAATTGGTCCAAGATTGACACAAATTAATTCAAAATTTATTAGATTCATCAAGGGGAAAGTTTCTTTGAACAATATTAGAGCTTTTCAATGGTTGTACACTCACAAAAACTTGACATGATTAAAATATAAAACATAGGAAATTAATAGGTTTCTCAGATTGGTCTCTCAGGAAGATGGGCTCTCTCAAATTTTCGCTTAAGAATTCAACCCCGAACCTTTGCAAGAGTATTCTCATTGCATTTATACATTTCACTCGCTCACTCATCCCAAAATTTCCCCCAAAAGAAGAATATTTGAGGAACCTTTGCTTCTTACCAATTTGTATCAAAAAGTGACATTTAACAAACTTAGACACGTAGATGTCGTGGAAAAATCAGAACCGATCACATTTCTCTAACCTGATCGATGACCGGGATGTCATGCCATAAATTTTAGATAGTACTTTTAATCATTCTTACTGTCATGCGAGAAATCCCCATTTTAATCATTTTCGGTGGCTTTGTATAATTAGATCTATCAGAAATAATTTTTCCCCATAGGAAACACCTTGAGAAATGAATGCCCGCGCATGGATGCCTACATTTTGCCTCTGAAAAATGAGTTTCAGGCACGGATTATTTTGCATACCTATGTTGTGAGTCCAATTTGCAAGAAAAATAATGCGTATTCACACCTTCTAGAGTCTTGGAATAAAAAAGGCGACAAAATTAAAAGAAATGCACAACATCCGTTGATTCTTCGACTTCTCAACTTTATATTAGATCTGTCCACATGTTTCCTTTGTGCAACTACAAAGGAGAAGTATAGAGGCAAGTTTCCAAAAAAGTGAGGGCCTTCCATGTACCCTGGGCCCAAGAAAATCACTTTTTGGCCTTTGAAAAGTCTTAGCATAAAAGGAGCTAGCGGAAGCCTCTGTGTGTCTCCTGAAAAACCTTTTAGATGGTCCCAAAAGAGGAGGCCCCTAAAAAGTGTGGGCTTGCCATGTTTCTCGATCTAGAAAATTTATTGAAAAATTTTAAGGACCAGTGGAAGGTGCCATGTGTCTAGGGTCCGAGACAGTTTTCCTTGGTCGTTGAAAATTCCAAGTAAGGGAAGAGTGATCGAAACTTCCAAGTTTCCCTTCAATGCTTTTTCAAGAGTAAAGTACATGGGTAGGTCCCTAAATAGGTGTGGTCCCTCCACATGTCCTAAGCCTTAGAAATTTTCTTTGAAAAGTTTAAGTATAGAGAGGAGCTGGTGGAAGCCTCCACGTGTCTCCTTGGCACAACTGCTAAGGTAGGACCCAGAGGCAGATCCTCAAATGAGCGCCAGCCTTCCACATGTCCATGGTCTATCAAATCTATACCTACCACATGAAAAATGTCTAAGTCTAGGCAAGGTAGTGGAAACCTCCACATGTCTTCCTGGTGCAACTCCAAAGGTCAAACCAAGAGGTAACTTTCAGATGAGTGCCGACCCTCCACGTGGACAAAACTTGAGTTGAATCAGGCTTTAGAGTTTCAAAGTTACCTACTTAGCCATGTTAAATCAGAAAGGACCACATTTCCATAGATGTTGAGATATAAATTTGATGGGGAAAACACACCCATCAAACCATAGAATGTAGGGAAATCACCATTTACGCTCAAAAATGAATCTTTCTTTAAGGACAGAGAATTTGGAAATGATATAAGGCCCAAATGTGATCCACCGAGCTACATCAAATCAGAAAGGACCACGTTTCCATAGATATTGGGACAAAAATTGATAGGGAAAATAAAACGTGACTATGGAAAAATAGAAGGAAGGAAAAAACCTAAGTTTACACCCAAGTTACAAATTCTTTCACATGGAAAAAGGAACGGAAAACAAATTATGGATTTAAAATGATCCTCGACCAAAGGAAGGGACTGATCATGGCAGCCAAATGAAGGACCGAGCTTTCACATATCAATATGGGGATATAGAATATACGACAGAGCCCATAGATTGAAAATTTTCAAGGACAAACAAGGCGAGATCAAATTGAGCACTAACACATCCATCTTGTACATGACTTAAAGGAAAAATATCTTTAAGTCTATCTATGAGTGTGGCCTTTAAATTTGTATTCAAGTATCTCTTTTTATATACTTTGGCTAGCACCTTCTCCTACTTGGCCCTTTTATTTTCCATTTTATCCTAAATTTATTTTAACTCTGTCTCATCATTGGTGACATGTGCATTTACAACATGTTCAAAATCTTGGAAGTTTTCGAAGACATACTCTTCCCTTCATGATGCCTCCTTGGCCTTGTAACTAGTACCTCATACTACACAAGATGTATCTCTACGTGCTTTTTTCACTCTTCTTTTGTAAGGATATCTATTCATTTGTCAATCCTATCCATAGAATCTTCTCATACGTGAGTATACACGTAAAGTTCTCTAAATAATGTAGCACTGGGTCATATTATTCTTAGGCACGTTTAACTAAGTCTGGGTACATATTTGTGATACCATTCACAATACATTCTACCTTCTAATATGCCATGTGTGTTTGTCCCTTTTCTTCTCTCATCTCCGCTTAAGCTCCTTAATCTTCTAATGTTTTTCCGAGATTCTTCGTGCATCCTCTTGATCACATAATCCTTGTCAAAAATCCCCCGACTTTTGATTTTATCTTATTTATCACATTACACGCTTGTTCGTCGGTGATCATATGGTTATTGAATACTAGAAAGGATTCACATGACACATATTTAACCCATTTCTTAGAAAATAATTCAACGTTTATTTCAAACTTTATCTCCTACATGTGCATTTAATAGGCCCAAGAGAGAATTTTATCGAATCATGGAAGGGATTCATTGTTATTAAATAATGACCAAACTAATAGGTCTTATGTGGACACAAAGCATTGGAATATTGCTCTAAGGAATTTTGTAGGATCATCCTAATATTGAATATGAGGTCCGTGGGAAAGCTTTCCGCACCTTCTTCCTTTACCCTCTTCTCTATAGGAACCTTATATATAATAGTATATATCATGCCACCTCGTTCCCCTATACTTGTATCTTCTCCAGTGATAGCTTCCTTATCTTTCTCTTCCTCCTCATCCCGTACTTCATGCTCTCAATATTCACCTATATACTCCTTAATAGGATCATCATAGCATTCCTCATCTTCACCATAATTCCCTAGTCCTTCCTCATCATTTGTGTCATGATATTCTTCATCATCATCATCATCCAAGTTTTGGATGATCGGAGGGTTCCTCGTAACCTATTCTTCATTATAATTTCTGCATCCTTTGTTTCCTCACTCAAAACCACCCGACCCCCGGGGCTTATTCTTCACTAGAGTTTTATTATTTTGGCTTGGTTTCTTTGGTTACTTCTTTATTGCTCTATAATTACTCATGGCTTGGGTTTCCTCCCTGTGCTCTTGTTGTTTCTTCTTCCTTGTGCTTTGATCTAGGGTAGGATCCTATTCTTCTTCCACCTCCTCTTTGTCATCCTCTTCCTCTTCTTCCTAAAGGAAGGGGTCTCCTAGTGCACCCTTTTTGTGCCCACCATCTATTTTCCTTTCATGGGTTTTAGGATATTAATATCTAATCCATTAATATGCTTCCCATTTTTCACTCTAGGCCTCAAGTAGATGTAAAATCTCATTGTTTCCTTTTCTACTATGAGATTCTCATGAGCGATATTTGTATTCTCGACTCCATAGTTTCCCCATATGCTGACTTGGAGGGATACACATATTTGGTGTGCAACATGTGGTAGTCAAAATCTACTTATCTACATCAAAATTTAACATCCACACATCAATAATTATATTCACTCGATGTTTAGAAGTATTTGGTAGTGAACGTAAAGGGTAGCTTGCACCAGAGGATGTTGTCTCTAGTATTAATATAGAATATCCTCAAGAAATAATGTTGATATAATGCAAATTCTACCCTTCCATTCAAGATTAAGGGAATCTCCTTTTCACGTGCCACTCATCCTCAAATGCTTCACACATTTTCTGGTACCATCTATCTACTCAGAGCTTATAGGCATTATTAATGCCTCCATCACATGTATATTGTGTGAGCCTATGCACTAGGTACTTATTATCCATTCGGTATTTCCAGACCTTGTCATTGGGACCATCTGAAAACCCTATCTCCCAAAAGATAATTAATTTTCTCTTATCACTACTGCACACGCACTTCTTCAATAATTCCTTCATCAATGAATTACACGATGTTGTAATGTTCCTTATTTTCCATTTTGTGTGCTATATGAAGCAAATTTTTGTTCACTTGGGTCCACCTCATTGGTGTGCTTAACTTGCAGAACTGAAAAGCCACATAATGACTATTATGCCTCGGGTCACTAATGCATGTGAAATCCATTACATGGCCTCCCCTATGATATTTTAATGTAGTGGCCTCTATACATGTGTCATCTTCCAAGTATGGTTCAATCTCAAAGCCCGAACTACACAAACCTGTGACTCTCCTAATTAGTTACGCGGTGATACACATTCTTATTCCTATAAAGTAAAAATAGTCTTCATGGATGCATGACATCATCCATTGATACAAATGCTTAGAATTTCTAAAAAAGGAAATTATTATAAAAAAATAACTCCCATGCTCTCTAAGTCCTTCTACATTGTATCATCATAGATGAAATTACCATCTTTAGTCCTTTGGTCCATCTTATCCAATACCACCTTACTTATCTTGATCTCATGCCCCTCTAGGAAATGATTGAAGTCACCTATCTTGCACATGGTTAAGTGAAACTTCCATGATTTTCATACAATCACATCATTAGGCTACTACATCTTTGAAAACCACTCTTTTGGCACACCTTCCACTTCAGGATTCATGTTCTTGTCATTTCATTTTCCTTTCCTTTGGGTGATAATGTGGTTTATTTCTTCGGTGTGATTTTCTCAACTATGTAACTTCACACTTCCCAACTTTACAGAAACCCCATTACCTAGGTGTTGGATGATCTTATTTAACCACTTGTGTCAAACATTCACTCTGTCCACCCCCTTACTTCAAACCTTAGTATTTCTAAATAATTTTATGACCAACTTAGAGTTCCACATCCATGTGCCCTAATTTAAACTATGTGCACTTGTGCTTGTGTAAACCCTAACTTTATGAATGTAAAACCCTTGAATCTCAACCTCCACACCTTTCTCATGCTCTAACTTCCATTGAAGGAGATCTTAGAATTTTCGTGTATTATATTTCACTAGTTTTCTTAAATTATCCTTGTATCTTCACAATTTCATATAAATTTTAAATTTTTTTCTCTTTGAATGCTCAAATTATTCACAAGGTAAGGTAAGAATGAACTCTCCAACACACGTAGAGATTTCCAAATTTTTATCGCATTTATTACTCCTCACCTATCACTATACCGAAAGGAAATATAAAAAAATTGTTCCAAGCCATGAAGATCTCTAATGATAACAAAACACCACATTTGATAAGTTGAAAGTAATTCACGAGAATAAATTTACAAAAGGATTGGAAAACAAAGAGCTAAAATATCATATAAGGAAATCCATCATAATCTATAATGTAATTGATCTTAATAATGAGGATGTAGATATAGAAGGAGGAAGTGTGTTGGACCCCTAAAATTAACTAAGTACCTAAGGCATAAAGCCTTGTGGTGCAGAAATAGGGCATGAAGGCATGCAAGAAGTAATTCTTAGATAGGTGTGATGGATTGCGCTAGGTAGAATGGAGTCGGGAATTAGTAATTTTTGGATAATAGGAAATGATGTGCATAGGGAGTGAATGGAAAAATGACCAGATACAGATGTGGATAAGCTATGGAGACTTATGAATCAAGGAAAGGATATTCTAGGGCATCAATACGGTTATCATGAAAGGATAAGGAGTCAAGGTTGTTAAGGATTAGCTGATACATGTATTCTAGAAGGCACTTGATTAAAGGAAACACATGATGACACCTGGCATATTCCTAGGTAGTGGTAGAGAAATGATGAAAGGATTCCATCAGCCTTCATAGGTGATGATGAGCGGTTAAGATGGAAGGAGAATGATTATTCTATGGGTATGATGGTTTTCAGAGAGGAAGGGATAGATAAGTAAGGATAGATAGGGAGTATTATTGTGTGGGAAAAAATGTAATGGTGAGTTCTGTGATATAAAGTAAGATTTGCTAATGTGAAAATTAAAAAATAAATGGAACTCTCTTGATGTAATCTTGGTTGTCATATTTTGGCTTATGAATATAATGAAGTGATTTTGAAACACTCATGTGATGGATCTTGATATGTGTATTTTTTCCCTTATGTTCATGTGTGTGTTATGGGTTTTCTTGATGATGCTCATGGGTTGATTCTACTTTCCTTTAGTTGATCATGTTAATCTATGCTTGGAATGCATTAGGCTAGGAGTTAGTGCTTACATCTTAAATTCCATGAATGAATGCACTTTTTCTTGGTTATATTACATCCTCATGTTAAGAAAGAATGTTCTCATGAAGCTCACATAAAGGAGGGACTCGATGCTTGTGCACACCTTGGGTGAGCTTCTAGGCTAAGACTAGATGATATGTCGGCGCATTGGGATTGGTTGCTAAAACAGGCGGTGATAATAGAGACTACATTTTGGTTTCATTGCTAGGATCTCTTTTCAAAGATGTTGTGAGAATGGTACATGATGATAGAGCACTTGAACGTAGACACTATCGAATCATGGATTGAAAGCGTGAAGGATGAGTTCACTCGAGATATTTAGTCTTGGACTTGATTTTGATGCACGTAAATGGGTAGAAGAACATCTATATCATGAGTTGTATGAGAATTTATTTTGTTGTTTTCTAGTGGAGTTGTATGAATGGATTTCGATGTATGTATCTAGTTTAAGATGGTACTAAAGACCTCATGTATGGATGTAAGAGGAGTATCACAAGCTGCATGATGCTCATCTAACTTGTACATATGTTTTTGATCATTGGTGGAGTAGAGTGTTGACAAGTTACACCTTAGAGAATGAGATTTCTACGTATTCTTGTCCAGAGATTACGAGTTTGAGTTTTAGAGAGAGTTGAAAGGATCATTCTTACATGTTATCCCTTTATCTATAAATATCTTGATCATTACACTAAGTTTGTAATAATTTCCTATGGATGGCTAAGCTTCTTCTAAGCATCGGGTGAGGAAGATGGTGGACCTTGCAGATGAAAAGGAGAGTGAAGAGAAATGACTCAAGTATGATGAAGCTCGTGAGAGGGAGTTACATAGATAATGTAAAGTTACATGAGTGATGGATTTATGGAGGCATACATTACAAGAAGGAATTGAGGTTCACGTAGAGGACGTAAATCTGAGCAATCTGTGCTACCCCATATTGGAAAGCGTGGAAGAGAAACCCTCTCAGCTATTGAAGTAGAATCATTATAGGAGGAAAGGAGAGGATTCATTGGTGCACATATGAATCCACCTAGTGACCAACCGCTGGTGTTTAGTTTTCCAAATCTAGAGATAAGTATTACTAACCCTTGTTGGTATTGGTGGAAGTGACCGATCAACACCTAGGAGGTATAACTTTTCATTTGGCACATTTATGGCTACATAATCATTTCTTGTGTTTGGAGGTATATTGTTTGGAAAAAATTTGGGAAAATTTCAGGTACATAAAGCTTAGGTATTACATCTGGAAGTGGTGCAGAAATAAATTTGGTAGCGATGCAATATCATAGAGTGTTTATGCATAGTTCAATATGACATTGGGGCATAAGGTGAAACCACTTCAAGACCTTTACCAGCTATGGGAGGTGGATCATGAGGAATAGGTGTGGGTGGATCTAGTGGATCTAGTGGTGGAGGCAACATCAGAGGGAATAAAGGTTCTAGATCAGAAAGACAAGGGCCTCAACCACCTTATAAAATATTTTTCAAAATGTCTTTGCATCCACAGATTACAAATGTGTTGAGGATGCTGCAGAACATGAACACACATGTAATTTGTTATGGATCACAAAGGGGTTCGCTACTACAGAATGAAAGGAAATTCCATTTGCAAAAATTTTGCTAGGACACGTGCATATTTGGTACTAGAACAATGACCCCCACCAAATAGTAGTAGATTACCCCACATTGCGTAATGCCTTCTTAGCTGAATTTCATATTCCTGAGTTTGAATAAAAGAGCATTAGCGCAATGAAGGAGATTCAACAAGGTATGACAGAGATTATGGGGGAATATGATGCACATTTTAATACTCTCTTATCAAAATTGTCTTATGATATTCACCCTTCTCAGCATGCTCACTAGTTTTTTGGAGGGTTGATTGCACCTGTTTGGAGAGTGCTTTTACACAAGACTTTCACATACTGCGTGAGGACTTGGAGGCTACCTTTCATGCTTGAAGATCTAGGAAGTGTAGATACCAGTGTTATCCCTTTCCTTGAAGCTCAGATTTCTGCAATGACAAAGAAACTAGAGAATTTATTTGTGAGCTTGGCCCGTGAGACTCACAGTGGCCTATGGTGCATGATTGTGAGGTAGAGGGGCATATGAAGGAAAATTTCTCTTGGAGGTCAAGTACATGCCATGATGGTAGATTGTAAAATTTTCCAAGGATATCATGATGTAAGTAGTTTCCATTACTACAACACATGATCCATAAGAATGTGTCTTATTATTGCAATATTTGGACCTCCACTACTCATGACACTAAGGATTGTAGATTGATTGACCAAATATATGATGTCGTTGATATTGGTGTGCACCGCACCAGCAAAGATTGAAAATAATTCCAAGGATGTTGGTCATCACTATGAAGGGTGCGTGGATGGAGGATCCTATGAAAGAAGCTTCGTGGAGAATTTCAAGGTTGAGGTAACTGTGGAGGTGGGAGAAGTGAGTTATTGTGAGGAAATTGCTACAAATGTGGGTATACGGAGCACTATAAGCATAAATGCCTTGATCTATTATAATGATTTTGGTGTGGAATGAAGCACAAGGATGAGGAGTACCTAGATTTATTTGAACACATGAGCCAACACTAGTGGAAGGATAAAGGTGCGGGAATTCCAAACATAAAGAAGGTCATCTCGAATGGATACCAAGGGTAGTGTGTGAGTCAGAGTTAGAACCTATACTAGTGACAATGTGAGCTAAGGCTACATGTGCCAGGGAGATACAAAAGAAAAGGCCACTATTTACTAGAGAAGAGGTGGTGTATGGGAAGTATCTAGACCCTACTCATCAAAAAGAGGTTTATTAAGAGACCATAGATGTAATTTCAAGCATACAAGGAGAGATCATATGCCTAAAGAAGCAATCACGATAGTTAGAGCAAAGGAATAACACCGAGGCTCCACAAAAAATATAGATGAGGTCTAGGAAGTATGCAAAATGATGAAGCAAGAGAATATCATCCCTTTGCTAGAGGAATGGTTATAGGAAAAAGTATCATGTGCTAGAGGAGATCGCGAGTGATAGGTCCTACATGTAACTTCGCCCTCACACCATTTATTATGATAAAGATATTAAATTGAATGGAGTAATCGATGGATGGATCTTAAGAAATATTCTAATAGATACATGTGTGGAAGTTAATGTTCTTACTCGGATGCCGGAATCAAATGGGAAGGCCCCCATTACAACCATCTTCAAATGTGTTGTTTATGGCTAACAACACAAAGCTGATCCCATTGGTGTCTTAAAGGATGTTGTTATCACTATCCAAGGGGATAAATTCACTGGAGACTTCATGGTCTTTGTGCTAGCTTTGAGGTGGAAAATTTTCTAGCGTTACTTGGGCACCCCTATGCTATAAGAACAATGCTGACCTACGGTTCAATAAGGGGTACATTAGTTTTGAAAAAAGGAAGAACATGTTATTATCTCTTTAATCGATGGGAAGTGTTTTCAATTTATACCCTCTTGAAAAAAATGGACAATTCCCTACAAGCCATTTTTTAATCATTTCCGGCATTAAAAATGATTGAACTGATAAATCATGTCTTAAGGGGTCATATTATGTTTTTCTACCTTCCAGTTAGCTAAAGTAGCCCTAAAAGGTCAAAAATGAGGACAAGATCATTTCTTGAGAAGCCAAGATACATTGTACTAATTTCAAATTCGAGATGATAGGTGTGTAGAGAATGGCTTGACTTCAAGGAGCTCAATGAAGAAATAAACAAGATAAGTATCACGATTTTTAGGTAAAAACTTATATTTGTGATCTCGGTATCATACATAAGAGGGTTGAGGTATTGTATTAGCTCGGGTAAGCTTGTGGATGGCTCGGTGAGCTAAGATGCTCAATACTCGGAGGAAGAGTTAGTGGACAACTCGGGTGTGGTAAGGTTTCGAGGAACTAGAAGATAAAAATGAAGCTCGGTTGTGAATGGATCATTCGAGCTCACTTGGGATGGCTCAGGTCATTTTTAGCTCTGTGTCGATACATAAAGGGAAACACAAAGGTTAGCTTGGTTTTGAGAACTTGGGTGATCCAATTTATAGTTCAATAGAGGCTTTCCACATTGAAGTAGGTCTTAGATGAAGGAAAACTCACAAGTTGCACATTTTGATGGGTTTGTAGAGCATCAAGGGTTACATTAACGGTTAAGCAATGACCACTCGAGTGAGTTGGTGATTAGGGGAGTTTGAGTGTTTACCGATTTCAAAGGTGAACCATCCTACATGTCAAAGATCAATCCAGTGGCTTGGATGTTCAAACCATGAATTCTATGCTTAGTTCTTAGAGATTAGTGTGTCATGTTAGAACTTTGGTGTTATCTCAGTAGATATAGCTCCTCAAGCTTGACTCAATTATTGACTTGGAGAAAACTCGGGGTATGCTTGGGTAAGTTATTTTGGCATTGGCTCGGTGATGGGTTGAAGTTTGAAGTTCAAGGTACCAATCTCATGAAATAATGAATTATTGTGGGAGGCCGCAATGGTAAGTGAGATTGGAGATAAACAGATGGTGAATGGGTTCAAGGTTGTTTGAGCTCATTATCGAGTGAGATAGTGGAAGGATTTGTTTCTAGGGTAACTTGGGTGAGCCAAGAAGAGTGTCATAGGGGGCGAGTTGAGTAGTGTTTGAATGAGATTTCTAGACGATTTGGAGGAAATGTTTGGGTCAAACTCCATCAGAGCTCAAAGCTGGGGCTTGATACAGAGGAAAAATCACCAACCCAAAGTCATGTGGAGTGATTAGCTCACCCAAGTGGATCAACTCAACATCAGTTGAACTTAGTAAATGGCTCTGAAATCATGTAGGTATTGGTTGATGTGTTTAGGTATGTGAAGAAAATGAATACACCAAGTCAAGTCCGAGCTCACACTCTAGTCAAGTATCATTAGGAAAGCTATGGAATGAAACTTGATTGAGTAAAATTTGTCCCAGCTTAACGGTGGGTCAAGTCACTCGTGCTCAGGGGTAGAAATACATATCAAATGGTTAGGCTCATTTGGAGTGAACATGTGAAGTGAGGCTCTAGTTGAGTTGCGTTCATGAGTATTAAGATTGGGGGACCAATGTGATGTGGGTTTTGTCAAGGATATAATGTAAAACATTTGATATGGCTCAAAGTGTTGGAGTCACATGCGTAACATGATTATAGATATGGCAACCGTAGGATGGAAATGAGCTCACCTAGTCTAGCATAGAATCCATAGTATGAAGTGAAGTACAAAAAAAGGGATGAGAGAGATCATGGCTTTACGGTAGAAATGATGAGCCACTATGGCTCAATAGAACAAATGAATTCATATCTATTTTTAATGCTAAGATTGGCATGTTAATGATAAGGAAACTCACGAGCCCCAACTTGACGGATCTCGGATGCATTGAGGCCAACTCACCATATGCAGCATTAATCAAGAGAAACCATGAATGAAAGTTTGTGATTGGGTACAAAGGAGCCATCGAGTTTAATTTCATGAGACAAGCTTGGAGAGTGTATAACCATCATTAAGATACATTGAGCTAGTAACTGGGGTGGTCCGAGTGTAGGGGAAGGCCATACCACAATTCGTGAGGAAATCTCAGAGCTTGATGGATATGTGAAGGAGGAGAACCTTAAAATAAGATGTTTCGACTCATGAGTATAGCACATCATCGGTAAGGGGCTGAGTAGTAATTTTTTTGATGAATTTGAATAATAGATCATGGATTTCAAACTTGGTGATGAACATAGAATGGATCGATCTGTATTATTAGCATGGCTCACACAGACTGGGGAGTTCATTAGTGTAAATGGGAGATCAAGAGAAATGTTTGAGAAGATGGCTCAATGTGGAATTTGGTGAATCGAGTCATAACACAAAGGGAACGAGCTAGACCAAGTTATATTTTCCTCTGGCATTATATTTTGGATTTTTTTCTTTAGAGTTATCCGTTTCAGAATTTTGGAGATTTTTGGAATAAAAATGTCAAGAAAATTGAATTATTCTCAAGCTCAAAACCTTAAAACTCTAAAATTTAGAATTTTAGGTTTTTAGGATTTGAACATTTGAGCCATTTTGGAAGATGATGCTTAGGTGGCGATGATTGGATTCAATGTTGAGTTGTTTAGTCATTGGGAAAGGATGGAATGGTTTACAAGGAATATGTTGAGGTAATGTCGGGTTTGATTTGTTTCAACATGCAAAGTGGCAAAATGTTTGATGAAAGCTTAAGTGGAGAGCCCACCGAGTTAAAATTAATTCTAAATTGATCGGAGTTGATGTTGGGCCATGTGGAGAATTAACTAGGTATTCAATTAAAAGCTAGTGACTTAATATAAAGTTTGAGTCAGTTAGAGGTGGAGGGACAACCGAGTCAAAATGGAACAAGGTGGAAACAATTCCTATGGATGTAATTTCATGTTTGAGATAAAGTGTTGAGTGGAGGATGGATATCTCACCGGAGAAGGATCCCTACCATCAAGTGGTTGGTGAGTTGATCGACCTAACAACATTAAAATTCCTTTCAAAGGAAACATAATCCTTAGACCCTACAAAGTACATTTAAGTGACTCCATAATATATTAAAATTTCATTTTAATTAAATGGAGGTGAATTTAGGTTTGAATTTATGTAGCATTACGAGGACATTATCGAGAGCTAATGAAATGTAACTCTAAAATGTCCAAGCAAGCAAGTTTTACTCAAGAAGCCACAAATTTCTCCCGGTTGCCCATTTTTCACAAAATTATAGTCAATGGAATTGGAATCACAAGAGCTATGTCATGGAGCCATGAAAAGGTGAATTTTTAGATGTTTTACATTCAAAAATTGTAGGTTTTCCTCATTCTTTCAAAGTGGTGCCTTGAAAGGTGGAGATGTAATAAATGAGCAGATATGGCCAACAATAATGGTTAATTATTTCCTACATTTTGGCCTAGATTCTAGGGTTTCTCCTTCTTTCTCTCACCACTCAAGCAAGTTTTCTATAAATGTGAATGTGATTCCTTTTTCAAGGAGTCTGAAATTTTCCCAAGATTCCTCTCTCTTCACACGTTGAAATGTTGTGAATTTGTAGGCTCTCAAGCCTTTCTTCTCAAATTTTAATGGAAGTTTATGCCTTTTCCCCGCTATAATGATGCACTATGCAAGTTATTGAAGTAATGAAAATTATGTTTTGTGATCAGTTATATGTCCTTTCATGATTTTTTTGCTTCTATTTGCCTCTCTCATGTTTTGCAAGTGAACCTGTACAACCAGATTTTCTTTTGCAAGTTTTGAAGTCATTTTGATTATCAAGGAGTGAAGTATTGTATGTAAAGTGGGTTTGTAATGCATTTCATTCTTTCTCATGATCATCTCTCTTCATTGGAAAGATGGAAAGTTGTCTAGCAACACCCTTTCTTGGTGCATCACCACTTCTAGTATAGGTTTTATTTCCTTGCAAATCTCTCTCCCTAATCCCTTGAAATGTTAGCATAGGTCTAGTTAGCCATTTTTCTTGCATTAGGAGTAGTGTTGTGTTTAGTTTAGGAAGAGGAATCGGCCTTTTCTGAAGTATCACCTCAATCCCAAGTGCCATAGCTTAAGAGGTGATCCCATGTTTCCCAATCACACTAAATTTTGTGTTCACTTTCAGGCCATTCAGGGTACAATGATTTGGTACATTAGGTGGGACCACAAGAGTCATATATTTCATAGGTGTGTGTATTGTGTTCACTTCATTTCATTAATTTTTGTGCTATTAGTGAAATTTCAGCATTAGGAGCTATACCTAAGCACAACTAGAGACTCCATTGGTCTAAGTACCCTACTCTCTATGTTGTAGACCTTCATTTTACCCATTTTCCATCTAGTTTTCTTCAATATCTTTCTAGTTTTTCTCCCATTCATGAAGTTGGGAAATTGTGGCTTCATTTCTACAATTGATTTCTCACTTGCACCAGCAAAAACACTTTCCTTCTTCAAGATATTTTAACTCTCCTCTAGATATATTTTATGATAAGAATCAACAACATGCATATCCCTTTGAGAAAAGTTGTGATTAGTTTGGTTTTTCACCTAACTATACAAATTTTCAAGGGAAAGAACATGCAGATGATGGAGGCTATCTTATAGATGAAGATGTAAAGTTATAACTTAAAATACAGAAACTAGAGGCAGGCATGGTACAATATAGAGCCATAGCTCAAATGAGGGCATTTAAGAATGGCTTCAAGGCAGCTTGTCCATGGGTTGGCCCTATGCCAAGTTTTTACAACTTGCAGGAAAAGATTGATTTTATGACTGAAATGTTGCCTCAACTTGAGGGTTGGATTGAAGAAATAGAGGCCTATGAGTTTGATGCAATGCAATATTGTCAATTGGTAAGCCCTACACCACCACCTCAAAGTTCTCATTCCATTTCTCAGTCAATGTCATTTTAGTCTAAACCTCCAATTCCAAGCTTTTCACCAGCTTCCCATGTTGAGATTTCCATTCCTTCCTCTCCTATCTTTCCATCCCATCATGAATCTTTTGTTCCTCGCCCTTCCAAAGTTCCTTATTTTTTGCAAAGGTCACCAACACAAGAATTTTTACCTCTTCTACTATCTCAAACAATGAGGGAAGTCGTTGAATCCCAACCCACCCCTCCTCTTATAGTTCCAAATCCATTTTGGGAAGAACATGCTTATACTAAAGATGAAGAGGGGAATGTTCAGGAGCTTAATAAGGATGAAATTTCAAAAAAATTGAAGGAGTGGGCTGCAAGATTGAATGTAAAGAAATATTTTCTACTAACTTGGCCTTTGTCAAAAGTGGAGATTAAAGAGCGGATGGTGGAGACTTAAATTGCACAAGAACAAGCGAGAGATTATGGTGAGCATTAGTCTACCTGTTTGGAGTATAAAATATATGTTGACACTATGTTTTTGGAAACTACGCATTCCTTGCCAATTTCAAGTCAGTTAAAGAAGGAAATGTGCAAGTTGAAGAATAATGACTCTCAAGTATACAAGGTGATTTTTATGAGTACAATGATCCTAATTGTCAGGCATGTCAAGAACTTGCTGCATTTATGGAGCAGTGTAGCAACTTTTAAATATCACCATTGAATGCAAAAACTAACCATAGCATGATCCTTTCCATGATGGACTCAGAAGTTTCAAGTGTAGATTATACCATGTAGGAAGTTTCAGATTCTTCCCCTTCTTTGTCTTTTCAAAACTATGTTTTCCTAGATGAATTTGATCTTGTAAATTTTATGTTTGAAGATGAGGAAGGTCATGAGGAATCAACTGCTAATTCAGGAAACATCATAAGGGAGGTTGAACCCTTTGTACAGTTGATAACAAAGAAGAAAATTGTTTGTCATATTTGGAGGGGTATTTGGATACAAAAGAGCCTATAGAAATACCCATTCCATTATCTAACCTTCAATATAAGTTGTCTAGTGATATGCAAGGTAATACTCAAGGATCACAACTAGTTTCAAATAGTCCTCTTAAATTTGAATTGGAAGAGTTGGATCTTCTACAACATTCATTGAATGAAGAAAGAGAAGAGCATGCAAGAGAAACTAAGTCAACTTTGAAGTTTCGGGTGAAGATGACATCATTGAGATTTTCTTGCTTTTGATTATGGTGTCAAATTTGTTGAATGAAAAAATAATGGTGGAATAAAACCAAGGAGGTCTTGGTTCCCTTAATTGTCTTTAGAAATAGTAGGTGAAAGAATTTGATCCTACAGGTTTCATGTGGGATGAGGAGGCTAAAAATGCAGAACAAATTCGTCTTCAAATGGAAGTGGAACTCTTATATGAATAGTATGCTTCAAACACTTGTAGTGATTTTCAAGTAGTTTCATTTGAGGCTGTAAGAAATTCAAGAGAGTTTCATGTCATGGAGGAATTTATTGTTATCAAAAAAGGGAAAAGGAATGAAGGAGATACCACTTTCATACCATTCACACATGTATAAGATCAGTTTTTTGTAGATTGGGAACATGAGAAAACGAGATCATAGACAATCACCTTTTCAAGGATGCCTTCAGGTAGAATTTCTTGTCAAAGTTGAAGTTCAGAGTAGAAGGCATATTCAAAAGGTCAAACCATGTCCTATAAGGTATTTGGATTCTTTGGAGCCAAATGAGAAGTCACAACCAGTCACATTCACTTCGAATGTGGAGGTGAATTTCACATTCCGGGGATTAGTTGCTTTATGTCTCTATGAAATAAATGTAGAGAAACTAAAAGAGGGATAATTTCTCTTTACAATTGATGCCTTGGAAATTCATGAGGAAAATTGGATTTATTTCATTTTTCACTTTTTCTTTCAGCCATTTCTGTTATCACACCATCTTCATGGCTTCCCATTGTAAGGACAGGAAGATATTTTACACAACCAGTTACATGGTTTGTTTAATTTTCCTGCGCTTATGGTTAGTGTAGGGTAGTAATAGGTTTTCTTTCAAAGTAGAATAAGTTCCTAGCACACTCTGCGTGCTTTATCTAAAGCAATTATGATTTCCAGTTTTGGTGTGTGTTTCTTTTCGTCATTTCTCTTGCACATCGTGTTGAAGGTGAAGTTTTCACAAGGGGTAGAAAAGGATAAGTATTCCATAGAGTTCCATAATGTTCCAATTTAGTAAATTTTTCATTCAAAACTTTGTAATGTGTTTTAAGCCAGGACATTACTTGATTCAAATGTGCTTTGTACTTGTAATATTATGTTCCAGTCAAGCTCATTTATTATTCTTCATTCTGTGGTGATCATTTTAAATTTGGAATGTAGAATGCAACAATGTTCTGTGCATTTAGAGGTCAATATTTTTATGTTTCAACATCGGAGTTTGATTGAAATTTATGACTCCATGCCCAATGGATAGACAAGGCTACTGGAACCATGCTTAGCAGGAAAGCATCCCAAGAGGTCACCAAAAATGTTGTCAATTTTTACCCTCTTGGACAAAAATTAGACAATGCCCTACAAGCCATTTTTTAGTTATTGCAGGCATAAAAATGATCGAACTAATAAATCATGTCTTAAGGGGTCATATTGTGTTTTTGCTACCTTCTGGTTAGCTAAAGGAGCCCTAGAAGGTAAAAAATGAGGACAAGGTCATTTCTTGAGAAGCCAAGATACATCAAGCTAATTTCAAATTTGACATGACAGGTATGTAGAGGTTAGCTAGGCTCCAGGAGCTCGGTGAAGAAAAAAAAAGATAAGTATCATAGTTTTTAGCTAAAAACTTAGACATCCGATCTCAAAGATATCACACGGGAGGGTCAACATATTGTATTAGCTCGGGTAAGCTTATGGATGACTCAAAGTGAGCTAAGATGCTCATTACTCAGAGGAAGAGTTGGTGGACAACTTAGGCGTGGTAGGGTTTTGAGGAGTCGAAGACAAAAATGAGCTCGGTCATGAATGGATCAATCAAGCTCACTTAGGATGGCTCGGATCATTTTTAACTCTACGTCGATACATAAAGGGAAAAACATAGGTTATCTTGGTTTTGAGAATTTGGGTGAACCAATTTATAGTTCAATAGAGGCTCACCACATTTAAGTAGGTCTCGAGATGAAGGAAAAATAGCAAGTTGCACGTTGTGATGGGTTCAGAAAGTGCGTCAAGGGTTATGTTAACATTTAATGGCAAATTGAGCAAGTTGGTGATCGGGGAGAGGTTGAGTTTCTACCAATTTCAAAGGTGATCCATCCTACTTGTTGAATATCAATCTAGTGGATTGGATGTTCAAACAACAAATTGGCCGCTTAGCGGTTAGAGCTCAAAGTGTGTCAAGTTAGCATTTTGGTGTTAGCTCAGTATATATATCTCCTCAAGCTTGACTCAATTACTAACTCGGTGATGGCTTGGGGTATGCTTAAGAAAGTTATTTCAGCATTGGCTCGGTGATGGGTCAAATTTTGAAGCTCAAGGTATTTATCTCATGAAATAATAACAAGTATTGTAGGAGGCCGTAATGGTATGTGAGCTTGGAAATAAATAGATAGTGAATGGGTTTGAGATTGTTTGAGCTCATGATTGAGTGAGGAAGTGCAAAATTTTTTTTCTAGGGTAACTCGAGTGAACCAAGAAGAGTGTCGCAGGGGGTGAGTCGCCTAGTGTTCAAATGAGATTTCCAGATGATGTAGAGGAAACGTTTGGGTCAAACTCCATTGTAGCTCGATGGGCTGGATAAAGAGGAAAACTCACCGATCAGGTCTTGTGGGGTGATTATCTCACCCAATTGGATAAAATCAACATTGGTTGAACATAGAAAATGGCTCTAAAATCACACAGTGGTTGAAGCTTTCATGTATGTGAATAAAATGAATATCCTAAGTCAAATCTGAGCTCGCACTCTAGTCAGGTATCATTAGGAGAGCTATGGAATGAAACTCGGTTGAGTAAAATTTGTCTCAACTTAAAGTGGGCCAAGAAACTCATTCTCATCTATAAAATGACACATCAATTGGTTGGGCTTGTTTGGGTTGAGCAAGTGAAGTGAGTCTCTAATCGATTTTTGTTCATGAGGATTGAGCTTGGGAGACCAATGCGAGGTGAGTTTTGACAAGGATATAACGTAAAACATCGATATGGTTTGAAGTTGGAGTCACATGCATAACACAATTATAGATATGGAAAGCATGGGACGAAATGTGCTCATAGATTCTAGCACATAATTGATGGTATGAAGTGAAGTAAAGATGAAAGGGATGAGAGATATCATGGCATTATGGTAGAAATGATGATCCTTTGTGGCTTGATGAAACAAATGAATGAATATCAAGTTTTAATGTTGAGATTGGCATGTTTATGTCATCTATCCATAGAAGGAAACTTGTGAGCCCCAACTTAAAGTATCTCGGATGTGTTGAGGCCAACTCTCACCATGATATAGAATGAAGATAAACTGCAGATGAAATCTCACGAGTGGGTACAAAAGAGCCATCAAGTTTAATTTCATGATACAATCTCGGAGAGAGGGCATAAGCATCATTGAGATACATTGAGCTAGTTGCTAGGGTGGTCCGATATGTAGGGGAAGGACATATCACAATTCATGAGGAAATCTCAGAGCTAAATGGATATGTGAAGGAGGAGAGCTTGAAAATAGGATGTTTCTACTCAATAGTATAGCACATCGTCGGTAAGGGGCTGAGTAGTAATGATTTCAATAATTTTGAAGAACAGGTCATGGATTTCATTCTCGGTGATGAACGTAGAATGGATCGACTGTAGTGAAGCATGGCTCACATAGACTGGGAGCCTCATTGGTGCAAAAGAGAGATTGAGAGAAATGTTCGGGAAGATGGCTCAGTGTGGAATTTTGTGAATTGAGTCATAACATAGAGGGAATGAGCTAGGTTGAGTTACCTTATCCTTCGACATTATTTTTCAAATTTTTGCTTCAGATTTATTTGTTTCAGAATTTCAGATATTTTTGGGATAAAAATATCAAGCGAATTGAATAATTCCAAATCTCAAAACCCCAAAAATCCAAAATTCAGAGTTTTGAGTTTTCAGAATTTGACACTCAAGCCATTTTGGAATTTGATGCTCGGGTGGTGATGACTAGATTTAATGTCAAGTTATTCACTCATTAGGAAAGGATGGAATGGTTTACAAAGAATCCATTGAGGTAATGTCGGGTTTGATTTGTTTCAACATGCAAAGTGGCCAAATGTTCAATGAAAACAAAATATCTAACACACTTTGGTGAGGAAGCTTAAGTGGAGAGACCACCGAGATAAACTTAATTCTAAATTGATCGATTTGATGTTGGGCCACATGGAGAATTAAGTGGGTATTCAATTAAAAGTTGGTGACTTAATATGAAGTTCGAGTCAGTCGGAGGTGGCAGGATGACCGAGTCAAAATGGAACAAGGTGGAAACAATGCCTATGGATGTAATTTTTGTTTGAGATAAATTTTTGAGTGGAAGATGGATAGCTCGTCAGAGAAGGATCCCAACCATCGAGCTGGTTGGTGAGTTGGTCAACCTAACAACATTAAAATTCCTTTCAAAGGAAAACATAATCCTTAGACCCCACAAAGTACATTGAAGTGACTCCATAATATATTAAAATATTATTTTAATTAAATGGAGGTGAATTCAGGTTTTGAATTTATGTAGCATTACGAAGACATTATTAGAGAGCTAATGAAATCCAACTCCATAATTCCCAAGCAAGCAAGTTTTAATCAAGAAGCCACAAATTTTTCCCTATTTTCTCATTTTTCACAAAATTACAGTCAATGGAATGGGCTGCATGAGATCTATGCCATGGAGCCATCAGAAGGTGAATTTTTTTATTTTTGTATTCCAAAATTACAGGTTTTCCTCGTTCTTTAAGGGGTTCCTGAAAGGTGGAGACATAAAAAAATCAGCAGATATGGCCAACAATAATGGTTAATTATTTCCTACATTTTGGCCTAGATTCTAGGGTTTCCCCTTCTTTCTCTCACCACTCAAAAATTTTCTATAAATGTGAATGGGATTCTTATTTCAAGGAGTCAGACATTTTCCCAAGCTTCCTCTCTCTTCACAAGCTGAAATGCTATGAATTTGTAGGCTCTCAAACCTTTCTTCTTAAATTGTAATGACAACCTATGCCTTTTCCCCTGTAATGATGCACTATGCAAGTGCTTGAAGTAATGAAAATTATGTTTTGTGATCAGTTATATGTCCTTTCATGATTTTTTTGCTTCTATTTACCTCTCTCATGTTTGCAAGTGAACTGTGCAACTAGAGTTTCTTTTACAAGTTTTGGAGGTCATTGTGCTTATCAAGGAGTGAATTATTGTATGTAAAGTGGGTTTGTAATGCATTTCATTATTTCTCATGATCATCTCTCTTCATCGAGAAAACTAGAATGTTTTATAGAAAGAACCTTTCTTGGTGCACTACTACTTCTAGGATAAGTGTTATTTCCTTGCAAATCTCTCTCCCTAATCCCTTGAAATGTTAGTATAGGTCAAGTAAGCCATTTTTCTTACATTAGGAGTAGTGTTGTGTTTAGTTTAGGAAGAGGAAGTCAGCCTTCTCTAGAGGTTCACCTCGAGCCCAAGTCCCACAACCGCATAGGTGATCCCATGTTTCCCAATCACACCAAATATCATGTTCACTTTCGGGCCATTCTGGGGGGTGGTGATTTAGTGATAACAAGAAATTATCCCCTATACTCGAGCCCTTAGGAGGATAAGTCCTCAATGGAATATATGTGTGCAAAGTGTTAAGGAACCTAAGATGATTAATCTTACAAAAGGATTTATTCGGTTTGAAGACGCTCAATCTATTATTGATACCACTAGTGTAGCATGTGAAAATTGGGCGCATGGTACTTATGAGTTAATTGTGTAGAAATTGAGAGGATCCATTATAAGAGTGATAAGGGCATTCCCACTTAGGCATTTGAGAGGGAAGTAGTTACCAAGATACACTAGGGATGACAACCCTGATGTTTTACTATGAGCCATGGAAGCTCAATGGATATGTGAGATCAAAAGAAGAAGCATGATTTTCTACACTTTGTGTGGAACCACAACACATTGGTGGATGACACATTAGGAAAATATTCTAGGGTGGCGTGAGGTGAGGATTGTTCTCTCTATTAGATTCTTCAGGAGCAACATGCCAACTAAACTTTGTGTCTATGATGTGAAAGGATCCGTCTAAGATAATGTCGAGGAATCCGAGAGGATTTGGATGGAAGGTGAAAAATATTTACCTCCTTCCCTCTAGGAGCACATGTTCTATTCCACACTACAAGGGTCTGCATGTGCATGATAAAATAATTTGGAATTACACCATTAGAAAGGAATTGGCAGGGAGTTAAAACATTACTCGATTCAATCCTTTAAATATCAAGGTGCTAGACATTTTTGAATGAGGCACAACAGTTGTTAAGTGCGTAACTATGGGAGAAAGTGCCATGCTAGAGGATATAATACTAGAATTATTGGGTGAACTTGTCTTAGAAGCACACGCTAATGAGGGAGAATAAGAGGAGATACAACTTGAGTGCACTTGAATGGAGAAAGAGAAGGGAATGTTGGTCGATGTGATAGATGGCGAGGAAATGGAGAAATTGGATGTTAACCATACTATGGGTATGCATGAAGTAACATATATTAATGATGAACAAGCGTACACCTACCATGAACCTCTGAAAATAAATAAGGTTAACATTGGCTCAGAAACAAAACCTAAGGAGGCTACTGTTGGGGACTATTGGTCAGAAAAGGATGTTTCAATAATCTTTGATCTATTGCAAAAGTTTCAAGATTTATTTCCATGCGTGTTCTAGGAGCTTAAGGGATTTCATAAATATTTAGGAGATACACAGATCAAACTAAAGGAGGGAGTGTGCCTGATTCAGAAGATACCTTACTGAATGAATCTGAATCTACATGTCTGGGTCAAGGAAGAGATAGATAAGATGATCACTTTAGGTATCATTGAAGCTATTGAGGAATCATAATGGATAAGCCCAACGACAATTAGCATTAAAAAATATGGGAGGATAAGGATCTATGTTGATTACAGAGATTTAAATATGGTATGTGTCATTAATCCATTTCCAACCCCTTTCACCAAGGAGATCCTAGAAGGAGTAGCTAGGCATGAGATATATTCTTTCACAGATGGATTCTCCGTATCATCAAGTTAGAATTAAAAGGAGGAAAAAAAAAGACAAATTTTTCCACCGAGGGGAAGCTTTTCCTACACAATCATGCCTTTTGGGATGAAGAATGCACCTACGTGTTTTTACACATAGTGATCCAAACATTTTAGGATTTTATCCATAAGTTCCTTCATGTCTACCTTGATGATTAGACAATGTATGGACTAGTGAAAGACTATTGTGATAATCATTGATGTTTGAGAGATACTAGTAGTTACACATATCCCTTAACATCAAGAAATGTATCTTCACTACTCCATATTTAACCCTATTGGGGCATATCATATGTAAGGAAGGTCTGCTAGTGGATTACGCCAATTTTTTTATTATTGTGGGATTGGGAGAACCTACCATCTAGATCACAAAGGCATCGATTCCTTGGGTATACAAGGTATGCAAAGATCTCCATGCTATTGGAAGAGTTACTAAAACACAAAAGTGCATTTCACTGTGGAGAGGTATATTCGATGATGTTTAACACATTGAAGAATAAGCTTATCACTACGCCCATATTATTCTTTCCTTCTTGGGATAAGTCATTCCATGTACATGTTGATGCTTCAAGGATGGTGATTAGGGATATCTTAACATAATCTAGAGAAGGAATTGTTGACCACCCCTTGTGTTTTGCTAGTAGAAATCTAACCCCAAAAAAATAGAACTATACTACTACCGAGTAGGAATCATTATCCATGACCTACGCATTGCAAAAATTTAGGCAATATTTGTTGGCAACACCCTTCATATTCTACACAAACCACATGACATTGAAGTACTTGGTAAACAAGCCCATTTTACAAGGGCGTATTTTCCGATGGGTCATGTTGTTTCAAGAGTTTGATTTTATATTTGTTTTGAAACTAGGAAAGAGTAACTTAGGACCTGACCATTTATCCACAATTGACTCAGGGGAGGATGCATAGAGTATTGAGGATACAATTCTAGATGCATAACTATTTAGATTATGGTGTGTACCCTCTGACTTGGAAGATATTGTTGTATTTCTCAAAATGGGTGTGGCACCAGAGGGAATGAAGACCTTGGAAAGGAAGTAGTTAGCCATACGTGCCACACCCTACATGTTAATTAGTGGAGACTTATACAAGTTAGGACATGATGAGGTTTTGCACCAGTGTGTGTTAGAACATGAGTGCATTACAATCATGGAGGAAGCACACGATGGGATTGCAGGAGGACACTATGCGGGAATTCAACCGCACGTAAGATTATCTTGGCATGGATTTGGTTGGAAAGCATATACAGATTGTATTAAGTTTTTCAAGGATTGTGACTATTGCTAGCACCTTGGAAAACTAGGAAGAATACATGAGAATCCTTGATATTGATAGCTAGTGTAGAACCATTTGAGAAGTGGGAAATTGATTTTTAGGACCGATTTCACTTTCCACTTAAAAATCTTGATTCATGCTATATCATTAATTGTAATGATTACTTAATAAGATAGGTGGAGAAAGTGCCTACAAATGATTGCATAACCAAAAAAACAATATTCCTATGGGAAAAGATAATCATTAGGTATATGTGTCCTTTAAGCTTGACTAGTGACAAAGGCACACACTTTTTGAATGATACGGTCAGGATTTTGTTAGCAAAGTTCATGGTGGCCCATAAAAATACCACCCCATATCACCCCAAGCTAATGGAACCGATGAGGCATTTAACAAGATACTTGAGTCACATGCTAACCAAAATTTGTGATGTGGGAAGACAAGATTGGGATGATAAAGTCTCAGCCATACTATGGGTGTATAGGAAAACCTACAAGAGATTGAACAAGGCCACACCATTTCAATTGGTGTTTTGCGCAAAAGTTGTTAGATTTTATCCTACCATCCCTATGTATTATGTATGTAGGAGGATTAGCTAATGAGCAAGCACTACAGAGCACATGGAGAAGTTAATGAAGTTAGATGAAAGGAGATCACTTGTTAGGTGGAGTTAGAAGACTGAGAAGGAATGAAAAAAGCATGGCATGATCATCATATCAAAAACAAACAATTCAAGGTTGGGTAGATGGTATTGTTTTATGACTCTAAATTTGTGTGCCATCTTGGGAAATTGAAATTCCATTGGCTAGGACCATACATCATCTCATACATCCTCAATTTAGGTGTATGTCGATTCAAGCAATAAATGGGATGAGGTTACTAGGTTGCTCCAATGGAAGTAGGTGAAACCCTACTATAAATAAATCTTTTGTATAGATAAAAATAAGGTAGTTTTGTCAATTACTTTAGATTTATTTATTACTTTTGGGTTTTTCCATTGTCATCATTTTCAGATTTATGTTGTGCATTGGTGCGTTGGTGGCTAATTACATTGTAATAGGTTTTATGCGCGATGGAAAGTGCATAAATTTTTGTGTGGGGTGAGGTAGCAGATATATTGAACACGGTGGAAAACAACTTCAATAGTGGATTGCTGGAAAAATTAATGCGAAGAAAGAATAATGAGCAACATAATGGCTAAGATGCATAAATTTGTGCAGTTATGAATGTGGGTTGAAAGAATCCAAAGACCAAAAGAAGGGAATGATCACATGGTATGACATAAGAAAGGCAACATTATAGGGAACTACTTGGTAGACAATGCATAGGTTATGTACTTTGGTAGGAAGATGTGCTCAAAGGAGGTCGGTTGTAGTTTAAGTGGTATTGGAGCACCTAATGGTTATAGCTACAAAGCGAGTAGGGAATTCATGAAATTTGACTTAAGTGAAATAAATCAATTTATCAAAAACAACATTAGGACACATGGTCAAAGGAACTCTAAGGCATCGATAAAGTCTAAATAAGAGATATAAAATAGTCATTTCGACTAATTTTCCTTAGAAAATTTATTTTGTGTTCTCAAGCTTGAAGTGCAATGAAGGTTTTTCGAAGAAAAGTGATGAAAATTACTATCATGAACCGGTGGAC
This sequence comes from Taxus wallichiana var. yunnanensis, assembly GCA_018340775.1. Taxonomy (NCBI): domain Eukaryota; kingdom Viridiplantae; phylum Streptophyta; class Pinopsida; order Cupressales; family Taxaceae; genus Taxus; species Taxus wallichiana. Next base: position 293,212,737 of record CM031235.1, on the reverse strand, counting down.
ATGTGTAAATCTATAGTTCAATCATGACATATAATGGAGGGAAGAAGACAAAAGAACATGAAGGAGGTGGTGTGAAAGAGAAGTGAGGAATTTTTTGAGTTAGGGTGGTCGAAAGAGAGGAACATAACACCTAGGGAACGAGTGAAGAAAAAGGAGAGAGAGAGATGACACCAAAGAAGGCTTGAATAAAGAAGCAAGTGGTGGAAAAGGAGGATATTTTGGAGATCTAATCAGAGATGTAATACCCTCTTGGAGTTATTAATTCCCAAAAGTGGAGCTCAAACCTATATAAATGTAAGATTAACAAATACAAACACGTAACATTTGATAATGAAAAGTGAAGTAGGAACACCTAGTGTTGGACACTCGATAGTGTACGGGATTAGAAACCCTAAGATTAACAACTCAATGTAGCAAGCACTATAAAATACTAGAGTTTTACAACTATGGGAGATTCCCTTCTTTGCCAAACCCACCCCATTTTTCAGGAGGTTAATGTTGCGGGTGCATACAAATTTCTTCTACTTTGAAGGAAGAAGAATGAGGATCATAGGCCAATTGATTCAAATGGTTATAGGCCCTGTGGAACATTGGAGAGGATATGAAACTTGATTTATGTGTCACTTCCAATATTGAGGAGATAAAAAAATGAACTATGAGAAGGGGGGTAAGGTAAAGGTAATTGCAGATCTCCTAGACTTAGCATTGAGGGTCACCTACGGGATCATTAGCTATAAATCAGTAGCATCGAAAAGGTAGATGGGAATTAACCAAACGTTCATATACATGGCCTATAGGGTATCCAAGAGGACACACTTCAACTTTTCCCAATTCATTATGAATGGCATCATCAAATAGGTGTGGGTACAAAACAAGTAGGAGAAAAGATCACTTAGGGCTCCATCTTGTTATTGATCATGTTCTAGGATATTGGTGGCCCAGATGGACCAGATGAAAACATGGGGGTTCACCCACTCGTGCACATATCCCTGCAGTCTAATTCATAAATTTCACCTACGATGGGACCATCTCGAGCACTTACAAGGCTTAGATGAATAAATTCTTCGAACATTTTCATGGGGCCATTTAAAATGAGTGGCACATCTCCCATGAGTTACCACAAGTTGTTGGAGACAAGGTAAAATTTTTATTACCCAACATTTATGTCTAGCAAATTTTATGATGGCCAAAGGAGAGATGGGGCCATGGTGTAAACTCCCCTTCACATTCACAACCAGATATATGAAGTGTGCCATCAACTAGATCAAGGATGCACAAAAGTTGATTTTTGATGTAGACAAGGTGGATTCGATGTAGAAAAGGTGGATGTTGATGTCCACACATTGTGCACTACATATAAGTATGGCACTCGACCTACCTACATCAAATTTTTGGAACTATATTTCCTAGACTTACACCCACAAGTTAGTGTTACCATCAAGGGGTATGTCCATTGGGTGTTCATGCAGTTGTGCCCCAAAAATCAAGGAGGGATTGAGGTGGAGGTTATAGAATCTCCCTTTCCAAAGCCATGGAGATGCCAATCCTACCCATGAAAGCAAAGTGTAGGAGGAAGAGGAAGAGGAAGAAGAACAAGATGAAGGTTGGATACCTCCAGAAAGAGGAAGTACTACACACGATGGACTAGTGGAAAGGGTGTCAACACTTTGGTACAAGGTGACATCAAGGATTCATTTATAGGGTGTGAGGAGGAGGAGGAAGATAAAGAAGAGCTTGAAGAAAAGCTACAAAATATTCCCAACCCATCAAGCCCCACAACAGGCTCAAAGGAAGGAGAGGAAAAAGGGCTCACCACTTTAAAATCCAAATTGGAAGAAAAACTAGAGGGTCAAGAGATTGAGATGGAGACTACAGATGTAGGAAAGGCATGGGGAGAAGGAGAAGAACACTCTGTAGGGGTTGAGAAGAGTCTAGTGTGTGGGGCCACTACACCACATAACACCATCCCAAAGGGAGATAAAGGGGACTCCTTTACTATAAAGGAGGATAAGGGATTCACCCCTGGGGTGAAGAAGCAAAGAACCAAATGCAAATCTATAAGGAATAAGTGGACACCCATGTCCCCACACATGGAATTTTTGGATGACCCCACGAAGGTCTTGCACATAATATTCCAGGCCACCCTTCCACCAGATAAGTTGCATGGTTGGGATTTGATGGATCAAGATAAGGGTGTGCCTAGGAACAAGAAGATGTTCAGCTAGAGCATGAACTTCCATACCAAATAACCTAATTTTGAGGTCAATGATCATGTGATCGATATTATTTAATTAAAGAAGAAGGGAGGAGATACATACAAATTGGTAGATCCTAACCACCGATGACAAGAAGATGTGCAATTCATTGCAAAATATGTCTTCAGAGGTAATCTGATGTAGTCTAGATACAATGGCCGTATTCATACCTATATCACAAAGAGGAAGAGAAAGGAAAAGGAAATAGATAGGTTATGCCAGGGGTTAAGGGGAGAGAAGGAATGGAGGAAGGAGGCATATGAACGAGATGACGCCCTTGTGATAAACATTCTGAGACAATGTCTGACGTTGGTGAGCCACGTTAGGAATGATTATAGGGATGAGATGGAGTACCTTGAGGACCTCATGTGGATGTTAATCATTAACATCAAGGATGGAATCGGCATCATGACTATAGAGCTCGCAAAGGAGAAAGAAGAAAACAAGGTTACAATTGAAGCCCAGTTCATAGAGTAGGAAGATTTGATCTCTCAAATCAAGAAGGTGAATATACTAGCAGATAGGGGCTTCAATAGTTGTAGAAAACACGATCTAATTATCAACGTATGGGTGATAGAGGAAGAGGCATCCCTCAAAGTGTTACAGGAGACCATCCCCACCAACAAGGTGGAATGTGCATAATTGGTCATTAATATCATAACCCGAAGGAGAAAATCAAGACAAAGCACGAAATAATGGATTTCAGAATCGATGAACTCTAAGACTCCATCACTTAATTGATGGATGAGATCAAGGGTGTCTACGTGGAGGGGTGGATATTAACACATTGAGAGGGAAGGTGGAAGAAATCACCCTAAACCAGGTACCAAGTGTCATAGGTGAAGCACTAGGTAAGGCCTTATCAGAGTTGAAGGCCTAGGAAAAATTGAAGGATGAGATAGATGTGGAGTTCCCTAAACTCCTCCAATTGGTTGCATAACATCCCCCCTTTATTCAAATTATTTATTCATATTCTCTCCTAACCTCTATTCTTTATTATTTTATGCAGTATTCAAGTTGACATAATTTTTATTTGGGTTAATTCTCATAGGTTTTCTTGATAATTCTCATGGGTTGATTCTACTTTCATTTAGTTAATCATGTTAATCTATGTTTGGAATGCATTAGACTAGGAGTTAGTGCTTACATATTAAATTCCATGAATGAATGCACATGTTCCTAGTTATACTACATCCTCATATTAAGGAAGAATGTTCTCATGAAGATTACATGAAGGAGAGACTTGACACCTGTGCACACCTAGGGTGAGCTTCTAGGCTAAGACTGGATGATATGCCGACGCGTTGGGATTGGTTGCTGAAACATGCAGTGATAATAGAGACTACAAAGTGCAACTACTACCTAGATTAATGGTAAAAAATTACACTAACATTTATTGAAATTTAAGTTAACTCCACAAGACTAGCAAGGTAACTCCACATAACTGGTAAGCTAACTCAACAGAACTAGTAAGCTAACTCCACAAAGCTAGTACACCTAAGAAAGCTAGCCCAACAACTTTAGGGATAACCCAAATGAAAGAATTGTTCTAATAAACAAATAAATGGATAAATAATAACCTACACTAACACCCCCATAAGCATAGAATAGGTGGATGGAAAAGAAGGTGGGTCCTGTTAACAAGGCCTAATGAGGTACCCATGCACAATAACTAAAAAAATGGGACACTAAAAGGTACCCATAATTGGTATTAAAAAGAGAGAGAAAAACCCATAACAAGGCATCCCAAGAATTTTGACTAAAAATACTCGTACTTATGTTGAATAATTATGGTGTGCATTATGGTTTGAATCCATTTCGATCACAAAACTAAAAAAATTGAAACTAAGATTCACATGAATAGATCCATACAAGGATATTTTCAATGGAGTGATGTTGAAAGTGCAAAAATACCAAACATAATTTGATCAATTACTGCAAATAGGTGTGCCACAATCAAAGGATAATAACACAGTGCAAAGGACATAAGATCCAAAGAAATGGGAGTGCAACGATTCAAGAAAATCTAAGGTAACAATGCAAGGACACAAGAACTAAAGAAATGTGATCAAACACCACATCCTCCCGCACTTGATTAATGGGTGGACTCATGCTACAAATATGTATGAGTTGTTAAAACAACTACTCGAAGACTAAAAACTAACACCGGTAAGCTAGAATATCTCCCATAAGAGAGATTGTCAACATGCTACAAAAGTGTAAAAATATAGATATAAAATATCTCCATAAACAAGAGAGATATAATACCCCGCTAAATAAAATTGATAAAAAAGGAGCATTATAATGCGAAGGTATAAAAAGTGGAGCAATTGGCCGAATGGTGGAGGAGCCATGCTTGTAGAGTCCTCTCAATGAATTCAAATATCACCACCATGAGTGATCACAAATCCATCCCAAATCAGCATGGATGGATGAAGAAGATGCCTACATATGATTCACTAAAAATACACAACAAGATCATATAAAGGAACGTAGAATATGTGCTAGGTCATTCATGTCCGACAATTAAAATCTCTAGTTTTTCAAGTTTGAGTGAATGTTCATAACTCACGTGTATCTCATGATCCTAAGAAAGAGTCGAGTGAACAAATATCGGATATTTTTCAATGCGTGATCCCAGTGAAGTACCTACTCAAAAACCAATACCGTGGTGAGAATTACACTTAACATGCAGAATAGGAGAAGAAATACCGTATAAATGTATACTAATACCTCCACTAGGTGAAACCCATAGAATGGAGCATGTGAGAACCGAATGCAGTGGTATGATTCTCAAAAGAGCCGGATAGGTGATCGGTAGGATTTGAAGTGGGATACATAGAGTGTGTTGCTGTAATAGGCACAAATGTGAAATAACATGCAGAATAAGCCTAATAGTATTAGAAGCATCGAAGTGGAGAAGACTCATAAATAGAAAAATCAAGTTTAGTGGGTGTAGAAGCAATAACTACTAGTATACTAGGAATAGAAGCGAGGATATGAAATTTCACAATATGAGGTTGATGTTTAAGTCTAGCAATATTTTTCTCGTAAGGAGTGTATGAGGTAATCTTTCCCATGAATGAGTATTTTTAGAAGATAGTTTCACTTCTAAAGAGATCTATTTTCTTCCACAAATTTTACTAGGTCCTCCTAAATGGAACAAATTTCAGAGAAGAGCATCTCATTCTCACACTACAAAGTAAAGATGTCAAGGAAAGAAGCCATGATAAATTCTAAAACACACTAAAAAAATAAGGAACAAAAAAATATAGGATGTCGAGATTTTCCAAAATATGTCTCGTGTGAGTACAACACCCCCAAAATGTGGCACTTTATAAAGTAGCAATTTTTACAAATTAAATGACACCAATGGAAAGAACATGAAAAATCATACACTTTTGCAAAAAAAAAAGACACTAAATTATGAGTTGCTTTGATCAAAGTTATGTTAAATTTAGTTTTCCATCACTTAGGTCGATTTAAATTAAATTAAATTTTTTAATTTTTTTTTAAAAACTATTTATGCAAAAAAAGATTAAAAAGATTAATTGTTGGTCTTTTACCACAAAGGCGAAAAAGTAAAAGAGGCTACTTATTCCAATAAAGCCACAACCACTTACCATTTATGAAAAAAATACCATTTCAGGAAACTTTCTGTTTTTTAACAAAACCTTCCATTTATGAAAATATGTCATTTTAAAAAAAACTTTCCATTTTTGGAAAAACCTACCATTTATAAAAGATTCCAATTTTGGAAAAATTTCTATTCGAAACTTATGCATTTTCCTGAAATTGTAATTTTTGGAAAGTACGCGCATAGTCCCGATTTTTACTTGTTGTTTCAAAAGCTGTTTCGTGTCAACAAAATCGATGAAGACCTAGAAAGTTTTCTCGCTACTATAAGAAAAACCCATAAATGGTTAAGCCATCCGATGAACACAGAGTGTTGGGGTTATAATATTAAGTGGGAAACCACTTATTTATAAAACCCACCAAATGACCTGGGTCAACTTTTAAAGAGTGGATCATGACCACCCACCTTGTATATAACAAGGTGATCCTTTAAGGATTGGTTACACATGGTTGTAACATTGAATGTGAGCTATATGTGCGAGAAAATTTGTAAGACTCATGAGAAGATGTATGAGGCAGTTCATAATTCCATAGTGAAAGTGTAATTGTATGCAAAATAGTGGGAGTGCTAGGTAAAAGTATATTCTCAATAAAGATAAGTGATTTTTCAGTGGGTTTTTTACCTTTCATGGTTTTCCCACTTATATCTTGTGTCACTGTGTTATTTACTTTTTGTTCATGGTATTTACATTTTGTAATATGTAAACATAAACATCTCAAGCTATGTTTTAATTATTGTACTTCATAATCTATAATCTTCAACAATCTATATTGTGGATTAATAATTATTTAATTATTCATTCTTGTAAATGTTCTAACATGGTATCAGAGTTGGTGATTATGCTTGTGTAGGATAGATTTGGATGTTTTTGTTGATTTGTGTGAACATGTATAAGTTATAAAAGTTATGGAATGAGGTTAGAACACTTAAGAAGCCCAAAATATTTAACAACTTAACTATGGACCATATAGATAAGAGATAAACAAGAGATATTCCTATGCATGCATTATAAATTTGACAAAATCAAATAAACATGTATATTACTCCCTACTCTTTGAAAGCTATAAAAATATGAACCTATGAAGATCCTAACAATCATTTTTGATTTTTTGATGCTCAAGGGTTTGAGAGTGAGAGCTCACCATTAATGGCTACAAGGCCATATGGTTCTTCTCATTTACTCAAGCTTGAGTTTGGAAAATGCAATAGATAGTGATAGCTCAATAAAAATGAAGAATTATCTAAATCCTAACAAAAATACTATAGTTTAGCCTAAAGAAGGAGAAGTGTTCTTAGAAAAGTGACGCGAGGGGGCTAGAGTTATATTTATAGGTTTATAATTTATAGAAAGGGGGTTTTGGACGCATGTGTGAAAAAAGGTATGTCAAAAAAGAACTTTTAGCAAGTGAAATAAATATTTGACTAATTTTAGGGACTAATTAATCTATTAGGATTAATTAGGGGTCTCAAATAGGTTTAGGAAAATTTCTCGAGATCATCAGGAGGGGATTTTGATAGATTTTGGAAGCATTGGAAGAGGGAGTTAGCTAATGAGAAGATCCATTAGTCAATTACAAGATAAACAGGCTTAATCAATGTGTATTGGTCAATTAAGAGGTTTTGAAGGGAAAAGAAGTCTAATTGATGAAGTGTCATCAATTTACAGGAAGCAGAATAACTAGTGCAATGTTAGGAATAATATTGCTTTGATCAAACTATGGGTGTCTAAATTTTCCCCTCTTTGGGGTGGTGTAAGCTATGCCACTTCAAAGAAAGTAGAAAAGCATAAATAACTACAATTTTTGAAGGGGTGGAAGAAAAATTGGTAGAGTGAAGGATGCCCCCTCGAGTGTCGATGGGGTGATAGAAGAGGTCGATCGAAGATCGAAAATAAGAATGAAATAGATATAAGAATGAGGAGGGAAAAGATACCCAAAGTGAAATAATATAATAGGTAAGAAAGGGAAAGGGGATATAGAAGAAAAATAATGAGGAAGGGATATTGAGCTATCAATGATCCAATATCATGTAAAACAATATTTATTTCATCACATTGCTAGAAATCTTCATCATCGGTCCTTATTAAAAATGTAAGCATATGATAGAAGTGTAGAATGACATGAAAATCCATAATACAAACAATTTTCCATTTCTAAAATGCCAACTCCATGCAACATACAAAATTCAATGCAATACGAGAAGTAAACAAGTTGATCTAACAGGGAAACAAGTACAAACACACATACTCAAACCAACAACATTTAAGAAAGTTGTACAAATGTTTTGTTATCAAGAAGTAGTTCCCAAATGTTCATGATAAATGACAAGGGTTGAAAGTGATGCCCCAAGAAAGGATACATGTGAGAGGAATTTATGGAGAACACTTTGGTCTAATGGAAATCTTTGTGCCCAAGAATACGAGATGAAGCAAGTAGTCTATCTTTGTAAATTGTTGTAGAGTCAGATGATCCATGAGTTTTCTGGTTAGAAAACATGTGAAAACATAAGCAAGATGATGAGTGCATAAATTATATCATCTATATGGCTATTTAATTATTCCTAAAAATGTTAATTTGTGCATGGGGGATGTTTTATATAGTTATATCCTAGCAAGGTTGATGCCTATCTCTTTTTATTTCATGCAAAATGTTAACCGTAGAAATTACCTACTAACTTCTTCTATGAGTAATGTGGTAACTTTTGCAGGATAATGATGAATATTTGCTACCAATTCAGGGAAATTGCAATCAAGGAGGTCAAGTCTCTATCCATTATGCCATCATGGAGGATTATTCCATAGTAAGCGTATAAACATGAATCATGTTTTTAGCTATATCATAGGATTTCATGATCTTTAATGAGTTTGTTATTGGTTGAATTTAGTGCCTATAATATTGACATGTTTTATGACTAACTGTGTCTATAAAGACACCTTCTTGAGAAAAATTTCATAGTTAGTTGATATAGTAATTTTACAATACAATTATCTATCAGTTAGTATTTACTTTCGGTCCCGTGATGGAGATATGTTCTAGAACTTATTTGAATTAATATAGTCGATGTTGTTTTGAATATCATTTGGTGTTAAGAGTACCTCCATCCCAAGGAAGATCAAGGGCCCGATCAACCGAGGGTGATTGGAGGATTTATGTTTTATGCATACTCATGGTTTCTATTAAGTTCTAGTTTGAATAATTATTTGAATGAAATTAAGTATTTCCTTGCTTTGGTATATTGCTTTACTTGATATTTCAAATTAGTGTGTGTGTTATTTCAATTATTCTATTTCAATTCAACATGTGTGTGTTATTCTAATTTTATGTGCGTGCATTTCAATTTCAGTTAAAGTATTTCCTTTGAATGCATTTTTATTACATCAACATTGTCTCAAAGATAAAAGAGAGACAAGGGGAAACACACCAATCAAACCCCCAAAAAGGAACCACTTAAACAATTGAGTTGGATAAGACTTTATTGCATATAACCTAGGAGACACAACCCTAGATTTATAATGAAACTATCATAAGAATCTATTGGTTAAATGATTGGAGAATACAATGACCAATCATTTTTTTCACCATTTCTAGGACATCATAAGAAAAACACGCCATTCTATCCACCTTACATGCTATGGGTGTTAGTGAATCTAATCTATGCAACTAGTAGGAGTCCTAAGCCCAATTTACATGACCAATATTGATGCACAAGCCACAAGATGCTCAAGGGAGATTGATACCTCGTAATATTCAAAGAATATATCCAAACAGATCACAAGTAGGGAACACTAAAAATGACATTGAATCTAACACAACGCTTAGAAGATTTTCTGAATAGTATGCATCATCTTATCTAGAACCAGAAAAACCTTGAGATATGGGAGACAATGGGAATGATTAGGATCGACCTTTGAGTAGAACCTTTACTTATCCCATTGTCCTAAATAAGGATGAAGATGCACCCATAAAAGAATCTTATTTGAATTCAAAGTTCTTCTCCAGACATATAACTATAAAATAGACAACCAAAAACTCAAAATTTTCCCTTCCACCCTTAAAGAATCTTATATGAGGTGGTTCATGGGATTTTCCCCTGACTCCATTCATTCATGGGAGAACATGGAGACAACCTTTTTGGAAAAATATCAAGACTACTGTAGGGGAAGATATATGAGAGAAGAGTTCTTCCAGATAAATCAAAAACAGGATAAAATATGGAAGATTATCTGGATAGATTTCTCTTTCTCCATAGAAGGAGTGGTTATGAGTTAAATTCAGAAATCACTAATACAAATTTACTTAAAGGAATTGATGAGGAAACCAAAGAATCCCTCCATCTTATGGGTGGAGGTGATGTATAAAAACTCACCATGGCACAAATTACTGAGTTATGTAGGAGTTACTCTAGAACAATAGGAGCTATAAGGTGAAGAAAAACATCAAATAATGCCATATGTACCTCATAACTTCTTGAGGAAATGGCTACCATGAAAAACAACATCCTGTCATAATTGACATCAACCGTAGATGGGCTGAAATCCAATAACAATAATACAAAGGAACCTTTAGATATATACTATCCTAAATGTAAAAAGAGACATCCTTTGAGAGAATACCCTTTGGATTTCATAGACATGTGCTTGATTTGTGATTTCTCTGACCATGATACCAATCATCATAATATCCTACCTAAACTAAATGAGATATTAAAGGCTATAACTCAATCAAATGCAGAGGTACACTTCATGTAGCGATCAAATAATCAGTCTTCCTATGCCCTTGACCTTCTTAGAACCCATGGATGATTTCATGGCCCAATCAGGCTCCTCCACCAACTTGGGGACAACTTGAATAGACACCACAAAGCTGGGTATCCTATCCAAAACCACCACCATGGATACCTACATACAATCAACAAGGTTGGGCACCTCCAACTAATATACCACCATGAAAAAATAAATAGTGGGCACCTCAACAGAATACTAATCAACTAAGGAGGTTTACAAAATAACAAAAGCTTTATTTCCCCACCATAACAAAATTATCAGCAAGGACAAGTAACAAAAAATCAAATTCCATCTCAACCTATCTCAAAACCCAAAAATCAACAAATAGCTTCAATTAATGATGAAGGAAAGGGTGAGATGATGTAGATGGATGTCATTAATAATGTATAACTAAGGTTTGGAAGGAAGGTGAAAACCCCTCCTATTGTTATCAAAGAAATACTTGACGAGAATGAGAAGATACTAGAGGAAAGTGAGGATATACTTGAGAAAAATAAGGAAACTAAACATATTTCACAAAAATGAGCCACTAGGAACAAAAATATGCATGAAGCTCCTTTCCTAGAATGGTTGAGAGAAACACATAATGAAGAAGAAACAACATTAGTTTAGGAGATGAAAAAGATAAACATTGAATTCCCACTTCGAGAGTAATACAATACATTCCGAGTTCAATAAGACCATTAGAAGCCATTCCATAAAAATATTGGGAAGAAAGATGAAGCACCTAAAAATAGTCAAAGTGGAAGGAAATATAGTTGATCTCATGGTTGGAAATCTTCTTTCACCAAAATATGGGGATCCTAGGAGCCAAGTCATTACTATTTTCATAAATGGTCAATCAATCTCTAACGTTTTGATGGATATTGGTGTTTTCATCAATGTTATAACAACATATATGTTTAATATGTTTTCTTTAACAAGATTATAGCCAACCAATACCATTCTTCAATTGGTAGATCAATCTATTATTGTACCAAATGGAGTGATTGAGGATGTTATGGTCACGTTTGAATCTTGGGAGTATCATGTCGATTTTATGGTATTACAACCTAAAGCTCTGAAGATGGGATACACATTCATCTTATGAAGGCCCCGGTTATCCTTTGTTGTTGCATACATTGATTATAGGTTGGGAAAAATGAATATTTTGAATGGGAAAAAGCAAAGAATATTTCACTTTATCCTCCTGCCCAACCATATGTGGATGTTTGTGACCATGTATGGGTTGATTTTTCATATACTAAAAATATGAGTTCTTATTTGGCTACCATTGTAGTGAAAAATCACATGGAAGAAATTTTGAGTCATACAAAATGTTTGATGAAGAGGATACCACAACTACATAAACTAGAACTCTAGCTACCTAAATTGAAACCGAGGCTATAGAAACAACTTAAACTCAACGAGATAATATCACCAAGGTAAGTGAAATTTATATTGGAAATTATGAATAAATCTATGATTATCATGAAGGATATATAGTCATTGATTTCAATTTTCCTTTAGCCAAGGTTTTGTCCCTTGAAAACATGAATATTTTACACATGCTAAAGCTTCATGTTTGTCCCTTGAATTATTTAATTGCTGATGGAGATCTTGCTTTTCTGAAAGATACTAAAAAAGTGACTTTTGACATAGGAAAATAGTTGACCATTGGTAACAATTTAGAAGCTAGCCACGTGAATAGGGTTGTAGAAATATTAGGGAGGAATTCCAAAGCTTTTTCTTGGGATTATACTTACATGAAAGGGATTTAATCTAGCATCTACAAAAATCACATTTACACCGAGGATGTTAAACTTGCTAGGAAGCCATAATGAAGAATCAATCCAACACTTAAGGACATTGTCAAGAATGAGATAGAATTTTTTTGAAGATAGGATTCATATATCCTATATCTGATAATCAATAGGTATCATCGTTAGTTATGGTTTCCAATAAAAATGGTAATGGATAGTTTTCATAGACTATATGGAACTTAATAAAGCCACTAAAAATATTAATTTCCCTTGCCCTTTATTGATCGGGTTTTGGAAAATCGGCAAGAAATAAATATTTCTCCTTCTTGGATGGGTTTAGTGGGTAGAACCAAATTAGTATAGCACTTGCTAATCAAGATAAGACCTCCTTCACTTTTCTCGGGGTACATTTGCATATATAGTTCTACCATTTAGGCTTTGTAATGCACCTTCTACCTTCCAAAGAGATGATTTGGCCATTTTTGTAGACCTTACAAATGACTATGTTGAAATTTACATGGATGAATTTACCATCCATGGTTCAACTTTTGATGAATCTTTAAACAATCTTGAAAAAGTGTTAACTAGATGTGAACAACACTAACTTTCCTTGAGTCATGAAAATGTCTAATAATGGTTGATCATGGATTTTCTTGGGTCATCATATTACTACCAAAGGAATATAGGTTGACCCAAAAAAATATTAAGTAATCACTAAGTTTCCTACACCAAAAATCGACTGGCATCAAGAGTTTCCTTGGACATGCAGGGTATTATAGGTGGTTCATAAAAGATTTTAGTAAAATTGTTGCACCCATGTTTTCTTTGCTAAAAAAAGATTGTGTCTTTCAATGGTATCCTTAGTGTCAAAAAATTTTTTTGAAGTTATCAAAGAGAAGTTAACCACTGCTCCAGTTTTGAGAGAACCCAATTGGAGAAAAATTTCCATATTCACATTGATGCTTCTCACACTTTGTAATGGGAGTTGTTCTTGGGAAAAAGGATGAGGAAGACCAGATGTATGCCATCTATTACATCAACAAAAATTTGACCCCAACAGAGAGAAATTACACCACTATGGAAAATAATTTTTTAGCTATTGTTTACTCTCTGAATAAATTTAGACATTATATTACTGGATATAAAATTTTTGTATATTGATCATTCAGCTACAAAATATTTGATGAATAAACTAGTAGTAGGGGAAGAATTATTAGATGGTTACTTTTTTTGCATGAATTTAACTTAACTATTATTGATAAGCTTGACAAGGCTAATGTTGTTGTTGATTTCCTTTCAAGATTGAATGTTTCAGGAGAAGAAGAGGCAGTCAAGGACCACTTTCAAGATGAGAACTTGTTTGTAGTGTCAACTCAGCCTCCATAGTTCGTTGATATTACAAAATACCTAACTACAAGGAAGTTTCTAGCCTAATTTACCAATAAGGAATGAAGGAGATTAGTTAAAAATAGTTCAACATACAAATGGTGTAATAGATTTTTATTTAAATGATTTCCTGATATAGTTCTTTGCGGGTGTGTTCGAGAGGAAAAATTATATGACATACTAAGATCATTTCATGATGATTCTGGAGGAGGAAATTCCTTATTAAAAAGGAAAATTCACAAGGTCCTTAGAGTTGGGTATTATTGGCCCTCTCTTCACAAATCTATCAAGAAGTAGGTGTGGCATTGTGATGCATGTCAAAGAATGGATAAGTTTTAATTCTCCAAAAAATGCCTCTCAACCCTTAGTTGGTCCTACGACCATTTGAGAAGTGGGGAGTTGATTTTTTTGGACTGTTTTATCTCTCATCCCATGGGAAAGAGTATTTTATAGTGTGCACCGATTATGACATGAAATGGGATGAGGTTCAAGCATTGACATCTGCTAATGAAGATGTTGTAGCTGAATTTTTGTACGACAAGATTATACTAAGATTTGGCACCCATAAAGCCATTGTATCTCGATTAGGGACCTTAATTTTTGTCTAACATTATTTAATCCTTCCTAGAGATCTACCGAATCAAGCATCGTAAATCACCACCTTACCACCACTAATCCAATGGGCAGGTGGAAGTCACAAACATAGAGATGGAGAAAATTTTAACCAAATTTGTCAATGTAGACAGGAAGAACTAGGTACCAAAACTCCTAAAAGCAGTTTGGGCCTACAATACAACCTAGAAGACTACTACTCATTTCTCCCCATATGAACTAGTATATGGGAAGAAGTCATTATTACCATTTGAGTTTGAATTGTAGAATTGGAGGAAAATAATGAACGTTAGAGTTGAGTTGAATGAAGTGCAATGTGAGAGAGCAATGCAAATGAACTAAGCTGGATGAAATGAGGATGAAGGCACAACAAAAAACTAAAATTCTTTAACACCAAATAAAACCCTGGAATGATGCTTGCATTAAGCACATAAAGTTTAATGAAGGATATTGGGCCTTACTATTTGACTCAAAGTACCAATACTTCAAAGGCAAGCTGAGAACAAGATGGTTGGTACCCTATCGATCGAAAAGGTTTTTGATAACAAATTTGTGAGTCTACTTCTGATTGATGGAGAAAGGAAAAATCTTCTGGTAAATGGACATAGATTAATGATGTATCAGTGTCCTCTGGATAAAGATACTTTCACCAAAGATATGATACTATGCGAAGGAATGGATTCCATGGAGGAGCTTGGATCTTCCCACTAGAAATATTTATTTTTGAATTCAAATAAAGGAAGATGATCATGCTTTTTATCTTATTCCCCTTAGATTGTAGTTTTTAGTTATTTCATGCTTTTAATAAGGGCTAGGGATGTTAGTTATTAGAATGTACATTAATCACATTTATTATGTGAACATAGGAAGTGTAATTCTATGAATATCGTAGGAAGCCGAGTTGACAAGGGTAAATACGTTATTCCTTGCTACAAATATTAGCTTTTAAGCACTCCCCCATTGCATTTACTTAAATTATTATATCAAAACACATTTCTCGATGCACTTATTGTGGATATAAATGACAATATCATGCCAAGGAGTGGAGTGTAATGAATAATAATGAGAAAATAAACCACATGTCTCACATTTTTATGGAAGGAGAAGTTGCTTTGTGAGAAGAACAAGTCACATCATCATTCATGATGATAGGACATGAGTTGTGTGATGAATTAAATCTTTCCATATGAACTAAGTCATATAAAAAAATTCACTTTGCAAAACTTGTGCCGACTCATTGTTAATTAAGATCTTAAAAAGAATAATTCAAACTTCCAATGTCACTATTGCATGTAATTTCTTTGTTACTCTGCGCAAGCCTTCACCATTTTTCTGAAGTTCCATTCAACCTTGATTTATTTATGGGGAAAAAAAAAAATCCACACCAAATAATCCAAATCCGCTACTACAAAATGCTATTATTTCTTAGGTATTTCCTAACGCAGTATGGTTAGATTTTATTAGAAAATTTGAGGGTTTTTATGAGTATTTTGTTAATGAGTTCTTGATAAAGTTTGAGGCAACCCGCTCACGGGTGGGGTAAAACAATTGAGATAAGTATCCAAATTTTTGCTGACCTATCTGGCCTACTAGATTTTACTCTCAAAGTTGTGACTAATGCCCCACTCAATGATATAATACCATTATTCTATGATGAAGGTGAAGCTCCTCCAGAAGTGATTCTTACTTCCTTTGGTACCCAAAAAGGAATTCGACATGTGAGTTTTCCTGGTATTTAGAAGGAGGTAACCAAGTGGGTCAACAAATATTTTATTTTGATGGAAAATATCTGTACTTGGAGGAGATTCATTAATTTTTGACTCATCTAAAGAGGGGCAATACAAACCTTGAACTCAGGGTTAATTTACAAGAATATATTGATGATCCCGATAAGAACCTTGCATATAATAAATCAATAAATTGTAGAAGATAACACAACACCAGATATATGTGGGGCCAAGATGCCCTAATATGCAATATATTCAGAATAATACCCTTAAGGTAGGGCAACACCATACAATGCTCCTTAAGGAAGGAGTAACTCCACAATCTCCCAAGATGGGAATCCACTTCAAGGGGGACACCTCCAATATACCTCTACCAAGTAGAAGACTCAACTCATACATCCATTACCTCCTCATAATGATACTCACATCCTTTAAATAGGATGGGTAACACCTAATCCCAATGTAGGCTGACCCATTACCCAATATAATTAATTCCTATGTGAGCCCATATAACTAACTAAGGGGATGTGTGCCACATGTCGGCATCTCCATCAACCCATATACATTATAATATTATATCCCATGTGAACCCATACATATAACTAAGGGGATGTGTGCCACATGTTAGCATCTCCATCAACCCATATACATTATAATATTATATCCCAAGGTACATAGCATTGCCTCCCTCTTTGACATGTTTCGTCCCGAAACATAAGAAGAAGCCATATAATGAGTGTGCTTTAAATTATTGCACACTTTTCGCCAAGCTCAATCATCCAACCACCCATATGAAATCATAGTGGGTGATGCTGCTCTAAACCTAATTCCATATTCCATTGTTCTTGTCTGATTCCATCTTGGTCCATATGTGTTCCTTCTCGACATCCATGCATATCCATAATGATTATTCTTGTGATTCCATGTCATACAATTATTATTCCATTGATTCTATGTATAGCCAAAATTATTACTCTTCTAATTCCCTATATATCCATATAGATTTCTGACCTCATGTGTCCAAACATGTCTCCATGATGTTTTCCTCTCATGATGATATGGGTGTCTATATGGTGCAACCTTAGTATGTGCAACCTTATCAATCTTTTCCTCTACTTTCTTTTCCTCTTCAAACTTGTTTGTTATTTTCTTTTTCTCTTGAGTAGAGAAATTATTTTTTTCTTTTTCATCATCCTCTCCTTCTGATTCATCCTTATTCCCTTCTGCACCATCTTCAAATTCATCTTCATGATCCAATTTTACATTATTTTTTTCCTTGCTAAGTGTGATATCTTGCAATGTAATTTTCTTTCGCTTGTACCATAATTTCATGAATTTCTTTTGCACATTAATATTAATTGTTCCCAATGTCTCTAACCAAGGATATCCAAGAACAATATCCATACCATCCATATCTAAAGTATAAAAATATGAATGTAAAACATATTTATCCATAGAAAGCTTTAAATCTTCAAAAACTTGAATTTTCTTACCATCCATTTGAGATTCCTTGATATGCTTTGTTTGCACATGTAGATTGTGAGCTACATCCATATTGATGAAGTTATATTGGTTGCTAGGGTTTATGGAAACAATTACCTTTTTTCTTTGAATGCACCCTTCAAACTGAAATATTGAAGCTTCCTTCCTTGGAGATGCACTATCCTGTGTAACAACTTCATCATCAACATCTTCTTCTTCTTCTTCTTCTTCTTCTTCTTCTTCTTCTTCTAATGTTGCTTCTGCTTCTACTTCTTCTTCTTTTACTTCTTCTTATTTTTATTTTGTTTTTTCTTCTTCTTCTTCTACTTCATCTTCTTCTTCTTTTATTTCCCATTTGTCCATGAAAACTTGTTCCAGTTCCTCCAAAGACCAATTAGACTTTTCCTTTTCTAACTCAGAAAACCAAATTTGTGTAGGGCCACTAATCCACAACTTGAATAACCAAATATTTTATGGTTTAGAGAATTTAACCCTAAATTTTTTCCACCATTCTCTTGCATCAATCCTGCCATCTCCAAAAAAAGCTACCATCCCCATGATCCACAAAACTAGGGTTTTAGGAATAGACCCTTTTGATCAAAACTTTTTCTAACCCTTTCGGCTAAAGGTCGGCCAAAAATCAGAAATCACAGAACACAAACCCCAATTTAATTTTTGAGAGGTTTCCAAAAATGTAAGAAATTTAGGAAAATTCCTCAAATTGTGGCCTGTGGAGCAAAATAGTGAAAAACAATAAAAATGAAATAACTCTGACAAAATAGATCCAATTTTTTTGAAATTTTAGTGGTATCACCTTTGAATATATTACCATCAATCCCAAAAATATATTTCCTAATTCATCATTATTAAGAAGATATAGATGAAACCATAGAATTAGGGTTTCAACCCTAAAACACACAAATTTTGCAAAACAACTCCAAAAAATCTAAAATTTGGAGGGAAGATCACTTGAACTATGTATCCACTCCCCAAAAAAATATCTGAAAAATTCCAAGTCGATATCCAGATATAGATGAATCACCAACATTAGGGTTTCATCCCACAAATTGCCCGAATCACTGCTCTGATACCACTTGATAAGAACCTTGCATATAATAAATCAATAAATTGCAGAAGATAACACAACACTAGATATATGTGGGGCCAAGATGCCATAATATGCAATATATTCAGAATAATACCCTTAGGGTAGGGCAACACCATACAATGCTCCTTAAGGAAGGAGTAACTCCACAATCTCCTGTTATCCAAAATTCACCCTCAAGGTAATTTTGATAACATGTATCAAATTATTCATCCGAGCAAGTAGATTGATTCAAGGCCCAAAATCGTGTTTTGGGGGTCACCTCGGCCCTTTTATAACTCTCCTATCCAAAAGAAATCCCAATGAGTTGGAAAAAATGGAAAAAATGTAGAAAATAAGGTTGCAGGACTGTTTTAAAGCATTTCGGGTTTGAAGGGTTCGAGTGTCGACTGAGGTTCATCGTACCAAGCTTGGGGCCGAAAAAGCAAGAAAATCAGCTAAGTCAAACATTTTTGTCCCAGGCGGTCCGCGGGACAGTTGGGACGTCGGGACGCGAGGGACGCGAAAAGCCAAATCGGCTGAAAGCAAAGGAAAAATCACCTAAGTCTCTGTTTTGTGCGGTTTGGGACAACCGGGACAAAAGTACGTGTGGGACGTGAATCGTCCGATTTACCGATAGACACCCATTTCAAAGCGGTTCGGAGATATTTGTCCTAGGCAATCCAGGACATCTGGGCCAAAAGTACACGAGGGATGCAAGGGACGCGAAAAGCCAAATCGGCTGAAAGCAAAGGAAAAATCACCTAAGTCTCTGTTTCACGTGGTTTGGGACAGCCAGGAAAAAAGTATGTGTGGGATGCAAATCAGTCGATTTACAACAGCGATACCGATCCATTTCGGGCGGTTCGGAGATATTTTTCCCAGCGATGGGACATTCGGGCCAAAAGTACGTGAGGGATGTGTGGGACGCGAAAAGGTGAAAAGGCTGTAAAAGAGACAAGGAGGCCCATGGACGAATCAGAATGTGCCATGTGTCAGAAGGGGAAGAAATTTGAAAAAATTGCTAAGTTTTTGACGCAAGGTAAAAATGCACCCCTCAGGCCCAAACCAATAAAATAGTGGCAAACAATTGTAAGGAAGGGCTCGAAAGAAATTTTCAAAGGATGAACCCACGGATGAATCAAAGATTGAAACATGTCATTCAAGTGGTGGAGTGCAGGAAAATTCAAAAAAATTTCCAAAGACCAAAACGGGTCAAAAATTCAAACTTTTTCCCGCCGATCCGTTTTGGGCCTATTTTTGCCCTAAATCTTCAAATGGCCATAACTTTCGATCTAGAGCTTAGATTTTCATGTTCTTTATATCAATGGAAAGCTGGTGAAATTATCTACATGATTCTAGGGTCAATATTTCATTTTGGTTCAGTTTGGAGAGAGAAAATCAAGAAATATCTCTGGCACGTGGTAATGGCCAGAAGTGACGTTTCAACAACTAGTTTTAATGTAAAATGGGTCGCATTCTTCTCCAGCATGGCTGAAAATGTCAAGGCATGGGTCTGTAAGGATTCCCATGCTGTTTTAATGCATCTTCATTCAATGAGGAATGGCTCCCACATTTTTACACGTTTTCTCTCTCCTGGGCTCGACCCATGCATTGTAAAAGCCAGATTTGGCTCATTTTTCAAAGGGTTGTTCATCTTTTCTACTCTGCTCTCCTTTATTTTCTTCCCCAGGGTTGAAAATGGAGTTTGAACCTCCTCCCCTGCTCTGTAATGGCATTTTTTTCCTTTTACCATTAAAATGATGTTCTGTGCAAACTTCTGGAGCAACAAAAACGTGTTTTGTGATGCATCTATCCATCCTTGCTCGTTTTTGCTTGTTTTCTTCTTGCCTCTCTTCATTACAGGTATTTGTGCATGTTTAAATGTTCATTGCAAGGTTGGAGCTGTGTTCATAGTAGTTTTGATAGATGTTCAACATTTTCCTTCTCTGGTGTATCACCGTTTTAGTGTAGGCTTTTGTTTTTTCTCTTCTCTCTCTCCCTATCTCCTTGGAGGTTAGATTAGGATTAGATTAGCTTGCCTGCACTAGAATAGCTTGTGGCAGGTAGTTTAAGAAGAGGAACTAGCCTTCTTTGGAGATTCCTTTCTCATGTTTGCAAGTCCCACACTTGGAGAAAGGATTCAATGTTGTGTAATCACACCTTTGGATAATAGTATGATCAACCTAGAAATTTGATTTGCGTTGTGGGTGCTTTGTGAATTTGCACTAACAGCTTTGGCACTTTGGGTGGGACTTAGAGGTCTTCCACTTCATCTTTTGTAGGTTGGTGTGTTCCCGTGAAGATTTCAGCCTTTGGAGGCACTTCGCAAACACATCCGGCACCTCCATTTGATCAAAGAACCCATTTCGAAGTTGCGCACTGTTTTTCATCCATTCCCATCCAACCTTCTTTCCATCCCTTTCATTCTTTTCCATTCTATGAATTTGTGCCATTATGACTTAATTTCCATCATGGAACTCACATTTACAACAACATCAATGTTTCCCACCTCCAACATGTTTTTTAAATCCTCCAAATCAGCATTTTTAACAAATTCAAAATCATCATACATACCCATATGAGCAGCAATGCCAAAATCAGTTTGGCTATGGAGCTTTCCAAGAACAAGAGTATGCATATAATGAAGACCATCAGATGCAAGATGTTGGTCTGTTGGAGAAAATCCAAAAGATGGAGGTAAACATGGTGCGATCAGTGGCTTAAGCACAAATGAAAGCATTTGGAATTGGTTGTCAGGAGCACCCTTTCCATGGGTAGGACCTTTTCCAAGGCATTACACCCTCAGCGAAGCTTGAATTCATGATTGCAACGCTGCCATTTCTTGCAAATTAGATTGAAGGAATAGAGGTGTATGAGAGGAGTATTCAGCAACCTTGTCAACGGGTAAGCACGCCATCTCATGCCTTTCTTTTTCCTCTTTCCCAATCTGTTTTATCTCAGCAGTGTCAAGTTTTAAACTCTCCATCTGCTGTCCCAAGTGTTGAATCCATTTCTCCACCCCCTAGTCTTCCACCTCATCTCAATTCTTTTGTCCCTTTTCCTTCCAAACAGTCATCCCCTCCACAAGATCTAACAGAAATACCCCCTCCTCCAAAGAAACAAGAGTTTCTACTACCACCTCCACCACCACGAAGAATTGCCAAATCAATTGATTTACAATCCACTTCTCCTCTTGCATTCCCAAATCCATGTTGGGAGAATAAAAATCAGAATTCCAGTCAAGGAAAGAAAAAACAAAAAGAAAATCCAAACAAGGATGAAGAAATTCAAAGTTTGAAGAGTTGGGCTCTTAAATTTGGGATGAAAAGATCCCCTTGATGGTTAATCCTATTCCAAATCAATCCTCTCACGTTCCTACCAAGGCCAGTAATCCTATTCCATCATCGCGAGGTGAGGGACTCATTCCTTCACCAACGCAACCCTTGGCCACATTTGATATCATAGATCATGCAAAAAAGACCAAGATCCAAATGTCTGAAGCCGAGTATCTTCAGTCAAATCCCGAACAACTTGTGAGATTGACCAAGTATATTCAAAGTCAAGCTGTTGTATCTAATCAGGTTTCCCCAAAAGGAATCCTTTCCACTCCCCCTGAATCTCACATAAATGTTGCTTCAACATCTGCGTCAGGCAAGATAGAGCCTTTCTATCTCTCCCTCCTAATCAATGGACACAAGCTGAGTAACTGCATCATTGATTCCGGGGCTTCTGATAATGTCATGCCGGCAAAGGTCACCCATGCTCTGGGCCTCACTCTTACCAAGCCTTTCGGCAGATGTTATTCCTTGGAAACCAAGCAGGTTCCGTTGGTTGGCCAAATTAAAGACGCGCAATTCACGTTTGCGGCATTCCCAGATAAAAGAGTAAAGATGACAGTCCTCGTTGCTGACATTCCGGCAGCCTATGGAATTTTGCTGGGAAGAAGTTTTTGCAGCGAAGTTGGTGGGGAAATTCATATGGACTGGTCTAAAGCTAGAATTCCCGTCAAAGGCGTAATGCAGACTTTGGAGCCGGAATCACAAAAAAAGTACTTGGTTACTAGCTCTGAAGACCCCAAAGCTCAAATCCTTTTTGAATCATCAGGGATGGGGAACTATTTCTTGTCTACCGAGACGGACAAAACGGGTGTCCTCATTCAGGAAAAAGATCTTAATGAGATCTGGACCTTGCAGTTTGATGGCAGTTGCGCAACTAGTGGATGTGGCGCTGGGGCCGTGCTGATATCTCCCGAAGAGGAGGTAATTCCTCTCTCTTTCAAATTGCAGTTTTTCAACACAAACAATACTGCTGAGTATGAATCTCTGTTACTCGGTATGCAAGCCGCAAAAGAAAGAGGAATTAAAAATCTAAAAGTGCAAGGTGATGCAGAGTTGGTTGTAAACCAAGTCAAGAGGATATATCAAGTAAAAAATGAGAGGCTCAGGCACTACCGTAATGCGGTGTGGGACAGCATCGAAGAATTCGATGCTTTTTCAATTGAATCCATTCCAAGAGCTCAAAATGACATGGCTGATTCATTGGCTGTTTCAGCATCTCTCATGCTCCCTCACCCAGGTTTGAAAACAAACAAATACACCATTGAGGTGGTTTTCCACCCAGCGTGCGTGCATAATTCTCAAGATTGGCGGTGTTCAACGACAATAATCAACTCATTGCCTTTCTAGAGAAGGCGGAGAATTTTAAAGAATTGCACTTTGAAGGATCTACTTCCACTTGCCATGAATCAGTCACCAATCAAGGCGATGAATCCGAAGGGAATGACGGCATATGTCAGCTCAAAGGGAATAAAATCCCAAAGGGCCTGGTTTCTCTGGAGCGGTTGTTTGACAGGCACGACCGTTTTGTGAAAAAGAAGAGGCGAGATGACCCTGACTCATCCCCAGAAACCGAACCGGTCAATATAGGTTCGATGGAGCACCCGCAATTTGTGAACATTGGCAAATGTTGCACACCTGAGGAGAAACAGAAATTTGTCAAGTTACTAAAAAAATATATGGACGTGTTGGCATGGTCCTATGCCGATCTAAAGTATTTTAAGCCAAAGGACGTTCAGCATGACATTCCATTGAAAGAAGATGTCAAAGCCTTTCGCCAGAAGCAGAGGCACTATAATCCTAAGATTTCGGGGACTATCCAGGCCAAAATTCAGAAATGTTGGATGCAAGAATCATCTTTCCTATCCATCACAGTACTTGGGTAGCAAATATTGTGCCAGTGCGCAAGAAAAATGGTGAGATACGCATATGCGTAGACTTTCGCAATTTGAACCAGGCTTCCTTGAAAGACAACTACCCACTTCGATAATGGATCAAGTTCTGCAAGCAGTAACTAGATCAGAGATGCTGTCCATGCTTGATGGTTTTTCAGGCTATAATCAGATTGAAGTTTCAGCTGAAGATCAGTTTAAAACAACATTCACTACTCCCTGGGGTACATTTGCCTACAGCAGGATGCCTTTTGGCCTAACTAATGCTGGTGCCACTTTTCAGTGGGCCATGGACTTTGCATTCAAAGGTATGATGGGGAAAGTCATTGTGGTTTATCTAGATGACTTAACCATGTTCTCTAAACAACGAAATGATCATTGTGATCATTTGGAGCAAGTGTTGGCCAGGTGCCGAGAACATGGGATTTCCCTAAACCCAAAAAAGTCTATTTTTGGAGTCACGGAAGGGAAGTTGCTAGGGCATGTGGTTAGCAAAGAAGGAACAAAGATAGATACCGAAAGAGTTAAGGCTATTCAAAGCCTTACTCTGCCTACAAGCAAGACTGGTGTTCATTCTTTCTTTGGAAAGGTGAACTTTCTCAGGCGTTTTGTTCCTGACTTTGCCGAGAAGACCCGTCACATATTGAACATGATGAAGGGGTCACCAACTTTCAGATGGAGTGAAGAGGGGAAAAGGTCATTTGAAGAAATAAAAGCTTCCGTTGCTCATGCACCAGTCTTGGTATGTCCCGATTTCTTCATCATGTACGGTTACGCATCTGAGCATACTGTGTCCGCAATCTTGATGCAAAAGAACTCGGAGGATGTTGAATCTCCGATCGCGTTCATGAGTTCTCCCCTCAAGCCTCACGAACTAAAAATGACTCAACTGGAAAAGCATGCCTTTGCCGTTGTCAAAGCAGTGAAGAATTTCAGGTATTACATTCTAAACTCACATACGGTGGTGCTGGTCCCTGACACGGCGGTGAAATCAATTCTAACTCAGCAGGAGTTAGGAAGCTTGTGAGGAAATTGGATCGCAAAGGTCCAGGAGTATGACCTGGATATTAAACCAACCAAGCTGGTAAGGGGCAAGGGCCTGTGTCAGCTAATGGCTGAAAACAAAGATTCAGAAAACCCTGATGAAAGGGGTGACTACACCGATGAAGCACAGGACCGGCTGGAAGAGCCCGATTCTCTGCCTCTGGTTCTATTTGTTGCAACTAGTGATGAATGGTACTCCGACATCGCTTTCTTCCTCACCTACGGCGAATGCCCAATGCACCTAACTGCAAAGGAGAAGCACACTATAAAGCTCAGAGCAGCTAAATATGTCATCTGGGATGACGGTTTATATAAACGTGGGATAGATGGCATCTTTTTGCGATGTGTTGACAAACCTCAGCAGGTAAAAATACTGGAAAGTTTTCACAATTCAGCCTGTGGGGGGCATTTCTCTTCCTCCGTGACAGCACACAAGATCATTCGAGCCAGGTACTATTGGCCGACGCTCTTCCAAGATACAGCCACCTGGGTGGCAAAGTGTGAACCCTGCCAGCAATTCGTCGGCAAGCCCAAGTTGGCTGCCTTTCCCCTAAGGCCGGTCATTATCAATGAACCATTCAGACAATGGGGAATTGATTTTATTGGTGCACTCAATCCTCAATCAAGTGCCGGACATAGCTATGTCCTTACAGCAATGGATTACTTCACCAAGTGGGTGGAAGCCATACCTATCAAGCATGCCACTTCTGAGGTGGTTTGCAATTTCATTAAAGAAAATATCATTGTCAGGTTTGGCGTTCCAAACAAAATCGTTGCTGATAATGCTTCTAACTTCTCCTCACGGGAAGTTATTAGTTTTTGCTATGAATATGGGATAACTTTGGCTCACGCCTCAGACTATTACCCTCAGGGAAATGGTCAGGCAGAATCCAGTAACAAGAACTTGGTGACCATCATACGGAAGTTAGTAGATGAGAATCAGTGAATGTGGCACAAGTCTTTGTACGACGCTTTGTGGGCCGATCGTATTACTCCTAAGAGATCTCTCGGCATGTCACCTTTTCAAGTGTTATATGGCACTGATGCCGAACTCCCCATTTCTGCGGAACTTCCTGCTCTGCGCTTGGCATGAGCTATCGAAGATGAAACTTTCCAAAATTCTCTTGAAAAGAGAATCATGTATCTGGCAGAACTTGAAGAAAAGAGAGTAAGGGTGGTCGACAGGATCACTGAACATCAGAATCAAGTTAAGAGGTTGTTTGATAAGAAGGCCAAGCAGAGGGATTTTCAAGTGGGAGATCTCGTCCTTTTGTGGGACAAGCGGAGAGAGCCAAAGGGCATGCACGGAAAGTTTGATTCCCTGTGGAGAGGGCCCTTCAAGATCAAGCAGCTCAACGGAGAGAATAGCTTCTATCTCTCATATCTGGATGGAACCGAGCTCCCGCTTCCCTATAGCGGGCAACATTTGAAGATCTTCAGGAAGTAGAGCTTGCTCTCTTCTTTGTATAGTTTGCTTTAGTTGTGTGTTTGCTTTCGTCGTGTGTTTGCTTTCGGTTTGTTGTGTGTTTCCTTTGTTCTCCCTCCGGTCGCCCTTGTTTTTGACTCTGTTACCCAATGGATAGGCACATGAGATCTGGGATTCTCTACCCCCGAGTTTGCTCAGGGATAGTCCCCAGAAAGAGCCAGCTATTATCCCGTAAAATTGACAAGGGCAATTTTACCGATAACCATACCGAAAATTTTGTTTTGATCCCTCGCTAGGGATCCCTTGCGTTCGGAACGTTGCAAAATCCCTTTCCGGGAAAATCTGGTTTCCGAACTTAGTCTTTTTGGTCTTTTTTGGTTGGGTGCATGGAATTAATGTTTCGTTCCTTTTAGAAACAGATAAGGGTTGGGGCTAGGAGGAATACCTGTAGAATGTCGAGATGGTGTGTGCGTACCGTAGAGAAAGATCAGGCTGACTGGGAAGAACTCCTTTTTGTCTTGGAAGGACTACCTGAAAATAAGAACACAAGACCACAAGATTTTAATTAGACAATAAATGAGAAGCGCCTTGGGCCAGGAAATATAAAACTTCCTTTGAAGGTGGTGGTTCCCTACTAATATGAATTAACACAAAAGACTATAAGATATCAATTAAATTGCTTTGTTGAACTGGGTAGGGGAAATTTGGTTATTGGTTATAGTCGGTATAACCGATGCGATTCAGGTTGCGATAACCGATGGCGATTTTGATGACCCGATATCGGTAGAGTCTAGGATCTGAAGGTTGGTTGTTTTGTGGGGTGGTGGTGTTATTTGGTAGTTGTGTTATTTGTAGGGCTGTATATAGGTGATATTTAGGAAATAGGGTGATGAGAGGTAGATGAATGATAGTTAGATGCAATGACACGTTGGGTAGTGGATCCAAGAATGGATTTGTGGGGACTTATGATTCAAAAAGTCGAAGAAATGTTATTAAAGAGGACATGCAAGATGTAACTTACTGATTATTCACGGAGATGTAGGTCAAGAGCTACGATGGCAAAGCGGGCCGAGGTAGGATGGTCAGCACACGAGATCAAATCTTTGAGTATCACAGGCTCGGTATCCGTTTGCTTGCTTGCTCTCCTTGGCTTACTCTCCTTGTCTCTTCACTTGTCTCTGCTCAGTCAAGTAAAGATCCGGGTTCTCTTGATCGCTCCTGATGCTCTTTCTTGATTCAAAGAATCCTTTCCTCTGATCAAAAATGAAATTCCGATCCTTGTTTTTGGTTTGGGAGCCCATTTACGAGGAACCGATGGCGGTTTACGTAGCGGCGGCGGTCGAGTAGGAACCGGCATCGGTAAGGAAAAAGTAGGCTATTTTTAGTAAAATAGCCCACCTTCCCTGCTTTTCTCCCGAGAGATTAGTTGCGGGCTTGGTCAAGTGACTAGAATGTCGGTTTTGGGTGCGAGAAAGGGGTCCTTCATCATGGGTGTAGGTGTAGACCAAGTTTTAGGTCTTAATTAGGTTAGTTTAGGATTAGGGCTAGGTCATGATGAGGTGGCAAAATGAGGTGGCAGGTGAGGTGATGGGGATTTATCAATTACAAGGTAATTAATAAATAATTGTGTAAGGTTTAGGTAATGAGGTTAGGTTGCGAAATGGGATGCGGGTCACAAGGGGTCGTAAGACACGAATTTGGTGTCTACATTAGCCCCTTATTGTCGTGTAGCTTGTGTTGTAAAGCTGCGCGGACAATAATATGAAGTGGTTTCTCCTGTTAAGGATATAGGTAATCCCCCTCAAATCTAGCACAGATTGAGCGAACGGGAAATCAGGGATAGGGTTGATAAAGGGTAAATGTTGTAGAGAGGATGGTAAGGTGGTGGGGTAGGTCCAAGGAAGCAGACGCATGTTGAAATGTAATAGTACGACTAGGGTACATGATTTGACTAGCAAACCAGCAATGTATAGGCAAAGGTCGATAGTTTATCCAAACAAGGGTGATATAATCCTGGTATCCAAGGCATAGGAAGTAGCTCGGGGTATATAACGGGTAAGGTACGAGGCGTTTAGGCATGTTCGGCGGTGCGAATGGTTGGTTTGGTTGAGATAAACGTCTCGGTCTAGGTCTAGGCAAAGTTGGTCGACAGATCAAGTCAAGGACCCTAATCATGCTAAAACACGAACAGGTGAGCTCGATTGAACAAAAGGTACATGATGGATGGATAAAATAAAACGTTGATTGTGGGTATGGTATTGAAGTGATACGGCCGTGGGTCGGGCCAAGTTGTTGGGTTACGGCCTTGGGTCGGGCCGGATGGTTAGGGTGAGGCCTTGGGTCGGGCCAAATGGGTAGGTTGAGGCCTTGGGTCGGGCCGGATGGTTAGGGTGAGGCCTTGGGTCGGGCCAAATGGGTAGGTTGAGGCCTTGGGTCGGGCCAAATGGGTAGAGCGAGGCCTTGGGTCGGGCCAAATGGGTAGGTTGAGGCCTTGGGTCGGGCCAAATGGGTAGGTTGAGGCCTTGGGTCGGGCCAAATGGGTAGGGTGAGGCCTTGGGTCGGGCAAATGGGTAGAGGCCTTGGGTCGGGCCAAATGGGTAGGTTGAGGCCTTGGGTCGGGCAAATGGGTAGGCGAGGCCTTGGGTCGGGCCAAATGGGTAGGTTGAGGCCTTGGGTCGGGCCGGATAGATGAACAAATGGTGTTCAGCAAAGGTGGATATAGGCGATGTTGGGAGAAAGGGCGATTAGTAAATAGGGGCAGAAAGTTGGGTGAATAAAGACAAAACCGATATCGGTTAGTGATGACCGGTACCGGTTATGTAACCGATGCCGGTTCCTTAGGGCACGATCTGACCGATGTCGGTTCAATGGTAAAAACCTATAAAAACAAAAATACGGCCGGTCATTGTCACTTTTGCAATTTGGAAACCAATTAAGTTGTCTGAGGTGGATTTTGGATAGTGGTGCATTTGTTGGCTGAGGTGGCACTAGTTGAGTGGAGAAGTGAGTTGATTGGTGGGCCTGAGTGAGTAGCAGGCAACATTTGATTGGTAGAGGACCCAGCAAAGCCAAGTTTGACCCATGGCACAGGCAGGAGGAGCAGGAGGGGCTGGACCAGCTGGACCACCACCACCCATCCCACCACGACGACGTGTCGTCATACGGGTAGGTTCGAAACTCTTTAATTTGTGCATTTGAATGGTATTAAGCTAGATTTGGGGTTTGGGTAGGAATGTACATTTTTTAGGAAATAATGAGAAAATGGAAATGATTTGAAAAAGGGAGAGGGTAGATAGGTAAAATAAGCTAAGGCGGCTAGGTGGGTAGATTTTTAGGGTGTTTGGGTGGGTATGTAGGTAGAAAAAGGAAAAAATGTAGGTGGGGGGGCCGCGCGGGGGTTCGGCTCGGGAAATGACAATGACCGATGTCGGTCGCTAAGCGACCGGCATCGGTCGCAAAATTTTAAAGGGTTTGTGTGGTTGACCGGCGTCGGTCGGTGGTTGACCGGCGTCGGTGGGAAGAGGGCCGTGGTCGGTTGTTTGGGACCAGTGCGGTCCGTAGTGTTTGTTGTTTTGTTTTGTTTTGGTTTGTTTTGTTTGTTTTTGTTTGGTGGGGTTTGTGGGTTGTGGGTTTATGGGTGGGTTTTGGGGTTTGGGTTTGGGGTGGGTTTGGGTTTGGGTTGGGTTGGTATGGGTTTGGGGTTGGGTGGGTATGGGTGGGTGGGGTTGGGTTGGTATGGGTTTGGGGTTGGGTATGGGAGGAGATAGTGGAAAAGGTAGGTGGTAGGGGGGTTAGAGTCGGGGTGTGGTGGGGGGATAAAAGGGGGTATATAGAGGGTAAAGTAGATGATGTGATAAAAAAGTTGGTCTAAGGTTGTGGGTTGGTTTTGCGGGCACGTCGGCGGTTGCGATGCGGGATAGGATGCCCCCGCTTTGTTAGTGCGGATGCGGCCACACGTATCCGCGGCACATTGCCCCAGGCTATCATGCGCGAGTGGGACTCGGCGGAGTCAGCGTATGAGAGCTATTGATAGAGATCATAGCTTGATGGTTGCCCTCATCGAGAGATGGGATCGGCGACAATGTGTTCCATCTCCGGTGGGAGATGACTATCACATTGGAGGATGTGTATCGCATCCTTCGATTGCCCGATCGAGGAGAGCGGTGTTCAGAGTAGGTCGAGAGCGGCGATGGACAGCATCCTGCGGGTTTTGGAGATGCGGCCGTGCTACTTACCTATCCACGTGCGCGAGTATCGGGTATGGTGACATGTACCATGCGTGCGCACCGA
Organism: Taxus wallichiana var. yunnanensis; assembly: GCA_018340775.1. Lineage (NCBI taxonomy): Eukaryota > Viridiplantae > Streptophyta > Pinopsida > Cupressales > Taxaceae > Taxus > Taxus wallichiana. Next base: position 293,182,039 of record CM031235.1, on the reverse strand, counting down.
CATGAGACACGGCTGTCGCCGTCTTGTGATGATTAGGATCACACTGCTTCGCCCTCCGGACTCGAGAGGAGGCGCTTTCCACGGGCATTGATGGGAGTGCTGCTTGAGATGGTGGAGGAGCACACACATTACGCAGGCACAGTATACAGTGCGATTATCTGAGGAGCTATGGGGCTATCGCCGGATGAGGCGATTTGGGATTTTGCTCTACCTTTTTACTTCTTGTTGGGCATATGAGCACATCATATGCATCGAGACGATAGGGTTACCCCAGCAGCCGGGGCCACAGGTCATATACGAGATATACGGCTTTCGAGAGGTGGTTGGGGGTCGTGGGCAGCCACGGCGAGTGCTTGTAGAGTCGGGATGTGGCGCTTATTATAGACATTTATTAGAGGGCAGCGGCGGTAGACATCGTATGGAGACCTTACGAGAGGTCATCACCCCCTGAGAGGAGCAGTATGATTCGCTGGATCAGTACACTTTACGGATAGCGAGGACGGAGGCGGGAGAGTACGAGAGGATACCCCTAGAGAGTGCAGCGAGGCGAGATGGGGCTGCGGCAGGGGCGAGCCACCTCCCTTCCCTCGGTATGAGGAGGGATGATGTAGAGCCCCCCTTTGCACTGCACCACGGCCGTGGATCCAGTTGGGTTCTTTGAGAGGCCGCGAGATGATGGTGTAGATGATCTTTGGTTGTATGGGAGCATACATGGTGTGGTGGGCTGGTCAGAGAGCAGCTAGGATAGCACCACGCTGCCTGCAGCCAGAGACTTAGCGTGCGGTGATAGCAGAGCGAGATCAGCTCGAGGGCGAGTGCAGCTATTACGAGGCGGTTGCTGCTGCACGAGCACGAATAGGTGTTTACGAGGCGAGCTAGCTTGAGCTCGAGTACGAGCACGAGCACCACCACAGCGTGTACGGCCACGGCCCGGCACGGCATACAGTACGTACCATGCAGCACCAGCAGTGCAGGCTGCCACGGCACGAGCCGACCACCACCACGGGCCACGGCACCACCGGCGGCACCATCACGAGCACGAGGGGAGGCTTTGGTAGTAGGAGTCGGGACCGGCCCAGCACCTACGGTGGCACGGGACAGATATATGGGCGAGAGCGGAGGCCGTACTATCGAGATGTTCTTGATAGTACGGAGTTGATTATCAGCCATATGCGGCTTATAGAGCGAGACCTCCCATAGTCGAGAGATCGCGAGGAGGTGCGGCCACGGCGTGTGCATTACGAGGCGAGGAGGCGAGAGGCGCCACGGGACCAGCGGGGAGAGGTCTTGAGGCGGTGGGGGGAGAGGCTGAGGATCCCTGCATTGTTTTTGTATATAGACATGGGCACCGGTCTGCGAACCGGTTGTGTTGATAGAGGCCTGCGTGCCTACATATTATTCATTGATTCATTCATTTTTTTGTATACCGGCTGCGAGCCGAGTACGGGTTGTATAGTTGATACCGGCCTGCGAGCCGAGTATATTTTTGATATGAGGGACCGGCCTGCGAGCCGAGTCGAGGTTATTGACCTTTATTGCGGCCTACGTGCCGGCTTTGTTGGATGATGAGATCACAGAGGCCCCGATGCAGGGCACATTGTATATTTGAAACTTGTATATATATATAGAGATGATGTTTTGATCCACATGTTGTGTTCAAAATGTTTTTAAGTATTTTGTCGATGGTTTATGATATAGAATGTATGATGAGTTTAATTGACATGTTGATATATGGATGATGTTGATGTCTTTTGCACGTATATATGGATGACATGTTATATGATGAAATGTTGCATGTTTTGGTGCTGGTTTTGGGACATTGTTATATATGTATCTGATGAGTTGGATCCAAATGATGTATAGATAGATAGTTTTTTGTTTTGTTTTGGTATCCTTAGTTGATGACTTGTTTGTTTTTGTAAAATAGATGATGTTAATGAAATTGTAATGATATGTGTGGTGGATGGACAAATATGGATAATGGTGATGAGATGCAGGAAAAGAGGCGGGCGCGACAAAAATTAGGTAAAAAATGAAGAAAAGAACCATGTTTCAAAAAGGCAGGTGTATAACCGATATCGGTTAGATAACCGACGGCGGTAGTTAGTAGACCGATATCGGTTACATAACCGATCCGGTTATTTAGGTATGAGCTTTTCTAAAAATAAAAAAGCTAGGGTGGTGACTTAAGTTCTAATTTTGAGAGCCATGCAAGAAGTTAAATACGTGAGCGCGCGCTTTTTGAATGAGAGATTTGAGTGAGACAGACGGTAATTGCATGAGAAATTTGAGTGATAAGGAGAAAGAGGAGGGGAAAGTGAATGTGTTCGAGATTCGAGAAGGCGAGAAAGGTGAATTTGAAAAGGTGGTGATCATGGTAGAACGAGGAGAAGCATCAGCGAGGCGGGGCGAGAGGAAGACAAGGGCCACCTCAAGCTGCTGCAACTCCAGAGGTAAACGTTTTGGTTGTGATTTGATTTCTGCATGTTTTGTGAATAAGATGGGGGAGAGTATGTGGGTAGATATGAGAAAGAAAAGATGATAACAAGGGTTATAAATGAGGTGAGTGTTACGTGGTAGGTAATCAAGGGTTTGGGCATGTTTGTGTATACTAGAGAGGAATAAACGAGCAATTTATTGTCGTAGGTGGTTGTTTAGGCAAGGTGTATGAAAGTAACAGTGACCGATATCGGTTAGGGATAACCGGTATCGGTTACTCAACGATACCAGTTATTTATAAGCGATCGGTTCTTGTAGGAATTTCAAAATTTGAGAAAAACCCGGGGATTTGAGGAATTGAATGGTTGTTTGTTATTTGGATGTATGCGGGAGAGGCGGGGTTGAGGATGAATGATAGTGTGCAGTTGTTGTCACGAATCCGGCGGATGTAACCTTGGTGAATGGACATTGATAAATCGTTTGGGGTTAAGTGGAATCCGTTATTATTCACGAATCGCACGTAACCATGCTATGTTACGAGGCGTTGATTGAAGATGGAATCTGAGACAAATACCTTCTATCTCGCAGCGGGGAGATAGCGGTAACATTGGAAGATGTGTTCCGTATTTTGAGACTCCCTATTACAGGAGAACAGTATATCGAGGCATTACCTAGCGCGGCGCGGGGAGGAGCGATAACAACATGATATTTGGTCCATACGCACGAGATTTGACACGGCGAGGTTTATCATTTACGTATGGGATAATGTATACGGCACATCCACGAGGAGACAAGGTTAGCATGATAATATTAATGATAGCGGTAGGGTATTATGCATTACGAGGCGAAGAAGGAAGATTTCCAAAGGCATTGATGTGTGTTATACGGGAGATGATAGAAAGGAACGTGACTTTTGCATGGGCACTGCATATTTGGCGGAGTTATACGAGGGGTTTATGGGCTTGTAGGTGAAATCACGGGGCGACTTTGGATTGTTCATACTTATTACAACTTTGTTGGGCTATGAGCACATTGTTTGTGTGCGACCGGTAGGCGATCCATCCGATCGGGAGAACCGGAGTACGAGAGGTTGGGATTGAGACGATGGGTCGGAGACAGAACAAGAGGCAAGATCTCGAGGCCGTGACGGGTGACATTGAGTATTACGAGGCGGTATGGGAGAGGGTGACGATTGCTTGATATCTGTTGGCGGCCTTACGGGGAACTATATGGTAAGAGAATATAGGCGAGGAGTTGAGGGTGTAGAGCGATTGAGGTGGATCGCGCGGGGCACGGGCCGAGTGAGTATGAGAGGATTCCTCTAGATCGCGTGTGCGCGACAATTTGGGATTGTGCAAGACATACCCCTGGCTTATAGACCATATATGAGGATCGCGGCCGAGGCGGCATTCTCACCTCCCGGCCAACACCTCCCGAGAAGGGCGAGAGGAGATAGCGGCCCGATCGCGGTGTAATGGATGCGAGAGCAGCAGAGAGGCCTATAGGTTATGGTGGGTAGCGAGCTGCGAGGTGTACGTGATCGCCCTGACATAGCTGTGATTACAGCGGAGAGAGATCGTCTGCAGAGTTTAGTTCAGCAGCTCCAAACGCAGGTGAATGAGGCAAGAGGATTGTTAGCGGTTGCGGAGTCACGGGCGGAGAGACTAGAGGCTGGATTCCTCCATGCGAGAGGGCGTATTCATATGTTACAGGAGAGATGGCGTAGATCAGTGGGCGGTACCAATAGCCGTGGTACCCTTGAGGACAGAGAGGCCTGGCGAAAGGCGTCGACGATCACGATCATCACCTGGGTCGGGATGAATCGTGAGGGTTTAAGTAAATGTTATAGAGGTATAAAAATAAAGATGTCGACCTGCGTGTCGATGATAGAGAAGATGTATTTGTTTAACATCTAAATAAAACTGAATATGTATGTTGATTTGAGTTACGATAATAATAAGAATGTTTGTGTTTTGATTTTCGGTGTTTTGAAAAAAGGATAAAGAGGAATGTGATGAAATAGAAATACACAAAAATATTTATATTTACCACACATGATAGGTTATGGTAGGGGATGGTCGAGCTAACCTTGGGAGACCCCATGTCTCCTAAGTGCTGCCTACATAGCCCATTGCACAAAGCAAGGAAGGGCCTCAGACCGATGTAGTTCTCCCTTAGGATCAGGGAGAGGCGAATTCAGGCAATTTGGTACGGTTTAGGCAATTGGTTGGTTGGTAAGAATATTGATATTAATATTGGTAAGGTAAGGTTGTTGGTGTCGGTAATGAATTGGTGATGTTGTAAAAGGTATAAGGGAAGCGAAAGTTAGCCTACCCAAGTAGAAGGGAACCATGTCGATTAAGATCAACACACAATCCTAGATGCGAGGCAAAGCGGAAAGAGTGCTCGTAGGTGAAAAGAGCTAAACAAACCACACAACGTAGAAAGCGAGCGAAGCCCTAGGTACCGTGCATAGGCGAGAAGTCAATAGGTGAAAAGAGTTGTATGATCACATGATATATCGGGTGTACGTTACGTCCCTTGAGTTGAAACAAATGGTGAGGTGAGGTGGATGATATAGGTGAGTCGAGAGAACTTGTTACAAAGTGAGTGTTACGGCGAAAGAGAACCTACCCTAAATAGACAAGTCCATGACCCAAAAAGTTCTTTTGAATGAGGCTTTTATTTATTGAATATAGGTGATCGATGCGGGAAGTCTACTGAGGATATTGATTGTACTATTCTTGAGGTCTTCGCAAAGCTGATCAATGCGAGAAGCTTCGATAAAAAATGTGTGTATAGCTGTCCTTCGAGGGAGCGTCTATTTATAGTAGCAGATATGATTTTAGTGCATAGCTGTCCTTTGGGGAGCAGTCTATATAGAATAGCAGCAATAATTTGGCATATAGCTGTCCTTCGAGGGAGCAGTCTATATATAATTTAGATAGCTAGATGTTCTTTTGGCGTGAAGCATCTAGTTTGGTAGGAAGTTTGACTCAAGAAAATCCCATAAGAAGGTGGTATTTTAATACTTTGAAGTCATGGACTAGACTAAAAAGGGGAAGGCATCGTTTGAGGGGAGGTGAGAAGTGAGCTTGATTTTATTTGGAGATGTAGGAAACAAAATGTATGTAGCGGTAAATGAGCTCAAGGGACGAGCGGTAGGTAGATAAGAAGTGATATAACACTAAATTCAACAGTAGAATGGTCGAAGATGCAAGGCATTAAGGGGTTCAGGCTCAGGTTTACCATTAAGCGAAGCTAAACGATAAGTGCCTGATCCATAAGTGTGAGTGATTATATAAGGCCCAATCCAATTAGGAGCAAATTTTCCACGTTTGCTCTTTTCTAGTTTGGTTACATGTTGATTCTCTTTGAGGACAAGATCACCAACCTTAAAGGTGCGCTCATGAAGTCGCTTATCATAAGCACGCTTGATACGTTTTTGATAGATTTGGAGGTGATCAAGAGAGTGTAAGGCGGCTCGTCGAAGCTCAATTGGGCTAACCGCTCTTGGCGGAAATCATCGTTGGTGAGAATATCTGAAGAGATATTCTAAGGGAGGGTATTTGTACTTCGAGAGGCGGGACGGCCTCGGTACCATATACGAAAAGAAAAGGTGTGGCATTAGTGGAGTACGAATGCTAGTACGATAAGCCCAAAGGGCAAAGGGAATGTGATCGTGCCAATTTCTTCGGATTCATTGACAACTTTCATGAGGATTTTGGTTAGGGTTTTATTAGAAGATTGGCTGACCATTGGCTGCGGATAGTAAGGCGATGAGAAACTAAGTTTGATACCAAAGTTGTCACAAAGGTCTTGTAACAACTTGTTTTTAAAAGATTTACCATTATACATTATTAGGCGATGAGGAATACCAAAAGCGAGCGAGATAATGTGATGGTTAATGAATTCGACAATTTTTCTTTTTGATTGAAAGCGAGTGGAATGGCCTCCACCCATTTTGTGTAATATTCGGTGTCTTTGTGATTATCCATCGGTGGCGTTGTGAAGAGGTCGGGTGAATCTCACCAATAAGGTCTAAACCCCATTGTGAGAAAGGCCAAAGATCTCGTGCGACCTGCAGCGGATGGCTAGGAGTATGTTGAAGGTTGGCATGTTGTTGACACATAACACAACGCTTAACATATTCGTAGCAGTCGTTATTGAGAGTAGGCCAATAATAACCTAGGCGAAGGATTCGTTTAGCCACGGCAAGGCCACTAAAATGTCCACCACAAATCCCATCATGGACTTGTTGGATGGTATAGGTGACCTCCGCGCCGGTTAGACAGCGAAGGAGGATACCATCAAAGCCACGTTTATAGAGGAGTCCCCCCATGACAACATAACGCGAAACACTTTTAAGAAAAGCACGTTTGCCGTTACTAGTAAGGTCAGGTGGGAGAACAGAGATTGTAAGGTAGTCGTGAAATTGGTGGTACCAGGTATCCTGCGAATTAGTAGACACAGTATTTATCATACAAACTACCGGGGTTGAGTAGGATGGGGCAAAAAGTTGTTGGACCACGACGAATAATTCAGAGTCAGTTGATGAAGCTGGAATTTGCGAGGCTAAGCAAGCCATAGTATCCACAAATTTGTTAGTGGAGCGGGGAATGGTTTGGATAGAATAGTGAGTAAATAAGGCTAGAAGTGAGTCCACGTAGTGTTTGTACTTTTGAAGTTCCTCATTTTTACATTGGTAGATGCCCATAACTTGATTGACTACCAATTGAGAGTCGCCAAAAATATTGATAGATTTGATACCTAAGTGTATCGCATGACTTGGAGACCAAACAAGGGCCTCGTATTCCATTTGTATTATTAGTGCGGGAAATCAAGCGGAATGAAAGAGGCATAGGTTCAGCGTCAGAGAGGATGAGAACAACGCCGGCTCCTCCCGCGGCTTGGCATTTAGATCCATCGAAGAGGGTCATTTGATCGACTCTTCCCGAGTGAAAGAGTGGCGATGAGTTCGTCGGGAAATTAAAATTGGTGAATTGTTCCCGAGGTAAAGGGGCCTCCATGAAGTTGGTGCAAGAGTTTGTCCTTTGATTGACTTACATTGTATAAACTCAAGGTCGAGGTCGGCGAGGAGCATAAGCCATCGAGCGATGCGTTGGTTTAGATGTGGTTTGGCGTACATATAATGAATGGGGTCCGTGTTGGTGATGACAAAAGTTTTGTGATTCAGGAGGTAATGTCGGAGTTTGGTGGCTACGAATGATAGGGCTAGGCACAATTTTTCTACATGTGTATACCTAGTCTCGTAATCCACGAGAAGTACGACTTATATAATAAAGCGGCTGTTCTCGGCGTGCGAGTCGATGTGCGAGCATAGCTCCTATAGCATGGTCAGTGGCGGAAAGATAAAGGTAGAAAGGGCGGTCGTCCTGGGGTGGGATAAGCACGGGTGGCTGCAAGAGATAGGATTTGAGAGCTTCGAAGGCTTGGTGACACTCCTCACTCCATTGAAAGGCAACGTCTTTTTTAAGAAGGTGATGAAAAGGGTGACATCGATCGAGAGTTGGGAGATGAAAGCGCCGGATGGATTGAAGTTTACCACGCAAACTACGCAATTGTTTGAGGTTTTGGGTGGGGGCATTTCTAGGATAGCTTTTACTTTAGATGGATCGACCTCAATGCCACGCAAAGAGGCGATAAAGCCAAGAAGTTTTCCCGAAAGAACACAAAGACACATTTCTTTGGTTGAAGGCGAACGAGAATATTGCAACGGCGATCGAAAATAATGGTTAAAACATCGAGATGTTCAACTGCGATGTTTAGATTTGCCCGAGAAGATCATCGACATAATCCTCAAGGATAGTGTGCATAATGTCATGAAAAATGTAAGTCATAGCCGATAGGTAGCACCCGGCATTCTTAAGGCCAAAGCGGCATGACACGATAACGAAGGTTCCCGAGGAGTTATGAAGCGGTTTTGTGTTGATGGGGGGCGACCAAAATTTGGTTGTATCTGAAAAGCCATCCATGAGAGAAAGCATTTCATGGCCCGCGGTGAGATCAACAAGTTGATCAATACTTGGGAGGAAGTCATCCTTGGGGCAAGCGAGGTTAAGGTCTCGGAAATCCGTGCATATCGAAGTCCCCGTCGCTTTAGTAGCGAAGTGCGATGTTAGAAATCCATTGAGGATAGTCGATAGGCAAGATGAAGGAAAGCGAGAAAGAAGTCGTTGAAGCTCTTCTTTGACCAAGAGGGCAATGCGTGGATGCATTTTCTCGGTTTTTTGTTTTTGGGTGGTTTGGAATCGGGGTTTAGAGTGATGTTATGGACGGCAATGGTAGGATCAATTCTGGCATGTCGCGTAGGACAAGCGAAAGCTTGGTTGCGGAGTACGGAGAAAGGTAGTAAAGGCGGCTTGTTACGATGTGTTAAGGGATTGTCCGATCTTCACAATGTGAGGATCCTCCTCCGTGTGGATGTTGATTTCTATAGTCGATTCATTGACATGGTTTGAGTTTGAGATGGTAAGGCGCGTTGAATATAGAGTCATCGCCCCGAGGTAAGTGAGGATGGAGTCGTCATCACGGCACTCAACAACATTAATCAAAGGCGAATCCTCTTGATCATGTGCGGATACGAAGGGGAAGAGAAGATGGGTCCTCATTATCGCGTTGATAAGTGAGAGGACCTATGAAGATAGCATTTATGAAAAAAAAAAAAAAGTTAGGAGGGATAGATTCGGGGTCATAGATTACGTGGGTGATGATGGCAAAGTGGGTGATGATGGTTTGGTAGGGGTGGCGTCGTCTTCTTCGAATACTGGTGACACGAGGTGTCTCTGTGTAGGTGTTTCGGGAAAACCGAGACCCGCTGCGATCATTGTGTTTGCGGGTAGTCACGGGAATGAGTGTATGTCGGCCTTGTTCGTAAAGACCAAAACCAAAGCCTTTCAAGCACAGCGAGTCAAGAAGGTGAGGCGAAAGCGCGATTTCAAGTATTGAAAATCGGATTGGAAGGAACCACACCAAGAGGAGGTTCGGGGGTAATGGAGGATCGTCAACACCCCCATACGTTAGGTTGGTGCGGCGATGGGGTGGTCGTAGAGATTACCTCCCCACGCGGCGGTCGTAGGTGGGATGTGCATGTAATTGTCCGTACTCTGCGGGGTAGGGAAAGAACTAACGTTATATAGGCGGTACTCCCCAGCGTAAGGCGTTGAAAAACATCTACTAAGGGTCGGAGGTTGGGATGTTATCTGCGGGAAGGAAGTGGTTTTGCGATGGTGGTTTCATTGGTTGAAGGCGTAGGTGCGGTTGAGGTGGATGGTTGAGGTACATTTGAAGAGGATGGTTGGGTTGAATGTATGGGTGTCTTGATTGGTATAAGCACATCGTTAGGGCGGTATAACATATTGCAAGTTTTAAAGGGGGGAGGATCAGCTTTTACGGTGTAGGACTTCCCCTCGTACTCAAATTTTATGCATCATGTAATGTTGAGGAACGCATCCCATAGCCGGATCAGGGCGACCTAACAACATATTGTATTGGAACTCTCCCTCAAGGACATAGAAGAGTTCGGGTAAAGTACGTGGTCCTACACGAATGTTAAGGATCACGGTGCCTAAAGTGGAAGTAATAGCATCATTGAATGATCGCAACATGATGGGGTTGGCACACATGCAACTGGAAGGGATATTCATTTGTTGGAAGGCTTTTGAAGAGATGATGTTTAAGTGGCGCCCCGTCAATCATAACACGCGTACCGGATATCCCGAGCGTAGGCTTTGAGATAAAAAAAGCGAGTCGGGATCTTCGGTACCAAAGTCGATAATTTCATCTTGAGAAACTGGCAGCAGCGGCTTGCTGTACAGAGCCCGAAGTGGTTGGGGAGATAGGTTGTTTAGTGAGTGAAGCAACATGATTGGGTGTTAGAATAGAGGTAGAGGAAAGGTTTCATTAGGTAAAACCTCTATCCCTTGAAGGATCTCAAGCGAGAGCTTGTCGATGAGATTGAAGTCGAATGAGATCATACGAGTGTCATTTTACGGGTGATTGGTGAAGGCTGTTTGATCATAGTTCGGTGGGCAGCTCCATTAGAGCGGGGATAGCGGGTCGCGAATAACCACTTTAGGTGGTGGTGCAATCGGGATGGTTTGACGGAGAAAGAGCCGCGAGGTGTGTTTTCTTTTGCTTTCCCATTGTTTTTACGCCCTCGAGTAGCGACACTAATCATATTAATCTCGTAGACCTGAGATGAGGAAGATGGTTGGGATAAGTCATGGTCTTCAAGAGGTGGGGTTGTAATAATGATAGATCTTGGTGAGGCGGGGACAGATGGTATAGTAGAGGGAATTGGAGCTAAAGGTCTCTCCCTTCGTAAGTTGTCTTTCTTAACCTTTGTATCCGGGAGAGGTGACTGACGAAGGATGGTTTTTAAAGCTTTGCATCCCTCCACATCATGCCCCGGTGTGCGGTGATAGGCGCAGATTTTAGACTCATCATAACCTATAGGTCGGGGTTTAGACGGGTCATAAGGTCTAAGTGGGGGTAGGGAAATAGTCGTATTCTCTACCAACATAGCAAGGATTTTGGCGTAAGATCCTTTGAGTGGGTCAAAGTCGGAGGAGGATGAGGGTATTGGTTGCGCGGGTTTTGGTAATGTTTGGGCGTGGTTGGTTCGTACGGGTTTTGGTAATGTTTGGGCGTGGTTGGTTCGTATGGGTGGTGGTTTAGCCGAGGGGTGTTGACACGTGTTTTTCACTAAACGTGGTTTCTTTGGCGCAGAAGCTATATTGGATGATGAGGCCACAGATGATGTGGTATCAGAAAACAACCACGGGGAAATAGGAGTGACCGAAAACAAATCTTTTGATGATGGAATTTGTTTAGGGTTGATAGGTGGACAGGATACGCGGGGTGCGGTGTTGATTTATACCACAGGATCTGTATGGTGTGCGAAGGCGTAGGTCGCTTTAAAGAAAACGCAGGAGGTATGATATATTGATGTAAGGTAGAGGGATGGGGTCCCAATATGGAAGGTAGGTGTGACGATGATGGTTTTAGTTGTGATAGAGGCATAGGTTGAGGAGATTGAGTCTGTCTCTTAATGGGGTGGGGCGGCTTTATTTTAGATAAATCAAACCGCTTAGGTGGGTGTGTTAGACTAGGTATGGGTGAGGTCTCTAGCGTAGGAGAAGATTTGGTTAAGTTAATAGAAGTGGACGGGGCATTTGGTAGAGGTGAGGGGGGTGAAGGTGAGAACATGGGCATTTTAAGCACACGTAAACACTTCGGGTATATGGTGGAGGCCTCGGGATCGGTCATTTGCATTTGAGTAGAATATGGCGTACTCAAGCGTTCCCATAGGACACTGTCATCTTACGTGGAATGGCAGTCCTCACGTGTGAATATGAACTTTTGTACGGAAGAAAGGTGGGTTGTGATTCGAGTCCCTTTGTGGGTGTGATACGGGGGTAGATGAGGCCTTTGTATCAATAGATGTTAAGAGGTCATTGGTGTTGAGAAGATTTAGGTGATGAAGGACTAATAGGTAGGAGGGCGTGTTTGAGAGGATCTGTCATATTTAAAGAATATGGTGATGTCGGTTTAAGAGGTTTCTCGTCTAAGGATGTCAAAAGAAGTGGCGAGCCTTCCTCTTGTGCTGCAAGAATGGTAGAAGGAGCGTTTGGGAAATAGATAAATTAGATAACATCCGCTCACGGTCTTGCGAGGATGTGGTATAAGAAGGCTCATTTGTGAGAAGGGAACTCTGGGCAGTTAATTCCTTGATGGGTAAAGGCAGCAAGGATTTCAGTTTGTCTTGATGGCGAGGAAGGGGTTCGGTTTCTGCGTTAGTGAAGAGGCTTGATTGAGAATTTGTTCGATAGAGGTCTTTGGTGAGAATCGAAGGCTGCATGGATCTCATGAACACTCTCCTCGGCTAAGATATCTTGATTTAGATTTCTTGTTAGAAGAATGATTCGGGAATGGTTTGTTGAATATTTTCAAATTTCGGTTAGCGAGGGCGTTAGGATTATCGAGGCTATATCCCCCGCATCAACCATTTCTGCACTATGTTTTTCAACATCTTGCGAGTTCTCATATTTGTGTCCCTTCACGCGGTGGAAATTCTGAAGTCATTTTCTTTGTACCAGGAAGGTATGGCGCGAGTGGAATCAAACCGGAATGAGGTTTAACGGGAGGTAAGGTAATGGCTCTGCTTTGAGCAATTTTCCAATATCACACCATATGTTTCTCCCGAGGAGTGTAGTTGATGGGTTACGCTTTATACTTATAAGTGGTTTTGGCGGGGTATTAGACGGTGGTTGGGATTTGACCATCACCGCGTGCACGGCCCCTTTTGATTTGAAGCGGTCGATGGGTGAGGATTGGTGGTGTTAGGTTTGTTGGTGGAATCTTGGAGTTCGGAAAGTGGGGTTTTGTTCTGTGACCGCAATTTCTCTTCCTCTAAGGCTCGAATCTCTAGTTTTCGAGCCATAGTAAAACCTCATCGAATGTACGGAAAGTTTGAATTTGGAGGGTAGGGGAGATGTGCTTAGCGCGAGGCCGCGTAAATAGATTCGATAAGTTCGGTTTGAGGCAAGGCATACGTAAGTTGGTTGATAAGGCCCCCGCCATCGTCAGCGAAATCTGCGATAGATTCGTCTTCAAATTGTCGGATGGCATAGAGGTCGGTGATAGATACTTTCTTGGCAATGTTAATGGAGAAATGATCCAAGAAAGATTGGGCTAGTTGGTTAAAAGAGAAGATTGAGTCTTTGGGTTAAAGCAACTTTGTACCACTCAAGCGAGGTCTGATAAGGACATGGGAAAGGTGCGGAGTATGAGGCATCATCATGAGCAATCAAATAACAAGCATGTCTAAATGATCGCAAGTGTTGTTGAGGGTCCTCTTTCTTATTAAAGCGGGTAAATTTTGGTAACTCCCATTGAGGAGGATATGAATGAAGGGGACGAGAAGGGTGAATGGGCTCCCGACAAACTTGCTCGTATGTCAAGCGCTACGACTTCTGAAAGCGAAGCCTCGAGGTTTTGCATTTTGTCCATCATTTGTTTAATTAGATCGGTAGTTGGATGAGATGATGGTGTGGTTGTGGTAAGCGGAGGCAAATTGGGCCAAGGACCACCGCTAGACCACTGGTGGGGTTAAGTGTTGATAAGGTGTGGAGGATGAATATGTTGAGGCAACCGAATAGGGATGTCCCATATAGGATGTTGAGGTCATTGGATACGTGTATGGGAATGAAAAGGTAGGCGGAGCTTGAGAAGGAAAGCTCGTGTGGATAGGTGGTGAGAGAGAAGCAAGTCATGAACGGAGCGATCTGCAAGAGAGATGAGGTAGGGGCGGTCGGTGGTAATGATATGTGGGGTCGAGATTAACCAAGGAAAGCTAATGAGTCGTATGAACCTCTGAAGCCGTCGGATTGGGAGACGGGGCTAGAGATGCAGGAAGCAAGGCGGTATTATCAGGCGGAGTGGGAGCTAAATGAGCAGCTATACTAATAGGCATACCAACAAGGAGCTGACCATCAGGCGTACGGTCAGGGGTATGAGACAAATAGTATTGTACAGCGCTAGAATTAGCATCCAGAAACTTGGCAAAGTCCTTATCTCCCACCGGAATTTTAGGAACCTCATTTGGTATCAGTAGGATTCCCCACGAGAATGTGAAGGGGTGATTGAGGCAAAGAAAGCAGAGCAAGCATGTGAAACCATGGCGGCGGCTTGCTTTCAGTGATAACAACCATGGACAGGAGTTCACGGTAGGGTTTCAATCATCGGGAATAGAAACAAACTCAGGTGGTAAAATTGGTAGGTTCTTTGGTTTGTCGGGAATTGGAAAAACGATGGCGATATCGGTCTAAGTAACCGATGTCGGTTATCTACTATAGCGGCGTCGGTCGAGGTAACCGATGTCGGTGTAAGAAAGCAGGCTAACAAGATATAAAAAGGCTGCTAATTTGATTTTTAACAAGCGTTTAGTATACTTGTCAATTATTGATCACGAGAAAGGAGTATGAGAAAGAAAAGCAGAACTAAAAACAAGCAAGATGCACACGCAAATCAGAGAGATTAACCCTAGGGTTAATTTTAATTATGTGGGCTTATGCCTTTAGGCGTAGAATGATGTCGAGAATCCTAAACAAGAGACTTAGGGGAAATGTCAAGTTGTTTTGGCTTATAAGGTTACCTCAATCGGGCGGAGGAATACCGCGGAAAAGGGGGGATGTTTGAGCTGTTGTGTTAATTGTGAAGTGATTTGGTATGTGTTGTGCGGTGAAAGTAAGATTAATTTCTGTCAATACCGTGGATATCACCCCACGTGTACGACACATTACTTAATCTCGTTCACTAGAATTGAAAAAAACAACAAGCGGGAATGCGATGCACGTGTTTTAAACCCAAATCGAAAATTATGTTCGATGAAGCAAGAGAGATGACTTTCACTAATGCGAAACTAGGAAAGCAAGACAAATTCTTTACTTGAAATATATAACAAAAAAAGCAACAACAAGTATGCTTCCTAAAATGAAAATAAGCAAGAAAGCAGAAACCCAAAATGGGTCCCCCAGTCGTGCCAAAATGTTTCACTCGGAATGTTTCGTTCCTTTTAGAAAAAAGAGATAAGGGTTGGGGCTAGGAGGAATACTGTAGAATGTCGAGATGGTGTGCGCGTACCGTAGAGAAAGATCGGGTGATTGCGAAGAACTCCTTTTTGTCTTGGAAGGACTACTGCAAATAAGAACACAAGACCACAAGATTTTAATTAGACAATAAATGAGGAAGCTGCCTTGGGCCGGGAAATATAAAACTTCCTTTCGAAGGTGGTCGGTTCCCTGCTAATATGAATTAACACAAAAGACTATAAGATATCAATTAAATTGCTTTGTTGAAGCTGGGTAGGGGAAAATTTGGTTTTGGTTATAGTCGGTGATATACCGATGCGATTCTTGATAACCGATGGCGAGTTCTTCGATGACCCGATATCGGTAGAGTCTAGGATCGAAGGTTGGTTGTTTTGTGGGGTGGTGGTGTTATTTGGTAGTTGTGTTATTTGTAGTAAATTTGTATATAGGTGATACTAGGAAATAAGGTGATGAGAGGTAGATGAATGATAGTTAGATGCAATGACACGTTGGGTAGTGGATCCAAGAATGGATTTGTGAGGACTTATGATTCAAAAAGTCGAAGAAATGTTATTAAAGAGGACATGCAAGATGTAACTTACTGGTTATTGACGGAGATGCAGGTCCAAGAGCTCTGATGGCAAAGGCGAGCGAGGTAGGATGGTCTGGCACACACACGAGATCAAATCGGTGAGTATCACTGGGCTCACGGTATCGGTATCGATTGCGATCCTTGCAGCTCTCCTTTCTGCTAACTCTCCTTGTCTCTTCACTTGTCTCTTGCTCGGTCAAGTAAAGATCGGGTTCTCTTGATCGCTCGATGCTCTTTCTTGATTCAAAAATCCTTTCCTCACGATCCAAAAATGAAATTCGTCCCTTGTTTTTGGTTTGGGAGCCCATTTACTGAGGAAGCCGATGGCGGTTCACGTAACCGGCGGCGGTCGAGTAGAACCGGCATCGGTAAGGAAAAAGTAGGCTATTTTTAGTAAAATAGCCCACCTTCCTACTTTTCTCCCAGAGAGATTAGTTGCGGGCTTGGTCAAGTGACTAGAATGTCGGTTTTGGGTGCGAAAGGGTCCTTCATCATGGGTGTAGGTGTAGACCAAGTTTTAGGTCTTAATTAGGTTAGTTTAGGATTAGGGCTAGGTCATGATGAGGTGGCAAAATGAGGTGGCGAGGTGAGGTGATGGGGATTTATCAATGGTGCACCCATCTTAGCTCTGCATCGTAACATGATAAAAACCCGCTTCTGCGCCCCCAAGTGCGCCTCTTTCATATGCTACAAGCGCTAACCTTGCGCCCTCTTTGGTGCATCAACCTTCCTTGCTACATCATGTTTCTATGCGCCAATGGCGCACCCAGCATCAGTGCAACACAGGCTTTATCCGCGCTAAGTACAAGGCTTTGAAGGCGCAGGCGCATCCCTCCTTACAGCAACATCATGTTGTGTTAACCCTTCGTGCGCTGCGCCATGGCGCACGAAAAGTTCCTGTTACACAAACCTTACATGCGCCAAAGGGCGCACCAAATCCCAGTGCAACATGAAAAGTCTATGCGCCAAAGGGCGCATCCTGTCTCTATGTAACACAATGTTTTCATGCGCCTTTTATAAAATGCACTCTGCAGTATCTATGCGCCATGCGCCTTTGGCGCCAGTTTAACCTTTGCAACACGCCTTTCCTGTGCGCCTTACCTATTTAGCCCTGTAAGCTGCAATTTTCATGCGCCCTGCGCCCTGAGCCTAATAATAACTAACTCCTTCTTCTGTTGGCACTTCAATGGGAAATCAAATGACTGATACAACCTTTCTACGTTGGGTTTCACTTCTTCTTCATGCAGATCAGCAACTGAGTTCGAAAGAACATATGTCTACATCCAGCAAGAGACCCATCAAATCCAAAGGAAAGGCTAAGCTTACAGAGGAAGAAATGAAATATAAATATCAGAGGGTCAGAATGCCCGAGTCCCAGGCCGAGTGCAGCATGGACGTCAGAGACTCAGAATTGGGACATATTGATATGGAGGAATTCTGGGCCAGGACTCAGAAAGTTACAAGGAGTCCATGGATGGACAAATTGATCGGCAGTGCCCTGCACTTCACCGGAGGAATCCCCGTCAGCGCCGTCAACAATGAATTTATGATGGTGGTTGCCCAGTGTTACAACAAGGACACAAGGTGTGTCGAAAACAGCAAGGGCGAGGTAGTCATTAACCTCACTGCCCATCATTTTGAGATAATACTCGGCATCCCTCACCACCGGCACTTTGTGGCCGTCAGCCAAGCGGAGTGCATTAAGGCCTGGGATGACAATGAGGATCAATGTATGCAACTAATGAACGAAGTCTATCTGAAGAACAAAAAGGTAGTAACCCGGTGGCCCCAAATCATCCACCGCAGTGACTTCTCAGAAGAGCTCAGCGACACCATTACATTCCTGAGCAGGGTCTTCGGGCTTTCTGATGCCCATTATTTCCATAAATGGATGTTGCGGTACTTAGAAACCATGAACAAGAATATGCCTGATCAGCGCTTTTGCTGGGGAGAGATTATAAGCAGCACAATCTCTGAGCAGCTACAACAATTCAGCACAACGGGGACATTTCATATGAACTCCTACGTGGTCTACGCTGCAGCATCAGAGAGGGACTATCCAGGCCTGACGCGGAGTGGAGTTTGGCCTCAGGTCAAAATATACGAGTATTATCCAGAATTGAGGCTGGAGAATAGCATCTCCCAATTCACCAAAATCAACGATGCATTCTTCTACCACATCATCTGCTGCTGGGCCGAATATGACTTATGGTCGCACGACCAAAAGCATAGTGGCAGCCACGGAGAAATGGGGAGCCCTGTTCACCCAGTTTCCTACATTCACCTATCTAAGGGCTGCCAACTTTTTGGGAGAGCCAACCAGGCTACCAAGGTATGCTTGGAATTAAGCATTCTGCTTTAGGCTGAATCAAGGCAGCTAATCACATATCATGAGAAATGCCTTAAAAGAAAGAAGGGTGGAACTCCTTTCCCCCTCACAGTAGGCCGATACACATGCTCTACCCACCACAAGGTGAAGGAGATGTTCACAGAGCTGGAGTTACTCAATTTGAAACATGATTTCCCAGCCAGGCCTACCTTCGACCCAAGGAGCTGTCTACCAAGGGCGAAACTTGATCCAATCCATGTTCCTCAGATCGAGGATATTTATATTGACGTCCTCCATGAGGTGGAGCTCAGAAGGAAGGATCATTCTCGCCTAGCATTGGCAGAAATCATCCAATATGGGGTAGCCATTGTCCCCAAAGGCTTCCAAACTACGGAAGATGAAGTAGACAAGGTATATACTGACACAGATGGGGACAATTGGTCCTTTCCACCATTGACAGAACTAAGGCCCCTCAGACAATTGAGGAAAGGGTCAAGGAGACTTTGCGTAGGACAGAACATTGGTGCCGGATGAATGGCCTAATCTACCTCGGGGTTGATTTCACAACATCCCCATTGGGCAACGCACCTCCACGATCCAAAAGCAGCCTAAAGGCAAGGGCAAAGGCGTAGAAGGTGAATCCAAGTGCCATTCAGGAAGAAGCCCCTGAGAGTCCTCCTTCCGTGGCACTGAAAGCGAGTAATAACTCTGGATTCGCCAGAGAAAGAAGCAGAAGAGGAAGTTCCAATAGGCCCATCCACTCAGGATGTCGGCATTGCCACAACAACCGAGGTCCCTTCCGTCCCTTCTTCTTCTCTTCCTTCCCCTCCTCGAGTGACTCAAGTGACCATCCCTTTGGTCGTGTCCTCTTCCCCTTCTTCTACTGTTTCCCCCGCCTCTTCATCTATCTTTTCTTCCCTCGTTGATCTGTCCTCCTCCATTTCTTCCCTCATCTCCGAGCTCCCTTCCCTTCCTATGTCTTCCGTAGCTGCAGTTTCCCTTCCTTCCATGGGCACTTCTTCGGCTATTCTCTCAATGCCGCCGCCACGTGTCTCCATGTTTTTCCCCTCTTCTACTGCAGCTGCCCCCTCCTCTGTTTCCGGTCCTTCTACCATAGGTCCAGCTTGGATCTCTCAGCAGCTAAGTCAGCAAAAGAGGAAAGTTCCCATCGCTCCGATGGACTTTTCCGTAATCCCATCTAAGGGGGCAAAGAAGCAGAAGCCTGTCACGCGCTTCTCTCAAAGTGTTGCAGGAGAGAGAGTTATGGAAATCGCATACCCCAATCCCCTCAAAGAGAAAAAAGGATCTATCTCTAACAGATTTTACTGTGACCCAAGTCACAATGGGGACATCTTCCGAAAGTCTTCAGGGGGAGGCTCTTTCTGTAGTTGACGCCCTCTGTAAAAAGCTTCAGGAAATCAAGGAAGAGAAAAGGCAACTGAAGGAGCAAAACAAATATCTGCTCCAAGCCTTACAGAAGATGGGTAATGCACCTCCTACAACTGCCGCCGAGACTTCTGAGCTTCTCAGCCAGGAGAAAATTAATGAGTATGCCAAAATCGGCGAGCAGGGTATGGCCGTTTCCGCTTGGAGGAGCCAAATCCTCAAAGACAGTGAAAAAGTGATCACCGAGTTCTCCGACTTGTACCTGAACATCAGTAAGGTGAATAAAGAGCTCCAAGTGTTAGCAGGGCCCATATCAGAAGAGTTGGAACATGCCAGACTGCAACACGAGACCTTCCAACAAATGTTCGACTATTCAGTCGAAGATCTTGTCAAGTTCGGCGTCTTCGGCCATCCAAGGGCCCTCAACAAAATCATGTCCACTCTGGACTACCGGGTGGATCAGCTAGAATTTATTCTAGAAAAGATTGACAAAGTCAAGGAAGAAGCCCTGGATGCGATGCACCAAATGGAACGAATTGTTCTTAATATGTCGCCAGGGTTACTTACTCCTTCCTTCACTTTAAGGAAAGCTGATGAAACCACCCAGATCTTCAAGGAGATCGCTTCTCAAGGAACGGGGCCAGAGGTCACATTTGACACAGAATCTATCAACAACCTACTGGCCTGTAGGGACTTCATCGGGTTCCTCATTGAGGCGGAAAAGGACTATTCCAAACTCCCAGAGAAGCTCATAGATGAGCGGGAGACTTGTGAGGCGATAAGTGATAGGCACAAGGATCCTTCCCAGGATCAACTAGGGCCAATAATCAACAAGTTCATGGAATACCACTCTCAGTTCCATATCTCATCACCTGAGGAGCAACAAAAGCAGTCCACCCCCTTTCGGCCATAGGATGATGATGACGAATAGCTCTTTGCTTCTTCTTCTTCTTCTTCTTCTTCTTCTCTTTCTCTTCTTCGTCTTTTTGGAAATATCTGGAGTATGTTGATACAAATGATGATGTCATCCATGTTGCATCATGGGATGATGTCATCCATCAAGTTGTAAAAAGTCAACATGACTTTTAGATATTTTGTAAATAGTTGTTGGCTCCTTTTTGCCTTCTTTTCTCTTCTTCTTCTATAAATACTCCAATACTTGTAGTATTGTGGGATGGATGGATATCTTTCAGATGAGAAATAGAAGTGAAGAAAAAAGACTTTGAGCTTTCTTGTAACAGAAGAAAACAGTAATACAAATATTGAGACTTTGTGCTGAATAGCTGTGTTATGCATCAGACCTTTCTTATGTTAGATCTGTATGTGTTTATTCTGTTAGATTCATATCTACTTTTTTGTCATTTATTCATCATCAGTATTGCTTTGTTTGTTTATGCAAGTAGGTTTGGCTCTGTTTACTACCAACCCCAAAACATAAATCTTCTGACCTTTCTGCTTTGGAATTCATTTCTTTTCTTCCTTCAGACTTGCTCTTTCTTTATTCCCTCTTCCTTTCCTTTCTTTTCGTAGTCGGAAACACCCCTACCGGGATGAGATCCCAAACCCCGAAGGTAGAATCTATGAGACTTGCATAGATTCCTGCTAGTAGAATAGCAATAAACCGGGCCAGTTTCGCTGCTGACTCAAAGAGGGGCTATGCCCTGCACACTGCTTTGTTGGCTCGTGCCTATCCAGATCCTGTCTGGCGATAGATTTTCGGACCAACAAGTGATACCTTAATGATTTGGGTGGAAGACCGGCTTCTTGTTGATTTTCCATTCATTCAATCAGCCATGTTTAGTGCCAAATCAGTTGCATGGTTGCAACTTTTGAGAAAAGGAAGCTATTTCTCCCAACCGATTGCGGGGTTTGTTTAGCCCACTTTTGCTTCTAGTTAGAGTAGGTAGGTTTTCTTTCAGTAAAAGAAGTGCTTGTGCACACTCTACATGTTCCATTTAGAGCATGTATGATTTTTAGTTTTGTACATAGTTTTGGTGCTACTGGTTTTGCTCTTGCACAGTTCATTTTAAGTGGCATTTTGGTGAGAACAATTCTAAGTTCAATGGGTTTCAAGTGGCTCAGAGGGAAGTTTTCAAGATATCAGGTTGGTTTCAGGTTATTGCTTATGACTCCATGCCCAATGGATTGCTAAAAGGCCACTGATCTTCTACCTAACAGGCAAGTAACCCCTCTGAGTCGCCAAAATTGTTATCCAAAATTCACACCTCAAGGTAATTTTGATAACATGCATCAAATTATTCGATCTGAGTAAGTAGATTGATTCAAGGCCTAGAATCATGTTTTTCGGCGTCCCTTCGGCCCTTTTCTAACTCTCCCATCCAAGAAGAAATCCCAACGAGTTGGAAAAAATGGAAAAAATGCAGAAAATAAGGTTGCATGACTGTTTTAAAGCATTTCGGGTCTGAAGGGTTCAGGTCATACCAGTTCGGGTCATACTGAGGTTCGTCGTACCAAGCTTGGGGGCTGAAAAAGCAAGAAAATCAGCTAAGTTAGATATTTTTGTCCCAAGCGGTCTGCGGGACAGTTGGGACGTCGGGATGCGAGGGACGCGAAAAGCCAAATCGGCCAAAAGCAAAGGAAAAATCACCTAAGTCTCTATTTCAGATGGTTTGGGACAATCAGGACAAAAGTACGCGTGGGATGCGAATCATCTGATTTCCCAAACAGACAGAGTCCATTTCGGTCGGTTCGAAATATTTGTCTCAGGCAGTCCGGGACATCTAGGCCAAAAGTACACAAGGGGCGTGGCGAATCGGCCAAAAGTAAAAGAAAAATACCTAAGTCTCTATTTCATGTGGTTTGGGATAGTCGGGAAAAAAGTACGTGTGGGACGCAAATCGGCCAATTTTCTGATAGACAGTTCATTTCAGGCGGTTCGGAGATATTTGTCCCAGCGATCCAGGGATATCCAGGCCAAAAATACGTGAGGGACACGTGGGACGTGAAAAGGTGAAAAGGCCACAAAAGAGATAAGGAGGCCTGCGGATGAATCAGAATGTGCCACGTGTCAGAAGGGGAAGAAAGTTGAAAAAATTGCTAAGTGTTTGACGCAAGGTAAAATTGCGCCCCTCAGGCCCGAGCCAATAAAATAGTGCCACGTGTCCAAGTGCAAAAATTGTAAGGAAGGGCGAGAAAGAAATTTTCAAAGGATGAGCCCATGGAAAAATCAGAGCTGTCACATGTCATTCAAGTGGCGGAGTGCAGGGAAAATTCAAAAACTTTCCAAAGACCAAAACGGGTCAAAAATTCAAACTTTTTCCGCCAATCCGTTCGGGCTGTTTTTCCCTAAATCTTCAAATGGCCATAACTTTCGATCTAGAGCCCGGATTTTCACGTTCTTTATATCAATGGAAATCTGGTGAAATTATCTACATGATTTCGGGGTCAATATTGCATTTTGGTTCATTTTGAGAGAGAAAATCAAGAAAAGTCTCTAGCACGTGGTAATGGCCAGAAGTGACGTTTCAACAACCAGTTTTAATGCAAAATGGGTCGTATTCTTCTCCAGCATGGCGAAAATATTAGGGCATGGGTCTGTAAGGATGCCCATGCTATTTTAATGCATCTTCATTCAATGAGGAATGGCTCCCACGTTTTTACATGTTTTCTCTCTCCTGGGCTCGACCCATGCATTGTAAAAGCTAGATTTGGCTCATTTTTCAAAGGGTTGTTCATCTTTTCTACTCTGCTCTCCTTTCTTTTCTTCCCTAGGGTTGAAAATGGAGTTTGAACCTCCTCCCCTGCTCTGTAATGGCATTTTTTTCCTTTTACCATTAAAATGATGTTCTGTGTAAACTTCTGGAGCGACAAAAAACGTGTTTTGTGATGCATCTTTCCATCCTTGCTCATTTTTGCTTATTTTCTTCTTCCTTTTTTCATTTGCGGTATTTGTGCACATTTAAATGTTCACCGAAGGTTGGAGTTGTGTTCATAGCATTTTTATAGATGTTCAGCATTTTCCTTCTCTAGTGTATCACCATTTTAGTGTAGGCTTTTGTTTTTTTTTCTCTTCTCTCTCTCTCCTGTCTCCTTGGAGGTTAGATTAGGATTAGATTAGCTTTCCTGCACTGGAACAACTTATGGCAGGTATTTTAGGAAGATGAACCATCCTTCTCTGGAGATTCCTTTCTCATGTTTGCAAGTCCCACACTTGGAGAAAGGATTCAATGTTGTGCAATCACACTGGATGCTAGTATGATCAACCTAGAAATCTGATTTGCATCCGGGGGTGCGTGAATTTTCACTAACACTCCCAAGATGGGAATCCACTTTGAGGGGGACACCTCCAATATACCTCTACTAAGTAGAAGACTCAACTCATACATCCATTACCTCCTCATAATGATACTCACATCCTTGAAATAGGATGGGTAACACCTAATCCCAATGTAGGCCGACCCATTACCCAATATAATTAATCCCTATATGACCCCATATAACTAACTAAGGGGATGTGTGCCACATGCCGACATCTCCATCAACCCATATACATTATAATATTATATCCCATGTGAACCCATACATATAACTAAGGGGATGTGTGCCACATGTCGGCATCTCCATCAACCCATATACATTATAATATTATATCCCAAGGTACATAGCAGATGCGGTCATCAAAGTGATACAAAAGTAAAAAAATGGAGGTGGTAAGGTTGTATTGAAGCACTTACGACTTATCCAATTAATCTATTCACATCAATTTTTATAGGCCTAAGAGGAATATTGAAAAAATGAGTGCAGGGGAGAGTTCAAAACAAAATAAGATCAAGAAATAACTATCTTCCACTTTGTCATCCTAAGCTCAAGTCAAATCCTCACCCTTCAAGAGAAACTATAGAGGAATGTGTTAGTAAGGATAACAAGTTTCCAAAGGTAAAAAGATCCTACCAGTCCTTTCTACTATGTCTTTTAGACTAAGAAGGTCTTATATCTTATAAAGACACTGAAGCTTTCCTACCTGAAATGTTCCATGAGGATTCTAATCCCATTTTAGAGGAGAAATATGAGGTTGGTACTTTTTCCACCCCTGTTGAACAAATGAAGGACGATGAATTCACAACAAGAATTCCTACAACACAGTTCCTTGACACTAATATGCCAAACATTCCTGGAGCTCTAGAAATTGAGTCTGAAGCTCTAAAAATGCCTACTTTGGAAAATACCGACTACATGTCCATAAATTGTTGTAATAGAGGGTGTTGTCCATAAAGCGCATGGAGATGAAGTGTTAAGGAGTTACCATTGATGAAATTTCGTCCTTGAAATAAAAGTTGAAAGGTACGTAAGAAACTAATCTATCTTTACAAACAAAATTTGTAAAAAGAACTATAATGAAGGTTAAGGAAATTACTACTTTAAAGGTAGAATTTAATGACGGTCTTAAGAGACAAAAGGATATTGGTCTCAAAGTATAGAATGATTTAACCCTTGATTATCTCTTTAAAATAAATAATTGACAAAGGAAAATAAAAATCTTAAAGAAGATATTGAGGCAAGTACAACTGATAAGAAGTTAGAATATATTGTGGAATCTATTTATCCTTTGGCCTACAAACTTATAACCTATAGGAAACCCTCCTCCATTTATAGTTTTTTTATTCAAGAATAATTTTGTGCTTGATAATTGATGAGAATGTGTAGTAAAGAACCTTATAAGGCCCCGATGGAAAAACTTTCTTGGAAATTTATCAAAAGTGTACCTTTGAGATTCAAAATTTGATGTGCAAATTCTACCTTCACAATATGATAGTTACTGATGTTCTTGATTTATTCATTAATTTTTCTATGGGGAATTTCAATTAAAGGATTTTCAATCATTACTTAGAAACCAAATTATATGGAATGAACAAACAAAATTGTTCAATTAGAAAACTCAAACTCTAGGTTTCTACATCCATCCTACCCATCACAATGATGTGTCTATGAAGATAGATTTCAGGTCTCTTTACTACTAGGTTGCTATAAGAAAGAATAATTCAAAGGTTTTAGAAAAATGTGTTTAGGATTTTGAGGATTACAGTCAACGACATTTTGGTGAGGCAACTGCGAGCTTATGATAAATGGTGTGATACATTAATCTTGCCATTGAAATGAAGTGAAGTTATCTCTCCCAAAAACCTCACTTGGAGTATGAGGAGGGGATATGCACTTGTTGAGATTATCTAGCAATTATCAGAGAAAAATGAAAAAGAATAAAGTGATGAGTGGGTTGGAATACAAGTGAGACCACCCCTTATCTTGAGTCCCATGACTACCTGGCAGAACAATGTTTCCTAATATCATGATAGCTTTACAACATGGGTAGAGGTTATTTCAAACACTCAGGGATGTAAGGGAACAAGAAAATAGTATACAAATTAATTTGAAGGGTATGACATGACACAAAAACTTGACCAGAGAGTAGGGCGAGAGATGAGTTTGCATACGGACATGCAAAAGGTAAAGTGTAGGGGAGATGATGAGTGCATAAATTGATCTATTATATCATCTATATGGCTATTTATTTATTCCTAAAAATGTTAATTTGTGCATGGGGGATGTTTTTATAGTTATATCCTAGCAAGGTTGATGCATTTCTCTTGTTTTTTTCATGCAAACTGTTGACCATAGAAATTACCTACTAACTACTTCTATGAGTAATGTGGTGACATGTGTAGGATAATGATGAGCATTTGCTACCAATTCTGAGAAGTTTTATATATCAAATGTTAATTTGTGCATGGGGGATGTTTTATACAGTTATTTCCTAGCAAAGTTGATATACTTATCTTGGTTTTTTTCATGCAAACTGTTGATTGTAAAAATTACCTACTAACTGCTTCTATGAGTAATGTGGTGACATATGTAGGATACGATGATAATTTTCTACCAATTATAGGAGGTTTCAATCAAGGAGGCCAAGTCTTTAGTCATTATTCCATCATGGAGGATTCTTCCATAAATAGCCTACAAACATGAATCCTGTTTTTAGCTATATCATAGGATTACATGAGCTTTATTGAGGCTGCTATTGTTGAATTCAATGCCTATAATCTTGGCACATTTTGTAACTAAATTTTTCTATAAAGACACCTTCTTAAGAATAATTTCATAGTTAGTTGATATAGTAGTTTTACAAGTATAATTATCCTTTAGTTAGTATTTACTTTCAATCCCTTGATGGAGATATGTTCTAGAAATTACTTGAATTAATATAGTCAATGTTGTTTTTAATATCATCTCGGTGTTAAGTGTACCTTCGTCCCAAGGAAGAGAAAGGGCCCACTCAACCAAGGAAATTGGAGGATTTATGTTTCAGTGCATTCTCATAGTTTATGATAATTTAAATTTTTAATACCTATGTGAATGAAATTCCTTATTCCCTTACTTTGGTATATTTCCTTTCTACTATTTCAATTCGGTGTGCATGTTATTTCAATTGAACATGTTTTTTATTCCAATTTTGTTATCTTAATTTGGTGTGTGCATTTTCATTTTAGTTAAATTATTTCCTTTGAATGCATTTTTA
This sequence comes from Taxus wallichiana var. yunnanensis, assembly GCA_018340775.1. NCBI lineage: Eukaryota > Viridiplantae > Streptophyta > Pinopsida > Cupressales > Taxaceae > Taxus > Taxus wallichiana. Next base: position 293,155,148 of record CM031235.1, on the reverse strand, counting down.
TTAAAAAAATTGTTGCGAGAGGTTAGCATTGCATTTCCATAGATTATAAGAAAGTCTAGGGGAAACACACAAATAAAACCTCCAAAAAGGAACCACTTAAACAACTAAGTTACATAAGACTTCATTACATATAGCCTAGGAAAAACAACCCTAGTTTTATAATGACACTAAGAGAAGAATTTTTTTGTTAAATGATTGGAGAATATAATGACCCATCACAAGATATGAGATGAATACCATGCACGTGACAAAACTTTCAATTTGCATATGAGATATTTACTAAATTTTGTCAATTGTGATTTTTTTACAATTTTGTGGATAATTATGATTTTTATAATTTTTAGATTTTTAATCAGTCAGAAGAATTTAAGAAGTGGAAGATTACCTAAATGCACATGAAAATTCCCAAGGTGAAGAAACAAGCTTCGGGTAGTAAAAATATGCCCCGACAAGAACAAAATGGGTCAAAAATGATTATTTAATAAAAATAATCATCACAATGGGTAATAGAAGAAGTTAGAATGATCATGGAAAGTAAATTATGCATCTTGTCCATCATGATGGGCAAGGAGGCATCACAACGGGTAAACATGAGCATATATACCCCTCCAGGGGGTAAAATCATTGCGAGTAATTCATTTGATAATGACCCTTTGCCAATTTACTATTTACCTTTGTTCGACCCCGAGTAGAGATGGCGTGAATTAAAAGGCACACGATGCGGGCATACATAGTTTGTGAGTACACGTAGATGTAGGGTGATGAGACTTACATGAGTACCCCATCCTTTCTTGTCAAATTTATCATTTAATAGCATTTATTACTATTTTAAGGGGGAATATTAAATGCATGTGTGCACTTTATAGGCACGTAGGGGTAGTCGGGTGCTCGTAGGTGCTGGTTTAAAGGGTGTGCGTATGCACAAGGGTAGAAATGAAAGTGCAAGCATTGGGAAAGGGTAAATCGATGCACATGTGCATCAAAAGGGGTGTGTAAGAGTCATGAAATATGCATAGGCATCAACCATAAGGGGGTTTAAATAGGTTTCATGTGCACATGCTAGTATGTGAGTGCAATTTTCCAAGTGTAAAGTGTCGTTGTACGTGCATGTGCTTACCTGTGGGCATGCATGCATCAAAACGTGTTTTTGAACACTTCGAGGAAAATTGGAAATTTGTTCGAAGGAATGTAGAAGAAGGTAGGGAATACTATAAGAACTTTAGAGATGAAAATAGGCCAAGTGCTAGCTAAAGTGAGATAGAAGAAAAATATAACAAGTGTTTTGTTTGATTTTGCAGAGGTGTCTACCCGTGTTATAGGTGTGGGAGTGATATGGCCAATTGGCCAACCTTGATGTTTCCCTCTTGATATGCGAGAGGAAGTATTTGGATATTACCTTGTACATGGAAGGGTTTACTTATGTGGTGTAGATATTAGTGATCTCTATAGATAACATCTTGATTATAGCTTTATCGGAGCGGTGGCATAATGAGTGTCAATGTTTCAGGCTACCTACAAGTGAGATAATAGACATGCTTGAGGACATGTGGAGGATCTTATGAGTCCCAATCTTGAGGGACTTGATTACATATGATACTGATGAGACATAAATTCTGGATAGCCTTATTTAGCTCTTCGGTATAGATGACATACCTCAATGATGTATGAAATTTCATATGCATCAGTGTATTACAGATTCAAGATTACATCGTGTTTCGATTTATCTCATGGATATTTTAAGTGGAATCCAACTTATTGACAAGATGGGCACATAATTCCCCTTAAGTTTGATTACTGTGGTTCGGGGCCTACTCACAGGAGAGTGATATTGTTTGAGTTAGTACATATTAGCCCACATATACTAGGAACTTCACTTGATTACATACTACCATCAGAAGATGGTAGGTCTTGCCACACTTTTACAGATATGGGCGTGGGAACATATAGCTAATGGTCACTTTGCAAGAGCACTACGATCTTGGGCCGTGGATGAGCCTTCATTTTTTTGGGATCCTGTTGGTGATGATGTATGTGGCCATATGGGAGATACATATTTTTACCACCGTGCATTTGATGATATTCAATAACACATGATTGTGTGGAGGCCTTATAGGCGTAAAAGTGGCCATAGGATGCGTCGAGCTCGGTCTCTCCATGGTATAACATTTTATCATGGGCGAGATGAGGATTCATCGATAGTATTACAAGATTGAATGGTGCCGAGACAATTTGGGTCTATTTAGGATTTTCCTGGACTTGAGATGTGGTACGAATGCCAAGCTAGGGAGACCTTTAATATTGGTCCAAAAATATGGATGTGTCTCGGGTGGGCATAGAAGTTGGGATACATGAACCATTATAGTAGGTGTCTCCTAGGAGAGTAGTACCACAAGAAACTCCACAACACAGTCCAAAGAAGGGGTCAATTATGAGCCCACCACATATCCCAGAGGGTGGAAGAGGAGGTGGGGGAGATGAAGAAGGTGGTTATGTGTGGTTCCATAAGATCAAACAAATGGAACAAATTATAGGCCTATTACAATAGTCTACAACCCAAGTTTAGAAGTTAACTACGTAGAGAGACCAAGCCCATGCACATGTTCAAGTTATTATTGTGAAGAGAGATCCATTGACTACAGAGTGCACATAGGCTTAGGATGATGTAGACAGAGTTTGAGGAGAGCATGATTCTCTATTACGTGCATCTTCAGCATTTGGGATGGTGGATATGTTATCATATGTTATGAGAGCTAGCGGTTATGCCTCTTATTATAAGGCCACATACCACTAGGTAGTTCCAGATGGGAAAAGGGTCACCCCATTCGATCAATTAGATTTTAGTAGGCCCAGATCCAGATCTTAAAGGACCTCTCAATCAATCCAATCAGTGCAGCAGCCTACACTAAAATAGAGTGTAGAGGCTTCTATAGGACCATCACATCAACATTATCCTCCTCCTCAGGGCCCTAGGTCGGGTAGTCCGGGAGAGGGCAAGAGTCATGGTTAATCGATTTATTTATCATGTATTTACAAATGTATGTATCGGATGTATGCCTCTTAGGAAGGATCATTTTTTATTGATTGTACATGTATGCATTTTTATTATGCCTCTTATGAAGGCACATTTTTATTCATGCCCACGATGGTATATTTTGTATCCAGATGTATCGAGACACTTTGTACATGGACATTTGATTGTGATATGTTATATGATTATGATGATTATGGACTCATTTATGATGTGTATGATTTTATCACATGTTCTTTGATTTATGAGATAACATATAGATGATATCACATGTTTTGATGATATGTTTCATGTGTTATTTATCACATGTTGTATGAGATAGAAGTAGATTATATCATGTGCCTCTACTTTATCATATATGTTTTTGGAGTAGCAGTAGATGATAACATGTTTATGTGATACTTATATGTTTTCCATGTTTTTATTATGGTCTATGTTCAAGGGGGAAAAAGGAAGCCCGTCTTTCCCCTCTTGGCAATATTATATGAATGTAGCATAACATACATGTTTAATTTTCATGTTCATGATTATGCAGCTTAAATTTTATTAATGTATGATGTATACATGTGATGATAGATGATAAATGTTATGATGACAAAAAAATGTCCAACACAAACAATGAATCAAATATAACTAATATAACATAACTATATACAAGTATGCAAGATAAAATGAGCTCAATATAGTGCATGATATAGTAATTAAAACTCACCCTAAGTAAGAAAATGAATCCAAATTTAAAGAACACAACATGAAAAGATAATGCAATAAAAACTATACAAACCAACAAATAGAAGTAAGAAAATCACTCTATTTTTGTGGGACAACATTGATATCCATTGTTTTTTGGGTGTCTTTGTGAGACAAGTTTCAAGGCTATTGTTCGATTGTTTTCAGGATTTCCATAAGACAATGTTATTTTATTTTTGTAGCGTCATACCTAAAAGGTGGTTTTCCAATGTTTAGGGTTTTACTAATATTTTGAATGTGTTAGGGATCAGTTTGATCTCACCCTTTTATCTAATGTTTATCTTCAAAATTTTCCTTTGACTAGTTTTTCAATGTTTAAATAACATGTGCTTGAAAGATACAATCATGTTAATGTGAAAAAATCCCATGTTTAGGTCATGAAATCCTCTTTTTTGGTCAAGGAGTGTGATAATCATGTCATCCCTAAAAATCCTTGTGAAAAATAGATTATTAATTGGGTTTAACCTTGAAAATATTCGGTACATCTTCCTTTGGACCTTTATTACAAATTTCGTATTTCATTTCACAACCTAAAGATATGTGGTATGTTTCCATTGGTTGCATTATAAGCGGGATCATTTGTAAAGTTACACTATTCACATAATAACTACAAAGTGCAAACCTAGCCCCGAGGCCCGATGAATATTCCCACAAATATTCAAGTCAAAGGATGCAAAAAGGAAAAATTGACCCAACTTCGAAAAGAAATATGTGTTAGAATAAAATTGGAGCGGGGAATCGGGCCAATAATGTATTTTTATGACAACAATTCGATGGAGTGCAAAGTGCAATAAAATATCTGAGGCCACTAAGGACATGTGTCGTGTTCTCAAAGAAAAGTCAAAGAGACGGGGTTTTAGGTCAACTTAGTAGTTTTGTACCCATTCAGGAAAAAGAAAAATATGCAAAAAGGTCCCATGACTCGCTACCCCTAAGATCTAGACACATGTCATGCTCTCAGTGAAAGTCAAAAAGTGGGTGGTCGGGTCAAATGTGTGAACTTGTACGCATTTGAAAGATAGTGTAAAAGTGTAAAAAGACTCCTTGATCTTGTGAAGCATTAAATTTATCCACATGGATGGTCCATATTCAAATGGAAAAATTAGGATAGATGATTAGGATGTAATGCATTTATGGCTGCCACCATTAATGCATTTTTACATGAATCAAAGAAAAATTATTTGAAACATTCAAACACTTCAAGTATTTACTATTTCATATGAAGATTTGGGTGCCCTAGTTATGAGAATTCACGAAGGAGTAAAGGAAAATTGACTGAGAAGTGTTAATATTGAGCTCGAGAGTTCAGAATCAAAGAATCAGGGGAGAATTGCATGACATTTACATGAAAAATGGGTAAGACTTGTATTGTGTTTGTATTTTTCATTGTTTGATTCATAATTTGCAAAATATTAAAGGGAGAAAGTTAGGGTATAGAAAAATGAAGCCATTATAGTTGGGTTTTCATGTCACATCTGGTATCACCAGTGACTTGGATAAAATCATGGACATGAACTTGGTAAATGCCGATTTGAATGATTTTTGCAAAGACTTAGTAATCCAGATAAAAGTAAATTCATGAGAGAAATTGAGGCTAGTAATATTGCCTAGCCGTTGTTATACCTCCCTCAGTGAATTTTCCTAAGCTAGTAAGGATTTGTGCTATAAATTATGATCTAGAGAAAAGGGAAGTTTTGGATGGAAGTGGTGAGGCAGTTCTGACTCTAACACCTAAAGCTTTCAGGGTAATGTTGAGGTTACCAAGAATCACAACACGATAACCTTGACCATTGAATCAACTCTTAAGGAATTTGAAACCAAAAAGAAGGATTATGCTAGGGTCATAAACACTGAATGGTTGTTAATAGATAAAAATGTCACTACTAGACTCCCTAAAAGATTGGTTAGGGCACAATTTGTAGAGGAGGTAGAAGACCTAATTGTGTTACTAAGAAGAATGGTCAGCCTAGAAATGGCTAGTGAATTCAAGGAGTGGATGTGCCCATACATCTGGGTTATTTTAGAAAATAAGGGAAGTATTTACTAGGAAAACTCATATCTGATTCAATTCATGCACATCTTTTAGCACTGGCCACAAAAATCAACATGGGTGGTACTGGGGAGCTTGAATTTTATATGATGACATACCTGATATACAATATTATAGGCCATAGGCATTTTCCTGGCCTTTCACCACATGCACATTTCAAATAAAATAAAGTTCATGAGATTTATCCCCAATTGCAATTGAGCAATTGGAAAGGAAATGTGAGACTGGTAAATGATGCATTCTTTGCACCTATGATATGCCTATTCAAACCTGAGTGGGAACAATACAAAATATCAAAAGAAGACAGGAATGCAATAATGGATTATGGTTGTTTCTTTATCTAGTATAGGTTATTCACTTACATTAGAGCCAGTGGGTTTGATGGGAAGCCATGCAAGTTTCCTAGATATTTAGATGATAAGATGGCCTTGTGTGAAATTTCAAGACAACTAACACCAGTTCACAAGTTGATTGTTGGAAAGACAAAAAAATATCAAATTCCCTATTAAAATTGGAAGATACTCATGCCCCTCCATTATAAAGGATAGATTAATGGAGGAGGATATGGAAAGGTTTGACATGGAGAAATTTGAGTCAAGATCTAATTATGATATCAGATGGGTAGTCAGCACTGCCTTGGGAAGTTATTTTGAACATGAACCTCACTTTGAGGATTATTGGATGAATTGTAGAGATGAAGAGGAGGTTAGGCTTAGATATTTCTCAAGAATGAATCTCAGGAAAATTATTGATTTTAAATTTTTTAGTACCTCAGGGGATTATGGATGACCAATAAACAATGATTCAATACTATATTGACCAAAAAATTGAAGGACAACCAATGGATCCTATAAAATGGGATGAGGGAGAGTCAAATAATCAATATAATAGAATTTCTAATGTAATGAGGACTTTGACTTGGTTGAAGGAAAAGGTATGGATTTATCCATACAAAACACAAAGATACTTAATGAATTCATGGATTTGGGAGTTTTGAAAGAAGATATTCCCCTTTTGAGAGAAGGAGATGATAAGATAGATCCTTTGGGAGGAAAGGATCCTCATTTTCCCATGAAAATACCTACCACATATATCATTGATGAATGGACTACTATCTAGTGAAATTGGGACTTCCATGTCTTCTTTAAAGTAGAAGACAAAAGAAATGCTTTTAAAGTCCATGCAAAATGCTGCCATGCAGTACTAATATAGACTAAAGGAAATCGTGTAGCTAAAATAGAACCCCACAAAAATATTGTGGGGGCATCCAGTTCAACCAAGACGATGAGAGAATCTATATCAAAACACAGAACCAACATATCTGGTACAAGGTGAAAAAGGAAGGGAAATCCCTGAGGTTAAATGATTTGATAGATCTACAAAGATAGGTAGAGTAATACGCCTTTGGAGAGATATATGGGTGCCCATCATGAAAGGAATCACAAGAGAAGGGAGCCTTAGGTGGTTGATCCTTCTACTTTGAGTGAGGAATAAAGAGAGTAGTTTCCTCCTTAGCTCATCAAGTAACATCACCTCAAGATCAAAGGATACCCTAGGTTGATCCAATTGTACAACTAGTGTCTTCAAATTCAATTTTGTTTCCAAGAGCAATAATGGCTGAATTAATCCAGACTAGGTAACTCAAGGTACTCCCCCATTTAACCGGTCAGACAGTTTGTGATAGGAAATGGACTATAAAAATATGATGTAACACCATTTGAAAGTATAGATTTACCTCACTCTAATCAACCACATGAACAAATAAAGATTTTAATCGAGATAGTGGACACATATGTAATAGGGGAGGTACCTTTACTTGAACCCTTTGACATATCAGTTGAGACACATGTGGTAAAAGGTGTAGATGTTCTTAAGTCAGATGAAAAAATGAAGGAATCTACCTAGTTGCCAACTATTGAAACAAGAATTTCAATACCAAATATTTATATCAAAAACCCACTTGATTTTAGGTGTAGACATATCAAAGATTTATAATATTTCAAGTGAAACACCTATGGATACTACTTGCACTAACCAAAGAAGGTCCTAAAAAAGAAATAAAAGTTAGAAAAAGTAATGAGCCACCTCATAATGTAAACTCTGTTGAAGAAATGGTGGTGGAAACTAAAAAATAATCCATTGCAAAAGTGGAAACTAATGATAGTCAAACTGTGCAAATGATTGATAAGGATGAAGGACCGTTATTAGATCTCAACACATAGAGAAACAAAAAGAAGAGCTGATAGAGAAAAAGGTTATTAACATACCAGTTCATGAAAATGTTTCCACTAAACATCAACCTTTAAAGGAGATAAATAGTGCAAAAGGAGAGGAATTTCCCAAAGTAACAACACCAATCCAAGATACTCCAAAGAAGACCATAGAAGTGATTACTACCCAAGTGAAGATACAAATAAGGAGAATGCTCCAATTGACAATGTGACTCAGGAAGCAATCAATCAATCCCAAGATCAGGATCAGGGAAAGAAGTAGTTAGAGGTAATAGTAATACATGATGAATCCAAAGATTCGGTATTGGGAGTAGACAAGGCACAAAAAGAAATGCCATTGATACAAACTATTTAAGAAACATCTCAAAAATTAATGGGTTTCTCTGAGGAGTACCAACAGACATCACAAGAGGTAAATTGGGGACTACTCTCATAACTAGTTGGTTGGGAAGGTTGATTTAAAAGAAGAAGAGGAAGTTGTACTTGAAAAGGTCATAGATATTACAAATTTAGCCTTCCCAAATCAAAAGAAGACTTTAAAAAAGGATAGAGTTATTACTAAGACTCATGTAGATCCATATGGATCTAGAACCTGGAGGTTGTAACCCCACACCTAGGCAAGTCAAGGGATGACATAACAACAAGTGATTATGACATCCATCACATCCCATTGGGAAAAACTTCTAGGGAAACATTAAAGTAGGAAGTTTCAGAGGCAGTTCAAGGTTTTTACATAAATTTGATGAGGACAAAGTATCAAAAAGGAAATTAAAAGACCAAGTCAAATATTTGAAATCATGTTTACAATAGTTAGTAGGCCCATCAAGTGAAGATCAAGAAGATGTTTCTACCATCACTCCTGAAGTTATTGGAAGCATTGAAAAGGTTGTTAAGAAGGTCAACGCTATTGATGACTAGGTTGAGAAATTAATTGAAAAAATATCTTTGAGAAATCAAGAAAGAGGTATGAAGAACTCAATAATAATCTCGGTGAAGTAAATGATTTGATTGAACAATGTGACAATGATGAGCTTTTCCCCTATAAAGTAATCCTTCCCAAGCTAATCATTATCAATCAAATTGATGAAGATCTAGTTGAAAATGAAATATCTATTCCATTAGATAAAATGGGAACCTAGTATGCAATTGAATATTTGTCTAAAATTAGGATTGAAGTTTTGAATCAAGTTAGAGAAAAGATGGAGATAGAAAAGAAATGGGTTGAAAAAGGCATTGACACCATAGATATGAAATTGGAAGGCATGGTGTTTGATAAACACAAGAAGATTTATGGTGACTTGAAAAGTGACTTCTTAATCAATTATTTTGAGAAATAAATCCAAGATGAAAAATTTTCTTATGAGGTTATCAAGAGGCTAATGGATATAGAGAACATAATTACAGAATTGAAAGGAAAGTCATGGGAACATAAGAAAAAAATGGATCAATGTGGAGATCCATTGAGCAGGGGAAGACCCTAGTATTCTGACATCACACAGTTCTAACTACAGAGGGTGTAAGGCATTTATTTCAAACATATGATGCATACATGGAAAGGAAGCTAAAGGAGGAGGAAGATGATGAAGATGAGGATACAACCATGAATACCAATGAGCAAGCTTAGGCTTGTTTTCTTTTAAACAAATTTTCATCTCATTATAATTGGTACTCTTGTTTCATAAAAGTTGAACATTATTTTGAATTTTTGTTTTCGAACATGAATGTAACTTGATACAATACATTAGAATTTTATATTTCTTTAATAGAATTATAAATCTATTAGGAAGCATGTGTATTAATGCAACAGTTTGAGTTTTATATTGTGGAAAAAGAATATTAGGGATTCTATAGGGGCCCCTACCCATGAAAAGATACATACATTTTCGAATATTACATAAGGGGAAATTAGGAGAAGTGGGACATTCATTCATCTTCTATTACTACTTTGAGATCCTCTCCAAATGGGGGAACTTTGTTTAGTAGCTTGTTTTTCCTTGGTATAAATTATTCTGAGCTTTGAGTTGTTTGAGAAAACATAATTGCCCCACCAAAGTACGAGACATCCCCATATTCATCAATGTGTCAATAGTAATTCTAGGACCATCCATGATATTCCTCAACTCTATCTTCTTCTGATAAGAATATACCCGATCAAAAGGTCCAAACCACATGTAGGAAATGCCTTCCTCCATTTTTCTTTGTAAGGAGTAGACTAAACATGATAATTTGAAGTAGTTGGAAGAGAAAGTATTGTGGTCCTTGGACCTAGCAGAACAGGAGACTTAGAATTGGACTCACCCTTGTATTTCCTTGTGAAAGGTGGATTTTCTCTTAGAAGGGGAACATGAAAGGGTCCTGATAATTTTTTCTCCATCAAAGGAATATGCTGTTCTGAATGAATGGAAGGTTGGAAAGAAGACTTGCTAGCACTTTCCTTGATGGTAGAGAATGATGCCTTAGGACGTTGAGGAGATGAAGGCCTTACTTCTTCCTCATCTAAAATGATAATTGGGGGTTGAGAGCTTGATTCCCCATTCTTCCATCTTACTAATGATGCCATTACTACAGGTTGTTGAGGTGGGACATGTCATGTTGGAATTTTTCTAGAGAGAAAATTTGTTACCCCAATTCATCTACTTTATGAGCAATGGTAAACACAATATCAATTGAAGTCCCACCATAAAGTACATAGGAATCTGGGAATATCTTTTAGAAAAAATTATTCATTACATAGAAAGGGACACTCGTACTTAGTCATCCCCATCACAGTAGGCCTCCTTTCAATCTAGAATTTCTTCATTTCTTCTAGAGTTTTCTGATGCTCCCACTAGAAGAGATGATAATACATTGTTTGAAAGGTCAAGAAAATAAGATTGATTTTTATCAATATTAAAATGAGGGAAATTTGAACCTCTCAATATGTTAAGGTCTCTTTGTTGTCCCATGGGTCTATAATCTTGAATAAATCCCTAAAAAATGCCTCATTTGGGCCCATTAAATTGAAGATTTGATTCAAATCTTCTAATGATATCTCTTTTAGGCTAGTTACTACAACTATCTTTGCCATTGCACCAACAAAGAACTTCAAAATATTTTTTCACGTTTAAGAATGGAAAGGGGATGCATACTAATGAGGAAATGGAGCTAGATTTATAGTGAAAATGGTGTAGACGAGCTGAATTAGACTGAATCACCTCCATAAAATGAATAAATATCTCCTGCCCATCCCACACAAAGGAAATAAGTTTAGAGGTAAATGATATTATGCAAAATAAAATGGTTGGCTTGATGTGACATAATCCATGCGAGAAAACTCAGCCCAAAAAGACATAAAAATGAGTGTGTGTTCTTTGAGATGGATTCTCAAAAAGTAAAAGGGATTACACATCAAATCAAACTATTTGGAGGTGCTCAAAAACCATTGAAATTTCTCCGACTACGCCTCAAAAGGAAATTATTAAACAAGTAATATTAGAATGATAATGTGGCATCCCCATCATTCTAAGATAATAAAAAATGTAAATCATTTGTAAGTTTTTCCACTTGGCAACACGAAAGTAGAATATTTTCAAAAGAATGATAATAGATCAGATTGTATGTCGTAAAGGGAAATATTATTTTGAATATTCAGACTTTTGGGAGGAAAAAGATAAATATGAGAGGAAAAAAATTGTATACATATGGGAGGAATGTTCTCGTATGGAAGGGGGTTAAATTTTTCTAAGATTTTAGAGAAAATAAAACAAACTGACTATACTTTCCTGAGAAATTTGAATCAAACCAATAAACCATCGAGTTGTTTTACTTTTTCTGAATTTAATCATTCCAAGATGATTGTGAGTGTATAGTTATTGAAAAGCATTGAGGGCATAGGATTTATGGCCCCTTCTGAGAAATTTACATTTCTTAAAATTAACTATGTGTTATCTCCTAAGAAATGTTGTCTTTGTTCTTAAGGTAGAATAATTTTAAGATCTTCCCTATTACAATCTTAGATTGATAGTTCCTTTCAATTACACTAGATCTTGTCTTGGCTTGTGGCATTTTGGCAATTGCAATTTGCATTATAAATAGAGATTTCTTTTATAATGTGATAAAAAATTTTAAATCCATGTTGTTATCATTCATTTGAGAAGATTTTTGTAATATTTTGAGTGTATCTTGAGTGTAATTGAATAGGATCTGTAAATTTTTTGTTGAGGATTTAGCATGAGATTTTGTTTTAAAATTCTCAAAGATTGTGTGAAATATTTCACTCGAGTTACCTCCATTTGTGCATACCTTCTAGCTAAAGGGTTGATATTAGCTATGTGATGTGTTTTTCTTACCTTGAGGTAATTTTCAAGCATTTGTAAGGTTTTCTTGTGAAATATGTATAATCAAATTTATCCTTCTTTAATCTCCCATTAAATACATACAAATTACAACTCACAATTGTTAAATCCATTTGAATTCTCCATGTTTTCCCTTTGTTTATAACCATTTTCTAAGGGATTCTACCATTTCCACCCTCCCTTTCATAAATATGTAGAAGAAAGCATTTATCTACATTGTCTAGAGTGACACAAGTCCTATTTTGAAAGATATCTACATTATTTAGAGTGACAACTTGTGAGAGTTAAATAGTGCTTGTATTGACCATGTATTTCAAGGATTATCCTTCATATTTCCAAAAGAATGTTTAGAGACTGCAATTTCACCCATTATTCTTATAATTACAGGTCACAAATGGGTCCTCTCACCCTAGTTAAAGGCAGAACCTAAAGTAGTAGGGAAGGTCATCCCCTTTCACGAGTGCAACCCAATCTCACTTAAAGATAAGTTTCAAAGAGTCGCAAAATATTTCCCCAACTAAAAGTGATTATATCTTTGGAATGAATCTCTTTAAGCATCCAAATTAGATTGTAAATGTTGTTTGGCTCACAAGGTGGTGCAGATTTGGGTACCAACAGAATGTTTTTGTGTTTTCCTAAAAACATTTTCCGAAGCTATGTACAACAAACAAAGAAGCGTGGATTCCCCAACGATAGAGCGAATGTACAAGGGTAAAATGTCATACGTTATGTGCAATATGGAAAAAGTGTGAAAGTGAACCTAGTGTTAGATGGGAATATATGAAAGGAGGTTCAGAGGAATAGATACAAGAATAGATCATCCATATTAAGGCCCGAAGATAGGTTCAAGAGGATCCCTAGACCTAGGAAAACTAACCCTAGATATAAGTGATTGTTATCCATCTATTTGTGAGAGTTTCTTGTGAAAAATGAATCCTCCTTAAGCATTGGAACCCAACTTTAACCCAAGGACCTACCCAATGTGCCATAATTGCATGGTTTTCACTGATTAGATGAACTGTTTTCTTTTTAATTTTCTTCATTTTTCTTCATTTTTGCTTCTTTATTTTATGAGGAACCTCATATTCAAGCATAGAACCACTTGAGATGAATTACATTCATTGGTTCCTATAATTCCTCACCATCTGAGTGAGCCATTTTATATGCCCTTGAACCATTTTTATCAACCTCAACATATGGTCCTAACTAGTTGGGCTAAAACTTACCTTTCTTTTCTCAATCTTTGACCGTGTTAAACTGGTTTTCTTTTAGAATTAGATCTCCTACCTCAAATTGATGAGGTATGATCCATTTTTGTATCCTTTTGACACTCGGTTCTGATAAACCTTTGAATGATGGATTTCTCTCATACACTTCTCATCTAGTAGCTCTAACTTTGCTAGCCGAGCTACCATGTAGTCTTCATCCTTGTCCAAATAGTCCTAGAGAGATATTATCAGGGAGGGAAGCTCAACTTCCAAAGGAATAATGTCCGAGTTCCGATGAATAATGAGTAAGGAGTGGCACTAGTAGGGGTGTGGATGGAGGTTCAATAGGCCTAGAGGGTGGGATGGATCTAAAGGTGCCAATTATGGCCAATTTTGCTAACCATATTTTCATGATATCAACAAGGGTTTTATTAGTGGCCTCATCTTTTCCATTACCTTATGGCTAATAGGGGGTTGAAAAATTGAGTCAGATTTAGAAGCATTGGCATAATGCTTTGACTGTCTTATTTTTAAAGGATTTACCATTGTCTACTACAATGGTAGAGGGGATGTCATAATGCAAAATGAGATGGTTCATTATGAATTTGTAAATCTATGCATTGGTTACGTAAGTGGGAGGCACAACCTCTACCCATTTTTTGAAGTACTTGGTGGCGGTGATAATATGAGTGTGGCCATCAGAGGAAGTTAGAGTGAGCTTCCCTTTGAGATCAAGTCCCCATTTTGAAAATGGCCAAGGTGTTGTGATGGGCCTCAAATCCTGTGCTGGTACATGTATCAATTTTCCATACTTTTGACAAATTTCACATCTCTTGACAAAGTTACAACAATCTGCTTCCATCATTGGCTAGTAGTAACTTACTCTCAATAATTTCTTAGCAAGGACTACTCCGCTTGTGTGTGCTCCACAAATTCCTCCATGCACTTCTTTGATTACTTGGATCCACTCAATCACATCTAGACAACATAACATATTACCATTATATCCACGACAATAGAGGGTTCCTCCTAGGAGATTATAATGGGCTATGTGATGAATAAGGGATATTTTCTTAGTATGGGAAATATTTGGGGGAAAAGTGTCATCTTGTAAGTAGTTGAAAATGGAATGGTACCAAGGGGATAGAGGACCAACAACTTCACATGCTAGAAAATATTTGAAAATTTATATGCGGGAACTCGTAAGTGTTCCACAAATAAAGGCATTTTATTTTCCTAAGGTGGAATGTGAATTAAAGACCCAATTGTAGCCATGACATCTACTGATTGGTTGTGTGATCTTGGTCTTTTCTCAAAGATAATCTGCACAAAGTACTCTTTCAAATTTTCAACCAATTTCTTGTATGGAACAATATTTTCATCTTTAACTTTGTATTCATCATTAACTTGCTTAATGATCAATTGGGAATCGTCAATGACTTGTAGTTATTTGATGTTCCATGTGATAGCTAGTTTCAAGCAAGTTATAAGTGCCTCATACTCTGCAATATTATTTTTACAAGGGAATCCAAAAAAACAAATTGTGGGATAACCTCCCCAATGGGAGTGATAAGTACCACTCCTTCTCCTAAACCATTAAAGGTGAATGATCTGTCAAAGTGGACTTTCCATATGATGGATTCCTCAATATAAATCATAGATTCATTTGGAATATCCATAAATAATGGTTCCATTCTGGTAGGGGATCTTCATCCAATTGATACTGCAAGTATGTGTCCTTTTATGGATTTACGGTTAACGAATTCAATGTCAAATTCACTAAGGAGGACGATCTAATTAGCCATCCATACCGTAAGGTAAGGTTTAGATAGAAGGTATTTGAGAGGGTCAAATTTGGATATTAGCTTGGTCTTATTATTAAGGAAGTAAGGAGAAGTTTTGAAATGTGAAGACCATAGCAGAAAAACTTTTTTGATCCGAGGATAATGAAGTTCATAGGAAATTAAGGTGCGGATGAGGTAATACACTACCCTTTCTTTGTGGCCAAGGTCATATTGGGAAAGTAGTGCACCAATAACAAAATGAGTAGCTGAAATATACAACAGTAGGGGTTCACCTGGGGTAGGCGGCATGAGAACAAGTGGATTTATCAGATATTTCTTAAGCAATTCGAAGACCTTTTAATAGTTAGGTCCCAGTTAAAAGTGACATCTTTTTCGAAAGATGCATAAAAGGATGACACTTATCTGCGCAAGTTGTGATACGAATCAGCAAATTTCTTGAATCTTTCCTTGTAAAATTTGTAATTGTTTGAGGTTCGTTGGTGGAGGAATCTCTATAATAGCTACAACCTTGGTGGGATCTACCTCTATCCCTCTTTTTGAAATAATGAGACCAACAACTTCCCCGATTGGACGCCGAAGAAACACTTCTTGGAGTTCAATCAAACCTTGTAATCTTGAAGAAGTTGAAAGATATGCTTAACAATTACAGGTGCTCTTCTTTGGTCTTATATTTTTCTAATATATCATCCACTTAATCTTCCATGATGTCATTCATCATGTCATGAAAAAGATGACGATAATTTCTCATTGATATGTATCCCTAGAATTATTGAGTCTAAAAGGCATGATCTGATAGAAAAATTTCCCCCAAGGGGTGATGAAAGCAATACTATTTTGGTCTTCCTCTACGATCTTGATCTGGTTATATCTTGAAAATCCATCCATTAACGAAAACATATAATAACTAGTAGTGGAATCAAAAATCATGTCGATGTTAGGAAAGGGAAGTCATCTTTGGGACATGATTTGTTGATGTCCCTGAAGTTAGTGTATATTCAAATTCTAACTAGCTTCTTCTAAACTCAGACTATGTTAGATATCTGGTATGAATAGTCAATAGATTTGATAAAACTTTCCGCTAATAGTCTCTCCAATTCTTCTTTGACAAGAAATGCAATATTTGGGTGCATTTTCCTTAGTTTTTGCTTAATAGGTTTGACATCGGGTAAATAAAAAGGTTTTGCATGACCAACACTAGGTTCAAACCTCATATATCTACATATGACCATGAAAATATGTCTGAATACTCTCGAAATAGTGCTACAAGGGTTTTCTATTCCTATCTTTGAGATTGAAAATCCTAAATTTATCATCTTAGTGTAACATTCACATTTTAAGACTATAGAAACAAGGGAATTTATATATATATATATATATACATAATGTTCTCGATCTAAACAACCATAATTTAGAACACACATTCCATGCCAATAAATCTCATAGTAGGTAACCAAATGCAATTGTAAATGACTCGGTGAACTACCAATCTCTCATGTTAACTTAAGATGTTGTATACTAAGTATACTTAGTTCTCTTACCCTATTATGGGTATTGAGTTTTTTTAAGAGACCTATCTGAATATTTGTTACCAATATTCATCTAAAATCCCATTTCTTAAACTAGGTGACATAGGACAATGCAACCAGCAACTTGTGATACTTTGGCCAAATATTTCCAACATACTGTTCATGTTACTATTCCTAGACGACATACTCATCAAATGGAATACATCCTTCACCCCACTCCTCTATTATCTAGATTGGTCTTCACTAACTCTGTTAGTCCACTTGTTCGAGGTTTGACCATAACCCAGGTTAGCAACATAGTTTGGTATAAGGAACTGCTCGTGGTGACTAAGGGTAAAAAGACATACTCAATCGACCTAAGTTGATTACATGTGTCTAATTACCCTAAGTCATTGTGATTTATCCCCTGTACCAAAACATGTTCCTAACTTGAGCTATAGTAAAACTAAGATCAAGTCTAAGTTTATGTAGATAGAGATGATTCAATTCTGAAGGTTATTGAAACTTGTCAACTGCAACATTGTATCCTTGTGAAGACCCAAGTCTTCATGAAGGTATAGTTCTATAGTTGGCATGTGCCAACATCCGACGAACTTACCCATATTGATGTACATACCCAAGCAAGAAGTTATTTTTATGAATATATTTCATAACTAAGATTTAATTACTGAAACCTTGCTAAACCCTAATTCCATTACCCCTTGAGGTTGACATCCACATTTGAGTTGTTAAAGTAATGCAGAAACTTCATGATTATTTTTTATTCATTAACTTCCTATTTTAGGATTTAGTTAATTAAAACATAACAACAACATCATTGAGATTTGCTTCACATAAATCAAACATTCATAGCTTGTTTAAGTTTCAAAACAATTTTAATTATAATCAACTTCATTGAGATGAAGTCTAATTGATAGATGTTCATGTTTACCATACATTTGTTTTAAACCTATCAAGGTATTGTTCAAGAGGAAGTGCACCTTCCTCTTTCTTGTTATGAGTTAGGGTTCATTATACCCTTTTTCATTATGCAAATCATCATAATTAAGTTACACTTTCATTAACATCTTTTAATAAACCATAGAGACTTAGATAAAAGAACATATATGCATGCCAACTTAATAAGCTGCATTTCAATTAAGGGATATTGTAATTAATTCCCTTCCATCCAACTTATTTAATGTCAAACTAAAAAGGATCCATTCAGATAAGAATAAGAGAAATTAAGATAAGATTACAAATTTCCTTCACATAATGCACAAGGAGAATGACACAACAAGTAAAGGTAACTCTCAATATTTTTCAATTCATCATGGTGAAATACATATTTTACAAGACCATGCATTTCAGACATATTTCATGTCAAACAACATCAAAACCAATAAGGAAATACAAATTTTCCTCTTTCAATACATTTCAATAATGAATCATATTTCTTCATAAAATATCTAGTCTTTAAGTAACAAATAACATCATAAAATTTATTTCCTTCCTTTATCACTTATGAAGTCCATCTGCAAAAATTTCTAGCATGGGTCAGTTCATTGAACTAAGCATGATAAACACTAAGCATTAAAATGATGTGCTCTCAACTAATTGTTTCATAAAACCAACTCTGCTTTTATGAAACAATAAATCCAAATAGATAGATACATCATAGAGAAATAAAAATCATAAAAGAAAGAACAAGTGATCAACCAAATTAACATTTAGAAAATATCATGATAAAATCAACACTCTTCAACCATTGTTTACATAAGGAATTATATCAGATAAGTAATAATTCATCCTAATTACTTATCTCCTTCCTACTAGAGGTACTTAAATTTCATTTCTTACTTCATTCAATCTAAATTACAAATAAAGACACTAACTCCAAGATTTTCCAAAAATAGAGTTACTTTTAAGAAGCAAGAACCATCAAATCCGACATTAACATGTTCCATCCAAAAACATCTACAACCAAGCTAATTCAACCTTCATGAAAGGTTTTAGGTTGAGCCATCAACATCATAAAAACAAGAGATTCCTATTTCAGATGCTACATCTAGATTTAAAGCCAAAATATAGCCTAAGTCTTAAGTTAGGTCACAACAGTTAGAAATAGGAAAGTATTCATTTAATTACTTGCATTACACATTAATCACACATTACCAAATATTGATTCCAATCAATACAAGTCAAGGTGAATAAGTTAGAATTATCCCAACTACTTATTTGCAATCCTTTTAAGTAATAAACACTGATCTGATCAATTCCTTAAACAAGAGAACACAAAAGAGGGAAGATCTATGTTACTTTTCACAACTCAGAGAAGAGAGTACAACATATAATCTCCTATAGATTTCAAAGAATCAACAATGAAAACCTTAACTCAGAGGAGAAAAGGAGAAGGGAGTCAACAACAAGAATAGAAGAAGATCCCATCATTATTTCCCAAGCAAAGAAGTACATAGTAGGATAAGATATTGAAACATATCTAATAAAAATATCTTTGAACTAATGATAAACATAGAACCATAGAAATCCATGATACTAGATAAAATTATGCATCTACAATAAGCAAGTAAGATTCCAAAGGTGAAGTTCTATCATCATACAAACAAGAACAATAATAGTAGTTTATTATCTACATCTAGAAACAAATGTTTTGAAAGAATTAAAATAATCATAAATACATGAAGTATATCTACCACTGGACATTTCAATTCATCCAATCAGAAATAGCTCACTCCATGAAAATAGAACTTAGCCATCACTTTCAAAAAATGAATACAATATACAATCAAGTTAACACATATTCCCATCCTTACAGTGATAAAAGAAACTAGTGATCACGTAAGGAGACAAATAACCTAACCTGATTCTATCATAATGAAGACGTAATGAAAACAAGGTGACTACACTACAGGTGCACGAGTTAATCTCAGGTGAGGAACAAAAAAATGTCTTTCAGTCTATTCCTCAAGACTGATTCAACTAAACTTAATCCATATTTCACCAAGACATTCACACTCTTCAGTATTGTTAACATAACAAAATAGATATGAGGAATTAAGAAAATCCCTCATTATCATACATAGATCATAATGAATGTAAGGAACTAGAAAACCCTTCAATCTGAATCGATTAATTCCTTAAACAAAAATGTCATCACGGAAAAGATGCATGAACGTTCGTTAAGTCTTTCAAAATAATTGGGACAATATGGTTTTTAACAACTTACTCTCAACAAGTTAAATCAAGAGGTTCACCAGATCAAGAATAGGTAAGTCATTATCGATCCATATTCTATCTTACAAGTAAAGAAAGATAGCGAGGTCGACATATTGCAAGCTCGAGCAAGAGCTAACATGAATAAATCCAATTTCCAACCCAGACAGAACCAACACTCAAAATATCTTCCATTAAAATAGAACTTCTATTGCCCAACTTTAGGTTAGTCTTTCTGAGGTTTAAAAACCCAAAAAATATAAATTTCAGAAATAGAAGAACTCATTTATTGCTATATTCAAGCAAGATGATTCCACAAATCTTTGTATCCATGTAACTATTTCCACACAGTTTCCTCGAAGGAACTAGATTCGAAACAACTAAGTTTTAACTAAAAAGAATAGAAGAAGTATTTCATTCACTGTTGTTTCAATCAAGTTTGAATCTACAAAAACAATGAATCCAAACAACCATTTCAACATAGCTCAATAGAGGTACAAGATTCAAAAAAACCAAAGATGCAACAGAGAAGAATACCTTTCTTACCTCCTTCTAACATAGAAAGACAAACCCAGATCGAAACTTATAGCAAACAATATTTTCCAAAATCCATTTTGACGGACAACAAGATTCACACATATTTGACATTATTCCAGTCCCAACAAAATTAAAGTATGATTCACCATCATATTTAACAGGGAATAAACCCTCATTCCATATTATCTAAGAAATTTTTATCATCAAAAAAATACAAGACCAAACCAAGCAAGAATTCAAATAGCCTTCAAAAATATAAAAACCCATTTCTTTCCAAGAGCAAAGTTGTTTTAATAAAGATGTTTAGTAAAAAGTAGAGAAACTTAATTGGTAGAGCCTATCATCCTTGATAGAGCTTATGTTGATTTGTAGAAGGTTTCTAGCTGACCCTCCATAGTTGTTCCTTTTCCAAATGAAGTTAACAACCCAAAAATTCTTCTTCTTATGCCTCTTATACCTCAATTAGATAAAAAATAGTCCAGAGGTGCAAAAAATAGTGATAGATTGAAAAATGAACTTACGGTTCGAAGAACCCAAAATTTCCATGCGGATCAAAAATCACCATGAGTAAATGACCAAACAACCTCCCAAAAATCTTCTTACATGTCTTCTAAAGTGGTTTCTTCACCAATTCCAAGACTCATTAATGCAAGGACATCCAAATATCCCACGTAAATGTCCACACCAACACCATCTAGAATTGGTGAGCTCAATTTCAACTAATGCATGCATATATAACTTTAGTGATGATGCCAACTAGACATTCCCTCCTTTCTCCATGCCTCCACCAAAACGGCATGCCAAGTTCATAAATTCAAAAATAAAATCACTTTAATTGCATAGAAATTGCTGCCACCACCTCCCAAGTGTCATGCAACCCCTTAGGCTCCCTTTTATCTTAACATTAGTTTAGGTTAGATAGACATTAGCTTAGGATTCGACCATAGCCTAGGTATATAGTATTTACCTTAGGTCATTCAAACTGCCATAGTTAAACATGCCATTAAATATTAGGTCATAACCCATAGTAGTTCAATATTAGGTAATAGGTCATAGATAGGTCTTTCATTACCTTAGGTTATTTCCAAAACCCCACACCCGTAAAGCATACAAACTTAGGTTAGGGTGCAAACATAAATAGTTTAGAAATAGGTCTAAGGTAGTTCCAATTTACCTTAAGTTAGTATCCAATTAGGATAGATCTTTACAACTTGGACTTAGGTTTTACTTAATAGTCCTGTAGTAGATCCTTATCCCTCTTATGCTATTCAACATTTTAAAAGATATTAACAAAAAGATCCAAGCTCATAATTTATAGAAAAATGCAAAGCAAGGACTTCAAAAGAAGGATCCATAAAAATTGGAAACATACAAGGACTCAATCCCTTATTACCTTCCATTTCAAATTGTCGGTTTATCAAACTGATTAGGTAAGAAAACGAAGCATACCTTGGATCAATGGAATTGATCCAAGGTTTTTCTATTATTAAAAGATAAGCATGCAAACAACAATACCGGTTTACAACCTTTCAGAACTCAAGGAAGAATGGCTTCATTTCAAGCAACAACAACACAAAAAAATGAATCCTTGAACAGAAATAATTTATCCATTGCAAGCATGATTTCCAACAGTCAAAAGAATACACCTTCTTAGGAAAACCACATATCAACATTTGTAGTGTCAAGAGGAAAAGTTAATAATTTTCAAAGATGTTACATAATTCCCTCCTAAAAATAATCATTGTCCCAATGATTAACTCGATTAAACCATTTGCATCAAGGATGATTCAATTTATTATCCTTCCTTTCATATGTTCAAACAAAACTGGATTTTATAATTCAATAATCAGCATTAACATAGTTGTCCATTTTAAATAGTGTAATGTAATGTCGCCCAAGTCTAGAATATTTATTGTCATATCAATAATAAAATATTAAAAATTTATCAGTCAATAGAATCAATTCTGTTCAAATAAATATGGGAAAGTAGTTTTCATATCTTCAAGATTTTCCCAAGTTGCACTCTCCTCATTAAACTAATCCTTTGGACCTTACATTGTATTACTTCATGATTTCTTAAGTGCAATGGTGAGTTTCAAGCACTCGTATGGGTTTAACCACAATTATTCTTGGGTTTGGACTGCAAGGAATTCCAATTCAATACAAGTGATAAATCTGAAACATATTTCTTAAGCAAAGAAATATGGAAAACATCATGCATTCATGATAAAGAAGGAGGTAATGCTAAACGATATGCTACGGGTTTGATTACTTCAACAATTTCAAATGGTCCCCGTAATGAGGTGATAAATTGGAAGCCTTGCCAAAAGTTATAGAACTCTTTTCGGTTTAACCCGAAGAAAGACCTTCTCACCAAGTTCAAATTTCTTATCAACCCGCTTTAAGTTAGCATAAATATTTTGTCTATCTCGTAGCTTCTTTCAAGAATTTACGAATCATTTTAAATTGTTGTTCCATTTTCGTAAGGATTTCATGTCCAATTACCTCTCTATCCTCAATGTTGTCCAAACTAATAGGGGTTCTGCATTTCCTTTCGTATAATGCTTGAAAGGTTCCATCTTCAAATATACGCAATTTGTATTATTATATGCAAAATCAAATAATGGAATATATTCTTCCCACTTATACTATTGATCCATGTAATACATTTATAACATATCCTTTAAAAATTGATTAACTCTTTCAGTTTGTCCATCATTTCGGATGATATGCGAGAACTAAAATTCAGCTTAGTTTCTAGTGTTGCATTATGTGTTTGCCAAAACCTTAATGTCCTTTTTGGATCTCTATCTGATATGATCAATTTAGGTACTCCATATAATATGAAAATATCATGCATGAACCTTTTTGATAAAAAGGTGAGTCATCCTTAAGATTACCAACAATAAAATGTGCTACCTTTGTTAGTTTATCAACTACAACTAGAATAACATCATGTTTATTTCTTGACATAGGCAACCCTTAAACAAAATCCATGCTTATCACTTGCCATTTATACTGTGGTATGTTGTGAGGATATAATAAACCAGCTGGATGCATATGTTTAGCTTTAACACACTGACATTCTAAATAGTGTGTCACAAACTCAATCACATCCTTTTTCATCCCTTTCTAGAAATATTGTTGTTTTATATCAGCAAGCATTTTTGTAATGTCAGGGTGTCCAAAAAAGGTGAATTGTGAAATTTAGCTAACAATTTATTCTTAAATCATTTAGTAAAGGTATGTATACCCTATTTTCAAACCGCAAAATTCCTTCATTGTCAAAGTGAAAACCTTTATACCTCATATCATTTGGATCTGCAGCAAGTGCTATCTTTACTTGTTAAAAATAAGAATAAGATTCCATAACACATTTGGCCTCATCTTTAAACTAATTTCTCAATGTTATAAGAGTAGAAATGTGCTTCCTATGAATTAGAGCATCTGCTACTCTATTTTCCTTGCCTTTAATGTAACTTATGTCAAAATCATATTGAGATAGAAATTATAACCATCTTCGTTGTCTTACATTCAAGTTTGGTTGAGTAAAAATATACTTCAACCCAAAATGAATAGTTTTTAGTTAAAAATGTTTACCAAGCGAGATAATGCCTCTATACTTGAAGTGCATAAAAATGGAAACAAGATCTAGATCATGTGGAACATAATTTAGGTCATGTAACTTGAGTTTTCTACTTTCATAAGCTATGACATAATATTTTTGTAATAGAATACCTCCAAGACCCTCCCGGATGCATCTGCATTACAACGGTGAAGTCTCCATTAGGGTCAGAAGTACAACCAAAATAGGTGTTGAAGTTAACTGATCCTTCAAAGTTTTAAATGCAGATTCACATTTTTCATTCCATACAAATTTATTATCCTTTTTTGTAATGAAGTTATTGGTGCAAAAATTTTGGAGAAGTCTTTAACAACCTTCCTATAGTAACCAGCAAGACCCATGAATCTTCTAAATTCATGTACATTCTTTAGTGCGAGCCACTCGGTTATTGCTACAATCTTAGAGGGATCTAAAACTATTCCATTCTTGCTTATAACATGACCCAAATAGTGTACTTTTGTGTCGTAGAAAGAACATTTTGACAACTTACATAAAAATTGTCTCTTCCTCAAGATTTCCAAAACTATCTTCAAATTCTCATGGTTTTCTTCTATGATTTTAGAGTATATGAGAATATTGTCCAAGTATTCTTGAAAAATATTATTCATTAAATTCATAAAAGTTGTAGGTGCATTTGTTAATCCAAATGGTAAAACTGTGAATTCATAATGTCTATACCTTATTCTATAAGTTGTTTTATGAATGTCTTCATATTTTATTCATAACTAATGATATCCAGATCGAAGATCTATTTTAGAATACACTTATGCACCATGCATCTGATCAAATAGATCATCAATTCTAGGAAGTGGATATCTGTTCTTAATCATTGCCTTGTTTAACATCCTATAATTGATACACAATCTAAGTGTTTCATATTTATTTTTCACAAAGATTACCGGTGCTCCCCAAGGTGAGACACTCGGTCTAATTAAACCTTTAGACAAAATTTCTTACAACTATGCCTTAAGCTCTACCAACTCAATAGTATTCATCCTAAAAGGTTCCTTAGAAATAGGTTCGGTTCCAGATTTGATTTCAATTGTGAAGTCAAATTCCCATTTTGGTGGAAGACCTAGTAATTCTTCTGGGAACACATCACTGCAGTTTGGTAATAGCAGATATCTTTCCAATAAATCACTAATTTCTTGATAGACTCAGAAATTTTTACTACATATAAGGTACATCCCTTATTTTTGGAATTTTAAAGTTGTATAGCTGATAATTTCCTAACTAAAATTTCACATTTTACACCTTGAATGTCTATTGTTTTCTCTAAATCATCTAAAAAAATAATATGTTTTTCAAAATAGTCAACTTTTTCCTATGCTTAGCTAGCCAATTAACACCTATAATTACATCATAAGACCCCAAAGAAGCAACATAAAGATCAACTTATATGGAGAAACTAGGTAACTCAAGGATGCTCCAAAAAGACACATACTAACTGTATGAACAACATTATTTCCATAATGTACAACCCATGATTTATCCATTTTTTCTAGCTTTTATTTTTAATTTTGATGTTAATTTACTAGAAATAAAACACTAAGTAGCTTCAAGATATCGAAAAGAAGAGTTACAAGTATGCCAAATAACTTACCCGGGACCTCTATGGATGTGACTTGCTTTTCACCGCTTGCATTCACCTTTGCGCAACATGTATCTTGTGCTACTAATTACGGTCATCCTTTTTAAAAGGAAATTGATTTGCATAATGATCCTTGCCATAGTTGTAACATCCTCCAACAAGTCCCTTTTTAGACTCAAATTTATTTCCATCTATAGGACTTCGTTAGTTATTATTGTTCTTGAAAATTTATTTCATACATTAGCAACAAGTTTATTTGTTATTGTTTTCTTGTTATTATCCGTTACAAACTTATTTTTCATACCAAATTTCTTCCATGGTCCCTTCTTAGGTGCAAGAGATGATGAAGAGTTTGGGACTTTCTTTCTGAATTCCTCCTTATGAGCAAAAATCACTTTTAATTTTTGTTTCCACCTTATGGCTTTTTTGACAACTCCTTCCTTATTAGTTAGGTTGTGAACATCTACCTCCCCTCCTATAATGGGATTTAATCTTGTCGGTACCCAAATTTTTCTCCTTTTCAGTATGAGAAGCATCAAAGATATGGCATGAAGCTTGAAGATAGATAGATCATGATGTATGTCATTTTGTAGTTGGGGATGTGATCTAACTGGCACTCAGATTTGTGGAGAGATGGATAGCACTCAAATAGGACTTGATCTTGTCCTAACTGTTTTAGGTTGTGCCTTTCAACCAAGGTAAGAGGACCTATTTTGTAACCCTAAAATGGTGAAGGAGATGAAGATATCCCTCAATTTGTGAAAATAGTATGAAGGGGCCTTGGAAAAATCTAATCAACACTCCAAATATAACTTTCACAAGTTGTCACTTCTAGATTATGGAGATAATTTCAATGCAAGGCAAGGGTTACGATAAATATTATGGAACCCTAATTGTTCTACATATTTTGGTGGGATATTGACAAGACAAACTTGACTATGCCAAATCTTTGACAACCTCTACAACATTTGAAAAACTATCAGATAAAATGCTTCAAAATAGTTAGGATGTTCTTTCAACCAGAAGAGATACACAAATGGAGGCCTAGGTTTTCACTCTTCACACAATCTTTGAGACCTCAACACAAAATCTTGAGTTAAAGGACTCAATTAAACATCAAAATCTCTGATCAAATCATGCCTAAGGTACCCCCAAAGGCTTACAAGCAATCTTTGTCAACAAATGAAGGTGAAGTGATTTTAAACTGCTTATTTTCAATGCCAAATGAAATCTCTTCTGACAAATAAAATTACAAATGCCACTAAACTATCAATAAGGATGAGATCTGTGTGATTCCTAAAGATTTCAATGTAAGATTGCAACAAGAACAAGGAAAACTATTTGCAGACATTTAAACATGATAACAAACATCATATTGCCCATAATTTCATAGATTAATTCAAAATCTTATTAGTTTCATCATCAGGGGAGAGTTTTAGGAACAATATCAGAGTTGTGTGATGGCTATAAACTTGTAACCAACTCAACATGAATGAAGATCTAACATAGAATACATTAACCAAGTTTTTGGAGGGTTTCTCGGAAGATGAGCTTCTCTAAAAAAATTCATGATTTTTAATTTCCTAACCTTTTGCATGTCTCAAAACATGTATTATATAACATTTGTTTACATTCAAGCATTCTTTCCTAAGAAAATAATATGCTAAGCATCAAGTTTGTTACAAAATTCCATCATGATTCATAGACATGGACATTTAACATATTTACAACAAAAGTTGCTAGGTGTTTCAAAAAAAGGTGAATCATTGAGGAGTTTTGCATCATAGTTTCAACTAGGAGCACATTTTTCCTCCTTTCATGTAGCATGTTCCTCTTTCATCATTTCACCTTTACACTTTCCAAATTTTCCTCTGTAACTTTTGGATCTGATGTTCTACATTTTTAGACGGGTTAGGGAAAAAATTCATTTCAAAAACATCTCTGATCTTCAAATTGATCCTCAAAACCAATTGCATTGGTCCTTATAGGCACAAACGACATGAATTTTCCAAAAATTGATCAAAATCGATGCAAAAAATGCATTTCCACACTTCCTGGAGCAAAAATGGTGGCCAAACTGAAAAATGCACAGTTACCATTGATTTTCCTTTCTCCCTTCAATATGAGCCCTCCACGTGTCATAATGTGATTGGAAATGGGCTTGGGATCATTTTTTGACATTTTAACACTTTTTGAAAAAATGTAAAAATTTGACATTTTCTCCGCCCCTCCGCCCTTTGAAAATGAGCTTGACATGTGTCCCAATGTGGGTCCCAGTCGGAATCGCAACTCGATTCTACACATTTCTACCTTTTTGGAAAAAGGAAAATTTTCAAAATTATCCCCGTGGACCCGCACCTCCGATTCTGTCCCAGACACGTGTCGGTCACTGATTGGCTATGGGCTTGTGTTCCTCCTTTTGATTTCTTACCTTTATAGGATAAAAGCTAAATTTCCCACAAAGACCCGATGCTCTGGAATCCCTTATTTTGATTTGAGCCATACACATGGATCAATCGTGACCATTGATGGAGTTGTGACCTCATTTTGTAATTTTAATCCTTTATGCCAAAATGGGAAAAATTCTCAAGTTTCCCCAAGGCCCGAAGTTCCACCTCTGACCCTGCCATGTGTCCACTCCTAATTGCCCTGGTGGACCCATGACCTTTTTCATAAATTTTTTTCCCTTTCCCCAAAAAAGAAAACAATTTCTAAGCCTTTCACTAGCCTCCATCCCGATTTTGATGAAAACATGACACGTGTCCACCTCTGATTCGCAAGGGCCTGCGCTCCAGTTTTTTAACTTAACTCCTTTTCACCAAAGAAATTTTTCCATCGTGCCTCCGTAGATCCACGCCTCCACTATTTTGACTTTTCTAACTACCATGTGTCACCCTTTGATTGGATGAGGTCCTGTAAACTTGCAGGTACAAATTAGACTTTTGCCAAAAACATAAAAATGCTAAGTTACTCGGGTAGACCCACCGAATCTTGTCTAACCACAAACAACCACGTAGGAGAAGATTTTTGAGCTAAAATTTGATGGGCAAAGGATGCCCGTATGACCGTCAAACAACGTAGAAATTGCCAATGATGCCCTAGAATGCTGAAGATGAAATTGACGGGTAAATGATGCTCGTTTGACCATCAGAACATAGAAAATACTAGGGATGCCTTAGAATTTGATTTTTTCGCTAAGGATGAAAAATTTCTCGAAATTGAACCAAATGAAACATTTTTAAAAATCATTTTTGATCATGGAATTGAATTTTAAATGGCATACAAGTATCAAATGAACAATTTTGGGCTCCAAAGGTGGGAAAACATGAGAAAAATGGAAAAGGTGTTTGAAGCGGGAAAAATTAAGGCAAGTTAATGAGTTTGCAAAAATCCAATACACAAGAATGGAGATACAACTTCACATCATCGATTTCATGAGGAAAAAATGTTTCAGAGCACAAAGAGTAGAGGGGAAACATGGAAAAATAGAAGAGGATCAAAATGGGCACCAAAATCGGCTCCTTCTTGAGGATGGGCACTCCCAGTGAGTGCCACAAGAACAAAATTAGACCAAGTGCCAAAATAATCCATTGGGAAAATGGATTCATGAGCCAAAGCCACCAAAAACCAGCTAAGAAACCAAAAAAAATGGCTGCCACACACCAAGGCAAACCACAAACCGACAAAACACCAAAAAAAAGGAAAATCCAAACACTATACACTGTAAAAGTGGTGCATACCTAAAATTTGGGGATTAATCCAAGAAATGCTTGATTCTTGCCATTAACAGTAGTTAAAGAAATTCCCCATCTAAGTCCTTGAGAAAAAGGTATTCTTACCAATTCGATATCAATGGAGTAAGGGCCCATCCACAATGCATCAAATTTACCATGTTTTCCTTATCTTCATTTCGCTTTATCCCACAAACAAACTAGATCTCCAAAATTGAAAGCCCTACGAGTGACCTTGTCAAAAATCTTTTCAACTTCTCTCTAAATCTGACATGCCTTTGGTGGGATAATCTTCTTTCTTCATCCAACTCAACAATCTTATTAATACTTGCTTCATATGAACCGACCTCTTGATCTTAAAGTTGTTGAAAAAATTGAAATGAAGATAATTACGGATGAAGGGGTAGTAGAGCTTGAGTTCTATACACCAACTCAAATGGGCTCTTACTAGTAGCTCTTTTTGTCATGATTCTATCAGCCCAAACTACAAATTTCAGTTGTTCACCCCATTTTCTCTTGTTCAACTCTAAGGTTCTCCTAATGATCTTCAACACGTTCTTATTACTGGACTTAGCTTGTCCATTTCCTTGAGGGTTATAGTTTGAAGCATAAGTCATATTGGTTCCATACTCCTTACACATTGCCATCAAGGGATTAGCTCTGAAACACATGGCATTATCAACAACAAGCTTTACTGGCACACCAAATCTACATATGATGTGATTCAACAAGAAGTCCATAACAACTTAGTGTGTTGCTTTCTTGGTGGGGATTGCTTCTACCCACTTGGTGAAGTAATATGTGGCTACAAGAATCCACTTATGTCTAGCATTAGAAGGGTTTGATATCTCACCAATGAATTCCATCCCCCATTGTTTTAAAGGAGCCTCAATTGATACAAGCTGCAAAGGAAGGGAGCTTGAAACTTTCATTCTTTCGAGAGAAACGCTGCAACTTTCACATTTTTTAACAAACAGGTTGCATCTTTCAAGAGAGTAGGCCACCAATAACCATCTCTCAAAATTTTGTGTGATGTAACCCTTCCAACAAAGTGTCCTCCAAAAATCCCCATGGAAATCAATAACTATTTTAGGAGCTTCATCTTTTGTTATAAATTTCAAGAGGAAACCTTCAGTGGTTCTTCCAAGCTAGCCCAAAGTTAGTGATGATGTATTTTTGAGAAGCCATCTTGAGGGCTCTTTTATGATTTTTATTTAAATGATCGGGGAAGCATAGGTTTCCAAGATAAAATATTACATCCTTATGCGACTCGTAGCTTACCAATTTCTCAAGAATATCTACCCTTTCTTCCTCTACTTCATTCACCTCCACAATCTGCAAGTTGCTCTCATCCATGAGCTTATCAAGACCCAAACCTCTTACCAACTTTGTAGTTTGGATATCAATGTCATATTCTTGCAGGTTTGTTCACCCATCTACATATTTTTCTTGAGATATACATCTCGATAAGATGTCTTTTACCATGGTTTGGGAACATAAGCAATAACTTTTGAACTTAAGATATAAGGCTTGAAAACCTTTGTTTCTTTCACCAAAACAAATTCTTGTTTTTCCATGATTGTGTACTTTAACTCAAGACTTGTAAAGCCTTGCTAAAGAAAGAAGCAGTCCTCTTAGCCCCATCTTCATCCTTTTGTAGTAAAACAGATGCAATGGTATTTTTAGAAGCAAAGGAGAAGATTTGGAAAGGATTCATGTAATTGGAGCTGCTAAGATAGGTGCATGTTTCAATACTTTTCGATCCCTTCAAAATCTGAATAGCAACCTCCTCCCATTTGATAACTTTGTCTTTCTTTAAAATGCATGTAATAGGAAGAGTCAATTCAGAAAAATTAGACACAAACCTTCTAATGAAATTGATCTCGCCCAAAGAAGGATTGGATGCCCTTATTTGTTCTTGGAATTGGAACCTTACAGATTACTTCTACCCTCTCAAGGTCAATCATGACACCACCTTTGAAATAATATGACCAAGCAACTTGGCCTTTTGTACCCCAAAATGGAACTTCTTTGAATTCAAATAGATTCTAAATACTCTACATCTAATCAACATTCTTTCCAAGTGCTGCAAGTGATCTCTTCGCTCCTTGAAAACACGGTCACATCATCCCGATAAACTACAATGATGTTATTTATGTAACCAGCAAAAGAAACATCCATTAATCTTTGGAAGGTAGCTCCAACATTCATGAGACCAAAAGGCATTCTTACATAGACATATATTCCCAAGGAGTGGTAAAGGTAGTTTTAAATCTTTTTGACTCCTTGACAAAACTTGATTGTAGCGAGAGAAACCATCCAAGGTGGATAACAATTTAGATCCAATTACTAACTGTAGCATGTTTTCCATGTTTGAAAAAGGATAAGTTTCTTTCAATGAATCTCTATTTATATTTTGAAGTCTACACAAAGTCGATATCTCCATTTTCTTTCGAGTTTGGCACAAGGTTTGTAACCCAAGATGAATACCTTGTGGGCTAATTGATACATCCCTCCTTTAGTTTCTTCAATTCATCTTGCATATTCATTGAGAGGAGTGGATTAATTGGCCTCTTATTTTGTCTACGAAGGGCTTGGAATTTATTTCAAGAGGAATCTCATGCTGAAACAATTCTCTCTGTATGCTTTCACTCTGAATAATACCAAGCAAGATAGTCCGATATTTCTTCAATAGTTGAACATAGGACTATTTTTCCTCTTTGTTTAGATTGCTTCCCAACTAAACTCTTCTTGGTTTATCATTAGTGCCCAAGTTATTCTCTTCCACATCCCTTGAGGTAGACATGTTTTTATTGATGATGCAATCAGCATTGTTAAAATTTGACTCAAGAGCAACCAACCCTCTAGGATGGTGTTAGTTTTCAATTGGATAATATACTTTCCAAACAAAGTCTCTCTTCCTTCAGTCACACACACCATTGGTTCCCAATCAATATTCTGATCTACAAACTCACCTTGATTTTGTAATAACCTTTGCACTTGAGCATCATCATTAAACACTTGCCAATGCTTGACATTGTCGGGGATAACTGGACTAGTTAACACTTCAATATTGTACTAAAAATAAGGTGAAATGGTGCAATTTCCAAATCTTGACCCCAACACTGCAAACTTGTCAGCAGTAGAATTTAAACTTCTATCATGATGCATAATGTTGAAGGAATCAAACATCTCATTTAGATCCCAAACTGCATGTTTTTACTGTTTCATTTGTTGATTTTTGTAGCATATAATTTTCTTATTTGTTTGACAACTAGCTCTGAATCTCCTTTTGCAATGATGTCCCTAACACCATACTTCCATGAAATTATCAGACCCAACAACAAGGCTTCATACTCAACAATGTTGTTAGTACATTCAAAATTAAGCTTGAAGGAAAAAACAAACTCTTCCAAGCTAGGAGAAATAAGAATTATACCAGCACCATTTCCAAATTTGGAGCAAAATCCATCAAATACCAAGGTCCAAGGAAAACCTACCTATTCAAGGAACTTTGACTAATCCATATTGTGTTCCTTGCCATAAAAAAACACCACAAAGTTGTCAAGCATCTACATCAGCAAACAACACCTCGGAGGAAGCATTGTTTGGATCCTTAATAAGGTGTAACATCTTCTTTTCTCCATAGATCTTGAAAAGGATGGCCTCAATGGGAATAGTGGAAAAAGACATGTCCATTTGGACACTCCCACCAACACTTGTAGCCCATTTTGGTAGGGAAATCAACAATCACATACCCCATTTGGCGGAGTAAATCAACAATCACAACATCCAATTTTAAATTCCTCCCGAGGATAAGATGCAGGTGCGCACCACGGACCCTTCACACAACCAACTACCAACACTTATTTTGAGTCCATGGTAGTACACTTTCCATAGGCTGCTTTCACTTTGATAACCAACTCATTCATGACTTCTAGAGGCATGACATTGCATGATGCTCTTTGGAATCGAAACACAATTGTGAAGTAGTCTATCCTTTATGATCAAAGTTGTAAAGAATGGATCAACATTCAATTAGAAATCAACCAAGGATGTCCCCAAGTATACCTCAGGTGTTTCTCCAAGATCCTCTAATTTTGGTGGTGTTTCAAGGTCTACAATGATTTGAGGAGGAGTTTCAACAACGTTTACATTTCTACTTGGAGTACTCTTTTCTTCTTTCAAACCTAGGTACTCAAATGCTCTCTTCTTGTGCTCAGGAATCCTAAGAAACTCAATGATTGGAACACTCACTTTGATTTGGCTCAATACTTGGGCTATGTCATAGGGAACATTCTTAGGAAATGTAGCATTGGAAGGGAGACAAATAGATTCATCAGATGGCATGAGATTCTTGGAATTTTGGGCATGAGGAGGACTATAATTTTTGCCTTGGAAAGTAGAGATTTGGGCAGCTATTTCTCTTCTAGGATATTATTTGGGATTACTTGTAAGAAAGGGTGTTTTATGTTTGGCTTGAGGCCTAACTCCCTTAACAACCTTGCTCCTAGTGTTATACTCTTTCTCTTGAGCCACAACAACATTCATTAACAATTGTCTATCTTTCTCAGAAGGTATACCTCCATCATACTTCTTAAGTATTCAAATTCATTGTTAGGAATTTCAAAAGCTTGAACTACATCAAATTCAAGAGTATGAGAGGGAAGAAGGACTTATACCCATTTAATACAATCCCAAAAGGTTACAGTTGTCCTTACACTTATTACCTCAGTTGATGTTGCTCCTTCTTGTGAGCTTGAAGAATAACCCACCATGCAAATATCATCATCAGTACCATCATCATTATCATCTTCACCATCTTGTTGGTCCACTTCACATGGAGGATGGGGTAGAAAACACCTATCACACCAATCAATATCAACAACTTCCTCAACAACAACAACCCTAGCAGTTAGGGGATCAGGTAACAATCTTCCTTCATGTTCTTGAGGATGTCTATTTATAGACCCCATGGGTCCTTTCCCTCTATCATCTTCCCTTTGATCACCCTTAGGATGATTGGAAAATCTATCATGGTTTTGTGCTCTTTGCTAACCTTGTGAAGTTTTCCCAATTCCCTTCTCAGCTCTTGCTAACTTGTATGATATTTTTGTGACAGCCCTTGCCAAAGTTTTCACAACCTCCTCCAAATCATTTCCCTTGCTAGCTTGAGGTTTTTCAAAGTTTATCAACTTTACACCATCTATCTTGAGAGGTTTACCAATTTCTTTGATATTGTTTTTAATTTGTAGTGCTATGGTGAAGGGCTACCTCAAATTGGTAGGGTTCTTGTCTTTTAGGTAATAGGTTGAATTATTATAAAATGCATCTACATATTTGATCAAGCATGACTGATCACATGCTCTCAAATTAACAGGAAACATTCTCAAAAAAAAAAAAATTAAACCTTGTGTTGAAGTCATGACCTGATTGATTGGGGTTCTTCTTGATATTTTCAAACCGAGAAAAAGAAACCTAGGATCAGTCTTATCACCATATTGCAATCTGGATGCATTCTGCATTTTAGTCCATGAATCAATAGAATTATCAAGCAGAGCCTTGTACCAATCCCTTGCATCCTCTTATAGTGTATGAATGAACAATTTAACATACACATCTTCAAACTCTATTTCAAAATCCTCCATCATGTTAACAAATTTTTTGAGATGTTGATCACCAGTTATTGCATTGTTACCTTGGAACTTTGGCAACCTATTCCTTACATCTTGTGGGACAACATTTGGGTAACCATCCATTCCTCTAAAATTTATAGGACCAAAGGTGTTAACAACAAATGGAGGTCTAGGCTGAGCCATATTGTTTTGAGGTGGTGATCTTGGGGGTGACACAAGCTGATGAGGAGTGCGAGGTCTTTGGGGCTCAAGAATGTGGTTCACAAGATTGGTATTCTCTAGGTGCTGATTTTCTTGGAAATTTTTACTAGAATTGAAACACACAGGTGTAGTTTGAAAAATGAACTCACCAGATATAGTAGTATTGGTTGGATATTTTGTCAATCCAAAATATGAGGTTCAACCACAGTACATGGGATTAAATCCCTCCTCAAAGACAGGTGAGGCTGCCTATTTATTACTAATCTAAAACACAAGCAGAAACAATATATACAATATTCACACTAATCTAACCATTGGGGTTGGGATAGAATCCCGAAATCCATATCCACACGTTGGGAAGATGTCATTTTTCTAAATGGACAGGGTCAAGAATTATTACAATAGAAGAATCACAATGGAAAGGAAATGAGAGAAATGTATTTTCTTTCGAGTAAACGTCAGAGCACGAAATAATCATACGAGATTTAGATCATAAATATAATGTTTGAAATGATTAGAAACACCAAGATGCAAAAAAAGAATAGCTTAAGATTATGAACATAAGAAAAATATCTTAAGAAAGATATATCTCACAACAAAAAGTTTGCAAAATAGTATCAACTCTTATTCCTTAAAATGATTAAAAGAAAACACAAAGTTTTTCTTCTTCCCAATAGCTCCCAATATTTCAAAAATCTTGACCCTTTTGAGTGTACACACATCCCTAATTTATAATAGAAAAGAGTAGAGAGAAAATAGGATGAATCCTAGAAAATAGTCTTTTAATGAGAGTCCTATTTTGCTTGACTCTCATGCAGGAGACCAAGTCAAAATTTGCTTCCTATGTGATGAAACAGAAATGAAAAAGACATGTCAATTTCAAGATTGAAATGACATGAAACATCAAAACTTAGTCTGAATCGTCATCTTTTTCTTCCTCATCTTTCCCTTCCTCCAACTGAGCTTGTTTGTTCCGAAATTCTT
This sequence comes from Taxus wallichiana var. yunnanensis, assembly GCA_018340775.1. NCBI lineage: Eukaryota > Viridiplantae > Streptophyta > Pinopsida > Cupressales > Taxaceae > Taxus > Taxus wallichiana. The sequence continues at coordinate 293,118,698 of CM031235.1, read as the reverse complement.
GGAACTTTCGGATTATGCCTTGCATTTCATTTTCGTCAGGTGCAGTGGAATGATCACTCAAAACTTCATAGGTTTCATGAGTGTCACTGGCACTACCGGGAAGTTTCCTCAATATTTTGCTGAGTCTTCTCAATAGTGATCATGAATGTACATCCATCCTTGGAAAACATTTGATTCGGGAAACCACAAACCTGACTCAATGAGTAATGATATCGTTGATTTCACGAATGAAATTACTTTGGAACAAGTCTTTGGAACCTAGAAATAGTCGATTTGGCTTTGATTAGAAACTTCTTATTTACGTGTTTGATGCAAATCCCGATCATTATCCCAAGATTTTTGGGCTGACTTGAGATCCATATCTCCATATTCTTCAAAATTACACAGCTTGAGAAGGTCATTGAAGTAACCTCTCATCCAATTTGATTACGGCTTCTCCCGCCTGGTTTTTCACAGAACAAGAAGCAGAGTCATAATTTGAAGCACAGGCCAAGATGAACTTGGGGCACTGAGCGGACATAGGGAAGCCTGCCGTAAGAGGTAGGCCACTGCCGACTATTGATTTCATCCATGGAGTTTGAGAAGAGCTCTTGACCCTATTCCAGAAATCCTCCATATCCACGTTTCGAGCTCTGTATCTCGGATGTCAAAATTATAGTCAATATAGGATGGAGACTCCACCTTCCTGAATTTGTATTTCATCCTCCCTGACTTTTTAGTCTTTTCTTGTGATGGACCAGGGTCCGACATGAGGAATTTCGAAGGAGGAGGGTGTTGGAGATTAGAAGATGTTGAACACTGCGAAAAACCCGACACACTGAAAAGGATGCCGGAGAGTTCGGAAAACCCGACACTAAGAAGAATGCTAGAGAGTTTGAAAAACTTGACACTGATATTATCCGATATACTGGGGTTTTGAATAATGCAAAGCACCCTATGGAACCCAAGAAGAGGGAATAGGGTAATTGTTGAGTTGAAACATGCGAGTTTTTCCTTCACCATTTATATCCCAAACATATTTTTAATTATAACAACATTCTGGGGAATAAAACAAAGTGCTAATTCCAAAGGGGGAAAACCCTAAAACATAAACCTGATTTGAAAACAACCCCCAAAATGGAAAAGATAAAAACCCCAAAACAACCCTGATAAGAAACTTGGAAGAATTCCTTACACAATTAATCCACAAAAACCACAAACAAAGAATGAAGAAAAATACCTTCAACCAGGACAAGGAATGATAAAAAATGAGCAATGCAATCGGGCACAGAGGTGAGTTTTGGGTTTTGGGGTCAAAGATGCATGCATGAAAATCCACGAGGTAAAAAGTACGTCTGGTAAAAATGACGTGGAAATCTGAATATATATAAGAAAATTCACATTTAATACACTTCAGTTGACACGTGCCAACTACCCAACAACTCGGCATAAATGCCATGTCAGCATGCTTAGGATTTTAAACCCGACACAAAGGATTTTAGAGAAATTCGGGTTTCGGGTTGCGGGAAACATGCGACATGAAGCATCATGTTTGATGACCCGGGAAACCTGAAACAAAGGAGTAAATCGGGCTTCGGGGATCGGAAGACATGTGACATGGAGCATGTTTGGACTAAGGCATGTTCCGATGCTTGGAAGGTCCACAAACCCAATTGCTTTACTTGATGTGGGTTTCAAGTTTCAGGAACACATGACATGAAACACCCAAAACACATGTTTTCTTGCTTGTGAAACCCGAAAATCTGATTATCTCTCTGAGAGGTGATCCTTAGAAAATCAGCTCCAAAAATTTCTTAGGGTTATCTCATTTTTGGCGTAAAATCAAAAGTGGGATAACAACTGGCTCTAGTTGGGGACTTCCTTTATGATATCAAAGGAAGAGAACTCAGAATCTCTAGCTATATCCATTGGGCTACGGATTCAGAAAAGAAGAAAACCGAAAAACAAAATAAGAAAAGAAAGAAGACTAAAAGCAAACACACGATAGAAAATAAAGTATGTACAATGCAAAAGAGCGTCTTGCATTAATGATGGAACAACTTCAGATGTTGACCATTGAAAGGCAAAGGGAGTAACCCTCCATCAAGGTATGATAGATGGAAACTATTTTCACCACTCAGCTGATGAATCTTAAAAGGTCCTTTCCACAAGGAGTCAAACTTTCCGTGCATTCCTTTCTGCTCTCTCCTCTTATCCCAAAGCAACACTAGGTCTCCAATTTGGAAATGACGTTGCCTTGATTTCTTGTCAAAAATTTTCTTTACTTTTCTTTGATGGTCTGCAATGCGATCAACCACCTTGCTCCATTCCTCCTCTAGCCTAGCTAGGTACATAACCCTTTTCTCGATAGAATTTTGAAAAGTCACATCTTCGACTGCTTTGGCCAACTGTAAGGCTAGAAATTCTACTGAGATAGGAATCTCAGCATCAATCCCATACAACACTTGGAAAGGAGACATTCCTATAGCTCGCTTTGGGGTAATCCGATCAGCCCACAACACATCATATAATGCTTTGTGCCATGTCCTCTGGTTTTCATCTACTAGCTTTCTAATTATGGTAACCAGGTTCTTGTTGCTGGACTCAGCTTGCCCATTGCCTTGGGGATAATAATCAGATGAGTGAGCCAGAGTGATGCTGAATCCATAGCAAAATTCTGTCAACTCATGCGATGAGAAATTGGAGGCATTTTCAGCCACAATCTTGTGAGGCACACCGAATCTGACAATTATATTTTCTTTAAGGAACTTGCACATAGCTTCTGAGGTTGCTTGCTTGATTGGTGTAGCTTCCACCCACTTGGTAAAATAGTCTATAGCAGTCAGCACGTAATTATGTCCGGCACTAGAGGCAGGATTCAACGTTCCAATGAAGTCAATTCCCCACTGGCGAAAAGGTTCTTCAATCACTACGGGCTTCAAGGGGAGAGCTGCTAGCTTGGGACGACCAATGAAATGTTGACAAGCTTCACACTTGGACACCCACTCGGCTGAATCCCGGAAAAGAGTAGGCCAATAGTACCTAGCCCGCAGGATCTTATAAGTTGTTACAGAGGATGAGAAATGTCCTCCGCATGCTAGGCTATGGAAGGATTCTAACAACTTTAACTATTGTGATTTATCAACACAACAGCAGAATACACCATCAATACCTTTCTTATATATCCCATTATCCCATAGGAGGTATCTCGTAGATCTTAACTTGACCATTCTCTTCTCCTTTTGGCTTAAATGTGGGGGCATTCACCATAAGTTAGAAAGAAAGCAATATCCATGTACCATTCATCAGTCGTACTCACGAAAAGCACCATGGGCAACTTAGAAGAGGTGTCTTTGGTCTTTTCACATTCTACTTCCACATGGTTTTCCACGATCAATTGGCACAGGCCCCTTCCTCGTACCAACTTGGTAGGTCTAATGTCCAAGTCATACTCCTGAACTTTAGCTATCCAGTTACCTCGTTGACTACCCAGCTCTTGTTGAGTCAAAATGGATTTAACGGTAGTGTCGGGAACGAGAACGAGAGTATGGGAGTTTAGCACATAGTACCTGAAATGTTTCACCACTCGTACCACTGCATAAGCATGCTTTTCGATTTGTGACATCTTTAACTCATGTTCCTTCAATGGACAGCTCATAAATGCGATGGGAGCTTCAATTCCTCCCCGCTTCCGCATCGGGATGGCCGACACTGTGTGAGCAGAGGCATAGCTGTACATGATGAAATCTTTTTGAAGTCTGGACATACTAGGATAGGAGCACAAGCAACTGCCCTTTTGATTTCTTCGAATGCAAGCTTCCCTTCAGTACTCCATCGAAATGGAACTTTTCCTTTCATCATCCCAAGGATATCCTTGGTTTTATCAGTGAAATCAGGTATAAACCTTCTTAGGAAATTGACCTTTCGAAGAAAGAATGAACTCCAGTTTTACTTGTGGGTAGGGTAAGGCTCTGAATGGCCTTTACCCTTTCTGGGTCGATTTTGGTTCCTTCTCTAGTCACGATATGACCCAGCAACTTTCCTTCGGTCACTCCAAACATGGACTTCTTGGGATTTAATGAAATCCCGTGACGCCTACATCTCAAAAGTACTTACTCTAAATGATCATAATGATCACTTTGTTTTTTGGAGAAAATGGTCAAGTCATCCAAATATACTACTAGGAATTTTCCCATTAGGTCTCTGAATGCCAAGTCCATAGCTCTCTGACAAGTGGCTTCGGCGTTGATCAAGCCAAAAGGCATCCTCCTGTAAGCAAAGGTACCCCATGGGGTTGTGAAGGCCATCTTGTGTTGATCCTCCACAGTTACCTCAACTTGATTATATCCTAAAAATCTATCAAGCATGGATAGAATTTCTGATCTAGTAATGGTTTGTAACACGATCCATGATAGGCAGGGATAGTTGTCTTTCAACGAAGACTGATTCAGGTTCCGAGAAGTCAACACAAATTCAGATTTCACCATTCTTCTTCCTGACAGGGATAATGTTAGCAATCTAGGTGGAGTGATGGATTGGAAAAATAATTCTAGCATCTAACATCTTCTGAATTTCTGCAAGGATAGTCCCTAAGATCTTGGGGTTGTAATGTCTTTACTTCTGCCTGTATGGTTTCACATCAGGCTTCAAAGGGATACTGTGCTGTACATCTTTGGGCTTGAAGGATTTTAAATCTACATAAGACCAGGCTAACACATCCATGTATCTCTTTAGGAGTGAAGTGAATTTTTCTTTCTCCTCAAGGGAACAACATTTCCCAATATTCACGATTCGAGGTTGATCAGATGAACCTAGATTGACTTGATCTACTTCCAAAGAAGAAGCTCCATCACTTGTCTCTTGTTTTGAATAAAACGATCATGCTTGTCAAAAAAACCCCAGAGAAATGAGACCTTTGGGTATCTTGTTTCCTTTAAGCTGAATAAACTCACCATTAACCTCTTGATATGGATCTAAGATAGATTCACGGAAAGTTGATTCGAAAACCTTCAAAGTACAACTCATTGAAATTGTCACCTTTTTCTATAAAAGCCAACACCTATTGATCATCATTGAACACTTGTCGGTGAGTTGCATTATCGGGATCTTTGGGAGGATACACAATCTCAATGGTGTATGTATCTTGTTTGAACTAGGGATGAGGGAGAAGGAGGGATGTAGATACACGGCCAAAGAATCAGCCTTGTTGTTATAATCTCTCAAAATTGCCTTAATGGAGAACGCATCAAAGCATTCTATATTATCCCAAACTTTGTTCTGTGATGTCTCAAGAGATCATTTTTACGATAGATTCCCTTAACCTAGTTAAAAATCAGCTCCACATCCCCCTAAACCTTAAGATTTCAAATTCCCTTCATCTAGCCATTTCTAATCCTAGTAATGAGCTTCATATTCAGCCATGTTATTAGTATTATCAAACCGTAATTTGTAAGCTGATGGGAAAATCTCGGAATTAGGAGATATAAGAACTACACCGGCACTCGATCTAGTGCTTAAGCAACTACCATCGAATTCGAGGGTCTAAATAGCATTAGGATCTTCTTCCTCGACATCCACAACCAGTATCTCTGAAGTCATAAAATAATTTCCGAAGCTAGCATCTTCGAAAAGAATTTAAGCTTTAGGGTCATCTGATTTAGTTACCAAATACCTCGCCTGAGGCTCGGGATGGAGAACATGATAAACCCCATTGACTGGAATCCTAGCCTTAGTCCAATCCATATTAATCTCTCCTCCGACATCTTTACAAAAACCTCTACCCAAGAGGATACCATAAGCTGCAAGGATGTCAAAGAACTAGAATGGTCATTTTCACTCTCTTCTCTGGGAAGGCAACAAATGCAAACTGTGCATCTTTGATTTGACCAATCAAGGGAACTTGTTTGGTTTCCATGGAGTAACACCATCCATATGACTTAGTCAGAGTAAGCCCAAGGGCATGGGCTACTTTTGCGGGCATAACATTGTCGGAGGCCCCTGAGTCGATGATGCAATTGCTGAGTTTAAACCCATTTATAAGCAAAGACAAATAAAATGGTTCAATCTTTCCTAAAGAAGAAGCAGAGGTCAGATTTTTCTGAGGTGGGGGTTGAGTAGGATTTGGAAGGAGACCTTTTGAAGATGGGGGAACAGTGGCTTTACTTCTAATGAATTTGGCAAGTTTTTTGAACTGTTCAGGATTTGACTGAAGGTATTCTGCTTCCAACATTTGGATTTTGGTTCTCTTTGCATGATCGATAATTTCAAAATCAGTATAAGAAGGGGTGATGGTAGGCTCAGTTCTAATCACATGAGCTTGAGCTGGGGCACTGACCTTAGGAGAAAGAGAATGAGGAGAAGTTGCCTTTTTGGTGACTTCTCTTTCAGTTTGTGCTGAAATAGGAGTACCTCTCTTAACTATGGCTATGGGAGGTTCCTTATTCTTCTCCTTGGGGTTTTCAAGAGGTTTTCTTGGATTCTGAGATTGGGATCGAGTGAAGACAACAAATGACTGACCATCCGGTGCACATTCATCTTCTTCATATTCCAAATACCCAATGCTGGAGTCGCCAGCCGAATCGTCATAAGACTCATCAGCATATCCTGAAGCTTCAAAAGCCTTGGGGAATATTTTTCTTTTGGTTCATCCTCTTCTTCAACTATTTCTACTGCCACGTTAATAGGAGGAGCTTCGATTGCTAGCCTTGGTTGAGCAGGAGTTAACCATGGCCTATCTCTGGCAGGCACACCATTATTGTTATTGAAATTCCATCTAGGGATATCCCGATACGGAACATTGCTCACCTGCTGAGACATTTGCTTTTTTAAAGAAATCAAATCATTAGCCATTTTTTGAATCATAGGATCAGTATTACCTTGGGAAGAACCTAGATTTTTAGGTTTGGGTACATCTTTCCTGATCCTTCCGGCCAAAATGAGATCATCTTCTATTTCAATAGCTGTTGACTGAGTGATAGCCAAATCTGGGATAGCCAACCTTCTTAATAGAAAGCTCACATCAGAGGTTGAGCATTAATGAAGAAGCATTTCTGGTTCTTTGGAGTAGTAGTACTACTTACGGAATCTTTCGGATCAGCTTGTTAAACTTTGCCACGAAGTCCCGCATGGGTTCATGTGATTCCTTCTTCATATGGGTAAGTTGAGCTAACAAAGCATGAGAATCTTCAGCTGGTTTGAAACGTGCTTCGAATTTGGTCCGCATGGTAGCCCAATTTGTGATGCATGTATTTAGAAGGTGATAAAACCATTCACCAGCGCACCATGTAACGTTTCAATGAAGAGTCGAACAGAGACATCTTTGTGAGCTACTCCGAGGACACTACATGCTACGAAGAAATATGCAATGTGTTCATCAGGATGTTGCTTCCCATCCCCATTGAACTTGGGAATGTTTTTATGTGATCCATGTGGTAACTCGTGCAATGGTGGAGTTAAAGAAAGAGGACCAATAGTTGCGCCCCAAGGCACAGGTTGTGCTGCCATCCTTCTGACAAGAGTGTGTATGGGGATCGAGTGTTGGACAAGAACAACACACGACAAGTTGTAGATACGTCTTGTTCTACAGGGACCCGGTTTCTCCGAACAGGCGAAGAACTTCTGGTTCGGTTAGAAATAACGTTGTTGGGGGAAAGACTGAAATTGTGTCGTTGTAGCAATTCAAAGAGTGGATCAACTTCACCCGGGCTCGGCGGGACCGAGTAAAGATCTTTCGGCCAGTTTGAACCGGGAAAGAGATCTTGTTGAAAATAAGGCAAATACGGAGTCACCAGACACCAAGAGGATAAGCTTTATACTATTAATCCTGTATTCCCCAGTGAGTCACAAAAACTATTGGTTGGATATTTTGTCAATCCAAAATATGAGGTTCAACCATAGTACATGGGATTAAATCCCTCCTCAAAGACAGGTGAGGCTACCTGTTTATTACTAATCTAAAACACAACATAAACAATATATACAATATTCACACTAATCTAACCATTGGGGTTGGATAGAATCCCGAAATCCATATCCACATGTTGGGAAGATGTTGTTTTTCTAAATGGACAGGGTCAAGAATTATTACAACAGAAGAATCACAATGGAAAGGAAATGAGAGAAATGTATTTTCTTTCGAGTAAACGTAGAGCACGAAATAATCATACGAGCTTTAGATCATAAATATAATGTCTGAAATGATTAGAAACACCAAGATGCCAAACAAAGAATAGCTTAATATTATGAACATAAGAACAATATCTTAAGAAAGATATATCTCACAACAAAAAGTTTGCAAAATAGTATCAACTCCTATTCCTCAAAATGATTAAAAGAAAACACAAAGTTTTTCTTCTTCCCAATAGCTCCAAATATTTCAAAAATCTTGACCCTTTTGAGTGTACACACATCCCTAATTTATAATAGAAAAGAGTAGAGAGAAAATAGGATGAATCCTAGAAAATAGTCTTTTAATGAGAGTCCTATTTTGCTTGACTCTCACGCAGGAGACCAAGTCAAAATTTGCTTCCTATGTGACGAAATAGAAATGAAAAAGACATGTCAATTTTAAGATTGAAATGACATGAAACATCAAAACTTAGTCTGAATCGTCATCTTTTTCTTCCTCATCTTTCCCTTCCTCCAACTGAGCCTGTTTTGTTCGAAATTCTTGGAACTTTCGGATTATGCCTTGCATTTCATTTTAATTAATCAAAAGTGGAATGATCACTCAAAACTTCACAGTTTCATGAGTATCACCGGCACTACTGGGAGTTTCCTCAATCTTTTTTTGAGTCTTCTCAATAGTGATCATGAAGGTACATCCATCCTGGAAAACATTTGATTTGGGGAAACCAAAACCTTACAACATGAGTAATGATATCATTGATTTCTGAATGAAATCACTTATGGGAAAAAGTCTTGGGAACTTAGAAACAACCGGTTTGGCTTTGATTAGAAACTTCTTATTTACGTGTTTGATGCAATCCTCCTGATCATTATCCCAAGCTTTTTGGGCTGACTTGAGATCCATATCTCCATATTCTTCAAAATTAGGTAGCTTGAGAAGGTCATCAAAGTAACCTCTGTCCAATTTGATTACGGCTTCTCCCGCCTGGTTTTTCACGGAATGAGAAGCAGAGTCATAATTTGAAGCACTGACCAAGATGAACTCGGGGCATTGAGTAGACATAGGGAAGCCTGCCACAAGAGGTAGGCCACTGCCAACTATTGATTTCATCCATGGAGTTTGAGAAGAGCTCTTGATCCTATTCTAGAAATCCTCCATATCCAGATTTCCGAGCTCTGTATCTCGGATGTCAAAATTACAGTCAATATAGGATGGAGACTCCACCTTCCTGAATTTGTATTTCATCCTCCCTGACTTTTCAGTCTTTTCTTGTGATGGACCAGGGTCCGACATGAGGAATTTAGGAGGAGGGTGTCGGAGATTAGGAGATGTTTAACGGTGCAAAAACCCGACACACCGAAAAGGATGCCGAGAGTTTGGAAACCCGACACCGAGAGAAGAATTCCGAGAGAGTTCAGAGAGTTCAGAAAACCCGACACTGAGATTATCTCGATATACTGCGGTTTTGAACACTGCAAAGCACCCTGCGAAACCCGAGAAGAGGGAATAGGGTAATTTTTGAGTTGAAACATGTGGGTTTCCTTCACCATTTATATCCCGAACATATTTTTAATTATAACAACATTCTGGGGAATAAAACAAAGTGCTAATTCCAAAGGGGGAAAACCCTAAAACATAAACCTGATTTGAAAACAACCCCTAAAATGGAAAAGATAAAAACCCCAAAACAACCCTGATAAGAAAATTGGAAGAATTCCTTACACAATTAATCCACAAAAACCAAAAACAAAGAATGAAGAAAAATACCTTCAACCAGGACAAGGAATGATCAAAAACGAGCAATGCAATCGGGCACAGAGGTGAGTTTTGGGTTTCGGGGTCGAAGATGCATGCACGAAAATCCACGAGGTAAAAAGTACGTCTGGTAAAAATGACGTGGAAATCCAAATATATATAAGAAAATTCACATTTAATACACTTCAGTTGACACGTGCCAACGACCCAACAACTCGGTATACATGCCATGTCAACATGCTTAGGATTTTGAAACCTAACACAAAGGATTTTAGAGTAATTCAGGTTTCGGGTCGTGGGAAACATGCGACATGAAGCATCATGTTTGATGACCTAGGAAACCTGAAACAAAGGAGTAAATCGGGGTTCGGGGATTGGAAGACAGGTGACATGGAGCATGTTTGGACTAAGGCATGTTTCGATGCTCGGAAGGTCCGCAAACCTGAATTGCTTTACTTGATGCGGGTTTCGGTTTGAGGAACAAATGACATGAAACACCCAAAACACATGTTGTCTTGCTTTTGAAACCTGAAAATCCGATTATCTCTCTCTGAGAGGTGATCCTTAGAAAATCAGCTCCAAAAATTTCTCTGGGTTATCTCATTTTTGGCGTAAACTCAAAAGTGGGATAACAAGTAGAAGGACCTTCACTAGTTAAAGTAAACAAGTTTATGAGAATATTGCTTGAATTATAATCACTTGAAGAAGAATGATAATCCTCTACTAAAGGCTGATCTCTCTCACCAATGGATATACCTTTGCTTGATGTCTGACCTTCAACAACCTTCCAAACTTTTCTTTCCTCTAAAACTATCTTTATGAATTATTTAAATAACTTTCTACTTGGGTCCCTCTTGAAGAGAGATCTTCTTCCTTCCAGTTTTGTAGAGATTAGCAACATAAAAATAAATGATAGAAAGCTAAGACACTGGTATTTATCAAGATCAAATCAACATGGAGTTTCCACTAAGGACTTTTACCCCGATTGTGAAAATTCACTAAAATACTTTGTCAAATACCTATTACCATTGAAAAATCTTACCAAAATTTATAGATCAGACCTCCCTCTTCTTGGATATATCAACCATAAATGCAAATGAAGAGCAACTACTCTGAAACTGATAAAATTGTAGATAGAGTTTGAAAATTTTTCATACATCTTGAAAATCTGAGTATAGAATGATGCTTTAACAATATATTTGTAGATATAACTTGCAAGAGACATTACCAAGGTTTGATATGCATTCAAATATTTCAAATATGTATGCACATGGATTAGATTGAACTAATAATGTCCCCAGCAATGGCACCACTGGTGTTGGTACCCAAATTTGTTCTCCTTTTCAGTCTGAGCAACATCAAAGATATGGCATGAAGCTTGAAGACAGATAGATCATGATGTATGTTTTTTTGTAGATGGGGATGTGATCTAAGCGGCACTCAGATTTGTGGAGAGATGGATAGCACTCAAATAGGACCACGATCTTGTACCAACTATTTTAGGTTATTCCTTTCAACCAAGGTAACAGGACATATTTTGTAACCCTCAAATGGTGAGGGAGATGAATATATCCCTAAATTTGTGTAAATAGTATGAAGGGGCCTTCGGAAAATATGATCAACACTTTAAATCTAACTTTCACAAGTTGTCACTCCTAGATTATGGAGATAATTTCAATGCAAGGCAAGGATTACTAAAGACATTATGGAACCCTAATTGTTACGCATATTTTTACAAGTGGTTTTGGTTCTTTTGTTGGTATGCGAGTCAAATCGGGGTAGTATGGGGTAGGATTAGTTGTTTAGAATGATTTTGGTGGGATATTGACAAGACAAAATTGACTATGCTAGATCTTTGACAACCTCTACAACATTTGAACAACTATCGATAAAATTCTTCAAAATAGTCGGGATGTTCTTTCAACTAGAAGAGATACACAAATGGAGGCCCGAGGTTTGCACTCTTCACACAATATTTGACACCTCAACACAAAAGCTTGAGTTAAAGGACTCAATTAAACATCAAAATCTCTAATAAAATAACGCCTAAGGTACCCCCAAAGGCTTATAAGCAATCTCTATCAACAAATGAAGGTGAAGTGATTTTAAATTGCTTATTTTCAATGCTAGATGAAATATCTTCTGACAAATAAAATTGTAAATTCCACTAAACTATCAATAAGGATGAGATTTGTGTAATTCCTAAATATTTCAATGCAAGATTGCAACAAGAACAAGGAAAACTATTCACATACATTTAAAAATGATAACAAACATCATATAGCTTAAAATAACATAGATTAATTCAAAATATTGTTATATTCATCAAATAGCGAGGAGAGTTTCAGAGCAGTCTTAGAGCTATGTGATGGCTATAAAATTGTAACCAACTCAACATGAATGAAGATCTAACACGAGAAGACATTAACTAGGTTTTGGAGGGTTTCTCGAAGATGAGTTTCTCTCAAAATTTTCTCGTGATTTTTAATTTCGACCTTTTGCATGTCTTAATACATGTATTATATATCATTTGTTTACATCCAATCCTTCTTTCCCAATAAAACAATATGCCAAACAACAAATTTGTTACAAAATTCCATCATGATTCACGCAGACGGGGACATTTAACATATTTACAACAAAAGTTGCAGTGTTTTGAAAAAGGTGAATCATTGAGGAGTTTTGTATCATAGTTTCAACCAGGAGAATGTTTTCCTCCTTCTTTCATGCAAAGCATGCTCCTCTTTCATCATTTCACGTTTACACTTTCCAAATTTACATCTGCAACTTTTGGATCTCGATGTTTTATGTTTTTGGATGGGTTAGGGAAAAAATTAATCTCAAAAACATCCATAATATTTAAATTGATCCTCAAAACCAATTGACTTGGTCTTTGTAGAGGCACAAATGAAACAAATTTTCCAAAAATTGATGCAAAAATGCATTTCCACACTTCTTGGAGCAAAAATGGCGGCCAAATACAAAAGTGCATAGTTACCATCAATTTACCTTTCTCCCTTCAATCTAAGCCCCCATGTGTCATAATGTGATTGGAAATGGGCTTGGGATCATTTTTTGACATTTTAACACTTTTTGAAAAAATGTAAAAATTAACATTTTTCTCCGCCCCTATGCCCTTTTAAAATGAGCTTGACACGTGTCCCAATGTGGGTCCCAATGGATCACGACTCGATTCTACACATTTCTACATTTTTCAAAAAAAGGAAAATTTTCAAAATTATCCCCATGGACTGCACCTCCGATTTTGTCACGACACGTATCGATCGGCCCGATTGGCTACGGCCTTGTGTTCCTCTTTTGATGTCTTACCGTTATAGGACAAAAGCTAAATTTCCCACAAAGACCCGACACTCTGGAATCCCTTCTTTTGATCTGAGCCATACATGTGGCTTAATCATGACCATTGATGGAGTTGTGGCCTCATTTTTTAATTTTAATCCTTTATGCCAACATGGGAAAAATTCTCAAGTTTCCCCCGAGGCCCAAAGTTCCGCCTCGACCTCGCCATGCGTCCACACTGATTTCCCTGGTGGACCCATGACCCTTTTCATAATTTTTGTTCCCTTTCCCCAAAAAGAAATAAATTTCTAAGCCTTTCACTAGCCTCCATCCCAATTTTGATGAAAACATGACATGTGTCCACCTCTGATTCACCGAGGGCCTACACTCCATTTTTTAATTTAAATCCTTTTCACCGAAGGAAATTTTTCCACCATGCCTCCGCAGCTCCACCCCTCCACTATTTTGACTTTTCTAACTGTCATGTGTCACCCTCTGATTGAACGAGGTCCTACAGACTTGCGGGGACAATTTAGACTTCTTTCCAAAAACACAAATAATGCTAAGTTGCTCTAGCATACTCGTCGAATCTTGTCTAACCACAAACAACCACGTAGGAGAATATTTTTGAGCTAAAATTTGATGGGAAAAGTACACCTGTATGAACTCCAAACAACGTAGTAATTGCCAACGATTCCCTAGAATGCTGAAGATGAAATTGACGGGAAAATGACACCCGTCTGACCATCAAAACACAGAAAATGCCAGGGATGCCCTAGAATTTAGTTTTTTCACTAAGGACTACAAAATTCTCAAAATTGAACCAACTGAAATGTGTTTTTAAATTTTTTTATCATGAAATTAGATTTTCAATGGCATACAAGTATAAAACAAACAATTTCGAGCTCCAAAGGCTAGGAAAACATGGGAAAAATGGAAGAGGCATTTGAATGGGCAAAATTAGGGCAAGATAATGAGTTTGTAAACAATATAATGCAAAATAATGGAGATACAACTTCACATCATCGATTTCATGAGGAAAAAATGTTTTAGAGAACCAAGAGTAGAGGGGAAACATGGCAAAATGGCAGAGGATCAAAATTGGCACCAACAAATCCCATGATAAATTTATGTATCCTGAACTTCTCGTTAGTTTGATACTTGGGTACATACTTAAGGAGCTTAGTAAACCGCTCCTAGTACTATGTTATAGTTGATTTTCCTTGAGATAAGTTCTGAAATTTAGTCATTTTCTAATCATAATAAAGTTTTGGCAACCATCATTGCCTAAAATAACTTTTAAATTAATCGAAAGTAATATTTGTTTCATCAATGTTTAACTCATCCTTATGGCTGTCCCACCATGAGGATGCTTCATGGGAAAGATGATATGCTCCCCATATTGCCTTTGTTTCCTCTTAGAATTTTCTTATTACAAAGTACTTCTCCATTTCACCGAGCCAATTCCACTCCATCTCCTGATGTGGTGCCATCAAACTTAGGTGGACTTATCCTTTTTATATCATTAGTGAGTTTAGTTGTTAGCCTTACCTTTTTATTTTTCAGGCTAATCAGGTATGTTTGCATTATTGTTATCAACACCTAAATTTCCCAAATTGGCGTTGTCCACAGGAGGTGGCTAATTGTTATTACCAACATCTTCTTCCTCCTCCTCATTGCCCATTACTTGTTATTCAAGTACAACCAAACGATCTCTTGTGTCCAACAGAAAGCAAGGATCTCATCAAGTTTTTGGGTAGTTGCTACTTCTCCACCAGGTGGTGGGTTGTTTGCAGCATTTCCTCTTGTTCTAACCATTTTCTATTAACAAGAAAATTTAAGTTTTATCAGATTATGGACACAATAGGTCCAAGAGCTGTAACCTTCAGCTTTGATACCAAGATGTAACATTCCCATTTTAAGAATTTAGAAACAAGGGGAAAAAAATTATACATAATATTATTTGTTCTAAATAACCATAATTTAGAACACACATTCCATGATAATCAATCTCATAACAGTAACTGAATGCAATTGTAAATGACTCGGTGAACTACCAATCTCTCATTTCATGACTCGATTTCTAACTAATCTCTTATGTTACCTTAAGATGTTGTATACTAAGTATACTTGATTATCTTACCCTATTTTGGGTATTGAGTGTTATGTTTAAGAGACCTATCTGAATATTTATTACCAATAGTCATCTCAAATCCCATTTCTTAAACTAGGTGACATAGGACAACGTAACCAATAGCTTGTAATACTTTGGCCAAAGATTTCCAACATACTGTTCATGTTACTATTCCTAGATGACATACTCATCAAATGGAATGAATCCTTCACCCCACTCCTATTTTTTCTAGAGTGGTCTTTACCGACTCTGTCGATCCACTTGTTTGAGGTTTGACCATAACCTGAGTTAGCAACATAGTTTTGTTTAAGGAGGCGCTCACGGTGACTAAGGGTACAAATACATACTCAATCAACCCAATTTGATTACATGTGTCTTAATTACCGTAAGTCATCATGAGTTATCCTCTGTAACAAAACATGTTCCTAACTTGACCTAGAGTAAAACTAAGATCAAGTCCAAGTTTATGTAGATCCAGATGATTTAGTTCTGAAGGGTGTTACAACATGTCAACTGCAACACTGTATCCTCATGAAGATCCAAGTGTTCACAAAGGTATAGTTCTACAGTTGGCATGTGCCAACATCCGACAGACTTACCCATCTCGATGTACATACCCAAGCAATAATTTATGTATACAAATATATTTCTTAATTAAGATTTAATTACCAACCCTGTTAAACCCTAATTCCATTAGACCTTAAGGTTGACATCCACATTTGAGTTGTTAAAGTAATGCAGAAACTTCATGATTGCTTTTTATTCATTAACTTCCTATTTTAGGATTTAGTTAATTAAAATAGAACAGCAACATCATTGAGATTTACTTAGTATAACTCAACCATTCATAGCCTGTTTAAGTTCCAAAACAGTTTCAATTATAATAGACTTCATTGAGATGAAGTCTAATTGATAGATGTTCATGTTTACCATACATTTGTTTTAAACCTATCAAGGTATTGTTCAAGAGGAAGTGCACCTTCCTCTTTCTTGTTATGAGTTAGGGTTCATTATACCCTTTTTCATTATGCAAATCATCATAATTAAGTTACACTTTCATTAACATCTTTTAATAAACCATAGAGACTTAGATAAAAGAACATCTATGCATGCCAACTTAATAAGCTGCATTTCAATTAAGGGATATTATAATTAATTCCCTTCCATCCAACTTATTTAATGTCAAATTAAAAAATATCCATTCGAGATAAGAATAAGAGCAATTAAGATAAGATTAAAAAATTCCTTCACATAATGCACAAGGAGAATGACACAACAAGTAAAGGTAACTCTCAATATTTTTCAATTCATCATGGTGAAATACATATTTTACAAGACCATGCATTTCAGACATATTTCATGTCAAACAACATCAAGATCAATAAGTAAATACAACTTTTCCTCTTTCAATACATTTCAATAATGAATCATATTTCTTCATAAAATATCCAGTATTTAAGTAACAAATAACATCATAAAAGTTATTTCCTTCCTTTATCACTTACGAAGTCCATCTGCAAAAATTGCTAGCATGGGTCAGTTCATTGAACTGAGCATGATAAGCACTAAGCATTAAAACGATGTGCTCTCAACTAACTGTTTCATAAAACCAACTCGATTTTATGAAATAGTAAAGCCAAATAGATAGATACATCATAGAGAAATAACAATCATAAAAGAAAGAACAAGTGATCAACCAAATTAACATTTGGAAAATATCATGATAAAAACAACACTCTTCAACCATTATTTACATAAGGAATTATATAAGATAAGTAATAATTCATCCTAATTACTTATCTCCTTCCTACTATAGGTACTTAAAGTTCATTTCTTACTTCATTCAATCTAAATTACAAATAAAGACACTAACTCCAAGATTTTCCAAAAATAGAGTTACTTTTAAGAAGCAAGAACCATCAAATTTGGCATTAACATGTTCCATCTGAAAACATATACAGCCAAGCTAATTCAACCTTCATGAAAGGTTTTAGATTGACCCATAACCATCATAAAAATAAGAGATTCCTATTTCAGATTCTACATCAAGATTTAAAGTCAAAATATAGCCTAAGTCTTAAGTTAGGTCACTAAAAGGAACGATAATCAGATCGTACCAAGCCAAGAACATAGATGCTAATCAAACATCACGATCAATAAGATGAAAGTAATTCGCTAGAATAACTTTACATAAACCTTCACAAACAAATGAGCAACAATATCATATATTATTATGGAACTCAATGAAATACAATGAAAATGGGACTTGCTTATATAGGCAAGGAATAACAATATAAGAAAAATTTAAGGTTGTAGATCAAGCCATAAATCATGGAAAGAAATAGTCATCAAAGAATTAGTCAAGTCCATAGATTTATGAGAGAACTAGACATCAAGGATCTAGTCAATACCATAGATCAAGGAAAGAACTATACCTAACAACTAGATAATATCTCCTAATATCTAAATAAATAAAAAGAAATATCCACACACATAATTGGGTGAGGATAAATACAATAATGTACCTAGGTGAACATGAGCTAAGGTAAATACCTACTCTAACAACCCCCTTAAGTGAAGCAAGGGGACAAAATAGAAGTGGCATCTCCACAGTATGAGTCCCGACAACTAGGCTCGATGAGGTACTCATGTAAAATATATCCATGAAGAAATATCGAACCAAAATAAGGAAAGAATCCTCCTAGAAGGAAAGAGAAAGAATAATAAGAAGAAGTAAGATGTTCTCATGAACACCCCCCAAGAACAACTTCCGAAACCCCAAGCATTCGACACAACTCAAGGTAGCGAGGTTATGAAAAAGGCTTCGTAAAGATGTCTGCAACCTACTACTGAGTCGAACTACTCCAAGCAAAGAAATCCATCTTGAATGTGTTGTTGAATGAAGTGGATGTGTATCTCAATATGCTTAGTCCGCTGGTGCTCAACTGGGTTGCGAGAAATGTGAATTACACTTTGGTTATCACACCAAAGTACATTCGGTTAATCCTATGGGAATTAAAACTCTATCAGTAACTAACAAAGCCAAAGAATCTACTGACTCACTGTAACCGCTACCCTTTACTCTACCTCTGAAGATGAAAGTGCAATATCCTGTTGCTTTTTTACACCCAAGAAACTGGAGAAGAACCAAGACAAACAAGATAGCCAAAAGTGGAATGCCTGTCATCAATAGAACCTGCCCAATCTGAATCTATATACCCAACCAACTGAGTAGAGCCCCTAGTGTAGTGTAGGCCAAAGTGGGAAGTACCATGCAAATAACGCAAAATCCTTTTAGCAGCCTGTCACTAAATACTATGAAGAGAATGTGTAAACTGAGATACAAGCCCTACTGCAAATGAAATATCAGGGTGAGTATGGGTCAAGTACATGAGACTCCTAACCAACTACCTATAAAACATAGGATCACAAAGTAGTGTGGTACATGTGGATGTAAGAGTAACTCCAGATTGAAAATGAGATAGACTTGGCTTGCAATCAGCCATATCAAAGTGCCTAAGAAGATCATGGGTGTACTTTTGATGACTCAAATGAATCCCTGAATCTATCTAAGAAATATGCAAACCAAGGAAATAATGTAATAGCCCAAGATCTTTCATATCAAATTGTGTAGAAAGAGTCCTCGAATACTCTCGAATGTGGGAAGAAGAGTTGCAGTAAGTAACAGATCATCAACATGCAAGACAAGTATCACAATATCCTCACCAACATGTTAGAGATACACTATATGATTGGAGTGGAAATGAAAAAAATATTAGATAGAAGGAAAGAATCCATCTTCTCATACCAAGCCCAAGGGGCTTGTTTAAGACCGTAGAGAGACCTTCGGAGCCTACAAACAAGAGAACAATCCTGAACAAATCCAACCGGCTACTCCATATATATTTCCTCTTGTAGATCTCCATGTAATAATGCACTCTTTGATCCATCGGTATACGGGCCACCCCTATGATGCAACAATAGCAAGTACAAGGCATACAAAATCCATCTTGGCAATGGGTGCAAAATTCTTAGAGTAATCAATACCTTCAACTTGTGAAAAACCCTTTGCAATAAGACGATCCTTATACTTATCAATGGACCCATCAACTACGTATTTGGTTCGGTATACCCACTTACACCTAACCATATTTCTTCCTTTAGGAAGAGATACCAAATCCCAAGTATGATTCTTCATCAAAGAAGAATACTTAGCTATCATTGCATCATCCCACTCTTATATCCCATGAGCCTTTGAAAAAAACTATGGATCCTCAGAAACTACCTGACACAAAATTCTAGATCCTATAGAATGTGTGTGATGATTCCTAGTGGGTGGAAGTGTTATCACCAAATCACAGCACCCCTGTGCATGTATTTGAACTCACAGTGTGATTGGATAACATGGGTACTATCTCCAAGTTGTGGGACTTGCTACTTGAGACAGACCTCCAGAGAAAGCTGGTTCTTGCTCCTAAACTACCTGCCACAATCTACTCTAATGCAGGATAAGCTAACTGTTCTAATCTAAATTTCCAAGGGACCAGGGAGAGAGAATACATAAAATGAAAGCCTACACTAAAGTGGTGATACACCAGAAAAGGAGGGTGTGAGAGTAATCTCCAAATGTGTGAAATACAGAGGCAAAGTGCACACTAGAAGAGGTGATGACAGTTCACCATAATCTAGCAAAATGCATTCACAACAATATTCCAAGCATACACAATGTTAGTGAATTCCTGCAAGAACATAACAATAGACACAATATTCTTGTAGAAAGATAAAAGGGGCAAGAAGAATGCAAGAAAACACAGCAGGGGAAGATACATCCACAAACTTTGTATTTTATTGCTTCCTGGTATGCACAGTTCAATCTATTACAAGATAAGGGCCTGGATCACCATGCAAGGAGTCCACTACAAGGGCTG
Source organism: Taxus wallichiana var. yunnanensis (assembly GCA_018340775.1). Taxonomy (NCBI): domain Eukaryota; kingdom Viridiplantae; phylum Streptophyta; class Pinopsida; order Cupressales; family Taxaceae; genus Taxus; species Taxus wallichiana. The sequence goes on along the minus strand of CM031235.1, from coordinate 293,098,474 downwards.
TAACACACTTGGCTTCACAAAGCAATTTTGGCAGAGCTTTGTTACCCAAAAACTCTCTCCCTTTACAATGAGCCCAACACTCCAATTTATAGAAAAAAGAGAAGAGAAAGAGAAGGGAAAAATGGAAATCCCGAAATCTGTCCTTCAACCACTTGTAAGAGGCATTAAATGGAGTACAATGATCATATATTACTTGCAAAAGGCCCCCCATACTGTCCCAGGTGCTGCAGCAGAGAAAGAATGATGACCATGCCTCTTAATTGCACTCCCAACTACCAAATAAAACACTATTTTGAACCTGGCCACGTTTTCTTAAAAAACTCAATCAATTTCTCATCAAATCTAGAATTTCTTGATTTTTGTGCGTCGGTCTCGGAGCCATGATTCCAACGGTACCAATTTTGTGTGATTTTGTTGAGAAATGCAAAAGTTATGGCCTTCTGAGTGCGGGCAGCTATTTTGGGTCTGGCAGGCGTTTTCTGTCATTTGACGGGAATGAACATTAACTGACTGGAGCCGAATATGTTTCTCTTAATTAAATATATCTATCCTCATTAAAAATAAGAAATCCAGTTTCTGTGGCGTAGAGGACGTCGTGCTCGTTCCAGAAAGTCCAATTTTGTGAAAATCGGAGCTCGGAGTCAAAAGTTATGGCCGTTTGAAGTTTCGCAGGTCAAACGTTGACTTTTCCTCTTCTGTCTTCGCCCATTTCACGCTTTCGCGTCCCACGCGTCCCTCGCGTACTTTTGTCCCGGCTGTCCGGACGAAAAACTCCTCCTTCGGCTGATCCGCGCTTTCGCGTCCCACGCGTCCCTCGCGTACTTTTGTCCCGGCTGTCCCGGACGAAAAACTCCTCCTTCGGCCGATCCGCGCTTTCGCGTCCCACGCGTCCCTCGCGTACTTTTGTCCCGGCTGTCCCGGATGAACCTTCACCCATTTCGCGCTTTCGCGTCCCACGCGTCCCTCGCGTACTTTTGTCCCGGCTGTCCCGGACGAACCTTCGCCCATTTCGCGCTTTCGCGTCCCACGCGTCCCTCGCGTACTTTTGTCCCGGCTGTCCCGGAGACCAAGACTTAGCCATTTTTCATGATTTTTCCTGGCCCGAGCCTGTCTTCTGCAACCTTTCCACATTTTTTCAGAGCTTGCTCTTTCTTTCTTGGCCAGGGGAGTTAGAAAAAATCTGAGGGGACCCCAGCAACATGATGCTTTGCCTTGAATCAATATAATTGCTTGGGACTAAAGAATTTTATGCATGTTATCAAAATTTACCTTGGGGGTGAATTTTGGATAACAGAAGATCCTCTATGATAGGTGCTACCTTAGAAACTATAGTACAAGCCCACTTAGGCATAGTGACAACATCATTGGGAATAGGATCCTCAATGGCATCTATAACCTCCTCATCAATCTCCTCAAAGAAAGGATCCTCAAGATGAGATGAAGAAGAAGAAGGAATGGAAGAAGATGGAGAATCATGAGGAGTGAAATGCTCACCAAACTAAACATGTGTTCAAAAAATAACATCATGTGTATCAGGATCTAAAAGATGATAAGCTCTCATGTCCTCACAATACCCTACAAAAATCAAGGGGTTACTCTTCTTATCCAAAGCATTCCTTTTCTTCTTTGGAACAAAGGCCCAAGAATGGATCCCAAAGACTTGAAAAAATGAGATATCTGGCCTAGTGTCGGACCAAGCTTCCTCCGGAGTCAAATGCTCAAGTGCTTTGTGTGGTGTGTGATTCTAAATATAGTTAGCAAAATTCACTGTTTCTACCCAATAGATAGGAGGTATATATCTAGAATACATCATACGAGTTAGCTATTTCCTTCAAAGTTCTATTCTTCCTTTATGCTAATCCATTTTGTTGTGGAGTATGAGGAACATAATCTGGTGAATAATTCCTTGAGTTGCCAAAAATTTAGAAAACTCATTGCTGAAGTACTCCCCCCATTATCAGTGCGGAGGTTCTTTATGCTACTAGAAGATTGTTTCTTGACCAAAGCCTTGAATACTTTGAAGTTTGAAAAAATATCACTTTTTTACTTGAGAAAATAAACCCAAGTACTCCTTGAGAAATTATCAATAAATGTAAGTGCATACTTAGCTCCATTGAAAGATGGGGTAGGAAAAACCATCAAGTCACTATGCACAAGCTCAAGTGGTGAAGAAGCTATCTTGGAAAAACTCTCGGGAAAAGGATATTGGTGTTGTTTCCTAATGCACAACCATGAAAAACTCCTCAAGACAAGAAAATCTAGGAAGACCATCTACCATACCATGAGTGCTCAACTCCTTCAAATATCTGTAATTGAGATGTCCAAATCTTTCATGTCAAAGCTTACTCTCTAAATCTGCATGAGAAACCAATCCTATCCCTATAGAAGAAGTGTCATCAAAACCCTCAAAGTGATATAGTCTAGAACTATGATCGACAATAACCGAGCAATGAGTGAATAAGGCTCCAACAGAGTTCTTACTTCTGCCCCATGTGGTGTAAAAGTCACTATTTTCCCTTTACCGAGAATGAACATTTTATATACGTAAAGTAAATTTGTAGTGATGTTACGAACATATAGTGCATCTTGGATACTACCACCATCAAGTTGTATATCATCTTTTCCCTCAACAGAAAGAAAGGAAGAATCTCCAACCTCAATTTTGGAAGTAGAACTCAAACCTAGAGAAACAAAAGACTCCTTGGAAGAAGTCATGTGATGAGAAGCACCAGAATCTATAACCCAATTGTATGCTAGTGGTGAATGAGATCTTCCAACAACATTAAGTGCTTTTCCATGCTGATTAGAAGGAGGTGGAGTGGAGATAGAAATTTTGTGTTTCTTGACTACATCCTCTAAGGCTTGCATTTGCTTATAACACCTATTTTCTTCATGATTACTACCCCCACAAAAGAGCATGAACAGATAGACTTATTCTTGGATTTAGAAGACTCCTTGGGTTTTGAGTTGTTTTCTTTAGGTTTAGGAGCATTTTGAGATGGAGAAGGTGTGGATTTGGTTTTACTTGTTTGGTTTTCCCTTGCCCTTAGGATTAGATGCAACTAATGCCTTTTGAGAGGTGGAAGACTCAAGGTGAGATAATTTGGATTCTTCCCTAGTAATTCTTTCACAAAATGTTTCTAAGTTAGGCATTTTGAATGTGTCACCTAAGGCATCCATGCTAGAGAAAAAGTTAGAAGAAAAAAATTTGGAATGGTCCTCTCAACTTGGATAGAATCAAGTAAACACACTCTTCATCTTTCTAATCCCTTCCACTCCCCTTCAACTATGTCAACAAATGCTTGAACTTGGTAAGATAGTCTATAATTGTTTGAAAATCTTCAGGATTAAGAGAGGTGATCTCAATTTCAAGTTACATGGCTCTCATATGATCCACCTTACCAAATAAATCCTCCAATTTCTCCCATATTTTGAAAGGAGAGTCACATTTTTCCAAATGAAATAAAATAATGTCACTTACATAAGTTCCTATCAAACCCATACACTCATCAAATTTGCACCAATACTGAAATTTCTCATATTCTCTAGTGAACACTGGTTGTTCTTTAGAAGTTAAAGTCCATAATCCTTTCCGCTTAATTATTGTTTCCATTCTTGGTTTCCATGTGTGGTAATTATGTGTTGTTAATGTCTCTACATGATCTAATGTAGAATTATATGCCATCCTCAAAAAAATAAATCACCAAAAGAAACTTAAGAACCGAGAAATGCAACAAGACCCCTAAGCAATGCAACAAGATCCCCAGAATTTTGGCACTTTATAATGAGTGCGTGTTACAATATGGAAATTTATAATTATAGTAAAATTCTCAAAATAAATATTTCCAATGGAAAGAGCATGGAAAACAAGAACTTTTACAAAAAATGGCACTCAAAACCGAGTTACCGATCAAAAGTTACAAGCTTTTCAATATTATGCTCTACTATTTATTCTAATTGCCACTAAAATAGAATAAAACACTCTTGCCTTCACCACACAAATAAAATCAAAGGGTGCGGAGTTAAGCACCTACTAGTAGAAATCACAAGCTTTAAGCCCTCATATGACCCCTTCCAAAAGTGTGCCGTTGTCCATGGACCCCTACCAAAAATAGAAAGAAACGTCTTTCACGAAACCGTCTCACGCTCACTAACCAAGAATGTTACTGCCACAAAAATTAAAACCCAGATCCGAACTCAAAAAATGTGAAAAACCTAGAATTTTTTTCTGGTTTTCCTTCACATCTGACATGAATCATGAGGCAAGCCACCACGATTCTCTGTAGAAGAAAAAAACCAAAAAAATGAATACCTCCCGAAATGGTCAAGTTTACAGTCACTCTTAGGGTTTTGCCACCTTCCGGATCCAATGGAAGCCTCTGTTTTTCATAAAAATGCATGCAACAAAAAATACAAGAAAATCCCATAATATATGAATATATAAAAAATTATTTGCAAAATAAAACTTACAGATGGATGTCAATAGCAATCTCCTACTCTGATACCATAAAAGGAACAATAAACAAATCATACCAAACCAAGAACATAGATACTAATCAAACATCACGATCAATAAGATGAAATTAATTCGCCAGAATAACTTTACATAAACCTTTGCAAACAAATGAGTAGTAATATCATATATTATTATGGAACTCAATGAAATACAATGAGAATGGGCCTTGCTTATATAGGTAAGGAATAACAATCTAAGAACCAGTCAATGTCAATGTCGTAGATCAAGCCATAAATCATGGAAAGAACTAGTCATCAAAGAACTAGTCAAGTCCATAGATTTATGAGAGAACTAGACATCAAGGATCTAGTCAATACCATAGATCTAGGAAAGAACTAGTCAATACCATAGATCAAGGAAAGAACTATACCTAACAACTAGATAATATCTCCTAATATCTAAATAAATAAAAAGAAATATCCACACACATAAGTGGGTGAGGATAAATACAATAATGTACCTAGGTGAACATGAGCTAAGGTAAATACCTACTCTAACAGTCACAACATGTTAGAAATAGGAAATTATTCATTCAATTACTTGCATTACACATTAATCACACATTACCAAATATTGATTCCAATCAATACAATTTAAGGTGAATAATTCAGAATTATCCCAACTACTTATTTGCAATCCTTTTAAGTAATAAACACTGATCTGATCAATTCCTTAAACAAGAGAACACAAAAGAGGGAAGATCTGTGTTACTTTTCACAACTCAGAGAAGAGAGTACAACATATAATCTCCTACAGATTTCAAAGAAACAACAATGAAAACCTTAACTCAGAGGAGAAAAGGAGAAGGGAGTCAACAATAAGAATAGAAGAAGATCCCATAATTATTTCCCAAGCAAAGAAGTACATAGCAGGATAAGAGACTGAAACAGATCTAATCAAAAGATCTTTGAACTAATGATAAACATAGAAACATAGAAATCCATGATACTGGATCAAATTATGCAACTACAATAATCAAGTCAGATTCCAAAGGTGAAGTTCTATCATCATAAAAACAAGGACAATAACAATAGTGTATTAGCTACATCTAGAAATAGATGTTTTGAAAGAATTCAATTAAGAATCAATACATGAAGTATATCTACCACTAGACATTTCAATTCATCCAGTCACAAATAGCTCAGTCCATAAAACTAGAACTTAGCCATCACTTTCGACAAACGAATACAATATACAATCAAGTTAACACATACTCCCATCTTTACAGGGATAAAAGAAACAATAATCAGGTAAGGAGAGAAAGAACCTAACCTGATTCTATCATAATGAAGACATAATGAAAATAAGGTGACTCCACTATAGGTGCACGAGTCAGTCTCAAGTGAGGAACAAAAAATCAAACTTATTTCATTCTATTCCTCAAGACCGATTCAACTGAACTTAATCAATATTTCACCAAGACATTCACACTCTTCAGTATTGTTAACATAACAAAATAGACGTGAGGAATTAAGAAAATCCCTCATTATCATACACAGATCATAATGAATGTAAGGAACTAGAAAACCCTTCAAGATGAATCGATTAATTCCTTAAACACAAAATGTCATCACGGAAAATATGCATGAACATTTGTTAAGTCTTTCACAAGAATCACGACAATATGGTTTTTAACAACTTACTCTCAACAAGTTAAATCAAGAGGTTCACCCAGATCAAGAACAGGTAAATCATTATCAAGCCATCTTTTTGTCTTACAAGTAAAGAAAGATAGCGAGATCAACATCTTGCATTATTGAGCAAGAGATAATGTGAATAAATCCAATTTCAAAACCAGACAAAACTGACACTCAAAATATCTTCCTTTAAAATAGTACTTCTATTTCCCAACTTTAGGTCAATATTTTTGAGGTTTAAAAACAAAAAAATGTATAGAGTTTAGAAATAGAAGAACTCATTTATTGCTATATTCAAGCAAGATGATTCCACAAATATTTGTATCCACATAACTATTTCCACACAGTTTCCATAGAAGGAACTAGATTTGAAACAACTAAGTTTTAACTGAAAAGAACAAGAAGTATTTCATTTGCTATTGTTTCAATCAAGTTTGAATCCATAAAAACAATGAATCCAAACAACCATTTCAACACAGCTCAACAGAGGTACAAGATTCGAAACAACCGAAGATGCAATAGAGAAGAATACCTTTCTTACCTCCTTCCAACATAGAAAGACAAACCTAGATCGAAACTTATAGAAAACAATATTTTCCAAAATCCATTTTGAGCAAACAACAGGATTCACACATATTTGACATTATTCTAGTCCCAAAAATTAAAGTACGATTCACCATCATATTTAATAGGGAATAAACCCTCATTCCATATTATCTAATGATTTTTATCATCAAAAAATACAAGAACAAACCAAGCAAGAATTCAAATAACCTTCACAAATAAAAAAACCCATTTGTTTCCAAGAGCAGAGTTGTTTTAATGAAGACGTTTAGTAAAAAGTAGAACAACTTAATGGGTAGAGCCTATCATGCCTGATAGAGCTTTTGTTGATTTGCAGAAGGTTTCCAACCGAGCCTCCACAATTCTTCCTTTTCCAAACAAAGTCAACAACCCAAAACTTCTTCTTCTTATGCCTCTTATACCTCCATTGGATCAAAAATAGTCCAGAGGTGCCAAAAATAGTGATAGATTAAAAACATAACTATTGGTTCAAAGAACCCAAAATCTCCATGCAGAGTAAAAATCGCCATGAGAAAATGACCAAAAACCTCCCAAAAATACGCTTGCATGTCTTCCAAGGTGGTTTCTTCACCAAGTCCAAGACTCATTAATGCAAGGATGACCAACTCTCCCACCTAAATCTCCATGCCACCGCCATCCAAAATTGGTGAGCTCAATTTCAACTAATGCATGCATTTTTAACTTTAGTGATGATGTCAGCTAGGCATTCCCTCCTTTCTCCATGCCTCTACCAAAACTGGCATGCCAAGTTCATAAATTCAAAAATCAAATCACTTTAATGCCATAGAAACCGTCACCACCACCTCCCAAGTGCCATGCGACCCCTTAGGCTCCCTTTTATCTTAACATTAGTTTAGGTTAGATAGACATTAGCTTAGGATTTGACCATAGCCTAGGTATATAGTATTTACCTTAGGTCATTCAAACTGCCATAGTTAAACATGCCATTAAAGATTAGGTCATAACCCATAGTAGTTCAGTATTAGGTAATAGGTCATAGATAGGTCTTTCATTACCTTAGGTTATTTCCAAAACCCCACACCCATAAAACATACAAACTTAGGTTAGGGTGCAAACATAAATAGTTTAGAAATAGGTCTAAGGTAGTTCCAATTTATCTTAAGTTAGTATCCAATTAGGATAGATCTTGACAACTTGGACTTAGGTTTTACTTAGTACTCTTGTAGTAGATCCTTATCCTTCTTATGCCATTCAACGTTTTAAAATATATTAACAAAAAGATCCAAGCTCATAATTTACGAGAAAAATGCAAAGAAAGGACTTTAAAAGAAGGATCCATAAAAATTAGAAACATACAAGGACTCAGTCCATTATTACCTTCTATAGACACCTAAAATATGCTTAGACTTAGCATTTCATCAAATCCAATAAATTGACGACACTTCGTTAATCAACCCTTCTTCGCTCCATTCTCGGATGCCCATTTACGACACCTTCTAGATCATATTCCTCATATAATTAACTTATTTGGCTAATATCTCTCTTATTAGCTAAACATTCCTCCTTTCGACCATTCAGAACCTCCATAATTCTCTCTAGACCACTTCTATTGGCTTCGTAGGCTATCTATCAGTCATAATTGGTTATCTAGACTCATCTTAACTCTCAACGAGTCTCTAATCACTTGCTAATAAAGTTTAACTAGCCTAAACCCTAGTTAACTAGCCTAAACCAAGCTTAACTAAGCCTAAAGAATGTTTATCCTAATCTAATCCTAAAGTGATTTTTAGACTTTAGTCCCACATGCACCCAAATTCCAAATTCTTCCAAACCAAAAACTATAAATACAAGGCTAAGCCTACCCATTCAAAGACACAACTTTACACACAAAGACACAACTTTACATAAGCTAAAGACAAAACAAGCCTAAGAAATCTTAAGAGCTCATTTGCATTAGCCAAGCTAATAAGGCATTTGATCTTGGGTCTTCCACCATTAAAATAGCTTCATCTTGCACCCATGTTAGGTTAGTAATGGAATAACTAAACTTGGCCATGTAGCCATTTAGTGAGATTCATTCACCCTCATGGAGTAAAACAAAAAAATTGATTGCTTAGATCCTCTTAGGTTCATTATTTCAAGCTTTCAAAGAATAGAGGTTAAATGCTATTTTGTTACATTTCTTGTTTATTTCAACTTTGAATACATGCAAATTAAGTTTCCTTGCTCATTTCTTATCACATGGTCCATTTATCATATTGTTAAAAGCCTTTAGGGTTTCTTTAGAGATTCTTACCCCAAATCCATGGCTTTTACAACTTTTCATTGAACACATTTGACATGCATAGTGGGACACTTATGTCCACCCTTCATTAATGAAGGTCTTTTAGGTTTTTAAAGCTTATTTTCAAGTTTTTCTTTTGAACCACTTTTTATTTACGCATTTTTATGTCTAACCCTTGGTAAATGAACATCATTTATATAAATTTTGTGGGTTTGATCTAGAAATAGGAAACTTTGACTAATAACTAACCTGTTTGCTCTTGAAAATTTGAAAATCCATGTTTTTTGCAGGTTTTTTACAGGGTGCGCGTAGGTGTCCAGAAAGGGACACGTACACGTGAGAACCCTAGCATACCTATCATATCAGGAACATACCTGTTGGAAGGTCCCATCATTTGTATACTATAACTATACACGAGACACACACGCATATCCGTCATATGGGGCACATATACATCTCTCGGACGCGTAGGCGTAAAATCCTCGACGTGTAAAGAAATCGAATAACCCATACATGACGCACATGTGTCTTTGTCATATGGGGCATGTATACGTCTCCTGGATGCCAGTGTAAAATATATGATTTGTGTAAAATTTTTATAGTCCTCTATTTAGGCTTAGGTGCGTACATGTCGTAACCTAAGCATCCATGTCAATATGGGTGTGTCTCCATCATATTGTAAGCATCTGTGTTTACTTCTTTGAGTTTTATTAACTTTTTGACTACAGGTGTACCCGTCAGGTGGGGTGTGTATCCATCGGTTGGGGAGCACCTGGGTGTTAGTATAAGCACGCAGTATCTATGTTAAAAAAATTGAAAATTTTACAGACTGCAAGAACTTTTTTCTAGTCCATCACTGCAAGTTTTTAGGACTAACAATTGAAAACAGGGTTCTTTCTTAAATGTTTCAGTTTGCATAAACTAAAAGTGTTTTTGTTTTTTACTTAGAAGTAGTTTTTGTAGACGTGTGTATGCTCTCTCCTTGTGTCTTCTAAGGCAATCTTTGATATCAAAAACACCAATACAAAACTCATATAAATTGTGCAAAAAAACACTTGTTTTATAAGGTTGAAGTAAAACATTCGTGTCAGTTTAGTAGGATTTCCACTTTGTGTATGCTCTTCCTTCACGCCTATTGGTGATCTTAGGAATCAAAAGCAAGTGTAAGTTCTCTTTTTACATTAATCTAGGAATCAAAAAATTACTAAAACTTGTTGTCTACAAGACCTATCACTTATATAAAACAACAATCATTGTTTTCTAATTGTGGGTCACCGCTGAGTAGCCCATCATCTTCTTCTATACTTAGGCCACCCCAGGTAGTCCTCCATTTTCTACTTGTGGGTCACCTCTTGGTAGCCCATTACCTTCTATTCTTGGGCCACATCCTAGTAGCCCTTCATCCTCTTCTATCTATGGGACACTTCGAGTAGTCCCTCCTCATCTATACTTGGGCCATGCCCTAGTAGCCCTTAGTCATATTCTTCTATTCTCAGGTCATGTCCTCATAGCCTAACTTATTCTATATTAGGGCCATATTATATCAGCCCTTTGTCATCTTCTATTAGTGTCTCACCTCCTGGTATCCCATCCTCTTCAATTCTTAGACCGTATCCTTTTCATTCATCACATATTTCTTCTATCAATGGTTGTGGAAAGCTCGCGGTCATTTCTCACATCAGTTATAAATGTCAATGTTCACTTTCCTCTCCCACTTCTCGGGATCAGAAAAGTCATGTGTTAGCTTATAAGAAACCCAAATAGGTTCATTATCAAGCTCAGGTCAAAATTTCCAAGAGCTCCAAAGCTCCCAAACACTCCACCGGTCTTAGAGTTTAAAATAAAACATGCTTCAAGAACGTACATCAACGTAACCATCAAGTATGGTGCAAAGTGTATAAACCTATGGATAGGGAACTCAAGATCCTTCATGAAAAATTATTGTTTAAGGATAAATCAAAATCATTTGTTGAGTACGAGCTCACCACAATCATTGAGATCGGAGAAAAATTACACTTGATAAATAAACATGCCTAGTCTCCCTTATCAAGGAATTCAGAGACATTGTTGTTGGATCTTATCACGTAGAGTGACTTTGTTGGTCCCAACTTTCCAAAAACAATTAAAAAATAAAAAAACATGAGAAAACATAAAGCAAACAATCAAATGTACAAAGATCAAACATTACAATCAGGTATTGCATACACATGGATGTTTCTTTCTTCCCTTTCTTATCATTCCTTTGCAAGTCTTCCTTCCATTTTCATCCCTTTGGTGATATTGTGGTTAGCCTATTTGCACACATTTTGTGACATTTATCTCTATGATATTTGTTTGACCACTGGTCTTTTATCACCTTAAGTAAATTAAAGAACAGTGACCTCTTAGAGATCATATCACATTCAACATCTAATAAACTTGTTGGGAAGAAATTTTGGACATATTTGTTGACACTAGCCAATGCCATCATCACAATCACTTCCACCTCCTTCCATCAAGCCATCGTGGTTCTTAACCCCATGTCAAACATGAGAGCTGAAATAAGTTTTCGTAAAGCAAACGAATCAAAATCAATCAAAAAATCAAAAGCTAAAAGCAAAAGCAAATTGAAAAATAACTCTCTCTTGGGGCATTTCCAATAATCTCTATTAGGGATATGGACACCTAACTAGCAGTAGAGAAATGTTGTGATTAGAATCAAATGCATCTCCATTGGGGCTATGGATGCCTAGTTTGGCAAGAGAGCAATGCATGGTTATCCTTCCACCATCCATTTACAAAATCACATTTCAAAATCAATCCTTCCTACACATTGGATAGGGTGTCTTCACTTGTTGTCTATTAAACCTTCCCTTCAAGAGGTAACTAAATTCCATGTGCACACTTTGGATCTCTATGAGTAAGCAGATTTAGTATGTTACCAAGTGTCTTTTTGGACCTTGTTCAAACTCTTACTTTAGTCCTCATCTTGTCTCACGATTTCGGCTTTGGCTAATCACTTCTTCATCGCGAGGATTCTAAGATACATTGATATCATTCACCTCGTTCTTCTACTTTGTTCAAAGAATCCATGTGTATAAGATTACTTTTTTTCCATTTTTTGGACACCTTTGTCCCCTTTCACAAAACAATCTTCTCCTTCCTTTCTATCATGTGATTTTAGTCCAACTTACACTTTGGGGAATGCTTGCTTCTTCCTAGCATTTCATTGGTTTATGTTCATCATCATGTTGAACCTATCCACAATGGCCTTGGGTCTCACTTCTACTGTGAAGAGTTTTCCTTTGAATACTCCCACCTAATTCTTGGGGCATTTTGCAGCTTCACCTTTCTCATACGTACATGGCCTTATGCCTTTGTACATCCCATATATCACTAGTTGCATCCACGCTTCCTCATCTTCTTGTACATAGTTTCAAAAACTTTCAAAATCAATAAAAACATTCAAATATGTTAGAAAAATCAAAAAAACATTCAAATATGTTAGAAAAATCAATAAAAAACATTCAAATATGTTAGAAAAATAAAAAAACATTCAAATATGTTAGAAAAAATCACAAAAACATTCAAATATGTTAGGAAAAATAAAAAAAATTCAAATAAGTTTCAAGAAACATAAAAAATAATATAAATCATCCTAAAATGTCACTCTTTGGTTCTCACCTGTTCATGTGCGTGACTCACGGATCATCTTGATCTACCTCCATAAACAAAAGCTAAGTTGCTTACTTTGTTTGTAATTTAGGCACAACAAGTTCTGATCAATCTTGTTTCATAGTGCACATTGCTTTTTTATTAGACTGAAGTGTCCTCCGTTATTCCCCTTGCATATATCCTTGCTTGGGGAACCATCGTCAACCTTTGTCGTTAATTCGAATAGGTCATAATCGAATCTTGATAACAAAAACATTGCATCTTGTTTCTCTATTAGGTTAGCTTGTTCACTTTCTCGTATTGCATTACATTTTGTATGTTACATGGAGTTATGCATCTTTTACTTTCTCTTATTGCATTGCATTTTGTATGTTGCATGGAGTTAGGCATCTTTTACTTTCTAGTATTGCATTGCATTTTGTATGTTGCATGGGGTTGGTGTTTTTTAGAAATGGAAATTTTTTCGTATATGGCTTTTCATGTCATACTACACTTTTGTTCATTCTTTTTAATAAGGACCAACGATGAAGATCATTAGCAATATGATGAAACTAAAGTTGTTTAAAAGGCACTAGATGGATGTTACCTCATTCTCATACTCATTTTTTTCTTACGTATCCCCTTTCTTCTCCACACTATTCTTTCTTCTATTCTCTTTCTATCATCTTTTCGATTTTCAATCAACCTCTTTCATCATCCCATTGACAATCGAGGGGGCATACTCCATTCTACTCCTTTTTTTCTTCTATCCCTTCAAATTTTCTACTTATTTATGCTTGTCTACATACTTTGAAGTGATGTTGCTTACGCCACCTCAAAGAGGGAAAAATGTAGACACCTAAAATATGCTTACACTTAGAATTTCATCCAATCCAGTAGATTGAAGACACTTCATTAATCATCCCTTCTTCACTCCATTCTCGGATGCTAATTTATGACACCTTATCAATCGTATTCCTCCTATAACCAGCTTATTTGGCTAATATCTCTCTTATTAGCTAAACATTCCTCCTTTTGACCATTCAGAACCTTCCTAGTTCTCTCTAGACCACTTCTATTGGCTTTGTAGGCTATCTATCAGTCCACAATTGGTTATCCAGACCCTCTTAACTCTCAATGAGTCTATAATCACTTACTAATCAAGTTTAACTAGCCTAAACCCTAGTAGACTAGCCTAAACAAAGCTTAACTAAGCCTAAAGAATGTTGATTCTAATCTAATCCTAAAGTGATTTTTAGACTTTAGTCCCACATGCACCCAAATTCCAAATTCTTCCAAACCAAAAACTATAAATACAAGGCTAAGCCTACCCATTCAAAGACACAACTTTACATAAGCTAAAGCCAAAACAAGCCTAAGAAAGATTAAGATCTCATTTGCATTAGCCAAGCTAATAAGGCATTTGATCTTGGGTCATCCACCATTAAAATAGCTTCATCTTTCACCCATGTTAGGTTAGTAATGGAATAACTAAACTTGGCCATGTAGCCATTTAGTGAGATTCATTCACCTTCATGGAGTAAAACAACAAAAATGATTGCTTAGATCCTCTTAGGTTCATTATTTCAAGCTTTCAAAGAATAGAGGTTAAATGCTATTTTGTTACATTTCTTGTTTATTTCAAGTTTGAATACATGCAAAGTAAGTTTCCTTGCTCATTTCTTATCACATGGTCCATTGATAAGATTGTTAAAAGCCTTTATGGTTTCCTTAGAGATTCTTACCCCAAATCTATGGATTTTAAAACTTTTCTTTGAACACGCCTTCCATTTCAGATTGTTTGTTTATCAAATTGATTAGGTAATAACATTGAAGCGTACCTTGGATCAATGGAATTGATCCAAGGTTTTACTGTTATTATAAGATAAGAATTCAAACAACAATACTAGTTTACAACCTTTCAAAACTCAAGGAAGAATGGATTCATTTCAAGCAACAACAACACAACAAAATAAATCCTTGAACATAAATAATTTATCCATTGCAAGCATGATTTCCAATAGTCAAAAGAATACACCTTCTTAGGATAAACCACATATCAATGTTTGCAGTGTCAAGAGGAAAAGTTAATAGTTTGTCAAAGATGTTACACTTAGGATCCTCTTCCACCCAATGTTGACACCGATTTTTCTTCAACTAACATTTTTAAGCATTTTCCATTTGTGTAGGATTAGGGGGAGAATAATATCCACTTCTAGAGGTGACTCTATAAGAGTTTTATCTTCCTATGGTGGAACTACATTTTCTGTTGATTGCTCCTTTTATTTTCCCACAAGCATCTCAAAGATATTTTCACTATGAGACTTATGCTTATTCTTACTGTAAGGATTTTTGTAGTACTTTTTCCTTTTTTGTCTATCTTCTTTCTCAAGTGACCACATAATTCTACTTCTTCCCCAAATTAGGTGACTACATCTAATTTGATAGAGAAACCTTTCTTATGATCACTACTTGGAATGGTATCTCTAAGTCCCATGAATTCTGTAATTGCCTCATCATTTTCAAAGAAATTAAATGACATGTGAAGTTGTTGATCCCAATCAATGAGTTTAAGATATATAAGGGTGACTTGAAAATCCGTATGGGAATTAGATCGGAAAGGGTGAAGATAGTGAAATCTAGAAACATATTGGTAGAGGAAAGATCATCGTATAGGCTACATTGGGAATCTGTGCCAATGTCTGAATGAGACAAGCTATCCTCACATTCAAAAAATTTAGCATCTATCTTTGAGGGTGGAGCATCATGAGGCTTAATACCATGACCATTTTTATTATACTTGAAAAATGTAATAGGAATGGGATCTAATCTATTTTGAGCACTTGCACTACATCCAAATCATTCATAACCCATGATGTGCATCATTTGGTCACCCTTAACATATTGTTGGGCTTGATGACATGAAGCCATCATTTTTTCAAATACCCATATGGTAGGTTCTTCTAGCATATTTTCATCTGAAAAGAGGCCACTAGGAACAAACCTCTCAAAGGGTTTAGGGAAACTAGCTCAAGTGCTCATGAATTGGAAGTATGGTCTACCATGTGTCTTAAGTGACACTTTGAAAGATCAAATATCAATAGATCTGTTAGAGATTGAATTGATCGTATCGACCATATTTTCAAAACGTTGCTTCCCATGAGGTGAAGGGATTGACTAGTGTGGGAAAATTTTGATTACAAGGAGTCAGTGTATCTAGATATATATGATCCTTCATAGCCTCATTTCAGTAATCGGACAAAAATATTAGAAGAGGGACACTCACATGATACACAATAAAAATATGTAGTGCTCTATAGTGTGTAAACGGTTTTGGATCAGCTGAGATGGTTATCATCTTTCCTTCGTGACACATCTTGATGCATTGATGGAAGGTCAAAGGAATGGCTTGCATGACATGAATACATGGGCATCCTAAAATAATGTTATATGGAAGGTCTAAGTTAAGGACATAAAATTTTGTATCATGATACATGTGCCCTACTTCCATTGGGATCACTATGGTACCTATTGATTTATGCTTCTCATTTTCATAAGTCGTTATTGTAATGGTCTTAGCATCTAGATCTTCCACTTCTATGTGGCCTAGTTTCATGACAAGATTTAGTGTAAAAATATTTAGACCGGATCTGCCATCCATAAGCACTCTCTTTAAATTATGACAAGTAAAAATACCTCTATGTATAAAGGTAAGTTGTGCTCTGGGTTGTTATGTGGGATTTCATTTTGATCAAAATAGATGTAATCATTCGGACTTAGATTTTCCACCATCGCTTGAAGGTGTGCATGATCTACACTTGTGGATACTCATGATCCCTTGATAATTTTATACAATATTTTCTTATGATGATTTGATATTTTGAGGAGGTCTAATATCAAGATCTTAGCCATGGTTTTTTCCAATTGTTTGAGTATGTCATACTGACCTTCCGAAGGGATAGGTTGAGAATGTTTTAGGCTTACTAAGTGAGCATGTCATGTGCCATAGTGTAATTGTTACCTAAGATTATAATAGTGTTTACCTATTCATTAGATGAATGAATAAAACCTATGAGGGAATAAAATGTATTATCGTTTGATGGATACACATAGTTAGTATTTCTATAGTCATTATAGGATTGGCTCGATCTCGCTTCTCGTTTCCTATTTTACTATGTTTCATGAAAGGATGTTTGAATATTCCCATTTTATCATTAGGACCTTGTCCGCACTCGTAAATCCACCTCAATCTTACCTTCTTCAATAATGTCTTGAATGAAATATCGTAACTTCACACGTCTATTGCTCTTATGTCATTTGACATGGTTAAAGTCACAATATTCATGTTCTTTAAACCATACTGGTTTAGGTGTGTCATCTGGATAGGGTACTATTGTGGTTGGATAAAAACCCATGTTTACATCATCTAACTATTTAAGGATGATAGAAAAGAAGTTTATTAAAGGTGTAAACATTCATTTCAAGGCCACTTTAGGGCGACGTCCTTGTGTAAGATTTAAGAGTGGACCATTTTATACATCTTGGAATATTTTGGATTTTGTGATGCCATCTCCAATGACATTATTTTTCTCATTAAAGAACTTGGGATTGCCTAAGGATTTTGATTCATGTTTATCTTTGGAAAAGGGTTTAATCATTCCCTTTTTGCTATGAGATCCTTCTCGATTTGGCCACCCTTCTCAATAAATTCTTCAAATTTATTGACACAATTTATTTGTAGATGAAATTCTATGTCGTTTTTCAAGTTTGGCACAAAGATACAAACCATTTACTTTTCTAGAATGGGACAAGCGAAATGGCTTGCCAACCCCCGCCATTTCGTAAGAAACCAGCAAAGGTCTCATTCATTTTTTCTTCACATTGCAAAGTTCCACCATGGTAATGTCACTCTCCATGTTAAAAGAGAAGTGACACACAAAATTTTCAGCTAGTGCGGGCCATGTTGCGATCGTTCCCTTAGGTATATGGAGGAACCATTCTAGCACTTTTCCTCCTAAGCTATGAGGGAACAAATGTATAAGATAATTATCGCTAAAGGAAACTTCCTGACAAGCCATGTAGAATTATTTAATGTGATCACAAGGATCACCTTTTCCTTTGTACTTTTTGAATTTAGGACGATAAATTTTTGTAGTGAATGACACTTATAACATGTCTCTCTCAAAGGGGTTAGGACATAGTTCTTAATATTGGTACTTCTTACTATGACCTACATTACTCTCTTGGAGGGTTGTGAGAATTATTTTTAGGGATTGTAACTCTTGTGTAATGAGTTTATCTTTTTAGGGGATGATGTTCTATTCACACGAGTAACCCTTAATGTTTCATCATCATAAGGGTCAGTGTAAAATTCACCTGATTTGGTATTAAGTTTTTCTTTATATGTAATATTACTAGAGGAACCTAAGTTTGCTAGCTTTTGACTAAGCTTGAGTATTTTTCTTTGTATGACCTCCTCTTTGGCATGAGGATTGTCTTATTTTTGTATTGGGGAGGAGGTAACTCCTTGTGTTCATGTTCAACTTTAACTTTGTGTGAGGCTTTAAAATATGGTCTTTGAGAACCATCTATTGGTTTTGATCTTTTGCTCTCAAAATTTTTGTTACAAACACCTGAAGTGGAAGCATATCCTCTGTCAAAAGGATTTTCCATGTTAATAAGGGGAGGTATTTATGGCTCTTCCTCCTCTTTGATAGTTTTTATGGCTGCTTCACATTCTTGTGGAAATATTGCTCCTAATTCTAGTACTCATGTGAGTACTTGATCTCTATTATAAAATAGGAGTTCGTCAAAGTGAGCTAGTCAAGAGTATGTTGCTCTTTAGATGAGTTAGAATCATCACCACTATGGTCAATTAATACTTCCATGTCTTTAACCTCTAAAAATATGGAACCTAATTTGTGGCCACTAAACGGATAGTTCGTAAATGGATTTAACTTTGATTTTTGTTTAGTTTTCTTAGATTCCATTCTCATAATGGGAGGCATCACTAGTCTCTTTTGTATTAGTTTTTGTCAAGAAGTAACAAACCTAGGTATAACGTGGTATAAGTTTCTGAAGTCTCAATGTTTCACTAATCAATGATCTAACAAATGATGGGTTAAAGAATTAAATAATCCAATGATTTGTCCTAGATATAAGTCTATGTAACTATTATCACACAAGGAACAATCATGCAAGCCTATGAATAAACTAGTCAATCAACCAACTGTTTACACCTTATGTTTCTTAAAGGTAGTTTGACGTATAAATGATCAACTCGATGTCAACACTTATGTCAAGTTCAAAAATGAACACGACGTAAGTATTAACAAGGGGTAGATGTGACTCCCAATCAAAGGATACTACAAATAGTTTGAAACAAGCAAGACCTAAGCCCTAGAAGGTAGAAATTACGTATGTAAGGAACATAACAATACTACTAAGGTATGTTAACCAAGTTTCAAGAGAAAAAGGTTTTTAGCACTGAAATAGTATGGATACGATACACAAACAACGTAATCACCACTTTTTAAGATTTGAGGTAATGCTTGAAATAAAAATAAGTGCAAGTATACTAAGGATTTGTTAAAATGTAGGTAGCGTAATGCACAAATACAGACACTTAGATCACATTCATAAGGAACAAGATGTAAGTATTGAAATTGTGTCGATGCAATGCGAACAAGGTAACATGTCTAAGGGAGATCAAAAGATGAATCAATCCTAACTATGTTGATAATGTGTCTCAATATGGGTGTGAGACATAGGGCCTACTAGAATGTAATGACGTATCATTCACACTTTCAACTCTTGCATTCCGGAAGTGCAACCTAGTCATGCAAGAATAATACAAAAGTGGTGGACACAATTATTTCCAGTGGTATCTGCAAGTGTTTTTTTCTCTTTTGTCCTAAATGGGCAACAATATAACAAATGTTTAGACCAAGTGATGATGAAACAAACTAAGTATAACTTCGACAGAGTTTCACCTTACCTTAGGGTAAGTGAAGAACTATGCTAAAGTGACACGTCATAAGTTTGTGATGAATAACACTTAGCTTCAACTTAAGTGGACTCTCACCTTATTTGAGAAATAAGGTTTTGACTCCAATAAATTCATCACTTTGTGAGATCTCTATAAAATATGATGGCTTGATATGGAAAAGTGGGCTCCAAGACAATATGGATTTCCTAGGTGGTTCTCTCAACTAGTTACCACAAACATCCTCTGCGAGCTCGATTTACCAAGAAAGTTACACTGACTAGTCTTGGAGTATCTCGGCTTTACTTTACCCCCTTCAAATATGATGAGAAATGAATGTGTTCATGTGTATATTTCACTGGGTTCATAATGGAGAATGTTTTGGTGCTAAAATCACAAGGAAAATCTAATCAAGTGGGTAAGTGGAGCACTTCCTATTTCGTCCACAAGGTTACTCAGTGGTGGACTACTTTAGGGTTCCTAGGACCACCCCCATTGTTGTAGCTTAAGGCTTATGCCAAAGGGGTTATGTCCTAGTTTAAAGTGGATGGGGCATACCCTTATCCAAACCTGCAAATCAAGTGTGTTGAATATGGTGTTTGTTTTATCTTATGATCTTAATGAGGTTTTGAACACTGTTGGCAACCTACAAACATGTTAGATTTGGTTTAGATCCTAATTTCTTTGACATGCGATATGGTCCTTCACACAATGATTAGTAATTCTCAAAATGATCAATACATCATATAAAGGAGATAAAATGTTGTTTTTTATTTCCTAGATTGTCCTAAGATGTAAGGAAAGAGCATACACAACAAGATACCTCACTAAACTTGTAGAAATGAAAATACTTAACTTGTGAAAAATAAATTCTTTTTAACCAACTTTGAAGTTAATTTCTGTAGAAAACCTTAATTGACGTGTTTGTGAAAGCATAAAAGAAGGTATTTTGAAGCATTTTTGATTCCCAAGATCACCTAGAAGGTACGAGGGAAGAGCATACACATTTCAAAACCTCACCAATAACAATGCAACATTCACTTAACTCAACCAAGAAAAGTTAGTACAAAACTATGATATTTATCAAAGAAAATTGTAAAAACCACCAATTTTTCTTAAAATGCTACAAAGGTGCTAGATATTTCAATGAAATTAACCCTTGTAAGTGTTAGAACAATTTTTTATTTTAGACAAAAATGCCTACATTCCCTTTATGACATGAGCACACCCAAAAGGATAGGTGCTCATCTTTGTGGAAAAATATAATGGACAATTATACCTTTGTGGGAAGAATGACACCTCTACGTATCTCAAAGAATGTGTGCATGATAGAAGGAATATGTGTATGCAAGGCAAAAATATGAGCCAACAGATTTTATTCAAACATTTGTACATTGCGAGAGATAGCTACATGCGGGTTTAAGCATGTGCACATGACAGAAGACATATGCGTGGGTCCGTAAAATATTCTTAATAGGGGTCAAAATGTAATGCAATAGGAGTGTCTCTCTAAAAATAGGTGTGCATGAGTTTTTGGGTGTGATATGATCCAGAACACTTGAGCATGGGTCTGAAAACCCAAAAAAATCACAGAAAAAATAATTCCAAAATTGCAAACAAGTTATAATTTAGCCTTTTAATGGATTTTCTAATATATACCCAATAAATCAACATGCAAAAGAAGGATTTACTACCTCTAAGTTAGTAAAATTCTTGAATCCAAACTAGTTAACCCTAAAAATGCATGAAAATGGTTAGAAACTAAAATAAAAATCTTTTAAAACACCCATTAATAGACTATGGACTAGGGGTCCCACCGGTCAAGTGCCATATGTGAACATGTATAAGTTTTAAAACATATGGAATGAGGCTAGAATACATAAGAAGCCCCAAATCTTTAACAACTTAACTATGAACCATATAGATAAGAGATAAATAAGATATATTCCTATGCATGCATTATAAATTTGACAAAAACATCAAACTAACATGTATATTACTCTCTACTCTTTGAAAGCTATAAAAATATGAACCTATGAAGATCCTAACAATCAGTTTTGATTGTTTAATGCTCAAGGATTTGAGAGTGAGAGCTCACCATTAATGGCTACAAGGCCATATGGTTCTTCTCATTTACTCAAGCTTGAGTTTGGAAAATGCAATAGACAATGATAGCTCAATAACAATGAAGAATTATCTAAATCCTAACAAAAATACTATAGTTTAGCCTAAAGAAGGAGAAGTGTTCTTAGAAAAGTGAGGAGTAGAGTTCTATTTATAGGTTTTGATTTCTAGAAAGGGAGGTTTTGGATGCATGTGGGACAAAAGGTAAGTCTAAAAATAACTTTTAGTGAGTCAAAGCAAGATTTGACTAAGTTTAAGGATTAATTAATCTCTTAGGATTAATTAGGGGTCTCAAATAGGTTTAGGAAGCTTTCTGGGAACATCCATTATTCAAATTCAAGATAAGCAAGCTTAATCAATGTGTATTAGTCAATTAAGAGGTTTTGAAGGGAAAATAAGTCTAATTGATGAAGTGTTGTCAATTTACAGGAAGCAAAATAGCTAGTGCAATGTTAGGAATAATATTTATTTGATAAAACTATGGGTGTCTACATTTTTGAAGTGTGAAGAAACTTGAGTTTTTAATCTTCAAAACCCTAGCTATTCCATGAATAATTTCAAGTTTAATCAGGTTCAAAACTCCATTTCCTACCATAATATTGAATATTGGTTGATTAATCTGTTAAATATTTATTGTGATATGTTTCGACACCTCTACTATCATTTATATGCATAGATATGTATTTTTAACCATCTATTATCTTATTTTTTTAAGTTCTTGGGCCGTTGAGGAAATTTCGTGGTCTTTGCGGTCTTTCTCGTTATCTGCAACTTATTTTAATTCTTTTTGTGCTCTTTATAGCCGTTATAGCTATGCGACTAATTTGAATAGTTTGAGTTCTTATTTGGTGGCTTTATTTCCATGGATTTAGTCTTCCATGGATTTTTGTAAATCTTCGCAACTTGTTAGACTTGCACAACTTTAGTCTTCAATGGATTTTGTAAACCTTATGTGGCTTGTTAAAAAAATTTATGGTTTTTTTATTTATTTACGTCATTATTCTTTCCTTGTCACACAAACCCCATTTATTTGTGATTGTTGACCTAAGTTTTTCATAGATCACTAATTTTTTAAGCATCCACAGAACACTCATCCCTTGGACCGTGGATTTCAAATTTGAAAATTTAATAACTTGATTTTTTCTACTTCAGGGCATTCTACGACTTGTTGTTTTTATTTTTTAGCCTTCCTTCTTGGGTTGCATACTATGTTTGGATATTTTCATCAAGTTCCATTTGAAATTATAATATGCTATATTTTTTTCAAAATTTTACTATGGCTAATTCTGCTGGTTTTTCAATGGATAAATCTCAATTATTAAATGGAACAAATTACAGTATTTGGAGATTTAGGTTAAAATCCAGTTGGAAATTATGGGATCTTGTGACTAGTGTGGAGAAAGGACCCACTGGAAGACTTGCAAATCGAAAATCTTTACTCTTTCTCTCAAATATGCATGAAGCTCTGTCCATCCTATTTCAAAGCATAAAAGATGATTTTTATTGCATATAGGTCATATAAATTCTCTGTTGATGCATGAAGGAAATTAGAAACAATGCATGAAGGTAGTCACCTCTCCAAAATAATTAAACTTATAATGGAACTATTTACAACTCCCATGAAGGGGGATGAAAAATTGTTAATTATCTAGCTAAAATTAAAAACATCAAAGCTCAGTTGGATGGATGTAATTGTGAATTGTTTCAAGATAAACTGCTATATTTTATCATTTAAATAAATATTCATGAAAAATTTAGAAATTATATCTCCATCCTTAACTCTAAATATCAGAATGAGAATGATCTACCTGATTTGGATGCCCTATCTTCTCTACTAATTCAAGAAGAATGAGTAATGGATACATTTTATTCAAAAGAAAATTCCACTTAGCTCCTAGAATCATAAACCCTCTCAAAATAAGAATAATATCAATGAAAAACATAACATCGATAAAAATTTAAAACTAATCCTAAATCTAATGCTGTTAAGAACATTCAAAAATTAAAGTGAAATTCAATGGAACATGTAAAAATGTGGAAAATTGGGTCATAAAGAGTCTGATTGTCATGTGAAATTCAATAAATTTGTTAAAAATTTAAAAATTAGAAGAAAGATCGAATCGTAGAATAAAAATCATGAAAATAATGTTGAACATTTTATTTCCCTGTATATTGCTCTCTCAGCTTCAAATGACAACAAATAGATTCTAGATAGTGGCGCCTCTAGAAACATGACCTGTATTCGGGATATCCTATCAGATGTTGTAAAATGTGAAAAAAAATATATATCTAGGAGATAATTCCATAATTATATCTGAAGGTTATGGAAATGTTAAACTAAAAAATGGAATAATTAGGAATGTCTTGTATGTTCCTCAGTTTAAAAATAATATTTTGTCTTTCTCTCAGCTAACTAAAGAAAACTGTAAAGTTGTTTTGTTGCAAGATAAATGGTATGTGAAAGATAAACTCAATAATGTTATTTCCTCTATTATTAAGAAAAATGACTTATATATTTTTTCTAGTTTTGTGTCCAAATATTTCTTTTCTTCCTCTTCTAGGAATGGTATTCAAATTTGACATGAAAGATTAGGTCATGTGAATTTCAAAATTTTGTATGAAATGTCTCACCTAAATCTTATAGTTGGTCTCCCTAAGATGAAATCTGATCATGAAACATGTGAAATTTGCTTGCGTAGTAAGCAACATGTTGTACCATTTCACAAAAATAGTGATCCAAATTCCTCTCATCTATTAAATATGATTCACAATGATGTGAGAGTTCCACTTGAAGTTCCTTCTCTTAGTGGTGCTTTTTTGCCGTATGTTTTATTGATGATTTCTCTAGGTTTAACTAGTCTTATTTCATCAAGAAAAAGTATGATGTTTTTTCTAAGTTTCAAGAATTTAAAGCTTTAGTTGAAAATGTTTCTAATCTAAAAATAAAAACAATTAGAATTGCTAATGGAGGTGAGTATGTTAGTAAAAATTTTGATGAGTTTTGTTTGTCATGTGGGATTCAAAGAGAGTTGACTATTTCCTATTCTCCACAACAAAATGGCATTGCATAAAGGAAAAATAGGATTATCTTAAAAATGGCTAGGACTATGATTCATGTAGAAAATGTGGGTAAGTTTGTATTGGTAGAAGCTATGAGTATTGATGTCTATATCCTAAATATAGTTCTTACAAAACATCTTCATCAAGCTACCCCTCATGAAGTATGGACAAAGCAAAAACTAGATATTTCTCACTTAAGAATATTTGGTAGTCATGCTTCCATATTCATTGAAAAATATAAATGGAAGAAGCTTGATCCAACCTCATATTCTTGTATTTTTTTTTCTATGGCTATAGAAATAAAGGATTAAGATTATATGACCCTTTTAAGCATGACATAGTTGAAAACAAGAATTTTCATGTATTAGAAAATACATTTTTGATGCTTCTTATGAACACTCTTTTGTTTCTCCTAAAATAGAGCATACTAATCCTTCTATTAATAATATGGAAACATAAGTTAAAGAAGATGATTATCCTGATCTAGATATGATGTCTAGATTGAGGGGAGTCATCTCAAAAATGTGTTGCATCCCAATATTCCAAAATGGACTCAAAATATGGTTAATGATTCTCTTCTTGTTAGTTTGAGAAAGGTTACCCAGATTCAACATACTTATCATGCCTTGATGACCATGTATGAGGTTGAACCACAATCTTTTGAAGAATCTTGTCATGATGATAGATAGATTCAAACTATTAAAGATGAATACAATGCTTTAATTGAATATAACACTTGGGAACTATTCCCTCCTCCTTCTAAAAGAATCATTATAGGATCTAGGTGGTTGTATAAAATTAAGTATAACACTATAGGAGAAATTGAAAAATTCAAGGCAAGGAGGATAGCTCGTGGTTTCACTCAAAAACATGGTCTTTGATTATGTTGAGACCTTTGCTCATGTAGCTAAGATGAGCACCTTTGTCATAATTCCTCTTACTTTGGATGACCAATATGGTTCGGAGATTCACAAAAAGGATGTTAAAAATGTATTTCTTAGTGGTGGTATGAAAGAATAAATCTACATACATCAACCTAAAGGTTTTGAATAACTTTGTAAGGAACTATTTATATGTAAGCTAAAGAATTATTTGTATAGTCTTAAGAAAGATCCTAGAGTTTTGTATGCTAAAATTAATAGTTTATTTCAAGATCTTGGTTTCACTAACTAATTTTTTGATAATTATTTTTTTTAAGCTTGAAAATAATCATATTAAAATTATTGTACTATATTTTTATTACTAGCAGTGACAAATATTTAATTGTTAGAATAAAAGAAAAGTTAAAATAACGTTTTGAAATGACTGATTTAGGTTTGCTAAATCATTTTCTAGGCATGGTTATATTTGAAGATCATAAATCTATTGTTGCATATCAATATAATTATGCTTTGAATTTACTTAGAAGATTTAACACGATTGAATGTAAGCTTATTGAAATTCCTATGAATTTGGTGTTAAAATAGATCCTAAACCTGCATGTGCAAAATTTGTTCCTACTCTGTATAGGAAGCTAGTTGGTAGTCTAATTTATTTGACTATTACTAGGCCTGATATTTCATATGTAGTAGGATTTGTCTCTAGATTTATGTAGTATCCTTGTGAGGATAATTAGAAAATGGAAAAAGAATTTTGGAATATGTTAAAGGAACAATTAATTATGGTATTTTTATTCTTCTTGTGATGATGAAAATTTATTTGGATATTATGTTTCGACCATGTTGGTGATGCTATAGATAGAAAATACACTTCCGGATATGTTTTCAAGTTGGGTTTAGGTGTCATCACTTGGAGTAAAAATATGCAACCGAAAGTCTCTATCTCTTCTACTAAAGCAGAGTATAGAAGTGCTATAGAAGCAAAAAAGGAAGCCATGTGGTTGAAAATACTGTTGGATGAAATCCATATGGGAATCAAAGGAAGAAATACTCTTCTTTGTGACAAAGTGAGAGTTGAAATAATCTAGTTCAACATTAGAGGAAAAAGCATATCAAAATTCATATGCACTTTATTTGAGAAAATTCCTAAATGGTGATATTGATCTCAAGTTCTGTTCAAATAAAGATCAAGTTGTATATATTTTCATGAAGCCACTATGTGTTGTGAATTTTTGAAAGTTATGTGCCTTGTTAGGCCTTTCAAATTCATTATTTAGGGGGAGTGTGCATGACAATGTCACCTCTTAATAGTCCTGAATATTTTAAAGTGGATACTCCCAAGACTATTTCTATGTTGTTTAAGTAAATTGTCATGTATATGAAGTTTACTTGTAATTCCCAATGAAGCATTAGTTATGGGTATGCCTTGTGTTATAAAAGGATCCATAATTTGATGTAAGTCTTCATCCTTAATCACTTTATCTTGAGAATTTGTTTATGTTCCTTTACATTACACTTTTTTATAGAATCCGCAGAGCGTTGTTTTGAACCATGGAAAAATAGTGTCTCACGCATTATTTGAAATACCCATAATGTATTTATAGATGTTGGAAGCTTGTATAAGTCTACAAGACACTGCGCAATAGTGTACTTGTTGAGTTGGAAAACCGTAGGACTCGATTTAATGCACGAAAAAACCAAAAACTTGTGTAAGAAGTGTTAATGCATTTATAATTGTTTGTGGCTTGTATAAGTCCATGAGACACTGTGGTAGTGTACTTTGCGGAGTTGAAAAACCCACATGACTCTTCTTTAGTGCATCGTGGGATTGTAAAACTATGGAACACGTGTTTTTGGATGGTAGCCTAAATCATGTAGTGATTTATGGATTGTAATTCCTTTTGTACCAAAAGGTGACGTGGCATAAAGAAGAAATGTTAACATGTTTTGTATTTTTCCCACTTAACATAAAGGGGAGTTTTGGGGTTATTCTATTAAGTGTGAAACCACTTATTTATAAAACTCGGTAAAAGACTTAGGTCGTATTTTAAAGAGTTGATCATGACCACCCTCCTTGTATATAAGAAGGTGATCCTTTAGGGATTTGTTACACATAGTTGTAATATTAAATGTAAGCTATATGTGTGAGAAAATTTGTAAGACTCATGAGAATATGTATGAGGTAGTTCACAATTATGTAGTGAAATTGTACATGTATGCAAAATAGTGGGATTGCTAGGTAAAAGTATATTATCAATAAAGATAAGTGAGTTTTCAGTGGGTTTTTTACCTTTCATGCTTTTCCCACTCATATCTTATGTCACTGTGTTATTTACTTTTGTTCATGGTATATACTATAAGATGTAAACATAAACATCTCAAACTATCTATTAATTAATTTACTTCATAATCTATAATATTTGACAATCTATATTATGGATTAATAATTATTTAATTATTCTTTTCCGTAAATGTTCTAACACATAGTGAATATCACACCAACAAATTCCACACATGGGTTAAAGGCTTCTCCTCACGTGCCACAAAAATATTTGTCTTCCCAAATCCATGCAACATGTATAAAAAAATAGCAATTAGCTAGAAAATAATTTAAAAACTAGAAATGATTTTCATGGAATCTTTTGGCAACCTTTGTAGCTACACAAATGGATATATACGTGAATTTATACCCTTAAACAGATCTACAAAAATCATACTCCAAAAATTCATGTCAATTCCATTGGTAGAGGTTACGGTTGATCTAGGGTTTTGGCATCTTCTCGGATTAGACGGTGCCCTTCATTTCACACATAAATACAATATGTGGAAACATACTACTAAATTTCATATATATATATATATATATATATATATATATATATATATATATATATATATATATATATATAGTATAATATAATATAAAAACCCTCGTTTGCAAAGAACACTTACAGATGGATGTCTACATCATCTACAACTCTAATACCATAAAAGGAACGATAAGAAGATTGTTCCAAGCCATGAAGATATCATATGATAATAACACACCACATTTGATAAGTTGAAAGGAATTCACCAGAATAAATTTACAAAAGGATTTACAAATAAAGAGCTAAAATATCATATATGGAAATCCATCATAATCTATAATGTAATTGATCTCAATAATAAGGATGCACATATAGGAGGAGGGAAGTGAAACTACTACCTAATTCAATAGTGAAGAAATCTCACTAACTTATAATAGTAGTTAAGTTAACTCCGCAAGACTAGCAAGTTAACTCCACATAAATGGTAAGCTAACTCAACACAACTAGTAAGCAAACTTTACACAGCTAGTACACCTAAGCAAGTTAACCCAACAAGTGTAGGGATAACCCAAGTGTAAGAATTATCCTAATAAATAAATAAAAGGATAAATAATAGCTTACACTAATACGTATTGTAGCTTTAAACACACTTTTACTTTCCTCTACACATTTCTATGTTTTCTTCCATGCGATGCGCTTGTAGTATTCGGAGCACCACTACTTCCCAGGATGTAGTCATTCTTACACACACCTTCCTATGTTGTAATCCATATTCCTCTACACCATATACCAAGTATTATGTTCTTCTTCCTCCTCCTTTGCATTTCACTACATAACCTATTCCTTATGTGGTTTTCAATTATAAGAAAATATCCTTCATACACCATCATCCCTAAGTACTGTAACACCTTCCTTTCCTTTCATGCATTCTCTATCCATATCCTATAAGAACCTTTAATTTTACAATTGTCATGTACACCTCTAAACCAACTCCATGACAAGTACCATCATCCAAAATTTCTTGTTTGCACAGTTATACCTACTTCCACCCCACACTTAAAATTATGCACAGTCCTCTCTCGCATCAACTCAATAAGTGGGTAATCATATCCTACACACAAACACGCTTATTACATAAAATTTAACAAATAAAAAATAAAACTTGAACGAGAAATATAATCTAAGTGGCAAGAATGCCTAATTACAAATATAAAGGAAGTTTATTTATAGAAGGGTTTCAACATACTCCCATTTAATTAACTGACAACATGGTGCCATATAGCACTTGTAATTGATATGCTCAAGAGTCTAGTATCTTAGTCACTACATAGGGTCCCAACTAGTGAAATTTCAACTTCCTTGGGTAGTGCACAACCTGGAGTCATACAGAACTACCATCTTGCTACTTGCAAAAGACTTGTTCCGATGTGCTTGTCATGCCAAGCCTTATGCCATTCCTTTTCTATTTTCTAGCTCCAAAACATAATGGCACATTGCTCATCCTATTACATTAATTTTTCAATACGCTCATCCATAGCTTGTTCATCATCCAATCCACATGTGTGCATAATACATAGTGAAGGTAACATGAATTTCATACGTAGTACGTCTGACTTCCGTGCAAACACAAACTGAAAGGGTGTGCCCTTTTTCAACTGATTATAGATTGTTTTATATTTCCAAGGAATGGTTGATACCTTATCATCCCAATCCTTTCTTCCAACATCACATATCTTCATTAAGTATTTATCCCAAGATCTTGTTGAAAGCTTCAACAGTGCCATTTTCCGAGGGTGATAAGGAGTAGTCTTATGGTGTGCCACCATAAACTATGCCAATAAAATTATAATAGTCTCATTTAAGAAATGATTTCCTCTATCACTAGTTAGACTCAATGGGAACCCATACATGCTAATAATATTTTCCCAAAAGAACGTCACTAGTTTTTCTATAGTGTAATATTTTGTAGGCATAACCTCTTCCCACCTTTTCAAGTAATCAATACATGTGATGATGTAGTGTGCACTTGTCCTACGTGCAGGTGGTGCAATAGGTCCTACAAAATCAATTTCCTATTTTTCAAAAGGTTTCATACTTTCTATAGGCCTTAGTGGGATTTCATCTCTAATTTTTGAGATTTCCAATTCATTGGTAGTGACCACATACTTTGAAAAAATCCTCAAGTATCCTTATACAATGTCTCACACTAGAGACCGATAAAAGAATCTCGTGCATAGTGGCATCCCCTACATAATGGCCTCCTACTATCCCTTCATGAGCCTCAGCTATGATGGGTTCATGCTCATGTTCTAAAACACATCTACACAAGACCTCATCTCTTCTGTCTTATACAAGTATCTTCCAATAAGGTGGCATGGTGTTGCACGAAGAGCTAGATGATTCTTTTCTAATGTATCCATTCCTCTTAGTGCAAGTACAATGTGTAATAATACTCATATATCCTCCAAATTTTCGGTGTGTGGGTCATCAGGAATAACTATGCATCGGGTATAGTGTCTTCAATACTCTATGCATCCTCTCTAGAATTAATCCTTGATAAGTGATCATGGCCCAACTTACTTTTTTCTGGATTTACTACAACTATAAAACCAAATACCCGAAAAGGAGTATCCATCGATAGATGCACCCTTGCAAAACAGGTTTTTGACCAAGTACTTTAATGCCATATGATATGTATAGAAAATGAGCAAGTGTGTCGATAATCTTGTCAAAACTTTTGAAGTTTATAGATCATAGATAATGTCTTGTGCTCTATCATTATATAGTTTTTCTCTGCTAGTGTAAACTTCCTACTTGAAAATCATATCAGATGATCCACATACACTCTCATGGTTGTGACAAGAATGTGCCAATATCCATGCCGGAGGCATCAATATGTACATGAAAAATTTTGTTCTATAAAGGAAAGTATAAGATTGGTGCGGTGATAAGCATCTCTTTCAACATTTTAAACACTTATTGTTACGTGTCACCCCAATAAAAATTTCATATGGCCTTGAGAAATCCTTCCAAGGGTGTGGAAATATATGCATATCATTTGATAAACTTCATGTAATATCGGTGATGCCTCAAGAATCCATGCACTTCACTCTAATTGGTAGGATCTTCTAATCCCAAAATGACTACAATCTTAGTTGAATCTACTAACAATCCATCCTTGAAAATAATATACCTAAGCGAGCACCAAAGGGTATAGCAAAAATGCACTTAATGTTAAGAAATAAAATGAACCGCCTATATCTTTCAAACATGAGCCTTAGATTATAACAATGATCTTTCACTAACCCATAAATAGTTGAGTCATCCAGATAAACCTACAAGAACTTATAAATGAAGTCATGAAATGCCTACACCACTATCCAAAAAAACATCGATGGCACATTATTTAATCTAAAAAGCATTACAAAGTGTATGTAAATATTCCCCATTTAGTGGTGAATGTGGTCTTCTCTTGATTGTCATATGCAATGCACACTTGATAGTACCTTGCAAACCCATCACTAAAAGAATAGATTTCATGCCACACAACACCTTCAAGGATTTCCTATTTAAATGGCATAGGGAAATTATCTATGAAACATTAAGCATTGAGTTACCTATAGTCAACATAGATCTTGATCCGAGAGTCCTTCTTAATGTTGATCACCATGGGGTTGACACACTCAAAATCCTCAATTAGTTCAATGATCATAGACTTAAGTATTTTTCAATTTCTTCCTCAACCTTCAAGGGCAGGTTTAGAGTCATCTTGTAAGGCCTCTTTCGGACTAGATGAGGGCCTTCTTTCATATCAATCTTAATTTATCCCAATGAAATATGTACACCCTTAAAATAATGATAACCCCTTGAAAACAAATCCTGGAAGTCACACAAAAACTCAATGATATTTGTAACCTCGATTCGACCAATATTCTCTAATGATAGCCTCCTTAGGTTCATATTCAGTCCCAATATTAACCTTTTTGGTCTTCATAGGAACATGACATGCGTGTGCCTTCTCATCTATAGATTCCATCATCTTGAGTGCGCCCTCTATATGGATAATATCCTAGATTTGTACTTATTCATCATTCATGAGGTATACCATTTTCCATTTTTCTTTCTCTTTCCATGTGTGACTTGAGAGAGTTTTCAATCTCTAGAACATCCTTCGCATGCCTCAATATTAGGTTCCACTAACAAATGAATCATGATTTCTTCCGATTTTTTGATATGTCCTAGTGTGATGTGCTTCATTATCTACAATGCATTATGTATTGGTAGATTGTTAGAAAAATAATCAAAAGTGTGATCCATATATGCAATCATGTCTCACCAACTTTTAGTTTCTTTCTTGATCTTATCATGCACATACCATGCACGAGCACATCCTCACAGAGTAGAGTCTCTTATGTACCTAAAGAGATGGTAGTAAAGCCTCTTGGCCTTACACCCATTGTATCTCACGATTGCGGATGTGCACCAAAATAAGAGTCTTCCCATCATACCGATGTATAATACAAGTAGTATTGCTCCAAGTAAACCTTGTCAAAAAGGATACCCTTACCTCATGCCAAACCAAAATATTATCTTTGTGTACTACCCACCAAAGTGTACTATTATTACGTGTAAGGTATAGACCACCATATTTTGTATGTCTCCTTTTTATTTTACTATTCCTTTATGGCATGCAAGAAAGAGATGCGTATTTCCTCTCCCATATAACGGGTGACTAACGTTTTCCCAAGTTTCCAATCATGCGTGCCTTGATCACCAAGGTGACTTTCCACTAACCTCATGTTTGACCATCTAATATGTTCCATGGGACCAATTCTCACAAGAAACACATGTTATGTGGTTGACAGATTACATGTTTTCCCATTGAAGTACACCTTCATTAGATGGTTCCACATTCTTGGGGCCACATAAAAAGACTACAATAGTGCATCATTATCCACCACGGTTTGTTGTGGATCAGAATTCTTGTACCAACTATGTGTGCGAGACTTGAAGTGTGGTGAAAAATTGACTTGAATTTCTATCATAAGCTTTTATGCCCTTATATCTCCATAACAATTCACACTAGTGGACATGCTTAGTAGCATCCTCCACACCTCTATACTATGGAAAGTGAAGAGAAATTTTAAAGAAGAATTGAGGTGTCATCTACTATGGTTGTTGAGGTAGTGTCTTTGATGGCTGATTTAGTGGTGGTTGGGAACCTTGACTTGGAGCACGACTAGATCTCAAACCTAAACCTCAAATAGTATTTCCCATGTGTAGTGGTTGAACTAAACCTCTCAAGCCTCTCATAATGACATGTGGCCTTATTGATGAACTTCCTTTTTCCCAATTCTTTGTGTTGAACTAGACACCTACTTTTTATGTTATAACAACACTTATTTGATTTCTTCCAATGGTATGTATGCCAAAAATATGTCATGATGATGCACCGGTAAAGATACCTCCAAAAGTAATCTTAAACACTAGTTCCTATTGTGTGTCCATGTTTGTGTCTCTAATTTATCGCACTTCCGAGATAAAACTAAAATATGTCTACCTATGTATCCTACCCAATGTGGAGATTCTACTTTCTCACTTTCACTATGATAATCTTCAAAAATTACATCTAGATTATGAAAACCTCATGTAAGGGATACATAGCTAGGTTGGGTTAGATGTGCAACTATGTTTCTCACTCATTCCCCAAACACGCTCTCATCAAAGTCCTATACACCCTCTCTATTTTTATTCCCTAATGTCAGGAGGACATGATATTACGGTCCCTCACCTTCTATGGGGTTCTCATCACTTCGCCAACCATAATTCTTCTCAACATCAATGCTACATCAACTACCCTCTATCAAGAATCATTATACCTGACCCATCTTTCCTCCCTCCATCTTTCTTCTGCCAAGGCCACTAAGATCCTTCTCAAACCTGCTTTTACCTTTACACAAAATGGGGTTTATCTTTCCATAGGTAAGTTCTCCATTCCTAGTTCTACCATCAAGATATTTATCACTAAGGTTATTACATGCAAATAAGATCCTCTACGCTCACATGTAAACCAAAACTATGCTTCCTTGGGGAAAAAGTATGTCAAAATTGTGTATTCCAAAGTATAACTGTGTATAACACCTTCCTATCAATGATCTATAGCATTAGTCCACATCTCATCCGAATCAAAAAGTGTTTGATATTCTTCCTATGTCCAATCTTTGTTTCTTATCCATACACCTTTATTTTTTGAGTAAGATGCCAACCAATGATACAATTCTACTAGGAAAAAATGAATAATATCTCATATAAATAGTCATATAGATTTTCCTCTACCCACTTTTGTGCATTAAAATCAAGTTGAATGTTATATCTCTGTGGAAAAGCATCTCAGACGTCTTCTATATAGCTTTAAATATTCTTCAATGACAATCAAAACGCCATCTACATGAAACATCTTGGTAGATAAATTTAAAATAGGTCCCGGAAATAGAACCAAAAATGTAGTCTTTTTATTGCTAACACTAGCTATGTGCACTGACACCTCATCTAGACAAGTTTGGAATATCACTTGAAGCACACACAACCACTAGGTCCCTCCTTTGTGTATCTTATTAGAATTTTATCATGTATGTTCACCATATCCATAATCAAATCAACTATTCATGCAAAATAAAGCATCATAATCATGGTATTCTAGAAACACATATAATAAGGAAAATCAATCAACATAACGAATAATTAACAAGATTTGAATCCCCATAGATCCATACTCAGGCATAGTCAATTTAGAAACCCCAACACAATTATCCATTGAAAAAAATAATAAATACATAACAAAGTAGCTGATAAAAATATCCTCAATACATCCATGAATTGGACCATGCACACTCTCATATAAAATCTAGAACCTCAAATTTTGAACTCTTTATTTACACTTAATTTGTACTCACTACTACAAAACAATAGTACATCACCTATATTTACAAGGTGGGGAATTTCCCTTCATCTATTACATGTTTTATTTCCTAAAAATAACCATGTTCTATTAATACTCTACATGCTTTCCTAATAATATCTCAAGTTATAAATAGCTTGTTTTAAGCATGCTTTAAATCTTGATTTTATTCTCCCCTGTATGCATCACTTATATTATTACTCTACATGTTCTTCTCCAAATTATAGACTTTAAGTGCACCTCAAGTCATCATTATTTCTTATATTATTAGCCAAATCTCCAAAATGGTTAAGTCCCAATCTATTACTTGTGTGTGTGCAGCCCCGCACGCCGACATGTCAACAACTGGTGCACAAATCCTTGTGCATTGCTCTATTTTTCACGTTCATCCCTATGCATGTGCCTTTGCACAAGCTTCTATACTTTCCTCTATCCATTTATCCTACACATGTATCCTTCTATGTGTATCGTGTCTTGTACTTAATAATTCTCATGACCAATAGAGGTGAAAATGAAAAAGCTAAGAAGAGGAATGAAGGGTTGAGAAATATAGAGGAGAAGATGTTGAAGATCAATAGACCTAATCAGAAAATTAAGAACCAAATTTGAGAAAGTAAAGAGAGAGAAATTTGAGAGGGTCTGATGTACTTGGAGCTAAAATTTTGATCACAATTAGTTGCGGGAGCAACATATATTCAGTGATCATCCATTTTAGGTGGCTAGGTAGGTTCTTAGTCATCTTAATGGGTTGTATCCTCCTTGTAGGATTGGTTTCCTACTGAACTAGGGGTTGGTTCTCCTTTTGGGGTTTGTTCTTCACTAAAAAAATATTCTTTGATGTGTAACATCCACTTTTAGTCTCGTCATATCTAGGAATTTTTTTTATAAAAAACTATAAATTAATTTATGCAGCTTATTTAAATACCCATATATTTAAATCCAACATAAACCTTAATGCAATCCATTTTTGATAACTATCATAAACCATGTGCAGCTGCATGAGGGAATAATGAACCTATTCACTCTCCCTCAACACTTTATACGAGCCAATACATCAAATGTATCCTTTGGTTTTCCTTTATCAGGATATGATATTTAAGTGAATATTTCTAAGTGTCTACTTGGGTTCCACCTATGAATTCCATAGGCATCTCACAACTTAGATCATAGTGAAATTATGATAGTGTAATTAGTAGCTTACACTACTTTGCACAAAGTTTTAGAGTCATGTATGCCATGCTCAATTCCATGATGGCACACTCGTCATTAGGAATTTTTCATCTCACCTTAATCACTTATTCAGTTATATGGATTAACAATAAATGATGTTGTAAATAGCTACAATTCTTATAAAAGGTACAAATATGGATTAACCTGCAAGCACACATACCTCTATGTCATCATAGGATGCCTATGGGAAAGAAAGTGTCTCGAATGATCTGCATCATTGACCACTTCCCTTCCCATAGCCATCATATGTTGGTATTGGGTACATATCCGTGAGGTTTAATCCACCCTTGTAACTCTAACAAGGCTTGTACTTATTGCAATACCATGTCACAATTCAGAGTCTTGATAAGGCTACTCAGTATAGCTGCTAGGAGGCAAGTATTCAAATAATGACCAAAGTCATTTAATGGATATGACCTCGTAGTGGCTATAGTGAGTTGACTTTGTCAAGATTTCTAGATTGGTACATGATATATTAATTAATTTAAACATGATAGATTATTATATAATACATGTCTCCTTGATCACTAATGAAGTGTATCTAGGGTCATGTCTCATAGTATCACAATAGGTCAAATGTAGTTCCAATAATACTCATTTCTACCTATCTATTCCAGATATAAGTTAGATAACTTCTTTAGATCTGTATTCCCAATCTTACTATAATTAATGATTCAATTTCAAACTGCATAAAATATTGTCTCACATTATCAAGGAGTAAATAACCATTAATGTTGTTCTTACTCCTATATGCAATCATGCAAATATACATAATCACTCATCATTTAGAACATACTAAATCATTTCCATTAGCCCCTTTTTATAAGACTTATTTTATTCTATTGATTCATATTGTTTAAGTGTAACCTTTGCACCTTAAGTCAATCAAGGCATATCATACATGCATATGTATCTTACTCACTTTAGGTATCTCAGTTCGGTGATACTCTATCTTCCTAAATCACTTCTACAAAATATCCATACCCAATCTGGGTTCATTGCTTGAGATACCTTTGGAACCTTTTATTTGCAAGGTTTCTTCCCCAAGGCAACTTACATATATTCTTATTGGATCTTCACATCAATTTCCTTGGCATCCAAATGTATAATCAAATTTTTTTAGCAAAAGGATCATCATCTTCATTCTACTTTATGACTACATCGTCATGTCTTAATCATGGTTAAATTATTTATATTCTTTTTGGAGTATAGATCCCAATCCTTCTTAGGTAAACTTTTTAAAAGTACTCAAAGTGAGCACATCCTGCATGTTCTTAGTAGTCAGTCCACTAACTGCATTTGGCATCACAACATGATTTTTAAATAGATTAGTATGCAAGGATTAATTTCTCCAAAAATTCATTCCCAACCTTATCCCATATCTTATGGGTCCTTTAAGTAATTAATTTTGAACTGATTAAGAATGATTTTTCCTCATTTCACATTGGTATTTGGAGTAAATTTTCAACGTAACTACTCATTACATCACTTCTTGATGAGGGTAGAACTGATAAGACTTATACTTCATTGCACCATTTCTTGGTTATCAGTATGCTTGAGTATA
The DNA here is from genome assembly GCA_018340775.1 of Taxus wallichiana var. yunnanensis. Classification (NCBI taxonomy): domain Eukaryota; kingdom Viridiplantae; phylum Streptophyta; class Pinopsida; order Cupressales; family Taxaceae; genus Taxus; species Taxus wallichiana. The sequence goes on along the minus strand of CM031235.1, from coordinate 293,060,249 downwards.
GAAGAACATCTTGTTTCGATTTCATTTTACCCAAGAACCTGCCATTATTACGTTGAGATTTTTTTCATGCTACCAGAATCAATTTGGTTTTATATAACAATTCAAATTACCTCTCTTAAAGGTTTGAGTGTTGTCTAAAGAGATGATCAATTAAGTTTCAAGACTCATTTCTTGAACATTGAACTTTATCTTATCATTTAGAGGTTACATCCTCTTATTTTCCTTCTAGTATATTTACTTAAAACTCTACTAGTAAATACTTTCATATATATATTTCCAATTTCATACCTAGGATATTTCTTATCTATTAGTCATTAAACCCTTATCTTGACTTTTCATATAAATACTATTAAGTGTTCAATAAGATAATCCATTTAGATATAATGTATAATCCAACACTAATTCATAGTGTAACACATTAACTTAAGAATGACATTACTAAATCATATCATCCCTTTTCAATCATTAAAAAGTACCATGTTCAACAAGTCCACAAGGTTATCAAGTTATTCAACCGAAATGCTAGTATATAATTTTTAGGTCTTACAAAAATTAGGATAGACAACAACAGCCTTTCAACAATTGTGAATAATGATCATTGATCAAATATCAAAGTCATAACTTTGTTACAACATAAAACAAAGTCACTCAATAAAATTCTTCAAGTGAAACTTTGTGCAATTAAATTCAATATCCTCTTAGTCACAGTAAGAGACTCATTTATCAATAATTAGAATACATTATTTATCATCATAAAGTACACATAAAAATTCAAGCTAAGTAAACCATTCCATCTCTTTATTTCCCACTTGCTAGCTTGCTCACTATCCTACAATTGTTAGACAAGATCAGTTTGACTAAACTAAGCAAGAAAAATCCATTAACCCACTTAATAGTTTATTTCATATGATATTAGAATGAATAAATACCATAATAGAAATATTCATACCCACAACATAATCATGAAGTGCTTTATACATCAAACTTAATAACTTAATTCACATTCATCAAGTATTGTAATTTTTACCTTCTTCACCAAACCATAGCAGCAAAATCCCATTGATAAATAAAATAAAAAGAGTTAAGATAAACTAGTATGGTTATATTTATGTCCAACAAATGACCAATGTAACCACACAACTTATCACAATAAAATCAGATGAGTAACCATTATTCCTTTTTGATACCTGGAGAAGTTAAATAAAAATATAAACCACACATCAAACAAAGAAAGAATTATTTCTCTTCTTAATCAATGGAGACTGCCATTGTGGTTATAGTAATGCCTAATGGTAAATTAATACTTAGCAATTACAGAACAACCAATAATAGTGCTATCATTCTCAGTTAATCTTTAAGAATGAATAGTTATCATATAACTATAACAGTTCCAATATATATATATATATATATATATACACACACACACACACACACACACACACACACACATGCCCACTTCAGTAAAGCTAACAAAGTACTCATCCTATAGACCAGTTTAGACCAAAATTAGGGAATCTTTCTTTTCCCTTAAAGATAAGGAGAGGTCTTAACTTAACATTCTTCCCACTCGTTAAGATATGGTTACAGTAATATTAAGGAGAAAGTGCATTCATCTTACTCTAATTATTCACATCCCATTCATGTCTCGTTAATAATTAATAGTGGCAAGTGAAAAATACTTCTACCGTGACCACTCGTTTAAGTTTCGACATAATTCTTGTATTCCAAAATGTAACAAAATCTCAAAGGAGATAAGTGTAGTCATATTTTATACCCTTAGACCAATAGTCTAATCCCATGCGCATCGGCCTATCACCCAACGGACTTTGGGCGCTTGCCCAAGCCACGCGTGGTTACCGAGTATCTCCTTTATGTGAGTCTTATGAGAATGCATCATCTTATAATAGATATTCAAATGGAAATGAGAAGAAATAACCATGTCATATTCTAGAATGAGTTATTATCTTATTGCATCCAGAAAAGAAAAAACAAATAACATAAGGAAATGGTTCATACATAAAGGAAATACACAAGTATTATGCTTCTACACACATATATGATTTATAATAGATCCTTATATTCATCTTAATAGGTTTAATAACCACATTACAATCCCTTGAGGTCATGACAGACCCTTATATAACTATGCAGAGTCGATTCATGCATCAAAACTACATTATGTTCACCATATTGTGAAAACAAAAAGAATGTAGACCCATTCCCTCTAGATGTACCATTATTTACCTGAGAAATCCTAATCCCTAACCCATAACATCATCCATTTAGTGTTTACAAGGCTCCATCTCTCCTTTCTTCCCTCCACATGCTCCACACACTCTCTATACCATCTCTCTCTTTTTCTCTTATTGGATGCTTGTATTTATAACCTCGTCATCCACCGCCATGCCTTTCAAAAGTTACATATCAATCGATAAGTGTCGAGGTGGTCCTTCATCGGAGCATTCCTTCTCAGATCCGAGCTCTCCACTCCTTGTAATGATGTCTTCTCAAACCTTCCATTGTATGCCTATAATATTCCCTTTTTGATCCCACAATCGTCAAGGCTAGCACCATATCCACAAGGGTCATGCTTTTATCATGTGTTACGGGATGTCAAATACGGCTATGTACAAAACTTATTTTACCTTGCGCATGCACCGTATGTTCTATAAAACCCCGCCGAACCCTTCCCCGCACACCTTAATCTTGTGTGCCCTTATTCAACTAGGTCCCGCGCGCCCACATGCCTTCTTGTACTTAGCTGATATTTTTGGGCCCAACATCACCCCACACTACACCTATTTTCTGTCCTCAAAACACTATTCAATAAAGAAATAAAGAATGGTGAATCCTTACAAATGGTTGGAATGAAAGAATAAAGGAATGAAGAAATGGGGAAAAGAATGAAATAATGAAGAACTTTAATTTTGGAGGATGAGAGAGAAATCCTTCCATAATTCTACTTCTAACTTTCCCCAAGTGTCGACCTCATTTTGAGCTCGATAGAGGTCACCCACCAGAAAGATTACTTCCTCAAAACTCAGTTCCTCCCCCTTAGTGCTCATTGTCTCCATGATATCCTCTAGTTTTTTTCCCAAATCCTCAAGTACATCCATCCTCCGAGTGATTTGGGGTACAATTCCTTCATCTCGGTTCTTGATTGAGCCCCATAAGGTCTCAATGGCTTCTGATTTATTTTCTACTTCAGCTAGGATTTTTCTTGTTCGGCACTGCCCCTTGTTCTTCCTAGAAATCCTTGAGTTCTACTTCATGGGTAGAAACCAAGATACTTGCCACTTTATCCCTATCCACACAATTATCATAGGCAGCCTCAACAACTTGCATGGTGGCTTTTACATTGGTGAGGATCTTGTTGTATTGAGCAACAATTTCCACAACCTTCATCTTATTTTCTTTTTCTTGGCGTGCCAATGCCTCTTCTATGGATTCTAAGGAAAGTGGTCACCTCTCCATAGTGAGTATGTGGGTCAAGTCCTCTAGGAATTGCAAGGATGATCCATACTTTTGTGTAGGTGGTGTTAAGTCTGGATGCTTTAAGACAATGGCATCCATGATCATCTCTATCTTCTTGTATGCCTCACACACTCTTGCCTTTTCATCCTTTAACTCACACCTTAACTGAGCATTGATTAGTTCCTCCTGCTTTAGGTCCTTTCTTTTCTCAAGGAGCTCTTCCTCCCTTTTCTCCAGCTCTTCCTCTAGGAACTTCACCCTATCATTTCTTCCGAAGATCCTGGCTTCAACCTCAACTGAAACTTTGTTGAGCGCGTTGCAGATTTGCTCATCCAATAATCGTTGAGAATTTACCAAGGGGTTTATCCCTTTTATTTCTTGAACTTTCATCAATGCTCCTTGGCTTACCTCAAATTTAGGCTCATCAATGTGGGACTCAAATGCCCATGATAACATTTTCCTTTTCCAAGGGTATGCACCTTCCTCATCAAATGAAGCCATGGCTAAGAGTTGTTCCATGGCACAAGTGTCTTTAAGCACCAACACAACACCTTGTTTGGATCATCAATGTAGCCCATTCCTTGAACATTTGTTGCTTCGTGTTCTTCTCCTTCTTATATGTGTGACTTTTGGAAATATTATAGCCAAACTGGGATCTCCCCCATGCTGCCATATTCTTTACCTATGCTCTCCTCCTCAGCTTCCTTCAGCACCTCATCCATGCTACATTCTACCTCTTGTTCCATAAGCTTCTTGATCATGCCCACCACTTCTCTCTCTATGGCCTCTTCTATCTATTCCTTTGTGAGGCTTGGGGTCCTTTGATCTTTTGTATTTTCTTCCCTACCTACCCCCTTTCCTTGGGCCTCAGTTTCTTCTTCATCCTCCTTCTCCTCATCCCCTTCGTTATACTCCTCATCCCCTTCTTCCTCAGAATCATGTATCTCATAGAATTGATGGTCTTCACCTCCTTTTGGCTCATCATCATCATCCTTGTTTCCAATGTAGGCATCTAGATTTTCTGTCTCTTCTAAATCTACCTCATTAGTCACCTTCCATTTCTTCCTTCATCGAGGATTTCAGTCTGTAAGATTCTTCCTTTCCTTCTCTTTAATAGGTGATGTCTTCCTTGGTGATTATGCTCGGGTGAGGGGCTCTTCATGCTTGGTGCCTCTTCTTCCGGGGTATTTACCTTGACTGGAGACTTCTTCCTCCATGTATAAGTACTAGGCTTAGAGCTTGCTTCCAGGTGTGCTCACTTTGCTTGTGTGGTTTGAACAATTTGTGCCTTCCACACCTCTTCTCTTTCTCTCTTCATAGGCGCAGCCTTATACCTTCCAAGAGGGTCTTCAAATATGGAGACATAATTCTACAAGTAAGCACATTTTCAAAATTTGGCCTTATGCATAGATACACCCTTGTTATGGTCCTTCCCGCAAATCGGAAACATTAAAGGATTAATCATTTGTATCTTGTGGGAAACATATCTATCCATGTACGCATGCTTCATTGGGTAGGCAAGCCTCGACGCAGCTCATGGTTGTCTCTATCTACATCACTAAGGTTGAACCTTAGTCTCTTGGATTCTTTGAACCAATTTACTCCAGCTTGGAAGAATTGTGCGGTGAAGGAGAAGGGTAGCTTGCACCATGGACTCATATTCCCATATATCAATATAAATCTACTAATACAGACATGTTAGTACACTATAAATTTTTCCTTTCCATTATCGAGTGTGGCAAATTGCTTTGGGATCCTCCAATCAGCCCCAAATGTGTCACACATTCACTTATACCACTTTTTCGGGCACGCTTTGTGAGAGAGGCCATCATGGGTTCACAAGTATATTTCATAAACCTTTTTGTGGGTGAGGGGTCTTCTTCTAGATATTCCCAAAAAAAAAAATCTGGCCCATTGGACACTCCAATCTCTAAAAATACAATGGTGAGGAGGATGTTACCAAAGAGTATCTTCTCTCCCTCCTGTGCATTGCTTATAATCTCATCCACGATGAAAGTGGACAAGTTGTAGATGGTTCCTTTAGATATCTTCCGGCATACATTTAGCCATGCCTTATTTACTTATGTCCATCATTCTTGATCATTGAGTTTAGTGACCAAGTATGCAGCCATCCTGATAATTGGGTCTAGAATCTTGACGATGTCAAAGTATCGCAACCCCTTCTTATAGTCATACATAGATACAATCTCCTTGATAGCCTCCTTTTTGTTAAGATCATCATCTATGTTATCTTCTTCATAAATGATGCTTCATACCTTGGATATCATTTGTGGTGTGATTCACATCTTGCGCTCAGTGAAATAAAAATTATCCTCATGTATGCGTGATACAAACCACTAGTAAAGGTGCTCGGGATTTCCAAATCACGACAACTCATATAGTTGTAATAATCTAGCCTTCTCTAATTTTATCTTTCCTCATCGCTATAAATTTAAATTCCATATGGCGTCCTATTGTTAGTTAGTCAAAAAAATCCAATGCCATTTCCTTCTCTATTATGCTCGTGTGATGGTTATAATCTCTTACAACCATCTTTTATAAGTGTGAATCCCACTCCTTACCTAGCAATACCCCATCTAGGTAATGCATTTCTGCATACCATTCTTTGTTGGTGTTTCATGCATTTACGTGATTTGCTTTCCCTTGCCCTTTCCCTTTGTTTTCTTTAGTGAAATGGTTGGTTTCCGGGTTCCATATCTTCTACTTATACTAAACTTAAATACACCTTCCTCTTCTTCCACTCTACTACTATGCTCAATCCCAAAGCTTACTCTAAAGATTCAACTCCTGAAATGAATCCTTCTTTCTTCATGCCCTAATCGCAAACCCTAACCAGGAAATCCTTCCACAAGATGACATTATTTACACAACCTTCCACACACCCATGTAATCCTTCTTTTCTCGGTTCACAGATATACTCTAGATGCACACTCAATTTTTCCTGCATTCTCCTTTCTTTGCAAAAATTTCTCTCTAGATACTCTAGTTTGTATGAGCTTATTTTACTTCATAATCGCAAGGTAACAAATGACTTACCCGACCTTGTATTTATAGTTTTTTCTTCTTTTGCTGAGAATTAAATGCTATACCACCTACCAATGTAATATTAACATTAAATGTGGCCTTTTCCACTAAGCTGAATTTAAGTGCCTTTACCCATGTGTAAGATCCGCACAAAAACCCTTTACAACCTTCTCGTCAGTGAAAAATTCAACTTGACCAAAGACTCTTACGTTCCTTCCACAATATCGAAGACACTTCTTACTCGTCTGTTACCCAATTTTTTTCCCTCATGCGTATCTAAATTTATTCTCGATCTCTTCATCCTTTATGTACATGGTTTCGTAAAGCCTTTTTGACACCATAATCTAATATCCATCGCTTCCTCACGCACTTTCTCCACCTTACGTGATTCCTTCTACTAGGCCACTCAACTTGTTTTGCAAGCCTATACTTCGTATGATTCCACCCCACACTAAAAGATATGTGTGGTCCTCTCTACATACAAAACTTGGGAAAAATAATGTGGCATACACAAGGCGCAAAAAGAAACAAAAAGAAAGGAACAAGCAATGAGAAAGGGAGCAAAAGAAAGAAAAAGTGTAAAGGTAAATTCTAAGCTAACTAGCAATACTACCTTATTACAAACACCAAGAAGACTTATTTAGAGTAGGGCTTCAGCCTACTCCCATTGAAGTGACTTGGTAACCTCATCCCATCCAGTGCTTATAAATGGAAAGTGTCTGAATCAAGAATGTATGAGATGATGTAAGGTCCCAACCAATGGAATTTCAACTTCCCAAGATGGCGTATATACTTGGAATCATATAACAACACCATCTTCCCAACCTCAAAATTTTTATTCTTGATATGACGATCATGCCATGCCTTTTGTCTTGCTTTTTCTATCTTCTAACTCTATATAGCAAGTGATCACCTTTCGTCTAATTGCATCAACTTATAAATTATTTCTTCCAAAGCACTTGTTTTTCAGCTAACCCTCATATGCACTCTATACACAAAGTGATGGTAACATGAACTCCACGGTAAAATAGCCTCCACACCAAACATAAAAAGTGTGGCCTTGTTCAACCTCTTGTAGGTTGTCCCGTATGCCTAAAGAATGACTGATAATTTTTCTTCCCAATCTTTTCTTCCAATGTCACAGATCTTAGTTAATGTGTGACTTAATATCTTTAAATGCCTCGAAGTTCCATTTGCTTGAGGGTGATATGGGGTAGTCTTATGATGGGCCACCATAAATTCTACTAACAAAATCCTGACTATTTCATTGAGAAAGTGTGTACCCCTATCACTTGTTAAACTTAAAGGGAAACCATACCTACTGATTATGTTCTCCCATAAAAATCGAGCAACTATTGTTGTGGTGAAATCCTTCATAGGTGCTGCCTCTGCCCACCGTGTCAAGTAATTAGTGCAAGTGATGATATACCACAAACCAATCCTTCACGTGGCTGGTGCAATTGGTCCTACAAAGTCAATTGCCCATTTTTCAAATGGTTTAGCACTGGCTATTGGTCGCAAAGGAATTTCATCTCTCTTTCTAGGTTTTCCAAGGCACTGGCAGTGGTCACAGGCCTTACAAAAATCAATATAATACTTGTATATGGTTTCTTACTAGATCCCTCCTAATAAAATCTTCCATGCGGTAGCATTTCCGCATAGTTTCCTCCCGCAATCCCACCATCTAATTTTTACATAATGACTACGCACTCATGTTCCAATATGCATCAGCGAGAACCTCATCATGACCTAACTTGTATAGATCTCCACTAATAAACATGTAGGGTGCGACACGTATTGCTAACTACTTTTCCTCATAAAATTGTTTAAAAGGCACCGAATGGATGTTAGCTCATTCCCTCTTCCTCATACTCCTTTTTCACTATATCCCCTTTCTTTTCTTCTTCTTCACACTATTCTTTCTTCTATTCTCTTCTTGTCATCTTTTCGATCGTCAATTGAGTTATTCTATCACCCCATTGAAAATCGAGGGGGCATCCTCCATTATTCTCATTTTTCTTGTATCCCTTCAAGATTTTCTACATGTTTATGCTTGTCTACTTTCTTTGAAGTGACGTCACTTACGTCACCCCAAAGAGGAGAAAATGTAGAAACCTAAAATATGCTTACACTTAGCATTTCATCCAATCCAATTAATTAAGAAACTTCGTTAAATCCCTATACTTCGCTCCATTCTCGAATGCCCATTCACGACACTCTTTCGGTCATATTCCTCCTATAATCAGCTTATTTAGCTAATATCTCTCTTATTAGCTAAACATTCCTCCTTTCGACCATTCATAACCTCCCTAGTTCTCTCTATACCACTTCTATTAGCTTCGTAGGCTATCTATCAGTCATAATTGGTTATCCAAACCCTCCCAACTCTCAATGAGTCTCTAATAACTTGCTAATCAAGTTTAAATAGCCTAATCCTAGCTTAACTAAGCCTAAAGCATGTTTATCCTAATCTAATCTAAAAGTGATTTTTGAGCTTTAGTCCCACATGCACCCAAATTCCAAATTCTTCCAAGTGGAAAACTATAAATACAAGGCTAAGCCTACCCATTCAAACTACAACTTTACATAAGATAAAGCCAAAACAAGTCTAAGAAATCTTAAGAGCTCATTTTCATTATCCGGACTAATAAGGCATTTGATCTTGGGTCATCCACCATTAAAATAGTTTCATCTTGCACCCATGTTAGGTTAGTAATGAAATAGCTAAACTTGGCCATGTAGTCATTTAGTGAGATTCATTCACCCTCATGGAGTAAACAACACACAATTTGATTGCTTAGAATCTAACTAGGTTCACTTTCATTAAGCTTTCATAGAGTAGAGAGTAGTATACATGTTAGTTTTTGATGTTTTTGTCAAAGTTATAATGCTTGCATGTTAGTTTCTCTTGTTTAGCTCTAATCCTATGGTGCATGGATGAGTTAGCAAAGCTTTGAGGTTCTTTAGCCTCATTCCATAGCTTTGCAACTTTCCATTGCACACATTTGGCATGCCTAGTGGGACACTTATGTCCATCCTCCATTAATGGAGTCACTTTGAAGCTTTTTGTTTTAGTTTCTAACTATTTATTAGTTTTAATCTTTCTAGGATAGTTTCAAAGCTTTCTATATTAGTTTAAAAGCTTTCTAGATTAGTTTCTAGAAGTTTTTTAGATTAGTTCAAGTTTTTAGTTTCACTAATATTTTTTTTCTAAATGGCAAAAAATCACATTTCTTAACTAGTTTAGCTAGGTTTGTCTTGTTTTTTCTCTTTGTAGGATCAAAGGAGGTGAAGTGTTGCTAAAAATTGAACCAAATCGATAAAATTTTGATATTTTTGAAAAATCACGTGTTTTTTAGCCACCTACAGGAAAGATAATGCACACACCATTCTATGCATGTAGGTGCAACTCTCACTATGTTTTTTTACAAAGAGGTGAGCAAGCAAAAAAAAAAGGGGTGCAAGCACCAAAAAGGGGCGTAGGTACACAAACAGTGGCGCAAGCATCATTAGCAATCTTCCGGAGGCCATAACTTTTGCTCCCAAACTTGAAATGACTCTGTTTTGTTGCGTTGGAAAGGTATTGAAGTGAACTACACAATGGAAACATAAATTAGGATTTTGACTTACCAAAAATTTATGGTTTACATTATTACGTAAATAGTCATTTTCTAACGTATCTTAAAGTTCAAAAAAGTGTTTTCTTGGCCATTCTAACACTTTGAAATATTTTTGTAGCACTAATCAGTTATTTGTAGGGTTATTTTGGTTTTATTTTTGACTAACTTAGTTAAGTGTTTCATTTCTTAGCTTGAGAAAGGTTTGTAAAGTGTGTATGCTCTCTCCTCACACCTTCAAAAGTGATCTTGGAGATCAAAAACACTTGCACAACTTTGTATCATATGTTAAAAACACTTGTTCTAAAAGATAAAGTAATTTTTATGTGATTTAGTAAGAATTTTCACACTACGTATGCTCTTCCTTCATGCCTTTTGGTGATCTTAGGAATCAAAAGCAAGGTGTAAATTCCCTTTATTGATATCAATTTACAATGAAAATTACTAAACTCGTTGTCTACAGGACCTAACACTTGTCAAAGAAAGGCATCAAAGACAAAACACAAACCCACTAATACACATGTTTCTTGCAGGTTACCAAATGGTGTGCTACTTAAAACCACATTAAGTTAAGCAAGATAAAAAACACACCATATTTAAAACATTGTATTGTAGGTTTCGGAAAAGGGTACGTCCCTCTCCGCTCAACTAGAACATAACCCCTTTGGCATAACACCTTAAGCTACAACAATGGGGGTGGTTCCAGGAACCCCAAAGTAGTCCACGCAAGAGGGAACCTGTTGATGCAAAATCACAGCACCCCTGGATGCAGATCAGGCTTCTAGGTTGATCACTCAGGCATCCAGTGTGATTGCACAACATTGAATCCTTTCTCCAGGTGTGGGACCTGTAAAATGAGAAAGGAATCTCCAGAGAAGGCTGGTTCCTGCTCCTAAACTACCTGCCACAAGCTATTCCAGTGCAGGCAAGCTAATCTAATCCTAATCTAACCATGCCAAGGAGACAGAGAGAGAGAGAGAAGGGAAAAACAGCAAAAGCCTACACTAAAACGGTGATACACCAGAGAAGGAGAATGTTGAACCTCTATCAAAACTGCCATGGGACAAAGAGAGGTGAGCAATGGGAAGGATGGACAGATGCATCACAGGCCCAAGGATAGATTTCACACAGAAAATGTCCCAAAACTCCATGAACACAGCTCCAGACCTGCAATGAACATTCAAACATGCACAAATACCTACAATGAAGAGAGGCAAGAGGAAAACAAGCGAAGAATGAGCAAGGATGGACAGATGCATCACAAAACATGTTTTTTGTTGCTCCAGAAGTTTGCACAGAACATCATTTCATTAGTAAAAGGAAAAAACACCATTACAGAGCAGGGAGGAGGTTCGAGCTCCATTTTCAACCCTAAAGAAGAAAAGAAGGGAGGGCAGAGCAGAAAAGATGAACAACTTGTTATGTCCCCCTTTTGAAAGAAGCCCCTCTGTACAATATATAGGAAGAAAGAGAGAGGGAAGAGAGGAAATTCGAAACTACCACAACCACTTCTAGGTCGCATTTTAAATCATCTCATTATGGTAGAAGCGGAAGATCCTGGCAAAACGGTGGGCTGTCTGCTGCATTAAAGCTGGTTGTTGAAGCGTCACTTCTGGCATTACCATGTGTCAGAGCCGTTTCTTAACTTTCTCTCTCCAGACTACACCAAAATGGAAGATTGATCCCAGAATCATGTAGAGAATTTCAACATCTTTCCGTTGATATAAAGAACGTGCAAATCCAAGCTCTGGATCAAAAGATATGATGATCTGAAGATTTAGGGCACGGAACAGACCAAAACGGATTTTGAAATATTTTCCCGCGCTTCGCCACCTGGACGACACGTGGCAGGCTCTGATTCACTGAATAATTCTCTCTCCTCCACCTTTCCGCGGGCTTTCCTTTGAAATTTCCTTGTGGGCCCTAGCTGGGACACGTGGCACTATCCCATTGGTTCGGGTTGACCCTTCAAAACTCACCCTTTGACTTTTTGACCTTTTCCCTTGTGACACGTGTCATGATTTGATTGGTCTGGGCCTGCCGGCTCTTTCGCGCCCTTCGCGTCTTTTTGTCCTAGATGTCCCAGTGCTGTTTGGGACAGAAACCTCCGATCCGCCTGAAATGGGCTTCCTTGTCCCTTATCTGCCGATGACACGTGGCGCAATCTGATTGGCTCTCGGCTTTTTCGGCTATTCTCGCATCCTCGCATCCCTGGGGCCCAGATGTCCTAGTGCGAAAGTTTCCCATTCCAGCCGAACCGGCCGGTTCACGTCTTTCGCGTCCATTTGTCCCAGATGTCCCTTTGCTGCTTGGGACAAATTCTTCCGAACCACCCGAAATGGGCTTCCCTTGCTTCACCGCTTCGCCTTTTCGCGCCCTTCGCGCCCTCGCGGCCCGATTGTTCCTTTGCGAAAATTCTCTGTTTCGGGCGAACCGGCCGATTCGCGCCCTTCGCGTCCCTCTGTTCCAATTGTCCCAAAGGCGACCTTGAGCAGGACTTAGCCAATTTTCACGATTTTTCCTGGATCAATCTACATGCTTGGAACTGCAAAACTCTGATACATGTTATCGAAATTTACCCTGGGGGGGTGAAATTTTGACAACAGTTTTGACGACTCAGCGGGGTCACCTGCCTGCTAGGTGAATGATCAGTAGCCTGAAGCAATCCATTGGGCATGGAGTCATAAGCAAGCCTGAAAACTGATCTGAACTTTGAAAACTTCCCTCTGAGCCACTTGAATCCCACCAGACATGGAGTTGTTCTCACCAAAATGCCACTGAAACGAACTGTGCAAGAGCAGAACCAGCAACACCAAAACTATGTACAGAACTAAAAATCATACATGCTCCAAATGGAACATGCAGAGTGTGCACAAGCACTTCTTCTACTGAAAGCAAACCTAGCTACTCTACTCTAACTGGAAGCAAAGGCAAGCTAAACAAACCCTGCAACTGGTTGTGAGAAATAGCTTCCTTTCTTCAAAATTGGCAGCCATGCAATTGATTTGGAGCTGATCATGGTTGTTAGGATGAGTGGAAAATCAACAAAAAGCTGGTATTCCACACAAATCATCAAGGTATCAGCTGAAGGAAAATTCAATGCCTCTTTTAGTTGCTCTGCATTTGGGTTGAAGAGGTATGACAGCTGATCCTTGATACTTTGTAGCTCACCCTCATGCTCAGAAGCAAGCATGACTGGTTGTGACTTCTCCTTTGGCTCCAATGAAGCCAAATACCTGATTGGGAAAGGTCTGATCAGTTTGATATGCCCATAGCTCTGATTTTCAACTCCAAGAATGGAGTCTTCTTGTAGACCTTGAATGGATGGTGTGGAAGCAATGGTAGAACCCTTCTGCCCTTTCTCTTCCTCCAATGAAGAACATGAAAGATTAAAATCTTCCAATCTTGATTCCGAAGAGCTGTTATAAGATGCAGGCTGCTGCAAATGAATGTTCTCCTTCAGGACAACAGACTCTTGTGTTTGGAATGTGGATGATGAAAGAGAGAATGGTGGAAACTCAACCGGCTCTTCTCCATCAAAACAGTCCTCCAAATCTGACAGATAAACTGCCTCATGGCTGTCCTGCTGCAAATGTTCAACTTCCTCCATGGTGTCCTCTTGATCTATAACTTGACCACCATAGTTTCTTTCTCCCTCCAACATGGATTTTGAGAGGTCAAACTCCTCTTCAGCACTGGAACTTGAGAGAGGTGAAGTAGAAAGAAGAAATGAAGGTTCTCTTATAGCCTACTTTGTGCTCAGAGCTCTTGGATCTGCAACTTTCTCCTCCATAGCTAGAATGTGCTCCTCTGCTGCTGGATCTGGAGCAGCTTCTCCTTCATCCAATGTTCGAAGACAATCTTGCTCTTGAATGAGCTCCTCCTCCAGCATGAAGTTTGTCAAGTCAAACTCTTCAATCTGCTGCTCTAGAGGACAAGTTGGGACTGCAAGATCTTCTTCTTCTGCTGCAACAGAATCAGTCCTGACCACCATTTGTTCTCCAACCTTAGCCTCTTCTGTAGGCTTAACCATCAAGGGGATCTTTGTCATACCAAACTTGGCAGCCAAACTTACTAAGCTCTTAATCATTTCTTCTTTTCTTGGCTCTTCCTCTTGCTGTCCTTGATGACTGATTTTTTCAATTTCTTCTTCCCCACATGGAATTGGGAATGCAAGAGGAGGGGTGGGTTGCAACTCAATTGATTTGGCAATTTTTTGTGGTGGTAAAGGAGATGAAATCTCTTGTTTCTTTAGAGGAGGGGGGATTTCTTTTAGCTCTTGTGGAGAGGATGACTGTTTGGAAGGAAAAAGGAAAGAAGAATTGAGGTGTGGTGGAAGACTGAGAGGTGGAGACATGGGATCAACATTTGGGACAGCAGATGGAGAGTTTAAAATTTGCAAGTCCAAATGAGATGATGTTGCTTGAGTAATGGGAAGAGAAAAACCAGATGATGGTGTAGAACTTACCCATTGACAAGGTTGTTCAACACCGAATGTATAGGCCTCTATTTCTGTTGTCCATTGTGCAAGTTGGGGCAGCATCTTTATCATGAAGTCCAGCTTCTCGAGGGCTGAAGTGTCTTGAAAAGGGCCTCCCATGGACAAGGATTCCCGCAACCAATTCCGAAAGCTCTCATCCGAGTGTTGCTCTCGGATCGCACCATCTTTGCCTCCATCTTTGGATTTTCTCCAAATGACTCAAAGCATCTTGGATCTGATGGTCTTCATTGTATGCATACTCTTGCTCTTGGAAGGCTCCATAGCCAAACTGACTTTGGCACTGCTGCTCATATGGGTATGCATACTGATCTTGAATCTACTCAAAATGTTGATTTGGAGGATTTGTAAAACATGTTGGAGGTGGAATATACTGCTGTTGTTGATGTGAATTCCATGATGGAAATGAAGTCATGATTGCACAACCTCATGGAATGGGAAAGAATGAAAGAGATGGAAAGAAGGATGAATGGGAATGGATGGAAAACGGGTCTGCAACTTCAGAAATGGGTTGCTGATCAGATGGAGTCACCAGATGTGTTTGCAAGTGCCTCCAAAGGCTGAAATCTTCACAGGAACACACCAACCTGCAAAAGATGAAGTGGAAGACCTCTAAGGTCCCACCGGGCGTGCCAAAACTGTTGATGCAAAATCACAGCACCCCTGGATGTAGATCAGGCTTCTAGGTTGATCACTCAGGCATCCAGTGTGATTGCACAACATTGAATCCTTTCTCCAGGTGTGGGACCTGTAAAATGAGAAAGGAATCTCCAGAGAAGGCTGGTTCCTGCTCCTAAACTACCTGCCACAAGCTATTCAGTGCAGGAAAGCTAATCTAATCCTAATCTAACCATGCCAAGGAGACAGAGAGAGAGAGAGAAGGGGAAAACAGCAAAAGCCTACACTAAAACGGTGATACACCAGAGAAGGAGAATGTTGAACCTCTATCAAAACTGCCATGGGACAAAGAGAGGTGAGCAATGGGAAGGATGGACAGATGCATCACAGGCCCAAGGATAGATTTCACATAGAAAATGTCCCAAAACTCCATGAACACAGCTCCAGACCTGCAATGAACATTCAAACATGCACAAATACCTGCAATGAAGAGAGGCAAGAGGAAAACAAGCGAAGAACGAGCAAGGATGGACAGATGCATCACAAAACACATTTTTTGTTGCTCCAGAAGTTTGCACAGAACATCATTTCATTAGTAAAAGGCAAAAACGCCATTACAGAGCAGGGAGGAGGTTCGAGCTCCATTTTCAACCCTAGAGAAGAAAAGAAGGGAGGGCAGAGCAGAAAAGATGAACAACTTGTTATGTCCCCCTTTTGAAAGAAGCCCCTCTGTACAATATATAGGAAGAAAGAGAGAGGGAAGAGAGGAAATTCGAAACTACCACAACCACTTCTAGGTCACATTTTAAATCATCTCATTATGGTAGAAGCGGCGGATCCTGGCAAAACGGCGGGCTGTCTGCTGCATTAAAGCTGGTTGTTGAAGCGTCACTTCTGGCATTACCATGCGTCAGAGCCATTTCTTAACTTTCTCTCTCCAGACTACACCAAAATGGAATATTGATCCTAGAATCATGTAGAGAATTTCAACAGCTTTCCGTTGATATAAAGAACGTGTAAATCCGATCTCTGGATCAAAAGATATGACGATCTGAAGATTTAGGGCACGGAACAGACCAAAACGGATTTTGAAATATTTTCCCACGCTTCGCCACCTAGACGACACGTGGCAGGCTCTGATTCGCTCAATAATTCTCTCTCCTCCACCTTTCCATGGGCTTTCCTTTGAAATTTCCTTGTGGGCCCTAGCTGGGACACGTGGCACTATCCCATTGGTTCGGGCTGACCCTTCAAAACTCGCCCTTTGACTTTTTGACCTTTTCCCTTGTGACACGCGTCATGATTTCTGTCCGCTCTCTTTCACGCCCTTCGCGTCTTTTTGTCCTAGATGTCCCAGTGCTGTTTGGGACAGAAACCTCCGATCCACCCGAAATGGGCTTCCTTGTCCCTTATCTGCCGATGACACGTGGCGCAATCTGATTGGCTCTCGGCTTTTTCGGCTATCCGCGTCCCTCGCGTCCCTGCGGCCAGATGTCCCAGTGTGAAAGTTTCCCATTCCGGCCGAACCGGCCGGTTCACGTCTTTCACGTCCATTTGTCCCAGATGTCCCTTTGCTGCTTGGGACAAATTCTTCCGAACCGCCCGAAATGGGCTTCCCTTGCTTCACCGCTTCGCCTTTTCGCGCCCTTTGCACCCTCACGGCCCGATTGTTCCTTTGCGAAAATTCTCTGTTTCGGGCGAACCGGCCGATTCGTGCCCTTAGCGTCCCTCTGTTCCAATTGTCCCAAAGGCGACCTTGAGCAGGACTTAGCCAATTTTCACGATTTTTCCTGGATCAATCTACATGCTTGGAACTGCAAAACTCTGATACATGTTATCGAAATTTACCCTGGGGGGGTGAAATTTTGACAAAGTAACCTTGTGGATGAAATGGGAAGTGCTCCACACTACCTACTTGACTACTGATTCCTTTATGAGATAGAGTTACAAGTTGTCCCTATGCGACCCTTTTGAGTACACGATGGACACATTTATTTCCCATTGTTCTTGAAGGGGAAAAGTCGAGATACTCCCAAACTAGTCAGTGTGACTTTTTGGGTAAATCGTCCCGCTCTTGGATAATCTTTGTAGCACCTAGGATGAGAGAACCACCTAGGAAAATATAGTTTGGCCAGGAGCCCATTTTGACCATTCTAAAACTATGTTGAGTTGTGAGCCATCATTTTCATCACGAAACATGTGATGCATTACTCTGGCCTAGTTCTTCACTTACCTTAAGGTAAGGTGAAACTCTGCCAAAGTAAAGCCAAAATTTTTCACCCCCATTTTGATCTACCTCCTTCACCTTCTTTTGACACTTTGTTGATCAAAGGAAGGGTGACTACCTTTTTGTTACCAATCGATTGTTTCTGCCACTTTTTTGTCCTGTTTACGCCCATCCATGTTTACGGCTGGGTAAGTTAAATGTCTAAAGTGTGTGGAGGTGTATTTATATCATTGGTAGCCTTTGTGATCTTGATACCCATGTCAAGATCATCATCATAGTTTAAATTAATTCATCATTTGATCTCCCTTTGATGTGTTACCTTGTTTGCATTGTCTCGACACAATTAAGATACTTATGTCATGTTTTTCATAAATGTGATCTAAGTATCCGCATTGTGGCGTTACACTACACACATTTTAACACATCCTTAGTATACCTTGACTTGGTTTGGCTTCAAACATTGTCCAAAATCTTGAAGAGTGTCACTTACTTTGTTTGTGTCGTTTCGATACCACTTTGACACTAATATCTCACTTCTTCGTAAAGCTTGATTAACGTGTCCAATTGGTGTGGTTACATGGCTTACATTTGTAATCCTCACCCTTTAACATTTAGGTCTTGTTGGTTGTTGAACTTGTCATGGTATCCTTTGATTGGGAGTCGCATTTACCCTTTGTTAATATTTACACCTTGTTCATTTCGAGCTTGACATAAATATTGACATTATGTTGATCATTTTTGCATCAGACTATCACTTTGCACACACATTTTCATATGGTGTATTTCCTTGTTGGTGTTTCACACTCGCATTATTGTTCCTTGTGATTATTCATTCAGAAAACTTATTTTCTAGGGAAATCCCTTTTGATCTCATTGAGATTGCGTCATCACGATGTTTATTTTCCTTAGACCCCCTTCGGAAAATCACACACGCATCTCCATACTTATGAAATGTCTAGTTGGTTGTTGTTATGCTTCCTAGATGGACATAGCACCTTCTTCACTTTGAAGAAGTTTTATCACACTATCCAGGCCTAGATATTTGAGATTAAAATGATGCCAATAATGACTGATTATCATGTAATTCCTCATTCTTACAATAATAAGGAATTCAATTTTTGGCATTCACATCAAAGGATGTCCATCATGACTAAACCTCATTTGGTTCTTCGTGCTAGAAGTCCCATTCAGGTAACTCATTCCCCACCTTCATCTCATAGTCGATGGTATGATTTGGACACTTCTTATCGAAATTATTATTCCAATTCCCCCACTCTTCTTCTAATTCTAATCCAAACATTTTCTCTTCTTTCGAGGATTCCAATCCAAATATTTCTCCGACTCTTCCGAGGATTCAGATTCAAACTACTATTTGGATTCATCTAATTCAACTCCTAAGTCATATAATGTGAATCCTATGTCATGATCCTCCCTATCTTTGTAGGAACTTCTTCATCATACATTTAATGTGACTCGTACATCACAGTCCTCCCTTTCTTCGCATGACCCATTTTATTAGTCACCTTAATGATGTATTCTTCTTTTGAAGATATGTGCGACTTCAAGTCCCTCCAATAAAACATATAATACAATTCTCAAATTGTGGTCCTCTCTTTCTTTACAAGACCCTTGTTATTATTCATCCGATGCGATTCTTGAATCACATTCCTCCCCTTCTTCGTAGGACATTCTTCGTCAATCACCCCCAATAATTCTTCCTTCTTTGAAGATTTGTGTGACTTAAAGTCCTTTGATTCAAACGTCTAAATCAACCCATGCGCCACAATCTACATACTTTGGACTTAATCGTACTAGTTTACGGATGATATACCACCGTATAGGTAGGTCCACACCACCTTCTTCTACTTTTGAGACATCTAGCTACACATATTATTTGTCCCCCACATCATCTTCTTCTATCAATAAACATAAAAATATTCTAAGTCTTCCACACCAAGTGAACCTCTTTCTTCCAATCAACCCCGGTGATCGATCAACAACTCATACCGATTGATCTCTTTTAGAATGAAGAAACAATCGTGGCATTTATAGGGACACATGAATATATTTCTTTAGCAGATTACTTAAAAAGGATTCTCTTTAGAATTTGATACGTCTACATATTGTGAGAAAAGGTTGATTCCTTTTATCAAGAAATGGAGGAAGAGCCTCGAGATCATGCAACTTGACCCTCCTCTTATTCTTCCATCTTCACATTCTTCATTATGTGATGAAACTCCTTGGTCTTGCATTGATCCATGGCCTATCTTATCATCACCCAATAACTCTTTGTCTATCATAATTCCTCAATGACAATCTCTTATGGGTTCATTGCCAAGTAGCCTTTCATCTTCATCTAGGTGTGGATCACATTCTATTATCCCTCCCTCTCTGCTATTTGTGGGACATTTTCAAGTAGTCCACTATCTTCTATTCTTGGGGCATGCCTAACTAGCCCCTTGTCTTCTATTTATGGATCACCCTTGGGTAGTCCATCATCTTCTATTCTTGGGCCACATCCTAGTAGCCCATCATCTTACATCTATGGGTCACATCCTAGTAGACCTTCTTCTTCTATTCTTGGGCCACATCCTAGTAGCCCTTCATCTTCTATCTATGGGTCATATCCTAGTATCCCTTCTTCTTCTATTCTTGGGCCACATCCTAAAAACCCTTCTTATTTTATCTATGGCTCACCCCCAAAGAGCCCATACTCTTCAACTTGGACCATATCCTTTTCATCCATCACATTATTCTTCTACCAAAATACAAAGGCAAGCCCATGGTCACGTTCTAAATGTCCACATTCACTTTCTTATCCTTCTTGAGATCAGACAAGTCACGTGTTAGCTTATAAGAAACCCAAACAGTTTCTTAATCAAGCTCAGATCAAAACTGCAAAGATCTCTATAGCTCCCAACAAATCAAACAATCTCAAAATTCTAAATCAAGTGCAATTCAAGAACGCACATCAACGTAACCATCAAGTATGGCACAAAGTGCATAAACCTCTAGATAGGGAACTCAAGCTCTCACATATGAAATCCATGTTTTAGAACAAATCACAGTCATTTATTGAGTGTGAACTCACCTCAATCATCGAGATCGGGGATAATATCACTCTCGATAAATAAATGGGCCTAGTCTCCCTTATTAAGGAAGTTGTAAACATTATTGTTGGATATTACCACATAGAGTGAATTTGTTAGTCCCAACCTCTTAAAACTGTCAAAAATCTAAAAAATAAAAAACTATTCAAAAATACAAAAAATATTGAGAAAACACAACAAAAATCAAAGGTACAAAGATCAAACATGGTAATAAGGTATTGTGTACACATGGATGTTTCTTTCTTCCCTTCCTTGCTATTTTTATGCAAGTCTCCCTACCATTTTCATCCCTTCGGTGATGTTTTGGTTAGCTTATTCACACACGTTTTGGAACATTTATCTCTATGGTATCCGTTTGACCCTAGTTTTTTATCACCTTGGTAAATTAAAGAACGACTAACCTCTTAGAGATCCTATCACATTCACCATCAAATAAACTTGTTACGAAGAACTTTTAGACATATTTTTGACACTAGCCAATGTCATCATCACAATCACTTCCACCTCCTTCCATCAAGTCATATGTGGTTTTTAACCCCTTGTCAAACAAGAGAGCTGAAATAAGTTTTCAGAAATCAAAAGAAACAAAATCAATCAAATCAAAAGCTAAAAGCTACAAAGCAAAAGAAAATTGATATATTACTCTCTCTTGGGTTATTTCCAATAATCTCTATCGGGGCTATGGATGTCTAACTGGCAGTAGAGAAATGTTGTGATTAGAATAAAATACATCTCTGTGGCTATGGATGTCTAATCGGCAAGAGAGAAATGTTGTGATTAGAATAAAATACATCTCTCTGCTGTCAGGGCTATGGATGCCTGGCTAGTAGCGGAGCAATGTATGGATATCCTTTCACCCTTCATTCACAAAATCACCTTTCAAAATCAATCATCCCTGTGCTTTGGCTAGGGTGTCTTCACTTGTTGTCTATTAAATCTTCCCTTCAAGAGGTAATTAAACTCCATGTGCACACACTAGATCTCTATGAGTAGGTAGGATTAGTATGTTACCAAGTGTCTTTTTGGACCTTGTTCAGACTCTTACTCTAGTCTATATCTCGTCTCATGATTTGTGCCTTTGGCTAATTACTTCTTCACCATGAGTCTTCTAAGATACATTCATATCATTCAAGTCGTTATTCTACTTTGTTGAACATCCATGTGTATAAGATTAATTTTTTCCATGTTTTCGGACACCTTTGTCCCCTTTCACAAAAACAATCTTCTCCTTCCTTTCTATCATGTGCTTTTAGGCCAACTTACGCTGGGGGCATCCTTGCTTCTTCCTAGCACTTCATTGGTTTACATTCACCATCATGTTGAACCTATCCATAATGGCCTTGGGTCCCGCTTCTACATGTGAAGAGTTTTCCTTTGAATACTCCCACCTAATCGTTGGGGCATTTTTGCATCTTCACCTTTCTCATACAAACGTGGCCTTATGCCCTTGTACATCCCATCTATCGCTAGGGGTATCCACGCTTCCTTTTCTTCCTATACATAGTTTCATAAAATTTTCAAAATCATAAAAACATTCAAATATGTTAGAAAAATCACAAAAAAATTCAAATATGTTATAAAAATCAATAAAAACATTCAAATATGTTAGAAAAATCGTAGCATTCAAATATGTTTTAGAAAAGTTCTAAAAATTGAAAATCATTCTACAAAACGTAACTCTTTGGTTCTCACTTGTCCATGTGCGTGACTCACAGATCATCTTGATCTACCTCCATCAACAAAAGTTAGGCTGCTTACTTCGTCTGTACTCTGGGGCACAACGAGTTGCCTAGTACTGTTTCATAGTGCACATTGCTTTTTCATCGGACCAAAGTGTCCTCCATTTTCCCTTTGCATGTATCCTTGCTTAGGGCACCATCATCAACCCTTGTCATTAATTCGAATAGGTTGGAACTGAATCTCGATAACAAAAACATTACATTATGTTTCTCTATTAGGTTAGCTTGTTTACTTTCTCGTATTGCATTGCATTATGTATGTTGCATGGAGTTAGGCATCTTTTACTTTCTCGTATTGCATTGCATTTTTATGTTGCATAGAGTTGGTGTTTTTAGCAATGGACATTTGTTTGTATCTGGATTTTCATGTCACACTACACTTTTGTTCATTATTTTTTAATAAGGACCGATGATGAAGATCTCTAGCTATATGATTAAAAATAAAGTTGTTTAAAAGGAATTGGACAGATTTTATCTCATTCACTCTTCCTCATACTCCTTTTCCTCTATATCCCCTTTCTTTTCTTCTTCTTCACACTATTCTTTCTTCTATTATCTTCTTGTCAACTTTTTGATTATCAATCAAGTTCTTCTATCACCCCATCGACAATTAAGGGGCATCCTCCATTATTCTAATTTTTCTTCTATCCCTTCAAGATTTTCTACATGTTTATACTTGTCTACTTTATTTGAAGTGACATCACTTACGTCACCCCAAAGAGGGGCAAATGTAGACACCTAAAATATGCTTATACTTAGCATTTCATCCAATCCAATCAATTAATGACACTTCGTTAAATCCCTATACTTCACTCCATTCTCGAATGCCCATTCACAACACTCTTTCGGTCATATTCCTCCTATAATCAGCTTATTTGGCTAATATCTCTCTTATTAGCTAAAAATTCCTCATTTGACCATTCGTAACCTCCCTAGTTCTCTCTATACCACTTCTATTAGCTTTGTAGGCTATCTATCAGTCATAATTGGTTATCCAAACCCCTCCCAACTCTCAATGAGTCTCTAATAACTTTCTAATCAAGTTTAACTAGCCTAATCCTAGCTTAACTAAGCCTAAAACATGTTTATCCTAATCTAATCTAAAAGTGATTTTTGAGCTTTAGTCCCACATGCACCCAAATTCCAAACTCTTCCAAGTGGAAAACTATAAATACAAGGCTAAGCCTACCCATTCAAACTAATACTTAACATAAGCTAAAGCCAAAACAAGTCTAAGAAAGCTTAAGAGCTCATTTGCATTAGATAGGGTAATAAGGCATTTGATCTTGGGTCATCCACCATTAAAATAGTTTCATCTTGCACCCATGTTAGTTAGTAATGAAATAGCTATACTTGGTCATGTATCCATTTAGTGTGATTTAATCACCCTCATGGAGTAAATAACACACAATTTGATTGCTTAGAATCTAACTAGGTTCACTTTCATTAAGCTTTCATAGAGTAGAGAGTAGTATACATGTTATTTTTTTATATTTTTGTCAAAGTTATAATGCTTTAATGTTAGTTTCTCTTGTTTAGCTCTAATCCTATGGTGCATGGATGATTTAGCAAAGCTTTGAGGTTCTTTAGCCTCATTCCATAGCTTTTTCAACTTTCCATTACACACATTCTTTCTATGTTTTCCAAGGCACTGGAAGTGGTCACAAACCTTACAAAAAGCAATACAATCCTTGTAGATGGTTTCCTAGCAAATCCCTGCTAATAAGATCTTCCATGTGGTAGCATTTCCTATATAGTTTCCTCCTACAATCCTACCATGTGAGTTTTACATAATGGCTACGTGCTCATGTTAGAATACGCATCGGGGTAGAACCTCATCATGACCTAACTTGTATAGATCTCCACTAATCAACATGTAGGGTGTGACACGTATTGCTAACTAATTTCTCTCTAGAGCCTTCATCCCTTCCAAATCCAAACCAATTTTTAATAACACTGTGATATATTCCAAGTCGAGGGTGCACATCTCAACCTAAATAGTTGTACATCCTCCCATGAGTTAATTGTTGATAAATGGTCAAGTCCTGAATTTTTATTTCCTAGTTTTATGACCATTGTAAAATCAAATTATTTAAATAATAGGACCCAATGACATATGCACCGTTGCAGCACAAAATTGTTGACTATGTACTTTAATTACGTGGTCTGTGTAGAATATAAATGGTGTTGCCAATAGATACTACCTGAACTTGTGTAGCACATAGATCATAGACAATGCTTCACACTCAATAGTTGTGTAATTCTGTTCTGTTGGTGTCAACTTTCTACTTATAAATCACAAGGGATGATCAACAATTCCCTCACTAGGTTTTGATAGTACTTGCTCCCATAGTTGTCATGAGGTATCAACATGCACATGTAAAGGCTTATCCCAAGAAGGAAAACGTAATATGGGTTTTGTGACAAGCTTATCCTTCAAAGTTTCAAATGCATTATGTTGCATCTCTCCCTAATGAAAGGCACTCTTTTGTTTTAAAAATTCTTCAAAGGGCACGATGATCCCTGGCATACCCCTTTATGAACTTCTTGTAATACCTTGTATGCCCAAGGAATCCACACACTGTGCTTTGATTAGTAGGATACCATAATCCTATAATAACTCAAACTTTAGTGGGATCTACTAGCAAACCTTCTTTGCATATAATGTTTCCTAATAGAGTTCCGAATGGAGTAGTAAAGAAACCGTTGTACAAGAAACTTCATTCTCAAGTGGGGTGAAGGCAGATATCTGGGATCCACTAACAAATTTGAATGATGGAGGAATTAGGACCTCAGATGCAGATGTGGATCTACAGTGTAAATAATATAGATGCATGATATAAAGAAGCTTGATCTGTAAAACTGAAATAGATAAGATTAGATCACAATATGCAAGGGTTGTCTAGACAATTCCCGTTCCAAGAGGATTTTAACTCCCTTACAGGATGTTAACTCCCATGTGAGATAAGATAATAATAGATCATGAACAATAGTAATGGAATATAAAACAACAAGTAACTAAAATGACGAGGGAACTTAGCTTGTGCTCTGCTATGGAGATGAACTAGGCATTAAGATGGCAAGATAATGAACCATGGAAAAGGTTTCTTCCTTAAATTGGCAGAACTTAATTAAGCTCTTTCTTCTCTTCTCTAGGCCTAGGTCTTCTTGGAAAATATCGGTTAGGGTCCTCAAAAATCTATCTCTCCTGAAATATGGGGAAAAACCCATATTTATAGCTTGAATGTGAGGTTAGATTGGGGTTAACAAGTAACCGGGGTTGGGTAGAGTAACCCGAGTTAAGAGATATGATGTGATCATGTGGGGACCACAACTTGAATTATTATATGGAGTGGGGAGCATGATTGACATGGTGGGTGAGATAAAAGATTCCATTTAGAAATGGGTGTTAGATGGGTGTATTAATACCCATGGATTGAATAATTTGTGAGAGATGGGGATAATGCCAAAATTTTGAATTAATAAATGGGTTTATATGGAGCCCATTTAATAATTAAATAAACAAGGTGATAAAATAGATAGTATTTCATTTAATTTAAGAAAAAGAGAAACAAGAATGGAAATTGCATGAATATGAGATGATGGAGGGGCACTATACCAAAAATTGGTGTCTACATTTGCCCCTTTTTGTTGAGTGGTTTGCGATAACAAGCCATGAGACAAAAACAAAAAGGGTTAGATGAGATATATGTCCAAGGATGGATGAAGACATGACCAAAGGTAAGAAAAAAAGATGATCACAATAACAATGAAAATTAAAATGTATGGCTGTGACTTCAATATCACATCAGTAGAGAGGAAATTTGTGGTCCGAAAAAAAGATAGATGACAACATTCTGAGACGGTGAGTGGGTGAAGACCACTGTAGTATGGATGTAAACCGTGATGACCAATGGGTCATAGGAAAACATCAAAATATGTGTGTAATCCTTTATTTGCAAGGAATCATACAAAAAATCATGCATGTGCAAAAGGGACGTTGATGAAGATAATGATGCCCCAACACAGGGCATGAGAAGGACACAAAGTGAGTTCTATGCATTGACAAGTACAAGGATGAAAAGGTTCCCCAACATAAGACATAGATGGATGTTGAAATAAGATATCCTAGGGGAATAATCATAAATGTGGACATGATGAGCATATAGGATAGAAAGGTGAGATAAAAGTTTCTAAAAGGGTGATAAATATAATGGCAATCATGTTTCATAGGAAATATGCATAAGTGTTAGCAAATTAGAAGGTGAAGAAGACAAAGAATCCTTGTTTCTTCCATAAGTAGGATAAGAAGTCAAGATACTTTTGCGATAAAACAAAAGTAGAGAAAATATTCATGGAAGAGAACAAGATCAGATAGGTGATGGCCATTATGGTATCTTCCAAGACAAAAATTTCAAAGGAAGATGGGAAGAGATTATTAGAAATGGATATGATGATGTCCCTATGAGAGGACTAATGAAGATAAAAGATGTGATAGGGTTCTCAAAAAGAGAAGAGGTCAATGTTGTAGAGAGAAGAACAAGAACGGTAATGAAAGGGATAGATGGTGGTACATAAACGGAGAAACATTGGCATTGACCATGAATGTTAGGTGTGAGGGATGTTGAGAAAGAGAAAAGGGAATAGATAGGAGGATTGGTTGATTATGAGAAGAGCAAGAAAGATTGAATGTGAAGGCAACAGGGTATGGAATAGAGGGACGGAGATGGAGGAGGAGAAAAAAGAAATGAAAGGGGATGTAGAAGATAACAAAGAAGGATTATAAAGAAAGGGGGAAATGAAGAAGGACAAACAAAGAGAAGACAAGAAAAGGACAGAGCAGAGGGTGAAATTATGAAAAGAGAGAGAGTTATTTAAAACAAAAGGTGTGAAGGAGGATGAAGTAGAGGAAGGTAGAGAAGTAATGGAAAATGAAAGAGATGATAGAGCAAAGAAAATTGAAGGAAGCAGATCATAGTGAGGAAATCCAAGGTAAAGAATATGGAACTGACCACATGGAAATTCATGTGGATGATGAGATGATAAAGGAGATGGGACAATGCTGAAGAGTTAGGTTATCAATGAGGAAGTAAGGAGGAAGTGTGAGGTAAAATGAGGAGAAAGACGATAAAGAGGAAGTGAAATAGGATGAGGATGAGAAAGGAGGAAAAGAGAACAGAGAAAATTATGTAGAAGGAAGGGAACCAAGAACAGAGATATTTGATAAAGAGTGAGAAGCACAAGGAATGTAAAGAGAAGCTTGAGGGGAGGAATGACATCGATTGGAAAAGAAGTAGAGATGCATGAGATGAGGATATGTTGATGATGAGAAAATAGAGAGAGGGTGCATGATGAAGACAATGAAGAAATTGGAAAGGAAGAATGGAAGATGGAGAGGTGGTGAGGAAAAATAAAGGAAGGGATAGGAGAGGCAATGCTAGTGAATGGATGTTAGGAGAAATCCACCGATAATGATTAGTAGGAAAGGATGGGACAAAAGATGAGACAAGGCAGAAAGTAAACAAAGAATGGGAGGGGGAACACCAATGAAGGGATGTTAGGAGAAGTCCTCCGATAATTATTAGATGGCACAAAGGAAGGAAGGAATGAAGATAGAATGGAGGAGGTCAAAGAAAAGGATTCAGGTTGTGTAGAATGGGGATGATTTTTTTAGGATAAGTCCAACGATAATTATTAGCATGGACAAAGAAGAGGATGATGAAAGACTATTAGGGAAGATCAATGAAAATGACGGGTAAATAGTGGGGTAGATATGTGGGAGAAATCTAGAAGACAAGAGTGGAAAGAGTAAAGAAAGGAGGGATAATGATGTGTAGGAAGATGAATACAAGGAGAGGATGTAATGGATGATAATGAATGAGAGAATAATGAAGAAACAAGACACAAAATCATTATAGAAGAAACGGTTAAGTAAGATTACCCAATGACATATGATGGAGATGAAAAACGGACTAGTATGAAGTGGTGTTTGCGAGATGGAAGAGGAGGTGAGAGGATGTGATGATGGGGAATGATGAGAAAATGTAGATGGAGAGAATGTGGGGTAGTGGGTGAGTGCAGGATGAGTGATCATGCTTTAGAGGGACTTTTAAGTAAGATCACCATTCCACATGAGGATTTAGGTAAGATCACCAAACTGGAAGTGACGATATGGAAGGAGAAAGACAAAATTATATTGGATGCAAGTGTGGAATGGTTGGTTGGAGTGGATGAGTACGATGAGAGGTGGGAGATAGAAGATGAGGAAGATATGATGGGAGGTGAAAGGGTCAGATGAAAAACATTCTTAAGAGGAACTCTTAAGTAAGATTTCCTTGTGACGGGGATGGTTAAGTAGGATCGCCAAACCGAAGAAGAAGAAAAATGATGAAAAGATTGAGCGGAACAAGGAAACAAAGGAGTATAACATGAGTGGATGGAGGAACATATGCGTGTAGATGGAGAGTGTAAGGGAAATCCTTAATTGGGATGCCCACGTGGTGGGAGTGATGATGCAAGAGTGTTAAGTGGAAAAGGAGGAGTGGAAAGATGTTTGTGGTGGTGATTGTTGTCTATTGAAAGAGGAAATGGTGGAGAAGCTTCTATAGTGGGAGGATCCAAGGAAGAAGATATACCTTAACTAATATTCTCTAGCTATATGGATGGTTAAGTAAGATTGTCAAACTGAAAGTGAAAGAGTGAAAGGGAAACTCAAGAGGAAAGACAAGTAAGATATCTGGCACAGCAGTGCGAGGGGATAGAAAGGTGAGAAGGATGATGTGGAGACAAATGGTGATAAGTGGAAATGGAGAGCAAGGAGAAATGGATCAAAGACATTGTTGAACATGTTGAGAGATAAGGAGCTACAGGATAACAAAATTTCCTTGAGAAGGACCCTCAAGTAGGATTCACAAACTGTAATGGTGATCAAGTAGAATTCACAAACCAAAAAGTATATTTGCCAACACATTCATGGAGATGATGGATAGATATAAAATTCATAGTGTGAAATTCGATGTGATTTTTATAAAAGATGATCTAGATGAGATGAATAGAACATAGCTATACTAAGGGCATATAGGGAAACTATTTTTTGAACTGGGTTGGATATAAATAAGAAAAAGTTACCTATCGAGGCATTACACTTGTAGCCAATAACATGTGTTAATACATAACCAATGATAGTTAGTTATACCAAAAGAACATGAGGGAAATATGGATGAAATATGCTCATAATCCTAATGTTGACATGACAAGGGGATTAAGATGTAACTTGTAAGCGGGAAGAGGGATCTCCAAAGGTGGTGTTCCTTAAGTCTATTCCTAGATCTAGGAAATGGAAATAATAATAGCAAAAATCTTTCTAAAAATGCCGATAAAGGAAGGTGATCAATGTGAAAAACCTTCCAAATGCCATAATAGAGTAGCCATCCTTTGAGGGTATGGTGTACTTTATACATAATATGGATGGAAAGAATAATAATAATAGCCATCCTTCAAGCGATCATTCTATTTCCTTTTGATTTTACTTTGATTTTTATTTGTATTATTTTCTCTTTCTTTTTTTTGCATGAACAACTATCCTTCGAGGGATTAGTCTATTTTTTGATAACTTTGATTTTGAATTTTGCATACATGAATTTGAGCTTCACATGGGGAGAGTTGGGACTAAGTAAACCACTTAAGAGGGGATAAGAAATGTACAAGAGACACCCTAGACCCTTCACATGGCTGCAATAGGAGAATGAGAAGGTGATGGATGTAATGGTTATGGGGTCACATCAAAGTAGTGAAGGCTGGACCACATAATTTAGATCATTACAATGACAAATGGAAGGGGCTAAGGATGGCAAAACAATTAAGGATGTAACTAAGTTCTCATTGGTATATATTCTAATAGTAGACTAGTTGCAAGTGCAATGCATTAAGAGGTTCCATCTCTGGTTTACCTCCACAAGAGGGAAGATAGTGAAGTTGAAATAAGATGAGATGATAACCAAGCAGGAAACAAAATTATGTCGTGAAGGAAACAAACATATGACCACAATGGTGGATTTATATGAAACTAAATGATGCCCCAAGAGATACATAAACATAGAAGGAAAATTATGGCCTCAAAGGAGGACTTGATGAAATAAATGGTGTCCCAAAAGAGACACAAATATAGAAGTGAAATCATGGCCTTAAAGGAGGACTTGATGGAATAATCGGTTTCCAAAAAGAGACACAAATATAGCCACAATGGTGGACTTTGAGAAAAAGCGGTTCCTCAATGGACAGAAAAACATGGCCTCAAAAGAGGACTTCAATGAAAAAGATGATGCCCCAAAAGAGGCATAAATATGGACACAATGGTGGACTTTAGAATGAGATGAGGATTTGGACAGAAATAGTTTATATTGGATGAATGTGAAGGAGATAGACAAAAAAATGTCAAAAAGAGAATTCCCTAATAATAAGGGAGTTGACGGATGAGATGCTTAAGGGAGAGGGAAGGTTTTTTCCCAATACGTTAAATGTGAAGGAGTTGAAGGATTTCAAAAGAGTTTAGATGAGATTGTTTTAGATTTGGATGGGATAAATGATTGGAGAACACAAGTGTTCTTAGTAAGATAAGAGGTATTGATGAACAATGGAGGACCTTCCTTAGGAGGAATGTCGTGTGTGCAGGAGGGATGTTAAGGGATGATGTGGATGGAAGGATCATTAGAGATCCAATAGATGGAATATGGATTGGATTCAAGGTAGATGGAGAAGGAGCTTTCCCTAAATGAGGAAATCATATTTATCAATAAGGTTGTTGACGATTTATCGAAATACCTTACAATGTTCAATGTTATGGCATGGGGTATGATGATAAGCACAACTACAATTAGGATCGAACCATGATGACTTTGGACTATAGGGATTAAAGGCTTTAATGGGAGGAAGTGTAATGGTAGATGTTCAAGTTAAATGTCAACGGATATCTACATAAGACCCCATTCAAGTATCATAGGAAGGTAACTCTTGTGGGTTTTGATAGGATATCATAGCATAGAGTTAGGAGAAAAAGTGAATGTAAATGGGATGGGTGAATCTCATGTTTTGGTGGACAAATAAAATTTGGTTGGAAGATTGTATTTTTTGATGTGTATTGACCATCGTAAGATGTTGTAGATGGAGAAACGATCCACGAAATAGATATTTTTGCATTGGATTATAGAGAAGAGAGAGAATCGATTGTTTCGAGGAGGTGAATATTTTTCCGAGCCTTAGACTTCAACCAAGAAGATTTTCCTCTAGCAAGAATTATAATAATTTCAACCAGAGGATCTCATAGTGGTGGTGGGGTTATTAGTGGATAAAATGTCCTAAAACAAAATGAGGATGTTAATGGATAAATAGGTGTTTGTATGATGCGATTAATGATATCTACGTGAGATGTGGAGTGTTTGGATTTTGGCATGGAAAGAGTTGATCTTGTAGAGGGAGAAGGAAAACTATATTTCTTTGATTTAGGTAGATGTGTTAGTTTAATATATGATCCAAAGGGTATATTTGATAAGGTTATAGATCGAGAGGATTTGGTTGGTGTGATAGAAATATTAGGTAAAGAATATTGAGATAAAACTGATGATGTGGCCATGGGTGAAGATATAGGTAAAGATGTCATGGTAGGGATAGGTGTATTTTTTGGTATGATAGATATAGGGGTCATTGGCATAGATAAAGATGTAGGAATATTTGGGATATTTGGAGGTGTGAGTGACATGATGACCGATGGAGTAGACCTTATGGGAAATGTAACAAATGCAAGCATATTATAGGTGTAGAAGTAGAAGGGATTGGTTGTTTCATAAATTTTTCGAGGGGTAAGAATGATATGTTTGCTAAAGGATTTGATGTCAAAGGTGGGGTTGTAAGGGTGCATGTAGTAGAAATGAGTTTAGTTGGGATGGTTGTGAGCAATGTAGGTGTAGTAACAAGTGTATTTGAGGTAGATGTGGATGAAGAAATAGATGGGAGAGATGTAGGGATATCTTTGGATATGAGTGGGGCCAAAATAAGTGCTAAGGATGAATCTAATGTGGTAGATTGATGTATGTTTGAAGTGTCAGAAGTGGATGGTATATTTAAATTTGATGTGGATGTGATAAGGATAGGAGAAGGTGTAGGTTCAAGACAAAGAGTGAAAGTTGATGTAGGTGTGACAGGCTCTGAATAAGAGGTGGGACTAATGTCCACTATGGGAACATGCAAAGTTGGTTATAAGACAGATCTTGATCGACAAAGTGTCAACCATACAAGCGTTTAATAGTTGAGATATAAAGAGTGTGGTTTTATTTGTTGGTGGTT
The DNA here is from genome assembly GCA_018340775.1 of Taxus wallichiana var. yunnanensis. NCBI lineage: Eukaryota > Viridiplantae > Streptophyta > Pinopsida > Cupressales > Taxaceae > Taxus > Taxus wallichiana. The sequence goes on along the minus strand of CM031235.1, from coordinate 293,027,580 downwards.
GATTAGTTTGTGTAGTGGAGGTATCAATTTGGATATCCCCTTGATTCAAGAGTTGTTGGACACAATATTTGAAGGAACGACATCTCTCAATGTCATGACCTTTGACTCGATGATATTTACAATAGTGGGCTTCATGATACCAAATAGGATTGGCTTGCGAGTTGTCCACGGGTCATATGGGAGGAAGTTGGATGGATTTTATGCTCATCAACTTATCAAATATAGAACTGTATGATTCTCCTAAAGGAGTGTAGTTGGTTGTTGATTGCGGAGATTGTTGTTTAGACCATGTACTTGATGTAGAAGAGGATGAGGGTTTAATGACCACAGTTTTGGCCGCACCCTTAAATTTTTCGTTATGTGTGAATGGTTTAGTAGATTCAATTTTTTATTTAATTGAACTTAGTTTAAGATGACCTTGCTCAATGGCACGAGTTTCAAGCTTGCGAGCCATTGTGAAAGCTTCATCAAAGGTTCATAATGATTGGATCTACAAAATAGATGATATATGTTTGGCACACGAATGTGAGAATAATTCAATGAGTTCAGTTTGCAGGATAGTGAAGGATAGTTGGTTTATAACACCATGCCATTGTGTGACAAAGTTGGCGATGGGCTCATTTTCATACTATCAAATGGTATATAGATCAATGATAGTGGTTTTATATGTGATATTGATAGAAAAGTGTTCTAAGAACAACTGTGCAAGTTGGGTGAAAGAGAATATGGAATGTCATAGGATACTGTTGTACCAATCCAATCTGGGACCAGACAAAGACATGGGGAAAGTGCGAAGAAGTAGATCATGATCATGCACAATAAGACAACATGTGTGTTTAAATGTGAGGAGATGTTGTTGGGGATCTTCCTTGTTGAATTTAGTAAATGCAGGAAGTTTCTAATGAGGAGGGTAGGGTTTGATTGGAACCGATGAGATGAATGGGTTCATTACATATGTGCTCATAGGATAAGGTGTTCTTGGATGCTATGGTAAGGGTTTCTAAACTGGCTAACCGATTCATTAAGGTGTGAATTGAATCACTTGAGGTGTTGTAAGGTTGAGATCGGATTGGTTGTGTGGTTTGAAAATTAGTTTGATAAGGTGAATGATGTGTTTGTGGGTGTGTGGGTAGTTGGGGAATCATTTGATAAGGTGGTAGATAAGTTTGTGGATAAGATGTTTGCGGAATGGTTTGATAAGACAATTGATTAATTTGTGGATATGTAGATGTTTGGGGAGCTGCTTGGTAAAGAATAACATGTGTCACAGTTGGGATGTATAGGTTGATGTTGAGCAATAAGGGCATGATGTGGTTGTTGAAGTTGGGTAGGTTGTTGTGGTAAAAGATAAATGGGGATATGTGTGTTAAGAGTTTGAGATGGTTGGGTAGACCTATTAATGGAATTGTCAAAATGGGATGTGAGTGGAATGCGATCCACTAATTTAGGAGATTGGGAGGATTGAGAGATTGTAGGATATTTTTGGAGTAAGAAGTCATATATGGGGTTAGGAGGACATTTAAGTGTATCTAAAGGAGTAGGATATGGTGGGGCGATTGGTTTAGGAAGACTGGCTTGACAAGGGATATGAGGGTTGGTGTCAAGGTGGGGAGAATTTTGTATGACATGGTTCTCATGAGGTGAGACCATGGAGACTGGAGGTTGGGTGACTGATGACGTGGTTTTGAGTTTAGAATCTTGTTGGGTGAGATCATTAGAAGAAGTAATATCATTGGATAGAGCAGATTGTTTGTTTGTCTCGATTTGAGAGAGAGTGACAATAGGTGTGAAGTAGAGAAACATCTATTTATGTATGTTGTTGATAAACAAATGAAGTAGAATATTTTTGTCATCATGATTAATTTGACATGTAAGGTAAAATGGATAATAAAGGTGCGTGAATAAGTCTAAGGTTGGTTTTAAGTAGTTATGGATTGGGAGATGTTTGATACAGTTTCTGTTGGGTGTCTAATTCTCAATCAATTAACCAGTGAGAAGAATGTTTTGATGTGTTAATTATGTTTGTGTAGTCTCAAGCAGTGTGTGATAAGTGAAATGCAAAAGTTAGATCCTTTAATTAATTTATGTAAGCAAACAAGATGCAGAAGGTTTGTTTTAGACCAAAATGAAATGTGATATTCGATGCAGACAGACACTCGGAAAGGGAAAATTCAATGCAAAAAGAGAAAATAAAGAAAAATGAGGAATACCTAGAGAATTGCTTTTCCTGGTTATTTGATTGCATGTGTTTAGAGGTATTAATCATGAACCCGAACATCTAGTGACCTTAAAAGTGCACCATTCACGACTAGAGAGAGGGATCTGGATTTTTAAAAAAAATCATTTTATCACATGTGATGATGGCGTACTTGGAGGTGATGGTCAGTGGCCAGGAACACCCGAGTAACCTAAAATGGCACCATCTATGTTTGCAGATAAGGTTGGTAAAAGTATTTTGTGCGGTGTGTTTGATTTAAACATTGGTCTTTGAGAGTAATGTTGTTCTCATGAGGTTATAGACATTATCCTACAAGAAGATAATAAATGCTATTAGTTAAGGTAGTTAAAAAAATGACTTTATAAATTTTACAAATGGTGTCATTGTAAATAAATAAAAATATAATAATTGATTAATGTAATTAATTAACAAAATTGTTGTTTAATGATCCTATTTCAATCGAGTAAATAAGCAATGAAAATTAAACGATAGACTATAAAATAATATAAAGGAAGCAATTGAGTTGAAAAGATAAATTAGATTAATGAAATAATAGCTTATATAAAAGCTAAACTAATAAAGTGATATGACTTATAAAAGCTCAACTAATAAAATGACATGACTAAAAAAATCCCAACTAATAAAATGATATGACTAAAAAATCCCAACTAATAAAATGACATGACTAAAAGCCCAACTAATAAAATGACATGACTATAAAAGCCCAACTAATAAAATGACATGACTAATAAAAGCCCAACTAATAAAATGACATGACTAATAAAATCCCAACTAATAAAATGATAGATTCGTCAAACCTACCTAAAGGATGAGTGAATTAAAATTGGTGGGTCATACCACACATGGACACAACTTTTTACATGTGTGATGACATAAAGTGAATCACATGACAAAGAGAACTAAACGGGACATATACAATTAATTGACATTCCATGGATGTGGATTACATTTCAATATTGAATGGCAATTTTTTTTATAATTTAATTCTAATTTCTTTCATAATTTTTTAAATTTTTTTAATTAATTGTTATTTTTAATATTAATTGTCTCTTTTTTAATTATTTAAATAATAAAAATTAACTCTATACTACTTGTAAAACCAAAAACAAAACTTCAATTTTTATGTTGTTACAAAAAAATGAATGATAAAACTACTTACCTCAAGGCGGAGAAAAATTACAAAATGTAAGTGACATGCCAAACAGAGAAAGATAATACTAAATCCCATGAACAGGTGAGTCGGAAAAATAAAAGATGCAAAATATAAGATGTGACAACCACTAGAAGAACAAGGTTAATTTCTGGATTTATATCCCATGTGGGTAGATTTCAATAGAAAACAAGCAGAGCATGTACCTCCTGGTGATTTCAATGAGTGACCGTACTGACCTGAAATCGACAAATACTAAGATATTACAAACAAGCAAGTTAGAAAAGATGAATAAAATAACAAACAAAATGACCAGATCTAGGATCTGGTCCCACCGGGCATGCCAAAATGTTGTACAGGAAACTTCATTCTCGCAGAGGTGAAGGCCGATACTGGGAGCCACCAAAAATTTGAATGATGGAGGGATTAAGACCTCAGATGCAGATGTTGATCTATGTGTGCACATAAGATAGATGCATGATATAAAAAGCTAGATCTACAAAATGAAAAGATAAGATTAGATCACAATATGCAAGGGTTGCCTAGATAGTGCCAGTTTTAAGAGGATTTTAACTCCCTTGGAGGATGTCAACCTCGTGTCAGACAAGATAATAATAGATCATGAGTAGTAGTAATGGAATATAAAACAACAAGTAACTAAAATGATGAGGGAGCTTATCTTGTGCTCTGCTATGGAGATGAACCAGGCATAGAGATGGCAAGATAATAAACCATGGAAAAGGTTTCTTCATTAAACCGACAGAACTTAATTAAGCTCTTTCTTCTCTTCTCTGAGCCCAGGTCTTCTTGGAAAATATCAGTCAGGGTCCTCAAAAAATCTCTCTCCTAAAATATGGGGGAAAAACCCATATTTATAGCTCAAATGTGAGGTTAGATTAGGGTTAACAAGTAACTGGGGTTGGGTAGAGTAACTCGAGTTAAGAGATATGATGTGATCACGTGGGGACCATGACTTGAATTATTAGATGGAGTGGGGAGCATGATTGACATGGTGGGTGAGATAAAAGATTCCATTTAGAAAGGGGTGTTGGATGGGTGTATTAATACCCATGGATTGAATAATTTGTGAGAGATGGGGATAATGCCAAAAGGTTGAATTATTAAATTTGTTTATATGGATCCCATTTTAATAATTAATTAAACAAGGTGAGAAAAAGATGGGATTTCATTTAATCTAAGAAAAAGAGAAACAAGAATGGAAATTGCATGAATATGAGATGACGAAGGGGTGCTATACCAAAAATAGGTGTCTACAGAAAAATTTCTTAATGTTGATGGATATCTTTAATTTGTCAAGATATCTCAAACATCGGCCTTAAATTGTCACAATGATATTTCACCAATCCATACATAGTCGAGTCATCCAGGTAAACTTGAAGAAACTTATGGATGAAGTCCTGAAATTCTTGTACCACGATGCGTGAGAATACAAGCACATTATTCAATCCAAAAGGCATAACCATGTAGGAAAAACCTCCCCATTTAGTGGAAAATTTTTTCTTTCTCTAGTCTTCCTTTACAATCTCAACTTGGTAATACCCTGAGAACCCATCCGTGAAAGAGTAGACTTTGCACCGATTGCTCCCTCCAATATTTCGTCAGTAAAGTGGGTTGGGAAAGGATCGATGATACATACTACATTCAGATCCCTGTTGTCAACACAAATTCTTATCCTTCTATCCTTCTTGATGTTGATAACCATTGGGCTTATCCATTCTGATTCTTCTACTACCTCAATGATACCATTTTCTATCATCTTGTCTATCTCTTCCTTGACCTCGTACGTGCAAATTTGGATTCATCTGATAAGGCCTCTTCCAAATTGGGCATGTACCTTCCTTCAACTTGATCTTCATCTCTCCCAAGGAATGGTGAACGCCTTTGAGTTCATGGTACCCATAAGGAAACAAATCTTGGAACTCACACAACAGATCAATGACCTTTAAAACTTATTTTTTTGACCAATAGTCTCCGATGATAGCTTCCTTAGGTTTTGTCTCTATTCTAATGTTAACCTTATTTGTTTTCAAGGGATCATGGTAGGCACATGCTTGCTCATCAGTGTTGTCTATGACTTCACGTGTACCTTCCGAATGGTTAACATCCAAAGTATCCATCTCTTCTCCATATATTACATAGACCATTTTTCCTTTTTCTTTTTCCATGCACACGCACTCAAGCTATATTTCCTTTGATTATTCATTAAGGTGCGTCTCTAAGTAAGGCTTACCTAGTATCTCCAATAGCCTATCCTTGGCCATAACACTATCCCCCATCGTAAGGTGTTTGATCACTTGCAACACCTTATCTACTGATGGTTTGGTACTCTTATACTTGAAAGATTGAATGAGATCAGCCACAAACTCCTACCAACTACCTATTTCGTGACACATCTCCGAATGAATATACCATGTGGGTGAAAAACCTTGTATGGTGGAATACAACTTATTCACCCATTAAAAAGGTGGTAATTCTTCTATGCTCCCCATCCAGGCCTTCTCACATGCATGGATATGAAATGAGGCGATCTCTTTACCATGGTAGTCTTATATGACAGTGGGGGCGTTGCTCTGGAGAACCTTACAGTAAAAATATGATCCTCACCTCACACCACTATAGGAGGTTCTACCGATGTGTAGCCCACCAATGTGCTACAATTCGAGAAGGTTATAACCGAGCATTCCTCTCTTTCTTGTCCTCATTTTTCCACCGAGCTTCCATTTCTTGCAATAAAATTTCAATATATGCTCCTTCAAATTAACTTGGAAACTTCTTTCCTCCTAGGTGCTTGAATGACCGCACCTTTGTTACCCTTGTTAAAAATCCTCTCAACTATCTCCCTATCAACTCATACATCCCATGCACCTAATTATTGCATGCCACACTAGTGGTATCACTCAAGGATTGAGCATCTTAATCTAGATAACTCCCTAAGGGGTGAATTATCTCGGGATCTCCAATGGAGCACACATTGATTATATAAAAGAATTCTTCTCCTAAGGGCTCAGTAAAGGGTGTTGACTTCCCATCTGTTAAAGGAATGATCAACCTTTCTTCCTTATTTTCAAAGCTAATATACCCTTTGTTAAACCTCAGTTGACATTGTTCTGTAACACCATGATTGCCTAAGCAACGCTATAAATTTTTTGCCTCGGTGAGCACTAAGAATTTGATTTCTCCAGTGAACTTGGCCCCTTGAATGGTGATAAATGCATCCTTTAGTACTCTAATGGGAATTACCTTATTCTTTTTTCCATATGCAACACATTCAAAGATGGATACAACACGAGCCTTCCCATTTGATGCCAAGCATCTAAGGTAAGAACATTTACCTCTACTCCCATGTCAATGAGAATATTTCTCAAAAGCCATCCATCAACAACCGCATTCAAAGTAATCTCCTTTTCATAGTTAAGGTTGTGAGGAGGAATGTTTGCATGAAAACATACCTTTCACGCTCTATTCTGGTGTATGGTACCTTCTCTCTCAGCCATTATCCTAGCAAGGGAATAATATTCTCTTTCCTTAACATTTTACATACTTCCTTGACCTCATCTAGGTCATCCTTTGGAACCTCGACATTCTTCTTTTGCTCCAATTGCTTTGATTGCTCCTTTAGACATTGGATCTCCCCTTGTAAACTTTAAATCATGTCCATAGTCTCTTGATACATTTCTTTTTGATGAGTAAGGTCTGGATACTTTCCATGTATCACTTCCTCTCTTGAAACTAGTGTCCTTTGTCTTGGCATCTCCCTGGCACATGTGGCCTCTACTTGCATCATCACTAGCACATGTTCTATCATTGACTCACGTGCCACTCTTGGAATCCACTATGAGTCAGCCTTCTTAATGCTCACTATTCTAGCACCTTTGTCCTTCCGGTACTCACCTTGGTTCATATGCTCATAAAGTTCTGGAGTCTTTGTACTTGTGTTTCTTTCCACACCATGAGCATTATAACAGATCAAGACACTCACATTTGTAATGCTCTATAGATCCACAATTATAATAGGTTCCTTGTGGGAACTCACTTTGTCCTCCACCATGGTTACTATGACCAAAAAATCCTCCGTGAAAACCTCTTCCATGCTCTCCTCCATCTGCACGCCCTTCATAATGAAATTCATCATCCTTTGAACTACTTGCAAGGCTAGTTTGTCACACACCCGCATTAACAAAGTGTCATGGATTTGATCAATTGTTGATAAGAGAATAATTGTTATAGATCACACAAAAATTTCAAATGGGAGATAAGACAAGGATCAAGGGCGCGAGAGGGATAGGAAGAACCCACGTGTGGAGGAAAAGTTCAGCTATTGGGAGTTAACTAATTTTAAGCATGATGACCTATTTTTAAAAGATGGCGACGTGCGCACCATGCATTGTCTATCTTTAGAGGATCGGATCAAGTGTTTTTCATGGAGATGAGATAGGAATAGGATTTTCACTTCAGCTTAACTATAAGAGGTCTATAGATAGCACACTTGCATGTGTGGCTTTACCTATAAATAGCACGTGACTATTAATAGCATGTGGCCTATTTCTGAAATAGATAAGTAGTGAAGGGAAAGTCCCCACCATATATATATATATATATATATATTATGTGAAGCACATAGTGAGATATATATGAGAGATGGATGTGTGTGTGATAGAGAGATATATGATGGAATTATTATTGTAATAGATCCATGCGCATCAATATAAATTGACATTATTGAAAGGAGCTTCGTGTTTATTAATAGATGAAAGTTAGTGGCTGAATCTAAGTGTCATTATTGTGTGTAATTGAGTAGTGCATGTTATTGATTCAATCATAATTACTGTTCAAGCATGTTTTTCATAGATCTGAATATAGCATGCATGGAAGAATGGTGGATTAGTTATGGAAGTATATGTTTCTTCCTTCATCATGGTAACATCCTTCTACACCAACCCTAAAGAGGGACTTGGTACCTTTGCATGCTTTAGGTGAGCACCCAGTCTAGGCTGAGTGATGTGTCAAGGCAACTAGGGTGTTATCCGGAAAATTCTAAGCTACATCATTAGTTCCATTACCAATACCTCTTTTCAGTTTTTTTCAGGATGGTTTGTGATGAATACGTCTTGGTTCACTCTAACAAGTATTGAGGAATGGATACATGATCTCGGAGGATGAATGATGAGGGTCATCAATCCTCACCATTAAAAATGTCAATCTGGGTTTGTGTCTAAAGGATATATGTATTAAGAGAAGAATATCTTGGAAATCAACTCCTTTAAACAAAATCCAAACTTGCATAAAATAAATCACACTTGCAGAAATTAAAAGGCACACCTAGAGAGATAAAATTTGCATGAAAGAAACACACTTGCATGAATTGAAATGCACACTTGCATAAATTGAAATTACTAAATTGAAAATAAAGGAAAAAGGAAAGGACACCTGCAGGTTCACAAAATAAATTACATAACATAAAAAAATAGAAATTTACAACAAAAGGAAAACTGCAGAAATAAAGAAATTACATAACATAAAAAAATAGAAATTTAAAACAAAAGGAAAACTATAGAAATAAAGAAATAAACATTAACAAATTGATCCATCTTCCTTGGAATGAGTGGCGGATCATTCCTTGGAAGAGGATTTAATTCATACTTTTAATTCAGAACTTGCAGAAAAACTTTACTTCCAAAGATTGGAAAGAAAGAACAGATCTTGATTACTTGGGAAAAAAATTAAATATCTAAGTGTGGAAGGTTGCATTTATAATTTATGCATCCAACCAATTCCTTATTTTATGAAATAAAATCTGATCTTATATTTATTCCAATCATAACAACTAATATCTCCATCTCCACAAAATATGGAGAGAGATATATTATTGAAGTCAAATATTATCTCACTTATTTTAGGAATATTTAGTCCCAAATCTTCTCCTTTATTTTTGGTAACAAGAATAATAATGATTTTATTCCTCTAAATTATTAGGAGTATTTACCTTAAAATATTATTTTGACCAAATACCTTTCTCGGATTTTCCATTTGACTTTGCTATTTTTGATTGTGGAACTTTTGATGCTTATCAAATACGCTTTTTCCTAGGACTACAGTTCACTAAAAGTTAGATTTCTCTTGATTGGTAAAACCTGTAGAAAATATGAATGATATTTTTGTTAAACACATTGCTATGAAAAAAAAACCTCTCTCATATTTTCTATTTCTGTTTATGAAACTTTTAGTGCTCTTCTGATACACGTTTCCTCAAACTGCAACTCACTAAAAGCTAGATCTATCCTCATTGGTAAAACCTGTAACAAATATGAATGAGGTTTTTGTTAAAAATAATTCTATGAAAAAAACCTCTCTTATATTTCCCATTGAAATCTTTGAGTTTTCACAATCCCTCAAAAACTGTCATTACATTGATGCAAGTTCCAAAACTAAAGTTGTCATTCATTTTATGCAAGTTCTGGAACTAAATCTGTAAGTTCTGGAACTAAATATGATTTTTCCATGAATTAAAATCTCCATAAATAACTTCCATTCAATTGATACAAGTTCTGGAACTAAATCGTGAGTTAGGAACTAAACTGTAAGTTCAGAACTAACTCTATGAGTTCCGCAGCTAACTCAAAACAACTATAACTTTTACATGCGACCTCAGATTGAGATGATTCTTTTTTTGAACTTGCATAATTTATCAAGAGGAATTTGAATGTGAAATCAGATTTGATTTTACATTTACTATTCATGATCAATTCTAGTTTTCCCAATCCTATCATTATCTTTCCTTTATGGCTCGCATACAAAAAGACTTTGCATCTTTTCCCAAATAATCAATAGGATTAGTCAAAAAAATAGATAAAAAATATTTATAAAGAATGACCAAGATATATATCCTATATTCTATCTTAAGAAAACTATAAGTTCCTAGATTGCATTTAAATCCACTTTCAAAGGTAGCTTGGAAGGACAAAATAATGGTAATTTATGGCCAATTTATGGCCTCATCAAAGAATATGCACAATGGTTCAGCAGTGGATCTCGAGTTTAATGCACGCACTTAGTTAGAATAGAATCAGATAAAATCATATACGAGAGATTTTTCACTATCTTTCCAAAGTAGAACTATACAAGTGGCTTACTGCTTATGCATCTCAGTGGAATTGGAGGTATCGTGCACTTGTCTAGACACATGAAGAATTTCAGGCCCTTTATGATTCTGATTTGATCTAGACTCATGTTGTGGATACATGATTTCATGGCATTCTAAAAATTATATTATGGAATATTTAATTCTTACGTATTCTTGCCCGAGAGGTAGCTGAATTAAAGTTTTGCGGTATCCAAGAGGAACATATATGCAAGGCATTCCAGCGGTCAAGATCTTGATGGTAAATTTGAATCTAGAGAGTAAACCAATGGCTAACTAAACTTCACCACGCACAAGGGTGGGAACAGATTTGGTGAAATATGGTAGACCTAGCGGAAGAGAGGTAGAGAGAGGAGAGGTAGATTAAGTATAATGAGGTACATAAGAGGGAGATAGAGAAGCAACGTTCCATTGTAGAAAGTATGGCATTGAGGAGAGAGATGGATCATTAAGGATTTAAAGCTCATGTAGAAGATGTGGAGCTAGAGAATCAGAACTCCCCCATCTTGGAAAACATGACAGAGATCCGCCCTTGGCCTCACATAGAAGTGCGTTAGTAGAGACTACCTAGGCCGTGTGCGCACATCTTAATCCACCTAGTGACCCAGCCCTTGCGCTTGGTTTTCCAATATCTAGTATGACAAATAACCAGTAAGATAACTTGGGAAGTAGGAGAGGAGGAGTAAGTTAGGGAGCAAGTACATCAATGGCAGGAAAAATGACTTCAATGTTATTCAGAGGTGTGTTTTCAGGCGCATCATCTACATAGAACGTGAGCACGTAGAATGTTGGATTCACCTCTGGAAGTGGTCCTACCTCATAGACTGTAGGGGTTCAGTATATTACTACTATTGTAGCACATGGGAGTACATCTATAGGTCCTATTCCAACTACAAGTAGAGGATCAAGAGGTATAGATGGTTCTAGTTTCGGTGGATCTAGGGGTTTTAGAGGCAAAGGGAACACAAGAGGTTCTAGATCAAGTGGTCAAGGCCCACAACAACCATAGAATATCTATATGGAGATGTCTCTTTGTCTCTCGAGTATAGAGGTTTAGAGGATGTTTCGAACATGTGAATATGTGTGAAATCTTGTGGCAAGCTAAAGGGATCATGGTGCTGAGTGCAAGGCAAGTCAATTTGCTACTACATTACATGGATGAGAACATAACTAGTATAGGAAGTTTAACCTTGATCAAACTTGCGTGGATTATGTAGTGTTGAAGGATGATTTCAAAAAGAGTTCTATATCCCTAAGTTTGAGAAGAAGAGTATAGGTGTGCTCAAAGATATTAAGAAAGGTACCATTAAGAGTGTACCTAAGAATGATGCCTATTTTAAGACACTTATATCTAAGCTATCTTATGATATTCATGTGCCAACATGCACAATGGTTCTTTACAAGATTGATTACACCATTTAGAAGAGCAATGTCACATAAGACATACATTGATCCATGTGAAGCACTAGAAGCAGCTTTATATGCTAAGGAAGTTAGGAGAATTGACATTGGTGTCAGTCCATTCTTAGAGGCATAGATTATACCTATGGAAAAGTAATTAGAGAAGCTATTAGAAAATTCAGCCCATAAAATGCGCTCAGGAATTTGGTGTACAGATTGTGAAGTAGAAGGTCACACCAAGGATAGTTGTCCTCGCAGATCTATCATTTGAATCACGATGCTAGTCTTTGTCCTATGTTACAATGTGTGATAAGGAATAATGTATCTTGCTTTTGTAAAATTTACCACTTCATGACCCATGATACGAGGATTTTTGGTTGATTGATCAGATCTAGGATGCTATAGACATTGGGGTACAATAGACACATATAAGATAATCCCAAGGGTAAGAATGAGCACCAGGATCAGAATCATAATATAACTCGCTATGATAGGAATGAGGGGAATTTTGAAGGAGGTCGTGGAAGGGGACATGGATATCATGGTGGATATGGAGGATGAGGACGCACTTGGTGGAGGAAGAGGTGAGCTCCCTCATGGAACATGTTATATGTGTAGATCTGTGACCACTATAGACATGAATGTCTTGAGAATATTACATGTTCTTTCGTGGAAAGAACCATCGTTATGAAGAGTTCCTAGACTTATATGAGCATCGAGTAAGTAGAATAAGCAAGAAAAAAAAAAGGCATTGGGATGGTTAGAATCTAGCATGTGGTAGAATATCGGTGGATGCCCAAGATAGTAGAAGGACCAGAGGCATTGATTGTGAAGATTACTACATGATCTAAAGTGACACACGCAATAGAGGCATTGCACCAAAGCCTACGGTCACCAAGGATGAGGTTTTGGATGCAAGTTACCTAGATCTTTCTCATTAGAAGGAAGTTTACCAAGATACTATGGAAGTGATAAGGAATCTTCAGTGGTGAGATACAATACTTAAAAGAGAATAAGAAATCATTAGAGACAGTCCAAATTGATATCGATGATCTAAGAGAAGTGTGCAAAATGTTGCATCAAGAGAACATTTTTCCACTATTAGAAAGTTGGTTGAAATGGAACACTCCATGCACAAGTATTGAGACTGGATGGCATATTCTGCATGCAAATCTCCCCCGATAGCATTGACTATGACAAGGAAATTACTCTTAATGTTGTTATGGATGGATGGTTGTTGAGCAACATATTGATTGATACAGGTGTGGGATTAAATGTGCTTACATTAGATGCATGGGTACAAATGGGGAGGCCTCCATTCCATCATCTAATGTTTTGTTTATGGCAAATGGACTAAGGCCACTCCCATGGGAGTTTTGAAGGATGTATTTATAACCATACAAGGGGCCAAGTTCACTGGGGATTTTGAGGTATTAGCACTTATAGAAGCAGACAATTTTCTATCCTTTCGTGGATGCACTTGGTGTTATGCAAATAATGCTAACTTGAGATTAAATAAGGGGTATATCAGCTTTGAGAACAAGGAGGAAAGAGTTGTGATACCTTTAACATATGGGAAGTCTACACCATATGTTGAGCCTCTAAGTGAGGAGGACTTACATGAATTTATGTACGCACTATTTAGGACCTAGAGGTCAATGAGCCATCAAAAGAAGGCATCCTATAATGGGAGGACTATAATTCTATTAGTGATACTACGAGTATTGCTTGTGACAATTGGGCTCATTTTACATATGAACTAATAGGGTGTGAGGTGAAAAGCATGGTTGCGTGAAATAATGGACTTCATTTGGTTCGATGGATAGGTAGGACAAGTACCTTGGTATACGGGGTAGAAGATCTTCCTATAGTTTTGAAAGCCATGGAAACACGGTGGAAAGATCAAATTAAGAGAAGAGATGTTAGTATATACCTTACATGGGACAGAATCATGTTGGTGGGTAGTCCATAGAGATAATCTTATAGAGTGAGAAGAGATTGGGATTTCCCTATTTATTAGGTTTATAAGGAACAATACACTGCGTAGATCGCACTTATCATCATGATCAACTAATTTAGCATCATATTCAGTAGCATGAGATACTCTAGATAACGGGACAAGAAGCATTACCACCTTCACTCTGGGTTATAGATTGTATTCTATGCTATGAGGATGCGCACGTTCTGGTATGTATATGCAGAAATACATAGAGAGACTTGGAATTGGGAAAACTTTGATTGCATGAATGATCCATACCTTTGACTACTTTTCTTCCTAACCTCCAATAGAAGAGGCATTAAAAATTTTCAAATGCTTAATCGTAGGAGATAGTGCAAAATAAGAAGAGTGTATTCGGGAATTATTTGGTGAGACAGAGTCTAGAGCACATTTTGAAAAGGAAAAAGAAATGGACTACATACTACTTGAACGCACTTGCCTTGAGAAAGAGAAATAAAATATGGTTTACATCGTGGATGATGAGGAAGTTGAGAACCTAGATATTAAGAATTCACAAGGGTTACACGAGGTCTTGGATAGTGCAGACAAGGATACACATGCCTATCATGAACCCATGAAGACAAGGAAGGTTAATATAGGTTCAGAGGCTAAGCCTAAGGAGGTGATAATTGGAGAATCTTGGTCAAAATCAGAGGTGGAAAAGATCATTGAGTTACTCAGGGATTATTAGGACTTATTCCCTTGAGGGTATCATGAACTTAAAGGTGTGCATGAATCACTTGGGGAAATGAAGATAAAGCTTAAGGAAGGTGCACACTGTGAGAAAGAGACCTTACAGAATGAATCCCAATTTGCACAAAAAGGTAAAAGAAGAAATTGATAAAATGTTGAAATATCAATTTATCAAGCCCCTTGATGAGTCAGAATGGGTTAGTCCAATGGTGATCAGTATCAAGAAGGATGAATGAATTATAATATGTGTGGACTACGAGAGAGATGAATGTTGTATGCATCACGAGATCCATTCCCTATGCCATTTACTTAGGAAATACTAGAAGGTGTTGAGGGCACAAAATATGCTCTTTCACAAATGGTTTTTAAGGTATCATCATGTAAGGATTTCTCAGGAGCATAAAGAAAAGACAACATTTACTATTGAATGGGGCAGTTTTGCCTATATTGTGATGCCTTTTGGACTAAAAAATACACCTGTTGTATTCTCATGCATAGTTGTTCATGCATTCAAATATTTTATTCACAACTTCTTACAGGTCTACCTAGATGATTGGACAATATATGGGCTTGTGAAAGATCATTGTGACAATCTGCGCTTAATATTTGAATCTTTGTAGACAATCGAGTACCTCTTTGAAAATCAAGAAGTGCATATTTTCTACACCATTTGGAATACTGTTAGGACATATAATCTGTAAGGAAGGTTTGTTGGTTGATCCAGCTAAGGTTGCAGTCATTCTAGGCCTGGAAGTGCCTACCAGTCAAAGTGAGGTGTGCAGATTTTTAGGTCATACAAGATATTATCGGAAATTCATCAAAGGGTATGCCAAAATTACTGCACCCTTGGAAGAATTACTAAAAGGGAAAGGTACATTTTATTGGGGAGAACCGCAGCACTACGCATTTGAGATATTAAAGGAGAAACTTACTACCATGCCCATTCTATGTTTTCCCTCATGGGATAAACCATTTCATGTGCATGTGGACACCTCTAGCATGGCCATTGGCATTGTGTTAACTCAACTTGGAAAAGGTATTATATATCATCCAATTTGTTTTCGTAGTAGGAATCGACTCTGCTGAACATAATTATACAACTACAGGCGTGAATCTTTGTCAATGATCTATGCATTGCACAACTTTTGATAGTACTTGTTAGCAATACCACTTGTGGTTTATATAGATCACATGACATTGAAGTACTTGTTAAAAAGCCTATCTTACAGGGGCACATATGTAGATGGGTATTATTATTTCAAGATTTTGACTTGATTGTTGTGGTGAAGCCAGGGAAAAGCAATTCTGGACCAGACCATTTATCTAGAATCAACTCAAGAGAGGAAGCACAAACAATTGAAGAAACCATGCCAGATGCATAGTTATATAGGTTATAATGTGTGCCCATGGAATTAGAAGACATTTATGTCTCTATAACTGGTATGACACCAAAAGGAATGAAGGCATTAGAAAAGAAACAACTTGCTATACACACGACACCATTTATGTTAATTAGTGGTGACCTCTACAAGTTAGGCAGAGATGAAGTATTATGACATTGTGTATTAGAGCATGAGCACAAGGATATTATGGAAGAGGCCCATGGTGGTATTATAGGAGGCCATTATGCAGGTGATGCGACTACCGGAAGATCCTACTTGTTGGATTATGGTGGGAGACATTGTATAAAGACTGTAAAGAATATTGTAAGGTGTGTGATCATTATTAGTGCCTAGGAAAACTAGGAAAATAGATGAGATGCCTTTGAGACCAATTACTAGTGCCGAACTATTTTAGAAATGGGCCATTGACTTTGTAAGACCTATTTCACTAGTTGTGCACAAGACTGGATCATGCTATATCATTACTTGCACAAATTATCTAACACCACGGGTAGAAGTAGCACCTACGAAGGATCTGCACAATAGCTACAACACAAGTTAGGTTTCTATGGGAGAATATTCTTGAAAGATATGGATGTCCTTTAAATCTTGATAAGTGATAGGGTACACACTTTTTGAATGAGATAATCAGGATCCTATTAGATGAATTTATGGTTTCCCACCATAAAACCACACCCTACCATCCTCGACAAATGGAACTCGCTAAGGATTTCAACAAGATTTTGAGCCATAATTTGAAAAAAATTGTGATGTTGGAAGAAAGGATTGGGATGATAAAGTGTCAGTTTTTATTTAGGCATATAGAACAACTTACAAGAGATTGAATAAAACCACACCATTTTAGTTGGTGTTTAGTGCAGAATTTGTTCTCCCTAAAGAATTTATGTTACCTTCTTTACGAATTACACACGCTGGAGGTATATCCGATGAGCGGGATTTAGAAGAGCGTATTGAGAAGATGATTTAACTAGATGACCAACGAGCCATAACACAATGGATTCAAAAGTATGAAAAATCCAGGAATAGGGCATGACATGATAGAAACATAAGGGATAAGAAGTTTGAGATTGGACAAATGGTACTTCTCTATGACTCTAAGTTCTTTCACAATCTATGAATTGGGTTCTTTCCAGTTAGAAGCACTTGATGGAACACAACTACCCAGTTACTTTAATGGGAGTAGGCTAAAGCCCTACTATAAATAAGTCTTCTTGGTGTTTGTAATAAGGCAGTATTTCCATTTAGAATAGGTTTCCATTATGTATTTCCTTAATTTATTTCCTTCATTGTCACTATGCTTTGTCAATTTAGTTGTTGTTATTATGTAATAAGTGCGCTTGCATGCATGAAGCTAATTACTATATGAATCATGTTTATGCATAGAGGACTACACATACTGTTAGTGTGGGGTGGTTGTAGTTATCTAGGTACAAGGATATGGGAATTGAAAGGTGAAAGGAATAAGCTACTATGGGTGTGCTTTAATTCAAAAGAATATTGCTTCTCAAAAGTGACCAAGGATGAAGATGAATGAAAGGATAGTATAATGTGAGGTAAGTGGAGGCCATGATAACTACCAAGAGAAGGTACAATGATGAGGTACTCGGGTGTAAGGGCACATGTGAAGAGAGGTATGTGACCAGAGGGTAGGAAGGCATGCTAGAAGGTTATAGCTGGGCGTGAAGATGTACCACACATAATGAATGAATTTGGTCAATGAATAAGGGGATATTTAGTACGTGAAGGAGTAATAAATGCATCAAAATTTGAAAAATTATATAAGGATGGGATGTGGATTCATTTTTACCATTGCTACTAAGAGAATTTGAGGAAAGAGCTAAGTGATCGTGTTAAGGTGTGAAGGGTGTGAGACCAAACATGATAAGTAGATCTGTGTGAAAAGAAGCTTGCATCCCCGGTGGTGAAGGGTTTGAGCAAAGCAAGGAGACATAGAGGAGTTAGGGCACAAATTTTCCACCTAGGGAACAATTAAATTGAGATAGGGTTTGATTCACAAGTGGCAGAGTTAAAGAGGATATGTTTACAAGGTAAAAATGGCACCTAAGAATGTAAGTCATGTAGCAGAAGCAAAAGGAAAGAAGAAGGTGGTCATTGAAGAAGAAGGGATAGCACCCAAAAGTTATTTTTTAGAAATGTAATATCCGAAGGATTTATCATCGACCAGAATGGGATTCACCTATCAGAAAGAGAAAAGTGAGTGAATATAATCACATGACCATGGAGAACAAGAAGGATATCGATTCCCTACTCATTGTGAGGACAAACAAGTGTATGGTGGATGACATGCCAATTTATGATGATGTAGGTGAGAAGCTTCTAAAGATAATTGGGGTCTACCAATTATATGACCTTTCATATTTCAGGAAGTATGAACCCTTGTATCATTGGCTCATGAGAAAAGTGCACAAGGACTTCTTCTACTTTACTTTGGACACGAGTTAGAATCTCATATGCGCTTATCTCATTAATTACAAGTTTGAAGGCCACATGAGAGTACATAAATAATTATCTCACAAATAAAGTCATGATCTTAAAGACAAAAAGGATTTAGGTACTGAAGGGTCTACGCGGTATGGATATAGACAAATTAAACAACTTTTGGTTGCATAAATAGTATCACACCTTGTTACAAAGTTGAATGATTAGGAGTGGTGGTCACAGGTAAATACTATGTGGTTAAACATTGCGCATAAGATGTTAGAAGGAGAAATCTACAATATTGTAGGCTACATTGCAAAAAAAATAATCGAAGAAGCACGCACATGAGGAAGATCATCTTTGGGGCTATTCTACTATCACTAGTATTCATGGAAATTGGAGTACAAGAAAGGCCAAAGGAAAAGGTATGGGAATAGCCCATGGAGAGTAAGTCACCAGTGAAAGGTTCAACAAGTACTTATATAAAGGGGCCATGACAGATAATGCAAAACAAAGGTCGAGAAATGGTATGAAATGCTCAGTAGCAGAATTTGGAGAAGAGTGGTGCATCCCAAAGAACCTACCAACAAAGAGCTTGGAAACAAGTCTAGTTTTCGTATATCAGCATTTCGCATCATGTGCTTCCCAATGAGAGATGGAGTCTGGAGACCTTGGTGTAAATTTCATGATGCATTCACCGCAAGGTATTTCCAAGCATCTATTCACAAATTTATGACATGGGCCAACTAGTATTCAATGCAAATAAGGTATAATGTGACTACCATACATTGAGAAAGAAGTATGTGTATCCTGGAAGAAGTTCCTACACCAAGAGGATCATTTCAAAGGTGTTGAATATTAATACAATAAGTCTGGTTATAGCAGATGTAGGGGAAGCATTGCTTTATCTTCATCTGAAGCCTAAAATGGAGAAAAATAAGTATATAGAGAATGCATTTGCACTCCCAAGGCCACCAAAGGGTAAGCACACAATAGAAAACATACCTGCGTAAAGGCCCACCAAATTTTTTCAAGTAGAGGGTGAAGAGGAGGAGCGTGAAGATAGTGGAGGCTTGGAGTGTAGAATAAAGAAACCATATGATAGAGAAGAGTCATGGAATGTAGACACTCCACCTTAAGGGCAAGACGAAGAGGAAGATATAAAGTTTGAGCAAGGGGATCATATATTTAAGAAAGTGTTCGGATGCACAAGGATTCAAATTGGAACCCCACAAATGGTACATATGTCACCTCATATCTCTCCACACAAGGAGACCACTAAACCAAAGAAGAGAAGAAATTTGAAGTTGGATAAAGAATCGAAGGAATCAGAAGAGAGTGAACGTGCATCTCCTACCCCACTCAAGCTAGAGGAAAAGCCATATAATGAGGAAGAGTAGATAGATGAAGAGATGAAGGACATAGAAGAAAAAGAAAAGGAAACCTATGTATCCACGTATGTGTCTGCTCAGGATGTAACAAGACATGCTCCTAACCTTGAAGTTACAATTCCCAAGGGTCTTATATCAAAGAGGATAAGTGGAGAGCACATTCCACTAGCCATGGGGTATGTAGAGGATGTAGGTAAAAAAATTTTCACCCGCTTCCAAAGCATGATAAGATGTAGGATTTATTCATTTGGGAGCTAATGGATGAGGATATGGTGACTGTGCACATTCAGAAGCAACTTTCATGGTCAATGCACACCCACATGGATGAGATTGATTTTGATGTATGCAAAGAGTCATGCATTTCAAGATGGCTGAAGAAGGCATCCCAAGCTAGACATATGACAAGAAATCCTACTTTGTCATGTCGGATGAGTAGGTTAGCAACATATTGGTGAAGGTTTCTACCGATGTTGTGAGAAGGAACATGGACAGAGATGCAATAATCAAAGTGTTGTGTGAGGAGATAGAGACAAAGGATGATGAGATAACACACATAACACAAGAGAGGGACTTCACGTAGAAGAAGAGTGAAGTACTTATCAACATCAAAGAGGAGATTTGGGACAATTTCATCAGAGAAATGCCACACTTAGAGATCAAGCTACCACAGACGTTTCCCTCAGCGATACATTATGTAGGAAAGTTGGTGGACCTGGTGCTTGAAGATGAACCTCTGTGCATGACAAAGGCTAAGGAAGTCAAAGCAAGAGGAAGAATGAGAGAAAGCCTCAATGATGTGAAAGATTGCATCCTATGAAGGGCTGCTACAAGTGCTATAAGAAGTATTGAAGAAAGCAGACCAAGCTTTGAATATATGCACAACTCTAGAGGCACTTATCAATATAAAGACCCTAGAAGAAAGCAATGAGGTCCAAAAAGAAATGAAGGACGAAACATTGGGCCACATAGAAATATTGTCAATAGTTAAGTAGAATTGTGAGGCCCTGACAGTAGCACAAGAACCGCATAAGACTTGGCTGGAAGAACTTGAGAAGCAAATTACACAGAAGATGCATCTTTTAGAAGAAAGGATGACATCAATGTCTAGCATTGTGTTGGTTTTGCAGAATGAAAAAGGAGAGATTATGAGGGATGATTTGGAGTCTATTGTTGTGGACATCCCAGAGAAAGTAGAACAAGCACTTATTGGATGGTAATCCTTGGAGGCCAAAATAAAGAAGTATCCAGAGTTGATACTTAAACCGATATAGAGGATGCTTTGCCTCATAGCCTTATAAAACTTATTTATTTATCTACATTCTTTTATTCTTATTTTTCCATTCTTCTATTCTTTACTTTAATTTTTTGAGATAACCATTATCGTGGATGAAAATGAGATTAGTGTGGGGTAATTTTGATTAGATAATAGTTGTTAGAGATCACACAATGATTTCACGCGTGAGAGAATACTAGGATCAAGGGCGTGGAGGGAAAAAAAGAACCCACACGGAGGGCAAGTTTAGCTATTGAGATTTAGCCGATTTTGAGCATGATGACCTATTTTTAGAAGATGGCGTGTAGAACACACCAATGATGCGTAGACGTGAACACCACACATTGTCTATCTTTAGAGGATTGGATCAAGTTTTTTTGTATGGAGACGAGATAGGAATAGGATTGTCACTTCGATTAACTATAAGAGGTCTCATAGATTGCACACTTACATGTGTGGCTATGCCTCGTAAATGATGCAAGGATTTTAATAGCATGCGGCCTATTTATGGAATAAATAAGAGGTGAAGGGAAAGCCCACGACCTATATATATGATGTGAAGCACATAGTAAGATATATATGAGAGATGGATGTGTGTGTGATAGAGAGATATATGATGGAATTACTGTAACAGATCCATGTGCATCGGTATAAATTGACATTATTGTAAGGAGCTTATGTGTTTATTAATAGATGGAAGTTATTGGCTAAATCTAAGTGTCATTACTGTGTGTAATTGAGTAGTGCATGTTATTGATTCAATCATGATTATTGTTTAATATTTTTCTTTCATAGATCTGAATGTAGCATGCATGGTAGAATGGTGGATTAGCTATGGACATATATGTTTCTTCCTTCATCACACTAACATCCTACTACAGCAACCCTAAAAAGGGACCTGGTACCTTTACGCACTTCGAGTGAGTCCTCATTCTAGGCTGAGGGATGTGCCAATGTGACTAGGGTGTTATTTGGTGAATTCTAGGCTACATCATCAACTAGTCTGCAATCCTTGGTATCATAAGTCATATAGGTACAAATCTATCAATAATCGGAAACATTCTTGTGGATTACGTGCTATAGTAGAGGGAACATAATTACATCATGATTCCCATGGAAAATATCACATCCTACCAACATGGCATGCACTGAATTCGAGGGAAACTATAATTTCCATGTCCCCGCACTTCCTAAGCTATACACCAAATTCCACTACAAACCTCATGCATTAAGTTTGCAGATAGCTTCTCCAACTACTTGGCCATTGCAAAAATTTGAGCTTCTAGAAAAGGAATAACACCAGTATCAATGCTCCCAAAAGCTTCAGCATACAAGGAAGATTTTAATGCCTCGCACGGGTCTGTGAAAGTATTGTGCGATAGATCCATTCTAAATGGTATTATCAAACATCCGAAAAACCATTGAGCATGTTGAGAAAGATGAATTTCATCAAATAATTTTGACAAGATAGTCTTGAAACATGCATCATTCTACCAGTACACTCTCTTCCATTCCCTGTTGATCTTCTTCAGAGCACTGATACTCTTCTTCTCAAACTCAGGGATATGGAACTCTGCTAGGAATGCATTCTTATATGTGGTGTAGTCTACCACCATCTGATGGGGGTCATACTTTCTATACCAACTATGCGTGTGTCCTTGCAACATTTTTGAAAACTAACTTTCCTTCCACTCTAGGGTAGTGATTATATTCACATGCCATAGTAATTAAAACTTGTGCACACGCTCTACAACATCTTCAATGTCCCTATAGTCTAGTAAGTGTAAACAAATCTCAAAAATCATTTGGGGAGGTAGCTATGGTCCTTGTCCTCCTGATGCAAAGCCTTAGTTTCCTCCACCACTATATCCACAAGGTCATGTTCCTCCTAACCCACTAGATCCATCACCTATAGTCGAAAAAAGTTCCGAAGTGGTCACACCTAGTCTACCCAATGTCCCATTGAATCTGTGCACTAATGGTTTGTGATATTGTCCAGTACTGGGTTGTATGTCATGTGCCACTCCCAGATGTGATTTCCAATCCTTTTATACTTGCACCTTGGCCAAATATTCCTCCAAATATAAGAATGGCTTGTGTAGCCATGGATGTTCCAAATGAGAAAGTATATCTCCTAGGCGTAGATAGATTACTCCCACCGATACCAATCAAGCAGGTTAACAATACTTCTCCCTTAATCTAACAAGCACCAGAGGTTAGTCACCGGGTGGATTCATATATGCACCCACAAATCTATTTTCTCCATACAATGAAATCTCATAATAATATGAAGGGGATTCTCTCCCACGCTTTCCAAGATGGGGTAGCAAAGACTTCTCAGGTTCTACACATTTTGATTAAACCTCAACTCCTTCCTAAAACATCTACCTCCATAGATCCATCGCACTTAAAACCTCATGTTTTCTAGTCAACTCCCTTTCATGAGATTTGTTATACTTGAGTCGTCTCTCCTCACTTTCCTTCTCACCAAAATTTATTCCATCTTCCTTTCCCCGCACTCGGAGAGAAGCTTAGCCGGCCATGGGAAATGCTTCTAAACTCAAATTAATGACCAAGAGATTCATATCCAAAGGAATAACACATAAAAATGATCCTTTAGGCTCCCTTAGATATTTTAACTCAACAACTTTTGGGAAAGAATACGTAGAAATGGCATATTCAAGAGTATAAGCGGTTAGAAATCTATTCCACCGGTGATCGGTAGCATGCATCTAAGTCAGATCTCTATCCTCCAACCTCTAATAGTCATCTTGGGTCCATACATGTGATCTATAGTACCATCTCAACTGGATGCATATGCTAAAAGGAATTCATATAGTTCTACTGGGAAGTAGCAAAATAATGTCTCATACAACTCATAGTATAGTATCTCTTCTATCCATCTATATGCATCAAACTAAGGTCTAGTGCTGAATCTTTGAGAAAACTCATCCTCTGTGCTTTTGAACCATGTTTCAACACTTTTTAAGGTCGACGCGCTATAATCACGCATTACCGAAATAAATATGCATGCCATTTATCACAACAACTTTGAAAAGAGGTCATAGAAACAAAACCAATATGTAGTCATATTTTATACCCTTAGACCAGTAGTCTAATCCCATGTGCGTCGGCCTATCACCCATTAGGTCTTTGGGCACTCACTCGAGACATGTATGGGTGTTGAGTTTCTCCTTTATGTGAGTCTTATGAGAATGCATCATCTTATAACAGATATTCAAATAGAAATGAGCGAAAGAACCATGCCATATTCTAGAATGATTTGTTATCTTATTACATCTAGAAAAGAGAAATAACAAACAACATAAGGAAATGGTTCATACAGAAAGGAAATACGCAAGTATTATGATTTTTCACACATATATGATTTATAAAAGAGCCATATATTCATCTTAATAGGTTCCATAACCACATTATAATCCCTTGAGGTCATGAAAGACCCTTATATAACTATGCAGAGTAGAGTCATGCATCAGAACTACATTATGTTCACCATATTGTGAAAATAAAAAGAATGCGAGACCCATTCCCTCTAGATGTATCATTACTTATGAGCTCTCCTCATCCCTAACCCATAACATTCTCCATTCATTTATTTTAGGTCTTCATCTCTCATTTCTTCCCTCCATACTCTCCACACACTCTCTCCGTACCATCTCTCTCTTTTTCTCTTATTAGGTGCTTTTATTTATAACCTCAACATCCATCGCCATGCCTTTCAAAAGTTACAGATTGGTCACCAAGTATTGAGGTGGTCCTTCATGGGAGCATGCCTTCTTAGATCTGAGCTCTCCACTCCTTACAATGATGTCTTCTAGAACCTTCCATCACATGCTTGGTATATTCCCTTTTTGATCCCATAGTTTCTGTGTCGGCACCATATCCACAAGTGTCATGTTTTTCTCATGTTCTTCCTAGGATGTTGAATGTGGTTAATTATAAAACTTGTTTTTCCTTGTGCGCATACCATATGTTCTATAAAACCTGCTAGAACCCTTCCCTATGCGCCTTCATCCTATGTTCCCTTCACAACTAGGTCCCATGCGCCCACGTGCCTTCTTGTACTTAGCTAATATTTTGGGGCCTAACAATAAGTGATATTTTCTATCACGTCAAGACCACAACCTATTATTTGAAGCCAACCGAGTAACCAAGAGAATATTTAATTATCTTCTTGAGATAATTACTAGTGAATACGTTCTTGAGATTAAGATCATAATGCAACAATGGCTAGGTACTATCAGTTCTTCTCTAGTAGAAACCGTTATCATCTAATATTTATTGTTAATATGATTTAAGGCATAACTATTTTACCTTAAAGTAACATTTTCCATAATCTATTTAGAATGCCCTCTTCTAAAGAGTCCACAAATTATAAAATCAGGACTGATTTTCTTTGCTAAACAAGTTAATTAACTATTATGGAAACATTAATATTATTTTGATTCATACCATCATGACACTTTTGAATCCCAATTGAAGATATTAAAACTATTTTCAAAAACACACCACACTATTTTATATGAAGCCCCAAGTTTCATGGTTCCAACATTTCTAGTAACACAATAGTGTTAAAAAGGTTATCCCATGGAAATATAATTCAAACTAGTTATAAATAGCCATTTACTAACAAATTTGAAACTCTATAAACCCTTGAGTGTTTTAATAAAATGAAAACAAGGTCGTACCATGAATTGATTAAACAAAAACTATGGAATAATTAATTTCCAAACTTTTCTCGCATGAATACCTTTCTTATTTATGTTAGGAGATAATAATAATACAATAATATCAACACACTTTATTCAAGTCAAATAAATTGACTTTCCAAGAAAGAAAAGTTGAAAAACAACAAAAGTAATAATCTATTACCACGAATCCTATAATTAAACCCTCATATATTTATAGGATAATACAAGTAAACAAAGAAAATTCCTTAATTACTTCTTGGATTCATCATCACAATAGGGTAAACCCTGAACTATTTTGGGATCCCCTTATTCAAGGAAATCATAAGAAACACAAAACCCACAATATTCCAAAATTAATTTACACAATCAATTGAAAAAAATCATTCCAAAACTCCACAACTTCAAGAAACTTGTTTTAACTTACCTCAAGTTTATTATGTTTTCCCTCAAAAAAATACATTATTAGCATTAATATTTGTGCAAACAAAATTTTAGAATCGCTACACCCTTTATTTTAGGGTTATTAATTAACCCGTATTCTATAAATGCGTATAGAGAAGTATCATAATAATAATAATAAAATCCCACAACTTTAGCCATTTAAAGTAACATTTTGATCACAGAAAAACCTTTTTATTAGATCTAGCTCAAAAATTTAACATTCTTGCAAACATCTCAAATAAGCATTATTGCCAACACTATTCAGACCAATATCAGATGAAGTAAATAGTTAAGTGGGATAAGGAATGTTTCTTTCCTGGAAATGGTAGTTTGAAATCTCCTTCTAGCTTTCTTCACCGCCATTATTCAAATACTAATTTTGAGCCAAATAATTTGAATCCACAAGAGCAATCACTAACAAGTGCCATGCTTATAAAAAGTAATGGATTTATTTATTCATTGCTGACAGCACAACCATTTTTACATGCAACTCGCAAAGCTCCAGTGAAGATTATCAATGCCATCAAATGAACCCTAACTTGGTAGATACTTGACTAAGATTCTCTTAGTTTGAGATAATTTTCATTAATGATTTAGATGCATGATTATTTAACCCAATAATTTAAAAGGAATAAATGTGTAGGGAAAATTATTAAGAACTTAAAGGAGATAAAGCATAAGATAGGATAAATGTCCATGGAATATATAACATAAGGCTCTCCAATGATATGAACAAGTATAATTTTAATTTTGATGAATCAAGTAAGGTTTCTTGGTTTGTGGAAGGATTGTGTAATAATGAAAACAAAATTTAAAAATAAATCTAAATCCATTGAAGCAACCATCTAAGAGGAAAATATTGAGGATTGTGGTGAAATTAGTACCTCTAACTATAAAACCAAAGTGAAATTGGATGTAGTAATGTGAAGATTGGAATAAATACAAGAAGGAAGAAACCTAGGCTCACCATATTGTGTGCTAAATGAGAAGATGAAGGAAATTATAAGAAACAATTTAACTAAATAAAAATCACGAGTGTTGGTGCTTGAATTAATCTCACCCCTTTGTGTTTGAGATTTTCCTTAGACATTTGTTGTGTTCTTTGTTTTCCAAAGAAGGGGTGTTGGTTAGAAAGGTTATAGTCATTGATTTAATTCTTTTGAGTCTCTTGTATGTTGATTTTTTATTTCCTCTTTTTGGTTGAGGATTGTGTCTGGGTATGAATAATTTTGGAAACCCCCCTACAATTGAAAACCGATATGAATCAGTTTTAAAAATTATAAAAATTACCTGTGTGAGGTATTCCTTGATCATGTCAATAATTTCATGTTTTGTTCCACCGCCCATTAGTATGTGGCATTTCCCAGTTGGATGTGGTATGGTGGGTTTAAGTTACAAACTTATAACTTTCTATTGCTTTCACAAAAATGCAAAGTTATCTTCATGGCCCAATGAATATTCCTTTGAATATTCACAATCAGAAAATGCACAAACAAAAATTTATTCCACCCTCCAAAGATGTACACTTGTCACAAGCGGGATGGATGTGGGGGATTAGGGCATAGTTATATTTTTGTGCACCAAGGTAATAATGTATAAAAGTGTAAGGAAGTTCCCAAGGCCCATAAAAGACATGTGGCTCTTTCTTATGCAAGGAGTGGGGAAGTGGTTCATCAAAGAAAAATTATACTTTTGGATTACTTTTTAAAAGGAATAAAGTTTGAGAAAAGGCCCGTAGCTCCGCTATTTATTAGGTGTGACCATGTGTTAAGCTCAAATTGAAATTCCAAAGTAGGCAAATGATAAAATGACTAAAATTATTTACGTTTTAAAACACGAGAAAAAAATACAAAGAATCTCCTCGAGCCCGCATCGACGTAAAATTTTTCCATGTGGATGACTCACTTTTAAAATTGGGAAAAGTAGAATGAGTGGCCACGATGTAATGCATTTAATTATTTCACCATCAATGCATCTTGTACAAATCAAGGATGATTTTAAAATTTTCAAGCACCTCGATCAATTTATTATCAATTTTCGCGATCTAGTTTCCATCATTAGTTATTTTCATTAAGGAATATTGTTAATTTGATCGTGGAACTCGAATTCGGGAACCAGAAGTTTGAAAAGATTTTGAATTGACGTTGAATTTCTCAAATCGAAGCAAGAAATTCTATAAGAAATAAAGAGCTTGTATCATTCCCATTTTAAGACTTTAGAAACAAGAGAATTTTTTCTTTGAAACATAATGTTCTCTATTCTAAATAAAACATCATTTAGAACACACATTCCATGCCAATCAATCTCATAACAAATAACCATATGTAACTATAATGACTCAATATACTATCGATCTCTCATTCCATGACTTAGTTACCAACCGATCTCTCATGTTAACTTAAATTATAGAATACTTTATGTATACTATGTATACTTGGTTCTCCTACCCTATTCTAGGTACTGAGTGATCTATTTAAAGAACCTATCTGAATATTTGTTACCAATATTCATCTAACATCACGTTGCTTTAAACTAGGTGACATAGGACAATGTAACCAACAGCTTGCAATACTTTGGCCACTGATTCTCAACATACTGTTTATGTTACTATTCCTAGGAGACATACTTGTCATTTTAGAATACATCCTTCACCTCACTCTTTTGTTATCTAGAATGGTCTTACTGACTAACGTCAGTCCACTTGCCCCAGGTTTGACCCTAGCCTAGGTTAGTAACATAATTTATCATAGGAAGATGCTCGCAATGACTTAGGGAATATGGGCACACTCGGTTGACTTAAGTCAATCAGATGTGCCAAGGTACCCTGAGTCATTGAAAGATACTACCTATCCTAAACATGCTACTAACTTGACCTAGAGAGAAACTAAGTTCAAGTCTAGATGTGCGTAGATCTAGATGAATAAATATGGAAGGGTGTTGCCACATGTCAACTACAACATTGTATCCTCGAGAAGTCCTAGGACTTCTCGAGGGTATAGTCCTATAGTTGGCATGTGCCAACATCTATTAGAACTAATTCATCAAGATGTACATACCCCCTTAGTGGTCATTAATCATAATTAAATTGGATTAAGATTCAGATTATAACAACCATGCCTAACCCTAATTCCAACATTCCTTACGTTCTTTATCCAACACAAGCCTCATTAGATATGAACTTCATTAATTCATGTTTTCATTGTTATTCATTAACGTGACATAACAAGTAGTTATCCCAAAATAAGAAAAAAACATCAAATGTTTAATTCTTAATGTAACCTAGTTGTCCAAATCAAGTGTGTCATCCACCTAGATTCAACTAGTGTTTTATTTATAACGTAGTATAAAGATTTAAGATCATAACCACTATTCCTTTTATCTTTCATTCCATAAGAGAGGAAGAGTCTTCCTCTACATGGTTAGATGTTAGGTTTAACATAACCTTTTTATCATTTGTTACCCATATATTTTAATTGTATGTCCTAAGCATGTTTATTTATTAAACTATACTTGTGTAGTTAGAGAATGATATCTTTTTCAAATTAACAAGTTCATTATAATAAGAGAGATTATACTATCTCCTTAATCCAATTCATTATCTGATAACAACAATAGTATACAACAGATATAAAGAATCTTTGTCAAGATATTACTATTATTTGCGTCATACAAGTACAAAATAATTCACATTACAAATTGAGTCCAACACAAAACCTTTCAATTCATGATGTTAAATATACATTTACAAGACTATGCATTTCATACATTTCCGCATGTCAATAATAATTAAGGATCTTACAAGAACATCACTTTTCTTTTCCATTACAACTCAAGAATGAATCAAAACTCTTTACTAAGATCCAAAATTAAATAAGCCAATGCATCATAAAATTTCTTACCTTTTTTATCACTTATGATATCCATCTCGCAAAGATTGCTAGCATGGGTTAGTTCAATGGACTGAGCATGATAAGCACTAATCATTAATGTAAAGTGCATTCCACTAATTGTTATATTATATCAACTCTACTTTAATGAAACAATTAATATATCATACAAATTATCATAAGTAATAACATCTAGAAAATAAATACAATTAAAGAGTATGAATTCAGTTTTAAGAAAAGAGCTTAATATAATCTGCAACACTCCGCATTATATCATAAGTTTTAATTGATCCTATCAATTGCTTTAAAAAAATCAACAAGTCTTGTCATCCAATTGTTTCATAATTCTATAAGAATATAAATACACATTTATCTCTTCTAAGTAGAAAAAGAAGTTAATTTTAGCCTAGCTCATATTAGGATGATCCATTCTACAACTTAAGCAAAGAGGACGAATCAATATATACAACTTCTTACTCAATTCATCATTTGAAAGATAGAAATAGGTTTAGAACTCAGATAACTACTTCAGTTCAAGGATAACAATATAAGGATTCCATAAATAAGAGACACCATCTAAACAAGAATCTTGAATCAATCCAAGAAGAATAGGAAATCAAAATAGTCTAACTGAAAGTCTTACTAACTTCTACATGTTAGAAGATATAATTCCAAGATCTGAAAACAGGCTGTCCACAAATCCAAGCCGGAATCAAATAGAATTAATCTCTTATCTAGTCCATCCAAGAAGGGTTCATGATATAACAAAGTGCAGAAGGAGACAACCTTCCAATATCAATCCATATGGAGTATGACTCAATCAAGAAAAATAGTCGTTCTAAGAATATTATTATTTTCTTTCCAACATACCCACTCAACTAATTTCCTTCCACTTCATAACAACCAATGACTTATACAAGGCAGACCAAACAATCCACAAGAATTTCCATCTCATAAGAAGATCAAATAGAGAAAATTTCAATCAAATGAACTTATCCAAACAACAGTAAGAAGGGATCTCCATTCGAAAAAGTCCAATCCATAATTCATTTCATTTATACTATGAAATGAATTCTCATTTCTATTTCAAAATTAGAAATTCTTTAACTATTTACCTAAAAGAGAACGTAAAACCGAATGCACGCGATTAAAGAAAACACACTTCCAATTTTCCACTACAAATCTTACAAACCGGCTTACTTGTTTCCATTCATCAAGCACAAGTTTAAATTCAATTCTCAAAATGAAGTACAAAGTACAGTCCAAAAATAGTATACTATCCCCAAGAGAGCATGTTCCTTTCTCTATAAAACTTGAAGATTCATTCAATGAATCTATCAAGGAGTAGAAATACACAAACATTAAAAGATAGACTAGTTGAAGTAACCACGAATTAAAGAACTGAAATCCCATTACAAGGATTCAACAACTCAATACCAAGGAGTAAGTAGTTCGTGATCCAAATAAGAACAATAAAAAAAAACTAAGTAGAGATAAAATATATAATTTCATACAAAATTCAGTAGACTAAGGTACTCATTCCATCTTTTTAATAAAACCTAAAAATTAATTGAAAGGAACTGAAGAGAGTAAGAAAAATCAATATACGTTTAAGAAAAGTACAATTCCAAACTTACCTCCAACGTTACGAAATAGAATCACAATAAGGAGTCTCAAGTTCCATTTAAAAAGATTATGATAAGGAAGGCATTAGTTCCGGACATCTCTTACAAGAAGGAGAAATCCTACCGTATTTTTGGAACCCTCTATATTTGTTACAACTGTTCCAAACGAACTAAAATCAACCAAACCCACAACAAGACATAGTTCCAGTCCATTAATCCTATGAACAAAATAGTCAAGCTTCAACAAGATGTGGGTTTGCTCAGGGTAGAGAAGAAAAGGATATACTTCATATTCACATGCCCTATCAAGTTCAAAGAAGGTTGTACAGTCTAAAAGACAGAAGTACTAAAACCATTCACACTCAAGAAGCTATGCAAAGAAGATCTCAAAAGATATTACCAGATAAACTTCCAACCAAAACTAATCTCTCAAGCCCTTATCGAGTAGACAGTCCATAATGAGTTCAATCATTCTCAAATCCTTGAATACGAATAAAACTTTCAACATCGAGTACATGTACATAACAAAACTCATCAACTCAACTATAAGTTCAGAATACACAAGTACTGAATACGAGTATAGTGTCGAATATGAAGATTCGAGAAAAAGTTCGAACTACTCAAAGCTCCAACTCAGCTTAGAATAACACGAAGTTTAAATACAATCTCATAGAAAAACTTGAATACTCCAATACAATTAAAATGAAACACATGTTCCAAATAATAGTTCGTAACGAAGCATGAAGCAACGACTACCGCGTTTAGTCAACACGCACTCCAAATACCAATTTGATCGAACTACAAAGCTTCAAATACAATTTTCACAAGCATGTCACCATCAAACTAGCACAGAGAAAGTTTCTAAAAAAACATCATTACTAAGCAATGGATTTACATTCCAAAAACCATAGAGATTCATAAAAACATGCAAGTAGATAACTAGGCAAATCATGCAAATATTTATCTCATGATAGTAGAGTTGTTATAATGAATCACTTAGAAGAAAGCAAGAAATCTTAATGGGTAGGGCCTATCATGTCTGATAGTGCTTCTACAAATTCAAAGGAGACTTCCAAAGTTGAGATTTCCACTCTTTTCTTCTCCACCAAAACATTTCCTTCCAATGCCTCATATACATTCCCTTGATCAAAAATAGACTAGAGAAATAAAAAATAGCCAAGAAGAAGATGAAGTCAAACTACTAGTTCAAAGAACCAGATCACTCCATGTAGAGAAAATTCACGATGCATGCAAAACCAAAAACCTCCCACAAATCCACCTCCCTTGTTTCCAAGATGGTTTGCACACAAAAACTGAGATCCATTAATGCCATAACTCCCAAATTTCCCACTTATCTCTCCTTGCCACCACCTCCCAAAACTGGTGAATGCCATTTCCAAGTTAACATGCATTTTTATATTTAGTGAAGCCTCCACATAAGCCCCCACTAGATTTAACTAGCCTTTGCTAAAACCGACAAAGATACCTCATGCATTAAACTTAGGTTAGTCTAACAATTAATCACCTTAGGTCTTAAAACATTTCCATAGGTAATACCCACTTTAGGTTAGATTAAATTTACTTCCATATAGTATTAGGCATTAGGTTAATATAGCCTAATATTACCTTAGAAAATTTTCTCCCTTATTCATTTAGCACTAGAGCTTAGGTTAGGACACCATTCCAAACAAAAATAGAATAAGAAGCTTAGGTTAGATTATAACCCAATTAAGTAGATGTAGCTAGGAAGTAGGTGCTCTTACCTAGTTTAGGATACCATTAGGATAGTCCTTTAGTTTTAGGGTTTTGATCCCCTTCATAGTCTTGAAGCAGACTATTTTTGTTATGCCTTTAATGTCCTGCAGAGATCAATCCCAAAGACCCAAGCACAACATACAATCGAATGAAGACATGATCACTCAAGCCCAAAGAACTTGTAACATAAAAATTTCAGTCCACTATGTCTCTCAACCAATGAA
The DNA here is from genome assembly GCA_018340775.1 of Taxus wallichiana var. yunnanensis. Lineage (NCBI taxonomy): Eukaryota > Viridiplantae > Streptophyta > Pinopsida > Cupressales > Taxaceae > Taxus > Taxus wallichiana. The sequence continues at coordinate 292,993,789 of CM031235.1, read as the reverse complement.
TGTCAATTTACCATTCAGTCCATTAAGAAGATTTAAAACATTCCTTGGATCACTGAAATTGATCCAAGGATGAGTCAGTAAATGATACAAGTTTGCAACTCTCAAAATTAGATTGCAGCTTATCAATAAGAAGTGAAAATTCATTCCTACAAACCATATCATTCCATTCTAAAGAATTCAAGAGAAGAAATGATTTATCCATAACAAGCATGATTTTCAACAATCAAGGAAACACACCTCATTCTAGAAAATCACATGCCAACGCTTGTAATGCAAAGAGAAATATAACAGTTTGTCTAAGGTGTTACATACTTCCCTCCTAAAAAGAATAATCATCCCAATGATTATCTCATTTAAACATTGCATTAAGGATAATCAATTTATTCACTTTCTTAACATATGTTTGCAACAATATCAAAATTTAAAGTTCTAGAAATCAGCATTCACATCGTTGTTTATTCAAAAATAAATAGTCATCTACCTAAAACTGGCAGACTTATTGACATATAAAGATAAAATCACAAATTGTTATCAGTCATCATAGTCAATTCTGATCTAATAAATATGGAAAAGTAGTTTTTCATATCTTCTATGTTTTCCTGTGTTGTAGTTTCTTCGTTAAATTGGTCCCACTAGACCTTACATTACTTATTTTGTGATTCCTTAAATTCAATCAAGCGAGTTTACAAAACTCATATGGGTTTAAACACAATTGTTCTAGGGTCTTGGACTGCAAGGAATTCCAATTTAACACATGTGATAAATCTGAAACGTATTTCTTAAGTAAAGAAATATGGAAAACATCATGCATTCGTGACAAAGTAGGAGGTAATGCTAAACAGTAAGCTATAGGGTTAATTACTTCAACTATCTCAAAAGGTCCCAAATAATGAGGTGATAACTTGACAACCTTGCCAAAAGTTATAGAGCTCTTTTTCAATTTAACCCAAAGAAAGACTTTCTCACCGAGTTCAAATTTCCTGTCAACCCACTTTAAATCATTATAACTCTTTTTCCTATTTTTGCTTCTTTCAAGTTCTCATGAATCATTTTAACTTGTTGCTCCATTTCAGTAAGAATTTTAGGTCCAATTACCTCTCTATCCTCAATGTTGTCCCAACTAATAGGGGTTCTACATTTTCTTCCGTATAATGCTTCAAAAGGTGTCATCTTAAGAGAGGCATGATATGTGCTATTATATGTAAACTCAACTAGTGCAAGTTACTCTTCCCACTTATATTGTTGTTCCATACAATACATTCGTAACATATCCTCTAAAAATTGATTAACTCTTTCAGTTTGTCCATCCATTTTCGGATGATATGCAGAACTGAAATTTAGCTTAGTTCCTAGAGATGCATTAAGAATTTTCTAAAACCATGATTTCATTCTAGGATATATATCTGATATGATTAATTCAGGTACACCATGTAATCTAAAAATTTCATGCACAAATCTTTTAGCCAATACAGGAGAATCATCCTTCAAATTACCAAGTAATAAAATGTGCTACCTTCGTTAGTTTATCAACAACTACTAAGATAACATCATGTTTATTTCTTGACATAGGCAACCCTTGTACAAATTCCATGCTTATCACTTGCCACTTGTATAGCGGTATGCTATGAGGATACAATAAACTGGATGGGTTCATATGTTTGACTTTAACACATTGACATTCAAGGCAATGTGTCACTAAATCAATAACATACTTTTTCATCCCTTTCCATAAATATTGTTATTTTCTATTAGCAAGGATCTTTGTAATACCAAGGTATCTAGAAAAAGGTGAATTATGAAATTTTGCTAACAATTTCTTTCTTAAATCATTTAGCGAAGGTATGTAAACTATGTTTTCAAATCTTAAGATTCCTTTGTTATCAAAGTGAAAACCTTTATACCTTAAATCATTTGAATTTGCAGAAATCGTTATTTTTACTTGCTGAAAGTAAGAACTAGATTCCATACCACTTTTTACCTCATCCTAAAACTGTGTTCTCAATGTTATAAGAGCATAAATGTGCTTGCTACGACTTAGAGCGTCAACCACTCTGTTTTCCTTACCCTTGATATAATTTATGTCAAAATCATATTGAGACAAAAAATCTAACCATATTTTTTGTATTGAATTAAGATTTGGCTAAGTGAAAATATACTTCAGCCCAAGATGATCAGTTTTCAATTCAAAAGGCTTACCAAGAAGGTAATGTCTCCAAACATGTAGTGCATGAACAATGACAACAAGCTCTAAATCATGTAGAGCATAATTTAACTCATGTAACTTTATTTTTATAATTTCGTAAGCTATGACATGATCATTTTGTAACAAAATACCTCCTAAACGTTCACTAGATGCATCAAGTAACTACCATTAAATCTCCATTAGGATCTAGAAACGCTTTAGAATAGGTGTCTTGAAGTTAATCGTTCCTTCAAAATTCTAAATGCAGTTTCACATTTCTCATTCCAAAAAAATTCTTATCCTTCTTCTCAGTAAAGAAGTTATTGGTGCAATTACCTTAGAAAAATCCTTTACAAATTTTCTATAGTAGCCAACAAGCCCAATGAAGCTTCTAACTTTATGTACATTATTTAGTGCAAAGCCACTCGCTTATGGCTACTATTTTAGAAGGATCTACAATAATTCCATTCTTACTTATTACATGACCCAAATAGTGCACTTTTGTGTCATAGAAAGAACATTTAGATAACTTACCATATAACCATCTCTTTCTCAAAATTTCCAAGATGATCTTCAAATGCTCATGGTGTTCCTCAATACCATATTCATGGTGTTCTCAAAAAGAATATATGATAATTTCATCTAAGAATACGAGAAAAAAATGTCCAAGTATTCTTAAAATATATTATTCATTAAATTCATAAATGTTGCAGTGCATTTGTTAATCCAAAAGGTAAAATCATGAACTCATAATGTCCATACCTTGTTCTAATTTTTTTTTATGAATGTCCTCATCCTTAATCAGAATCGATGATATCCGGATCAAAGATCTATCTTAGAATATAATGATGCTCCATGCATATGATCAAATAGATCATCAATCCTAGGGATTTGGTATCTATTCTTGATTGTTGCTTTGTTTAAAATTCTATAATCAATGCACAATCTAAGTGTTCCATCCTTATTTTTCACAAAAATTACTAGTGCTCCCTAAGGTGAAACACTTGTTCTAATAAAAAATTTAGACAAAAATTCTTGCAACTGAGCCTTAAGCTCTACTAATTCTATAGTATTCATTTGATACGGTGCCTTAGAAATATGCTTGGTTCCAGGTTTGATCTCACTTGTGAATTCAAACTCTCTTTTGGGTGGAAGACCTGGTCGCTCTTATGGATATAGGTCAATGAAGTTTCGTAACAATGGATATCGTTCTAAGACATCATTGTTCTCTTCATTTTTTTCTAAATTTTTTACTGCATATAAAGTAAAACCTTTATTTTTGTCCTTTTTAAGTTGCATAGCTGATAGTTTTCTAACAGAAATCTCATGTTTCACACCCTGAATCTCTGTTGTTTTTTGTAGGTCATCTAAACAACTAATATGTTTTTCAAAACAGTCCACTTTAGCCTTATGTTCGATAACCAATTAACACCTATGATTACATCATAAGACCCCAAAGGTGCAACATGAAGATCAACTTCATTATAAAAGCTTAGTAAGTCAAGGATTGCTCCAAAAAGACACATACTAACCGTATGAACAACATTGTTTCCATACTGTACAGTCCATGTTTTATCCATGTTTCTAACTTTTATTTTTAGTTTTGATGCTAATTTACTAGAAATAAAACATTCAAGTAGTTCATATGTTAAAAATAATAGTTATAGGTAAACCACATAACTTACCCGAAACCTCTATGGGCGTGGCATGTTTCTCATCCCTTGTCACCACCGCAATGTGCATCTTTTGTTGCTAATTACAATCATCATTTTTCAAAGGGCATTTATTTGCGTAATGATATTTGCCACAATTATAACAGCCTCATACAGGGGCCCTTTCTAGGCTCATGTTTATTTCTAGCCTTAGAGTTATCGTTCGACCCCATAGGACTTTTTTTTGTTATTATTGTTTTTGCCAAAGTTGTTCAAGTGCATTACCAACAAAATTGTTTGTTGTTGTTTTCTTATTAGTATCGATGAAAAATTACTTTTCATTATGAATTTATTCCATGGTCCTTTCTTAGGTGCAAGAGATGACGAAGAGGAGTTAGGGATTTTTTCCTTAGCTCCTCCTTATGAGCGAAACTACCTTCAATTTCTGTTCCTACCTTATGGCCTTTTCAACAACCCCTTCCATTGTGGTTGGGGTGTGAACATATACCTATCCTCCTATAATGAGATTCAATCCCATAATGAATTTCCATATCCTAAACTTCTCTTCAGTTTTGTACGAGGTACATACTTAAGGAGTTTAGTAAACCATTCCCAATACTCAGTTACCATTAGCTTTCCTTGAGCTAAGTTCTAGAATTCAGTCATTTTTGATCATAGTAAATTTACGGTAGCCAACGTTGCCTAAAGTAACCTTTAAATTGATTCCATGTGATATTAGTTTCATCAATATTTAACTTAGCCTTACGGCTGTCCCACCATGAAGATGCCTCATGGGAAAGCTGATATGCTCCCCATATCACCTTTGTTTCTTTTGAGAAATTCCTTATTGAATTTTTTTCTCCATTTCATTGAGCCAATTCTCAGCCCCATATCCTAATGTGGTGCCATCAAACTTGGGTGGAATTATCCTTTTATATCATTACCGAGTTCGATTGCTTGCAAGCCTAGCCTTTTGTTCTCAAAATGATCAGGTATGTTCACATTGTTATTATCAACACCTAAATTGGTGTTTTCCTTAGGAGGTGGCTAATTATTATTACTAGCATCTTCTTCCTCCTCATTGCCCATTACTTATTGTTCAAGTATAGCCAAATGATCTCTTGTGTCTCAACAAGGCAGCAAGGATCTCATCAAGTTTTTGGGAAACTTGCTACTCCTTCCTCAGGTGGAGGATTATTTGAAACATTTCCTCTTGTTCTAACCATTTTTGTTAACGAGAAAATTTAAGTTTCATCAGATTATGGACACAATAGGTCCAAGAGCTGCAACCTTTAGCTCTGATACTAAGATGTAACATTCCCATTTTAAGACTTTAGAAATAAGGGAATATTTTTTTAAAACACAATGTTCTCTATTCTAAATAAAACATCATTTAGAACACACATTCCATGCCAATCAATCTCATAACAGATAACCATATGTAGCTGTAATGACTTGGTATACTACCAATCTCTCGTTACATGACTAAGTTACCAACCGATCTCTCATGATAGCTTAAAGTATAGAATACTTTATGTATACTACGTATACTTGGTTCTCCTACCCTATTCTAGGTAATGAGTGATTTGTTTAAAGAACCTATCTGAATATTTGTTACCAATATTCATCTGACATCACATTGCTTTAAACTAGGTGACATAGGACAACGTTACCAAAGACTTGTGATATTTTGGCTAAATATTTTCAACATACGTCCATGTTACAATTCCTAGACAACATACTCATCATTTCATAATACATCCTTCACCTCACTCTTCTATTATCTAGAATGGTCTTACTAACTACCGTCAAGTACATTTGCCCTGTGTTTTAACCTAGCCTGTGTTAGCAACATAATTTATTATAGGAAGACGCTCACGATGACTTATGGTATATGGGCACACTCGGTTGACTTAAGTCAATCTGGATGTGCCAGATACCCCGAGTCATTGAAAGCTACTACCTATCCTAAACATGCTACTAAATCAACCTAGAGAGAAACTAAGTTCAAGTCCATATGTGCATAGATCTAGATAAATAAATATGGAAGGGTTTTTCCACATGTCAACTACAACACTATATCCTTGAGAATTCCTAAGAATTCTCAAGGGTGATACCCTACAGTTGGCATGTGCCAACATCTGTTAGAACTTATTCATGAAGATGTACATACCCCTTAGTGTTCATTATTCATTATTTAATGAGATTAATATTTATATTACAAAACCATGCCTAACCTTAATTCCAACATTACTTAAGTTCTTTATCCAACACAAGCCTGATTAGATATGGAGAACTTCATTAATTCATGTTTTCATTGTTATTCGTTAATGTGACATAACAAGTAGTTATCCTAAAAACAGATAGAAAACATCAAATGTTTAATTATTAATGTAACCTAGTAGTCCAAATCAAGTGTGTCGTCCACCTAGATTCAGCTAGTGTTTTCTTTATAACATAGTATAAAGATTTATGATCATAACCACTATTCCTTTTATCTTTCATTCCATGAGAGAGGAAGAGTCTTCCTCTACATGGTTAGATGTTAGGTTTAACATAACCTTTTTATCGTTCGTTACTCATATAGTTTAATTGTATGTCCCAAGCATATTTCATTATTAAACTATAGTTGTGTAGTTAGAGAATGACATCTTTTGCAAATTAACAAGTTCATTATAATAAGGGAGATTATACTATCTCCTTAATCCAACTCATTATCTGATAACAACAATAGTATACAACATATATAAAGAATACCGCCAAGATATCACTATTATTTCGTCATACAAGTACAAAAGAATTCACATCACAAATTGGATTCCAACACAAAACCTTTCAATTCATTATGTTAAATATACATTTACAAGACTATGCATTTTAGACATTCTCGCGTGTCAATCAATCGAATTAAGGATCTTAAAAGAACATAACTTTTCTTTTCCAATACAACTCAAGAATGAATCAAAACTCTTTACGTAAGATCCTGAATTAAATAATCCAATGCATCATAAAATTTCTTTCCTTCTTTTATCCCTTATGATATCCACCTATAACTATTTCTAGCACGGGTTAGTTCAATGAACTAAGCATTAAAGTAAAGTGCATTCCACTAATTATTCCATTAAAACAACTCTGCTTTAATGAAAAAATAAATATATCATACAAATGATCATAAGTAATAACATACGTGAAAAGAAGTACAATTAAAGAGTTTGAATTCACTTTTAAAAAAAGAGCTTAATATAATCTACAACACCTGCATTATATCATAAGGTTTAATTGATCATATCAATTACTTTAAAACAATCAACAAGTCTTTTCATCCAATTGTTTCATAATTCCATAAGAATAGAAATACACATTTATCTTTTCTAAGCAGCAAAAGAAGTTAATTTCAGCCTAGCTCATATTAGGATGATTCATCCTACAACTTAAGCAAAGAAGAAGAATCAATACATACTACTCCTTACACACTTCATCATCTGAAAGATAGAAATAGGTTTAGAACTCACCTAACTACTTCAGTTCAAGGATAACAATATAAGGATTCCATAAATAAGAGACAACATCTAAACAAGAATCCTGAATCAATCCAAGAAGAATAGGAAATCAAAATAGTCTAACTGAAAGTCTTACTAACTTATACATGTTAGAAGATAAAATTTGAAGATTTGAAACCAGACTGTCCATAAATCCAAGCTATAATAAAAAAGAATTAATATCTTATCCAGTCCATCCAAGAAGGGTTCATAATAAAACCGAGTGTAGAAGGAGATAACCTTCCAATACCAATCCATATGGAGTATAACTCAATCAAGAAAAATATTCAGTCCTAATAATATTATTATTTTCTTTCCAACATAGCGACTTAGATAATTGCCTTCCACTTCATAACAACCAATGAATTATACGAGGTAGACCAAACAATCTACAAGAATTTCCATCTCAGAAGAGGATCAAATACAGAAAATTTCAATCAAATGAACTTATCGAAACAACAGTAAGAAGGGATCTCCATTTGAAAAAGTACAATCCATAATTCATTTCATTTATACTATGAAATGACTTCTCATTTCTATTTCAAAATTAGAAATTCTTTAACTAGTTCCCTAAAAGAGAACGAAACCGAACGCCTTGATTAAAGAAAGCATACTTCTAATTTTCCATTACAAATATTACAAACTGTTTACCTATTTCCATTCATCAAGCACAAGTTCAAATTTAATTCTCAGAACAAAGTACAAAGTACAGTCCCAAAATAGTAAACTGTCCCCAAGAGAACATGTTCCTTTCTCTATAACACTTGGAGATTCATTCAATGAATCCATCAAGAGTAGAAATCCACAAACAAGAAAAGATATACTAGTTTAACAAGAACCATGAACTCAAGAACTAAAATCCCATTATAAGGCTTTAACTTCTCAATACCAAGGAGTAAGTAGTTCACGATCCAAATAAGAACAATAAAATAGAACTATCGAAAGCAGAGATAAAATATATCCTTTCATACAAAATTTAGTAAACTAAGGTACTCATTCAACCTTTTTAATAAAACCTAGAAATTAATTAAAAGGAACTAAACAGAGTAAGAAAACTCATTATACATTTAAGACAAGTACTGTCCCAAACTTACCTCCAACATGACTGAAACAAAATCACAACAAGGACTCTCAAGTTCCATTTAAAAATATTACGACAAGGAAGGCATTTGTTTTAGACATCTATTAAAAGAAGGAGAAAGCATGTTGTATTTCAAGAACCCTCTAGATCTGTTACAACTATTCCAAATGAACTAAAATCAACCAAACCCACAACAAGACATAGTTCCAGTCCATTAATCCTATGAACAAAACATTCAAGCTTCAACAAGATGTGGGTTCACTCGGCGAGAGAAGAAAATGATATACATCATATTCACACACCCTATCAAGTTCAAAGAAGGTTATATAGTCTAAAATAAATACGTATGAAACCATTCACACTCAAGAAGCTATGCGAAGAAGATCTCAAAAGATATTACCGATAAACTTCCAACTGAAACTAATCTCTCAAGCCCTTATCAAGTAGACAGTCCATAATGAGTTCAATCATTCTCAAATCCTTGAATACAAATAAAAATTTCAGCTCAAAGTACATGTACAGAACAAAACTCATCAACTCGACTACAAGTTCAAGAATACACAAGTACTAAATACAAGTACAATGTCAAATATGAAGATTTAAGAAAATTTCAGAACTACTCAAAGCTCCAACTCAGCTTAGAATAACATGAAGTTTAAATACAAGATCCTAGCAAAACTCGAATGCTCCAATACAAGTAAAAACAAAACACATGTTCTAAATAATAGTGCGAGAATGAAAAATGAGGAAAATACTCGCCCATTCAAGAAACACTGACCCAAATACCTGCTTTTGATGAATTACAAAGATTCAAATACAATTTTTGCAAGCATGTCACCATCAAACTAGCATAGAGAAAGTTTCCCAAAAACCATCATTACTAAGAAATGGATTTACATTCCAAAAACCACAGAGATTCATAAAAACATGCAAGTAGATAACCAGACAAATCATGCAAATATTTATCTCATGAGAGCAAAGTTGTTCTAATGAATCACTTAGAAGAAAGCAAGAAATATTAATGCAGTAGGCCTATCATGCACGATAGTTCTTCGTAAATTCAAAGGAGACTTCCAGTTGAACTTTCCAATATTTTTCTTCTCCCCAAAAGATCAACAACCAATCAAGTTTCCTTCCAATGCCACATATACATTCCCTTGATCGAAAATAGACCATAGAAAAAAAAAATATCCTAGAAGAAGAAGTCAAACTGCTAGTTCAAATAACCTTGAGATAGCTCTACAGAGAACAATTCACGGGGCATTTAAAACTAAAAAACCTCCCACAAATCTACCTCCCTTATTTACAAGATGGTTTGCACAAAAACTGAGATCCATTAATGCCATAACTCCCAAATTTCCTACTTATCTCTCCTTGCCACCACCTCCCAAAACTGGCGAATGTCATTTCTAAGTTAACATGTATTTCTATATTTAGTGAAGCCTCCACGTAAGCTCCCACTAGATTTAACCAGCCTTTTCCAAAACTAGGAGTACCTCATGCATTAAACCCAATCAAATCAAATAAAATCCATTGGAACCATTGCCATAGTGCCATGTGACCCTAGGTTCCTTTTAAATAGTTTAGGATAGATGTCCCCAAAACTTAGGTTAGTCTAACAATTAATCACCTTAGGTCTTAAAACATTGCCATAGGTAATACCCACTTTAGGTTAGATTAAATTTACTTCCATATAGTATTAGGCATTAGGTTAATATAGCCTAATATTACCTTAGAAAATTTTCTCCCTTATTCATTTAGCACTAGAGCTTAGGTTAGGACACCATTCCAAACAAAAATAGAATAAGAAGATTAGGTTAGATTATAACCCAATTAAGTAGACGTAGCTAGGAAGTAGGTGCTCTTACCTAGTTTAGGATACCGTTAGGATAGTCCTTTAGTTTTAGGGTTCTAATCCCCTTCATAGTCTTGAAGTAGACTATTTTTGTTACACCTTTAATGTCCTACAGAGATCAATCCCAAAGAACCAAGCACAACATACAATCAAATGAAGACATGATCGCTCAAGCCCAAAGAACTTGTAACATACAAATTTCAGTCCACTATGTCTCTCAACAAATGAATGCAAATTTACCATTCAAGTATGTTAAGGATATTTAAAACATTCCTCGGATCACTAAAATTGATCCATGAATGAGTCAAGATACATGAGATAAGTTTGTAACTCTCGGAGAATTAGATTGTAGCTTATCAATAAGAAGTGAAAATGGATTATTGCAAGCAATATCATTCCGTTCTAAAGAATGCAAGAGCAGAAATGATTTATCCATAACAAGCATGATTTTCAACAATAAAGGAAACACACCTCATTCAATAAAAACACATGCCAACTCTTGTAATGAAAAGAGAAATATAATAGTTTATCTAAGGTGCTACAGAGCTCATGTCCTTTTTATTTTCTTGGAGAAGAAATTTTAAGTAAAGCTATGGTTTATAAAGATGAAAACCATTCCATCCTCATTCTCTGCATCTTGAATCACAAGTGATTTAAATAAAATTATGGACACTGAGACTTAATGAATGCCTACTTAAAGAATTTTCTTGAGAGATTGAGTAGCCACGATAAGATTTAGTCCATGGGAGCAATTCAAGATAGTTGCATCTCTTTAAATGGTGCTATTCCACCATCATTTCATTACAAAAAAATGGTATTGTATTGTGCTATGAACTATGACTTATAAAAAAATGAAATTCTAGAAGGAAGTAGTGATGCAATGTTGACATTGCCTACGACTATTAGGATTATGATCAAGTTACTCGTGATAACTAATACAATAACCTTTGGTATCAATTTATCCTTACGATACTATGAGGAAAATAAAACCGAGTATTCTAGACTCATAAACACGAAATGGCTCCTAACAAAGAAAAAGGCAACAACCTAAATCCCTAAGAAACTAGTTAGGGTACAATTTTGTTGAAGAATCTTAGGATGTTATTGTATTATTAAGTCAAATTGCTGGATTGGAGACTACAAATGAGTTCAATGAATGGATGTGTACCTATATGTAGATAATTTTGGAAAGAAATTGGAGCATCTGCTAGGCTACTTTTATTGTATAAGCACTTCATGGTCACATGGTTACCTTGACAAAGACAAAAACAAAAATGAGTGATACCTCGAGATTGAATTTTAAATGATGAATTACTTGATTTACAATGTTACGGGTCATAGGCATTTTCCCGGACTCTTGCCACATGTTGATTTTAATTAATGCCAAATGCATGAGATATTTCCCTAACTGCAATTGGTTAATTGGAGTGGCAATGTGAGATTGGTCAATGACACTTTCTTTGCACTAATTATATGTCTTTTCAAACCAAAATAGCGGAAATATAGAATTTATGAGTAGGCTAGGAAGGTGACTATGGAATATAGGTTTTATTTTATTTAGTACTTGAATTTCATATATATAAGGATTAGTGGTTTTGAAGGTAAGCCATATAAGTTTCCCAGATACTTGGATGATAAAATGGCTTTGTGTGAACTGGCAAGGAAATTAACACCAATTCACAAATTTATTGTTGGGAAACATAAGACAAATATTAATTTCCCCATCAAAATTGGAAGGTATTCATGCCCTTGAATTTTAAAAGCTAGATTAATTGAGGATGAATTGAAGAGGTTTGAGTTGGGAAAGTTTAAAGTGAGAGCCAAATATGATATCAAATGGGTGTTTAATAATATTTCAAACACTTTTGATCATGAGCCTCATATTAAAGACTATTGGATGAACTATAGGGATGAGGAAGAGGTCGACTAAGATATTTCTCTAAAATTACCCTTGCAAAAATAATAGACTTCAAGATTACGAGTTATACCCGAGGGAATTGTGGATGATCCACACATGGTGAGTAAGTACTATTTTGATCAAAAGATAGAAGGACATCCTATAGTCCCTTTAAATTGGAATCAAATAGAATCATATGATTATTCTATTCGGATAAATTATTTGATGAGGATACGGTGAATTGGTTGGCTCAAAATAACATTGATTTATCAATAAAAATATAATAATCTTGAATAAATTCACGGATCTCGAAACTTAAGTAATGATATCCCTCCCCTAAGAGAAGGGGTTGACAAAATTGATACTTTGGGAGGAAAATATCCTTAGTTTCCTTTAAAGAGGACCACATCTAAATTTATAGATGAATGGAAATTAGCCACTAGTGGATTTGGTACTTCTATATCCACTCTGAGGTAAAAAAATGGGGAAATTATCTTGAAATATATGGAAAATGCTCCTTTTAATTTTGCAACACTTGCTTCAAGAAAAAGGAAAATGTTTGGCATCTCATCTTGTTCCCTCGGGTATTTTGCCAAATCCTCATGTGTTGAAAAATTAATGAGTGGGGCTATAACAAGCACCCATTCTTAATCTAGGCCAAGTAAAGAGAAATGAAAGGTAGCACCGGACCTCAAGAAGTTTGAAAGGACACACAAGATACAAAAGGTTGTTGTACATGCCCAAAATTGTAGGGTACTGCACCGTTGGAACAACGTAACACGTACCCCAATGATGATACAAGTCTCCTCACAAGGTGTTCGGGATCTGGAAAATCTCCCCAAGTGTGCATTAACATCCCGCATGCCCCGCTTAGCCCCGCGTGCTTTGTTTTTCTCTTTTCCCTCTTTTCTTGGCCTTTTGCTCTTCAGTTATGAAACCGCCGCCCTGCCTGGGCGGCGGTCTCGTGACCGCCACCTGCTCAGGCGGCGGTCCTTTATGCATTTTCCAGAATGCTCTTTTAACATGACTCACGTAAATTTCAACGTTTACCAGCTTTTTTTCACCGCCATGAGCTTGCATTAATGATTCTGGTTCCTTGGAATAGTGTTTTGCCATTGTTTATAGTTTAAGAGATCAATTTGGTTTTTACCTTGGGTAAATGCAAATGCTATAAATAGTTGGCTTGTGCTCAAGCAAATGGCCCCTCAAATTTGCCTCTGAATTTCTCATTGCAATAGATTAGTCTTTCATTTTACTTAGAATTCTTAGTTTCTTTCATTGCATGCTTAGTTAGTGTTGTTTTGCTATTAGGAAGCCACATATCCATCTTGTGCAAGTGCTGTTGATATTTTATCCAATCCATTGGAGTAGAATAGTTTGTTTTCAATAGGAAGCCATTAAAGTTGCAGGTTTTGTTCTTCAAACACGGGGTAGTTTTAGGTTTCGGACATTTTATTTTGCATGAATCGCAATAAATCCCGATAGGAATTACATAAGCCAAGCTCTGTACTCTTGCGCTATCCTTCTCCTACTCGCATTGTATTCATGCCGTATCTTAAGCTGCGTTTGTCCCAATATCTACTTTTGTTGATGCTAGCATTACATGCTTTTCGGATCCACGTGAACACGAAGGAATGAGGAGATCACACTGATGGGACAAGATCACACACACCATCAGATTCACCACTATTCTACAGAATCCAGGTTCTAGCTTTCAAAGTTCTAATTAGAATAATATCAAATAGAGTAGTTAATCACTTTATTTGAGTCAATTTTACTTTCATATTGCTAGGGAAGTTGTGGGGATTGATAGTTTCTGAGAGGCTATAATTCTTTCCTCACTTCTGAGGTAGGATCAAGAGTCTTTCAAATAGATTAGATTAGTTATTTCATTGCTTAGAATAGATTTACAACTGCACAGGCAAGTAGCTATACTCGGTTACTTTGTTTGTTTTAAAATTTGACACTAGGTTAATTGTCAATTTCTAGATATATTAAAATAGCTGCTCTTTCAAATTCATTTAAAAATTCATCAGAAAATAACAAAAATATAGAAGTTATATATGTTATAGACATACTTCACATAGTTAATTTTATTTTGTTGCATTAGTTTACATTATTACTTTTGTATGACAATCACGGGACCTAGAGAGCCCAGGGAATACGTATTCGAGCCAATCATGCCCCAACCCAATCTCATCACAGCCATAACTGATATAGATCAGAATCTCAGGATCCAAGTCTTCCAAACAATGGTAAACTTACAACAAATCAGTTTCCAACTGCACGGGTTAAACATAGAAGACGACCAAGCACACACATTTTGGTCAAATCAACCAAACTACAGATTACCCTAGATTCATATCCACATGACTGTAGAAGGGTTTGAAAGAGAGCAGACCTTTGGTTGTGATCCTTTGGTCCCACAACCAGACATAGGAGACACTCTCACAGATATAGATACCAGCTTGAGAATTCAAGTTGCACAAATGCCTGTAAGATATTCTGAGAAGATCACACAATTATTAATTCTGAATATAGAAGCTGAAAAGGCATATGACTATTGGATACTAGGGATTAGGGATTGATTCCACACATGACCATAGCAGGACCACAACAAATACGAATCTACGGTTGTGACCCACAAATCCCATAGCCCAACGAGCCCATAGGTGAATCAGACATAGATGTTGGCCTACGTACACTAGTATTCAGATCTACTCCACTTCCACCTATCATCATCGAACAGTTATCCTTCCTAGACATAGCAGCTAACAAAGCTAAAGAGTTTTGGACTAGGCCAGAGAATCACCCATAGAGTCAATTATATTTACCATCCACCCTATGACCTTATCTAGAGATATACACGAAACTATCCCAGGTCATTTTCCACGTATTCCACAACCCATAGACCGAATCATGCCAGAGCTCAATATTGATTGGAGCCTTTGAGCAGTCATCCTTGCTGATCGATCTATCACACCAATTCAAGTTAGGAGGGCCTTCTTTGCCTTAGATTCACAATTTCCACTAGTGCGCGTTGAAGACATCAAATTTCCCAATTATCTTGTCTACATCCCACACATATTTAATCCCCACTGGTTGTCTCGGCATGACCTCGGGAGGTTGGCGAGGAAAAGTGCGAGGAAAAGTTACTTGTAGATTCCTATGCTCGCCTACTACTTTTCCATCGTACAAAATTGGTGAACCCAATGTGAAATTTCTACTTCTGGTCCTGGGAGTCGATTTCTCTATTGGTTCTATCAAATTAAAACAACTTTTTCATCTTTACTACCTCATTAGCTTTCACCATAACCTTCACTCCTTCCCATTATTCTGTGGGTATTCATATACCCCCCAAATATGTCAGGATTCGATGCTTATGGTAGGCCTCTCTTAGGTCTTGAGGCATACTACACTCAACTGAATAGACAGTCATCGCCCTCGCTCTCGGTATGGGGTGACAACTATTCAGATAACCAATTATCAACACAAACTCCATCTCCAAGGATCAGATATAACTCATCTTTCCAAACAGAAGAGTTGGATCAACAAACAGAGCCTTTGCTCAAATAATATGATGCTCACAGGAGAATCAAGTTCATCTCCTCAGGTACTACTTAGACCACAAATTAGTAGACAATCAAACTCATACCTGGGTTTGGATGATGAACATTTGGTACGTTATGCCAGAATGAACAACGTTCTCGAAGTATGTACCCACCTATAGGAGGTTTACAAACACAACCCGAGGTTTATTTTCAAGGAAATAACTCCATGCCATCACATACAGGAAACACCCTCGGGGAAAATTGGCAGGGTAGCGATCAATTCATATCAGGATATCACATGCCTATACAACACCATGATATACAATAGACGCCACTAAAGCAAAACACCGTGACTTCACCAAATGAAGTCATTTCAACGTTAGTAGAAAAAGTTAGGGGATTAGAACTTGCTCATCACCATTCTCAGTTCATACAGGTAGGAAATCCTAATCCTCCACACCATCCTAGCCAGGTAGACCTCCTCACAGGATTAGGCACGTTAGGTATGACTCCTCAGTATTCACAACAAACGCTGATTAGAACCACCATTTCTAACACCGTTCCAATACCTCCCGGTCTAGTACAAAATAATCCATTCTTGGACAATACCCCTTCATACTTAAACATGTACTCCAAATCACCACAAGGGGATATGTTCTCCTCTCCCGGTATTTTTACTCAACCACAAGGGTTCCCTTATGCTCCTACCAATGCATATGTAATGCCATATCAACAACCCATTCCACCTCCACTCCCTCAACAGGCACCATCAATGGTCGAAACCTATGCGATAGGGACATATTCAGAATACTTGAAAGAGCCCTTAGATTTCACCATACGAAGCGTCATGCTTCCAAGACCTCTTCCCGATTTGCCCAAATACAAAGGTGAGGGAGATCCAAATGCCCATATCAAAGCTTATGCTACGGCCATTCGAGAATTACTCCCTTGGGATGGGGTTGTTGCTAAAATATTTCCCAAAACCTTGGAAGGTATCGCTCTCGATTGGTATTATAGAATACCTAAGGCTTCCATCCATTCATTCAAGCAACTCGTGTCAGAGTTCATCAAGGCCTTTGACATGAACAAACTATTAAGAACAGGAATCAGGGAATTCTTGCACATTAAACAAGAACACAATGAATCTATCACCCATTTCATCCAGAGGTGGCGTATAGTTCTTTATTCTTCGGCAAGTGCTCCAAATATGGATCAAATGGAACTATGTGATTTATTCCTTCATTCTCTCAGCAGAGAAGTAAAGGAAGAAGTCCAAAAGTTTCCACTAAGGACTTACGATGAAGTACTTGAGAGCGCTCTCTGAATAGATCAAGTGGCAATTGATAGTGGTCGCAAGACATATGGAGCAAATGGAAAGTTAATCACCTCCAACCAAAACACTACAACTTATCCTACTATCACGAATGTCAATCAAGGACCTAAAATCCTTAATAAAAATCACGGAGTGACAATGGATGGAGTAACTGATTAGGCTAGAAAGGTAAATGTGGTGAATACTCCACCACAAATAAACAATCAACGAAACAACAACTTTACTCCAACAATCAATACAGTGGATTTTAATCACCCAAAAACAAAAACAACAACAAAGAATTCCCTACATGGGATCCAAATCAAAATTCAACTAGGTATCAAAACTAGAATTCAAACCAAAGACAACAAATGCAAAATTTTAATCCTAATAGGCAATGGTTTGATCAGAATTTTGGGCCACAATATACATCAAGCCAACAACCTAGGAATTACAATCCCAACTCGTATTGTGGTTTCCACAAAATTTGGGGCCATGACACTAGAACATGCCGTGACTACAATAAATTCATGCAACATTTGCTAGATGAACAAAGAAAACTTTTCATAGATATGTTCTTGGTAGATCCTACATCACCAGCACCAAAAAAATTTATAGGGGTAGTTTCCCCTCAAAATGCACCCCTCAAGATCTTCAATGATCCGCTCCCAAATCACAACAATAAAAAATTAAATCCAAGTGGGACAAACAAGGGTGTGATTGCAGGAAACAATGATCATGAAGCTTCAACTTCGCTGAATCCATTAGTTGTACCACAATTAGGAAGTCATCCTCGACCAAAGATAGTTGGTTTAGTGGAGTTAGACTCCGAACTACCCGTAGAAGCTATAACAAGGACATGAGAGTATTCCTCTCAGCTAAGTCCAAGCTACCCGCTAGAAATAGACGATGTCCAACAAGTATTAATAAAACCCGTAGGTGCTTATGATTTAATTAATGATCTAACAAAAACCTTCTCGCACATCTCCTTTTTGGATTTATTGAAGAACTCCCCTGCTCACAGGGCTTCTCTTTTAGAAGCATTGGGTTTAAGTCATCTAATCAACATCACTCCACCTCTTAAAACACAGGTAAACCATATAGACTTTGATATCCATCCTCCGGGGCAGCCGGATAGGGATGTCGAATTCATATTCGAAATAAACAAAATGCCAATAGATGTTGAGATCGCACGCCGAGGTGATCCAGCCTTACACTTACAAGTGTGGGTTTATAAAAATTATGTGAAATGTGTGATGGTTGATGATGGGGCAGCAGTTAATATAGTCCCCTTCTCTTTCCTTCAAAAGCTAGGGTATGGAGAAACCAATTATTCCACGACTCGAAATACACTAAGAGGCTATGACAGCCTTAAAGCCACCTCAATTGGAACTATAATACTACCGGTCACCTTAGGACCCAAAACAATCCTGACTAAGTTTTATATTATACATGGGAAACCAACTATAATATGATTCTCTACCGACCATGGATACACCATATGAAGGCAATCCCTTCTACGCTATTTCAAGAAGTAAGATTCTTGCATTTAGGAAAGGTTTTATAGCAAAGGTGATCCAAAACCATTGATGTACACCTGGTTGACCTAAAGAGAAGACCAGGCATTCACTCGGAGTTTGAACTCCCAACAAATCAACTTAATAAGCCTACCGGTCCAAAACCAGAAGAAAAGTTGGTACCTATGACAGATCTTGAAACTATGAGCCTAGCCAAGGCAGCCCCAACCCCAAAGATGAGGCTAACACTATAGAAATAGTATCATTAGGAACTACTGCAAAAATTGTTGAATTACTAGAACAGGATCTACCAATGTTCCTACCATTTGATTCTATAGGCATGGGGTACACCCTAGGTGTCGGTTCTCTCCCAGCAGAAGATCTCTGCATGGTGGAAGTAGAAGATATTAACACAAAAAATGTCCCAACATCCATGTTCCTAGAAAATATTGGACTCTTCATTTGATGGAGCTAGATGTCATTATGGAGCTGGGGCAGGTGTAATCTTTACTTCTCCCGAAGGAAAAGTCCTACCATTTGCCTTTAAACTAAATTTCGAATGCACAAACAACGGTGCCGAATACGAAGCCCTCCTCCTTGGCCTCATCTTAGCTAAGAGGATCGGTGCTAATAATATCAGGGTGTTAGGAGACTCACAATTGATAGCAAACCAAGTCGTTGAGGTATATGAAACCAAAGCCGAGCACCTACAGCTCTAAAAACAAGCTGTATTGAATTTAAGAAAGGAGTTTGACTTCATATCAATTGAAGCAATCCCACGAGAACAAAATCTCCTTGCCGATTCAATAGCAACCTCAGCGTCACACTTCACTCCAAGCAGTGAGTTGGAAAATACCCATTTTATGGTATCCCTTCGTACCAAACCATTAGTAAAACAAATGTCAAGCCCTCATTTAATGAACAGAGATGAGAACAAATCTACTATCCTAGACCACATTGATAGTGAGACAACCACTCTTGATTACTTAAACACCTATGCAGCGATACATCTCACCCATCACACAGTAGATTTATCTTTGATCCCACATTCATCTTCCTATTATGGGAATCCCATGACAGAGCTTCCCCCACAAAAGGAACCCAGCATATACACAGTCGAGAATGGAGACGAGATAGAACTACCTCCAGCCCCGCCTGAGTTTGAAGAAGGTAACGCTTCTCTAATCGAAGAAACAATTGATATTAACATCGAAACAGAAGATAAACCAAGGATATTGAAGTTAGGATCCTCATTAACTCCATCAGAAATAGAAATACACACTCAAATCCTCAAGGAACATCAGAAGGCTTTTACGTTTAATTATAAGGAAATGAAAGGAGTTGCACCCCACATTGCGGTGCACAACCTCGTCACTAAATCGATGGAAAATCGATTAAACAAAAATTGAGACCAATGAAGCCCAAGGTAGCCCTTATGGTGAAAGAGGAGGTAATGAAACTCCTCCAAGTAGGATTCATTAAACCAGTCGATTACTCTCAATGGGTATCTAATATCGTTCCCATTCTTAAAAAAAAAGGAAGATACGCATCTATGTAGACTTCCGATACATTAACAAGGCATGTCCTAAAGATGACTTCCCATTACCATCTATAGATGTCATCATTGATGCAACAGCTGGATTTGAGTTTTTATCTCTCATGGATGGATTCTCGGGATACAATCAAATCAGAATATCCAAACAAGATCAAGCTAAAACCACATTTATAACTCCTTGGGGAACCTATTGCTATGTTGTTATGTCATTCGGTCTCAAGAACGCTGGCGCTACATACCAGCGGGCTATGACATATATATTTCACAATCTTATTCACAAAATTGTGGAATCCTACAGATGAACTTGTTGGCCAAGGCCAAGAAATGTTGTGACCATATGGAGGTGCTTCACGTCTTTCTTTCACGTCTGATAGAATACTGAGTCACGCTAAATCTAGAAAAATGTGTCTTTGGTGTGACAGGAGGGAAGCTCCTAGGTTACATTATATCATCACGTGGGATCGATGTTGACCCAACCAAAATTAAGACTGTTCTTGAAATGGTCCCACCTTCGGATGAATCTAGAATCAGATCATTTCTTGAAAAACTTAGTGCGATCGGAGATTCATCCCGGACTTAAGTTTCACCATTCATCCAATCAACAATCTACTCAAGAAAGATTATAGCATTGATTGGACCAAGACTGCAATGAAGCTTTCAACGCAGTTAAGCATTTCTTGTTATCACCACCTACACTAATGCCTCCTAAGCCAGATCACTCATTAATTTTATATTCGCGAGCCACCAATGTCTCGCTAGCCTGTATGCTGGCTCAAGAAGATGATGATAATAGAGAACGTGCGATCTATTTCATTAGCCAGACATTGCTCGACTATGAAACACGCTACACATAAGTAGAACAAGAATGCCTCACCATAGTATTTGCAACAAAATGCTTAAGACATTACATGTTAAATCAAGAAACAAAGGTCATTGTAAAAATAGACCATTTACGAACTTTCCTCATGCAAGGGTCCTTGTCTAAAAAGGTGGGCGCTTTATAACCTTAATGGGTGAATTTGAATTAACATTCGTAAATCAGAAGTCGGTTAAAGGACAAATCATCGCAGATTGGTTAGCTGATAATCCATTAGACGGAGGCGATCTAGTAGATCTGGACTTTCCAGATGAGTGCGTATACTACGTCAAAACCCGACCTTCTATCATTGAGTGTCCTTATTACACTGATATAATTAATTATATCATGGACCATACATATCTAGAAGGTGCTAAACCACAACGAAGAAGGAATTTACGCATTATCGTAGGTAAATACGCCATCATAGAACAAGTCCTCTATCGGAAAGCGTTCGATGGAATGCTTCTAAGATGCATTGACACAGAAGAATCCAAGAAGATTCTCCATGAATCTCACAGTGGAATGTGTGGAGGTCACTTTGGTGGCCATGCCACCACTCATAAAATACATCGAATGGGCTATTTCTGGCCCACTCTAGAACACGACGTAGTAGAGTTTGTACACAGTGTCATAAGTGTCAAGAATTCTCCCACGAGATTCACATGCCAAGCACAAGCTCTACAACCAATCGCTACTCCGTGGCCCTTTTCTACGTGGGGCCTAGATTTAATAGGGAAATTCTCTCCCTCGTCTACAGATGGCCATAATTTTATAATCACAGCCACTGAATATTTTACCAAGTGGGTAGAGGCTATGCCTCTTACTACTGTACCGGGTTCTGTAATCGCCAAGTTCATTTTGAATCAAATCATTTACAGGTACGGTGTTCTACAAGTCATTATCTCAGATAATGGGACTTCTTTTAATAATGACGAAGTTCGTGAATTATGCAATAAATTTAAAATAAGCCATCATACAGCCTCCTTGTATTACCCTCAAGCTAATGGATAGGCTGAGGCGAAAAACAAAAAATTAAAAGCCATTCTCCTTAAAACTGTGAAAGAAAACAAACGAGATTGGCATTTAAAGTTATATCCGGCCTTATGGGCCCACCAAACCTCAATAAGGACACCAACAGGAGTGACTCCTTTCTTGCTAGTATTCGAGGTAGAAGCAATTCTCCCGCTTGAGGTTGAAATACCCAGTCTCCACATTCATTACAAGGGATTCGGATGAAGACACTTATAGAGAAGCACATCTCTCCCAACTAGAAATCCAAGATGAAGCTAGGTTAGACACTAAATAGTGGCACATAGTCTATCTTGCCGACTAAATGTCGGTAGTATAACAAGAAGGTCTATGAACGTGACATATATGAAAGTGATCTAGTTCTAAGGCTAGACAGCCGGATCAATAAAAAGACTAGCAAAGGAAGGAAGTTCTGGCCCAAATGGCTAGGCCCATACCGAGTCATGAAGGACTATGGAAATGGTGCATATCTCCTATGTACGCTAGAAGGTGAGGAATTTGGTGAAACAGTCAATTCCCTGCACCTCAAATGATTCTAGGCATAAGCAGCTAGCACTAATTGTATAATTATGTCTACATTGCATCTTCATATAGATTAGGATCATTTTTTCCGCTTGTTTCATACAAAAATTGTGATCAAGGAATTTTTTCTCAAAGCAATTCATTACAAACTCATGATGTTGTTGGCATAAACACTCTAATCATACTTCTCCATTTCCATGATATCATCAAACTATTTTGGAATCATTTCATCAAATAAAGCTAGATATGACAAGGTCTTAATGGTAACCATGCCAAGATCTGCGGGTTTATTCTCACTTTTGGTTTCTTCTTAGGATGGGTGTCTTGCATATGGTCTATTCTTGAAGCTTCATGGTGTCACATCTATCCCGTGCATATATCTCTTTGGATTTAAGAACACACTGACATTTTTCTCAAGTAAACAAGTCAAATATAGATCAAACAGAAAAATTTAAATTTACACATTTCCTTGCCCCACCATGTTTGGTGATGAGCTTACGTCTCTTACTAGTGACGTAGGGTTGGGAAAGGATGGAAATGCCCTTACTCACCTATGCCTTGCCTATGGTGATAAACCCACGCTTCTTACTAGTAGCATGGGGCAAGGTGTAGGGGGTCCTCTTGACAAACAAATGCAAAAGGGCATAGACAAACAACTCAAATCTTGAAGTCTTGAGTCAAAAACAAATGAATCAGATGTCCAAAATTCCAAGAAAATTTAAAATCCTAAAAACCCAGATTTTGTCTACCATGTGGCCATCTACAGATCTAAGTCTAGATAAACCGCAAAGCAAGTTGCATCCCAAAACTATGAAGTCACTCGAGTGGAGTAGGCTTGTGGCATCCTAATTTGGTTCCGCCAAAACTTTGTCTATCTTTCATCAATATCATTTCAACACATTTCATAACTTGCACCCTTCCCAACTCTCGGTGATGAGCCCTCGCATCTTACTAGTTGCATGGAGTTAGGAGTAGGGGCAAGTTTATCTACTCATCATATCAGCTTATCTTCACCACTTTGCCAAAACAAATATGAAGTATCCAAAATTGCTTACAGAAACTAAGATTCAAAATCACATTGTATCTACATTATCATATATCAGCATCATAAAATACAAAAGAAAGTAAACACTTGCATCATTTGTTCTCCATTGCATACATTCTAAAGAGCATATAAGCATAATATCACAGTTCACATGAGGAAACAGAAATGCAAGTAAGCCATAAATGCCAAAAGTCTGATCCAAAAAGAATATAAATATATAAATAATCAAAGTTTCTATACAATGCCATCATGCGCTAAGCATGGTCAAAACGCTCAAAGAGCCTAGGATATACAAAAGAATATATCATACAAAATCTAGGAGAGCCAAGTGGCTTCTCAATCCCTATGAGACCCCTCTGAAGGCACACGCCCACACCTAGGACTCCGGCTACACCAGTGCTCCCGAGTGCATGGAGGGCTCAAGATCCCGAGGGCAGCCAGTAGTCTCGCCAGAGAATGACTCCTCATCAAGGCACTCGGCTGTTCTATACCCCCGCGAGCTCCACGGAGAGTAGATACCATCCTGGCCACATGCCAGACTAGGGAAAAGATGTCAGTGTGTCTACCAGCTGCTGAGGGCTCCCCAACATCCACAGACAACTTTACATGGGTCCTCTCCATGGGGATCATCAGGGTATCAGTGCATACTCTGTGAATCAGGGCTCACCACTCATCGGCGGTCTCTACAAAAAAGGAGAAAACAAATTAGAAATAAAACAAGAGATAAAATACAAGAGAAAACAAAAGGATAGATAACAACTAAGGAAATCCTAATAAAAAAAAACACTAAAAGGAAGGATGGTAACTTACTCAGATCACCAAGCCTCCAGGATGGATCTCTAGGGTCAACACCTGCCACATGCATGCCACCGCTAAGATGCTCCCCCATGGCTAGAGCAACATAACATCCTACAATGGACTCATCCTCCACACCATGGCCCTAGGAGAGTGGCTCCTCTAAAACTAGAGTAACTCTCTATGCACTGCTCACCCTCTCTGTCTGATGATATCCCGAGTATCATGCCACTCAGATCACTGTCCTCCTCAGTCTCCTCCTCGCCTCCCCTGTAAACTCCTCAGACTCAGAGTCTATGTCAATGGGGTCATCGCTGCTATGGGTAGGACCCACGGCAATCCAAAGCAAGGGTTCCTGAGGAGCATCGGCTCTCCCTCGGGCACGTACTACCATCCTAGCCGCAATAGGAATGCCAGGAGTAACAACTGTCCAACCTCGGCCTCTAGGACCCCCTCGGCCGGCCTCTCAAACCGACTCCGTATATTGGCTTTGGGGAAGCATGCCCATGTAAGGTAGGCCAAACTGCTGAGGAACTCGGCCAAAGGGGTGTATCTCCACTCGCCCCACTCTGTCAATAAGCTGCCTTGTGGTGGAGTAGGAGATCAAAGTAAGAGCCTCCTCGCCCCATATACCTGCCATGGTCTGATATGGTGTGGCCTCCATGTCGTCGGTGGTCAGAGAAGCAACTGGCTGATGAGGTGCTCTAAGCACCAAAATATCTGTCCATCTGGCTGCCCTCATAGCTCCAGGATCTGTCACCTCTACACCTCTACCATAAGGAATGAAGTGCTCATAAACCCAACTCATGACCAGGGTCGGGTGGCTCAAAGACTGCCCCTATAAATGGACTACCCTGTATAAGTCATGGTAGGTAGTCCCAAGTATGTCTACTCCCCAGGCATAAATCTGGCCATGGCCCTCAATTTATGCAATAATATGGGGGACCAGCAATATAACAGTGTGTCTCCTCCCTTGTCCCCGATCAGTCTCGAGGCAAGGATCCCCATAATAGCCTGGCGAAGCAAGGGGATGGGCAAACTAGGAATAGATCGAACTCTGACCCCCTTCTTCGAACCCGTGGAGATGACTACATCTCCCATATAAGTGGCCCACTGTGCTATCTGGGCCCGTGAACCTGTTGTCTCAAGGGTAAGACGTCTCCCAATGATTGGGACCCCCAGAATACGATAAACATCCTCTAGTGTGATGGTCCACTCACCTCAGACCCCTGGTAATCGGAAGGTGTTCCGATCAGCATCCCAATAGGAGAATAAGTCACAAAGAATGTGACTGGATGGTGCAACATGTGGAACGCGTGAGATACGTAGTATCCCGGCCCTCTGAAGAGTGTCCTCCTCATCCTGTGAAAGTGCATCTAGTACTCGCTGGGAGCCAGTCACACTCCCTCTCTCGGCTCCACCGAATGTACTCCTCTCTCGCCTGCATACACCCAAAAACACACAAAACAAAGCAAGTTAGCATCCAAGTGACATTAGAAAAATCATAAAAACACATAGAAATGCTAAAAACACAAAAACAACCTCAAACAGATGTTCTTTTGGCATTCTATGCAAAACCGCCACCCTGAGCAGGGAGGCGGTTTCGTAACTACCGCCTTAAGGGTGGCGGTCATGTAACCACCGCCCTGAATAGGGCGGCGGTCGTGTAACCGCTGCCCCGGGGCGAGGCGGCGGTCGTGGCCTAAAAACCCATGCGGGTTTTATACCCTAAAAGAAGCCTAAAAATGCCAAAAGAGGACCATTTTAACTAAAACAAGGCCTACCCAAGAGGCCCCCCCTAGATGGACCTTTTGAACCTAACATTTTCAAAAATAACCCCCACAACAAAGATTTTAGCATTTTAAAATTAAGGGGGTAAAAATGATAAATTGAGGAAAACTAACCTGTGATCTCATGGGTCGATGATCTGCACGTGGAGGCATGATCGCTATCTTGCCATGAATGTTTTGACTCTACTCTCATAAGAAACCGTCACCGTGGGTCCCAGAGCTCAGAATCAATCAAATCAACACGCGCAAATGAATAGGAAAATGGGCCCAATTTCATATATATAGCAAGCTTGACTTGTTTTGAATGTTTTTTTTCACAGGTTTGGAGCACCGACGGAGGTAAGTTCTTACCCCCACACAAATGGTACGTCCTCATTTCCCATTATTTTAGTGTTTATTTTCCGATCTATCTTGTCTATCTGCACTTGAGTTCTCTTTTGTTTTACAGGAAGCGGGAATTTTGGATGGCATCATTTCGACACACGGATGTACCAGGTATGACTTCCAACTTCCCATTTCGGGACCACCATACTTAGACCCACTGTTTTACACCTCTTCATGGCTAAAACACTTCTCCGAGGGGGCAATATGTATGTACCCAAAATTGAAGGGTATTGCACCATCGAACAATGTGACACGTACCCCAATGATGATACAAGTCTCCTCACAAGGTGTTCGGGATCCGGAAAAGCTCCCCAAGTGTGTGTTAACATCCCACATGCCCCACTTAGCCCCGTGTGCTTTGTTTTTCTATTTTTCCCTCTTTTCTTGGCCTTTTGCTCTTCAGATTCGAAACCGCTGCCCTGCTTGGGTGGCGGTCTCGTGACCACCGCCCTAAGTAGGGCAGCGGTCCTGTAACTGCCGCCCTGCTCAAGATGGTGGGCGTTTATGCATTTTCCAGAATTCTCTTTTAGCATGACTCACATAAATTTCAATGTTTACTAGCTTTTTTCACCACCATGAGCTTGCATTAATGATTCTGGTTCCCTGGAATAGTGTTTTGCCATTGTTTATAGTTTAAGAGATCAATTTAGTTTTTACCTTGGGTAAATGCAAATGCTATAAATAGTTGGCTTGTGCTCAAGCAAATGGCCCCTCAAATTTTCCACTGAATTTCTCATTGCAATAGATTAGTCTTTCATTTTACGTAGAATTCTTAGTTTCTTTCATTGCATGCTTAGTTAATGTTGTTTTGTTGTTAGGAAGCCACATATCCATCTTGTGCAAAAGTGTTGATATTTTATCCAATCCATTAGAGTAGAATAATTTGTTTTCAATAGGAAGCCATTAAAGTTCTGAGGTTTTGTTCTTCAAACAGGATAGTTTCATGTTCGGACATTTTATGTTGCATGAATCACAATAAATCCCGCTAGGAATTGCATAAGCCAAGCTCGTACTCTTGCACTATCCTTCTCCTACTCGCATTGTATTCAATTTGTATGTTAAGTTGCCTTTGTCCCAATATCTACTTGTTGATGCTAACATTACATGGTTTTACGGATCCACGTGAACACGAAGGAATGAGGAGATCACACTAAGGGGACAAGATCACACACACCATCGAATTCGCCACTGTTCTGCAGAATCCATGTTCTAGCTTTCAAATTCTAATTAGAATCATATCAAATATAGTAGTTAATCACTTTATTTCAGTCAATTTTGCTTTCAATATTGCTAGGGAAGCTGTGGGGATTGATAGTTTCTGAGAGGCTATGATTCTTTCCTCACTTCTGAGGTAGGATCGAGAGTCTTTCAAATAGATTAGATTAGTTATTTCATTGCTTAGAATAGATTTACAACTACACGGAAAGTATCTATACTTGGTTACTTTGTTTGTTTTAAAATTCGACACTAGGTTAATTGTCAATTTTAGATATATTAAAATAGCTATTCTTTCAAATTCATTTAAAAATTCATGAGAAAATAACAAAAATATAGAAGTTATATATGTTATAGACATACTTCACATACTTAATTTTATTTTGGTGCATTTAGTTTACATTATTACTTTTGTATGACAATCACGGACCTAGAGAGCCCGGGAATATGTATTCGAGCCAATCATGCCCCAACCCAATCTCATCACACCATAATCGATATAGATTAGAATCTCGGGATCCAAGTCTTCTAAACAACAACAAACTTACAACAAATTAGTTTCTAACTACACGGGTTAAACATAGAAGATGACCAAGCACACACATTTTGGTCAAATCAACCAAACTATAGATTACCCTAGATTCATATCCACATGATTGTAGAAGGGTTTGGAAGAGAGCAGACCTTTGGTTGTGATCCTGTGGTCCCACAGCTAGACATAGGAGACACTCTCATAGATATAGATACCAGCTTGAGAATTAGGGTTGCACAAACGCTTGTAAGATATTCTTAGAAGATCACACAATTATTAATTCTGAATATAGAAGTTGAAAAGGCATATGACTATTGGATACTAGGGATTAGGGATTGATTCCACACATGACCATAACAGGACCACAACAAATATCAATATACGGTTACGACCCACAAATCCCATGACCCTAACAAGCCCATAGGTGAATTAGACATAGATGTTGGCCTACATAGACTAGTATTCGATCTACTCCACTTCCACCTATCCTCATCAAACAGCTTATCCTTCCTAGACATAACAGCTTACAAAGCTAAAGAGTTTTAGACTAGGCCAGAGAATCGCCCATAGAGTCAATTATATTTACCATCCACCCTATGACCTTATCTAGAGATATACACGAAACTATCCCAGTCATTTTCCACGTATTCCACAACCCATAGGCCAAATCATACTAGAGCTCGATATTGATTGGAGCCTTCGAGTAGTCATCCTTGTTGATTGATCTATCACACCAGTTCAAGTTAGGAGGGCCTTCTTTACCTTAGATTTTCAATTTCCACTAGTGCGCATTGAAGACATCAGATTGCCCAATTAGCTTGTCTGCATCCCACACATATTTAATTCCCACTCGTTTATCTCGGCACGACCTCGGGAGGTCAGTGTGAGAAAAGTTACTTATTCCTATGCGCTTTGTCACTTTTCCATCATACAATTTTCTATAAGAAAATTTTGGTGAGAGGGGTTCCCACCCACCAAAGAAGCATAAACACGAGATGTGGTGATTGATCCCCCTAAAAATGAGAGGAATGTTGTTTCTAAGAAAAACCTATTGCACTAAGTACCACGAGATGGAACAATTTTTCCTTTCTCCATGTATTTTCCTTTGGATGAAGTGACAATGGGAAGCACTAAAAAAATGATCCAAGGAAATGTTTCATCCGATCCAATGGATTGAAAAATTATAAATCCAAGTATGAGAATTTTTGAAACCATACTTGCTGAGGATGTGAGTATACCTTTGGTTGAGACATTATAGGAGTCTGCCAATGCACATGCAAATTTTATAGATGTTGACATCGGTGAAGAATTTTCCACATTAGATGCACTCAATGTATCTATTAATGAACAAATATCCAAATCAATAGATAATCTCCACATAAATAAACAATTGGAAGACATCACTCATGTGCTAACTAATGAAGTCAAGATAGTAAAAGTAGAAGTTTTTCCTACAGGTCAAGTAACTTTAGAGTCAAAGGGACCAAATTTATTTGTGGAAGAAGATGCTTCCCATTGTGTTAAAATTACTAAGGATGATGAGCATTGTCAAGAAGATATATCCATCTCTGAAAAGATAATAGAAGTTGCACATAATGCAAGTGCTAGAAAGGAATTTATTATTGGTATAGATATGCAATCTCTAGATGGGAATAGGGAGTTGACATGAGATGAGAAATCCATTGTGGCATGATCTGAGGTGTCATTAGAACATGAGGATAGTAAGATGCCAACCCAATAATCTTCAAAAAGGTAGAGATATGTGATGGGAAGGAGGAATCTACAAGCCAACTATTGATTAAAGAAAACCTCAGGGAAGAAAATGAATCTAATGTGGCATCTATTGGAGAGATAAGGAAAGAATATATTCCAACTACTGGTATAAATCAGAAGGAGGCTGATCAATCTCAAGATTTAGACCAAGGAGAAAGACAAGTGAAGGAAATTCTAGTATAAGATGAGAGTAGGGAGATGGTTATTGAAAATATGGTGAGAAATAGATAAATCCATTAGCCCAAGATGAATAAGGAATATCTAAGAAATTGGTGGTTGTCTCAAGAAAACCCCAACAAGAATTGTAGGAAGAAAAAGTTGGAACAAGTCTTACAAAATAGGGTGGATTGGTGAATTGATTTCAAGTGAAGAGAAATAAATTCTTCCTGTTTAGGTTATTGATCTTACTACATTATCTTTTCAAAGATGGTAAGATCCTCCAAAAGGGCTAGGGTTATTACCAAGACTCATATTGATCCATTGGGGTCCAAAACTATAGAAATATCAATCCCTTATGAAGGTAAAAATAGAGACAATGTAACATCTAGTGACTACAATGTTCAGCTCATTCCTTTAGGAAAACCCTCAAGAGATCAAATAAAATAGGGAGTATCAGAGGTGGTAAATGACTTATTGCAAAAGGTGGATGAAGACAAGGATAAAAGAAGTAATTGAAGAACATGTCAAAGCCTTGAGTTCTAGTATGCAATAGCTAATTGGGAAACCCAACCACACTCAAGAAGATACCTTTGTAAACACCCCTAAAGGATTGGATAAGATTGATAAGGTTGTTAAGAAGGTTCAAGATATAGACACATGGATTGAAAATATAACAAGGAAGGGAAAAGAAGTAATTGAGAAAGCTAGGGAAAAATATGAAGAACTTAAAAGAAGGCTTAATGAGATTAATGAGATAACTAAGAAATGATAATGAAATATTTTACTTTGAGGGAATTTTTCCCAAATTAGCCGTATGACAATCAATGATGAATTTCTTGAAAAGAGAAAATATTGAGTTAAAAATTTCC
This sequence comes from Taxus wallichiana var. yunnanensis, assembly GCA_018340775.1. Taxonomy (NCBI): domain Eukaryota; kingdom Viridiplantae; phylum Streptophyta; class Pinopsida; order Cupressales; family Taxaceae; genus Taxus; species Taxus wallichiana. Next base: position 292,962,676 of record CM031235.1, on the reverse strand, counting down.
AAAGAAGTCACCATGCCTTCAAAGAATTAGCAAAAATCAAAGTGGAAACTTTGAATGGGATCAAAGAAAAGCTCAAAGTTAAAATAAATTGGGTTGATGATACTCTTGATGCCATCGATTTGAAACTGGAAGACATGGTATTTGAAAAATTCAAAAAGAGTTATGGTGATTTGAAGATTGATTTCTTGATCAACTCTTTTGAAAGGAATATTCAGAAGGATGATTTCTCTTATGAAGTCATTAAAACACTGAGAAAAATTGAGAATAGAATTACAGAGTTGAAAGCTAGGCCACTGGAATACAAGCAGAAGATGGGTCATTGTATGGATGTGATAGCTAGACAAACATTAATCTTCCAACACCACACTGGGCTAGATGAAAGTGAAATAAATGAGCTTTTCCTAGAGATATGATGCATACATGGAAAGATTGTCAAAAGAACAGGATGAGAAGTGGAAAATGAAGAAGGAAAGGATGTAGATATTAGAAATGATGAACAAGTTTAGGCTTGTTTCTCTTAAAATTTGTACTTTCTTCCCATACTTCTTCTCTAAGTTGATGTTTTAACTGTTATCTCTATTTCATTAAGGATAATTGTTACTCTAAAATTCATTGTTTTCTCATATCAATTGTAAAATAGTATGATACATTAGTTTTATATGGCTTAGATAAAATTCAATACACATTTGTATAAGCATATAAACTATTATGATGTTTGTACTTCTTGCATGTTGAAAAAGAACAAAATGGGGTTTTAGGGGGCCCTACCCATGGAAAAATAGGGTTGTATACATGTTGAGAATAATGAAAACAAGAGAAAAACAATGTTTAGATGTCTTTTATTCCCTCTTCAAAACTTCCCCCTAATGGAGGAATCTTGTTCAACAACTTATTCTTCTAACAATAAATTCACTTGAACCTTATGTTGTCATTGACAAATATGATGAGACCTGCTAGATCTCAAGACATCCCCATCTCCATCAATGACTCAAGAGGCATTCTAGGACTATCCATGATCTTTTCTAGCTCAATTATTTTCTGATGGGAGGACACCCAATCCGAAGATCCAAACCACTGTGTGAAGAAGGTTGTTTTCCCTTCCCTTTATGAGAGATTGACTTATTAGGAGTGGATTGAGAGAGGGAATGTATGAGGTAATAGAAGGAAGGGAAAGAACTACACCTTGTGGACTAGGAAATTTATGAGGTCTTGAGATTGACCCAACTTCCCATCTCCTTGTGTGGGTGGATGCTCTTAGGAGAAGGAGGCGGCCTGAGGGCTTAGAAAATTCATGCTCTGATTGAGGAGCATGAGGCACTAAATGAGAGGATGACCAAATGGAAAATCTACCCTATTTTCTCAAGAAGATGAGATTAAACTCTTGAATGATGAGATATGGAAAATACTCTTCTTCTCCATTTGAGATAATGATTGGGGGTTGAGAGCTTGATTCACCCTTTCTCTTTCCCGAAGATGGTGTTGGCATTGAACTTGGTTGTGAAGACTCATGTCTCATTTCCCTTCTCTAAAGAGATGATCCTCCACTCTAATTCATCTACCTTGTGAGAGATAATAGGCATGGTGTCAATGGATGATTTTTCATATAATACATATGATTCCTTTAGGAATATCTTTTAATGAAAAATATTCATCACATAGGAATGGACACTGAAAATAAGTCTTTCCTAGACACTTGGGGCCTCCTTTCAATCTATAATTTCTTTAGGACTTTAGGGGTTTTAGATGTTCCCATAAAAAAAGATGAAAATACATGACCTAAAAGGCTGTGAATACAAGATTGATCCTAATCAGCCTTGTAAGAAGTGCTAACCAAACTTTCGATAAGTCAGGGTCCTCTGGTGTCTCCTGCACACTCTATGTCAAATAAGGCCCTAACAAAAGCCTCATCAGGGCCACTCAGGTCAAAAATATGATTCAAATCCTCTAAAGAAATTTCTTTCAAGATTTGTGCTACAAGTACCTTTCACCATTGTTTGATAAGAAATATTAAAAATAATCTTTACCTTCAGAATAAGAAAAGAAGCACATAATGGTGAAAGGAAGAACCGAGTTTTATAGTGAAGGGGTGCATATTGATCTGATCAAGAGAAATATTTCCCATGAGATGAAATAATATTTTCTCATCTCACACAAATAAAATTTAAGAGTTGGAAGGGATTAGGAATGAGTAGAACTGATGAATCAATACGATTTGACAAGAGCCATGTGTGGTAATTAAGCCAATAAGACATAAAATGGAATGCACAAAGCACCCAAGATGGATTCTTGGGAAGTAGATGAGGGTATATGTCATATCAGAAATCATCTGGAAGCACTCAAAGGTCATCAAAAGTGATTATCCAATCAATATGAGGAAAGAATGATTAAAATAATATGCCAAAAGTGATGACCCAATATCCTAGTCAAGCACAAATGGAATCAATTGAAAAGACTTGCATTTTGTACACCTGGCAGTTTGAAGTGAAGCATTTTTCAAAAGAGTGGCATGTTTCAAAATAGATATTGTAAAGGGGAATATTCATTAGAATATTCATATTTTTGGGGGAAAACTTTGAAGGTTAGTAAGTGAGTTGAATGGTATAAAGGCATGAAAGATAATCATGAGAGAGAGGGGTTTAAAATTTTCGAGAATTGTTCGAAGAAAAGAAAGAGTTAAGTAAAAAACCATTTTCTTAAAAAAATCTTATTTGAGAAACATTGTTATTTCCTTTATGTTTTCAAATTTAATCATGTCAAGATGGTTGTAAGTTTCCATCCATTGACAAGATTTGAGATTATAAATAAATCTTTCCCTTGCTGATAAATTTGATAAACCTTGAGTTAATTGTGTTAATCATGAGCATTTTGTATCTTACTTTCATTTTGAGATGTTTTCAAGTAGTTATTCATGTTCTTGTTGCAATCTTATGTTAGGAATTCCTTTGAATCACACAATATCTTGTCCTTGTGGTAGTATTGTGGTATTTTCAATTGTGCTATGAGAAGAGATTTCATTTTACTATGCAATAAACAATTTAAATTCATTTTACTTCCACTCTCTCGACACAGATTTTTTGTTAGCTTATGAGTGTATCTTAAGCATGATGAACTAGGAATATCTATGATGTTTAGTTGAGTTTTTTACATGATATTTTATGTCAATTTCTCAAAGAATGTGTGAAACCGTGCATCTTTGGGCTTCCATGGGTGTGCATCTTCTAGTTGAAGGTTCATTGTTGACTATTTGAAGTGTTTTTATCATCTTTTTGGTATATTTCCAACCTTTGTCAAAATTTCTTAGGAATTTGGTATAATCAACTTTATCTTGTTTAATTCCCAAAAAATTCATCTATAAATGATAAATCCTATAGGAATTACCCTGTTTGCACTATCTTTCATAAATGCTAAGGAGATTTGTTGGATCTACCCATCCTTTATTCAAAACATGTAGGAGAAACTAGGTTTATTGTTGTTTAGTAACCTGAACCTCATTTAGAAGACATCTCCATTCTCTAGAGTGACATCTCGTGAGAGTTAGATTATGTTGCATTGACCATGTCTTCTTAAGGTTTTCTTTTCAAATATCATAGAGGAGAGTCCAATATAGCTAATCCACTTACATCTCTCACAAATATGGGTTACAAAATGGGTCCTCTTACCCTGGTTGAAGGCACAACCAAAAAGTAGTGAGGGTAGGTCAAACCCTTTACATAGTGCTACCTAATTTTTCCAAGCTCGAGTGACAAAGAGTCAGTCAAATCTTTCCCGGCTACAAAATGACTTGAAATTCTGATTTATCTATCTCTAAGCATTTCTCTCAACATGTTGATGTTGCTCAACCTCAAAAGGAGAATCAATTTGGGTACCAACACTGATCTAGCTCCATTTTTGGGGAGATATTCATTCATGCAAATACATATGCACACTGACCTCTGGTAATGATTCTTACATGATTTGATGAAAATACATTGTTTAAACGTTATCCTTTGTTAATATTTGTGAAGATTGTGTGAGATCAATGGTTTATTGTGTAATATTTCTTGGTTTAAGGGAAAGTTACACTAGATTTGTATTCTAGTGATAAATATTGACAAAGGATGATTAGATCTATTGAGATTTGTAGAAATTGGGTATTGATAGCACTTGACAAGTTACTTACAATTTTTTAGCACATCTAAGGTGAAAATCCTTGGTGGTGACTCTGTGTTGATTTGAAATTTTTGGTAAAACACCAGTGTCTTAATATTTTTCAAGTGAGACTTGTTAATATTTGCAAAGATGGAAGGAAGAAGGTCTTTCTTTAGCAAGGATCCTACTAGAAGATTGTTTCCAGAGCTTGGGAAAACAAATCCAAAGGGAAGACAAGTTTGGAAAGCATTGGGGGATCAAGAGTCAAGTGAGAAGGTAATACCAGTTGTGGAAAGTGACCAACCTATAGTTGAGGATTATCCAACATCTTCAAATAGTTAGATGTCAAGTAGTCCTCATATAAATTTAACTACTCTTGGTGAAGGGCCATCATTTGTATATGGGATAAGTGTTCCTCATTTCTTTCCTTTATCACTCAAAAGAATGATAGGGTACTTTGTGAAACCAAGTCACTGGAGGATATTTACTTTGAAGATCATACACATGTGTCCCAAATATCCCTTATCCCACACCATTTTAATCCTCCTATAGGATCACCTTCCCAAAATAACATGGCTCATCCTCCACCTAGACCTCCTTTTTGTTGTCAATACATTTGGACCAATAAATTTTAGAGGCATGGTTGGGCATCCTAATGTTGTACCACAAGATGTGAGAAATAGGTTTCCTAAATTTCAGGGGAATAATGCCATCACTGGTGATCAACATTTGAGGCTCTTTGTTAATATGATGGAGGATTTTGAAATTGAATATGAAGATGTGTATATAAAATTATTCATTCATACTCTTGAAGAAGATGCACGTGATTGGTACAAATATTTACCAGATAACTCAATAGATTCATGGACTGAGATGAAGAATGCTTTCATATTACAATATGGTGATAATATTGACCCAAGGTTCCTCTTATCTAAGTTTGAGAATATAAAAATAATCCCAATGAGTCTATCTAGGATTTCAATACCAGATTCAACAAGACTTTAAATAGATTACCCATAATTTTGAGGCCTAGTGATGAGTCTACCTAATTAAATATTTGATGCTTTTGACAAGAAAGTTGCTTATTATTTGAGAGATAAGAACCTTGGAACTTTAAGGAAGGATTTCACAAATGGCCTTGAAAATTGAAAACAATATTAAGGAAGTTGGGAAACCCCCTAAAAGGGAGGGTGTCAAATTGATTAATCTGATAGACCTCAATTAAACAAGGTAGTGGATCTGGAGGAGTTTTGAAAACTTTGAGAGTAAATAAGCATATTAAAATAAGTTAAAAAATATCTTATAAGTTGGCAGAGTAAAAAGAAAAGGAATAGGATAATAGTTCTCAAGGTTAACATAAACCACTTAAGGTAAGATAGATTTGGAAATCATCCTAGGGTGATAACATATAGATGATGAAAGGAAAAGGGCCCATGGGATCAGGAAATAAATAGCCAAGCCAAACCTATAAGAAAATAGTCGATTCCCCGATCCTTTAACTATTAGGGGTTACTACAAATGGAAGAAGCCCATGTTATTGATTGGTGTGACAAGTGTTTCTTACCACATTCCCCTTGTGATTTAAGTAAGGAAATTGAAGAAACAAATGATGATGAAGCTTATGGTGATGTATGTATGATGGAATGCCCTGAAAATCCACAACATGGAGCTACTTCAACTGAGTTGATAAGTGTTAGAACTATAGAAAGTTTTTGGATTGCATTCACTGGGTATTACCTCTTCCTCCTAATGATGATGTTGAAATTGATATGGTGTAGGAAGTTTGATTTACCTAATCATGAATTTGAATATTTGAGGGCTTTAATGATTAAGAAATATGATGGGGGAATTCTTTTGAGGAAGACATAAACTTTTGATGAATGTAGTAGTTCTCAGGAAAAGGAATATAATACCAGAAGTAGAGTTGTCAAAGGGGGAGGGCCACAAGCCAAGCCAAAAACTCCACTTCTCACTAATATCCCAAAAGAACCTCCTAAAAAGGATACACTTAGCAAAGGCCCTAGTCACTCTAAGTAAAACTTGTATCCCAAGCTCATACCCAAACTGTGAAGACTCTTATACCACCAGAAGGAGCCATAAATCTCCCTCCCAATACAGTTCTACCCAAATATGTTCCCTGTGATATAGCCCAAATTTTGAGTTAGATCAAATTTATTGTGCCTATTGTTGAATTTCTTAGAATCCCTAAGCATAGAAAAAGGCATTTGAATATTTGGGATTTAAAGAGGAGGTGATAACCCAAGGAAAAAATGTGAATAGTGTGGATGTTCCCCTATCATTGTAGAGATGGAAGTACCACAAGCACTGGAAGAATTGGGAGAATCACCTGAGGTATATTTGGGTACTTCTCTTGTTGAGTCTCAACTTGATGTTGATCCTTTTTATACTACTTTAATCATCAAAGATAGGCTAGTGCACAACTACATGTTTGACTCAGGAGCCTCATGTAATGTGATGCCTCTTGAGGTAATGAATGAATTAAATATCAAAGTGATAGCCACTTTTGGAAAGTGCACTACTATGGATTCAAGGAAATTTTGGTGATTGGATATGTTAAGGGATTGATAGTGCAATTGGAAGCTTACCTAGGCAAGTGCTTAACCATGAATGTAGTCATTGTGGATTGCTTGGCCAAATGGGGAATGTTATTGTCAAGAAAGTGGGCTGCTAGTGTGGGAGGAAGTGTATAGATGGATATGTCATATGCAACCATACCAGTAGAAGGAAGCCTTGTGAAATTGTATGGTGAGAAAAAGATGTTACATCTGATTGAAGACCCTAACAATGCTTCTTATGAAGTATTATATGCAAATGTAGATGTCGATAATTTTGTGGGCTATGCAGATTTTAAAGAGCACAATATTGAAAATGTAAATGTCTTGAACAAGTTGGTTCCCCTTGGATTTTTATGTTTGATGGAGCTTGTTCTAAATTTGGGAATGGTGCTGGTGTTGTCTTAATATCTCCAAATCAGGAAGAATTCAATTTTTCTTTTAAACTTGAATTTGAGTGTACCAATAATATTGTAGAGTATGAAGCATTGATTTTGGGTTTAAGGATTTCTTGGAGGTATGGTATTAGGGATATTATTGTTAAGGGAGATTCATAACTGGTAGTCAAGCAAGTTAGGAAATTGTATGCAACAAAAACCAAAGAATGAAACAATATAAGCATGTAGTTTGGGATTTTATTTAAATGTTTGATTCTTTCAACATAATATACCATGACAGAAAGAAGAATATTGTTGTGGATAGGTTGGTAGTATTGGGATCTAGATTTGAAAATTGTGTAATGTCTCCTTACTGTGAGTATGATATAGAAGTGTTGACAAGACCATCTATCCCTAGACAATGTCAAACATTGGCAAGTTTTTGAAGATGATGCCCAAGTCAGAGGTTTTTACAAAATGAAGGAGAATTTACAAATTAGAATATGGATGGGAACCGATGGTCTTGTGTTTATGAAGGGAAAGAGACTCTATTTGGAAAGGATATTATTCAATTAAAAACCAATACCATCCCAAGAGGTTTGGTTGCATTAGACAAACTTTGATAATGTTGACCACATTGTTAATAGACACATGTCAGCTTCAAGAGATGTAGAGGAACACAACTTGGGGACTGATGGTAAACCTAGAAAAATATGGTTAGGTAGTAACCTCAAGTAAAGAAGAAAATCAATCATATGTCAGTTGTTGAAAAAGTATCAGGATTGCTTGGCATGGTCATATTAAGAATTGAAGGCATATAGGGAAGATATTTTCCAACATGAGATACCATTAGAAACTAATGCCAAACCATTTAGGAAAAATAAAAGGCCAATCAATCCACTTATTTCCCTCAAAATGCAAGAAGAATTAAAGAAATTAAGGGATGGAGGCATCATACAACCCACAAGGTATTCTTCATGGGTGGAAAATCTAGTACTAGTTGAAAGAAAAATGGAGATATAAGATTGTGTGTGGATTTTAGGAATTTGAATAAGGAATCAATCAAAGATAATTATCCCTTTCCCAATATGGATAACATGTTACAGTTGGTTATTGGCTCTGAGTTGTTGTCCACCCTAGATGGATTCTGGGATATAACCAAGTGGTAGTAAAACAATCAAAAAGGATTAAAACCGCTTTCACTACTCCATGGGGTACTTATGTGTATGTGAGAATGCCATTTGGCTTGATGAATGTTGGAGCTACCTTTCAAAGAGAAATGGATGTAGCATTCTTAGGATACATAAATGATTTCATTGTTGTATATCAAGATGATGTAACAATATTTTCAAGAAAGAGAAATGATCACCTGCATCATTTGGAGAAGATGTTGTTAAGATGCAAAGAATATGGTATTTCATTGAATCCTAAAAGTGCCACTTTGGGGTTCAAAAGGAAAAGCTTTTTGGGACATATTGTATCTAAGGAAGGGGTTATGATTGACCCTGAAAGAGTAGAAAGCTATTGGAAAGGTTCCTATTCCCAAAACCAAGAAAGGAATTCAATCCTTCTTTGGAAAGATAAATTTCATCAGGAGATTCATTTCAAACTTTGTTGAAATGACTATCCCTATCACAAGTATGCTAAAAAGGATCATGTTATCAAATGGGAGGATGAAGCTATCCAAGATTTTACTATGGAATTAAGGAAGCACTGAAGAATGCTCCTATTTTGGAAGCTCCATGGATTACAAAAAGGATTTTCAAATGTTTTATTTTTCCTCTAAAAACACCATTACATCTGTATTATTGCAAAAAAATGAGGAAGGAAATGAAAGGCCAATTATTTCTTTAGTAAAGCATTATAGGGAGATGAGTTGAAATACACTATCATGGAAAAGTAGGATTTTTCCTTGATTAGAGAAAAAAAATTTTTTAGACCATACATCTTGAGTTCCAAGATCACAACTTATGTTCCCCATACCATGGTTAAGGACATCTTGTTAGAAATGGAGATCTCAAGTAAAATATGTCGATGGGTGAACAAATTGCAAGAATATGACATGGATATCTAGACTACTAAATTGGTTCGAGGTATGGGCTTGGAAAATATAATGGAAGAAAGTCAATCTACAAGTGATGGAGATAAATGAAGTTGAGGAAGGAGACATGAATGTTCATGAAAGATTAGTCAATTTTGCATGGTACAAGGACATTATATTTTATCTTAAACATTTGGAATGTCCTGGACATTTAAGAAAAAACCAAAAGAAAGGCACTCAGGCTAGCTTCCCAAAATACATCATCACTGACTATGGATTGGCATGGAAGAATCCTAAAGGGATCCTCCTAAGATGTGTTATTGAAGATGAAGCTCCTAAATTAATTGCATATTTTCATGGAGGAGTGTGTGGGGGGATTTTTTTGGAAGAGTAACTACCCACAAGATCTTAAGGGTTAGTTATTGGTGGCCCACACTTTTTAAAGACATAATTTTGTTAGTAAGAAAATGTGAAAGTTGTCAAATATTTTTAGGAAGAATGAAAGCTTCAAGTGCTCTCCCTTTACAACCAGTATCAATTGAAGCTCCTTTTAAACAGTGGGGCATGGAATTTTTTGGGGAAATTTCAGATCATTCAAGTGCAAGGCCATAGATGGATATTGGTGGCTACTGATTACTTCACTAAATGGGTTGAGGCAATCCCTACTAAGAAAGCAACCCATCAGATTGTTATGGATTTTATCTTAAATCATATATTCGAAGGTTTGGAGTGCCTCCTAGCTAAAAAATAGTTGCAGAAAATGCTATGATTTTTCGAGCTAAAATATTAGTGTCCATGTGTCAAGAGTATGGGATAAACCTAACATATGCATCTAATTATAACCCTCAGGGTAATGGACAGGCTGAATCAAAAAAAATTTTTTGAAGATAATCAGGTGGACATTGGAGATAAATAAATGAAGATGGGGTGAGCAATTGAAGTTTTTTGTTTGGGTAGATAGGATCACTACTAAAAGAGTTACTGGAAAAATCCCATTTAAACTAGTTTATGGAACTCAGCCCTCCTTCCCCTACATATGCAGTTATCTTCTTACTAATTTATTTGAAACTTGAGGATCAAGAAGTCAACCCTTATGATGCAAGAATAAATCAAATTTTTGAATTGGATGAAGAAAGAAGAGAATCCCACCAGAGACATTTGAAGTTTAGGGAAAAGTTGAAAAGGTTATTTGACAAAAAGGTGACTCCTAGAATTTTTAGTGTGGGAGATCTTGTGTTATTATGGGATAGAAGACATGAAGAAAAAGGAAAGCATGGAAAATTTGATGCATTATGGATGGGTCCTTATTCATTGATATCAAAATTGGTGAGCATACTTTATTTTTAAAGGATCTAGATGGAGAATTACTTGAGTTTCTTGTTAATGGAAAGGCACCTAAAACATTTTCTTGACTGATTTTTCAAATCAAGGTATGCATCAATGTATAGTGTATAGTTGTCTTGTTTTGTTTTGCGTGTGTTACGTGTGTTTTTCATTTTTTTTTTTTTTTTTTTCTCCCTAGTCTATGGTGGTTAGTTGTTTTGGTTTCTTGGTATGTTTTTGGAGGATGGGTTTCTATTACTTGACCTAGTTTTTTGGTTTTGAATTCCATGCCCAATGGATTTGGCACATGGTCTTATATTTTTTACTATGTTTGGTTCTTGTGGCACTCTCAGGGAGTTCCCATCCCATTGAGTCGGAGCTAATGTTGGTGCTCAAATTAATCTCACCCTTTTTGTTTGAGATTTTCTTTGACATTTGTTTGTTTCTATTTTTCGAATGAGGGTGTGAGTTCAAAAGGTTATGGTCATTGATTTAATTATTTAAGTCTCATGTATGTTGATTTGTTGTTTCCTCTTTTTGGTCAAGGATCATGTTTAGGTATGAATTATTTTGGAAACCCCTACAATCAAAAACCGATCATGAATCGGGTTTAAAATTAGAAAATTTACATGTATGAGGTTTTCCTTGTTCATGTCAGTAATTTTGTGTTTTATTTCACTTCGTCATTGGTATGTGGCATTTCCCAGTTAGATGATTGTATGGCGGGTTTAAGTTGTAAACTTATAAATTTTATTCCTTTCACAAAAATGAAAAATTTGGCTCCATGAACCCATGTGAATATGAATATTCCTCTAAATATTCACAATCAGAAAAGGCACAAACAGAAATTTATTCCACCCTCTGAAGATGTACACTTGTCACAAGTGGGATGGATGTGGGGGATTGGGGCATAGTTATATTTTCACGCACCAAGGTAATAAGGTGTAAAAGTGCAAGGAAGTTCTTGAGGCCCAAAAAAGACACATGTGGCTCTTTCTTATGCAAGGAGTGGGGAAGTGGGTCATCGGAGAAAACTTATACTTTTGGTTTAATGTGAAAAAGGAACAAAGTTTTAGAAAAGGCCTATAGCTCCATTATTTGTTAGGTGTGACCACGTGTCAAGCTCAGATTGAAAGTCAAAAAAGTGAGTAGTGGGTCAAATGACTAAAAGTGTATATGTTTTAAAACATGGAAAAATACAAAGAATCTCCCCAGAGCCTCACATCGACACAATATTTTTTCCATGTGGATGGCTCACTTTTAAAATTGGGAAAAGTGGAATGAGTGGCCATGATGCAATGCATTAATTTCCACCATTAATGCATCTTGCACAAATCAAGGATGATTTTAAAGTTTTCAAGCACCTCGATCTTTTTATTATCAATTTTCATGATCTGGTTTCCATCGTTAGTAATTTTCATTGAGGAATATTGTGAATTTGATTGTGGAGCTTGAATTGGGAACTAGAAGTTTGAAAAGATTTTGAATTGATGTTGAATTGCTCAGTTATTCATGGGAAAAATGGTAAGAACTAAAGAAATCTATGCTTTTTATTTTATTGGAAAGAATTTTGAAGTAAAGCTAGGGTTTTAAAGATGAAAACCATGCCATCCTCATTCTCATTGCATTTGGAATCACAAGTGATTTAGATAAAATTATGGACACAGACTTAATGAATTCAACTTAAATGATATTTTTTAGAATGAGTCTTAGCAATTCAAGATAGCCTCATGACTTTAAGTGATTACACCATTAATTCATTACCCATAATTGGTTCTTTAGATTGATGTTGAACTATGAATAAAAAATTTTGGTGATGTAGAGTTGAGATTGAGGCTTTTAGATATTGGATAATGCTAGAGATAACTAATCTAATAAGAGTGATTATATGGGAGAAATTCAAGATAGCCGCATCACCTTAGCTAGTGTTATTCCACCATCAAGTTCATTTCCCATAATTGGTATGGCATTACATTGCTATGAACTATGACCCGAAAAAGGGAAGTGCTAGATGGAAGTGGTGATGTAGTGTTGACATTGATGCCTACATGGCTATTAGGATAATGCTCAAGTTACCTGTGATAACTAATCCAATAACCTTGGGTATCAAGTTAGCCTTATGAGACTATGAGGAAAATAAAAAAGAGTATGCTAGACTCATAAACACAAAATGGCTCCTAGCAGAGAAAAAGGAAACAACCCAAATCCCTAAGAGACTAGTTAGGGCACAATTTTTGAAAGAAGTTGAGGATGTTATTATATTATTAAGTTGAATGGCTGGATTGGAGACTACAAATGAGTTCAAGGAATGGATGTGTACCTACATGTGGATAATTTTGGAAAGAAAGGGAGCATTTGTTGGGCTATTTTATTGTAAAAGCACTTCATGGTCACATGGTTACCTTGGCAAAAAAATAGAAATGGGTGATACCTCAGAGTTGGAATTTTACATGATGACCTACCTGAATTTACAATGTTACAAGACATAGACATTTCCTTGGACCTCTTGCCACATGCTGATTTTAAGAAATGCCAAATGCATGAGATCTTTCCCAATTGCAGCTAGTTAATTGGAGTGGGAATGTGAGATTGGTCAATGACACTTTCATTTGCACCAATTATATGTCTTTTAAAACTAGAATGGGGTAGTATAGAATTTTGAGAAGGTTAGAATAGGTAAGTGATTATGGAATATGGGTGTTATTTTATTTAGTACAAGAAGTTCACATATATAAGGGTTAGTGGTTTTGAAGGTAAGCCATATAATTTTCCTAGATACTTAGATGATAAAATGGCTTTGTGTGAACTGGAAAGGCAATTAACACCAGTTCACAAATTGATTGTTGGGAAACATAAGACAAATATTAAGTTCCCCATCAGAATTGGAAGGTACTCATTCCCTTCAATTTTAAAATCTAGATTAATTGAGGATGAATTGAAGAGGTTTGAGTTGGAAAAGTTTGAAGTGAGAGCCAACTATGATATCAGATGGGTGTTTAATAATATTGCAAACACTTTTGAGCATGAGCCTCATTTTGAAGACTATTGGATGAATTGTAGGGATGAGGAAGAGGTTAGATGAGAGATTTCTCTAGAATGACCCTTGCACAAATCATAGACTTCAAGATTATAGTTATCCCTGAGGGAATTGTGGATGATCCACACATGGTGAGTAAGTACTATCTTGATCAAAAGATAGAAGGACAACCTATAGCCCCTCTGAATTGGAATGAAATAGAATCAGATGATTCTTATATTTAGATAACTGATGTGATGAGGAGAACTATAAATTGGTTGGCTCAAAATAATATTGATCTATCAGTCCAAAATATAAGAATCTTGAATAAATTTAGGGATCTGGGAAACTTAAGTGATGATATCCCTCCCCTAAGAGAAGGGGCTGATAGAATTGATCCTTTGGGAGGAAAATATCCTCAGTTTCCTTCAAAGAGGCCCACTTCTAAACTTATAGATGAATGGAATTCAACCACTAGTGGGACTGGTACTTCTATATCCACTTTGAGGAAAAAGATTGAGGAAATGCTCTTGAAATCTATGGAAAATGATCTATTACTTTTGCAACACCACTTCAAAAAAAGGAAAAGTTTGGCATCTCATCTGGTTCCCTCAAGGTATTTTTCCAAAACCTCATAGTGCTGACAAATTAATGAGTGGGGCTATACAAGTGGCCATTCTCAATCTAGGCCATGTAAAGAGGAACAAAAAGTAAACACCAGACCTCAAGAAGTTTTGAAAGGGCACACAAGAGACACAAGGTTGTCTATGAGCCAATTCTAGTAAGAGAGGGTGCCCACCCACCCAAGAAGCATAAGCATAGAGATGTGGTGATTGATCCCCTGAACATGAGAGGAATGATGTTTCTAGACACAACCTATTGCACTAGTACCACAAATGGAACAATGTGCCTTTCTCCTCATATTTTCCTTTGGATGAAGTGACAATGGGAAGCACTTAGGGAAAAAATGATCCAAGGCAATGTTTCATCCGATCCAATGGATAGAAAAATTATAAATCTAGGTATGAGAACATCTGAAACCCTACCTATTGAGGATGTGAGTATACCTTTGTTTGAAACATTGCAGGAGTCTACCAAGGCTCATGAAAATGTGATAGATGTTGACATTGGTGAATAATTTTCCACATTAGATGCACTTGATGTATCTATTAATGAACAAATAGCCAAATTAGTAGATAATCTCCACATAAATAAAGAATTGGAAGAGGTCACTCATGTGCCAACTGATGAAGTCAAGATCCAAATAGTAGAATTTTCTCCTATAGGTCAAGTAACTTCAGAGTCAAAGGACCAAAGGTATTAGTGGAAGAAGATGCTTCCCATTGTGTTAAAATTACTAAGGATGATGAGAATTTTCAAGCAGAGATATCCATCTCTGAAAAGACAATAGAAGTTGCACAGAATGCAAGTGCTAGAAAGGAAGTTATTGCTAGTATAGATATGCAATCTCTAGATGGGAATAGGGAGTTGGCATCAGATGAGAAATCCACTATGGCATGATTGAGGTGTCATTATAACATGAGGATAGTAAGATGCCAACCCAACAATCTTCAAAGAAGGTAGAGATATGTGATGGGAAGGAGGAATCTACAAGCCTAGCTATTGATTAAAGAAAACCTTAGGGAATAAATTGAATCTAATGTGGCATCGATTGGAGAGATAAGGAAAGAATATATTCCAACTACTGGTATAAATTAGAAGGAGGCTGATCAATCTCAAGATCTAGACCAAGGATAAAGACAAGTGAAGGAATTCCAGTATAAGATGAGAGTAGGGAGATGGTTATTGAAATAGATGGTGAGAAATAGGTAAATCCATTAGCCCAAGATGAACAAGGAATATCTAAGCAATTGGTGGTTGTCCCTGAGAAACCCCAACAAGAATTGTAGGAGAAAAATTTGGAACAAGTCTTGTAAAAGGGTGGATTGGTGAATTGATTTCAAGTGAAGAGAAATAAATTCTTCCTGTTTAGGCTATTGATCTTACTGCATTATCTTTTCCAAAGATGGTAAGAGCCTCCAAAAGGGATAGGGTTATTACCAAGACTCATACTGATCCATTGGGGTCCAAAACTCTAGAAATATCAATCCCTTATGAAGGTAAAACTAGAGACAATGTAACAAGCTAGTGACTACAATGTTCAGCTCATTCCTTTAGGAAAACCCTCAAGAGATCAACTAAAATAGGGAGTATTAGAGGTGGTAAATGACTTATTACAAAAGGTGGATGAAGATAGGATAATGAAGAAGTAATTGAAGGAACAGGTCAAAGCCTTGAGTTCTAGTATGCAACAACTAATTGGGAAACCCACCACACTCAAGTAGATACCTTTGTAAACACCCCTGAAGGATTGGATAAGATTGATAAGGTTTATCAAGAAGGTTCAAGTTGTAGACACATGGATTGAGAAGCTAACAAGGAAGGGAAAAACAAAAATTGAGAAAGCCAGGGAAAATATGAAGAACTTAAAAGAAGGCTTAATGAGATTGATGAGATAACTGAGCAATGTGACAATGAAATATTTTACTTTGAGGGAATTTTTCCCAAATTAGACCATGTATTACTCATTCAGTGATGAATTGCTTGAGTAGGAAAATATTGTGCCAAGTAGAATTCAAGAGGAAGTCAGCATGCCTTGGAAGAATTAGCAAAAATTAGAGTGGAAACTTTGAATGGGATCAAAGAAAAGCTCAAAGTTAAAATAAATTGGGTTGATGATACTCTTGATGCCATCGATTTGAAACTAGAAGACATGGTATTTGAAAAATTCAAAAAGAGTTATGGTGATTTGAAGATTGATTTCTTGATCAAACTATTTTGAAAGGAATATTAGAAGGATTATTTCTCTTATGAAGTCATTAAAACACTGAGAAAAATTGAGAATAGAATTACAGAGTTGAAATCTAGGCCATTGGAATACAAGTAGAAGATGGGTCATTGTATGGATGGATGTGATAGCTAGACAGACATTAATCTTCCAACACCATTGGGCCAAATGAAAGTGAAATAAATGAGCTTTTCTAGAGATATGATGCATACGTGGCAAGATTGTCAAAAGAACAAGATGTAGAAGTGGAAACTAAAGAAGGAAAGGATGTAGATATTGGAAATGATGAACAAGTTTAGGCTTGTTGCTCTTAAAATTTGTACTTTCTTCCCATACTTCTTCTCTAAGATGATGTTTTAACTGTTATCTTCTATTTCATTAAGGATAATTGTTACTCTAAAATTCATTATTTTCTCATATCAATTGTAAAATAGTATGATACATTAGTTTTATATGGCTTAGATAAAATTCAATACACATTTATATAAGCATATAAACTATTCTGATGTTTGTGCTTCTTGCATGTTGAAAAAAAAGAAAAAATGGGGTTCTATAGGGGCCCCTTCCCATGGAAAAATAGGGTTGTATACATGTTGAGAATAATGACAACAAGGAAAAAAATGTTTAGACGTATCTTTTATTCCCTCTTCAAAACTTCCCCTAATGGAGGAAGTTTTGTTCAACAACTTATTCTTCCTCAGCAGGAATTCACTTGAACCTTGTGTCATCTAGAAAAATATGATGGACCCTGCTAGATCTCAAGACATCCCCATCTCCATCAATGACTCAAGAGTCATTCTAGGACTATCCATGATCTTTTCCAACTCAATTATTTTCTAATGGGAGGACACCCAATCCAGAAGATCCAAACCACATGTGAAGAAGGTTGTTTTCCCCTTCCCCTTGTGAGAGATTGACTTATTAGGAGTGGATTGAGAGGGAACACTTGAGGTAATTGGAAGGAAAAAATGAACCTTTGAAGATTGGAAAGTTATGAGGTAGTAGAGCTGACCAAGCTTCCCATCTCCTTGTGTGGGGTGGACACTCTATGGGAGAAGGAATTGGCCAAGGGCCAAAAATTCATGCTCTGACGGGAGGAGCATGAGGCACTAAATGAGAGGATGACCGAATGGAAAATATACCCCTGTTATCCCGAGAAGATGAGATTTTTTCTCTTGAATGATGAGAAGATATGGACAACTCTTCTTCTCCATCTGAGATAATGATTGGGGGTTGAGATCTTGATTCACCCTTTCTCTTTCCGAAGATGGTGTTAGGCATTGAACTTGGTTGTGAAGACTCATGTCTCATTTTCCCTTCTCCAAAGAGATGATCTTCACTCTAATTCATCTACCTTGTGAGAGATAGAGGCAATGGTGTCAATGGAAGATTTTTCATATAATACATATGATTCCTTGGGAATCTCCTTTAATACAAACTCTTCATCACATAGGAATGGAAATTGAAAATGGTTTTCCTAGACACTTGGGGCCTCCTTTCAATCTAGAATTTCTTTAGGAATTTAGGGGTTTTTAGATGTTCCCATCTAAAAAAGATGAAAATACATGACCTGAAAGGCTATGAATATAGGATTGATCCTAATCATCCTTGTAAGAAGTCACTAACCAAACTTTCGATAAGTCAGGGGTCCTCTGGTGTCTCTGTGCACACTCTATGTCAAATAAGGCCCTAAAAAAATCCTCATTAGGGCCACTCGTGTAAAAATTGATTCAAATCCTCTGAAGAAATTTCTTTCAAGATTTGTGCTACAAGTACCTTTTCCATTGTTTGATAAGAAATATGAAAAATAATCTTTACCTTTAGAATAAGAAAAGAAGCACATAATGGTGAAAGGGAAGAACAAGTTTTATAGTGAAGGGGTGCATATTGATCTGATCAAGAGAAATATTTCCCATGAGATGAAAGAATATTTTTCTCAGCTCACAAAAAGAAAATTTAAGAGTTGGAAGGGATTAGGAATGAGTAGAAATAATGAATCAATATGATTTGACAAGATCCATGTGTGGTAATTAAGCCAATAAGACATAAAATGGAATGCACAACACCCAAGATGGATTCTTGGGAAGTAGATGAGGGTATATGTCATATCAAAAATCATCTAGAAGAAGTTCTCAGAGGTCATAAAAAGTGATTATCCAATCAATATGAGGAAAGGAATGATTAAAATAATATGCCAGAAGTGATGACCCAATATCCCAGTCAAGCACAAAGAATTAATTGAAAAGACTTACATTTTGTACACCTAGTAGTTTGAAGTGAAGCATTTTTCAAAAGAGTGGCGTGTTTCAAAATAGATATTGTAAAGGGAATATTCATTAGAATATTTTTTTTGGGGGAAAATTTAAGGTTAGTAAGTGAGTTGAATGGTATAAAGGCATGAAAGATAATCATAAGAGAGGGGGTTAAAATTTTCTGAGAATTGTTGAAGAAAAGAGAGAGTTGAGTAAAAACCATTTTCCAAAAAGAGCTTATCTGAGAAACTTGTTATTTCCTTTGTGTCTTCAAATTTAATCATGTCAAGATGGTTGTAAGTGTCAGCCATTGACAATTTGAGACTGTAAATAAATATTTCCCTTGCTGATAAATTTGATAAACCTTGAGTTAATTGTGTTAATCATGAGCATTGTTGTGTCTACTTTCATTTTGAGATGTTTTCAAGTAATCATTCATGTTCCTGTTGTAATATTATGTTAGGAATTCCTCTTAATCACACAAGATCTTGTCCTTGTGGTAGTATTGTGGTATTTGCAATTGGGTTATGAGAAGATCTTTCATCTTATTGCGCAATAAAAATTTAAATTCATTTTACTTCCACTCTATTGATGCATAGATTTTTTGTTAGCTTATGAGTGTATCTTAAGTGTGATGAACTAGGAATCTCTGATGTTTAGTTGAGTTTTTTGACATGATATTTTATGTCAATTTCTCAAAGAATGTGTGAAACTGTGCACCTTTGGGCTTCCATGGGTGTGCATCTTCTAGTTGAAGGTTCATTGTTGATTATTTGAAGTTTTTTTATTATCTTGTTTGGAATATTTCCCAACTTTTTCAAAATTTCTTAGGAATTTGGTATAATCAAATTTATCTATCTTTAATTCCCAACAAAATTCATCTATAAATGATAAATCCTATATGAATTACCTTGCTTACATTGTTTTTCCATAAATGCTAAGGATATTTGTTAGATTTATCCATCCTTTATTCAAAACATGTAGGAGAAACCAAGTTTTATTGTTGTCATTAGTAACCTGAACCTCATTTAGAAGACATCTCCATCCTCTAGAGTGACAACTCGTGAGATTTAGATTATGTTGCATTGACCATGTCTTCTTAAGGTTTTATTTTCAAATATCATAGAGGAGAGTCTAGTATAACTAATCCACTTACATCTCTCACAAATTTAAGGCACCATAAAAAATAGTGAGGGTAGGTCAAACCCTCTACATGGTGCTACCTAATTTTTCCAATCTCAAGTGAAAAGAATCAATCAAATCTTTCGCTAGCTACAAAACGACTTGAAATTCTGATTTATCTATCTTTAAGCATTTCTCTCAACATGTTGATTCGCTTGACCTCAAATGGAGAATAAATTTGGGTACCAAAAAGAGGACATGGATATTATTGTGATATATCCATATTATGGAGCCATTATATTACCAATTTCCATCGGTTACAACACTATGTCGACAACCTTAGAATGTGGTGTGTACTTTCTATAAGGATATTAATCATGAAGCTAAGGATCATAGCGATTTAATGGATTTGAAAGAGGATGTTACTAGGAATATGTTCATTATAAAAATCAATTATCTAGTAACATACAACCAACTATTGTAGAGGTAGAGATGACCATATCCCATTAAACAACTACACGGTGGGCTCCTTCACCACAAACAACCCTACAATGTATACCACAATATCCACAATCTATCTCAGTTTGGGGTCTACCATCCCCAAAAATTAAAATGAGTTGGTAACCTCCGTAACCAAAAAATTATTTGGGATGGAACGTGTCAAACACCATAGAAAATTTATTAAGGCCAAAACTAGGATGGAACGCCCCACAAAGACCCTATGGTGCACAACAAGGATGATACTAGGGTGGGTACTAAAAAAGGAGGATGATACCTAAAATGTAGAGGAAAGAAGTATTTTTCTATCTTTATGGAGATTCGAACAACATTACATGGAATTTTCCAAAATTTTAAGAGGGAAATATGCTACACATATTGTAGGGTGTCTATGCAAGACAATATAAAATATTTTCCAACACTGGAGAAGAAAAGAAAGGAAAAATAATTGCATAATGTTAATATGATCAACGTGGTTCCAAGAGAAACTAGTATCTTACAATCCATTACTAGAACGCAGAGGAAAAAATAAAGAGTGGAGCATGTGAAGATCCCTATGGATCCCTAAATTTTATGTGCTTATAAAGACACTTACCTAAACCCATGAAAAGAAAAGGCATTACTTGAAGAAGATAAAGGATTTCTCCGCTCAACCCAGAATAGAGATGTCAATGTGTAAAATATGGGGGAAGTTGAATCCCATATTTACAAATAGATGATGAGAATATTAAAGCAATAAGGAGTGGTTGTATCTTTATAGGATCTTGAACATAGTGAATGTCATATGAAATGAGGATATTTCACAAATCTGTTAGAGTAGGTATTTACCTTAGCTCATGTTCACCTAGGTACATTATTTACCTTTATTGTATTTATCATCACCCACTTATGTGTGTGGATATTTAATTTTATTTATTTAGATATTAGGAGATATTATCTAGTTGTTAGGTATAGTTCTTTGCTTGATCTATGGTATTGCCTAGATCCTTGATGTTTAGTTCTCTCATAAATCTATGGACTTGACTAGTTCTTTGATGACTAGTTATTTCCATAATTTATGGCTTGATCTACGACCTTGACTGGTTCTTAGATTGTTATTCCTTTCCTATATAAGTAAGGCCCATTCTCATTGTATTTCATTGAGTTCCATAATAATATATGATATTGCTACTCATTTGTTTGCAAAGGTTTATGTAAAGTTATTCTAGAAAATTACTTTCATCTTATTGATCATGATGTTTGATTAGCATATGTGTTATTGGCTTTGCATAATCTGGTTATCGTTCCTTTTATGGTATCAGAGCTGGAGATTTCTATTGACATTCATCTGTAAGTTTTATTTTACAAATAAATTCTTTATATATTCATATATTCGGGATTTTCTCATATTTTGTTGTTGCATGTGTTTTTATGAAAAACAAAGGCTTCCATTGGATCCAAAAGGTAGAAAAACCCTAAGATCGGCTGTAAACTCGACCATTTCAGGAGGTAGTCATTTTTTTGGTTTTTTGTTGTGTAGAGAAACATACCTGGATTTACCTTGAGATTCACGCTATACGGAAAAGGAAATAAACAAAATTCTAGGTGTTTTTGGGTTTCTTGAGATCTGGTCTGGGTTTTAATTTCTATAGTTGTACCATTCTCAGTTAGCGTGTAGCAGACAGTTTCGGGAAAGACGTTTCTTTTCTCTTTTGGCAGGGGTCCACGGGCGACGGTGCACTTTTTCTACTCGGTTTTGAGTGCCATTTTTTTGTAAAAGTGCATAGTTTTTTATGCTCTTTCCATTGGAAATATTTATTTTGAGAATCACACTATAATTATAAAGTGTCATATTGTAACATGCACTAAAGTGCCAAAAATCATGGGGGCTCTTGTTGCATTGTTTGGGGGTCTTGTTACATTGCTTGGTTCTTGCATTTCTTTTGATGATTTTTTGAGGATGAAAACTTTATCTACTTTTACATTAGATCCTGTTAAGCCATTAACAACACATAATTACCACACATGGAAACTAAGAATTAAGCGGAAAGGATTATGGGCTTTAACTTTTCGAACAATTAGTGTTCACTAGAGAATATGAGAAATTTCAGTACCAATGCAAATTTGATGAGTGTATGGGTTTGATAGGAACTTATGTAAGTGATAGTATTTTGTTTCATTTGGAAAAGTGTAACTCTCCTTTCAAAATATGGGAGAAATTAGAGGATTTATTTGGTAAGGTGGATCGTATGAGAGCCATGCAACTTGAAATTGAGATCACCTCTCTTAATCCTGAATATTTTCCAATAATTATAGACTATCTTACCAAGTTCAAGCATTTGTTGACACAGTTGAAGGGGAGTGGAAGAGATAAGAAAGATGAAGAGTGTGTTTACTTGATTCTATCCAAGTTGAGAGGACCATTCCAAATTTTTGCTTCTACCTTTTTCTCTAGCATTCCAAGAATAATTCTAGTCATTCATGGTCTTTTTGTGGGTGTAGTAATCATGAAGAACATAGGTGTTAGAAGCAAATGAAAGCCTTAGAGGATGTAGTCAAGAAACAAAAAATGGAGTGTGCATGACATGTGGCATGGGTTTCTCTTTGGTGGAGGCACGCGTCCATTTCGCCTTTGGGCTTTTGGCTTAAAAACTCCAAATCATAAAATGCTCTGCCGCTCCATTTTTCCCCATGCCAATCGAGAGGTGGCTTGTGTCCTCCCAATCAGACCCGTGGGTGTGTGGAGGATTTTTTCACTTTTGCGCTCAAAGAGGGAAAAAATTTCACCCTAAGCCCGCGGACTCCCCAAGGGAAAATTTCACCCCGAACTCTGTCGGGCCATAACTTGAGATTTATAAGGAGTTAGGAGGACTTATTTATATGGTTGGAAAGGTGAGAGAATTTCCTATCCAATGAGTATGATTTAGGGAAGTTTTGATGACCTTAAGTGTGTGAAAAATCAGGTTGAACCTTGTAAATCCTGTTAGGGCAGAGATGAGTAAGATTTCACTCTCCTAACCTAAGTGATGAATTCAACCTCTTGTCTTGACCTTGTGCCTTGTAGATATTAGTTACTTGAGGTAATTATTGCAAGTTAGTCTTGCTTGTTAATCCTTATTTGGTTTGTGCTAACTATGATCTTGTAACCCTCCTTACTAACACTCTTAATCAAAAAAAAAAAATTATTCCATAATTTTCCTAGCTAATCCTAGTTTGTTTCTTGGTCTCAAGTGGTAGTTTGAATTGGGTATTGCAACAAGAACTGACGTTAGTACTCCTAGAATGAATATCAATAAGGAAACTATAGTTTGTCATCAAATAGAGTAACCATGGTCAGTTATAGAACCATAAGTTGGTTACATGTGACTGGCATCGATCAATGATAGAGATAGACATGAATGGGAAATAGGCACAGAATGAGCCCAGTCACCCCATATCTCAGTGAGAAGGTCACAAAGAGTAAGTAGACCTCCAGAGATATTTTCACCTTCCTTTTCTTATTTATTATTGACTGATAGTGGTGAACTATAAATATTTGAAGAAACAATGTAGGTGGATACCCATGAGCAATGGGATCATGACATGGATGAGGAGATGGACTCCTTAGAACAAAATTAGACATGGGATTTGGTCAAGTTGCTAGCAGGTAAGAAAGCACTGTAGAACAAATGGGTTTACATGATCAAGTAAGAAGAGGTTGGACTAAAAGGTACAAGGAAAGGCTTGTGGTAAAAGGCATTTTATATAGAAAGGAGGTATTGACTTTGATGAGAGTTTTTCTCTTATAGTTAAGATTAATTTTATTCGTACTATTCTAAGTTTGGTGACAACGTAATATTTACATTTAGAATAGATTAATGTTAAGATGACTTTTCTTCATGGTGACTTAGAGGAAGAGATTTATATATAACAACTACTTGGTTATGAAGTCAAGGTTAAGGAGAAACTTGTGTATGAATTGAAAAAGATCCTAAATGGGCTCAAGAAATCTCGAAGGCAATGGTACTTAAGATTTGAAGATTTTATGCATGAGCATGGTTATATGAGATTTGAATCTTACCATTGTGTTTATTTTAAGAAACTAGAAAATGAGAGATATGTTATTTTGTTCTT
The DNA here is from genome assembly GCA_018340775.1 of Taxus wallichiana var. yunnanensis. Taxonomy (NCBI): domain Eukaryota; kingdom Viridiplantae; phylum Streptophyta; class Pinopsida; order Cupressales; family Taxaceae; genus Taxus; species Taxus wallichiana. The sequence continues at coordinate 292,938,406 of CM031235.1, read as the reverse complement.
GTATGTTGATGATATGATGATTGTAGGATCTAGTATGTAGGACATTGGAAAATTTAAAGAATGGTTAGCTTGCACATTTACAATGAAGGATTTGGGAGCTGCAAAGAAAATACTTGGCATGGAAATTATCGAGAGTCCGAGACAGAAAACAAGAATTTTTATGTCTCGGGAAGCTTATATCAATAAGTGTTGGAAAAGTTTAACATGAAAATTTCAAAACTTGATAGTACACCTATGAATGGATAATTAAAATTGAGAAAAGATTAGTTTCCTTCATCACATTAGGAGGTTGAGTACATGGTACGTGTTCCCTATGCTTCAATAGTAGGAAGTCTTATGTATGCCATGGTTTGTACTAGACCAGAAATTACACAGGTAGTGGGAGTTGTGAGAAGGTTTATGGCTAATCCAGGTAAAGAACATTGGAAAGCAGTCCAATGGATTCTCAGGTATTTGAGAAGGACATCTGGCATGGAGTTATGCTATGGAGGGTCAGATACTTCTTTATGTGGCTATGTTGATTTAGATATGGCTGGATATTTTGATGGTAGGAGGAGCACCACTGGATATGTTTTCACATGAGTAGGTAGAACAAAATTTATCTGGATTTTGAGATTGTAGAAGGTTGTGGCTTTATCTACTACAAAGGAAAAGTATGTTATGCTACAGAAGCTAGTAAGGAGATGGTATGGATGAACGGGTTCATGAAAGAGTTGGGGAAAGAACAAGAGGATTGTAGATTATACAATGATATTCAGAATGTGATCCATCTAGAAAAGAACTCAAAATTTCATTCAAGAATGAAACACATTTAGTTGAGGTATCACTTCATACAATAGGTGTTGGAGGATGGGTAGCTGAAGTTAGAGAAAATCCATGTGGATAAGAACCCTATGGATATGCTAATGAAGCCATTGGTAAGGGATAAGTTGGAGCTTCATCCACTTCTATCGGTCTTCAATTTTGAGAATTGAAGAGGAAGAAAGGAGCCAAGGAAAAGGAACCAAGGATGGTGATGCACAATACAGTGCAATAATTGATCTCCAAGTGGGAGATCGCTCAATATGGAGCTTAATTGCTTCACAAGAGACTTAATTTTACATATTCATCTGGTTTTGAAATTTATCGACATCAATCATGAGGAAATCGATATTGGTTAGGGGATAAGCGACATCAGTTAGGACATGTCTGACATTAGTCGAGGAAGGGACCGACATCGGTCACCTATGCGATAGTGCTTTTATTATTTAATGAGAATTAGAATAAATATCTTGTTTTAAATTTTATTTATTGATTATAAAAGCATAATTAGTTTCCTAAAATGGTTATATATGCATGTATGCATTTTATGAGGGTATGAGAGAAGAAAATAATAATTTTTTACATGTTTGTTTTTTTGGTGAGAAAGAAAGAGTAGATGAGTGAGGGAAAAACATTAAACATCTTGTGAGGTGTTGGAAGATGAAAAATACTCATTGTATTTCCTCTGTAAAGCATTGGATAATAATATTTTCCATTTCATGGTTGACATAGCCCACTTTGGGTGAACCATGTTAAATGGTGTTATCTTTCTCTTGTTTATTTTATCTTCTGGTTTATTTATGCATTCATTTCCTATATGCTTTATCTATATTATATATGCGTAACATTGTTATATGGTTTAACCCCAATAGTATTTTGGAAAATAAAGTAAATTTCTATTGGGGAAGTCTTATATCAGCGTCAATTCATTCCCAATTGATGACAATTGCAATAAATATTAGAGCACGTAATACAACTGGCATCTAGTTCTCAATGATGTTTTATTTCATTTACAACATAGATTTTATGATGTATACACAAAATTGAGGTTGGAAAATTGGAAGGGGAATGTATGACAAGTAAATTATGCCTTCATTTCCCCAATTTCCTATCTTTTCAAGCCTGAATGAGAGCAATATATATTATTTACTAAAGCAAGGGATATGATTTTGGAATACAATTGTCTTTTTATCCAATACAGGTGTTTCACATATCTAAGAGTGAGTGGATTTGAAGGCAATCCTTACAAATTACTAAGGTATGTTGATGATAAGTGGTTTCTAATGGATATTTTAAGGTAGATTATCCATGTGAATAGTAAATTATCAAAAAGGCATAAAACTAATATAAAATTTCCTCTCCAACTTGGGAGATATTCTTCTAAAACAATGGAAAAATATAGGATAATGGATGGGGAAATGAAAAAATTCTAGATGGATAAGTTTACTCCAAGGCCTAACTTTTATATTCTATGTATTGTTACTTCTAGTGACCATGAGCCTCATTTTGAGGATTATTGGATGAACTGTGTTGATGAAGAAGAGGTCAGGAAAAGGGATTTCTCCAGGATGACTTTGAGACAAATATTTGATTTCAAAGTTTTTGATTCCCCAAGGAATAGATGATGACCCAAATGTGGTAAGATAATTTTATCTTGAACAAAATTTAGAATCAAAATAAATTACTGTTGTAGATTAGAACAAAAAGGAATCAGATGATCCTCACTAAGGAATTATTGATGTCATGAGAAGAACTTTAGGCTTGTTAACTAGAAATGGTATTGATTTGTCTTTACAAAATACAAGAGTATTGAAGAAGTTTAGGGATACAAATTCTTTGAAAGAGGACCTCCCTCCTTTGAGAGAGGGAGATAATACTATGGACCCTTTGAATGGTCAAACCCCTCAATTTCCCATCAAGAAACACACCAAAGAAAAAATAAATGAATGGAATGATGTAAAGAGTAAAAATGGAACATCAAATATTGATTTAGTTCAAAAGGAATAAGATATGATTTTATGGGTAATGCAATATACCCATATCACTATAGTAGTGCCATTCCAATCCAAAGGAACTGGTGTAACCAATCCAAAGAATCCTACACTGACAATATGAGGGACATCAAGAACTTCCAAGGTGATGAGGGGATATTTTCATAATTTTGATCCATCTCTTATAGTTGAGCGCTAAAGGAAGATAGGGTCCAAAACTCAAACACTTTGAAAGAACGTTAAAAAGTCTCAAAGTGATATTTCCTTTGGTGAGGGATCTTATTATTTCAATTGGATAAGGTGAGCATAGTGCAAGGAAGAATAAGAGAAAGGAACCCAAGGTAATTGAACCTCCTATCTTGATTGATACTAAGAAAAAGGTTATTACTAAATTTTCCCATCAAACCATGCCAACATATGATCTTAAAGGTATTCATTCTCATATTTTTTAAATCAACACCTATTGTGGCTCCATCTGCATTTCCATCTGGAATAGTTATAGGGCTGATTCAAGGTGCCCAACAATCTAGCCAATTAGGTGGTGTTGCAAAAATTCAAATACAAAAGGATCCAGTTATAGTGTAACCTAGTATGAAATATGGCATCAAGGTAGATTTGCCACAAAGGCAACCACTAAATCAGATTGAAACAATTAGTTTGAAAGAACTTATGGATAGTACCTACCTTGAGATTGAGGAGGTCAAAAGTGTATTTCATACAAAAGAAGGTGTAAGTATCTCTTTTAATGACATATAAATTCTAGATATTGGTCAACATCCAAACACTGAAATGGGGGCCTAACCCCAAAATACCCAAATGGAAAATGTATCCCTTCCCGTGAAGAGAAAATATATCATTCGAGAATATATGGATCCAAAATCTACCCCGGATGTTAGTCTCATTACAAATCAAACACATAAAAATGTAGAGAAGAAACAAGAAAGTGAATAAGCTAAATTACACCAGCCCAAAAAAGGGCACAACTAAATTTGTGGAAGATACAAGTACCCCCGTTGAGGGTAGACAAAGGGTAATAATGAAAGCATAGATAAAGGTTAAGTTTCCCAACCCCACTCGGTAGATCAACAAGAAGAATACCTTACAAAGTAGAAGAAGGGTAAGGAAAATCCAAGATAGAGGTTCCTGCTACAAAACCATGTAATGAAATTTTCATAAAGAACAAGGAGAAAATTTAAAATCTAAGCCCGAAAAGGAAGCTCCAAAAGAAATAGAAGAAAGTTGTCACCCCAACAAAATATTTGGAGGAAGAAATAAGAAAGAAGGACACTACTATAAAATATTTAATAAAAAATGTAAGTATGGTGGTTACCCCTACTGAGAGCTTGAAGGAAACAATAAATCCACCTATTGATCCACTATAAAGTAAGGGTCAAGAAGAGAAATTAACGATTGATAAAAATTTGGAAAACATAAAACAACTTTGAACCCAAGTCCAAAGTGAAGTACAACAAAATATGGAGGCATCTAATATCATAAAGAAGATAACAAGAGGAGATGTGCCATATACAAAAACACCAATACCCCAAAATATTCAAGAAGCATCCACAACAATAATATTGTTTTCCCAGACTGCAAACATCACACCAACAAGAATAACAGTTGGTAATGCTCCCATCGCTAGTTGGTTAGGAGGATTTATTCAAGAGAAAGAAAAAGGAAAAGAGGATATCTAAGGAGGAGCCCTAGATATTACTATCATTAATTTCCCAAAACCCACAAAGGCTTCATAGAAGGAAAGAGTTATAACTCGAACACATATTAATAGTAATGGTTTTAAAATTATGGAAATTGTAACTCCTCACCTAGAGATCTCAAGGGATAAAATTATAGTTAATGACTATGACATCAAGCAGATCTAGTTGGGTAGACCTATAAGGGAAATCCTTAAGAAAGATGTAGTAGTAGAATTTGAGGGTATTTTCCAAATATTTGATGAAGATAAGTTAAGATAAAATCAATTTAAAGACCGATTAAAATCTTTAACTTCATTCTTGTAGCAGTTAGTGGGGTCATCAGATGAAAATCAAGAAACTTCTACTATTATCACTCCAGAGGTTGTGGAAAGCATAGAAAAATCTACAAAAAAATGTTAATGCTATTGATAGCTTGATTGAGGACTTATCTAAAAAAGGGAAGAATATTTTTGAAAAAGAAAAAATAGCTATGGAGAACTTACCACCAAGCTCAATGATAATAGTGCTTTGATTGAACAATGTGAAAATGAGTTATTTTACTATAAAGGGATTTTTCCCAAGTTAAAACTTATCAACCAACTTGATGAGAATATAGTTAAAATAAAGGGAATCATGCCCTTTGAGTAAAATGGGAACTTAATATGCTATAGAAGACTTGTCTAAAATCCAAATAGAGGTTCTAAATCAAGTCAAAGAAAAGATGAAGGAAGAAAAAGAATGGATTGAGAAAAGCATTGACACCATAAACATGAGATTGGAAGACATGGTATTTGATAAACAAAAACTAGTTATGGTGAATTGATGATTGATTTTCTGGTCCAATCCTTTGAAAAATACATCCATGAGGATACCTATTCATATGATGTTATTAAGAGGCTAATTTCTGTAGAGAAAAAAATTATAGAGTTGATAAGAAAATCAAATGAATATAAGTGAAGAATAGACAAGTGTGTGGATACACTGAACCAGGAAACTTTGATATTCCAACAAAACTCAAGACCAAATGAATATGATATAAGGAAGTTGTTTCAGAGGTATGATGCATACAGGGAGAGAAAACTAGATAAATAAGAATATGACAAAGATGAATATGTGACCGTGTTAACCAATGAGAAAGTTTAGGCTTGTTTTTTTCTCAACAAGTCTCATCTTTCCATAATTTATACTCTTGTTTTATAAAATTTGAATATTACTTTGAATTATTAATTTCAAGTATGAATGTAACATGATACAATACAATAGAATTTTATGTTGCTTTAATAGAATTCTAAATCTATTATGAAGCATGTGAGTTATTGTAATAGTTTGAATTTTTGTATTGATGAAAAAGAAAAATGGGGTTCTATAGGGGCCCTAGCCCATGGAAAATTTACATACATTCTTGTGAATTACATCAAAAATAAACTATAGAAAAAGACACCTAATCATCTTCCACTACCACAAAATCCTCACTAAAAGGAGGAATTTTGTCCAAAAGCTTGTTCTTCCTTGGAAAAAAATCCTCTGACCTAATAGGAATATGTATAAATATAACTTCCCCTACCAAGGTACAAGACATCCCCATAGCCATGAGATCCTCAATATTCATCCTAGGGCCATCCAAGATACTCATCAATTCCATCTTCTTTTGATAAGAAGAGACCCAATTTAGGAGATCTAGGCCACTTGTGGGAAATTCTTTCCTCATTTTTTATTTATAAATAGAAGGCTAAGTAGGAACAATTGACATGAAAAAAGTGTATGTACATTAGTCTTTGAAATTGGTGAGAATGACCTTTGGAGATGGATTCATGCGTGGATTTCTGTATAACATATGATGAAACTGAATGAAATTGAGGAGGTGGAGATTTTGTGGGCCTTTTATCCAAAGAAGAAAGAATTTGTTCTAATTCATTCACCTTGTGAAAAGAGTAGGAATAGTGTCTATACAAACCCCTTCCCCAAGCTCATAATATTCTCAAGGAATCTCCTTCATAGTGAACTCTTAATTTTAGATGAAAGCACATATGTTGTCAATCAAATATTTCATAGATGGCCTTCTCTTGGGCCAAAATTGGTTTAGTACCTCGGGAGTCTTTTGATGTTCCCAACTAAAAAAATAAAAGTACATCATTTGGAAGGTAGAAAATAGGGACTGATTTTGATGAGCCTTTGAATCAAATCGAGATGAATAACTTGGGTTTTTAATGGCCCATTATATTCCTTTGAATCCACAATTCTGAATAACATCCTCACAAATGATTCATATGAGCCTAATAAATATTAAACTGAGTTAAAATACTCATAGGAGATTTACTTCAAAGTAGATGATAATATCACTCCTACCATGTTACAGGAAGAGAAATCTACCAAGATTTTTCACACTCAAAATAAGGGATGTAAATTTCTAGGAGAAGTGATGGAAATTTATATTAAAAATAAAGATAGTGAGTTAAGATGGGCATAATCAAGATGAGTTGATAGACGAGATTTTATGTGATACCCACACGAAGGGGATAAGTGTGAAACAAACTAATATCATATAAAAAGGAGGAAATTGGATTGATTTAATATAACGCATGAGAAAACACTCCTCTCATAAAGATATGACAATGATTGTGTGATTTTCCGGGAGGATTATCAAAAGGTGGGAATGATTAAATATCAAATAAAACCATTTAGAGGTGCTCAAAAATCATTAAAAATTATCTTGACTTAGATGAAAAATAAGTAATTAAAAAAATGATTCCAAAATGGTGACATGGCATCCCAATCATTCTAATAGAATGAAAAATATAAATTATTTTTAATTCTTCCACATAACATCAAGAAAGTAGGATAATTTCAAAAGAATGATAGTTAATCAGATTTTGTGCCAAAAAGAGGGATACTATTTTGAAGATTCACATTTTTGGGGGAAAAGGAAAAGGTAAGAGAGAGAGAGAAAGAGAATTGTATATATATGAGAGGAATCTTCTCATATGAGGGGGTCAAATTTTTCTAAATTCTTAGATAAAATAGATTAAAACCGATTGTACTTTTCTTGAAGAACTTGAATCAAACAGAGAGAGACATGTGAGTTATTTTATTTTTGTCTAAACCTTTTTATGCCAAGATGATTGGGAGTTTACAGTCATTGGAAAGCATTGACTCCATAGGCTTTATGGCCCCTTGCTAATAAATTGGAGTTTCTTGAAATTAACTGTGTGTTTTCTCCTGAGAAATGTTGTCTTTGTTCCTAAGGTAAAATAATTTGAATCAACTACTTTCCTTCCCTATTGCAATCTTATGTTAACAGTTTCTTTGAATTACACTAAATCTTGTCTTAATTAGTGTCATTTTGGAAAGCTAATGATTACCTGTAGATATAGAATTCTTTCTATGGTGTGATAAACAATTTTAAATTCATATTACCTTTATTTGGTTGAGAAGATCTCAGTAAGATTTTAAGTTTATCTTGAGCATAGTTGAGTGGGAACTGTTATTATTTTATTAAGAGTTTAGCATGATATTTTGTGTTTAAATTCTCAAAGGTTGTGTGAAATATTTTACTATTAGGATTTCATGAGTAAATACCTTACGGTTAAATGGGGTGTTATTGGTTGTGTGATGTGTTCCTCTTGCCTTGGGGAAATTTCAAAAATTTGTAAGGTTTTATTGAGAAACTTGTATAATCAACTTTATCCTACTTTAATATCCCATTCATACACAAAAATTACAATCTACAATTGTTAAATCCTTCTGAACTACCCATGATTACCCTACCTATAACCATTTTCCAAGGGAATTTACTATATTTACCCTCCCTTTCCATAAATATAAATAAAAAAGCTAAAATTTACACTCTATAGAGTGACTTGAGTCCTATTTTCAAATAAATCTGCATTATTTAGTGTGACAAATCATGAGAGTTAAATGATGCTTGCATTGACCATGTCTATTCAGGACTATCCTTAATATTTCCAAGAGAAAGCTTAGAGATTGCAATTTCATCCACCTTTCTCACAATTACACATTACAAAATTGGTCCTCTCACCTTGGTTAAAGGAAAAACAAAAAGTAGGAGGGAAGGCTATCCCCTTTGTGAGTGCAATAAAATCTCTCCCAAGTCAAGTATCAAAGAGTCTTTTAGACATGTCCCCACCTATAAACAACTAAATCTTCTGTCTGTCTATCTCTAAGCATCCGAATCAGTTTGTCAGTGTTTGTTTGCTCTCAAGGTGGTGCAGAATTGGTACAACCACTCTCCTGGTGCCATTTTCGGGGAATATTTTTATAAATACATAGATATATCAACCTTTGGTAACGTATGAAGTATGTTTAGATGCAAACATATGATCTATACTTGATCCTTTGTCAAAAATTTCTAAAAATGAATTTAATCGGAGGTCATTTTATTTATATTTTCCAAATTTAAGGAATTTTTCCATTAAATTTGACTTGTCTAGAAGTAAATATTGATAAAGGATAGCAATATTTTCCACCCATTGATTATGAAGCTTCAATTTGCAAGTTAGTTTAAGTTATTTACACATATAAGGTGCAAGACATTAGTGGCAGCTCCATCTTTCTCAGAAACATATGGTAAATACCAGTACCTTGAAATTTAATTATTGTAATCTATCATAAATATTTTCAAATATAGAAGGAAGAAGGTATTTATTCAAGATAGATCCTACTAGAAGGTTATTTCTAGAGTTGGGAAGGACAAATCCAACAAAGAAACAAGTCTGGAAAGCCTTGGGTGATCAAATATTGGAAGATGAGGTTATAGCTAATGTTGAAAGTGATCATCCTTTGGTAGAAGATTACTCAAGTACTTCACACGGTTCTAGATTAGGCAATACATGCATAAATTTGTATACTCCAACTCGGGGGGTCCTTAATTTTCAAGTGATCTGGGTATTCCTCATTTCCCTCCTTTATTGATTAGAAATAATAGAGTATTTTGTGAGACAAAATCATTAAAGGATCAATATTTTAAATATCACACTGCATTTCCTCAAAGAACTCCAATTCCTCACTATTTTAATCCTCGTGTTAGAACACCTAAAAATAATATAGCCCAACCTCCACCTATACCCCCTTTTTTGAATGTGTACAGGCCTATATATTTCAAGGGTGTGGCAGTTATCCTAAACCAGTCAATATGAGGTAAGAAATAGATTGCCTAAATTCCAAGGTAATAATGCCATTAGTGGTGACCAACACCTCGGGATATTTTCTAATACCATGGAATATTTTGAGATTGGGTATGAAGATGTATATGTAAAGTTGTTTACAGATACTCTAAAAGAAGATGCTTGAAATTGGTACAAGTCATTACCCTGGTAATTCAATTGATTCATGGTTGGAAATGAAGAATGCTTTTAAGTTGCAATATGGTGATAAAATTAATCCTAGATTCCTTCTTACTGAGTTTGAAAACATAAAGAAAAATCCTAATCAACCTGTTCAAAATTTTAACACCAAGTTTAACAAAAATTGACAAGAATACCCATAAATCTAAGACCTAGTGATGATCTAGGTCTAATCAAATATTCATATACTTTTGATAAGAAGACAAATTATTACTTGAGAGATAAGAATATTTGAAATCTAAGGTAGAATTTTACCATGGCAGTGCAAATCAATAATAAGATCAAAGTAGTCACAAAACCTCCAAAGAAGGAGGGTGTCAAATTAATCAACCGAGAAAATCCTAAGGTAGGTATGGTAGTAGAGCTAGAGGAAGTAGTTAATATTCTAGTAGGATCAGTAAAGGAAATCCCATATAAAATTGCTAGAGAAGAGAAAGGGATAGGTAAAAGTTCTCAGGCCCAACACCAACCTCAAGGGAAGAATATATTTGGAAATCATCCTAGAGGTGACCACAAAACAAATGATAGAGGGAAATGGCCTATGGGTTCAGGGAATAGGAAATAAAACCAACAGAAAACAAGCTGGTTCTGATCAATTGATTGCTAGAGTATCTATGGTAGAGGATGACCATGTTATTGAGTGGTCCGATATGTGATTTATACCACACTCCCACATGATATCAATGGGGAAATTGAATAGGTTGATGATGATTCCACCTTTGGTGATGTGTACATGATGGAATTCTCTGATGGTCCACAACAAGGAGCTACTTCTATTGAATTGTTGAGTGTTAGGACTATGGAATGTTTTTGGGATTGCATACACCGGGTATCCTCTATCCCTTCTACTAGTAGTCTTGATGTTGATATGGTTCATGCCTTTGAGTTACCTAACCATGAATTTGAATATTTGAGGGCATTAATGATTAAAAAATATGATGGTGGTATTCCTTCTAAGGAGGATAGGCAGCTCCTAATGAATGTAGTAGTGGCCAAGGAAAAATAATATAATCTAAGAAATAGGACGGTCAAAGGACCAGGGCCACAACCCAAACCAAAGACTCCTCTCCTTACCAATATCACCAAGGCTTCCCCAAGAAATATTTACCAAAAAGGCCCAGTTATTGCTAACGAATATGATCCCCCTACCTTTCTCAAGCTATAAAGAACCTCATATCATCAAAAACAATCACCCTACCTCCTAGTGTAGTCTTACCTAAGTATACCCCTTATGATATGGCTCAAATTTTTAGTCATATCAAGGTTACTATGATAATTTTTTATTTTCTCATATTTCCTAAGCATAGAAAAAGAGAATTCGAATACTTAAGAGTATAGGAGGAGTTGGTGACCACAGGTAAGGAGGTTAAAAATGTGGATCTTCCACATATTATTATAGAATTAGAAGTTCCCCAAGAAATGGAAATTTTGGGGGAATCACCTAAGATATATTTAGGCACTTCTCAAGTAGAGTCTTAACTTGATGTGGATCCATTTTTACTACTTTGATCATCAAAGATAGACTTGTCCACAATTATATGTTTGATTCAGGATATTTATGTAATGTAATGGCCGAAGTTATGAATGAATTAGACATCAAAGTGAAAATAGATTTTTGAAAATGCCAGGCCATGGATTCAAGAGAGGTTCCAGTGATAGGATATGTAAAAGGTTTAGTAGTTCAGTTGGAAGTTTATCTGGGTAAGTAATTAACTATAAATGTTTTCATTTTGGGTTACCCTACTAAATGGGGTACACTTCTTGGTGTCTAGAAACTATGCTACAAGTGTTGGAGGAACTGTGAAAATGGAAATGTCCTATGCCACCATACTTGTGGAAGGAAATTTGGTGAATTTGTATGGAGAGAAGAAAATGATACATTTGATTGAGGACCCAAACAATGCTTCATATGAAGTGTTGTTTGCTGATGTGGATGATAATAATTTTGTTGGATATGTAGACTTTGAATACCATAACATAAATAAGATTCCATTCTTGGAACAAGTTGGTGCCCCTTGGACTATGATGTTTGATAGAGCATGCTCCAATATGGGTAATGGGGCTGGTTTGGTGCTTATATCCCTAAACAAGGAAACATTTAGTTTCTCCTTCAAGATGAAGCACTACTCCTATGATTGAGAATTTCATGGAGGTATGGCATAAAGGACATAATTGTTAAAGGGGATTCGAGTTGGTAGTAAATCAATCCATAAAACTATATGAAACTAAGAACCAAAACCGAAGGATGAAGTAGTGTAAGCATGTAGTGAGGGACTTCATTCAAATGTTTGAGTCTTTCAATATCATATAACATGATAGGACTCATAATGTTGTAACTGATAAATTGGTAATGTTTGTATCTTAGTTTGATAATTTCACATTTTCTCCTTACTATAACTATGATGTAGAGGTGAGTTCAAGACCATTTGTGCCTGATAATGTGAAGCATTGGAAAGTGTTTGATGATGGTTCCCAAGTACAGAGGTTATTGAAAAGTGAAGGATAATTTACAAATCAGTGCATGGATTAGGAGCCAATGGTTTCAACATGTGATGGAAAAGAAACTTTATTTGGAAAATAAATAATTCATTTGAAAACCAACACAATTCCCAGCGGATTGATTTCATTGGAATATAATTTTGACAATGTAGATAGGGTGGTCTATAGGCATATCTCTGCTTTAAGGGATGTTGAGGAGTAAAATTTGGGAACCAAGGAGAATCCCAGGAAGGTGTGGTTAGGGAGAAATCTAAGAAAAGAAGAGAAGTAATCCTATGTGAAATTGTTGACAAAATATCAGGATTGTTTGGCATGGTCTTACTCAGAGCTAAAGGCTTATAGAGAAGACTTGTTCCAACATGAAATACCCTTAGAGCCTAACACTAAGCCAATCAAGGAAAATAAAAAGGCTTATTAACCCTCTTCTTTCACTTAATATGCAATAAGATTTGAAAAAGTTAAGGGATGGAGGAATAATATAGCCCACAAGATACTCTTCATGGGTGGCCAATCTTGTACTAGTGAGAAAGAAAAATGGAGATATAAGGATTTGTGTGGATTTTAGAAATCTAAATAAGGCCTCATCAAAGAAAGTTATCCATTACCTAATTTTTTTATTAATGGTGAAAAAGGGTTAAGGGGACCCTACCCCAATACATATGGAGATAAATATATTGCACTAAAGAAACAAGTAGATCCAACCTCTTCCAGCGGCACTACAAGGAAAAAAAAACAAAAAAAAAAAAAAAAAATTAACCAAGAGATCCCTTCCCATGGGATCTTAACTTCCTTTTAAAGGCGTCATTTACAATTTTCCCTTTCTTCTTTTGACTCACTGTAGTCCATCCCTTTTCGATATTCAGATCTTCATTTTCATTTCTATGAACCAGTATTTCAAAGTCCTCTTTCTCCATAGGAACTTGGAGATCTGTTGAAACTAAAGTTGGAGATTTTCCATCAAGTGAAGTAGAAGAAATATGAGGAGTATGCTCCTCATTCTTAGAGACTGAATCATCCTCACTCTCTAAATCCACCTCTGAATCACTATCCAATGGACCTTTAACAACCAACTGATAAGGGTCAGAATTCTTCCACCATGAGGTTCTACTCTTGATAGGTTTCCTCACAACTTGACAATCTGAAGCTAAGTGTCCAAGAGAGAAACAATTTCTACATCTGAAGGGAAACCCTTCATAATATAAATTTTGAATCCAATTTTTTTCCTCCCCTTTAAGCTCAATTAATGCAGGGAAATATATAGAAATATTCAAGTCCACCAATATACGGGCATATGAGGTGTAATCGTAGGCCAACGTCCTTGGGTCAATAGCCATCCATTTACCGTAGTCACTTTTGCACCCACTAAGAACAAGGGAACCTCATGCACACCGGCCTATCACCTAGTGGGTGCTAGGCACTCATCCGAGGTGCATGAGAGAGAGCCAAGTCTCTCTTTTATGTGAGTCTAGTGGAAGGCATAGCTCATGATTATGACTTAGTGATTTAACATACATGAAGGGCTATAGAGCTCAAGACGGCTTCTACACCCCTTCAGTCATAATAGAACCAAAGTGTGCAACAGAAATAATAGAACTAAGAGTTGTACATCTACTACTATACTTAATCATTTAAGAAAGATTCACAATTATATAAGAACTGAAGTGTGATAGTAATATGCAGATAATACAGAGAAAGAGTCTTGATATATTTGTCATGACAACCTTATCACATTCGTTCATAGTGTTTACTTATAAAAGATTACGTATGCGATTGTAGTCATGTGCCATATGTGGATCCATACATGTATTCTCACAAGATAAAAATTTCATTCCCCATTTTCCCATTACATCCTTACAGGAATTCTGTACCCATTTTCATCCCATAGTTCTCACAATAATTCTGCAAAGCTCCACTACCTCACTTTTGTCTCTCCTTCTTTGCCAAGGGCATGCATATAAATAGGCCTCTAAGCTCTAACAAACTCCTCTACAACCTCAGATCTGGCCCCAAGTTTCAAGGTGTGGGTTGCCACGGGTGCATGCCTCTCCATGTCATGATTAAATTTTTGGATCTTTCTATCACAAGGTATATTCCCTCCAGGACACCCTATCGCCAGGCTAGAACCTTATCCAAATGGGACATGTTACTCATGTGTTCTATCCCAAAGACCAAAAATGGCTAAGTCACAAATTGTTATTCATGTGGCGCACACAACCCGGTTTTTTTAAGAAGCCTTTTGAACTCTACCTTGCATGCCTAAACTTATGCGCTTCCTCTAGCCATGTGCGCCTACACGCCCTTAAGATTTGTAAGCCAAATTAGAGGACCACCATTACCCCACACTTCATCTTTCTCCACCCTCAAGAACCTTCTCAAAGAATGTAGTACAAAAGAATGCAAGGCCTTGCCTTGGAAAAGAATGGGGGAAGAATAAAGAAAGGGGAAAAGAAAGAATAGGGGGAAAATTTCCTAAAGAAGGAGGAGGGGAAAGTTTTCTTTGGAGGTCAATCTCCAATGTATTCCAAGCACCGACTTCAATCTACGTTTTAGTGCAAATGTCACAAACCAAGGTGTTCACCTCATCGTAAGTTAGCCCTTCCCCCTATGTGGTAATGGTTTCCACCAAAGTCTCTAGTTCTTTAGCGTGGTCTTCCAGGGCATCCATATTCCTTGTGATGACCTTGTAGAGATCTTTTAGTTGGGTTTTGATTGAGACTTGCCGGTTCTCAATGGCTTCAGATTTCTTTTCTACCTCGGCTATGATCCTTTCCCACTCGGCTCTATTTCCCTTATTCTTCTCTCTGAATTCCTTCAACTCGGCCTCATCACTGGCAAGTAGTATGCTTGTTACCTTGTCTTGATCTACGAAGTGGTCATAAGCAGCAACCCCATGGGTGCGGTGATCTTACTTCAGAGAGCACTTTGTTGTAATCGGCCATGAGCACGACAACCTTAAACTTATCTTCTTTCTCCAAGTGTGCCACTACCTCTTCTACTAAATCTAATGCCAAGGGCTGCCTCTCCATGGTGAGGATCCAAGTCAAGTCCTCTAGGCACTCCAGGGAGGATCTATACTTTTACACAGGAGGGTTAAGGTCCAGGTGCTTCGTGATAATTGATTGGGAGATGAGCTCCACCTTCTTGAAAATGTCAGGTACCCGGCCTTTTCCTCCTAAAGCTCCCTCTAAAGTTGAGTGTTGATTAATTTCTCCAGGCTGAGATCCTTCGTTAGCTTCACCACTTCTTTGTTTCTCTTCTCCAATAGGTCCTCCAGGACTCTAACCCTATCATTTCTACCAAAGATCCTCACCTCAATTTCCATAGAGACTTTGTTCAACACGTTGTACACTTTCTCATCTGATAGTTTCTATGTGTTTATAATGGGGTTGTCCCCCTTTCCTTTGGATAGCTTCAATACCACTCCTTGGTTAATCTTGAATTTATGCTCATCAAGGTGGGAGGCGAATGCCCAAGATAACATCTTCCTCATTCGTGGGTATCCACCCTCAAGTTCAAAGGACTCCATGACAGTGAGCTCCTGGTGGGCACAATACTTGAAATGCACACACAAAACTTTGTTGGGGTCATCAATGTAACTCATCATTTTCTTCCCCTTCTCGCGCATTTACTTCCCATGCACACACCCTTAGGAACAATTACGAGAGAGTTTCTCCTTTCGTGATACTTCCACTCTTCTCCCCCGCTCCTTCTTGAACTCATCGAGCATGAGCACCACGCTGCACCCCAAATAATCATTGACCAAGGAATCAATTATCTTCTCTAACTCCCTTGTTTCCTTTTCATCCACCTCCTCCTTAGTGAGCTTGGGAATATCTGGTTCCTTAGTACTAGCCCCTCTGCTCCCCTCTTCGCTACGCGCGCTTCTTCCTTCCCTTCGGGTGACTTTCCTCCTTACAAATATGAAGGCATCATTTTCATTCTTAGCCTCCTCTCCTTCTCGAGTCATGGATATCAATTGGATCTTGATCCACCTCCATCTCTTCCCCTTCATTGTCATCCCTTTCACCTACATAGGTGTTTAGGTCGTTCATATCTCTAGACCCTTGTTCCTCCGTTCCTTGTTCTTCTTCTTTGGTAGAAAATTCTGGAGTGGGGGATGCTATATTTTCTTCATCTGAAGGTTCTTCAAGGGATGGTGGCTTCGCAGGCTTGAGTCTTTTCCTTGACCATTAGCCTAGACTTCTTCCGGACATAGGTACTCAGCCCCGCGGTACCTACATCCTGCCTCCCACTACCCCTTATTCTTCCTCTTCTTATTTCTCCTTATGTTTTAGCGTTGGCTTCTTCCTTCCCATGGGGTCATCTAGGATGGATATTTTTTCTCTTTGTACATGCCTTTCTCAAACTTTGGTCTTATGCATAGGTAAATTCAGCGGCGGTGATCTCAAAGCAATCGATAAGGTCATCGGCCTTACGATGTGCACGGATCTGCGACATGTACATTTCAACGTATGCGTGTTTTCTGGATAGACCAACTTCTTCCTCATCTCTCTATGTTCACTGTCAAGGGTGGATCGGTTGAGTATTAACTTCTTCGACTCCTTATATCTGTTTACCCTTGCTTAGAAGAATTGGGTAGTAAATGAGAATGGTATTTTTCACTAGGGACTCCAAATGTCATCCACCAAGATAAATCTACAAATGTAGAAGTGCCAAGACACCGTAAACTCTACTTCTCCTTCGGTCACCATGGGGATTTGTTCTAGGATCCTCCATTTTTCCCGAATGCATTCCTAAGGCACGTATACCATTTATCCAAGCGTGCCTTGTGCACCCCTATCATTGACTCACAAGTATACTTTTGGAACCTATCTGCGGGTGAAGGGTCTTCATCGGGGTACTCCCATATGAACTTATAAAATGCATCTGGCACCCCAATTTTGAGAACACAATGGTTAGTAGAATGTTCCCAAACAATATATTTCCTCTGTCCTCTACGCTGCTTATAATCTCATCTGCTATGTACTAGGAGATATTGTACATGGTGCCTTCCGTGACCTTTCTACAGACATTCAACTAGGGCTTGCTCACCTGGGTCCACCTCTCTTGTCCATTTAGCTTGGAAACGAGGTGCACGGCCATTTTCATCACCAGATCACTGATATCCGTGACGTCGTAGTACCTCGATCCCTTCTTATAATCCTAGGATGCGATGGTTTCCTTAATTACCTCCTCATCCTGGAGGTCATCTAGGATTGCATCCCCTTTACAGATCATGCATGTAAAGTGTGAGATTAATTTTGGGGTTATGCACATCTTACGCCCTATGAAGTAGAAGAAATCTTTGTGCATGTATTTCATTAACCGTTGGTACAGGCACTCAGGCTTCTCAAAGTAGGGGAACTCGTAAAGCTGGAGAATCCCTACCTTCTCCATCTTCACCTTGACTACCTCACTATAAATTGGCATCCCGTCAAGTGTTTGTTTATTTATGGAGCACACTAGCTCTAACACTATTTCCTCCATAATTATGCTCGACCAAAGTGATTGTAATCAATGCGGTCATCCTGTCCGATGTGTGACTCCTACTCTTACCCTAGTAAAATCCCATCCGGTATTACATCTTTGAGTACGATTCCTCATTGGTATCCAGGGGATTTCATATTCTTTCTTCTTTCCCTTTCCCTCCCCTTTCCATTTTTGGATTGTACTACAGGCTTATCAAGTGCTTTTGTGGCCATCATTTTACCCTTTGCTTTCATTCCTTGGTTGCCTTCAGGTTGTTTGAGAGTTATCTTTGTGTGCCTGTGACCTAGGTACAAACCATAATTTCTAAATTTCCTCCTTTGATCACAAAGACTCCTTCCCAATGTTCCTCACACCCATGAATCACTTCTACACTAGTTTGTAGATCAACCGGACCAATTGTGTGTGAGTTTTGAGATTCTCCTTCACACGAATTATCTCTCGAACCCTAGCTCTTGAAATAAAATTGTTTTCCTTATTTTCACAAAGTAAAATGATGAACTTACCATCCTTGTATTTATAGCTTTTCCCACTTTTACGCATTAAAGGCTAGGCTACCTACCATTGTACGAAAATATTTAATAACGACCCGACTTCAATGCTTTTCCTCGCACGCCCAATCCTTGCATGAAACATTTTTCACCCGTGCCCAATCCTTACACGAAACATTTTTCACCCGCACCCAATCCTTGCATGAAATTTTTTTCACCCACACCCAATCCTTGCATAGAAAATTTTCCAACCTTCTCGGTGCCTACAGACAATCCATCTTGGTAGAAGAATTTTGTGTGCATGTTACCAGTGCCAAAGGCACCTCTTCCATCCTCATGATTCTTGCTTTTGCCTACCTCATGTTTTTACACTTTTTCCTCCTTTGTACATGGATTTCCAATAGAATCGTATTTTTCATCCATTTGTCTTCCTAATGCATCTTTTCAATAGGGACAATTTGAATGGTCTTACTAACTCAATCTTATTGGGAGAATAACTTCATGCCTCTCTTAATCACCTTACCCCACACTAAATCAATGCACAGTCCTCTCGCGCAATCATAAGTTTAAAAAGTAATAAGGTTTCAAAGTGCCAAGGCGTAAAAAAAAAACAAAAACGTGAAAGGGAAAAACAAGAAAGGAAAAGCATAAAAGAAAACTCTAAACTAATAGGAAGAACTACCTTATTTACAAAAACCAAGAAGCATTATTTATAGTAGGGCTTCAGCCTACTCCCATTGAATCTGTCCAGGTAATTTTGTTCCATCCAGCGCTTGTAGCTGGCACGCGCCTGAATCAAGGATGTATGAAATTACATAAGGACCCAACCAATGCACCTTCAACTTTCCAGGATGGCATAGAAATTTAGAATCATATAACAATACCATCCGCCAACCTCAAACTATTTTTTTTTTAATGTGGCGGTCATGCCGTGCCTTTTTCTTATCTTTTTCAGTTGTTTGGCTCCATCTTACTAGTGAGCACCTTTCATCCAACTTTATTAATTCATCAATTCTTCCTTCTAGTGCTTGTTCATCTTCCAACCCTCCTACGCACGCTATACGTAGGGATGGTAGAATAAATTCAACTAGTAAAACATGACCTCCGCTTTGAAACACCGGTTGAAATGGTTTGGCCTTGTTCAACCTTTTATATGTTGTTCTGTATGCCCAAATTTGCCTGACACCTTGTCATCCCATTCCTTCCTACCCACGTCACACATCTTAGTCAATGTGTGACTAAGGATTTTGTTGAATGCCTCTACAGTCCCATTTACCTAAGGGTGATAAAGGGTAGTCTTGTGATGGGTCACCATGAATTCTGCTAAAAGAATCCTAATTGTTTCATTCAAGAAGTGAGTGCACCTATCACTTGTTAAACTTAATGGGCACCCATACCTACCGAGAATATTCTCCCATAAAAATATAGCAGCTATAGCTACGGTGTAATCCCTAGTAGGTGCAGCCGCGCGCCCACCTTGTCGGATAATCGGTATAGGTAATAATATACCACGAGTTAGTCCTTTGTGCATCTGGTGAGATTTGTTTGATGAAATCTATTGCCCATTTTCAAAAGGTTCGCATGCTTGGCGATGAGGTGCAAGGGCATCTCATCCCTTTTTCTAGGCTTTCCAAGGCAGCCTTTGGTAGTGGTCACAGCCTTGCAAAACTCAATACAATCTATTGAATCATCTCCCACCATAGTCCAACGAATAGATCTTACATGTAGTTGCATTCCTGCATAGTGTCCCCTAGAAATCCCACTATGGGCCTTTTCTATTATAGCTATGCATTCATGTTCTAGTACACACCAAGTGTAAACCTCATCATGACCCATTTTATACAAATCCTCATTGATCAACAGAAGGGCGTTGTGCGTATGGCTATCCTTTTCCTTTCCAGAGCATTCATCCCTTCGGGCACCACACCTTCCTTGAGAAAGATAACAATGTCTTCTAGTTCGAGGGTGCGCCTGCAACCTCGAACAGCTTGTCCATCCGACATGGTTTCCTTGATACTCGCCCATCCTCTCCTAAATCAATCCTTGATAAATGATCTGGCCCATAATTGTTCTTTCCCGTTTTACCACCACTTTGAATTCAAACTCCTGAAATAGAAGAACCCAACGGAATATGCACCCTTGCAACACTTCTTTGTTTACCAGATACTTCAAGGCCATATGGTCAGTGTAGAATATGAAAGGATTTGCCAACAGATATTGCCTAAATTGGTGGAGCATGTAGATCATTGACAATGCCTCGCCCTTAGTCGTTGTATAATTATGTTCTACTGGTGTCAACTTTCTACTTGAAAAACACAAAGGATGATCAACAATCCCCTCTCCTGGTTGAGCAAGAATGGCTCCTATTGCTATACCAGACGTATCCACGTGGACATAGAAAGGTTTATCCCATGATGGGAATCATAGAATGCAGTGATAAGCCTTTCTTTTAGAGTTTCAAATACCCTCTATTGCGCCTCTCCCCTTTGAAAGGCACTCTTGTGTTTGAGAAATATTTCAAAAGACGTAGCGATCTTGGCATATCCCTTAATGAAATTTCTGTAGTATCTAGTGTGTCTAAGAAATCCGCACATGGTGCTTTGGCTGGTAGGCTCCCCTAATCCCACAATAACTACAACCTTCGCGGGATCTACTAGTAAGCCCTCTTTACATATGATATGCCCCAACAACGTCCCAAAAGGAGTTGTAAAGATACATTTCTTGATGTTGAGGGAGATCCTCAACTACCGACATCTTTCAAACATCAACCTTAAGTTATCACAATGGTCCCTTACTAATCCATACACTATCCAATCATCCAAATATACCTGAAGGAACTTGTGGATGAAGTCCTTAAATACTTGTACAACTATGCACAAAATACAGCAGGCTCATTCTTCAGCCCAAAGGGCACGACTGTATATGCAAAGCTTCCCCACTTAGTGGTGAAAGTTGTCTTACCTTGGTCTTCCTTGGAAATCCTTACTCGATGATATCCCGAGAATCCATCTCAGTAAAGGAATAGACCTCGTGCCAAAGCAACTACTTCCAAAATCTCTTCAATAAAGGTGGTGGGAAAATGATCTATTATACAAATAGCATTTAATTCCCTATAATCCACACATATCCTAATCTGCCCATCCTTCTTTATACTGATCACCATTGGACTTATCCACTTTGATTCCTCTACGTAATCAATGATAATGGATGCTATCATCTTGTCTAGTTCTTTAACCCTTACGCGCATGTTGGGATTCATCCTGGAAGGCCTTTTCCTAATAGAGCACACACCATCTTTCAACCTTATCCTCATTTCCCCAATTAATGGTGGACACCTTTCAAATCATGGTATCCGTGTGGGAATAAATCCTCAAATTTGTGTAAGAAATCGATGATCTTTGATACTTCCTTGTCTAACCAATAGTCCCCAATGATAGACTCCTTGGGCTCCTCTTCCGAGCCAATGTTAACTTTCTTGGTTTTGAGTGGTTCATGATATGCACGTGCACATGCATCCTGTACTATCAACTACTTCACGTGCCCTAACCAAATGGTTGACATTTAGGCTCTCTATCTCCTCTCCATCAACAAGGTATACCATCTTTCCTTTCTCCTTTTCAGCACATGCACACTCGAATTGTATGTCTTCTAGTTCCTCCTCTTCAAACCACACTTCTAAACTAGGTCCACCGAGTAAGTTTACTAACATATCTTTTGCCATGGCATAATCCCCTAGAGTGAGGTGCTTGATAGTCTGCAATGCCTCATCAACTGGTTGCTTGGTACTTTAGTACTCAAATGTGTGGACCAAGTTAGTCATTAATTCCTGCCAACTTCCCATTTGGCGGTGTGTTTTAGAATGGATATACCATGCACATGCACAACCTTGGAGTGTCGAATATAGCTTATGCACCCAAAGAGAGGGTGGTAAATCTTTCGTGCCTTCTCCTGCACCCTCTCACATGCCTCGGATGTGGGAAGAGGCGGGTCCATTGCCATTGTAATCCTTAATAGCGGTGGGTATGTTGATTTTCAAGAATCAAATAGTGAGCACAATTCAAACTTTGCACCATTGCAACAAGTTCTCACTATGACACACCCACCACCTTACTACTGTTCCTATCAAAACATAACCTAGCATACTTCATCACTCTTCCTCCCTGCAGCAAGCTTCCATTTCTCTCAAAAAGACCTCAAGGTATGCATCCCCAGAATACTTTGTTATTGTCTTCCCTCCTAAGCATCGAACTATATGCATTGTTGTTACCTTGGTTATTGATCCTTTTAGATGTCACCCAATCAATTCATAAGTCCACACACCCAATTATCACATGATATATTGGTAGTATCACTGACAGATTAAGCATCATCAAACTGGATGAATCCTTCTGTAGGGTGGATGGTCTCTGGATCTCTTATGGAGTGCACATATATTCTGTCCAGGACTTCCTCCCCAAGGGGTTCAATATAGGGGGTGGACTTCCCATCAACCAGTGGTATAACTACCCGTTCTTCCTTGTTTTCAAAGCTTATGTACCCCTTGTTAAACTAGAGATCTACATTATTCTTATAACACCACGGGAACCCAAGTAGAGCTGGGAAATTATCCGCCTTGGCAAGCACCAAGACTTCAAAATCCCTAGTGAACCTAGTCCCTTGAATTGTAATGGTTGCATCCTTCAAGACACCTATGGGCATCACCTTTGTCTTATTTTCCATATACAACACATTTGAAGATGGTTGTAATGTAGGTCTTCCCATTTGATGCCAGGTATCTAGAGTGAGAACATTAACCTCTGCGCTTATGTCAATGAGGATGTTACTAAGCAACCATCCATCCACTATTGCGTTTAGGGTAATCTCTTTATCATAATAAAGGTTGTGAGGTGAGAGGTTTGCATGCAGGATCTGCCTTTTGTGTTCTTCCTCGGTGGATGGCACCTTTTCTCTCAACCATGCCCCTAGCAGGGGAATAATATTCTCTTGCCTCAATAGTTTACACACCTCCTTAACCTCATCCAAGTCATCCCTTGGTGCTTATACTAGTCTTCTTTGCTCATCTTTTCTAGTCTACTCTTTTAAGCATTGGATCTCCCCTTGTAAACCTTGAATTACGTCCATGGTTTCTTGGTAAACTTCTTTTTGGTGAGTTGGGTTTGGATACTTCCCATGTATTACTTCTTCTCTTGAAACCAAAGGTTTCTACCTAGGCGCTTCCCTTGTGCACACGGATTCTGGCCTCGTTGTTACCATAACAAGCTCTAGTTATGATTCTTGCATTACTCGTGGAAGCCATTGCACGTCAGCCTTCTTAATACTCACCATGGCAGCGCCCTTATCCTTTC
The DNA here is from genome assembly GCA_018340775.1 of Taxus wallichiana var. yunnanensis. NCBI lineage: Eukaryota > Viridiplantae > Streptophyta > Pinopsida > Cupressales > Taxaceae > Taxus > Taxus wallichiana. The sequence goes on along the minus strand of CM031235.1, from coordinate 292,914,738 downwards.
GGTGCTGCTGACTCATATGTTCATATAACTCTGGGCATTCTTCATACTTATGTTTTTTTCCACACCAGGAGCATCTTAGAAGATCTGGACATTCGCGCTTATAATGGTCTATGGCTCCACAGTTAAAACACGTCCCATGTGGGAACTCACTTCTTCTTCCATGGTTACCATGACCACTAAATCCTCCACAAAACCCTCTTCCACACACATATCCATATCTGCGCTCCTCATACCAATGTTCATCTCGTTTGGGACTACGGGCAATGCCGGTTTGGAGCACACCAAGATCAATTACCTCATGAATCGTCAATTAATCTACAATCCTTAATGTCATGTGTTGTTGTGGTACATATTTTGTAATAACAAGATACATTTTTACGAGATCACGTGCTACTGACGGGGTACCTACTTGCATCATGGTCCTCATGAAATATATCACGATTTACTACCATGGTGTGTACCGCCTTTCGAGTACATATCCCACCATTATCTTTTGTGTGTCCTTCCACGTTACAATCCATGCACCACATTCTCTCTGTGAATCTCTGGGCTGTGTTGGCAGATAATTTCTCTAATTTCTTAGCCATGGCGAATGTCGAGCCTCGAAATGGGCTAACACCAATGTCAACACTACCAACCTTGCAGCGCGTAAAACTACTTCCAATGCTTCGCACGGGTCCGTGAATGTTTTATGACATAAGGCCCTCCTAAAGGTTGTGATCAACCCTCCAAAAACCACTGACCATGTTGTGAAGGGTGGATATCATAAGACAGTTTAGACAAAAGAGTTTTAAAGTGCGCATCATATTCCCACATGCTCTCTCGCCATTCCCTACTAGATTTTTTTGAGAGAACTAATGATCTTCTTCAAGCTCGGGTATGTGGAATTCCACCAAGAATGCATTTCTCGGTGTGGTATAATCCATAACAATCGATGACGGTTATACTTTCTATACCAACTATATGCATGTCCTTAAAAGTTCATCACAAATTGACTAGCCTTTCGATCCTGGATCATGATTCCCTTTGTGTGCCATAGCAGCTCACACTTATACACATTCTCCACGGCATCTTCTATCCCACTGTAATCTGGAAAGTGTAGAGACATCTCAAAAAAACTTGAGGAGGTGGTTGAGGCCCTTGCCCTCCCAATCCAATACCTTGGTTTCCTCCTCCACTGGATCCATTGGATCCTGAGCCACTAGCTCCACCACTTCCACCTCCAGATCCTCTTTATTAGGTACATGGCATGTGTTTGTCATGCTTTGAGCTCTCCCATCATCCCACTAAAATGCATGTTCATAGTTTTTAAACTAGTACCACTCCCATTCATAGTTCCTCCACCACCTCCTAACGTGCTTCCAAAACCATTTGTATACATGCCTTGTCCAAACATTCCACCAAATACCGGCATAGTGTGTGAAGCCATAGAAGTCTCAAATGAGAAATTATATGTCCTAGGCACCCATCGGTTGCTTCCACCGATATCAAATGGATCAACTATACTCTTCCCTTGTTCAAACAAGCCAAGCACCAAGGTCGGGTCACTAGGTGGGGTCAGATGCGCACCAACAACTCTTCTCTCTCTACATGACGGACTCTCATCGAAGCGCAAGGTTTTCTCATCCATGCTTACCAAGATGGGGTACCACATCTTTGTTCGGAGTTTGACATCCTCCGCGTGAACCTTAACTCCTTTCCACCATGTTTAGCTCCATAACCCTCTTGTAATCCCGTGTTGTCTATCGATCTCCTTTTCATGCACTTCGTTATACTTGAGTCGCCTCTCCTCCCTTTCCTATTCAGTTTTTAGATCAGCCATCCTTCCCTAACCTAGCTTCCTCGCCTGGCACTCAGGGTGGTTTATCCGGCCATAAGGAATGCCTCTAAACCCATGGTTACCATCAAGATTTTGATCGCAAGGGGAATAACATGCAAAAATGATCCCCTGAGCTCTCACAAGAACTCAAACTCAACAACTTCTGGATAGGAATACATGGAAATGGTGTATTCCAGAGTGTAGCTAACAAGTACTCCCTTCCACCAATGATCTATAGCATGGGTCCACATTATATCAGCATCTTGCGAGGTTCGATATGTTTCTTGGGGTCCGAGGGTATGATCTATAATTCTACCCCGATCTAGATGTATAAGCCAAGAGCCATTCGAATAACTCTCTTGTGAAACAACGAGAAGAAGGTTTCGTACAACTCATGTTAAAGAATATCTTCCACCCATATTCACGTATCAAACCTAGATATGGTACTAAATTTTGAGTAAATTCATCCTCCGTGCTCTTAAACCAATCTTCAACACCTTCAAGTCTTAAGTGCCCCATCATCACTTTTTACGAGAGATCATGATATATGCATGTTCCCCCACAACTTCGAAAAGAGGTCCCGGTAACGGAACCAAAATGTAGTCACTTTTTCACCCACTAAGAATAAGGGAACCTCATGCACACCAAAGATATCACCCGGTGGGTGTTGGGCACTCACCCAAGGCGTGCGAGAGGGAGTTGAGTCTCTCTTTTATGTGAGTCTAGTGGAAGGCATAGCTCATGATTCTAACTTAGTGATTTAACAGACATGAAGGGATATAGAGCTTAGGATGGCTTCTACACCCCTTCAGTCATAATAGAACCAAAGCACGCAATAGAAATAATAGAACTAAGAGTTGTACATCTACTACTATACTTAACCATTTAAGCAAGATTCATGATTATATAAGAACTGAAGTGCAATAGTAATATGTAGATAATACAGAGAAAGAGTCTTGATACATTTGTCATGGAAAAATTATCACATGCATTCATAGTTTTTACTTATAAAATATTACAGAATGCAGACCATAGTCATGTGCCATATGTGGATCCATATATGTATTCTCACAAGACAAAAGTTTCATTCCCCATTTTCCCATTACATCCTTACTAGAATTATGTATCCATTTTCATCCCATAGTTCTAGCGGTAATTATACTGAGCTCCACTAGCTCACTTTTGTATCTCCTTCTTTGCCAAGGGCACACGTATAAATAGGCCTCTCACGAGTTCTAACAAACTCTATGTCATGATTAACTTTTTGGATCTTTCTATCGCAAGGTATATTCCCTCGAGAACACCTGTTGCGATCTGGAACCTTATCCAAATGGAACACGTTCTTCATGTGTTATGTCCCAAAGGCCAAAAACGAGATAGTCCCAAATTTTTCTTCACACGGCATGCACATTGTAGGTTCTTCAATAATCCTTTTGAACTCTTCCTTGCATGCCTACACTTGTGCGCTTCCTTTGGCCATGTGCACCTACATGCCCTTAAGATTTGGAAGCTAAATTAGGGGTCCAACATTTACCCAGTATTCCCAATTGATAGAAAACATTTCTCACTCCAAAACCTAAGGGGAAAATTTGGTAAATAGACCCAAATAGGATTAACATAGAAACTTTCAGTCATCAGGTTAAAGAGAGGGAACTAAGGTTTCATTAGCAAAAAATGGGATTGAAAATCCCAAACTTTACCAAAAATATCATCCTTATTAGGTGTTTCAATAAAAACAATAATGAAGAAACCTTTGGATTGAGGGTAAATGTCCAATTTACCTGACATGAGAGGCCTCTAGTGAGTTGAGATCTAATCATGCAATGCCAGAGCCCAGGGTAGAAATTGTTAAATCTGCATATCAATCCATTTTTCTTGAAATAAGTCTCAGATTTCAAAACCTCTACACCAAAGCATACAGTAGGAGGATTCTTTGCAAAATCCATAGGCTTAGAGGGGGAAGATCTAGCAATAGCCATGAAACTCTATTTTCCCCCTTTGAGATGGGGTTTATTTCCTTTTTACGGTTTGATTTAATAGCACAAGCTCCCGAAACTACTAAATACAGGGGAAGATGACTTGTCATGATTTTGAGCACGACCTATGAACAAAACCTTTCGTGGAGCAACCAATCCACCACATTTTGAGCCACCAAATCCTTCTGTCTAGCATTGACTTCCTCCTTTCCAGTGCTAACTCCATCCTTTCCAGCCCTAGGGTTAGGGAAAAAATGTGAAACACATTTTCGACTCCATCCATTGCCTAATATGGATAACATGTTGTAGCCGGTTATAAGATCTTAATTTCTCTCAACTTTGGATGGCTTCTTAGGATATAATCATGTAGCAGCAAAACAATAACAAATTATTAAAATTACTTTCACCACCCCATGGGAACATATGTGTATATGAGAATGCCATTTTTTTGATGAATATTTGGGCTACCTTCCCAAGAGCCATGTATTTTTCTTTTTGAGCTTACACTAATGGTTTTGTTGTTGTGTATTAGGATGATGTAACTATGCCATCTAAGAAGAGAAGTGTCCACCTGATCCATGTGGATAAAGTTACAATAAGGTGCGAGAGAATATGGGATCTCATTAAATCCCAAGAAATGTCACGTTGGTGTTCAAAAGAAAAAAACTAAGGCATATAGTATTTAAAGAAGGGGTCATGATAGATCCTGAATGAGTAGAAGCCATTGGAAAAGTTCCCATACCCACATCAAAAAAGGGTATCCAATATTTCTTTGGGAAGATCAATTTCATTAGGAGGTTTATTTCAAACTTTTCTGAAATAACCATCCCTATTACTAGAATGCTAAAGAAAGGCCAGGTTATAAAAAGGGAAGAAGGGGTTGTCCAAGATTTTAATGTGATTAAGGAATCATTAAAGAATGCCCCTATCCTAGCCAACCCAGATTATAAGAAAGTGTTCCAAATTTTTCCTTTGCCTTTGAGAATACACTTGGTTATGTATTATTTCGAAGGATGATGAAGGGAATGAGAGACCTATTGCCTTTTTCAGCAAAGCTTTGCAAGGATCTGAACTGAAATACACCATCATGGAAAAGCAAGCTTCTCTACTCATTTGGGAAAATAAATTTTCAGTCCATACATATTGATTTCAAATATTATAGCTTATGTCCCTCATACAATGGTAAAAGAAATCATGTCTAAGATGGAAATATCCAAAAAGAGGTGTAAGTGGGTAAACAAATTGTAAGATTATGACATGGACATATAGAATACTAAATCTGGTTAGGGGTTTATTCTTTGTAAAGTTAATGGTATAAAGTAACTTGCAAGTTATGAAGATCAATGTGTAGAGACCCAAAATTGGGTCACATCCCCTTAATCCATTTCAATTTAAAAATTTGACACACATATCTAACCATGACCTCTTTCAATTAATTACATTCATCACTATACCTACTCGTGCCCATTGTGCACACATTTTAACTAATTAAATTAATTTAATTAATTAATTACATACCTCACCCCTCCACTTCACATAATGCCACCTCACCTATCCCACTCACCCAAGAACCATTCCCTATCCTATTAATTAACTAAGACTAGGTCTATACTTGTCCTAACCAACCGATACTTAGTCTAACCCTAGTAATTAACTCCTATAACTCCAATAAATATTCTAGTTATATGGGCAGAATTTATCACTTGAGACCCAAATTAAAAATATAAATCATGAAAAAATAGAAAACATCGGGATATGTTTAGAAGCCTTAACCTATTCGCCCTAACCGATGCTAGTTTTTCCTTGGCCGGTGTTGGTTAACAAATTGTCATTGGTCACTTTATATACACTTGTAAAACTCTTCACCCGGGTTGGTAATTCGGTGATTGGATATATCTTTCATTCAAGCTCAATTATTAAATCCTTCCTATATCTAGATGACGAACACATAACCACAAAGTGAAAAACAAACAACCATATTCTCCTTCTATAGAATTGGATTACTCATAGGAGCACATAGGATTCACTTCCATGTAATCGGACCCAAACATATGTGCCATAATCAACCACCAATCATTTGCAATCACGAAGCTATAAAATACCAAGCAAGTATTTTGATTTTATTATTGGTGCTTATTCTAGTATAGATCTATTGTTTTCTTCCTGTGTTTACATTCCTTCCACTACCCGTATATCACCCTCTTCCCATAAACCTAATATTCTACCATCCCAATCCTTTACACGCTTTTAAACCCTCTCTTCAACCTACTTGAGTCTTCTTAACCATATCATGACCTTATCAACCCCACCCTCCTCACTCGTGAAGTCATAGAGAAGTTCAAAAGCCCATTTTTAATATTCTCCTACAAATTTCCCCTACCAACACTAGTCACCCAACCGGCATTGGTCACTCTCCTATACTGGCCTTGATTGCCTAGTCGATGTCATCCTCGTGTCTAATAATATTACTAAATACAAGAATCTCACTACCTCTCTAAAACAACCCAAAACCCTTCCTAACTCCATCTAGACTTCACCCATAGCCTCTGCCTCACACGACAACCTCCCACCACTCAAATCTAAGCAACGACTTACCTTTTTAGCAATGTTTTATTGTATGTTGTTAGAGAATCCAAAATATTATAACTACAGGAGAATTCATTTGTTTATTACTTCTACTCGATTTATTTGTATTAAAAAGAGGAATCAAAATCTTCTAGGGAGTATCATACTTCATGGATCTAGCTACCACTAGGTAGTCCTCTAAATCTTTCTATTTAATACTATTTGGTTTCCTTGTTGTGATTCTTATACAGGTTGTTCCTCCTAGCCAAAGGGAATATCACACAATCAACTCGGATCAAAATTCTACAGCGTGTCCAATGCCTTCTACCATCTACATAACATAGGTATTCCTCCTATGCCTGTTACCTTCTTATCTATTTTGTCTCTACTTGCAATATTGGTGAAAAAAATTTCATGCTCGGTGGGACCCTCTCTTGGGTTCATCACATTTTCTTCATATAGGAAATATTGTGTGTGTCTTTTTTTCTAAAAAAATCACATTTAATCTTCTCTCTACTAACATTCTCTTTCTTCTAATAAATCTAAAGGACATTTTTGATTTTGTGCTTAAAACAAATCATTTCTTTCTTCTTACATTTACATAGTAGTGAAAGAACACATTCTTGACCTATTCATAATTTTCTACATCGAATCTAATTGTTGATTTGGGTTCTAAAATTTGTGGCAATTCATCCTTGTATGCTGCATTGTAGCTCATATAAATTTATTTACAACCTATATGTTGGAGGTTATGGCCAGCTAATGGTTGTTAGTAATGAATCATAACTCACTTTATGCACACACTCCCTATACCAAATCACTAAAAATTACCGTTACCGACTAATAATCAGATTAGTGGCAGATCCAAATAGTGTTATGGCCAATCATCATATCAGAGTAGGGCCTTATGTACTACAAAGTATATATTTGGGACTCCAAACAACAATTCACCTAAAACCAACCAAATTTGTCGGTTTCTATAGGGCACTTTCTTTGACCAAAAACTCCATTCTACTTACATTCATTCCTAAATGGCATGGCATAAGCCACGCAACATAAAATCTACTGACTTAGAATTATTGGCATGTTTTTTTAGATTTTTCTTATGTTTTGAGTTTTATGGCAGTTCTTATTTTCTTTCCTACACATCCCCTCATTACGCTTAGTGTATTCCAACTCTATTTCGAGTGTGTTTGGACTTTTACCATACTCCATTTCTGGGTTGGTATTGTTTAACTTAATCACCTACGATTCAATTTTTCTTCCCTTTCACATTTCACAAGTAATCGGCGTTGTTTTTACCTAAGAGACATCAGTTATAGTCTATTTTTGTAATATTGACCAAAGAAGTGTTTTAATTAAATTAAGTCATCTTCAATTGTTCATCTTTGTCATTCTTGACATTCCCAAGTCTCTATTACCAATAATAAAACTTAATTTCATCTGGTTTTACATTTATGATTCCTAGATTTTCAAATCTCTTAATCATTCATAGTAACCAAAATTGGTCCAATGACTATATTTGGTTACCTTCTCATCTTGATATTGGTTCACCGATTGACATGGGTTCTTGTTTATTATGGTAATTTTTCCCACAACAGCTTTTCATTCACTTATAGTCATTTTTGGTGACTTATCTCTGTCTTTTATGACATTTCTAGGTTTTTGTTACTAAGAACATAATTCATTTTTATCTAATTTTCATTTCTCACTATGGATTTACAAACCCATCATTCATTCAAAGTAATCGAGAACGGTCCAAAGTGATCAGAATTGGTTATTACCTTACCAACATCGGTTACCCTACTAACATGGGTATTTGTGTTTTGACTTTTATGTCAAAAAAATTTAGATTCCACTTTCCATATTTCTTCTACTATCAATTTATGTGTTTTTGTACCATTTGCAGAACTCAAATTACCTGTTCTCGCTCTATTCACATGGTTTTGACTCATCACCATGTACACGAATGTGTTTTTCACGCCATTCGCTAGCAATTTCCTCCTATTCCCTCACCACCCTCTATCTCATCACCCATGGACCCCAACACTCCTCTCATCATAGCTAGAGGTGACAAGGAATTCACAAAATTCCTAGATCACAACCTCAAAACCTTGAAGTATTACCTAGTTTATTCTTCCACTTGTGATTTGTCAAGACAAATCTTATACGAGGTGTCTGTCTCCATTTCTCTTGCTATCGCACCCACTTTTGTGTCAGCTAGCACTAGTGTAGCATTACCTGCTACTACCTTGCCACCTGTCATCTCAGAGATCATCCCTACATAATCAACATCTATCACACCTATGACGTCTACTTCCCCATCATCTACGAGATCTTATTATAGGGATCCCCATCTTATTAGTACCTATTGCTTCACAACCTCTAGTTACGTCGACCCCATTTCAGAGCCTAGTCATGTCCATACCCACTACACTACCACCTATCAATATGAGGGTCTTGACACATATCCCTCCTACCTATACCATGTCTCAACCACCACCTATTACGTAAATGATCTATTCAAGCTATGTACCATCATCATCTGCCATTACCTACATTCCACCTTCATAGTTCCCCTAATAAGAACCTCTATACACATGAGTACCACCCATGTCTTATTCATCATATCCACCTCCTTATACTACATGAGGTGCCCCACATTCTAATCCGACCATAAATTTTCTTAAAATTATTATAGACAAGATATATACTCTTCAAGCATCTATTTATGGCTCTTAAAACACATTGACCAATGACGATATTCATAACAAGCCTATTCAATTTTCTATTCCAATTCATCCCTACCCTGCACATTGGGAAATTCCAAAATTTAACTAGTTCAATAGCAAGGAGGACCTGCGAAAAAAAAAAAAATTATCCTTTAAACACGTATATTATCTCATTTCCCACGATGACACCTTTCTTCTTCAAACTTTCCCAACATCCTTGATAGGACCGAACTTATATTGTTATCGTGCTTTACCCAGGCGCTCTAAATTTTCATTTAATCAACTAGCTCGGTCCTTTCTCGATCATTTATCCATCAACTTTGTGAAGAAGGTTACCATGACCAAATTGTATTCAATATGCCAATATGAAAATGAGTCTATCGCAGAATTTTTTGCACATTGGCAGAGCCTTATTAACCAAATTTCTTTCTAATTTCCTCATATTGAACTTAAAGACCTATTCACTAAAGCTTGTACACGTCACATCTCTCCAACTCTCCAAGTCTAAACCTTCTGAAGATTTGATGAGGAATTCACAATGGCTCAAAAGCTTAAAACCTATGTTATCAAAGAGAAGAAATTAAAATTACATAACAAAAGTGATCCCTTCAAACCAAATGAGTCTTATTCTTCCAAATCAAACAATCATTCGAAAGTGAAAGGATATTCCAACATGGTAGTCCTAAAAGATGGTCCATATCATCCATCCAACCAATGTAAACCATCTTTTAATCTCTCTCCTATTCATATTTTTCAACATAAATATAAACAAAGATGTTATAATACCATAGGGGAGCCTTATTCCTCTATGCTAGAAAAGTTGTTGAAAATAGGAGTTATTGTTCTTCCACCAATTAAACCACATATTGGTTTTGATCCTTCCCATCCCTTACCTGTATGGTATAAAGAAAATGACTATTGCAACTACCATCATGTTAGGGGCCATAGTGATGGATAATATAAAACATTCAAGAATATTGTTCAAGAAATGATAGCTGATGGAGATCTTGTTCTAGATAATCCTAATGCACTGACAAACCAAAACCTACACATCTTCAAAAATCCTTTCCTAAACCATAACCATATGTCAAGACAAGTAGTTAAAAACTCAGACAACAATTTTCATGAGTTACACATCCTCTTTTACATAGGGCCTTCTTCTTCTACTACTCAATTGTCACCCATTCCCACTATTAATGAAATCCTTGTGCAAGCTCCTCTACTCGTTAATGAAAAATCATAGCACCCCCAAATGAGTAGTTAGATATACTTTTCTAAGGTAGATTCATTTTGTGTGATCCTCATAACATTGAGTTTTCCCCAAAGTGTGGGGCTTAGAAAATGGGAAAAATATCTAAATTAAAGACTCGGTTCCTATTCCTCTGTTTAGTTGCATACGTAGAAACTTGCGAGAGGACCTATTCCTAAACCTAATCTATTTTTAACCAAGGAGATAGGGATAAAAGGAATACAAGAAATTAAAACTAAGATCAAAGGTGATGCACCAAAGGTTTGATGAACATTAGTTTTGTTGATAGACACAAACCAACAAAATACATACAATAATCAAGCACAGATAACTAGATTTATAATGAAAGACTAGATGAGAGAAAAGGAGACAAGAAAGGATTTAAAATTAATCACAAACATGTTTTATTACTATGTAGACTGATATAATGCATTACAAATTGACACAAGGTAGAAAACGTATTGAAATTTAAATGGAAGGTCTGAACTCCATGAATTCCTTTTCCAGAAGGAAAGGGGAGCCTATAAAAATAAAAGAATGTCCAACCCTTTACAATGAGTCTTGACCCTACTTTTATAGATTCAACACAGAGGGGAGAAAGAGAGAAGCGGGAAAAAAATTGTATGATGCTCAACCACCGCTATTAATGGCTCCCATAAAATCTACTCCCAAATCTATCTTGACTGTATCAATTTCTTATTCGACGCCTCAAAGGAGAAAGAAACGGTGGATTAAATCGAAATCTGATCTGGCTATTAGGGAAAAAATAGATCCTACATTGATGGTCCTAAAGATGTTTCTCCATTTTTCTCCCACCTAACCCCCCAAAACTTAGAGTCTCATATATGCATGGCGTAAACAAGGCTGAGATATTTCCAGCGGTGTTAAATTTGCAATATTTTGAGCTCGAGTTGAAAGATGTGCCCTTCGAAGTTTGTATCGATTAAGTAAAAAGGGTGAGAAAACCGGTTTGAAAATGGGCCCCTTTTTCTATATGGGACACATGGAGGGTGGCGCTCATTCGAGGGTGGATTCTATCTTTTCTCTTGAAATGGTATGGGGCTGACACATGGCTTCCTCTACCGACCTACTCAATTTCTATGTTTTTGGCTAAGTCCTTTACTCGGTGGGGTCATATTTCTTGATTGGGGACACCTGGCGGTCGGCACTCATGTGGAAACCTTCTCGTTGTTTGAACATTTAGTTAGCACCATTTGGGCACTTGACACTCTCCGTTGGCTTGTCAAAATACATTGACTATTCAATCCGACTATGTCCCCTTTTTGAAATTGGACGCATGGTGGCTCCGCGCTCACTTGGAAACCCAGTTAGTATTTTTCCTCTAGAGGAGTGTCAGTCGACATGTGGAAGCTTCGTAGGTTCTTATAATTTTCAACAGCCCCTCTTTTACCTTTTCAAACAATAGGCTACATGGTTAGGTGGAACTTATTTGAGTCTCTGCCTTTGAATCTACCTTTGGAGATGCACCAAACTGATGCGTGGTGGCTTCTACGATGCTTCTATACTTAGCCTCTTTTTTGAGCCCCCGCCCTATCTACCTTTTGACCTCTATTGACCATTTACTACATGGAGGGCTAGTGCAAGTTTGAGCTTCCCTTTTTGGATTCAACTTTGGAGAAGCATTGTGCCAACATGTGGCTCTCTCCACTGCCTCCTCCATACTTAGCCGATTTTTGGACTTGTTCTAAACCATTTTGAGCCCGAAGACTTTGGGTCTTCACCATTTATTTTTTTCTTGCTCCTAAATTTTTGTGATGCTTTGATCCTCCTTCTTTGACCCTGCTATTTTATTTCGAGCCCACATGTAACCTATTAAATAGATTTAAGACATGGATTCACTCGACAGAGCCGTTTCTTCTCTTTCTTCTTGCATAGGGTTGTTTGGTCTTTCATAGGCCCCGCCACTCCATTGTTGAGTCCTTTTGTGACCTATTTGCAAGATTTAAATGTGTTTTCTCTAGTTCTTTCTTTGTGGGGTCATGGCTGATCCAATACTTTTCCCGAGGGAAAAATATGGATAACAATTTGGTGGCTCATATGGGTATCTACTTGCTAGATGAAAATACCAATTACCTTTTCATATCTATTGGGCATAGAGTCGATAACGATGGTATGATACTGATCCTGTCTTTGATTCATGAGGCGACTACCTCTTGCACTCTCAATTTTAATAAGAAATCTTGAAATGATGGTTTCTAAGAGTATAAAATTGTTTTGACCCGGGGCTTCATCTATTTCTGAATGGGTTCTACAAGAGCAAAAAAATAACACCACAACTATATAAAAATTTGAAATCATACATTCTCCAAGTAGAACATGTAGAGCATGCAAAGCACTTAGGAGAAAAGTATCCTAAACTACAACAAGACAATATGCACAAGCACTTAGAGGAATGATAAACTAAACTACTATGTACAAGGTGGGAAATTTCCTTCTAGTAGTAGTGTTTAAGATAAATTCCATTCACTGGAATCTATAATTCTTCACCATATAATGTAGACAATTGGAAAGCATTGCTACTTTTACATTTTGTGACCATGTAAGGGCCACTCCAAATGGCATCAAACTTGGAATGCCTTCCTAGTTTTTCCTGATTTGCATCCCATTTCAAAACTAGATCTCCTTCCTTGAAGGTATTTGTTCTTTCCTTCTTGTCAAAGCATCTCTTGATTGATACCCGATCCTTCTCCATTGTTTGAAGTGCATGTTCTCTAGTTTCTTCCAATTCCATCAGTTCTACATACCTAGCTTCCATTGGTTCAAACTCAGACATCTCTAGCTGCTTCATGAGTTCCAATGTTGGCAACTCAAGTGATATAGGCAACAATACCTCTTTCCCATAGACAATTTTGAATGGAGAGCTGCCTGTAGAATTATTGGGTGTTGTCTTATAAGCCCATAAGGATGATTTGAGTTTCATGTTCCAAGTTCTCGATTTTCATCCGAGTTCTTTTGATAATCTTTAGCAAGTTCTTTTTGTGGACTCTGCTTGGCCATTCCCCGAGGGTAATAATTTAATGAAGTTCTCAAGTAAATCCTGTTCCTAACAACCCATCCTGTGATTTTGGAACCTATGAATGCCAATGCATTGTCTGATATAATGGTGGTTGGCACTCCAAATCTGGTCACTATCCCTTCATAGAAATCTAGTATGCTAGACTCATTAGCTTCTTTGAGTGCCATTGCCTTGGTCCACTTCGTGAAATAGTTTGTTTCCGTCAAAATCCATTTGTGGCCTAGGCTGAAATTTGGATTGATGAACCTAATGAAATCCAATCCCCATTACATGAAAGGTAGGCCAATTGAAAATGGGTGCAATGGAATTCTTGTTGGCCTTTCTTTGCCTTTGAAGAATGCACTTTTTGATCCATATATAGTAGTCACTAAACACCCTAGGCCAATAATAACCTACCTTCATGATCTTGAGTGCTATCACCCATGGAGAAAAATGGCCTCCAGCTGCTTCATCATGGAACTCTTGTAACACTCTCTCAATCTGATCTGTCCCAATGCATCTTAACAGAATGCCATTGATGTCCCTCTTGAACAAGACACCATCAATAAGCACATATGGGATGGCCTGTAGTCTGAAATGTCTCCTTTTTGTTTTTCTCATTTCTAGAGGACACAGGCCTATTCGAAGGAAGTGCATCATTCTTTGAGTCCAACAAGGAATGGGTACATCATCATTTTCTTCCTCTTGACTATCCTGCAAGACAAAAACAACTTCTTTTTCACCACTTGCTTCATCTTTTTGACTCGAGGCTAGTTGTTCAAACTATCCCCTCCCATGAACTAGCTTAATGACCATGATCTCAATGTCATACTCCATGACATGAGTGATCCACCCTGCATGTTTTTCATTTAGATCTTTGATGAGATGGAAGTCGTTAACTCTTGCATGAGAGACTAATAGTTGAATTTTATTGTTTGAAACGAGATTCTTAAACTTATTTAACCCTCTGATCACTGTATGCAGGACTTGCTTTTCGATGGAAGATTATCTCACTTCATAATATTCCAAACCCTATCTAAAGAAGGAAATAGGATATTCTATATTTTCTTTGTTTTGTTGTACTAGGATTACAGAAATTGTGTCACTACCACCAAAGGCATATAATATGAAGTACTTAGAAAAATTTGGATTCATGAGAGTCGGGGCTTGTGATATAGCTTCTTTGATGGCCTCAAAACTTTCTCTTTCTTCATCCATCCACCTAAATGTCAATCTCTTCTTCAACATCAACGTTATTGGTTTGACAAGGGCAACAAAGTTTGGTACAAACCTATAAACAAAATTAATTTTTCCTAAGAAGCTTTGAAGAGATTTCTTATGGCTTGGCAATGGCAATGCTCTTGTTACTTAAAATCTCTCTAGGTCAATTACCAAACCTTCCTTTGACACAATATGGCCTAAAATCCCGCCCTCATCAGCCAAGAATATACATTTTTTAGGGTTCAATGATACCCCAAATCTCATACACCTTTGAAACATCTATCTTAGGTGAAAAGGTGGTTTGCTACATCTTTAGTGAACACTGTAATGTCATTCAGATAGATCAGTACTATTTTTCTAATCATCCCTTTGAATTCCATATCCATTTCCCTTTGGAAAGTGGCCTTGGCATTAGATAATCCAAATGGCATTTTTCTGTAGGCATAGGTGCCCCATTTGGTGGTGAAAGTTGTTTTGAACTGATCATCTTATTTCACCATTATCCGGTTGTACCCGACTAGCCATTTAGGAGAGAAAATCTTTGTGATCTAGACACCACTTGCAAGATCTTCTCCATTGAGGGAGTGGGTAGTGATCTTTAAGGGAAGCTCTGTTCAAGTCTCAAAAGTCTACACACAACCTAATCTCTCCATTCTTCTTCCTGACTGGGACCAATTTTACAACCCAACTTGAGTGTTTGATTGGAAATATGATACTTGCCTCTATCATCTTGTTTAGCTCTTTCTTCATTAGAGGTTCAATGTGTGGATTAACTAGTCTCTACTTTGCCTAATGGGCTTAGCAGTTGGATCTAGTTCAATTGTGTGTTGTGCTAGCTTCGGATTAAACCCTCTTAGGTCTTCATATCTCCAAGAAAATACATCTAGAAACTCTTGGAAAATTTTCATGAATTCATACCTTTCTTTCTCAGTGGTCACTTTACAAATTCGAAGTATTTTTCCTTCCCCAACTAGAATTGACTCTAAATCTCCTCCTTTGATCTATTAGCCTTCTCTTTTCAAAACTGATCATTAGGATTGAAGATAGAATCCAATGTCACTAAGCCTTTGGGAAGATTGTTTTTATTTAGCTGCACTACTTTATCTCCATATTGCTGCTGTAATCTATTTTGATTCCTAGCTGAGAAATCAACTTCCTCTTGCAAAAAATTGATGATCTGCTGATCATTCTCAAACACCTTCCAACATGTGTTATTATCTGGCACTGCTGGCCTTACAATAACATGGATATGTGGTTGTCCTTTGTCCTTCTTGATGCTGCTAACCACATCAAACGTAGCTCAAACTGTTACAAACCTATCGGTAGCTTCGTTTCTCCTTCCTCGGTCTGGACACAATGTTGAAGGCTTCAAAATCATCAATGAGATCCCATACCATATTCTTGTAGCTTTTGAGCAGGTCATTCTTAATAACATTTTGTCATTTGACTTGATTGGTAACCAATTCATTGTCACCAAATACTTGTAGGTTCTTGATCCTCGTATTCTATCCCAATGCAATCCATGAACCAAAGCCTCATATTCTACAGTGTTATTTGAGTAGGAAAACTAGAAACAAAAAGCTGAGTAATACTTCATACCTTGGGGTGACACAATCATAGCTCCACCTCCGGCTCCTTGCCTACTTCTCGAGCCATCAAAGAACAATTTCCATACTTCATTTTCATCCTTATATTATAGCTTAATGATGTCAAGAAGAGGATGATTCTCTTCATGTGGCAGTAGACTCCTAGTTCAGATTCTTCCATCTCCTTATAGGGATCAAAAGCATGTATTTTGACCACCCATTTGTCGAGAGTCAGGTCCAAGATACACCCCACCTTGGTATCTACTTTAGAAGTGTTTAAGAGGTCTTCTTAATCAAAATCTGAACAATTTGCATTGATTGGGCTAGGCACATAAGACTCAATGTGATAATCTACTATGGGCTCGGATTTAATTTTGGCCTTTGCTATATACCTTGTTCTAAATAGCATATGCGATCACAGAAAAGTAGCCTCCAATTTTGGTAGTGAAGTCCCTAGTCAAACACAATGCAAATGTGGTGGCAATTCTATGACTGATATGTTCTGCAATACAATCACATTGAGGCAGGCATGCAGATTGAGGCTCAGATCCTTGATGGTTCTAGTAGTTTTCACTTTGTTGTCCCATCCAATTGTACTACCCCTTTGGAGATGACTTCATCTGGAGACCCGGTTTATCGGCCATTTGTTTGGGCATTACAGAACTACTTTCCCTAGAATCAATCATGTAATTATGCACCAATTTATCCCCAATGATTAATGAAACATAGAATGGAGGAGGTCTTAGGTTCTTACCTTGTTTCTCTTGATGGTTTCCCCTAGGTTGAGTTGTATTGGTAAGCACTTTCTCTTGCTAGTTAGGGGGTTGATTTGAGCTTGACCAATTTTACATGGTAGTCTACAATAGATCCCTCTGCCCTAGAATGGCTAGTGACTCCCATAGTGAAATATTCACACTTGTCCTCTTCATTTTCTCAATGATATTAAATGAGATATCCTTCTACTGCCCCTTCCTGACACATTTTCTCTTACACATGTGGTGTTACAACCAAACTCGAGTAGATTTGGAAGGTGGCTTGGATTGGATCTACATCTTTGGGGTTATATTTTGAATTCCAATACCTTGTGGAACAATAGAGGATCAAGGGTCACCTAAGTTTTGTGAATTTCCTTCTCAATATTTCTCTTCTTGGACTATGTATTAGTAGTTATACTTTGAGAAGGAGCCTGATTCATTCCACAAAATTCTTTAGCTTTCAATTGACAAGCATAGTTTCACTTGGAGGTCCCTTTTGTTGAGTTCCTTACAAATGATTTTCTTCTTGGCTAGGTTCTTGCGACACACCAATGGTTTGCACCATCAAATCCTGATTTAGTGCACCATTGAAGCACATTGATTGATTATGTGGATGATTGCATGGGAAACACTAATCATATTATTGTGCCATGCTATTATTTTTGGAACCAATGCCCTTGATGTTAAAGTGTGTTTAGATCATACGAACTAAAATTTTAATGACTTGAGGTTGTCCTGGTGTTGAATCGGAAGATTCTGACCTAGGATTGTGGTTTATTTTACTAATATGGGGGTCTAGCACGATACTATGCTTGAGGCTGATATGGCCTAGAACTCTGATCCTAATGTCTTTTGATGGTTACTAGCTCATTCCCCGGGTTTTGAAGTTGTTTCATAACTTCCTCAAGCTCTTTGAGGTGTTAGATCATGAGGTGGAGGCTTCAACTGAACTTTGACTCTGGAGTGGTATACGAGCTAATGTGGGTGTTTGTTTGGTGCTTGGGTTTCCTAATTTGGGGTATAGGGGCATGGATGGCCTAGGAGCAAGTTTGCAAGCTTGAATTAAATGATTCTCAGCTCCTATGGAAAGGTTATAAGATACATGTAAGGTTGTGCCCCCATTGATGAATCATTAAAGTAAACTCAGAATTTAAAGTTCTAAGAAAGTATAAGAAGGTGCCATCTTTAGTGGGCTTTTCTGCCGCTAGAATCCTATCCAGTGTCTCTGTTGAAATCGAGGTTGAAATCCATCAACTACTTGTTTAGATCTCTCTTGATTGTTTTCAGTTACTCTAACAAGGATAGGTCATCCCATTTTCTCCAAAATTGTCGTGAAGATCTCTGCATAGATGGTCCCAAGATTGAATAGATCCTATTGCTAGGCTCTGTCATCACCAATCCGGTACTATGATAATTCTTCACTGGGAACTCCTCGTGCTATGATTATTTACTAATGCACAGCCTTTAGTTTGGTGGATGTAATCTGGAAACAAAACAACAACATAACACAAGAATACCATCGACTATGATAAGATAGAATGATGAAAAATCTGAAATATCAAAATAAATTATAATATTAACATGAAACTATTACAATCTCACCCATGAGGTACTTCAAGTGTTATTGACTTCACTTGCCTTTCACCAAGACTATGGGAGAAACTTTACAATTACACCTCTTAGTGGCTTCTTCAACACACCTTTAAACTGATGGCTTCCTTCGCACACTTCCTACAATATTTCTCACTACTTCCTTCTATACTAAATGAGGGGGTGGCCTCTCTATTTATAGAACTTCCAGGCTTATCCATCTTATCTCTAAGATAGGATAAGAAATCCACTCTAACGAATCATATTCCATACCTTAACTCTTATCGTACATGTAAGCTTATCTTTTAAGATAAGATAAACATTATCATTTTACATGGGTTCCACATTTTTAGACTTTTTACAAATAAAATACACAAAATATTTATGACCTCACTCCTTGTCCTTATTACCAATATAATATTTCTAATTCCTAATCATGTAGACCCTACTTCTCTAATTACCCAAACTTTGACATTTTAACATTACCGGACCACTTACGACAAATATTTACTTTTTACAACATTCCTATTATACTTTGACCTTCTACGTACTCCACATTATTGGCGGCACCAGATCTGCATCGACGCCATTATCTTCTATCAGACGCTACTACTAATTATACTTAACAACATCCTATTCCTAATACATACATTAATGAAATAGAAATTACGGAGGAAAATTTTAGTGTCGACATCTTCCCCCTTCCTAGCTTCTACTCTGTCCTCGGAGTAGACTATTCTGGTGCTTGGAAAATCTTCAACTTGTCGTGGTTGACCCATTTCGTAATGGGAGTGCCATCCAATTCCTCCAGTCGGTACGTACCATTTTCATGCACAACTGCTATTTTGTAGGGCCCCATCCATTTTGGAAGAAATTTTCTCTGTCTTCTTTTTTTGTATCTGGAATCATATACTAGAACCAAGTCATTCACATGAAATGGAGACCACCGGATCTTTTGATCAAAGTATTCCTTCTGCTTCATTTTCTTCTTATGGCTTGTATCCTTTGCTATTTCTCTCATTTCCTCCAGCAAATGAAGATGTACCAACCTTTCTTTTACTGAATCACTTTCATCCATCCTTTCATTTTTCATAACTCTCACAGTGGGAATATCAAACTCAATAGGAAGAACTGGATCAATGCCATAGGCCAACTGAAATGGGGAGTATCCTGTTGCTGACTTTGATGTTGCCCTATATGCCCACAATGCTGCATGAATCCTTTTATCCCATTTATGTACCTGCAAGGCTGCATCTTTTGCTAGAATTTGACACAACACAAAATTTGTTCGTTCCACCTGTCCATTTGTGCTTGGCTTGTATGTTGTTGCCTTCGTGCTTAATAGAAAACTTATTGACTAGGGCTTATACCACCTCATTAATGAAGTGGCTTCCTTGATCATTACTTCTAAGGGGCAACCAAATCTGGTGACAATGTGTTCATACATGAACCTTGCCACTTCATCCATGGAAGTTGTTTTCAATGGCCTAGCTTCAACCCACTTGGTTAAATAATCTGTGGCAACTACAATATACTTATTTTGGCATGATGTAGTTGGAAGTGGACCTACAATGTCTATTCCCCACTTTTCAAAGGGACCAAGGGAAGAATATGACATAATGGAGCTGATGAAGTCTTACGGTTACCATGTGTTTGACAAATATCACATGTCTTACAATAATTATAACAATCTTTAAAAAGAGTGGGCCAGTGATAACCTGCATCCAAGATCCTTCTTGCTGTAAGTTGTCCAGAGAAGTGCCCTCCACATGTACCATTGTGGAATTCTTCTAGCAGTTCCTTCCCTTGATCATGTCCAATCGCCTCTTGTCTTGTCCATCGAGTCCTATTCAAAATAATACACCATGCGAGAATAGAATATGGACGACCGTGGCTGAGTAATCTTTCTCTTAGTCTTTGCATTAGCACCATCGGGAAACTTGAATTCATTCGGATAATTCCAAATATCTATGTATTCATTAGGGATTGTGTCAAGGAGAACAATGCTTTGCATGGGAAATCATCATCATCACAAGATGATCCTAAACCATCATAGGCTCGAGAGAGTGCATCTGCATTGACATGCTTCTTTCCTGGCATATTTATAATATCAAATTCAAACTCTTGTAGTAAAATTATCCATCTTATTATCCTCCCTGATGGGTTAGGCTTATTTACAATATATTTTAGAGCCTGATGATCTGTTACAACTAGAAATTTTTGCCCTAGCAAGTAATTTCTAAACTTCTTTATAGCAAAAATGATAGCCAGAGCCTCTTTTTCAGTTACAGTATAATTTACCTCAAGCCTTTGCTCATTTTATGCGCTCCCAAAGTAAATTGGATGTTCATTCCCATTTTCATCCTTTTGGCTCAAAGTACTTCCTAGTGCTGCATCTGAGGCATCAGTGTACACAATGAATGGCTTGCTCCAATCTGGATTCTTCAAAACAGGTGAAGACACCAAGACTTCCTTCAATTGTCCAAAAGCTTCATGCACCTTATTTCCTGGTTCATAAGTAACATCCTTCTTCAAGAACTGGGTTAGTGGCTGTGTAATCTTTGAGAAATTCTTGATGAACCTTCTATAGTAACCCACATGGCCTAAAATGATCTCAACTTACTTCTATTCATAGGAAATGGTAAATCTTTGATTTTTGAAACTTTATCAGGATCAGTACCAATACCATCTCTGGATACAACATGCCCTAACAAAACACCTTTAGAAAATCCAAAGACACACTTTGTAGGATTTAGTGAGGCTTGTGCTTCATCTAACCTTTGAAATGTTGTCTCCATCTGGTGCAGGTGGTCCAACTTGCTCCCATAGATGCAAAAATCATCCAGAAATACTCTGATGAAGGTCCCAATGTAGGGTTCGAACACCCTATTCATCAAATCGTTGGAATGTTGTTGGAGCATTACACAACCCAAAAGGCATAACTCTATAAGCAAACGTTCCCCAAGGAGTGGTGAACATGGTCTTGACTGATCTTTCTCGCTATACGAACTTGGTTATAGCCACTATATCCATCATCAAAACTATAGCACTCTGGCTAGCTACTCGCCGTCAAGATATGATCTGAAAATGGAAGAGGGTAATGATCCTTCTTTGTTGCCTTATTGAGCTTCTGTAATCAACACAAATGCATAGCTTCCCATTCTTTTTATTGAGATCACAATGGGAGAAACCCATTCGAATTCTCCATAGCAAATATGAATCTGGATCAAGCAACTTATCTATTTCTTCTTTTAGAGTCTTGGAAAAATTAGGATTCATTCTATATGGCATTTGCTTTATGGGCTTAGCACCATCTACCACTCAATAGAATGTTCTACCCAACTTACGATGGAGTTCCTTGTAATCAAAAGTGAATAGGTGTATGTACCTTCAAAAGAGCTGGAGGTAGGATTCCTTCTCACTCTCCATCACAAAGCATCACCAATCTTTATTGGTTGGAGACGATCATCAACTTCTTCTTTAGATAATTTTATGGGGTCATGAGTTGGTGTGGTGGAAGGATATCCATGACTAAAACATCAACCTCAATTTCTTCATCTTCGGTGTCCACTTCTTTGGTACTAGAGTAATCGAGAGGATGTCCAATCATCGGTTTCATCACTTGAATCCACGAGTTACGCCTTATGATGTCGAGGGATCACATTTATCTTCACCCTCTCTCTACCATGTCCAAGTGTCATGAAACCTTCATTCCAGGTAGTTTCTTGCATGAACTCTCCTTAGCCATGGTCTTCCAGGTAACATTGGGTATGCAACGATACCATTTTCATCACTGAAATTCTACCACATATACCACACCCATAATGAGATATTGCCACATTTGAAACTACACCTTCGGTTTAGTTTTTCCTCTATTTAATGACCTTAACATAAGTGTTGAAGGGCGATCAATTTTAAACCCAACATATTTATTACAGACTCGGTCATTACATTAATGCAGCACCTCCATCAACTAAGACATCATGAATTGAAATACCATTACATAATACCTCGAACATGGAGCATAGGGATCGCCTCTGCCTCCAAAGCGGGGACCTCAACCTCCTTCCTTCTTCGAGCATTGAGTCCACCTCACAACTCCGCGTCTTCTCAAAAGACATAGCCAAGAGTTGACCATATGTAATATTTGCGAGCCTTTTGGACAGATCTTCCAAGATGGAGTATGGTCCTTACCCCTGTGAAATGAGAAAATCCCTGCACACCCAAATTTCTTCTCCTATGTTTCTTACTAGTTTATTCTTTCATCTTCTTAGGATCATTTCCATCTTGATTATCTTTTTCTTTCTTTCTTTTTGTTACAAACACATCTACTTCATTATTTCTGCTCTTATCTACTACATCAAAAGAATTCACAGTGCTTTTCCTTTAACATTATCTCCTTTACGGATGTAGAAGCTCTATCTGGATAATTATACTTATAATGACCCTTTTATAACAACCATAACAAACAACTTCAGAAATATTTCTTTTGGACCTCTATCTCCTCCCTGAGAACTAAATTCCTTTCCTTGAAGAAGATTAATAGTTAACTGACCCATCTTTTTGAGTAGATCTTCATACTCAGTAGATGTACTAGGAGAAATATTTGTGCTCACCGGGAGTGGTTGTGGATTCTAGACCAAAGGTGTTGGTGTAGGCTCTACTTTAGCAACAATTTCTTTGGGCTCCTCTTCCATGCTTTCTTCTTGCCTTCTTGCAATCTCCTTTGCTTATTCAATGGTAGTTGGGTGGTCATACTTCACTCGTTGTCTAATCTCTGGCTTCATCCCAAGAATGAAGTGCTTACAGAGGAGATTATCCACGCCATTCATCAACCCATCTACTAATCCTTCCTTCCGGATCTGGGCATCGAGCTTCCTCCTTAGCTCTAGAACACGAGCATGATAATCCCTTATCTTCTTCTTCTCTCCTTGGGATAGCTTTGTGATCTCGATCATGAGATCTGCATATTTCATTGTTCACCATATTCTTCAAGAAAACTTTCGGTTAATAAATCCCATGAATTTTTCACATTATCACCTAGTGTTTCAAACCACCTAAGTCTTTGAACCATCCAAAAAGGTAGGAAAAATTCAGTCCATTGTTCCCTTTTTACAAGGCCATTACAAATATAGGATCATTTAAACTCTTGAATGAAAGAAGAATCATCTTCATTAGATTGAGCTGAAAAAATAGGAATCTTTCCCATTTTCAAAAGTAACCACCGTGAAATACTAACCCACAAGTACAATTAACAAGACTTATGTGCACAAATAATTGGAATCACTATACTAGAAAGTGACTTTACACCTTTCTACAGTAAAATAGAAATGACCACGGTAAACTATGGTAAAACTTGACTTCTTTGTGGTAAAAACTGACTTTACTGTGGTAAACACTATTCACGATAAAAAGTGAAGTTACTGCGGTAAATACTATTCACGGTAAAAAGTGACTTTACTGCGGTAAATACTATTCCAGCAAAAATGACTTTACCATGGTAACTACTATTCATGGCAAAAATGACTTTACCATGGTAACTACTATGCACAGTAAAAACAAGGTTACCCTCAATTGATTTTTGACTAAGTGGGAATATCTCTCCAGAAAATCCACCAATGAGGAATGGTCCGGCAATGGAACCAAAATGTCATCACCAATCCGGCACTATGATAATTCTTCACCGGGAACTCCTCATGCTATGATTATTTACTAATGCACAACCTTTAGTTTGGTGGATGTAATCTGGAAACAAAACAACAACATAACACAAGAATACCATCGACTATGATAAGACAGAATGATGACAAATCTGAAATATCAAAATAAATTATAATATTAACATGAAACTTTTACAATCTCACCCATGAGGTACTTCAAGTGTTATTGACTTCACTTGCCTTTCACCAAGACTATGGGAGAAACTTTACAATTACACCTCTTAATGGCTTCTTCAACACACCTTTAAACTGATGGCTTCCTTCGCACACTTCCTACAATATTTCTCACTACTTCCTTCTATGCTAAATGAGGGGGGTGGCCTCTCTATTTATAGAACTTCTAGGCTTATCCATCTTATCTCTAAGATAGGATAAGAAATCCACTCTGACGAATCATATTCCATACCTTAACTCTTATCTGTACATGTAAGCTTATCTTTTAAGATAAGATAAACCTTATCATTTTACATGGGTTCCACATTTTTAGACTTTTTACAAATAAAATACACAAAATATTTATGACCTCACTCCTTGTCCTTATTACCAATATAATATTTCTAATTCCTAATCATGTAGACCCTACTTCTCTAATTACCCAAACTTTGACATTTTAACATTACTAGGACCACTTACGACAAATATTTACTTTTTACAACATTCCTATTGTATTTTGGTATTACCGTACTCCACATTATTGGCGGCACCGTCATTGTGACGCCGTTATCTTCTATCGACGCTACTACTAATTATACTTAACAACATCCTATTCCTAATACATACATTAATGAAATAGAAATTACGGAGGAAAATTTTAGTGTCGATGACTCCTAAACCATTGTGAAGATTTACCCTTGAGTGAAGAGGTAGACAACTTTAATGCAATGTCCATCTCGGTTATCTCATAGATTATACATACATTTACAATATTTTGGACATGGTCACCGGGAGAAGTCTAGTTTTCTCCTTTGAAGTATGGGATGCTCTTTAATGCTGCCACCGAGAGGCTGGATTTTGTGCATTCGGAGTGAGTGGAGTCACGCTAGTGAAATTTTCATAAGGATTTGGTTGCGCCATCTTGATTGGCACGAGCACCCTTCTTGGTTGAAAGAATGGCCCTACTAGGAGGAGATGTTTATAAGGCTCTGTTTGTGAGAGATAGAGACCTATAGGATCTCTCTTCCTCTTCTCCTTCGTCTAGAGACAAGTGTAGGTGTACAAACTATCTTTCTCTTGTTCTTGAGATTTTTGTATCCTTCTCATGAACTTAGGGAACTCAGACTACTGAAACTAGTGGATTCTGTCTCTTTTGGAGTCACCAGATGTGTATTTCTTATAAGATTCTTAAAAGATAGAATCACAACAAGTGCACATCGATCTTACTGTAATAAATATGGATACTTCTTAGTCCCACTGGGCATGCCAAAACTGTTAATGCAAAATCACAGCACCCCCAAATGAGTAATCAGATTTGTTTTTCTAACACAGAGTCATTTGGTGTGATTCACATAACATTGAGTTTTCCCTAAAGTGTGGGGCTTAGAAAATGGGAAAAATCTCTAGATTAAAGGTTGGTTCCTATTCCTCTGTTTAGGTACATACGTGGAAACTTGCAGAGTACCTATTCCTAAACCTAATCTAAGTTTTGCCGAGGAGACATGGATAAAAGGAATACAAGAAATTAAAACTAAGCTACACCAGTGATGCACTAAAGGAATGATGAGCATTAGTTTTTCTGATAGACACAAACCAACAAAATACATACAATAATCAAGCACAGATAACCAAATTTATAATGAAAGACTAGATGAGAGCAAAGGAGACAAGAAAGGATCTAAAATCGATCACAAACGTGTTTTATTTCTCTGCAGATTGATACAATGCATTAAAAATGGCCAAAAGGAAGGAAACATATTGTAATTTAAATGGAAGGTATGAAATCCATGAATTCCTTTGCCAGAAGGAAAGGGGAGCCTGTAAAAACAAAAGAATGTCAAGCCTTTATAGATTCAACGCAAAGGGGAGAAAGAGAGAGAAGTGGGAAAAAACACCATCTAAAGCTCAACCACCGCTATTAGTGCCTCCCATAAAATATGCTCCCAAATCTATCTTGAATGTATCAATTTCTTATTCGATTTCTCAAAGGAGGAGGAAACAAAGGCTCGAGATCAAAATATGGCTGGTTGTTGTGGCAAAAATAGATATCTTGCTTTGATGGCCCCGAAGATGTTTATCCATTTTTATCCCACCTAACCTCCCCAAACCTAAAGTATCAGATCTCTATGGCATAGACGAGGCTAATATATTTCAAACGGTGTCGATTTGTAATATTTTGAGCTCTAATTTGAAATATATGCCCCTTCAAAGTTTGTATCGGATCGGCACAAAAGGGCAGAAAAATCAGTTTGAAAAGGGCCCCCTTTTCTATATGGGACACGTGAAGGGATGGTGCTTATTCAAGGGTGTATTTTGTATTTTCTCTTGAAATGGCGTGGGGTTGACACGTAGATCCCTCCACTAGCCTACTCAATTTATATTATTTTGGCTAATTCCTTTGCTTGGCGGGTCATATATCTTGGCCAGGGACATGCGGCAGTTTGGTGCTCATCGGAAACGTTATATTTATTTGACCATTGAGTTAGTTTTAATTGGGCACTTGGCACTCTCCATCGGCCTATCATAATACATTGACTATTCAACCCAACTCTATCCCCTTTTTGAAATTGGACACGTGGTGGCTCCGTGCTTACATGGAAACCCACTTAGGATTTTTCCTCTAGAGGAGCATTGGGTCGACACGTGGAAGTTTCCATAGGTTCTTAGACTTTTCAATGGCCCCTCTTTTACCTTTTCAGACCCTGGGATATGTGGTGAACTGATGTTTATTTGAGCCTCCACCTTTGAATCTACCTTTGGAGATGCGCTAAAGCATCACATGGCAGCTTCCACAATGCTTCTATACTTAGCCTCTTTTAGCCCTACCTGTCCACCTTTTGACCTATATTGACCATCTGCTACATGGAGGGCTGGCACAAGTTTAAGATTCCTTTTTGGATTCAACTTTGGAGAAGTGTCGTCTTTGACATGTGGCTCTCTCCACTACCTCCTCCATACCTAGCTAACTTTTGGACTTGTTCAATCTGTTTTGAGCAGAAGACTTTAGGTCTTTTCCATTTCTTCTTTTTCTTGTTCTTGGCTTTTTCTTATACTTTTCCTCCTCGACTCTACTATTTTATTTCTGATCCCCCTGTAACATGTTAAATAAATTTAAGACACTGATTCGCTCCAACAGAGCCATTTCTTCTCTTTCTTCTTACATAGGGTTGTTTGGTCTTTTACAGGCATTGTCACTCCATTGTTGAGTCCTTCTATGACCTGTTTGCAAGATTTTAATAGGGTTTCTCTGGTTCTTTCTTTGCGGGGTTGTGGCTGATCCAATATTTCTCCCGGGGTGAAATATGGATAACTCTACCCATGGACGAGCCTATTCCTTCCACTCCTCTCTCCTCATGAAGGATCCACTCATATCTACCCATTCGTGCCGTAGAAAATCTTACCTTGTCCATATCTCTTCTCACTCTGGATTCTATCACACATGTTCTTCTACCCATGGAAGAATTGACTACATATTCATCATTTCCTATTGTTGAACCTATTTTACCTACTCCTTTACCCGAGGAGGAGTTAAAATTATCTACTTTTCTACCGAAGAAAATTCGACATCACTAGTGTTGCAATCTCCTCCACCTATAGAGGAGAAATTGGTATCCTCCTTACCCATAAGAAATACATCTCAAAAGATCTTCCAAGATCCTATTGATCTTATTGCTTCAGTTTTCCTACCAAAATAGAGGTAATAGATTTTACGGTGTCACTCAATTTAGAACCTAGGACAAGCACACAACCCGGTCATCAATGTCTAAACCAATATGATTTCCTAATTGGAAGATAAATTGGATTATGTTGATCATTCTAGGATGCGGGAGTGTACGTGACTTGATGGGTGTTGTTATTTCCTTCATTTAATCAACTCATGGTTGATGTCATATTCAAACCATGGGTGTGTTTGAAGCTATATACAATAAGAGAAATCTCAGTGAACTAGTAATTGATTATTGATATTTATTATTTTTATTTTCTAGGGGGTTTTAAAGTGTCTTAATATTTCCTGGCCAAATTCTTATTAAATTTAAACTATAATAAACTTGCTGAAATAAACACACATTGCTGAAATGAACAAATCTTGCAGAATTGAACACACTACTAGAAATAAACACACTTTGCATAATTAAACACACTTTGAAGATGTTTTTAAAATTTTGTTGAGGAAATAAGAACATATACTAGAACACTGTAGGGACAATAGATAACTTATGTAACATATTTTAATTGAAGAATCAAAAGTACTTACAAAATGCTAAATAACAAGTTTATACAAATTGCTTGAAAATATAAATACCAATAGAATAAAAGATCCTTTTTCTTGGAGGAGTGGGCCCTTGCTCCACCTTGAATCAGGAGTTAACATAGTATGTTTCTCTCAAATTAAATGGATATCTTATTATTGAATTGTTCTATCTTACAAAACTTAACTATAGATATTTGATCCCCCTGTGTATATGTGTGTGTGTGTGTGTGTGTGTATTTTCCCATCCGAAGATGCATTTACAATTATGAGTGTTCAATAGTTGTCTACAGATTCTAGTGGAACCAAATAGTGCCCAAAGTAGATATGAAATTTAGAAAACTAGTTGGACATACAATTTGTTGGTCTCACATATGTATTTTTGGAGAGTGAATAAATGGAAATTGTTGGTCTATTTCTGATTGGAAGGCCCCTTCTTTGTTCCATAAATGAATTTTAATAGAATAAGGAAATTTCCATTGATTCCAGAACTTTGGAGAAGTTATGGAACCAAAGGGAAACCTTCAGAACTAATTTCTAAAGTTCTGGAGCTAAGTTCTAGAGTTTTGGAACTAAGTGATGGAGTTCTAGAGTTGAGTTCTATAGTTTTGGAGCTAAGTTTTGGAGCTTCGGAGCTAAGCCGCATTTTAGCCAACTTTCTCAAAAAGGTGTTGGTTACTTCATAATTCACTTATATGACCAAATATGACCTGTTTATTCCAAAAACTGAATTTCCACACATTTTGTTAGAAATTATAGAATTTTTAGACATCTGAACTAAATTAAAAAAATATGGACAATTACATCCTAAACTTATATTTAGATCAAAAAAAAGTTGTGAAATACTAGAAAAACTTGATTAAAAGGGAAGTAAAATGAGAGAACTCATTGTACATTAATGAGGCATATTTTAGCATCATCATGACTCCAAGTATCTACCCAAATGCAGATGTCATCCATAGATACCTCAACCATCTACCTAGTAGTTAACCAATCAAATAAGACAAAAAAACTTTAACCCATCATAATCAAGTCTTCACTCCAACCCACACCTATACTTCAACTTACACCTGCACCTAAACCTACACCTATACTTAAACCCATACCTAAAACTCAACCTACACTTGTACCTAAAATTTTACCAACATCAGAAACTCCTTCGCGCCATCCACTACTACATTAGGAGTGTTGTTGATATCAAGTCTAACCCATATTCATGTAAAGATCAATTTGGCTACCACTTCCCATACTATCACCTAACCTATCCCCCCACCTAAGAGGAAGACCTAACCTATGAGGACATGAACCCCAGTCTCTCAACCACATCCTCTGTTTCCTTCACCGCTCCCATCTATATTAGGTCCTCATCCATCTACTTCAGTCAAACTTGACCTCCTACTCAAAGTAAGGCTACAACAAAACCACCAATAGCTTTACTGAAACCTTCTATTCCACCCAAGACATTTACATTACCAATTCCTACTCCATTACCCATACCTTCACCTTCCCTCCCATATACACTCCATGTATTACCTCCTGCCACTACCTTCACTACACCTCCCCTCTCACCTTGGTTAACCCATCCACTTCCATCTTTTGCATTCCCTCTACCTTGCACATTACCTTGACACCATTACCAAAGAAGGTGAAACTCAAACCCAAGACCCCACTACCTCCCAAAAATGTATTCAAAGCGACTCAACTCCAACTCCATGCTCAACAACACCTCTTCCAAAAAAATCACCTAAACTTCCAGCTAAGCCTAATCTTACCTCTCATTGTGATCCCTTGGTAGGGTCCTATGCTAACATCCTCGCTTGGCTATTAGAGACTTATTCTATCACATTACCACCTCTAAAACCTTACAACCCACTTAAACCTAAACTATAAGGGTTTCAAGATGAAACTATTTCTGCCTACCATCATGTGTCAAGGCATGATATTGAGAATTTCAATGTCGTAGAAGCTATTCTTCTACAATTTTGTTCTCCCGAAGAGTCCTATGAAGAAGATGACCATTTAGATGAAGATCCTCTTCCACCTTTTCCTATTGTCATGCAGCCTTCACTTCCACCTCCCTATCAATCTTATCCTCCTCTCACATTTGAGATCAATATGCTCTGGATTAGATAGCTAGCTAAAACACCTCTGAAATTCCAGTGTTCCATTCATTCCATATTAGGTTTCTATCCCTCATGTCATTATGCATTTCATGGCTCACCTCTCTCTCTTCCCCAAATTGATATGGTTTGAGTTGTTACTCAAGCAAAAAAGAAAAAGGGAAAAGAGAAGGTAGAAAACCCATCCACCACACATGTACCAAACATTCTATCAACACCTGCACCTAAGGTAACCATTTCGGCCCGAAATATAAAATTTCATATTGTGTCCTACATCGCACCATGGTCAAAAAATTGCAGCAATCCCCTATAAAAGTTTCCTTTTATGATCACATCCAAACCCTCGAATCTGTCAATAGGCCTAACTTGAAATCCTCTAGACTATTGAAGTGCTACCAAATGATCCTTCTCTTGTCTCCTCCATTTTCACTCCTCATCACATAGCTTCTCTTACCATCATGCCCAAAGTTTCCATTCCTACTACCACTAATAAAATTTCCACATTTAGTTTCTCTAACTCAAGAAGTTACTCCTTTCCATTATGAAGATCTGACCCTTTCCTCTCCATCTCCATTTCCGTTGATGATATGCATGTCGAAGTGTTATGATTGTGAGAGGTTCGAGTATAAAAATAATTTCCTCCAATGTATATGAAAAAATATGCATAACCTCCCATTACATGCATAATAACCCAATTATGTTATGTTCCTTCAATGATGCCATCACTTCCACCCTTGGTAGCATCATCCTTGATATTTGTGTGGGTCATTGCAATTTTCCTTAATTCTTTTACGTCCTAGAAGGGGAGTTCCAATATAAAATGTTACATGGCCAACCATGGATTCACATCGTGAGATGTGTGCCCTCAACTCTCCATCACTGCATCAAATTTGAATATGAGGGGCACCCTTACACTATTCCCATTAATCCTTCACCTTTCAAAACCTATAATATGTTATATAGACCAAATGATGTTCTTATCCCCATCAAGAAATCCGCTAGCACCGCCACTTCATCCACTACCACTACCACTTCATCCACTAGCACTACCATTTCATCTTCCACATCGCCACTTTTTCATCTTCTTATATTTCCACATCTACTAGTTTTATTGCTCCACCTATCACAATAAAATCATCCATCCCCACTTTGTTGTCATTTCTTCTAAAGCTATATCATCTACATCACCCCAAGATCCTAATAGTTCATCTATTCTCACATCCCAAGTCCCAACTTCCAATCCCCTAGTAGACATTTTTCAATGTCTTTCCTTGGGGGAGTACCACCTCTACAACATTAATACCTTCCTTACTCCTCAAGATTATGGTAGCCTCCACAAAAATCCCCACTATGAAAAACATATAGAGGATTAGATACCTCTTATTCTTCTTTTGAACTTCCATTTCCAACCAAACCCTTTTCTTCTTATTTCGATACATTACCAACATCCATTTTTCACATAATTTCCTCCATCGTTGTGCTTTTAAATTATTTGGCTTTGGTATTTATGAACAAGGCCATCACACGGTTATACCATGCACTACCTGCAAACACAAGGACTGATGTTGTATTAGATTCCCCATATCACCTTCCGCAAAGAAGGATCAAATAAAATTCGTAGAGGATGATCGACTTTCTAAACATTCATCACCTATCTTTCCACCACCTACACCATCTTCACCTCTCACCCCACCTTCACCCATGGCTTCCATGGATCCAGAATCCATTCCTCCTAACTTTTTTTTGTAAACACCATTTCCTTAAGACCTTTGACCTATCAATGTGATGACGAGGCTTCTTCTTCCATTCCTCTTTGTTATCCAAACATGATTGATGATTCTACACATTTTAGACATGTCATTCAGTGTCATGATGATGATTCCATTCTCACCTATTTAGGTGCAGACAATTATTATATTCAGAGGTCATTACCTTATGAGATGTAAACCATGTTGAATGAATCGACCATAGAGATCAACATTCACACTCAGGATGACCCCCAAATTCTAAAGATAGGCCAATATTTAGACCCCATTGAACAAGAAGAATACACTTCTTTCCTCTATGAACATAGAAATGCATTTTCTTGGTGGTATGTTGACTTGAACAATATTGACCCCAATATCATTTTCCATAACATCGTAACTATACCCGATGCTAAACCAGTGAAACAGAAGCTGCAAAAATGTATCCACACATTTCCCTTCTTGTAAAAGAATAACTCCAGTGCCTCCTTTATGTTTCCTTCATCTTATCCATCGATTATCCATAATGGCTATCTAACATCATGTTTATCACCAAAGCAACATGGGGACTCCTCATCCACATGGATTTCCACGACCTCAACCTTGCTTTCCCTAAGGATGAATTTCCTTTACCTAGTATTGACCAACTTGTTGATCTCATGGCCGACCATGAGATGTTATCTCTCATGGATGGGTTCTTGGGTTATAATAAGATATTGTTAACACCTAAAGATCAACATAAAAATGCCTTCATCGCCCCTTAGGGAACCTTATTCTATTGCATCATGCCCTTTGGATTGAAAATTTATGGTGCCACTTATCAACATGCAATGACCTACATCTTCCACAACATCATGCATGACTTACTAGAAGACTATGTCGCTGATCTTCTTGGTAAGTCCAAGAGTCATGAAGAACACATCCATGTCCTTAAATTCATTTTCAATTGTCTTATAAAATACTTTGTGCACCTCCAACCAAAAAAATGTGTCTTTGCTCTTCTCTCTCAAAAATTTCTTGGTTTTATCGTCTCTTTGTATGGCATCAAAGTCGACCCCAATAAAAGCCAAGCTATTCTCGAGATGCCTCCACCCACAAACCTAAAACAAATTCATTGTTTGGAAGATAAATTGTAATCCATTTGATGTTTCACTTCATAACTTTTCAATCTTTTTAATCCTTTTCACCATCTTTTTAAAAATTATGTCTCCTTCAAGTGGGATGATGAATGCCATAAAGCCTTTGAAGCATTGAAGGCCTATCTTCTTTAGCCACTTATGATCATCCCACCTAAAGATGTTCAACATTTCTACCTTTAAATTTTCGCTACTGACCATTCCTTGGGTGACATGCTCTCTCATCACGATGAGTAACATAGGGAACAAGCAGTTTATTCCATAAGCCTTACACTTTTAAATTACGAGACTAGATACACATGTGCCAAAAAAATACCTTTCCTTGGTTTTATCACCACTAAACTTTTCCACTACTTACTTAATCATAAAACCTTCATTGCTACTAACATTGACCCTCTCCACTACATGTACACTAAGCCCTACCAACACTAAAACACCTCACTTTGGCTCATGATCCTTATATACTTATGCCTAGAGTGTACTCATCAGAAGTCTATTAAAGGACAAACCATTGTTGACCAACTTGCAGATGCACCACTTCTTGGACATCAATCCTCTAACTTTGAATTTCCTAATGAATCAATTTCCACTATTTCTCTTGAAGACATGGATGCCATGGCCTACCAAATGACCTTATTCTTTGACAGTTCCAAATGTCAACATGGAGGTGGCATAGGTGTCATCCTCATTCCTCTTGATGAAAAACCTATGCCTTTATCATTCAAACTTGATTTCGAATGTACCAATAACATGGTCGAATACGAAACACTAGTACTAGGTATTCAAACTGCCATTATCCTTGATATTGAAACCATTTATATCTTTGGTGATTCTCAATTGGTCATGAACCAAGTCATTGGATTGTTCCAGTTTCCTAATGAAACCCTTCAAAAGTATAAACATCATGTTGACATGCTTTTGACCACCTTTGATCATTACAACCTTCAAACCACTTCGCGTTCCACTAATAAATTTGTGGATACCATGGCTTTTACGGCTTCATATAAACCTACCTTTCCTTCAAACTCAAAATTTTGTGTCATAGTGCAAAGGGTGTAGTCACCTTCTCACCTAAGCCATGGCGTAAATTTTTGGGATGAATTGAAACCGACCCACGTGATATTTGGTATAAGCAATACGCTGATTACCTTTCCCTTTCCATCTTACCTCTGGATCTCACCCGTAATGGTTGATGATCCTTCCTTCAAAAGGTTTCCCATTACATTGTCATGGGTGGCCTTCTCTATAAACATGGCTTTGATAGTATCCTACTTAGGTGCCTAACTAGTTCGAAATCTTGTATACCATAAAGGAAATCCATGATGGAATTTGTGGTGGACACTTCAGCGACCACGATGTAACTAAATGCATCCTTCACCATGGAAATTATTGGTCAAACCTTAACTAATATTTCTTTGACTATGTCAAGCATTGTATGAAATGTTAGCAACATGCTAACCTTCACCATACACCTAGTCACACCTTACAAGTCACCAGGGACTTTTGGCCTTTCTCTCAATGGGGTTTGGATCTTGTCAGAGAGATTAACCCTCACTCCTCTCAACGCCATCAATGGATCATTATTGCAACCAAATATTACACTAAATGGTTCAAATCCATTCCTCTCATTTCTACCAAATCGAGAAAATATGTGAGTTCATCAATCATCACATCATTTTCCTCTTTGGCATTCCCCGTCACCTTATTACCCACCCTAATTGCATAATCACTTACCACCAAACCACCTTGTCATTTGGGGCATGTTATTGCCTCTACCTAGGCCTCTCCTACAACCTTACCTATTACCCAACATGAATACACCTATTTGACACTTGAATTCACCTGCTCGCTATACCTTGCGATGTTTCTACTCATGTTGTTTTACCTACCAACCTTTCCTTACCTTATGTTGTGTTGTTTATCTTGACTCGAAAAAACCTATTGGTGCTTTGGAACACACCTATTTCCCATTTCGACACCTAGCCTAGTTGTGTTTCCAGGACCGTATCTTGTACCTTGGATACCTAGATCACATTTTCCTTGTTTGGATAAACTATCAACCTTTGACACTATAGAGTTTGTGAGCTCTTCAGCTTATTAGCTTGTCACATTTTAAACATGTGCATGTATGTGAATTCCCCATCCTATTACCTATACCCATATCACCATTTCCCATGCCTGCAATTTACCTAGTTTAGTTTCACTCCACCTACCATTTTATCAAACCCATCACCGATTCAACCTCTTCCTTCACCAGTTCCAAGTTTGAGGGGGATCACCTTCACTCATACCTAGGAAACCTAATTTTCACTCATACTTGGGATAACCACTTTTTTTTTTTTTTTAATCCCGCGTCGGTTATAAAAACAAGCTACATGAAAAAAAGGGGCAAATGTAGACACCCAAAATTGGGTCACATCCCCTTAACCCCTTTCAATCCAACAATTTGACACATATATCTAACCACGACCTCTTTCGATTAATTACATTCATCACTATACCTACCCGTGCCCCTTGTGCACACATTTTAATTAATTATATTACTTTAATTAATTAATTACCTACCTCACCCCTCCATATCACCTAATGCCACCTCACCTATCCAACTCACCTAAGACCCATTCCTGACCTATTAATTAACTAGGACTAGGTCTATACTTATCATAACCAATTAATACTTAGTCTATTGCTAGCAATTAACTCCCATAACTCCTCAAACAAATATTCTACTTATCTGGGAACAATTTATCACTTAAGACCTAGATTTAAAATATCAATCACGCTAAAAATAAAAAATATCATGTTTATTTTTATAGCCTTGACATATTCTCCCTATCTAATACCATTTTTCCTCAGCCAGTGCCAGTTACCTAACCGTCATCGGTCACTTTATATACACTTTTACAACTCTTCACCCATGTTGGTAATTCGGTGATTTGAGATCTCTTGCAATCAAGCTTGATTATTCAAGCCTTCCTATATCTAGAAAATGAACACACAACCACAATGCAAAATAAGCAACCAGGTTCTCCTTACAAAGTGTTGGAATACTCATAGGAGTACACAGGATTCTATCACGAAATAGACCCAGAAATCTTTGCTACGATCAACCACCAACCATTCCCACTCATAGAAGCTACAAAATTCCAAGTATTGTGATTTTATCATTTTTTCTTATTCTATTATAGATCTCTTGTTTTCTTCTTGAGTTTATATTCCTTCCACTACTCATATATCACCATCTTCCCATTAACCTGCTATTCTACCATCCCAAGCATTTACACCTTTTTTAACCCCCTCTTCAATCTAATTGATTATTATTAACCATATCACCAAATTATCAACCCAAACTCACTCTGTGTAAGGTTCAAAAGCCCATTTTCAATACTTTTCCACCAATTGCACCTACGACACTAGTCACCCAACCGGCGTTGGTAACTCTCATATAGCGGCATCAGTCACCTAGCCGATGTTGGTCTCTATGTTTGATAATATTACTAAATAAAGTGAGCTCACCACCTCTCCAAAACATTGCAAAACACTTCTTATCTCTACACAGACTTCACACACAACCTCTACCTCACTTTATAACCTCCCCAACCACTCGGATCTAATCCTATCCTTACCTTTTTAGCAATATTTTATTGTATATTGTTAGAGAATCCCAAATCTTATAAATACAGTAGAATTCACTTGTTTATTACTTCTTCTCACATTGATTTATATTAAACAGAGGATTAACAACCTTCTAGGAGTATCATACTTCCCAGATCTAGCTAGCACTAGGAAGTCCTCTAACTCTTGCTATTTAATACTTTTTTGTGGTCTTGTTGTGATTATTACACATGTCATTCCTCCTATCCAAAGGAAAGCTCACACATTCATCTTGGATCAAAAGCCTACAACACATATAACGCCTTCTACCATCTACATAACACATGTATTCCTCCTATGCCCATTACCTTCTTATTTGTTTCATCTCTACTACAATATTGGTGAAACATAATGAATTTTAAGAAGGAAATGGATATCCAAGATAAGATGATTAATTCCATGTGATATAATTATGTAATATTTTACCTCAAGAATTTGGAGTGTTTAGGGCATTTACACAATAATCGAGAGAAGAACACTTAAACCTGGCCTCCCAAAATTATGTTATAAGCGGCTATGGTTTAGATTGGAAGAACCTAGAGGGAATCCTATTGAGGTGCATCATAGAAGAATAAGCTCCCAATATTATTGCATAATTTCACGGGGAGTATGTGAAGGTCACTTTCTTTGGAAGAGTGATTTGCTCATAAGATCTTGAGATCAAGTTACTAGTGGTTCACACTATTTAAAGATGTAGCTTTGTTAGTCAGAAGATGTGATAGTTTTCAAATATTTTGTAGAAGGTTGAAGGCCTCATGTGCTTTACCTTTGTAACTAGTATCAGTGGAAGCCCCTTTCAAGCAGTGGGGGATGGAATTTATTGGGGAAATTTCAAACTCTTCAAGTGTAGGACACAAGTGGATATTAGTGGCTATAGATTATTTCACTAAGTGGGTTGAAGCCATTCCTACCAAGAAGGAAACTCATCATGTAGTTATGGACTTCATTTTAAACAATATAATCTGTAGATTTAGAGTGCCTACAAAGATAATAGCTGATAACACCATGAGTTTTAGAGAAAAACCTTTAACAACTATGTGCCAACAATATGGTATAAATTTGACTTATGCTTCCAATTATAACCCTTAAGGGAATGGCCAAGCTGAATCCAACAATAAAATTTTTCTCAAAATACTCAGGAGGACATTGGAAGTTAACAAAAGAAAATGGGGTGAGAAACTCAAGTTTTCTCTATGGGAAGACAAAGTTACTACCAAAAGAGCCACTGGGAAGAGTCCTTTTGAATTAGTTTATGGTGTTCAAGCTCTTTTTCCCCTTCATATGTAGCTATCATCTTATCAATTCATGTAACAACTTGAGGATGAGGGAGAAGTAAACCCCTATGAAGCTACAATTAACCAGATATTGGAATTAGATGAAGAGAGAAGGGAATCTCACTAGAGACACCTTAAGTTTAGGCAAAGACTCAAGAAAATATTTGATTAGAAAGTGAATCCTAGAGTCTTGAATGTTGGGGATCTCATTTTGTTATGGGATAGAAGTTAATAAGACAAAATAAATCTTGGAAAATTTTATGCCTTGTGGATGGATCTCTACTCTATTGATATAAGGATCGGTGAACACACATTCTTCTTGAAGGACTTGGAGGGAGACTTGTTGGAGTTTCGTATCAATTATAGGTACCTTAAACACTTTCTTGATTAGATACATGTGATCGGGTATGAAATTTTGTATAGTTTATAGTTTTATAGTTTTTTTGTTTGCCTTTTTATTTTCCTGGTCTAAAGTGACTAGTTTCCTTGGTGTCTCGATGTATTTTGTGATAATTATGTGTGCTCTATTAGACCTTGTATGTGTTTTCAAATGACTCTGTTGCCTAATGGATTTATGCGGTTGGTTAGTGTGACATTTTATTCATGTGGTTATTTTGGCACCCACGAGGGGTACCCATCCTTGATTTGGGGCCAATGTTAGTAATCATTTTAATATCACCATTTTATCCTAAGTGTGCCTTAAAAAATTTTCATTGACTAGTTTGTCAAAATTAAAACCACATATTCTTGAAGAATGAAATCCTATTGAATACAAGATAATATTGTGTTTGAGTCATAAATCCTACATAAATCCTCCTTTTTGGTTGAGGAATGTGATAACCATGTCATCCTTAAGTAATCGATGTGAAAAACCCATCGATTTATCATGCTAAACAAAGAAAATTCCATCTATATTCCTCCTATGATTTTCAAAGTGCATATTGCATATTTTCCTCCAACGTCCAAAAAAATGTGGCGTAATTCCATAGGCTATGCTATATCAGGCTTTATTTGCAAAATTACATAATTCACATAGTAATTTCAAATTACAAAATAATCTTCAAAGCTTGATGAATATTCCCATGAATATTTGGGTCAAATAATACAAAAGAAAAAATTTACCCCACTCTTGAAAGGAATACATCAAAATGGGATTGGAGTGGGGAATTAGGTTGATAATACACTTTTGCATCAATGAGTTGATGGAGTGAAAAATGCAAAGAAGCTTTTGAGGCCCATCAAGGACACGTGTCACATTCTCATCAAAATTCAAGAGGTGGGGTTTTGGGTCAAATTTACAAAGTTACACTCATTTGAAAGGTAATGTGAAAATACTCCCGATCCTGCAAAGCACAAGATAAATCCACATGGATGATCCAAATTAAAACGAAGGAAAAAAGTTGGATGATTAGGATGTAACACATTTATGGCTTCCACCATTAATACTTTTTTCACGAATCAAGATAGATGTTTTTGGAAGTTTTCAAACATTTCAAATTGTTACTGTTGCATGTGAAGATCTAGATGCCCTAGCCATGAGAATTTGTGAAGAAAATAAGGAAAATCAACCACAAAAGTGTGGAATTTAGCTTACGAGTTTGAAACATGATTGTGGAAAGAAGAATTCATAGAGTGTGTGGAAAGAACTGGCAAGTCATGTTGTATCCTCGTACTCTTGTTAATTAATTTGTGAATTCTGAAGCAATTAGGGGAAATGAGTTGAAAGTAGAAAAATGAAGAGTTTGGATTCGGTTTTCAAGTTTCTTCTAGTATCACTAGTGACTTGGATAATGTAATGGATACAAATTTATTGGACATGGATTTGGGGGATTTTTTGAGGAGACTTCGTACCCAAAATAGAAGCCAATGGATGACAAAGCAATCGTTGACGACCATATTTATTTGGTATCTCTTTTCCCATCTTCAATCCATGCTCATGAATTAATCTGGTTGTGCATTGAAAAATTATGACCTTGAGAAGATGGAAGTGTTAGATGGAAGTGGTGAAAGGGTCATTAATTTAACACCTTATGCTTTTAATACCATATTGTTATTACCACAAGTAAATCAACTAGTAGTTGCAATTATTGAAATCACAAAAAAATTATAATGCAAAACATGATTGCTATACCTAGGTATTGAATTCCTAATGGCTAAAGGAGAGAAAACCATCTACCAAGAGGCTTCCTAAGAAATTAACCCAATCCCTGTTCATTGAGGAGGTTGAATATATTATTGTTTTGTTAAGAAGAATGGCTAGGTTAGAGGGGTCCAACAACTTGCAGGAATGGATGTGCCCTTTTATTTGGGGTATTTTGGAAAAGAAAGGAAATTTCTATGGGGAATTCTTATATCATCTTCAATTCATTCCCAATTGATGACAATTTCAATAAATATTAGAGAAGGTAATTCAACTCGCATCTAGTTTTTAATGATGTCTTATTTCATTTACAATATTGCATGTTTTAAGTCATTACTAGGTATTCCACTACAAGCTAGCTTTGAAACCCATAGATTTGTTTCGTATACTCACAATTGAGGCTCGAAAATTAGAAGGGGAATGTATAACAAGGAAATGATGCCTTCATTGCCCTAATTGTTTGTTGTTTCAATCTCGGATGGGAGTAATATAGACTATCTCGCTAAGGTAAGGGATGTGATTTTGTAATATGGTTATCATTTTATCCAATACATTTTTTTATATATCTAAGAGTGAGTGGATTTAAAGGCAAGCCTTACAAATTACTAAGGTATATTAATGATAAGTGGCTACTAATAGAAATTTCAAGGAAGATTGTCATTGTGAACAATAAATTATCAAAAAGGAATAAAACCAATAGAAAATTTCCTCTCCAAGTTGAGATATATTCTTGTCAAACAGTGGAAAAGATAGGATAATGGATGGAGAAAAGGAGAAATTCTAGATGTATAATTTTACTCCAAGGCCTAACTTTGATATTCTATGGATTGTTACTTCTAGTGAGCATGAACCTCATTTCAAGGATTATTGACGAACTATGTTGATGAAGAAGAGTTCAGAAATGGGATTTCTTCAGGATGACTTTTATACAAATAATTGATTTTAAAATTTTTGTGATTCCCAAGGAATATAGGATGACCCAAATGTGGTAAGCAACTTTTATGTTGAACA
Organism: Taxus wallichiana var. yunnanensis; assembly: GCA_018340775.1. Lineage (NCBI taxonomy): Eukaryota > Viridiplantae > Streptophyta > Pinopsida > Cupressales > Taxaceae > Taxus > Taxus wallichiana. The sequence continues at coordinate 292,873,027 of CM031235.1, read as the reverse complement.
AAATTTAGAATCAAAATCAATTACTCTTGTAGATTGGAACAAAATGGAATCAGATAATCCTCAAAAATAATTATTGATGCCATAAGAAGAACTTTAACTGGTTATTTGGAAAGGGTATTTTTTTGTCTTTAAAAATACAAGAGTATTGAAGGAGTTTAGGGGACTAGATTTTAAAAGAGGAAATCCATCCCTGTGAGAGATGAATATGATACTACATGGACCATTTGAATGGTCAAACCCCTCAATTTCCTAGTGGGAAACCCACCACGAAACAATTGATGAATGTACTTTTACAAATATTAAAGCTGGAACATGAAAGACTACTTTAGTTCAAAACGTAGAAGATATGATTTTATGGGTAATAAAAGATGCCCCTATCACTACAAAAATGCCAATAAAATCCAAATTAACTAGTGTAACCAAGCCAAGGACTTATATAGTGACAATACTAGGGACATCAAACACATCTAATGTTATGAGGGGAGATTTTCCTAATGTTGATCCAACTCTTATAGTTTAGAGTGCTAAAGGAAGAGAAGGTCCAAAACTCAAACACTTTGAAAGGGAATTAAAAAGGCCCAAAGTGATATTGCCTTTGGTGAGGGATGTTGGTATTTAAATCTGGATAAGGTGAGCATAGTGAAAGGAAGCATAAGAGAAAGGAATCTGAGATAATTGACCCTCCTATCCTTAATAATACTAAGAAAAATGTTATTACTAAACTAACCCATCAAACCATGCCAACATAGGATCTTAAATCTATTCATTCTTATTTTTTTAAAACAACACCTATTGTGCTTCCATCTACATTTTGAAATAGAATAGTTGCAAGGATGATTCAAGGTGTCCAAATATCTAGGAAATCAGGTGGTGTTCCAACAATTTAAACACAAAAGGAGCCAGTTATAGTGTAGCCTAGTATGAAATATGGCATTAAGGTAGATTTTCCACAAAGGAAACAAATAAATCAGATTGAAACAATTAGTTTGGAGGAACTTAGTGATAGTCCCTACCTTGATATTGAGGAGGTCAAAAGTGAATTTCATACAAAAGAAGGTGTATGTACCTCTTTTAAGGACATACAAATGCTAGATATTGGTCAACATTAAAACACTAAAATGGGGACCCAACCCCAAAATACCTAAATGGAAAATGTAGCCCTTCATGTGAAGGGAAAATAAATAATTCAACCATATATGGATCCAACATATACCCAAGATGTCACTCTCATTGTAAATAAACCATCTAAAATTGTAGAAAAGAGACAAAAAGTGAATAAGCTTGGATTAGATTGGCCCCATAAAAGGAACAACTGAAGCTATGAAAGATACAAGTACCTCTATTGAGGGTAGTGTTGTAATAGGTACAAAGGGTAATAATGAATGCAACAACAAGGTTCGGTTTCCCAACCCCGCTTAGTAGGTCATCAAGAAGAAGACCCTCCAAAGTAAAAGAAGGGTAAGGGAAAATCCTAGATAAAGGTGCCTACTAAAAACCCATTTTATGAAATTTTTGTAAAGAAAAAGGAGAAAATTGAAACTCTAAGCCCTGACAAAGAAGCTCCAAAATAAAAAGAGAAAGTAATTGCTCCCCACAAAAATATTCAGAGGAAGGAACAAGAAATAAGGCCACTAGTACAAAATATTTAACAATAAATGTAAGTATGATGGTTACCCCTACTAAAATATTGAAGGAAACAATAAGTCCACGTATTGGTCCAATGGGAAGTAAGTGTGAAGAAGAGAAATTAGTGTTTGATAAAAATTGGAAAATTTCAAACAACTTCAAACCAGGACAAAAGTGAAGGACATCAAAAATGGAGGCATCTCGATAGCACAAAGTATATAATAGGAGGAGATGTGCCACATACAGAAACACCAATACCCCAGAATACTCAAGAATCATACACAACAATGATATTGTTTTCCCAGACTGCAAACATCATACCAACATGAGTAAAATTTGGTAATGCTCTCATGGCTAACTAGTTAGGAAGATTTCTTCAAGAGAAAGAATAGTGAAAAGAGGTTGTCTAAGTAGGAGCCTTAGACATTACCAACATTGATTTCCCAAAACCCACAAAGGCTTCAAATAAGGCAAGAGTTATAACTCAAACACATATTGATAGGAAAGGGTTTAAAACTATGGAAATTACAACTCCTCACCTAGGGATCTCAAGGGATAAAATTAAAGTCAGTGATTATGACATCAAATAAATCCATTCGGAAGAACCATAAGGGAAATCCTTAAGAAAGAGTTTATGAAGATAAGGTAAGAAAAAAGAAATTAAAATACCAATTGAAAGCTTTAACTTCATGCTTGCAGTGGTTAGTGGGGTCATCAGATGAAAATCAAGAAAATTCTACTAATATCACTCTAGAGTTTGTGGAAAGCATATAAAAGGATACAAAAAAGGTTATGGTTGTTGATAGTTGGATTGAGGAATTATCTGAAAAAGGGAAGAAGATATTTGAGAAAGAAAAAATAGGTATGAAGAAGTTACCACTAGGCTTAGTGATATTAATGATTTGATTGAACAATTTGAAAATGAATTGTTTTAATTTGAAGGAATTCTTCCCAAATTAAACATTATCAACTAGTTTGATGAGAATATAGTTGAAAGAGATGGAACCATGCCACTTGAAGAAAATGAAAGATCAATATGATATATAATACTTGTACAAAATCTGAATAGAGGTTCTAAATCAGGTCAAAGAAAATATGGAGGTAGAAAAATCTTTGGATTGAGAAAATCATTGGCACCATAAACATGAGAATGGAAGACATGATATTTGATAAACAAAAACTAGTTATGGTGACTTGATGATTTATTTTCTAGTCAAATCCTTTGAAAAATACATCCATGAGATTAAATATTCATATGATGTTATTAAGAGGATGATTTTTGTAGAGAACACAATTACAGAGTTGACAAGAAAATTGAGGGAGTATAAGTGAAGAATGGACAGGCATGTGGATACACTAAACCAAGAGAATTTTATATTCTGACACCACTCATGCCTAAATGAAGATGATATAAGGCTATTTTCTAGAGATATAATACATATAGGGAGAGACAACCAAATAAAGAAGAACATGAAAAATATGAAGATGTGATCGTGTTAACAAGTGAGCAAGATTATAATTCTTTTTCTCAAAAACTCTCATATTTTCATAATTGATACTCTTGTTTTATAATAATTTTAATATTACTTTAAATTATTAATTTCAAGTATGAATGTAATATGATACAATATAGTAGAATTCTTTGTTGCTTTAATAGAATTCTAAATCTATTATGAAGCATGTGAGTTATTGTAATAGTTTGAATTTTTGTATTGATGAAAACACAAAATGGGGTTCTACGGGGCCCTAGCCCATGGAAATGTTACATACATTCTTGTGAATTACATAAAAAATAAACTGGAGAAAAAGACACCTAATCATCTTCCACTGCCACAAAATCCTTACTAAAAGGGGCAATTTTGTCCAAAGCCTATTCTTCCTTGGAACAAACTCCGTGATCCAAAACCATCTATGTAAATAGAGCTTCCCCTTTCAAGGTGCGATAATTACCCATAGTGATGAGATCCTCAATATTCATCCTAGGTCCATCCAAGATACTCATCAATTCCATCTTATTTTGATAATAAGAGACCCAATTTAGGAGACTTAGGCCTCCTATGGGAAATTTTTCCTTCCTTTTATTTGTATATAGAGATGAGTAGGAACAATTGACATCAATGGAAGTTATAGTTTAGTGGTCCTTGAAGTTGGCTGAGAAGGAGCTTTGGAGCTGGATTCACCCTTGCATTTTTCATATGAGATGGTGACACTTCACAAAATTGAGAAGGTGGAGATTTTGTGCCTTTTCTCCAAAGAAGAAACACATTGTTCCAGTTCATTCACCTTGCGAAAAAAGAGTAGGAATAGTTTCTATAAAATCCCTTCCCTAATATCATAATATTATGAAGGAATATCCTTTGTAGTGAACACTTCATTACAAATGAAATGACATATGTTGTCAATTTCACCTTTCACATATGGCATGCTCTTGAGCTAGAATTGCTTTAGTACCTCGGGATTATTCTGATGCTCCCACCTAAAAAGATGAAATTACATAACTGGAAGGTGGAAAACACGATAATGATTCTGATGAGCCTTTGAATCAAAGCCACATAAACAACTTGGGTTTTCAATGGCCCATTATAGTCCTCTGGATCCATAATTCCGAATAACATCCTCACAAATGCTTCATCTGGGCCTGATAAATAAAAAAATGAGTTCAAATCCTTAGAGGATATTTCCTTCAAACTGGATGCTAATGTCACTCTGTCATGTTATAGACAGAGAAATCCACCAAGATTTTCATAGTAAAAATAAGGGATGTAAATTTGTAGGAGAAGTGATGGAAATTAACAAGATAAAAATAAATACGGTGATTTAAGTGAGCACAATCATGATGACTTGATTAACAAGATTATCAGCGTGATACCGGACATGAAAGAGATAAGTGGTAAATAGATAGATATCATACAAAAATGAGGAAATTGGATTGATATAGTACAACACATGTGAAAACATGCAACTCGAGAAAGTTATGACAATGATTGTGTGTGTTTTGAGGTGGATTCCCAAAAGGAGGGAATGATTAAATATCAAATCAAACCATTTGGAGGAACTCAAAATCATTAGAAAGTCTCTCGACTTACTGAAAAATAATTCATTAAAGAAATGATTCGAAAAGGTTGACATGGTATCCTAGCCATTTTAGGAGAATGAAAAAATATAAATTATTTGTAATTCCTCCACATGGCATCACAAAATTAAAGTCTTTTCAAAGGAATGATAGTAAATCAGATTACAAAAAGAGGGATATTATTTTGAAGATTCACATATTTTTTTTTGTGGGGGCAAATGCAAAGGTAATAGAGAGAGAGAGAGAGAGAGAGATAATTATATATATACGAGAAAGAATGTTCTCGTATGAGGGGTATAAATTTTTATAAATTCTTAGAGAAAATAGAGAAAACTCGTTTGTAATTTTGTTGAAGAATCTGAATCAAACCGAGATACTGTGAATTATTTTATTTTATTTCCAAACCTTCTCGTGCTTAAGATGATTGTGATTGTATAGTCATTGGAAAGCATTGAATCCATAGGCTTTATGGCCCTTTTGAGAAATTTGAGTTTCTTAAACTTAACCATATATTTTCTCCTGAGCAATGTTGTCTTTGTTCCTAAGGTAAAATAATTTGAATCAGTTACTTTCCTTCCCTATTTCAATCTTATGTTAATAGTTTCTTGGAATTGCACTAGATCTTGTCTTAATTGGTGGCATTTTGGAAATTGCAATTACACTGTAGATAAATATTTCTTTTTGTGGTGTGATAAAAAAATTAAATTCATATTTCCTTTGTTTGGTTGAGAATATCTTAGTAAGCTTTTGAGTGTATCTTGAGCGTAGTTGAGTGGGAACTGTTAGTATTTTATTGAGAATTTAACATGAGATTTTGTGTTTAAATTCTCAAAGGTTGTGTGAAATCTTGTACTCTTGGCCTTCTATGAGAGCATACCTTATGGTTAAAGGAATCCTATTGGTTGTATGATGTGTTCTCTTTCCTTAAGGAAATTTCCAAACATTTGTAATATTTTCTTGAGAAACTTATATAATCAACTTTATCCGGATTTAATCTCCCATCCATACAAAAATATTACAACGTACAACTGTTAAATCCTTCTGAACTATCCATGTTTTCCCTGCCTATAACCATTTTCCAAGGAATTTATTATCTTTACCCTCCCTTTCCATAAATATGTAGAAGTAAGCTAAAATTTATTGTCTAAAGTGACCTGAGTCCTATTTTGAAATACATCTACATTATTTAGTGTGACAACTCATGAGAGTTACATAATTCTTGCATTGACCATGTCTATTCAGGACTATCCTTCATATCTCCAAGAGAAATCTTAGAGACTACAATTTCATCCACCTTTCTCACAATTATAGGTTACAAAATGGGTCCTCTCACTCTAGTTAAAGGTAGAACCTAAAGTAGGAGGGAAGGTCATCTCTTTTGTGAGTGCAATCCAATCTCTCCCAAGTCGGTTCTCAAAGAATTTTCCGGACATGTCCCTGGATACAAATGAATAAATCATCAGTCTTTCTTTCTCTAATCATCCAACTCATTTTTTCAATGTTGTTTGGCTCTCAAGGTGGTGTAGAATTGGGTGCCAATAGTACCAAGTCTTTACATTATAATAGTTACATGGTTATGAGATAAGGAATCCATAAAAAATAATCTATTGGATTAAACAAACATGTAGGAATACAAGAAGCGCACAATAAAACTAGGAGGCCTATAAATAGTGTCGAGAAAGCATGACACGATTGAAATATATGAAATAAAGAATTTTAAAAATAGAAAATAGTTTTAGTCTATGAAATCAAGTTTAAATCACACTCAGGTGAAAATTGCATAAGGTGGAAAGGACCATACATTATTCATCACATCACCAAACATGGAATAATTATATTGCAAGACTTATAAGGAAATGTCTTACTAGGTAGGATCAATGGGTATAGGTTCCTACGTAACACAAAGAAAGTGGTAATAAGTAACTTTGGTGAATCACTTAGAATAACAAGTTTCAAATTTTTTGTAGTTTGGTAGTTAGAAGTATTTTGTAGTTAATTACATTATGTTCGAGTGTGTAGAATAGAGAAGGTTCAAAAGATCAATTACATTCATTCAAAAAATTAAAATTTGGGAATGAAAATAAAATAAAAAGAGTGAAAATAAAATAATTCTAGGAAAGATGCAAAGGAAACAAGAAAGGTAATTAGAAAAAATGAAAAAGTGAAAAATCAAAATGATAAAAGCGATTTACCACCTAGGATATTGGTACAACCAATGTATTAAACTCCTAGTTTATATGGAAAGTGAAGAAAATGTCAAGTTGGTGCCACATCAAAGAAAACATTCAATGAAAAAAGTAATTAAGAAAATAGAGTAAGAGGTAAATGACTCAAGAAAGGAAACTTTGATATTAAGAAATAAGTATAAACACCACATTGTAATACCGGTGTTATTATTACTCTATATTAAGGGATTATTTTAAAAAAAAACCCTTAAATATAAATTATGCATTCAATTATTTTCAACTCTCAATAATTAAAAAAACATAATTAAATATTTTCAATCCATCTGACAATGAATGATAACAATGTTCAATTATAAGGGTCAATTACATCATCCCGATACCCCTTAATTCACTCTAACAGTTGTGTATAACTTGTATATGTTTGGTTAAAAATTTCTAATAGGTATTGAGAATGATGTGCATTCCTATGTGTCAACCTAGAAAACATAAAATTGTAATCCATTTGATATCTAACACAACAAAATAGGAAAATGGTTAACAGATCATGTGCTCACTAGTTACACTACATGGCCAATTTTACAAGCATTTATTTGCAAGCTTAGTTTCATGACTCGCACAAAACCATCTCTTCATATTTATCCGAATATGATTTCATTGTTTTAGAAATTAATTTTCATTTTAGGATCCAATTAAGAGGATCCTATTGGTTCCATATTAGGATCCATATGGGAAATGTAATGATCACATAATGGCTTACATCATTATGTATTCACTATATTTCTTTTATCCATCCTAAGTTGGCATAGATAATACTCTATCGACAATAATTTTGATCAATGATTTCTAGAATTCAATAACAATTCAGTCATTCTTTCAAGTTAAGTAAATGCAATCATCTTAATAATAAGTTATTTTGTATCATAATATGTTATCTATTTCTCCATAGGTGTATAGTAGCTCGTCGAGTTACCATATTTTATAATTACCTCATATCATACTATCATAACGTAAATATGTAAATCTATGAAGGTTTATTTAAACTCGTCACATGCATAAAGTTAATCCATTTAATAACTATTGAAAATAATACATGTACTCGTATATCGCCATTTAATCGTAATAATTTATTTTAATTAATAAGGTACAATATAATTTAGCATGATTTCATATTATTATTTTCTTCTTTGAACTATGGTTGTTATAAAACATAATTTTTCATTCCAAAATGAATCAATAAACACACGTACTTATATATCAAAATATCAATAAATTTAATATATACATTTTTCTATTAAAACATTGTTATAAATTTTTCATAAATCACAAGATATGATTTAAAAGTAGTTATTGCACTTGTTAAATAAAATTCCTTAATTTCAAAAATAATGGCATACAATAATCATGATAGTATAACATGCAATATGCCTTTCTTAACCCGTGAAGATAATACCTTCACAATACAACAAATACAATAATCCAAAATGAATCATAAACAATCATCGAATGACAAATCATACGTAGTCAATAAAAAAATCACTTCATAATGTCACTCCATCTTGTAAACTTTAGGAGAGATAAAGTTGTATACGTGGTCAGTTCTATGAGGTGACATGAATCACCTACTCATATTTATGTTGCTTTAAATTGAAATAAATGATTATGATAAGGTTATCTTATGTGAAAACTCATAAAATTCATAATACATTTATTAAGTATACATATCATTAATCAAATGAAGTGGTACTATGTAGTGTAAACTATGTTTCCAACAAACCAAAAGTCCAATTGAAAGTAATGTCATTTAGACTTGTTAAAAATAGCTTATAAGGTAGTTTATTATAGCAATAAACAAGATCAAAATTTTATATCAACAATAGCCATTCCACAAACTATTGCACTAAGATAATATTATTTGGATGAGCTTCATTTAGGTACATTAAATGGATTTTAATTAATGAATTTAGTTTTTACAAAGTTCTCTTTTATGATAAGTAATCAATTACATTGATTAAATAAACAATCCATAGTCACCCAAAAGAAAACTTAATAGGTTCTTTCAAAATATTGATGTTCTTATAAACAATACAATGGAAATGGAACAACATCTCCACAAAAAAATCATACTCTTATAATACCTTCTACATTATTTATTTGCAATTAATATAAGATAAACGATCCTCAAGAACTTAACATTCACACTTGTTATGCAAAGCAAACCTGTTTCATATTCACCGATTCTATTAATGAATTAATACTCAAAAAATAAATCAAATCATTCACTAATAAACAATCAAGTTCATTATTGAGTAAAAGAACAAAGTATTTTATTTTTAAAAAGGACATCATCAAGTCACAAAATCAATCTTTTCTAATTATCAACACAAAATACATGTTCCTAAATAAACAATATTAGTGAATTAACTCCTTGAGAGCTTATCATGCAACAAAATGAGTTATCTATCAACATAGATAGACTCGAAATTAGTAGGAGATATTTTAAACAGCTAATCCTACAATGGGATAAAACAATCATCATTTACAATCAAAATCAAAATCAGATCTCATAATGTCTACTCATAACAAAAGATCCATAAATCAAAAACGTTTTGAGAGAAGGAGAGAAAAGATCATTAAGGATTTAATTTTCCAACAATAATTGAAATTGATTTCCAAATAATATATAGGTTCATTTAAGGATAAACCCAACAACCTAATACAAGCAATAGATCTGTCAACAAAATGTTGGACCCAAAAACTTACAAGCCAAATGCCATCTATTTTAGAAAATATTTTGAAATGTAACAATAAGTATAATTTTTGTTTCAACAAAACATCAACCCATAAACTCGAAGTTAAACCCATTTATTTCAATATTTTTCTATACATTTTCCCTTGAAATATTTTTAATAAAACTTAAAAATAATTCCAGATTTATATTTAAATAAAGAAAAGAAAATAATATTCCTCAATTTCCAAGTAAAAAAATAATAGAGATAGATATCCATGCTTGTAACTCGGATACACCTTTTCCTTTTTCCAAATTTTCTTCTTGAAAATATGAAACTTCAATGGCCCAAAAAAATCTTCCAAAAACTTCTAATAAAGAAAGTAACAATGATTCTACGTTAAGAAAAAATCGTAAATTCATGCAACATATCTCCCATAATACTTCTTCCTATCCTCATGCAACTTCAACAAAAATTTCCCTATTTTCCTCTAAACCCTTCCATGCAACTCCAACAACCGGACCAAGCAAAATGCAAATGAGTAGAGATGAAGAGGACATGTTTTATATTTCTTAATAATATTCCATTTCCCAAAAATTTTGCTTCTTTTAATGCCAATAAATTCTTTGTTAGTTCCAAATCTCCTTCCCTCCAAAATAATCATACCAAATTAACTTGCATTGATTTCAAGAAGTCGAAGACCATCTTAATAAAATTTAACTTATATTTACCTTGTAATATGGTCGACGACCCTATTAAATATTCCTAATTATCAAAATATTTTCAATGTAATATGGTCGGTGAGCATTTAACATAATAATAACAATTAAATTTGACATTGCTAAGTAACATGGTTGATGACCATTACATATATAATTCAACAAACTAAACAAAAACCCTCATGTTATTACCTTGTAGAGTGGTTTGTGACCAAGTCGAAAAACATTAGAAATTTATAATTAAACAATTACTTCACAAGGTTGTCGAAGACCAATCAAACTACCCTAAAACTTTAAATATTTTTCAAACAATGTAGTAACATTAATAATAAAAATTGGCTTAAGAATGATTCATCAATATATTTATAATAATGAAAACTAATGTAATAGTCCCAAAATCATTAATGAATACAAACATCATTAATTACAACAAACATTGGTGGTGTCCACCAACCAAGCCAAATACAACGAAGCAAATTAAATTGTGATCATCAAATAAGACTAAAAATTTAGGTGGGAAATGCACATACAAATTCATGTACATAATTTTTTTCTTCCTCCTCACCCATCACCTGTTGTTCTAAAAAAACTATCTGGTTTCGAGTATCTTGAAGAACTATTGTAATTTCATCTAGGTTCTAGGATGTTGTAACTTTAGTCCATTGTTTTCTCTTATTCTAACCATTATATTTTGTTAAATAGGAATAATATGTTTTTTTAGTGTTATGAACCCATTGAGTCCAAGAGTTGATAACCTTCAGCTCTGATACCAAAATGTAACACCCATGTTATTATTACTCAGCATTAAGGGGATTTTTAAAAATAAACACCTTAAATACAAATTATTCCTTCAATGATTTTCAACACACAACAATTAAAATCTAACATAATTAAATGTTTACAATCCATCTAATAATGAATGATAACCATGTACATCTATAAGGGTCAATTAGATCTACTGATCCCCCTTAATTCACTCTAACTGAGTGTGTATAACTTGTATACATTTGGTTAAACCTTTCTAATAGGTCTTGAGAACCATGTGCATTCCTGTGTGTCAACCTAGAATAAATACAAATTTAATTTATCCTATATCCGACACATGAGACAAATAGAAAAATTGTGCACAAAAAGTTTAATCAGTTGGTTACACTACTTGGCCAATTTGTAAGCATTTCTTTGCAAGATTAGTTTTGTGACTACACAAGATCTAGTGAAACTTGTCTCCATCACCACACAACCATCTCTTCACATGTATCTAGATCTGATTTCATTTTTTAGAACTTTTCAGTTATGAAGTTGTAGGGATCATGACTCATTATTCCAGTCGAGTGGATCCTATCGGTTCCATCTTAGGATCCCTATGGAAAAGGTAATGATCACATAATTGCTTGCGTCATTATGTATTCACTATATTTCTTGTAGCCATCCTATGTTGGTATAGATAAGAATCCGTTGAAAAGAACAACGATTCATGATTTCTACACTTTAATAACAATTTAGTTATTCTTTCAAGGTAAGTAAATGAAATAATATTAACGATAAGTTATTTTGTATCGTAATATATTATCTATTTCTTGATAGAGGTGTATAGTAACTCATCGAGTTACCATATTTTATAAGTACCTCATATCGTAATATCGTAACGTAAATATGTCAATCTACGAAGGTTTATTTAACCTTATTATGCATAAAGTTAATCCATTTAATAACTATTGAAAATAATACATGTACTCATATGTCGTCATTTAATCATAATAGTGTATTTTAATTAATAAGGTACAATAGTGATTTAACATGGTTTCATCTTATTTTTTTGGATTCATACTAGGGTTGTTATAAAACATAATTGTTCATTCCAAAAATAATCAATAAAACAATTGTACTTACATATAAAAATATCAATAAATTTAATATACATATCCGGTGTTAAAATAATGCTTTAACACTTTCATAACTCACAAGATATGATTAAAACCGACACATATTTATTGCACTTGTTAGGAAAATTCCTTAATTTCAAAAATAATTTCATACAATAATCATGATAGTATAATAGGCAATATTAATTTCTTAACCCTGTGAAGATAATACATTCACGTTTAACCAGTGCAACAATCCCTAACAGATTATAAATAATCATCTCATGATGAATGACACATAGCCAATATAATAAATAAATTCATAATGTCACTCCATCTTGCACACTATAGGAGGGACAGATTTGTATACATGGTCATTTATATGAACTTCCATGAATTATATATTGTTTTTCATGTTGCTTTAAGCTGAAATAAATGATTATGATAAGGTTATATTATATGATAACTCATCAAATTTGTAATAAATTTATTAAGTATACATATCATTAATCAAAGGAATGTGTACATGTAGTGTAAACTATGTTTCCAATAAATTAAAATACCAACTAAAAGTAATGTCATTTAGACTTGTTAAAAATAACTTATAAGGAAGTTTATTATAACAATAAAAAGATCAAAATTTTATATCAGCAATAACCATTCCATAGACTATGAAACTAAGATAATATCATTTGGATGAGCTTCATTTAGACACAAAAAATCAATTTTAATTAATGAACTTGTTTATTCCATAATTCTCCTTTACAATAACTAATAAATTACATAGATTACCTAAACAATCCATAAGCACCCAAAATACAAATTTATAGGTTCTTTGAAGATATTTTCATTCTCGTAACCAATACAATGGAAATGGAACAAAATATCCACAACAATATTCATACTCTTACAATACCTTCTACATTATTTAGTTACAGTAAAAACAAGATAAATGATCCTCAAGAACTCAACATTCACACTTGCTTTATGAAAAATGTTTCACCTTCACCGATTCTAACAATGAATTAACACTCAAAAAAGTGATCAAATCATTCACTAATAAATAGTCAAGTTCATTATCAAGTAAAGGAATGGATTCTATTCTTTTAAGAAATGGGCATCATCAAGTCACATAATCAAACTTTTCCAATTAGTAACACAAAATAAATGTTCCTAAATAAATAATATTAGTGACTCATATCCTTGAGAGATTATCATACAACACAACAAGATATCTAGTAACACAGAGGAGATCAAAATGAGTAGTAGATAATTTAAATAGATAATCCATGCAATGGGATAAAACTATCACCATTTACAATAACAAAATAACCAAATAAATAGCTCAACAAATGTCAAGCTAGAAACCAATCTTTACAAGATAAAGTAATACCATCATCTGTTATGATAGTTAAAATATGCATACCCATAACTATAAAAAACTAGAAACCCTGTCCAATATTACACAAGGACCTAAATATCAAAACCAAATCTTATCATGTATACTCATAACATAAGCTCCATATACGTAAAACACATTTTGAGAGAGAGAAGAGCTAATTTACGAGTTGTTATTTTTCCAACAATAATCAAAATTGGTTTCCGGATCAAGAAATAGATCTACCAACAAAATCTCATACCCAAAACTTACAAGACAAATTCTATCTAATCCAACAACTATTTAAAAATTCAATAATAAGTATAATTTATTTTTCCAACAAAACATCAACCCATAAACTTAGAAGCTAAACCCATTTGTTTCATTTTTTTCCAAAATGTTTTCCCCTCAAAGATTTTTAATAAATTTTAAAAATTATTCCAAATTTATAATTGGATAAAGAAAACAAAATAATATTCCTCTATTTCAAAGTAAAACAATAAAACAAAAATATATATTGACGTGTGTAACTTGAATATATATTTTTCCTTTTCCTAATTTTCTTCTTGAAAATATGAAACTTCAATGCCCCAAAACAATCTTCTAAAAAATTCCAACAAAAACTAAAAAGGATTCACAATTAAGAAAAACTCATAAATGCATGCAACAGATCTCACATAATACCTCTTCTTATCCTCATGTAACTTCATCAACAAATTTCCCTATTTTCCTCTAAACCCCTTCTACGCAACTCCCATAACCAAACCACGCAAAATGTGAATGAGGAAAGACAAAGACGCCATGTTTAAGCATTATTAGAAAGCTTCCATTTCTCGAAAACCATGTTTCTTTCAATTCACAATAAATTAATGTCATTCCAACTCACCTTCCCTCAAAATAACCATTGCAAATTAACTTGCATCGAGTTCGAGTGGTCCAAGACCATCCCAATAAAATTTACCTTATATTTTCCTTGTAATAAGGTGGAAAACCATATTAAATATCCCTAATAATCAATAATAATTAAATTGAATATTTGCCACGCAATATGGTCAATAACCATTTAACATAGCAATAACAATTAAATTTGGCATTTCTAAGTATGATGGTCAATAACCATTGCGTATATATCATTAAATAAAATTTAAATATTGCATTATGGTCTAATACCAATACTTAAAAATTTATTGCTCCCTTTTTCTATGTCCATGATCTCAATACCAAGGGGAGGGTAAAAAAATTTGACCTATAACCTTCATGTTATTACCTTCAGCAGAGTGGTTTGTGACCTATTCAAAGCAAAACATTATGAATTTCTAATTAAACAATTACTTCATAAGGTTGTCGAAGACAAATCACACTACCCTCAAACTTTAAACCATTTTCAAGCAATGGAATAACGTTAATAATGCAAAGTGGTCTAAGTAAGATTCAACAATATATTTAAAGTAATGCAAAGTAATGTAAGAATCCCAAATTATTAATGAATGCAAACATCATTAATTACAAAAACAACGGTGGTGTCCAACCAACCAAGAAAAATAAAATGAATTAAATTAAATTATGATCATTAAATAAGACCAACAAACATTAGGTGGTAAATGCACATATAGAGTCATGTATACACATACATATATGTATGTATAT